>JAPDVU010000003.1:89372649-90622649 GCA_026230045.1 Corynorhinus townsendii
CAACTTATCTTCCTAACCAATGTACATCCTTACATATCTGTAGCTCACTATAAACAAAGAAAATATTACATTTTATTATTTTATTTTGAATTCTACAACAAACTGCAGTGGGGCAGCATTTATAGTAAGGTTGTGCACTGCAACAACAATTGTAAATAGCACCCTCTAGAGTTTGTCATTGTACAACCTGCACATACACGGGGTGGCTTTGAATCATGTTAGCATCCACATATTCTATACATGGAAATATAAGCATGGAAATGAAAAGATTTTAAAAGGTCATGCACTCACACAGTGCAGAGCCAGGACTCTCCAGGTGTCCAGCCCCAGATCCCCATCCTTACTGCCTGCATTAATGCTTGTGGAACTTGGACCTCGCTCATTTGCACCAAAAAATAGTTGGTGCTGTTATGCCCAGATTTCAAGATCCCCAGAGACCACCAGGGAGCCGAGTCCAATGCAAATGCAAAGAGCCTTTATTCAAGCTCGGGCTTGGTCTCTCAGCCCCCACCGGCACAGCGGTAGGATGCAAGAGAGCCCAGAGTTTCAAAAGCACAGCAATTTTACAGGTTTGGTTGGGTGGTGGGGTGATGCTCGGACCACTGAGTTGGCTGATTCCGATTGGTGAAGGCTAGGGTCTGGTTATACAAAGACAGGATGCAGTCAGCATTATTTTTTGGCCTTGGGTTAGTTCCCCTTGCATTCCCATTGGCTGATTTAGGGGTAGGCTGAGTGACCGGTACACGCCGTGGTTCTCCCTGGAACTCCCCGTCGTCCTTCCCAGACTAAAAAAGAAATTTTCTCTCCAGCCTGCTTCAGCCTGCCTGAACAATGAGGAAGATAAACCTTGCTGTCCGACCTTGTCACCAGTGACTAGATATGCCCATGCCTGGAGCATTTTTTTAAATTGGATAGAGCTGTGTTGTTTTCAAGGCCAGCAGCAAGATAACCACTAAGTGCACGAAGGGCTGGCTCTTTAATAAGAAGGGAAGTTCTGCTTGTAGCATGGCTTAGAATTTGAATTCACTTTCTTCAAGCCGCCATGGCAAACAAAGTGCCACCCCAAGCTCTCTGGCATTGTTTGATTTTTCTGGTTCTCTGTAACAGTTACACAAGATGGAGAACACAGTACAAAATGGAGTCAGTCCTGCTCTGCCCTTTCAGTGCTAATTACTGACTTTTTAAACTGACTGGAAGTTCCCTGAGGGAAAGGTCTGAGACCAGATGCTAAAGTAATGTTAGCTGATTCATTAACATAAATGTGGAAGAATAATTGGTGCAGTAACATTCAGAGTGGGACTAGATTAGGCTGAGGAGTTTTCACAAGGCCAGGAAAGAGCTTTCATTTGAGGACTAAGTTCAGCTGGTCTGATTGCAATCAGGGAAAAATCATGGGAAAGAAAGAATTTGTCTTGGCATAATGTTTTCCCAAAGTTCAATCAGGACTCTTGGCTTATCTGAAATGCCTGTATATTTAGTATCTTCTCACTTTCAGAAATAGAAAAGGCGCTGCTGCACTTTAGCCTCATCTTGGGTAGATGAGGCTAACATTCTTGGGTAGATGAGGCTAACGTGAAGATGGTTTTAGAGACTAGGCCATGAGTCAGTAGTGGATTTGATTTCTTTCTTGGTCCTGTCTGGAGATAGAAGGAAAGATATTAGGACTCAGTTATAAGGAGAGAATTTTGTCTCCTGGTTAAGGAAGTAAAGGAACCTATTAGTCTATCAACATTTTCTGGATCAGGAGTGGTGGGCATAGAACAGAGAAGGCAACAGGGTCTTGTTAGGAAGTGTTGACCATTTAAGGGAGGGGACAAGATGTCAACTAGGTTGGTAACAGAATTCTGCTGGGGGCATTGTGGTACCCTTTCACAAACATGGATCTGTGGAACCAGAGAGTTAGACTAAGAGGGTATTTAGAGGTAATGCCACCAACCCTTCATTATACAGAAGTGGAAACCAAGGTCAGAAGGTGAGAGGATGTGACTAAGGCCGCCTGATGGCATGCATAAAGATAAGGACCCAGATACCAAATTATCCATAGCTTGGGACCCATCACTATACGTTTTTATTTAGTGCATTTCTGTTGAGGGGACAGTTGAAAATTCATTGAGTACCCAGTTCAGAAAGTGAATATAGAATAATGGCAGCTGAATAGGATGATTTAAAGGCCATCAGGGATTCTCTGAACAGGTATAAAGCATTATACATTTCTCTTTGGACATTCACGTAGATTAAGAAGACTACCTCTCCGATTGAAATCAAGCAATCCTAAAAAGGAAATAAGACAATTTAGGGAAATTTGAACACTGACTCAGTATTTGCTGATATTAAGAAATTATTGCTAAATTTCAAAAGGATGATAATGGTATAGTGGTTTTGTTTAAAAGATACACATAGATGTATTTATGAGTAAAATGAGACAATGCCTACACTTTACTTTAAAACAACCCAGTGACAAGGGAGTGGTTGTAGAATTGGCTGATGGGATATATGAAACAATTTTGGCCTCAATTTAATAATTACTGAAGCTAGGCAATGGGTACATGAAACAATGTACACATCTAATAATTATTAGGTTATTCTATCTTTTTATATATGTTTGAAATTTTCTATAATGAAAAGGTAAGGAAAAAGTGTCTTGACCCCCAACGTACTGCAAATCCTTTGATAAATCCATGGTGATCCCCCATGTGTATTCCTCACACATATAAATTCAGGGACCCAGAATTGAGTTTGTGGATTAGCAAGTGAACTGATACAGGTTATATAACCTGTTATCTGAGTTTCAGTTTCTCCATCTGTAAAATGGGAATACTAATAATACCTTTTAAATTCAGTGTTGTGAGGTAATTCGGTAGATAGAATGCTTAGCTCAGGGCCTAGCACAAAATTGAGGCTCAATATTTGTTTCTTTCTTCCCTTTCCTTTTCAGGATTGGGATACACACCATTGGCTAAAACAGCATTTTCCATAATAAGACAGTCTAGAGTAAGACGCTGCTGAGATGGAGCCTTGCATTGTTTCTAGTTTGAGGATGGAGAGGACCTCCTCTCCAGTTGTATGCCTTGTCGACCTTGGCTAATCTTCCCAGAAATACAGATCAAAGGTCCTTAAATTTACAAGGACATAGTGTGGACTAACCACCATGAGGTTCATTCTGATCATAGGTTCAGCCACAAGAGCCAATGTGCTTTCCCAGTTGAGAACTATAAAGACCACGGAGGCTGGATTTATTTAAAGCAAATAAGGATGTGATTACAGAATGTCCTCACACCCTTACTCTCTGGAAGATTAAGGACATCCTTACAAAGTTAATGACATGTGCTTATTGTAAAGTTAATGGCATAGAACTGTGCCTTCTATTTGTCTAGCTTGTTGGGTCTTAAGGAATTCTAACCAACCTTATACACTGTGCAAATTATCTCTATACACACATACACACAGACACACACGTGTACTATATGTGTAGAGATATGCAAATATTCACTATATAAATATAGTATATAACCTGACTTATTTTCTGTCTTCTTTATCTGTAAAATAGTGAAAGTAACCTAAGAAATAAGGAATTTATATTTGGAGAGCATTGTAATGTACTTGGATGAAATCTTTTCAGTGTATTCAGAAGTAAATATCATGATTATATTTTTATTTAAATGTATTGCTGCGGTTGCTGCATCTTCTCCAGGATGCATTCCACCTGTTCACCACTTTTTGAATACATCTCAGAATTCTTCCATTCGTGAAGCCTCCTTTTCCTGATAACACCTTACATTTCTATGTCACCTGGCAGTTTTAAAGTCACTTTTGCATTCCTTATCTCAATCCTCACAGTGTTGTGAACCAAGCAGGGCACGCATTATTTCCATTTTCAGGCACATTTCACTGACTTTCAGTGTTGGAAGGTGCCTAATTTAAGATCATGGAGTTTGACAACCTTGTTGTTACTAGTGAAAAATCTGGGTCTCAGAGCGATGGGAGAGCTCTTCCTTTCACTTGTCAATCAGCGACAGAACCGTGACTCTCGTTATTGGTGAATTCCATGTTTGTGAATTTGCCTAATTTTTTTCACTAATTTTTTTTTGTAAGCCCACATCAGTACTCACAGCACGTCCACGGCCATCCACGGACATGCGCAGAGTGAGGAAACAGTTGTGCTACTGACGCAGACGTTCTCAGCTGAGGAGCTTTCTTGTTTTAGCTCTTCTACTGTGAAAGAGTGTTTATTCCACAGCTTATTTAGTACCAGGTTTTTCACATTTCCGTGCTTTTTGTTGGTGATTTCACTGTCGAAAATCACCCTCAAGCATAATGTTGAAGTGTTGTCTAGTCTTCCCAAGCACAAGAAGGCAGGGATGTGCCTTACAGCGAAAACAGGCAAACTTTGTTCAGGCGTGAGTTACAGTGCTGCCGTCAGAGCTCCATGTTAATGAATCAACAACACATATTAAACGAGGCGTCTTTCAGCAGACACAAATAGGTGATGTGCTGAATGGTGGGGGAAAATGTGACCAGAGGCTCTCAGGAACCTAACCTTGTATTTCTCCCAGTAGTCATGGTTCAGTATTCATAATTCAGTGTTCTCGGAAATTTCATAGAACAGCACTGCGGGGAATAATGAGGATCAACCGCATTATCTCGTGAGGACCCCAAGAGGCCAGGTGCAAAAGTGCCTGCTGTGTGGCCGAGCCAGGCCAGACTATCAGCTGGGGGTTCTCGCGGGGTGTCCGCCAGCCTTGGGTGTGTCCGCCCTGTCACTAACTCTGGGCCTCCGTTCTCTCCCGCAGAGGGGCACGGCCGAGCCCTTCCTGAGGCTCCACAACTTGTACTCCAGCCCGCGCTGCCCCAGGCAGGCCGCCCTGCCCAGGCCGGGCCGCCGGGTGGTCAGCCAGCACTCCTACCCGCTGAATCGCTTCTCCTCTGTGCCCCTGGACCCCATGGAGCGCCCCACCTCCCAGGCGGACCTCGAGCTGGACTACAACCCTCCCCGCGTGCAGCTCAGCGACGAGATGTTCGTGTTTCAGGACGGGCGGTGGGTGAACGAGAACTGCCGCCTGCAGTCGCCCTACTTCTCCCCCTCGTCCTCCTTCCACCACAAGCTGCACCACAAGCGGCTGGCCAAGGAGTACCTGCTGCAGGACGAGAACAAGTGCCTGCGGGAGGAGAACCGCGCCCTGCGCGAGGAGAACAAGACCCTCCGCAAGGAGAACAAGATCCTGCAGGTCTTCTGGGAGGAGCAGAAGCTCTCGCCCCGCCGCGAGGACAGCGGGGCCGCGTCGCCGCTGCTGCGCAAGGACAGCGCGGCCCAGGAGGCGGCGAAGAAGGACCCGGCGCTGCAGGGGCACCGCAGCAAGGAGAACAGCGCCCTGCGGCTCCTCCGGGAGGAGAACCGCGCCCTGCAGCAGCTGCTGGAGCAGAGGAAGGCCTACTGGGCCCCGACGGAGGAGAAGACCGGCCCCGCGGAGGAGAGCAACCCGGCCCCCTCGCCCCTTGAGGAGCCGCACGGCCCCGGGCTGCTGCCCGACACGGGCGCGGGCCTCTCCCCCTTCGAGGAGCCCAAGGGGCCCGCGAGCCCGCAGGACGACTCCAAGACGCTGCGCGCCCTGCGCGAGATGGTCAGCAACCTGGCGGGCTCCTCCCGGGAGGAGGAGAGCAAGGCGGCCGCGGGCCTGGCGGACGACAGCCAGCCCCTGGAGCTGCTGCGGGAGATGAACCAGGCGCTGCAGGCCCTGCGGGTTGAGAACCAGAGCCTGCAGGTCCTGCGCGAGGAGAACCGGCTCCTGCAGGAGGAGAACCGCGCCCTGCACGTGCTGCGCGAGGAGCACCGGCTGTTCCAGGAGGAGAACAAGGCGCTGTGGGAGAACAACAAACTGAAGCTGCAGCAGAAGCTGGTCATCGACACGGTGACCGAGGTCACCGCCCGCATGGAAATGCTCATCGAAGAGCTGTACGCCTTCATGCCGGGCAAGAACAAGGACCCCAAGAAGCCCCCCAGGGTCTGAGGCCGCCGAGGCGCGCAGAGGCACCGAGCTGGGGGCACAACATATTCCACAGAAGAAAATCTCCTGCCTTTGGTTTCCTCGCCTGCCTTCACCCACTAGCTCGTGCCTGTTGAGCAGAATGATCCGCCTTCCTAAACTCAGAGCAGTAATAAAGGCGAGAGGAGGCTGGGTCCAGTTAACACGGTGCTGCTCTGTCTTTCTTTCGTGTTTATTTTTTTTTAAAGCAGTTTTAGGTTTACTGCAAAATTGAGAGGAAGTTACAAAGATTTCACATATACTTCCTGCCTCACGCACGTGTACTCTCTCCCATTAATAGACCCGACCAGGGGGTACACTTGTTAAAATTGCTGAGCTTCCATTGGCACATCATCATCATCTAAAGTCCATAGTTTACATTAGGGTTCACTCCTGGTGCTGTATATTCTATGGGTTTGGACAAATGTCTGATGATATGTATTCACTTATGTATCACACGGAGTATTTTTACTGCTCTAAAGTCCTGTGAGTGAATACACGTGCTCCCCCGTTCATTCCTCCCTATTAACCTCTCGTCTTTTTACTGTCCCCATGGTTGTGTCAGAAGGTCATAGAGTTGGAATTGTACAGTGTGTATGTAGCCTTTTCAGAATTGCTTCTTTCACTTAGTAATGTTCCTTTAAGATTCCTCCATGTCTTTCCATGGCTTAATAGCTCATTTCTCTTTAGCCCTGAATAATATTCCATTGTTTGGATGTACCGTAGTTTATTTATCCATTCACCTACTGACATCTAAGTTGCTTCCAAGTTTAGGCAATTACGAATCTGGCTTCTTTTTATTCACATTATTCCCAGTCTGTCCCTTCATTATATTCTGTTTATCTCTTTCATTTCCGGTCATTTTTTTTCTTCCTTTTCCTCCTCATCCTCCCCTCTTTATCTTTCTTGCTTTCTGGTCATCTTCAATTTTCAAGGTTATGGCGTGGGAGATGGCCATAACCATAGAAGAGGTCACTCTAGACAAGGGCTTTTCAGGTGTGTGCTATTGGGGTTGGATAACTCTTTGTTGTGGGGGCTCTCCTGTGCATTGTAGGATGTTTATCAGCATCTTCTTTTTTCACTAGAAGCCAGTAACAGCCAACCAATCCTCAGTTGTGACAACCAAATATGTGTCTAGACATCACCAAATGTCCCCTCAGTGGACAAAATCCCTGTCCCCTCTTCCCAACATTGCTCTAGGTTTCTTAAACTACATTCCTTGAAACATGAGTTCCTGAACTGCTCTGAGAAAATGAAAGTTTCAGGGAAATGCTGTTGCAATTCTCTGTAGCAGGTTCATAATCATACTCCCAACTTAAAGGGTTTGAGAAGTCCTACAAAGAAGAAACTTGCCTAGCTTTGGTGAACCAGAATAGCCAAATCTCTTTTTATGTTAGCCTGCTGATCATCTAGTTGGGAAATGTTGCTCTGTGCTCTCCAGACCTTAGGCTCACATCCCTACCCCTGTGTGGCCTCTGCCTACTCATGGTTCACACTTCTCAGTTGGATGTAAAATGTGGGGTGGTGCTTGCCAGATTCACTGGAGGGAAGGTTTAGAGGTTCAATATTTGTTGTTCTGGGCTTCAATTCCCACTTCAAAGTTAAACATATTTTAAACCAAAAAGTTAAAAGGTACCCTCAGGTTCCTGAGGGTACCCTCAAGTTCCTTCAGTTGGACAGAGGTTCCTAAACTTTGTTATATGGTGGAGTCACCTCAGGGTCTTAAAAAATACTGATGCCTGGGCCCCACCCCCAGACATTCTGATTTAATTGGTATTGGGTACAACTGGATACTGTGAGGGTTAAAAGTTCCCCAGGTGATTGCAACATGCAGCAAGTTGAGGAATCACTGTGGTGGGGTGACTTAAGCCACCTGATTCTTAATATAAATGCTCTGTTCACTAGTAATGGGTTTAAGTGAGTACACATATGTGAGGGAAAAAGTACTCAGTTTGCTGATGGAAAAATGGATCATTGTTGCAGATATGAGTTTGGAACTGGAATATCCGCACTCCTAATCCATTGTTCATGCTTGCTAGATTTCTGAGTCTTAGACTGAAGCATAGTAACCTCCATCTTGTGTAAAAACTGCTGTTTGAAATTTTAACCCTGCTATTTTGGCTTCTGTAAACGCTTGCTTGCTTAAATAATAGGAAAAAATAAGACTACTCCCATTCCAGAGAGGCCATAAACTGCCCCAGACAGAGTTGTCAGTGCTGGTGCCAGGCCAGGCCTTGAGATATGGTCTCACGGCCCAGTCCCAGCACACAGGACTTCTTTCTCAGAAGGTCCAGAAGTCTCATTCCAAATTTGGAAGACAAGGAGCTGAAAAAGGTATAAATAGAGAAGACTTCCACCATGTTGGGGCCCAGAATTTGACAGAGACATTCTACTCTGAGCCCGCTAGTGCTAGCATAACAATAAAAGAGTCCAAATTAATTTGGCTTATTGATTAAGGCGTCTTCTGATTTACAATATAACAAGGCAAACTCCAGAAGGTGAGCCAAAGGCCCACCTCTGAGGAGCTCTTTTGCCTCATTGCTTTTACTTGATGTGACTCTGTGGTCCTCGTCCTTCAAAGTGGGAATTATGATTTATTCTAGAGCTATGAAAACTGGACCACCAAGGATTTGCCAGAGGTTAGCCAGCTAATAAGAGCCAAACTGGGACTTCAAGGCAGACTTAATGAGGGCAGATCCCAAACTCTATTAGATCACATTGCTAAGTGAATCTGGTCTCCAAAAAATTGAGTTTAAAAATAGTTTTGGTACCTATTTTCCAGATTTCTGAAGTTGTTGAGTCTAACCCAAATTAGCCTCAGAAATCCCAAATGAGGGAGAACGATGATGGAAGTATTGTATTTCCTCTCTCCAGCAGGTGACTACACATCAAATCTGTATGAAAGGACAGAAGGGGACTGGTGTGCATGTAGAGGCTGCGTAATTTACTCCCCTGTTGCCACCAAAATCTGATAAATAGGAAATGGCTGCTAATGGATCTCTGGCCCTTTGTATTTTTTTTCTCTTCTGAATTTGGTAAATACATCATGCAGGGCATCATGAAACAACATAGTTTTAGTCAATGTAATAAACAATGGTGTAGAGATTTTTTCACTTTTTTGTTGATGAAATCAAATTGATATCTGTGATTCCAGACAACTGGAAGACAAAGGCACACTCCTTTGTCTTATATTGTGTTACAAATATTTAATTTGGATTAATCTACATAACAGCAGTTGGAGGCTTTCTTGCAAGCTGAGGGAGCTCAGAGGACTTAATACTATTTAACAATGTCAACTTTCTCTGTCAGGCAGAATCTAAATGGGTGAAAAATTAGCAAGATTAGCCATAAAATGTCATTTTTATGGAGAAGGGGAGATTTACTTCTAAACAATGTTTCAGTGTATAGTGTAATCTGTCAGATTAGGTAACGTTCAGTGGGAGCCTGTAAGATTTGCCTTTAGTGAGCTAAGCATTCTACCTTTCCTAGTTTCTCCCATTTGGCCTTGGCTTGGCTGGCTGGCACTCTTGGTTGCTGGGGTCAACTACAGCACTCCAACTGAATTGCCTGAATCCTATCCGTAGGCCTATCTAGGGCCCATAGGTCAGGTCCAACCAGAACACTCACAACCTGAAATAGCAGGCTATGAAAACTAAAGTGTCCCGAAATGAGCTGAAGGAGGGGATTCCAATAGGAAATCATCCTGAGTTTTTAGCAGAATAGCAACAATAGGAAGTAGAAACAAAACTTCTGAAGAAAATCTTTTAGGCTTTAGTATACTTTGATTCTATTCTTGAACTTTTCACTTTTCTAAGGACTTTCAGAGGGACCTCCATCTGCATTAGTGAGTATTGTTAGAATCCACTGTTTAGTGAGACAGCAAGGGAAGCAGCAGGGAGCAAGGCTTTGGGACAGGTGTCTGATGGAGGAAGTCAGAGAGACCCCACAGTCCTCAATAACCAATAGTTTATTGTTCTCCGAGTTGAATCTGATTCATTAGATGGGAATGGCTTTTACTGAGAAGCTAGATCATTTTCAGAATACTCTGGCTATATCAAGAGCAGCTGCTGGAAACCACATTTTTTCCATTTCTAATTTTGAGCCTCTGGATATTTTGCAGCAGACAGAATGTGCTTGACAACTGGAAGACAAAAGGCTCGCTCTCCCCGCGTTTGTGCTCCTTTCCTCATTTGCATGCAAGTCTTCTCCAGCCTGAGCTCTTATCAGTTTCTCTGAATAAATCTTTCTTTCCAGATTTCTTAACCTCTTTGTTCACTCAAACAATGGCCTTTGTAACCAAGGACAAAGTTAGGAGCTGATAACAGATTATCTTTAATGTTGTCAATGACAAGTGACTTTGTGGTTGTTGTTGTTGTTAATCCTCACCCGAGGATATTTTTTTACCCCCTGATATTCAGAGAGAGAGAAGAGAGGGGGAGAGACACAGAGAGAAGCATTGATATGAGAGAGACACATTGATTGGTACCTTCTTGTGTGGGCCCCAACTAGGGCCAGGAATTGAGCCTGCAACCAAGATACATGCCCTTGACTGGAACTGAACCTGTGACCCTTCAGTCTGAGGGTCAACACTCTAACCACTGAGCAAAACTGGCTAGGGCAAGACAAATGACTTTTAGTTTATGACATTTTCTCTCTCTAAGCCTGCTTTTATTCTTTGCAGAATGTGATTCAGAGATCTCCATTGGAAATCATTTGTGGGAACACAAAGCCCAAACCTTTTCAGAACTGGTCAGTTGTTCAGAAACACTGTGTAGGGTGGAATAGAATTTCTTGGCTGTCAGTTGTTGTGGACCTGTGGTTGGGCTGTCCTCACCTTTTCCCTCTCCTTCACTCATTCAGTCCATCACAAAGTCCTTTGATTCTATCTCCTAATAACTCTTGAACCCTTCTCTCTATCCTCATGGGTGTTATCTCGGTCCTGACCACTGCTGTCTTCTGGGTGACTGCTCCAATTCTGAGTTGACCTCCTTAGCTCCAAGGTTAACTTCCAGCCAATTTTCCATGTTGCCAAACTTATTTTCTTAAATTTGTGAATGTTATCATGTTATTTCCTTATTTAAAATTTATCACTAGCTTTCCATGATCTTCAGGATAAAATAAAACTTTATTATAGGTGTTAGGCTTATGTGCAGATGCTACTTTATGTTCTTCTGACCTTCTGAATTTTATTAACACATCACTGCTTCTCAGGGTCTCCACTGGACTCCTTCAGAATTCAACATAATTTAATCAAATGTCCTTCTTGTCTCTTGGAGGTTATATCCAGAGAGGAGAGATTCTGCTTCCTGGAGAGGGTAGGCAGAGCTCTAGGAAAGATGTACTTGGAGTAAAGAGGAAGGATGGGGAAATCTATCTTGCCAGGTAGTTGTAATGGATCTTCCTTGGTCATGAGTAGGCTGCTGGATGTCAAAACCCAATAACCTCCCACCTTGCTTCGTTTTTAGTGAAAATAATAGAAATAGCCATGCACTAACAGTGTGGACTTCAGAGTCAGACTTCTGGGTATGTATCTCAGTTTCCCATGTACTATGTGACTATGGGAAAGGTACTTAAACTTTCTGTGTCTTCTAGAGTATACAATGGCACCTGCTTCTATCTGTTAGCTAATGTTGCATCATACACTCATTCCAAAACTTACTGGCTCAAATATAACCATTTATTTATACAGGCTAGGCTTAGCTGAGCAGGCTGGTCTCAGCTGGGCTTGTGCAGGCAACTGTGGTCACCTGGCAAGTGGCTGTGTGGCTCTGCTTCCGATGGTTGGCTCTTAGTTAGGGCCTATTGGGTCTTCTTCATGTGGCTCTGTCCAGCCAGTTATCCCAAACTTAGTCTCAGGGCAGAGGCAAGGACTCAAGAGAGAAAGAGCAGCATGTGAGGCCTCTTGAAATCTAGGTTTGGAACTGGCCCATCCTCACATCTACTGACCACATTCTATAGGCAAAATCAAATCACAATGTCAGCCCAATTTCAAAGATGTGAAGTGCATTCCACCTCTTGATGGCAGAGCTGCAAAAGACATGGATACAGGGAAACATTTGATTAGCAACACCAGTGCACTTAATCTACCATACTACTTATAGGCTGTTATAAGAATCTACATGCAAAGTGCTTAGAACAGACTCTAGGACATTGAAACACTCAGTAAATGTTAGCCATTATTATAAAAATCATTATGTTTTTCTGTGTATCTTTAAGAGTACAGGTAGAAATTAAAGCAATTCATAGAAAACAGCCTCAAAGACTTTTGAGGATTTTTCAATTTATTTAGTCAGAAGAATTTCTTTTGTGGTCTTGGAAGAGCTATCTAAAGTCAGCAACTGAGCTCCTCTTTATGCTCTGAAACATAGACTTATTGTGAGGTTTGAATAAGTTAATGTATGCAAAATGATTAACTCAGCATCTGCAATGTAATCAACATTAAGTAATGGTACCTATGATTATTATATTACTGTAATAGGGTCAATCATTTGGAAAAGAATCTACCTTTACATTGCTCCAATTCATTGCTAAAACTAATGTAGATTTGTTTCACATGATGCTGAGAACTCAGTCTAATAGGAAAACTCAATGTCAGAGGTAGAAGTAGAACAAAGCTTTATGATGGAAATTTCCATACATCCACATAGAGAGAAAAGTATGATAAGCCCCACATTCTTTCATTATGCAGCTTCCATAGATCAATGTGCCAGTTTTCATTTATTGCCCCCAACTATTTTTGTTAAATTTTTTAAACCAAATCTCAGATGCCACATAAATACTTCAGGATATGTCACTGATAGATATTTTGTTTCTTTTATAGATATATAACCATATCATTATCACACCTCTCCAGATTCTTTATCATTCCTGAATATCATCTAATACCCAGTTCATTATAAAATTTCTCCCATTGTCTGTCTGGTCTGAACAAGATCCATACATCACATTTGTTACATAAGAAACATGTTTGTTTTATAGAAGGAGAATTTTGTGCAGTTCTGGGCTATCAAGAATTGGCTAGTGTTATCCAAGGTCTGGCCTGCCAGGGACATGAAGCAGGCCTGATACACTCAGTATGGATATACATACCAATGGGATTTTCTGAACTTTTTCTGCATCTCCAGGAAATGTTGAGGATACCATTGGTGTGTTTAAAGATGCACTTGTTTAGAAAAATTCAGAGACATGCTCCCTAGAGCTATGATGTGATGACCCAATATGGTCCAAGTGACTAGCTTCATTAACCTCAAGGTCACTTGAAAGAATTGAGATCCATGTCATTATCTGGAGTCTTGAAGTCTTATAAAGAGTAGAAGTAAAGGAGCTGCTTATGCTGAGGAAGGAGCCTTCCAGTGTTCTAGGTCTGACCAATGGCAAGATGGTCCCAGACTAAGGAGAATCTAACACCAGACTGTCACACAGAAAATTAGATTAAAACATTTTTTGTTATATCTCTTTAAGGATGTTGACTCTGGTAGTCAGGACTTCAGGAAAGAACAGAGAATGCCAAAAGCTCTCAGTGTTTTCTTTGCTTGTCTGAAGTAGGAAGTATTTTTTAAAAATTATTTTAAAATTTATTTTTAACTATGGTAAAAAATAACAAAATTTGACACTGTAACCATTTTTGAGTGTACAGTCAGTAATATTAACTATAGTCACACTATTGTGCAACAGATCTCTGACTTTTTTGTTTTGCAAAACAGAAACTCTATATCTATTAAGCAATAATCCCATTTTCCTCCTTCCTCCCAGCCACTGCTAACCATCATTCTACTTTCTGCATTCTATGAATTTGCCTACTTTATTGATTTATTTACTTATTAGCTATTGGTATAACTTACAAAGTAATCACCCCAATAAATACAGTACCCATCTAACACCATACATAGTTATTACAATATTATTGACTATACTAGGGGCCCAGTGCACAAATTTGTGCACCTTGAAAGGAACTGTGGGCTGTGAGGCTGCAGTGGGCATAGGGGCTGATCTTGGCCCATCCTCTGTGCCCCTGCCCAGACCCTCCCACTGCAGCCCCCAGTCCCCTGTCTGCCTGCAGTCCTGCTCCTGCCACCACTGCTCCCATGTGCAGAAGATGCCAGCCCTACTCACACCCACTGACGGCATGGAGTGATTGGGGCTGGTGCCACCAGCAGGTGCGAGTGGGGCAGTCACCAGCAGCAGGTGCAAGAGGCAGCTGCTGGCCCCTATTGCTTCTCAGGAGCAGGGGAGGTGGAGAAACACTTGTTGTTTGTTGATTTATTAATGCCAAGTGACCGGAGCTGGCGCCAGGTGTGGGCAACGGGTGCAAGCAGGGCCAGTGCCAGCAGCAGGTGCAAGCACCCAGCAGGACTGCAGAGCACGGGAGCAAAGAATTTTCAGTAACCACCAGAGGTTCACCATGATGACAGCGACTGGCGCCCCGCCTTGGTCTGGCGCCCCCACTCACCTGCTCCACCATCCCACCATGGCTGACACCTGCCATGTTCCTTGCTCTGCTACCTGCTGCTGATGCCCGCCATGTTCCGCGCATGCCCCTGGTGGTCAGTGCATGTCATAGCGACTGATTGTTCAGTTGTTCTGCCATTCGGTCTATTTGCATATTAGCCTTTTATTATATAGGATTCCCTATGCTGGACTTTACATCCTGTGACTGTATTTATAACTGGAAATTTGTACTTCTTAATCCCTTCCCCTTTTTCACTCATATTCCCAACCCCCTTCATATCTGGCAACCATAAAAATGTTCTCTGTACTTATGAGTTTCTTTGCTCTTTTATTTTGTGTTTTAGATTTCATATATAAGTGAAATCATATGGTATTTCATTTAGCATAATACCATCTAGGTCCATCCAGGTTTTTGCAAATGGCAAGATTTTGTACCTTTTTATGGTTGAGTAATATTCCATATGTACCACATCTTTATTCATCTATCGATGGATACTTAGGTTGCTTCCATATCTTGGCTCTTGTAGATAATGCTGCAATGAACATAGGGGTGCACATGTCTTTTTAAAGTAGTGTTTTGTGTTTGTTTGGAAATTACTGGGTTATATGGTAGTTTTAGTTTTAATTTTTTGAGGAAACTCCATTGTTTGCACCAATTTACAACCCCACCATCAATGATTCCCTTTTCTCTTCATCCTTGCCAGCACTTGTTGTTTGTTGATTTATTAATGACTAGAGGCCTGGTGCATGAAATTCATGCACTGGTGGTGGGGGAGGGGGTGCTCAGCCTGGCCTGCACCCTCTTGCAATCTGGGACTGCTGGCTCCTAACTGCTTGCCTGCCTGCCTGCCTGATCGCCCCCAACCACTCACCTGCTAGCCTGCTGAGTGTGCGTCATAGCCACCAGTCATTCTGGTTGTTCCACTGTAAAGTTCGCTTAGGCTTTTATTATATAGATAGCTATTCTGGCAGATGTGAGGTGATATTTTATTGTGGTTTTAATTTGCACTTTAATTTGCACTGATAAGTGATGTTTAGCATCTTTTCATATGGCTAACAGACATATGAATGCCTTCAGAAGAATGTCTACTCAGGTCCTCTAAACATTTTTAAATCAGATATTTTTTGGTGTTAAGTTGTATGAATTCCTTATATATTTTAGATATTAACCCCTTATCAGATATATCACCCAATGAATATCTTCTCCCATTCAACAGGTTGTGTTTTTATTTTGTTGATAGTTTCTTTTGCTGTGCAAAACTTTTAGTCCCATTTGTTTACTTTTTCTTTTGTTTCCCTTTGTTGATAATATATGCAAAACGTTATTACTAAGACCAATGCCAGAGAGTTTACTACCTGTTTTCTTCTAGGAGCTTTATGGTTTTGGGTCTTACATTTAAGTTTTAAATCCATTTTCAGTTTCTTCTTGCATATGGTATGAGAAGGTGATCCCGTTTTATTCTTTTGCATGTGGCCTTCCAGTTTTCCCATCAATGTATATTGAAGAGACAGTCTTTACCCCATTGTATACTTTTGCCTCCTTTGTCATAGAATGATTGACAATGTAGGTGTGGGCTTATTTCTGGGATCACAATTTTGTTTCTTTGACCAATGTATCTATTTTTATGCCAGCATGTTATTTTGATTGCTACAGGCTTGTAGTACATTTGGAACTTTGTTCTTTCTGAAAATGGCTTTGGTGATTCAGAGTTTTTCGTGGTTCCATATAAAATTTAAAATTATTTATTCTAGTTCTGTGAAAAATGCCATTGGTGTCTTGATAGGAATTGCATTAAATCTGTAGATTGCTTTGGGTAGTATGGATATTTTAACCATGTTAATTCTTCCTACCCATGAGCACAGTCTATGTTTCCATTTATTTGAATTTTCAGTAACCACCAGAGGCTCGCCCCAATAAAATCTACAATTTCTTTCTTTTTTGTCTTATAGTTTTCTTCTACAGCCTTGGTTAAATTTATCTCTAGATATTTTTTTGTGCAACCATAAATGGGATTGATCTCTTAATTTCTCTATCTAATAGTTTGTTTCTGATGTATAAAAATGCAACTGATTTCTGAATAGTAATTTTGTATCCTGCTACTTTATTGAATTTATTTACAGTTCTAATAGTTTTTGCATGGAGTCTTTAAGGTTCTCTTTCTTTTTAAAGGAACATATTTTATTGATATTTTACAGAGAAGAAGGGAGAGGGACAGAGAGTTAGAAACATCGATGAGAGAGAAACATCAACCAGCTGCCTCCTGCACACTCCTTACTGGGTATGTGCCTGCAACCAAGGTACATGCTCTTGACTGGAATCGAACCTGGGACCCTTGAGTCCACAGGCTGATGCTCTATCTACTGAGCCAAACTGGTTAGGGCTAAGGTTCTCTCTTTATAGTATCATGTCATCTGCAAATAAGAACAGTTTAATTCTTCTTTTTCAATTTGGATGCCTTTTATTTCTTTTTCTTGTCTGATTGCTATGGCTATGACTTCTAATACTATCCTATCTAATAAAGAGGGAATATGCTAATTGACCCACATGCCATCACAAAGATGGCAACACCCACAGCCAATTAGGAGGGAATATGCTAATTGATTGCCCTGCCCTCAAATATGGCGGCACACACAGCCACAAGATGGCGGCGCCCAGTCCCCTCAGCCCTGCCTCCGGGTCCCCCAGTCCCCTCAGCCCCCCAGCCACTCAGGGCTGGCCTGAGGCTTGCCTGTGCCTCGGATGGCAGCTGCCCATCTGACGCCCAAGGTGCAGGCAAGCCTGAGATGTCGGCTGCTCAGTGGCCCAGGGCCAGCCCGAGGCACAGGCAAGCCTTGGATAGTGACTGCCCAGCTGCTCAGGGCTGCCTAAGGCTCAGGTAACCAGGGATGGCTGAGGCTTATGCTGCCGACAGTGGTAGCAGCAGAGGTGTGATGGGGTGTCGCCTTCCCCTGACTGCTGGGTCACCTCCTGCCCTTGAGGGCTCCCGAAGTGTGAGAGGGAGCAGGCTGGGCTGAGGGACCCCCACCCTCCAGTGCATGAATTTTCATGCACCGGGCCTCTAGTGTTGAATAAAAGTGGTGAAAGTATACATCCTTATTTGTTTTTTCCCTCAATTTCAAGAGAAACACTTTTAATTTTTCACTGTTGAGTATGATGTTAGCCATTGATTTGTCATATATGCTCTTTATGATGTTGAGATATGTTCCTTCTATTTCCAGTTTACTAGAATTTAATAATAAATGGGTGCTGGATTTTGTCAAATGCTTTTTCTGCACCTATTAATACAATCATGATTTTTATCCTACATTTTCTTTATGTGGTATGTTATGGGAATTGATTTGAAGATAATGAATCAAACTTGCATCCTAGGGATAAATCCCACTTGATCATGGGATATGATCTTTTTAATGTATTAGTGAATTTGGTTTGCTAATAGCTTGTTGAGAATTTTTACATCTGTGTTCGTCAGAGACATTGGCTTATAATTTTCTTCTTTGTAATGTTTTTGTCTGGTTTTGGGATCAGCGTAATGATGGCCTTGTTAAAATAGCTGAGAAGCCTTCCCTCCTCTTTAAATGTAAATGGAATAAATGATTGGGCATTTATTCCACTTACATTTAAAATAATTATTGACAGGTATGTAGTTAATGCCATTTTATTATTTTTATTTCCCCTCCCCCTCCCCTCCCCCTCCCCTCCCCCTCCTCCTCCTCCTCCTCCTCCTCCTCCTCCTCCTCCTCCTCCTCCTCCTCCTCCTCCTCCTTCTTCTTCTTCTTCTTCTTCTTCTTCTTCTTCTTCAAGAAGCCTCTTTATCATTTCTTGTAATACTGGTTTGGTGACGATGGACTGTTTCAACTGTTTCTTGTCTGAAAACCTCTTTATCTCTTCTTTTATTCTGAACTAGAAGCCTGGTACATGAAATTCATGCACTTGAGGGGTGGTCCCTCAGCCCGGCCTGTGCCCTCTCACAGTCTGGAAGTCCTCGGGGGATGTCTGACTGACATCCTTAGTGCTCCCGCAGAGGTGAGAGAGGCTCCCGCCATCGCCGCTGCACTTGCCAGCCGTGAGCCCGGCTCAGGGTTCTGGCTGAGTGGAACTTCCCCTGTGGGAGCTCACTGACCACTAGGGAGCAGCTCCTGTGTTGAGTGTCTGCCCCCTGGTGGTCAGTGAGCATCATAGCAACTGGTCATTCCACTGTTTGGTTGATTTGCATATTAGCCTTTTATTATATAAGATGATAGACTTGCTAGGTAGAGTAGTTTTGGTTATAGATCTTTTCTTTTCATCATTTTAAGTTTGTGTTGGGAAATCAGCTAGCAGTCTGATGGGAGCTCCATTGTAGTTAATTAACTGCTTTTCTCTTGCTGCTTTTACATTTCTCTCTTTGTCTTTAACTTTTCACATTTTAATTATAATGTATCTCAACATGGGCCTCTTTAGGTTTATCTGTTTGGGACTCTCTGTGCTTCTTGGACTTGTATGCCTATCTGCTTCCTCAGCGTAGGTAAGTGATCTGTTATTATTTGTTCAAAAGAGATTTTAATTTCTTGCTCTCTCTTTCTTATCCTTCTGGTACTCTTATGATGTGAAATATGTTATATTTGATGTTGCTCCAGAGATCCCTTAAGCATCTTTTTGCTGTTCTGATAGGGTATTTTCTTCTATCTTGTCTTCCAAATTGCTGATTTGATCCTCTGCATTATCTAATCTATTCTTGATTTCCTCTAATGTATTCTTCATTTCAATTACTGGTTCTTTTTCATGTTTTCTATCTTCACTGTTATGTTTTTATAGCTCTATTAAAGTTCTCACTGAGTTTATCTACTCTTTCCCTAAGTTCATTGAACATCATTATAACAAGTGTTTTTAATATATATATATATATATATATATATATATATATATGTATTTATTTATTTATTTCAGAGAAGAAGAGAGAGGTAGAGAGAGAATCATTGGTCTTCTGCTTCCTGCATGCTCCACATTGAGGATCAAGCCTGCAACCTGGGCATATGCCCTGACCTGGAATCGAACTGTGACCTCCAGGTTTACAGGTTGATGCTCAACCACTGAGCCACTCCGGCTGGGCATAACCAGTGTTTTGAACTCTGCATCTGGTAAAGTGCTTGTCTCTATTTTGCTCAGTACTTTTTCTGGAATTTTGTCCTATTTTTGTTTTCATTTGGGACATTCTTTCATTATCTTCACATTTGGCTGCCTCCCTGTGTTTGTTTCTATGTATTAGGTAGAAAAGCTACATCTTCCAATCTTGGCAGAGTGGCATTATGTAGTAGGTGTCCTATGAGGCCCTGTGCATAGTTTCCCTTGTCAACTAAGCTGGGTCCTCCAGGCATGTGTCCCTGTTTGAGTTTCATGTGCCTTCCTGTTGTAGTTGAGCTTTGATTGTTGTTATAATGTCAGAGAAAGGAATTGACCCTCAGGCTAACTGGCTCTGAGGAACAGTCATGGCTACAGTGGATGAGCTGTTGTTCAGGGTTTGACTCCACTAAGTGGTATTTGCTTTAGTGGGGCTTGGATGCCTGCCATCCACCCTTTAGTGTGTTGTTTGTGATGTTTGGGTGATACTCTGGTGTGGTCTGAAGCCAGTGACTGCGTGTGTTTGTTCTGGGGCCTCTTGGGAGGGTCTCCGGTGCAGGCCAAAGTCAGTCACTGCTCATGCCCAGCATGGAGTCATCTAGTAGGAGCTACAACATGATCTGCAGATGGTTGTCATCTGTTCTGGGGTTGGAGGCACCTGGGAGAGGCTAAGCTGCAAACCGAGGCTAGATATCACTAGAACCAGTCTTGGGGACACATAGCAAGAGGTATGAGGCAGGCTGAGACCAGGCACTCCTTGTTCGGGGTTTATGAACCTTTGACAGATTTTAAGAAGGTCTGCAGCATTACCTGAAACAGTCCGTTTGTATGGAAAAGAGGCTTGGGCTGGCCCGTGAGTTGGGTGATATAGGTTCTAGGACTGAGCAAACATATTATCCAAGTGATGAAGATTCAGGCTTGGTGACTGCTTGAGCCTGCAGGCTATGTAAGGATATGGCTCAGCAAAGAAACAAAGGCATTTGCCAGTACTTCTATCAGGAGAGAGCTGCTCCTCTAGCCCCTCGCTGAAGCCGGGCAATTCCTTCCTGTATGCCCCTGGTACCTTTCAAGCTGTTGTCCCAGGTCTGAAGCTGAGAGAAAGTAAGTCTGTCAGTGAGTAAGTTCATGCTCAGGCCCTTTAGAGGAATGCCTGGGACTCCAGCAGCCCTCTATCTCACTTAGCTGCAATCCCTGCTGATTTTCACAGCCAGAAATTATGGGGACTTCTTTCTCTTTCTGGCATTGGAACCCTGGGCTGGAGAGCCCAGTGTGGGACTTGGACCTCTTGCTTTTTAGAGGGGACCTCCGCAGCCAAGATATCCCTCCATTTCTTCTCCTCCTTCCTCCTCCTTCTCCTCCTCCTCCTCCTCCTCCTCCTCCTCCTCCTCCTCCTCCTCCTCCTCCTCCTCCTCCTCCTCTTCTTCTTCTTCTTCTTCTTCTTCTTCTTCTTCTTCTTCTTCTTCTTCTTCTTCTTTAATTAATCCTAACTTGAGGATTTTTTTTCATTGATTTTTTTTTTTAAGAGAGAGTAGAAGGGAAGGAGTAGGAGGAGAGAGAGAGAAACATTGATGTGAAAGAGACACATTGATTGGTTGCCTCCCACATGTGCCCCAACCAGAGAGGGAATTGAATCTGCAACCAAGATACATGCCCTTGACCAGAAGTCGAATCTGTGACCCTTCAGTCTATGAGTCAACACTCTAACCACTGAGCCAACTGGCCAGGGTATCCCTTCCATTTCTTAACCACCACACTGTGGTTGTGGGGCCTGTCTGTTGTGTGTCTTTGCCCTTCCTATCAGTCTTGACATGACTTTTTCTTTTTAGTCTTAGTTATGGGACTTCTGTTCATCTAGTCTCAATGATGGTTGTTTTGCAATTTAGTTGTAATTTTGATGCAGTTGTTGGTAGATGCCAGTCCTGCGTTTACCTACTCCACTATCTTGACTGGAAGTTTTTTGAAGTAGTTCTCTAGTCCTATATGTGTGTGATTAGTAGGAAAGATCTTAATCTTTTAGACAAAATAGATTTATGTACTCATTCATTTATTCAGTCCCCAGGGCAGCAAACAGAGAGCTGCATAAGACTGTTTCTCCCTTCCCCTTTTTTCCCCTTATAATAAATCACCAAATTTGGCCAGTTTTTCCTTCTTAATGTTTCTTGAACTCGTCCCTTTCTCTTGATCTACATGGTCACTCCCCACCAGTCTGGGCCCTCATCATTGTTTTCCTAATCTATTGTGGCCAAATTCTAAGTATATCCATTTTCCACACTGCAGCCAGAATAAGCCATTTATTTATTTTTTTCTCTTTTTTTATTAATTTCTTTATTGATTAAGGTATCACATATTTGTCCTCATCCCCCATTCCCATCCCAAACCCCTCCCCATGCATTCCCCCACCCCCGTGTTGTCCATGACCACTGGTTAGGCTTATATGAATACATACAAGTCCTTTGGTTGATCTCTCCCCGTTATCCTCACCCTCCCCTACCTTGCCTCTGAGGTTTGACAGTTTGATCAATGCTTCCCTGTCTCTGGGTCTCTTTTTGTACTTCAGTTTTTGTTGTTCATTATTTCCCCTAGATGAGTGAGATCATGTGATACTAGAAATACACTTATAAGAACCGAAAATGAGACAAGCAATAATGGTTATGCTGAGAGGCAAATGAATCAGTCTGTAATGAGTTTCTTTCCGGGCCAACAGTTCTTTTGAGTCCCAATTTCAATGTCAAACAGTTGCTTATGTGTATATGTCAGCAATGATATTTCAGTTCTGGATGGTGGACAAATGGTGGTAATGCAGGTCTGACCCTCTCTGGTTTGGTCCTGGGCAACCTGCAGCGATGCACAGCTGCTGCGCTGCTAGTATGGCAAGGTGTTGTCAGTGTCTTCCATCTCTGGACTGTTTCTCTTCTGTCTTCATGGCTGGAGCTGTCCTGTTAATTCCTCTCTGTTGCAGGAATCCACATGGTCTTGGAGTTGTTTTCTGAAAATATACAAACATATTCTTGACCAAAAGTTAATAAAGGAATCTTTTCTTTAAATTTGAATTGACATCCTTTTTCATTTTTGCCCAATTTTCCTTTGGCTTGTTTTGACACCATGTGTGTTTTTCATGGGTGTCTTGCTGTTAGCATTACAAATGAAAGTTAATTTTCTGAAGTAAAAATTTTCTAGATGTAATTTACTTACAGAATAGTTTTACTTATATGATATTCTTCTACTATCCCCCTTTTTTGATTTAAATATTAGGAGGTTTTTAGAAATTTTATAATGTAGTCTTGATAGCTTTTAAATTTTAATGTTTGCACTAAAATATAACTGCTTTAGGTTCATTACATGTTATGCAATTTTACCATGAGATGAACTACCAATAAAATTTTTAGTTAACACTTTAGGAACAGCTTTTTGTCCAGTACCATTAATTTTTCTAGAATATTCACTTATTTCACTTAGCCAATTTAAATTAGTCTGAGAACTTGACTACTATTTTACTGTCAAATTTAATACTCTAACAACAATCTTATTTTAACCTGTAAATATTAGTGGAAAGGATTATTTGCCTTCTTGAGTAGGCCCTGAGTATTCCTGGTGCTAGGCTGGATTTAGATATCAAAAATC
Organism: Corynorhinus townsendii; assembly: GCA_026230045.1. NCBI lineage: Eukaryota > Metazoa > Chordata > Mammalia > Chiroptera > Vespertilionidae > Corynorhinus > Corynorhinus townsendii. The sequence continues at coordinate 89,395,837 of JAPDVU010000003.1, forward strand.
CACTTTCCCACACCATGGGTACAAGACAACTCAAACAAGCCTTGTTGCAGTGAGAGGGCAGCTGCTGTCAGCCAAGTCTCTGTCTGTTACCTGGGTCCCAATTTGAGCTGGGCATGGGAAGCAAAGAAGCCATGGGGGCAGGAGACCTCCCTCAGAAGGGGCGAGGGTTCAGGCCCCTGCAAAGTTGGGAGGGTGAGGGTCTGTGCCCCACCTCTGTTGACCCCCAAGTTCTCTCCTGATGGCCTCTCTGCTACTGTGCCTGCCTTAGGTTTTTCCTTCACTGAGAAATCTTACCCGTCTCTGGCTAACCAGCCATCCTCCGGGGCCAACCAGGGTGATGTGAGGTTCAGTTCTGTCTCCTTGGTAGCCTATGCCCCCCAGAATAAGCCATTTAAAATACAACTCTATGTCATAACCCTCTTCCAAAGCTTTTAATGGCTCCCTATTCCTTTTTGTGGATCTCCCCTACCAGTATGCTGGGTTGGGTTACAAGTATGAGAAATATTAATCCCTTTAGCTCAAAGAATGACCCAGTTTGAGAAGTCTCATTTATTTATCCCCATAATTCATGCAGATATCACTTATTGTGTGTTTCATGGTGTGAAAGGCTTATGGAATAAAATCCATGGTTCTCAGACTAGTCTTCTCACTAGCTCTACCTACTGCCACCCCCTTCCTTGTGCAGTAGCAATATGGAACTATCTTCAGCCTTCTGGGTGTTATTTTTTTCTCATGCAGTTCTCCATTTCTGGAACATTCTCTGACCTCTTTTATGTCTTGCAATTCTTATTCATCTTCTAAGACTACATTCAAGAATCATCTGCTTTAGGAAGCCCTCCTAAACTTCAAAGTTAGACCAAGGGCCTCTCTTCCTATCCCTGATCATTAGCAATTTTTTTTTTTTTTACCAGATCACTCCCATATTACCAAGTGGTAATTTGTTTTTATATCTGGTCTTCCTTCCAGTCTGGGAGTTCCTTTAAGACAAAGTTAATCATCTACAAATTCCTACTACCTGGCACACAGTAGGTGTTCAGTAAATAAGAATCTCAAGGGGAAACATGGAAGACAGCTCTGATGCTCACTTATCTGCTGGTATCTTAGTAAAAACACAATGCTTTCATGCCCTTTGCTAATGGGGTCTGATTTAAATTGTCCACTAGTACTGGATTTTGAGGCAGTCAGTCCAAAATATCAGAATGATGAAGTCAATATTATAAAAAACAGATATAGTTGAACACTCTTCTCTAACTCTCAGCAGTGTTCATTGTTTTTAACAACAGAAGATAAGAAACATGTCACAATAAGCACAGAGATAGAGAAGTGCAAATTGATACATTAGGAAGAAAATTGCCTGACACTGGGACACACTGTGGTTTGTACCACCACCCCTGTATCCCTGAAGATTTAGTGTTATTTTAGTTGTTAGGGTTTGTAAACTATTCATTGCTGGGAAATAACCATTTCCAAGATTATATATATTTTTTAAGTGATTGGTACAGGACCAAGATTAGAGAGTGACACAGCCACTTTTAAAGACCAAAAGATTGTAAAAAATCTCACATCTTGATCTTGAACACACACACACACACACACACACACACACACACACACACACAAGTTTGGAGGACATTCTCCTTATAGAAACGTGATTTGTTGGAGCCTAATTACTGAAGAAATGTTCACCCACAGGCCTCTAAGTTCAGAGGTTTTCAAGATGGAGTTATGCTCTATAGGCATCCTTAAAAGACAGCATGGTCAGATCACAATGGTGTCTCTACTTCACTGACCATCCTTGATGGAACAATGGTCAGGGAGGGAGGCAGTGATGCTTCTGGATATTTGAGAAAGAAGGACAGAGAAGTTATAGCAGTAATTTTTTAAATATATTTTTATTGATTTCAGAGAGAAAGGGAGAGGGAGAGAGAGATAGAAACATCAATGATGAGAGAGAATCATTGATTGGCTGCCTCCTGCATTCCCCACACTGGGGATTGAGCCCGCAACCCTGGCATGTGCCCTTGACTGGAATCAAACCCGGGACCTTTTAGTCCGCAGGCTGATGCTCTATCCACTGAGCAAAACTAGCTAGAGCTACAGCAGTAATTTTTAATAAAGGGGCCCCTTGTTAGGGAGGAGTTATATCTATATTATTATATACTAGAGGCCTGGTGCACGAAATTTGTGCACTCGAGGGGGGCGTTCCCCAGCTTGGCCTGTGCCCTCTCACAGTGCGGGAGCCCTGCAAATGATCTCCCCAAAGAGATAGGCCCCACCCACCCATCCTGGGCTCTTCTTATGGATTGCCCCAAAGAGGTAGGCCGGAGCCACCAGAACCCACCTCCATGCTGCGCAGAGCCGCCGGGACCCACCTCTGTGCCACGCACACGCACGCAGTGTCAAGTCCCTGCCCACCCACATGTGCCTCACCGTGCACGCAGCCCCGCCCATCCGTGCACCCCCATTGCACATGCAACCTCCTGGTGATGGATTGTTAGGGTGTGAGAGCATCACGGTGTGAGGGTGTGATGACCACATAGGCTTTTGTTAGTATAGATTACTGGAAGGTATAATCCAAGTGCGTATCTGTACATCATCTGCTAGGGACAACAGATCCTTGCAGTGTTAGCAAGGGAAGATGTGATCATCACAGCCTAACTCATTTGTCTGATTTGGGGGCTCCAGAGGTTTGCTAATACTCAAATTCAAACTAGCGAGGCATTTTCCAACATTAACTAATTTTGGTGTCCAAGAACTGATATACTACAATGTAATGAAAAAAAATTTGTCTGAAATAGAGTAAGTGGAATGTGGCACTGTGACAAAAAGAGGTTATGGATGTGGGGAAGAAATGACCTGTGATCTTATTCTAACCCTAAATCTTACCACAAGCTATGCAAGTTCTGTACTGGGGGATCATTGAGGAGGAGGGCAGACATGGAGTTAACATTCTAGTAGGGGATACAAACAATAAACAAGTAATCACTTAAGCAAGACAATCTTAGCTAGTGCTAAGTGCTATGAAGAAAGAGAATAGGAAACGAGCTGCTGGACTGGAAGGAGTGGTGGTTTTAGACAGGATCATCAGGAAGGGCCTCTTGGAGACTTCATACATAAGGTCTGAGATGTCCAGTTCTTTAGTTGTATTCCCCTGTTGTTACATAGAATCCCTATTGATGTGCTGGGAAGGTGCAGGTTCTGTAGTCTATAGTGTCAGCCTTCTGGTGCTCCAGGGCTGTGACTGTCACTAGTGCTTCTTAGTTTTACCCTCTGTAGGTGGGACAAGGTGGATAGAGAGTGCTTGAGTTGGGTATTTCCCTTCCCCAGGTGGGTTAAGCTCTGATAAAATCCCAGCAGGCTGGGTTCTGGTAAAACAGTTTCTCTTGAGGGCAAGCCTTGTTAAGGAGAACAGATGCTCTGGTGTCTTTCAAATGGGCTACTTTCCTCTCCCCCTGCTGGAAGCATGAGGGAATTTTTCTCTGATTTCCATTGTGAGAATCTTGTGGAGCCCCTAGAGGGAAAACTCACACAAGTGTGGGGGTCCCCATGCCTGGATTCCCCTGAGAATTGTCCACACTGAGCCTCCAGCAATCCATCAACTGCAGTTCTGGTTTTCCTGCCCCAGCAGGAGTTCTCATGGAAGTTTCTGCTGTAGTAAGTTGTTATTCTCTGTCTCATCCTTTCTGTTTCTCCAATTTGGGGGGCAGTGATTTTCCCTTTGACCTAAGTTCTGTGATGGATCTAACAAAAGTTGTTGATCTTCAGTTTGTAAAGATTTTTCGCCTGTGAGAATAGGTGGGAATGGAATTTCCAAGGTCCTTACATCCTGGACTGGGTACCAGAGGTTAGAAAGCCTGATATCTGAGCTGAGACCCAACTAAAGAGAAGGATCTGCCATGTGAGGAATCAGGGGGCACTTTTCCAGGCAGAGTAATGGCACATTCAGAGGCCCCAAGGCAGGACCAGCCTGGCATGGAGGCCAGTGTGGCTGAGCTGAGTGGTGAGATAGAAAGTGAGAGGAGATGGGCTCAAGGTGGAGCCATAAAGTAGGTCATGGGGAATCTGCAAGGCCACAGTGGAAGACTGGAAGGTCTTACATTTCTAATGGACACATTAATTTTGGAGATAGAAACAAAAAATAAAAGATTAAATGGCTTTACTCCTGATTACTTCTGCACATACTATAGTGATAGAAAATTTGCCGTGGAAATTTCCCACGTCATTTCCTTTTTGTGCGTATCTCCTAGCGCACTAACATGATCCAAACAAGCAGATGGAACAGTGTTGTGGGGTCTAACCCTGGAGTCAGAATAAGACCACCGGAGGCTGATGCTCCGCCTGAGGTCCCCGAAAGGAGGGAGAGCCTCCAGCCCCTTCTGGGGGGTCCCTCTCTCCTGCCTCTCGGGTACCTCGCCGGGGCCCCAAATGTTGTGGGGTGACCCGCGAATGAAGACCACCAGGCAGCCAAATTGAAATTTAGGAAGCCTTTATTACGAACTCAAGCCCAGGCCCGCGTCTCCACTGACACAGCAGGGAGCAGCACGAGCCCCGAACACTCGGAGCAAGCAAGTTTTATCCCCCACGCAGGGGGATTTGGCAGAACCTGATTGGTTAAACTTGAGTCAAAAAGTCAGTTACATTACTCACAATAATGGAAGATTTTCAGTTGAACAAGCAATTACAAAAGTTACAAAGCATGGGAGAATGTAGTTACAGCATAAGTTGCCTGTTTGATCAGCCTTGCGATTTCCTTTGTTCTAAACTCTAAATTACAAAGGCTGGGCGCAGCCCGCAGGGTCGCTCCCAGTCACATCCTGCTGGACATAGGATTGGAATGTAGATCTATCTTACGAAAGCAGATTGTACAGGTGCAGAATTGAGCAAAGTTAATAATCTCCAGAAGTTATTTACAGTTTCTACTCCTGGAGCTACTGAGTCAGTGGGAATTGATGTCCTGTAGTTCTGGTCCACAGGCACAGAAAAATTACCTTTGTGATGTGGGATGGATTTACTTTAAAACAAAGGGCAGGAGTCATGCCTGGATGGAGCATGATGAACCACATGCTTCTGAGCATGGGTCACCTGCCAAACCTTAACATACAGTTGGGGTCTCTGTCCTGACTTGGGGTCACTTACGCCAGAACAACAGGATTACTTGCTAATGAGGATCCCTCATTTCAGTAAAGGAGCATGTGCAAAGTCTGAGTACAGTATGATTTGCCAGGAAGGCAGAGACAGTTCCCTGGCTAGGCCTTATCTTTGAAGGCGACTAGAATTGAGTGCTGGGATGATGGAGAGCACCTTTTCCTGCCTCCTCTTTCTACAGGTGTGTACACTTGGCCTCAGGAAGTTGGTTAGGTGGCTTCATGGGAATGGGCTCATTCAGGTAACTGCATCATGGCCCTCAGATTCGTCTGCCCTGTTGTGTGGGTGAGATGAAGCTCTGGGCTCAAAATGAAGATGCCCAGGAGCCTTGGGGCCTGCCTACAGACTCCACTTGTTCAACTTACTAGAGGACCTAGAAAGAGAGCTTTGTTCTCCAAAAGTCAGCTCTTGCAGTCTGCTGAAATAATCTTTTTGATAATTTGGTTGTCCTGCTGGCAGAGGATGTTTCCTAACCTTGACTAAGCACTCCTAAACTAATTGAATGCATTTAACAATCTGGGTGTATACAAAGCAGTACACAAGCCATTGCCAGGTAAATTTGATCTACACAAAGATCAAATGCAGATTTTCAGAGGCAAGAACTGTTTTACTCTAGAAGAGTAGTTTTTGTTTTCTTTCTGAATTATTTGAATAATGACCCTGGGCAGGGGTGGTGTGGGAGATGTTTTAGCTCTCTTCTATTTGTTTCCTGCAGACTGATTTAGCTTTAAGTGTTCTGAGTGACAAATCTTTCATCACCTACCTAAAGCAATCATTTTGCAGACCAATTTTAATTCTTGCAGTTACATATTTAACTATTTCTTTTCTTGTTTTAATTCCATTATCTCTATTCCATCACTCCCCTTTGTTACATTAAACCTTTCTCCAATGTTTTAGGAAATTCTGACATTCTCTCTATAGTGCATGTCCTGGCACTCTAGATTTTATTCCTTTGAGTTTTCCTCATGATCCACCCTCCCAGCTAATGTTGGCATTAGCTTCCTGCCTTCTTCCCAATGTAGGAATGTGGGCCCTGGGTGGGGAAGTGTGCTGCTGCAAACTGGAGATAGTCAGCTCTCCAAGAACATAACTGAAGTCTGACAGCTCAAGGGGAGGCTCCCTCCTTGCTTTTTCCAGATTCTGGTGGCTACAGGCATTTCTTGGCTTGTGGCCACATCACTCCAATCCGCATCTGGAGGAGGGGAAGATGGAGACTGGTGTTCTCTGTATCTGAGTCTTCTGTTTCTTATAAAGACTTGTCATTGGATTTAGGGCACAAGTGGGTAATCCAGGATGATCTCATCCTGAGATTCTGTCTTAATCATATTTATGAAGATCCTTTTTCCAAATAAAATCACCTTTACATCTGGGGTTAGAACATGGACATATATTTTTGGTGTACCCCTATTCAACCCACTACTGGGGTAATCTCTCTCAACTTGCTGTCTTGACCTGAAACTGCCACTATTTAGAAATACAACTGAAACTTAAGCACTATATCTCTAGATGGCTTCTATTAATAAGTAAAATATCCCTGAGAATGGTCACCTGAATATTTAGTGCCCATTAGTACATGGTAGAGAGCAGGATCCTGGGGGAAGGGGACAGATGCAGTCAATTTTAGTAAAGCAGTAAGAGACAGGAATGATCTGGTACATGGGGACACTGTGGGGTTAAGGACTGGATTATGTTTAGTTGAGGACCTTGACTACTAGCAGATCAACCTATGAAAGGGCACTCTGAGAAATTAGGGAGTCAAATATAGCATTTGACATTTCCACAGGGAAACTGACAACTTTCTTGCTCTCACATATTTATTCCTGGATCACTCCATAGCAAGTGTGGTGGAATTGAGTTCAACTTTTAAGCATGAACAGGATGTCAGTAGCTATTTAACTGGTTATGAAACAAGTCTATGAGTGAGAGTCACATGCCTAGCTAGTGGAGAAGTCTATAGGCCCTGGCCCCCAGGTGAATGTTTCCCCTACTACATCTGGTTGTCTCTAATGATTTCAGGAATATGTTTCATGTATACAAAACTTTCTGTTAGAATTGGAGTTTATTTAGGCAAATTGACATCACAAAATCTCAAATTTGTAGTGATCCCAATGATGTATATTGCTTGCTCCCCAGGGGTCACGTCTTTGACCTCCCTGTTATATCTTAACTATAGCTTATAAGCAATATTGTAACAAAAAAATAAGTGAATGGATAAATAAATAATTAGAATAACCTTCTCCTTAAGGGGTTTATTTGTTTGCCCAATATAAGAACCAAGGGTACCAAATATAGCCCAGAGGAATGGAAATCTCATTTCAAGCCACTTTTTATTTCTATTGATAAATGGGAACCTCAGGTCTACGAATAGAACTGTCCTTACAGTTTGCTCTACGAGACTGTGTAGAGTATTGGGTAATCACTTTGTGTTCTGGAGCCAGACAGAATTCTGGTTATTCCATTTAATTCACTGGGGATTTTGGGCTAATTACTTAACTGCTCTAGGACTCAGTTTTCTCATCTGTAAAAGGTGGTAGGGGGAAATAATAGTTGCTATCTCTTAAGACTGTGAGTGGGATTAGAGGAAACAAACTTAAATGGCTTGAGTTTTCAGGAAGTGTTCATTGTTATGACCGCTCTCAGGAGCAATGTTAATCACCAGGGAGCTGGTCAAGATCAGATGGATCCGAAGGACAGGAAGTATTCAGTCAATTCAGGACTCTTTGGGGTGGGGTTGGGAGAACAATTCTTTAAGGATCCAGTTTTGCCAACCTGGCTCTCTTGCGCATGTCCTCCCTGTATTCCTCCAAGCTCTGAACCTGTCTAGGTCTGCTCTCCCAGAGGCCAGCTTTACCTGCATAGGTATTACAATGAAATCTATGATTATAAAGATTCCCTCCAGGCTCTCCAAGCACATGGTATGGTGTGTTGGTAATTAGGTGTGTTGCATGGAGTGTGAAGCATTATACAAATAAAAATGCCATAAACTCTATAGGAGTGAGGATGAGTATGGAAATTATCCATAACTATAATGATTTCCAAATGCAAACTGGACAGCTTTTTTAAAAAATTTATTATTATTATTATTATTTATCCCAAACTATGGCAGCAAGCTAACATGGATCTTTGATCCTTCGTCAGTGTCTAGAGAGATTGTGATGTTTCCAGGATGGGATAATAGAGACTCATCAAGACTTCTAGCTTTAGGAAATTGTTTAATCTCCATTCTCAGTAGCTGTGGCTTTGAGGCAGCTGTGACTGAAAGGTCCCAAGTGCTATTGAAAACAGCTCATCAGTTCAGAACAAAGCTGATTATGTAAATTGTGCATTAAGATGCAGCTCCAATTTAATTTCACTCTGTAAATAAATATCCCATTAGCATCCATCTGTTGAAAGTCAGGTAAGACATTCTTTAAGACGACATGGCTAGGGCCCCAGCGAATGCTCCATAAATGCTGACAGGGGAGGGATTAGGACATCCAAACTCACTGTGTAGAACTTTATGTCTTCTTTAAATGATAAGACAGCTATAAAATCACTTTAGAGCAAGAAGCTCTGATTGGCCAAGGAAGACACTGCATCTATTTCTGGTCCTGCTCTTTTTGAGGGCACATGAAAGTTTTCTCTGATTGCTGTTGCAGAAATCAATAATAATTATGGCTTGCCAATTCCCTCCAAAAATATAAACATTTCAGCTGATGAGACGTGAGCACTAAATTAGCACCAGCTCTTTCTGCTGCAGGGCTATTTACCCAGCCAAAAATGTCGCTTGTGAGAGTTGTCTGGGTTGCAGGGGCGCAGCCTCTCTCTGAGTCTGCAGTCATGGAAAGTCCCTCCCTGCCTTTGGAAATAGGACCGGAGCCAGCAGTAGGAATTGCAGGGAGCTGCCCTCTTTTCTGTTCCAGCCTCAAGACTACCCATAGCCCTCAAGTTCTAGGTGAAGCTTTTGATACTTCCATGGTAGCTTAAAGGCATAATGCTTGGCCATCCTATATAATAAAGAGGTAATATGTAAATTGACCCTCACACCCTCACAGAAGATAGCTACCCCCATGTGGTCAAAGATGGCCACCACAAGATGGCCAGCAGGGGCGGATAGTTGGGGGCAACCAGGCTGGCAGGGAAGGGCAGTTGGGGACAACCGGGCCTGCAGGAGATGGCAGTTGGGGGGAACAGGGCCTGTAGGGGAGGGCAATTGAGGGCTACCAGGCCTGCAGAGGAGGGCAGTTGGGGGCAATTGGGCTGGCAGGGGAGCAGTTAGGTGTTGATCAAGCTGGCAGGGGAGTGGTTAGGGGGTGATCAGGCTGGCAGGCAGAAGCAGTTAGGGGGCAATTAGGCTGGCAGGCAGGTGAGCGGTTGGGAGTTAGCAGTCCCAGATTGTGAGAGGGATGTCTGACTGCCGGTTATAGGGATCAGGCCTAAACTGGCAGTCAGACATCCACCAAGGGATCCCAGATTGGAGAGGGTGCAGGCTGGGCTGAGGGACCCTCCCCCCCGCCCCCCCTCCGCAGTGCACAAATGTCATGCACCGGGCCTCTAGTTATCATTTGGTGGAAATGAATTGCCAATTAGCTGTTGTGTTTCTGGATGGCACTGCTGCTGGCGGGAAATAGGTGTGGATTGGGATTAGTATGGGCTGGGGAGAGTCCAAGTTAGACCCATGGTGGGATACACACTCTAACCCCTAAGGTACTGTTTCCCAAACTGTTGGTCACTTTTCCTGTAAAGGTGACTATTACAGCTGGGTAGGGGCATTCCTGGAGGGTGTAAAGCAGAAGCCCTTCAATCAAGACCACTATGTCCAAGGCCACTAATATAAATAGTGCTTTTGTGCTTATTCCCAGATGAAAAAGCCTTGAGTCAAGGCCATGGATTTAGAAGAAGTAGGTACATCTTCCCCACACCCCTCTCCTTAAATTATGTACCTTCCCCAAGTGTGGGCCCTGGTCATTTGCCCCACCTTTTGTACCAAAGGGATGGAACTGAAGTTACTTCTTCCCTTTTCATTCTTCCTGTAATTTTTTAAAAAAATGTTTTTATTGCTTTTTAGAGAGAGAGGAAGGGAGGGAGAGAGAAATAGAAATATCAATTAGCTGCCTCCTGCACACCCCCTACTGGGGATCAAGCCTGAAATCGGGGCATGTGCCTTGACCAGGAATCCAGCTCTGACCAGGAATTGAACTGGTGTATGGGATGACACTCAACCAACTGAGTCACACCAGTCAGGCTCTTCTTCCTGTTATGAAGGTGGTCATGATACTGGAGCAAAAGCAACCATGAGGCAACAGGCCAACCTGCTTAGGGAGGCAGAAAAAGATAGGTGGAATCTGGGTCTTTAATGGCATTGTTGCATTGCTACACTAGCCTTGGACTGTCTAACCCTAAACTCATCTATATATGTAAAAAGCCAGCGACTGGGATGACTAGTTGCTATTATGCCCTCTGCAGCTAGCAAACCGGCCTGATCAGGGGTGGGGCCAGCCAACCAACCTCCCGTGGTCCCTCCCCCCAACTGGCCCCACCCCTGATCAGCCTCTCCCACCCTGATCTAGGGTGGGGCAGCCAGCAACTGCCCCCAAGGCCCTTCCCCCCAGCCGGCCTTGCCCCTGATCACCCCCCTACCCCAATAGCAGGTGGGGCCAGCTGGCCAACCTCCTGCAGCCTTTCCCCCCACCTGGACCCACCCAAGATTGGCCCCCCCACTGCAATCAGGGGAGGGGTTGACCAGCCAACCACCTGCAGCCCCTTCCCCCAGGTGGCCCCACCCCCTGTGGGCCCTCACCAACCTGATTGGCCTGTGGCCTCTCCCCCCAGCAAGCTACAGCCCCACACAAACACACACTAATCAGGGGCAGGGCCCACCAGCCAACTGCCCACAGTCCCTCCCTCCAGCTGGCCTGGCCCTGATTGGGGCCAGGCCGGCTGGACCCCACCCATGCACGAATTCATGCACTGGGCTGCTAGTTGTTATATGAAAAAGATAAATTCCTATTTTAAACCACTGTATTTTTGTGTGTTTTTTAAAAATATATTTTATTGATTTTTTACAGAGAGGAAGGAAGAGGGATAGAGAGCTAGAAACACTGATGAGAGAGAAACACCGATCAGCTGCCTCCTGCACACCCCCTACTGGGGATGTGCCTGCAACCAAGGTACATGCCCTTAACTGGAATCGAACCTGGAATCCTTCAGTCCGCAGGCCAACGCTCTTATCCACTGAGCCAAACAGGTTTCAGCAAACCACTGTTAATTAAATATTCCATTATAACCAAAACACTCATAATGGAAGCAGAGAATGAGGAAGGTAGCAGATAGGTGAATTGCTGATTTCTGATTTCTGAATTTCTGGATTTATTATTCTTGGCCAGTTCATCTTTGGAAACACCACCTATACCTTTTGTACAACAGGACTTTATGATCCTCCTTCCTTAATGTTCTCTAAAAACCAAATGGCTAAATCCATCTTTGAATTGTACCCTTTTACAGACTTCCCTTCAGCTGTTCATCCCAGGATTATTTTTTTCTGCACAATCACCATGAGTCTTGAATGAATCAAGGATGCACGTTGAATAAGGCATCATTGTGATTGTCAGCCCTAGAAGTAAAATATCAGAAGTGGCTCCATAGGCACAAATGAGGTAAAAACATGTGCTGTGTAGCCAGACTAAAACTCCAGCATCAACTATCCCTGCAAGCCAAGTTCTTTATAAGACTTGTTCAGCCTCATCTGAACCTGATGGGATGAAGTGTAACTTTTCAAAAAGAGCATTTCATGTCCTGGGTTCTCTTCCATAAGAAATAAACAGGTGTGTGTGTATATGGTGTGTGTGTGTGTGTGTGTGTGTGTGTGTGTGTGTGTGGTGTGTGTGTGGTGTGTGTGTGTGTGTGTGTGTGTGTGTGTGCACGTGCGCACGCGCGCGCAGCAATGATCATGGGCAAGACCATGATGTAAGGAGCATCTACCCCTCTGTGTCCCTTTCCTACCATATATCTTGCCCCACCTCTATCCCGATTGGCTCCTGGTATCTTCATCCTTCTTATATTGGTTAGAACAGGCTGGGTCACACAGTGGTAATAAACAAACCCAATCCCAGTTGCTGAGATAAATAAAAGATTTATTTCTTGCTTGTGCTGCAGTCCTTTGAAGATAGCTAAAGGGCACTCTCCACATTATTGTCAGTCCTACCCCAGGACCCTGGCCATCAGAAGTAACCTTATGTGGCACATTCCCAATCTCTGTAACAGAAGGGATAAAAGCTCTAGGGCAGCCTTATCCATAGAATACATTATATGAGCTACATATATAAGTTCAAATTTTCTAGTAGTGACATTAAAAAGGCAAAATAGCCCTAGCCAATTTGGCTCAGTGGATAGAGCATTGGCCTGAGGATTGAAGTGTTCCAGGTCCTATTAAGGTCAAGGGCACATGCCCAGGTTGTGGACTCAATCCCCAGTAGGGAGCATGCAGGAGACAGCTAACCAATGATTCTTTCTCATCATTGATGCTTCCATCTCCCTCTCCCTTCCTCTCTGAAATCAATAAAAATATATTTAAAAAATAAAAAGACAAAATAAGGGTAAGGTGCAATGAATTTTAATAATGTATTTTACTTAACCCAATATTATAGTTTCCACATATATATAAACTAACTCTTTGTAATCCAGTATGAGAATTTTATACTTACAACACATCTCATTTGGAGTAGCCTCATTTTAAGTGCTCAATAACCACATGTAGCTAGTGGATGCCATATTGGTCAGGGCAGCTCTAGAGTCTCCCTTCAGCAATTATATGCTCCATCTAGAAGTGACTAACACATATCTATTCTGCTTACAACCCACTGGATGAACTTGTCACATGGCTCCATCAACCACAGGGAGCCAGCAAGATCCTTCCTTTTGCCTTAACATGGAGAGGTAGATATTTAAAAAACAGCTGTTATAATCAGCAAGCCCTCCTTGGCCAACACTACCCTTCACTGGGATGTGGTACTGGGCAGTACCTCCTCTAGTATAAAAGTCTTCTGGGCTCTTGGAAGTCTGGACCACAACTTATTCTTTCTTGAATCTTTAGTGCTACTTGATATATAAGGATGCTCTGTGAGTATCTGAATGAATGAATTTTATGTTAATTTTCACAAAGCAGTTTCCTAAGCTGTTTATGTTTTTTAATGGCACTGTGACTGAGATTCAGAATTGGCCCACATGGCAGTGTGCAGCTGTTATTGAAGAATACTGAGGCAGTCATCACATGCTTCTTGCTGAGAGCTCTTCAAGTAATCCATTGGACATGTACTTTGTGATACATGTGGGTACCTATTGTTTAAAAATGTAGATTTTATTATTATTCAGGTTTGGTGAAGCCAATAGATCAGGAGACAATTACCATTGAAAAGACAGTTTGTTCTTAATAGTTCCCAAGTGAAGAGGGGCATGCCACAGCATGAAGGGCCACACAGGAAAGCACCAGGATGATCTGGAGCAAAGGGTGCAAGGGTGACATGTGAGCAAGAACCTTTATTGTGGTTTCTGCAGGAATTGCAAGACATGGCAGGGTAAGCAGGTTTAGGATTGGCTAGTTTGAATAATTTTAGAAGGTTCAGGGTATGGGTGCTGTCCCCAGTTGTCTGATATATGACACTGGAGGATTAGGTTCAGTCTGTGAGAACCCGATAGGGAAAGTAGAGTGGTGGGGTGTGGTCTTTGGATTGCTTAGTTTTGTAAAAATTAATGAGCAGAAACCTCACTTAAAATGAAATTGGGAGGCTAAAAGAGAGAACTCTCATACATGTGTTACTCAATGCACACTACCGACCCCAATAGGAATAAACATACTTTGGATCTCCGTCAGGAAGTGATACTATATTACTATCTCAGCAAGAGAAAGAAAAGATTCTTCCTTGCCCAGTAACAGTTCAGCCAATGGTAGACTGCCATAATTCGGCCAATGGAAGACTGCCGTAACAGCCAATGAAAAGTCACTATATTTTCAGTTTTCTCCAGTGGACTTTTCCTTTGCAACAACCTTTCCCAAGTCCATAAAAGAGTGTTTCTCTCCTTTGTTTTTCAGACTTGTGAGTGGTTCACCATTAGACCACATGTCCTGAATTGTAATTCTGTGTTGTTCCCTCCAGAGTCAGCAAGGACCCAGATGTCAAAGTATCAGAAATACAGAAAATAAAAAGGCATTCTTAATACATATATAAATGACCATGTTGAGTTGAAAGGTTCCATTTCAGTCTCTCAGGGTCTAATAGAATATACCCCTTTCTTGTAAGTGTAAAGAAGTGTCTGGGGGATTGCAGGTGAGAATGCAAGTCCAGAAGTCAGAGACCTGAGCTGTATCTGAGCTATTGAAGTGGCATCCCCAGGAATGAAGAAGAGGCTTCTGAATCTTTGGATGAAAACAACAGAGCTGTGTACACCTGAAAAGGGTAAATGTTTCTGAATATAAATGTTGCCTCAATCAATCTGACTTAAAAAAAATGACTAAACAGAGCTATCCCAAACTTTCCAAGGATGAAATAAAGGTTAATTAATTTTCTTTCTTTCCCACTGAAACTCATAGAGCAGACTCACATTTGGGGGAGAGACCAAAACCGGAGGAGTTGAGTGGGACCGAGGATGCAGGGATGACTATCTGCCAAAACTTCCTGGCATGGATCAGGCTGCCAGTGCTCCCTATCCTGAGTACCAAGTGATGGGTCCCTAGCACCTTGGAGAGCAGCTTGATGTTCTGGAAGCATGTGGTGTTTGTGAGCAAGCTGAGCTTCTGGAGTTCCTCCAAGGTGTATTAGATGTTTTGGTGACAGATACTCAGAAAGTCAAGTGGGACTGAATGTTACCTGAAAAATGTCAGTGCACCGTTTGGTTGTTCCGAGCTTCCCTACAAGTCAAACTCATGGTCATTTAACAAAGTGGGACACTGAGTCCAATCAGAAGTTAAAAATTGGCATCCATCCCAAAAAGTCTGAATGTTTCAACATGTACTACAGATTTAGGGGTCTGTGAATGTTATGCTGCAAAGGGAACTTTAAAAGTGATGGAATCTAGAGCCAAGGATAATGGCCACTTATCACCAATAGCCACTAGTGAACACTGGCTTTGTGAATCACACAGCACCTTGATGCATGTGTACCATTGGTGGCAGCATGGTGCTTTACAGTGAGGTCTGCTAAGGCGTTGCCATCTGAATGATCACAGCAGAAAGGCTAGCAAATTCTTTGAGACTAAAAATATATATTAAAAATCTGTATTTTCACTTAAAATAATTTTTATAGCTTGAAAAAACCGTTCAGATGTTTACCAAGATTTACCTGTTTAACAAAAAAAAGACATTTACTGCCCTAGCTGGTTTGGCTCAGTGGATAGAGCATTGGCCTGTGGACTGAAGGGTCCCAGGTTTGATTCTGGTCAAGGGCACATGCCTGTGTTGTGGGCTCGGTCCCCAGTAGGGGGCATGCAGGAGGCAGCCAAGCAATGATTCTCTCTCATCATTGATGTTGCTATTTCTCTCTCCCTCTCCCTCTTCTTTCCTCTCTGAAATCAATAAAAATATATTTTTTAAAAAAGACATTTACTGATATCATGAAAAAATGAATTAATAACAATGTTAACAATTATTGATAATATTAGTAACTGGTACTTATATAGTGCTTGCTAAGGGCCAGGCATTGTTCCAAGTCCTTTACTTATACTGATTTGTTAATTTCTTACAACCTTATGAGGTAGATGGAATTATTTTCTCTCCACAGATGGAAGCGACTGAGATTAGGCAATTTGCCCACTAGTCACGCAACTAGTAAATAATTGAGTTGGGATTTGAACCCAAGCATGACAGCCTGAGTGCTTGCTTGTAATCCTGACACGATGCTAAGTGGGGAGGACAGGTGGAAAGGCAGCACTTCTTTGCTCCAGCTAGTTACTTCCTTTTCAGTCTGTATTGCTGTCTATGGAGTATCATATAAGGAGTCATGGCATATATCAAGGACTTAAAGTCATTCCTCTAGAACAGTGGTCAGCAAACTCATTAGTCAACAGAGCCAAATATCAACAGTACAACGATTGAAATTTCTTTTGAGAGCCAAATTTTTTAAACTTAAACTTCTTCTAACGCCAATTCTTCAAAATAGACTCACCCAGGTTGTGGTATTTTGTGGAAGAGCCACACTCAAGGGGCCAAAGACCTGGATGTGGCTTGCGAGCCGCAGTTTGCCGACCACGGCTCTAGAACATGGGTGGGAAATCATTTTTCTGATAAAGGCCATTTGGATATTTATAATATCATTTGAGGGCCATACAAAATTATCAACTTAAAAATTAGCCTGCCATATTTGTCAAACATTTAATTAACTCACCCCTAATGCCTTGGCAGGGCCAACCAAATGATTTCACAGGCCTTATATGGCCTGAGGGCCAGACGGTCCCCACGCTTGCTCTGGAATCTCGAGAGTGTTCATAAATTCAAATAGGCTTCAACAGGGCTTTGAGATCTTCATATTGCAAGTCTCCAGAAATAGAAGTCCTTTTAGAACACCAAAAACCTTAGAGATCCATAATTCCTCATAATTCTGGCAAAGGCTTCCTGTGATCTCAAAGCTCACCGTTTTTACTTTTCCTGGTTAAAAATCTTAGGTGCTGAATCAATCAAGATAGGCTGGACTATGTTGCAGTAACCAAAACTTCCAAATCCCAGTGGCTTAAAACAATAAAGGTTTATTTTTCATGCATGATACATGCCCATAGGTCATGGGTGTGTAGACAGAGACTTGTATGTTAACATGCCTATCACAGGTTGTCAAGGAGTTTCTGTTCATAGCAATCATTCAAAGATCCAGGAGGCAAAACAATCACCATCTTGAAGTTGACAGTTGCTGTCTGGAGGAAAAGAATGCCCTGGAAGTTCTTGCACCTATAATTAAAGGTTCTGCCTAGAAGTAGCACATAGTACATAGGACAAAACTGGCCCATGGCCCCACCCAGCCACCAGAAACCAGGAAGTGCAATCCCATGTGTCCAAGGTGGAGGAAAATAAACAGTAGTTGGCAAACAGCATTAATGCCCTCCATGGGGTTCAGTGTGAAAAGCTATGAGAAAGAGGATTTCAGAAAGTGCTCAGGATACTACTCAGAATCTGCTGAGATCTTGGTATCACAGAACAGGGATCAGTGCCAAGCTTTATTGAATCTGATTTAAGTGCATTAGATGAGAAATCTCTCAATTTAGCTGGTTGTTTTCCCAATTTCAGTGACTGTGCCACCCATTTTTCTCTGCTTTCCTCCTTCTCTCATCCCCCATTCACCTGCCAGGTCCCGAGATTGTAATAGTGATGCTGTTAGGTTGGCACAAGGCAAGGGTTGGGGCAGCTTTTACTCATAGTGCCTTAAAGGGTGGAATGAAACTGTGATTAGAAAGGCTGAAGAATAAGAATACATTTGTAAACATTTTATGTACCATACATTGATTATGTGCTAACAAGAGGATGTTCCGTGGGACTCCTTCCCTACCCCTCATTCAATAGAATCATTTAATTTTGCCTGTGCTATTTTTTGTGTATGTGTAAGATGCAACTCTTCACTAACACATGGACCTAGAGCAGAGGAGGTAAGAGACCAGTCACTACTTGTCAGTTTGACTGATTGTGGGGAAAAGGCTGAACTGCAAACATGATTGATCTTGGTGTGTTCTCCATAAGACAAAAGAGGAAAGGGAATTGATTTTGGAGACTTGGGTTCAAATTTTAATGGCACCACTTATTTTATTGGTCTGTATCTTAGGCAGATCTGCTTCTTCATCCTCCATAAACTAAAAAACTCAGTGTCAAAAATGGCTCAAGGATTTTGTCTTTTTAAGCAGACATAAAATAAGAAAAGCACCAGACTGCCATGACCTTGTCTTTGATTCTGACCTGTTAGAAACTGTAGTAGGGTTATTATGGCAATGAACCCATAAGAGCTCTGCTTAGTTTTAATACACAGAGCCCAGGAGACACATGTACACATGAACTTGTCACCCCTTCCCCTTTGAAGAGCCATAGTTAAAATATTTTGATGTGTGGTACACATTTAGGGGCCAATAAATAAATAGAGATCACTAGTAAAAAGACCTTTCAAGGAAAGATATGTCAAAATAGCCCAAGGTCAGGGTGGGGGCTGATATTGTCATGTTATTGAGTGTAAACAGCCTGATAATAAAAAAGAGAGAGTGGAAGGGAGGGGGAGAGACAGAGAAAAACTTCGATGTGAAAGAAACACATTGATTGGTTGCCTCCTTCTCTCATCCCAACCAGAGTTGGGGATACAGCCTGCAACCAAGGTATGTAACCTTGACCGGAATTGAACCCACAATCCTTCAGTCTATGTGTCAGTACTTTAACCACTGGACAACTGGCTAGGGCTAAACAGCCTTATTTTTAAGATTAAGACACCCAAATGCATCAAAAGCAGGAAGAGAGTCCAATCAAAGTGAATCCTTTTATTCCTCTATTATTGAAGCGAAACACGCAGCAGTGCTGGGTGAAGAATACACTCCACTGGATCTCCCCCCCCCCCCCCGCCCCCCAAGATTATATTTTATTTAAATAAAAGTAAACCATATTTATTATTTTCTGTTTCATTAGAGTAAAAAGTATGACAATGGTATTTGTCAAAACAGAGACCTTTCAAGGAAAGGTCTCTGTTTTGACAAAAGACCTTTGTCAAAAGACCTTTCAAGGAAAGATATGTCAAAATAGCCCAAGGTCAGGGTGGGGGCTGATATTGTCATGTTATTGAGTGTAAACAGCCTGATAATAAAAAAGAGAGAGTGGAAGGGAGGGGGAGAGACAGAGAAAAACTTCGATGTGAAAGAAACACATTGATTGGTTGCCTCCTTCTCTCATCCCAACCAGAGTTGGGGATACAGCCTGCAACCAAGGTATGTAACCTTGACCGGAATTGAACCCACAATCCTTCAGTCTATGTGTCAGTACTTTAACCACTGGACAACTGGCTAGGGCTAAACAGCCTTATTTTTAAGATTAAGACACCCAAATGCATCAAAAGCAGGAAGAGAGTCCAATCAAAGTGAATCCTTTTATTCCTCTATTATTGAAGCGAAACACGCAGCAGTGCTGGGTGAAGAATACACTCCACTGGATCTCCCCCCCCCCCCCCCGCCCCCCAAGATTATATTTTATTTAAATAAAAGTAAACCATATTTATTATTTTCTGTTTCATTAGAGTAAAAAGTATGACAATGGTATTTGTCAAAACAGAGACTCGTGACTTCTGAGTAAATCAGTAAATCAACAAGAATCACCAAGAAAGATTCTTCCTGCATTGCTTGAAATCCTAAATATTAAAACTGAAATTGTTAAGCCAAAATCAAGGTAAATCCACATTGAGTGGAGGGAAGAGCACCAAATTTTTGAGAGCTAGAAAAGTAGGCACTTCTCACATGCTGACTATTTCTGATTGAAATCGTTATGAGTGGTCTGCAGTCCCTGATCATAGTGATTAAATGGCTACCTGCCTGATCAACTCTCCATCAGTTATTATCTATGTTCTCACTTACCAGCCTCAGTGAATGGTTAATAGCTTCCTCCAGTTCCTTCTCAGGCTTCAAAGTTCTGAAGAGGGTGGAAGAAGACTCCAACCTAAACAGAAGTTGAGAAAATCTCCTTATTGGTGATCAAGGGTCCCCACTGTAAATGTGCCCTGGAAACCACCCCCTCTGTGGGGGTACTGGCTTATGTGAGCCCGATGTGAAAGCTTTTATCTCATCGCACCTGACCTAGAAGCCGCTGTTGTCTGTGCTGAGGAGGCAGATCCAAGAAAGATGTGGGTAGGTAGGGAGCTATTTCTGCTCAACAGCAGTATCCTCTGTATTAGCACTCACAGCAGTGCTAAGGAGAAAACCTAGGGTTAGTGTCAGTTCCATGACTCCCTATGAAGACGGTCCTTTGAGTGCTCCCAAAGTGTGGGAGCTCATCCTACTGACATCTTCCAGCCACTCACTATCTCACCTCTTTGGGGTTCAAGTAGACCCATGCTGCAGTGGTTGAGGTCCTTACAGGTTGAGCTATTAAAGGCTTCTATGTGGTTCCCAAAGGCAAGGACTATATATGAGGGTGGTTTCTCTCAGCGAAAGTGATTGTGGCGGTTTTAAAGCATGGTCACTAGTTCTTGGACTCATCCCCTCTTGAGAGGTGGGGTCCATGTGCCCTCTCTGTGCCAGGGCAGGTTCTGTGACCACGGTGTACCAATAGCCAACAGTGAAGTGATGCTATGTAACTTTTAAGGTTAGGTCATTAAATGGCATGCAGCTTCCACCTTGTTTGTGAAAACACTTATTCTTGGAGCTCCAAACCACCATGTAAAGAGTCTGACTATCCTGGGACTGCCATGCTGGAGATGCCACAGGAGGCACCTCAAATGATTGCCTCCGCTGAACAGACTCATTCCTAAGCCTTTCCAACTCAGGTCCCAGACCTGAGCGAAGAAGCCCCCGGGGCAGTGCGTCCTCAGGCATTGTGGAGCAGCTGCGCCCTCTCCAGATTCCTGACCTACAGAATCCTTGAACACAATCGAGTGAGTGTTACTTTATGCTACTAGGTTTTAGGGTAGATTGGCAGCAACACATAACTGGAACAGTGGCATATAGTAAATATACCAGCTTTAGAGTCAGTTATAGGTCATTTCAAATGCCAATGCCCACTTGGCTAACTCTGTGACCTTGGATAGGGTCTGATACAGCTTTAAAGAGGGGAGGTATCACCTTTATTTCAGGTTGATGTGAGGGTTAAATGAGGTAATATTGTGTGTTACTTCATGTTTAAACAAGGCCTGTAATGTATTAGGCATTTGCAAGAAAGTCTGAGTTTCCCTTTTCTTTCCTTCCCTCTTCCCCAGGGGGAAGAAAATAGTAACCTGGCTCTGTCTGTGTTGGAAATGTGAGTATAGTTGCAAACTGTGATCCCAGAGTGGGTCACTCTGCATCAGGGCTGCCAGATCACTTGTCCCAGTGCCCTGCCTGCCTCCCCCAGCTCCTTTAGACAGGGCCTGCTCTCTACAAACTTAGAGCTAGCCCAGGGTCGGGCTCAAAACAGTTGCTCAATAAGTGTTGTCAAAGAAATGTGTTGAAGAAATGTCTACAAGCAGAAACCTGAACCTGTATGTATGGCTTCACAGGGGGTTATGGGTGTACAAAAATTATTTCTCTAACAGTTCAGTTTGATCTTTAAATGTCAACTATTAATGAGACCCAGACTTTGGCACTCAACTTCCAGAGGTCAAATTCTGGTTCTATTTATTGATTGTGTGACCTTAGGCAAGTTGCATAACCCCTCTGTGCCTACATTTCTCCATCTACCAAAGGGGAGAAGAATAATGTTTGTTGTGATGAGTAAACACTGTACATAAAGCACCTGTAACAGTGCCTTGCTCATGGTAACCCTGTGTGATGCTGAATTGTTGTTGCTCAAAGTATGGTCCTTGGGGCCAGGAACATCCACATCACCTATGAACTTATTAGAAATGCAGGGGTCTCAGGCCCAAACCCAGACTGATCAAATCAGAATCTGCATTTTAACAAGATCCACAGGTGATTCCTATGCTTATGAAAACTTGAGAAATGCTGCTCTAATAAGCCTTAGCTAATATAATGGTGTGGTTGCCCTACCTTTGTTTTCTGCGGTTCCACTCTGCAGGGTACTACAAAATGGTATGGCCTTGGGGATTAGCCAAATGAAGGACAACACAGTTGTCTAGTAGCATCATCTCCTTATTCCCCTCCCGCTATACACCATCCTTCAGTATTTTCTCTTTTCTCACTTGCAGGCTAATGCATGCCTTGCTGGGTGGCCCCTGGTTTATTCCTGGGCCTGATCACTCTCTACAGTTCAAGTGTGGTTTATTGTCCAGTGCTCATTCCAGGAAAAGGGGAATCTGCAGCATCCCATCTGTGGAAACTTTCTGTACATTTGTCAGAGACATCTTCCTTTGTTATACCTATAAGCGTACCGAATTTTATCTCAAGCTACGAAGCCATTGAAAATGTTTTCCTTTGTATAAAGCTTCAGACAGCGTCACAGTTAACACCTCTGCCACTCTTATGCAAAAATAACCATCATGGCCTATTTGTGATTCGCTTCTTTCAGTAATATACACCTGTCTAACTGCATGCATATCACTGGGGAGACAGTTATTCAAATTGTTTTTAGAATGAAGATAATCCTTGTAAAATTATTGCAACCTGACTGCTCATTAAAATTTCATTAATGCTTTTCATGAGTGTGCTAAATCGGATACTTTTAAAAGCATATTACTCTATTACATTTCCATTAATATTGCCCACTATTTTAATAGTCTGGAATCATATTAATACCTTCACATTTTGTATTTTAATACAATGTAGAGTGACTGAACTAGAGTAAACATCCTGATGGGTCTTTCACACACCTGTCCCATTCCCACAGCTCACTAACTCTGGAACTCAGCAGAAAAAGCAGAAGATCCTTGGAAATGATTCTGGGAAAACGTCAGTTAGAAAATCAGCAGATTCCTGGGGCCTTGTGTTGTCATGTGACTGAGAAGGGCCCTCTAAGGCTGCGAATGTAATTTCTCCCTTGGCTTGGTGGTGATGGCTGGGGCTTCCCCAGGTGCAGCAGGCAGGCTATGGTCACCGCACAGCTCTTTGGACCTTTGACCAGGTTTAAAGCCCGGGAGGGTTTAAAGCACTAACCCTCCTACCACACGGACCCCCCACGCCTCCTCTGCCTCGCACAGCCACAGGTTCCTAAGATGCCAGATGTGAAACCGTTTGGAACAAAAAGGAAGATATGACCGCCTCACCGAGGCACCTAGGTTCATGCTGCCTTGTCTCCTGCTGTGGTGTAATGTGCAGTTGTGGCAAAGAGAGCTGCACGTCTTTATGTCCTCAAAGGGAATCATTCCAATCTTCAAAGCCTCCCCCCAGCCCGCAGGAGTCCAAAGGTTTTCCTGGACAAAACGATCTCTCAGCACAGATATTATTATTTTAACATAATGAAAAAATGCAGTGACCTAAAGGGCTTACAATAGCCCCGTCATTCATCCTTTCAAGCCACGCAAGAGTATCTAGTAAACAGAGTAATCAGGGAGCACAGGGCAGGCTGCTCCATCACTCGGGTTCTTAGGGGAATCAGAGTGGGCCATGTTGACTTTCTTATTACAGTTTCCCAATTACTGGGAGGGAATGGCAACAGCCCAGCTTGGGGTCTCTAGGGAGAGGCCTGAAATTTTACATGCAGCTTAAAGGGATAGAAGGAGTTATCAAGGCTGTGATGTATGCTAATCTTCCCTTACCACCAAGGGATTAGGTGGAGAGTTGTGGATTTGCAATTTTAACCAGAGGAGCTGCTGGAATGTTTATCACAGCCTCTGAATAATGCCCATGCATCCCTCCGTTTCTGATTGTGAGGCTTTTCTGGAATTGGCAGCTGAGTGGTCGCTGTTTGCCACTCTTGAGTCCAACGGACCTTTCCTCCATCCCTGGCTCTGTGGCACCCTGTCCCTTGCCACAAGTGTGATTGAAGACACCATATTTAGCTGGATACCTCCATGCTCCAGCCAGCCTGGCTGCGCCCCCTACTCCCATCGATGCCCTTGGCCTTCCCTCAAATATTCTCCTTACCCCCTCTTCGGCCACCACACGTGATTGTCTCTTCCACCTCTGGGGAAGCCTTCTGCATGCATCTCCTTCCTCTCAGGGCTCTAGTAGTCTGTAAATAGGCCCTTTCTTCTTAAAAAAAAAATAGTATGCAAAGATACAATTATAAAGCAATTTATTTTAGAAAATGTTAATAACACAGTATAATAATAAAAATGTAATATGCTAATTAGACCAGACAGCTGAAAAACCTTCCGGACATCATTCTGGATGTCCTTCCAGATGAAGTTGCTGCAGTGGGGGCCAAGGCAGAGGGGTTAGGGGTGATGAGGCAGACAGGTAAGCAGTTAGGGGTGATCAGGCAGGTAGGCAGAATGGTTAGGGGTGATTAGGCAGGCAGGCAGAGGTGTTAGGGGCAATCAGGCAGGCAGGCAGAGTGGTTAGGGGCAATCAGGCAGGCAGGCAGGTGAGCAGTTAGGAGCCAGCGGTCCTGGACTGTGAGAGGGATGTCCGACCTAAACCGGCAGTCAGACATCCCTGAGGGGTCCTGGATTGTGAGAGGGTGCAGGCCGGGCTGAGGGACCCCCATGCCCCCATGCATAAATTTCATGCACGGGGCCTCTAGTGTAATATAAACTACTATATAATCTTGCTGCGCCCAAGGGCATTCCTTTTCAGCTCTTTGGC
This sequence comes from Corynorhinus townsendii, assembly GCA_026230045.1. NCBI lineage: Eukaryota > Metazoa > Chordata > Mammalia > Chiroptera > Vespertilionidae > Corynorhinus > Corynorhinus townsendii. The sequence goes on from JAPDVU010000003.1 coordinate 89,420,293, forward strand.
AATGGTTTTCATACTAGTATATGCATATTTAGTTACTTTCTGACAGTACTGTGAGCTTCTTCTTACCTCACTAATTTTTCTACAGCATCATTTTAAATAGCAGAGTAGTAGTTTATTATGTAAGTATTTTATTATTGTATTAAAACCAATTCCTTATTGTTGGCCATTTAAGTTTTTTTAAGATTTCTCTCATATAAGCTACCCAATGATGAATATGTTCATACATATCTGTTATTATTGCCTTAAGATAAATTCCTAAAAGTGGATTTGCTGAGTTAAAGTATGTGCCTATTTTAAAGGGCTTTGACCAATGCTGACATTTTGTCCTCTGGAAATATTGTTCCTACTGCCTTTGGTCCAGCAGGCTACTGCATTGCTGTGACTGCTCCCCAGTTTCATTAGGTAAACCTGTAAGCTCCTGAAGGGTGGAAGCCATACCTCTCTTTGTGTCCCTACACCAAACATTGGGGACTAGTCTTGACCATACCATACCCAGCCAATCAAGCCTGGGTCAGGTTAGGAACTCATTCTCAGGGTTGTGCAAAGTGCAGGATCACATCTGGTCTTTATTTACAACTCTAATATTGTTTCTTAATGGATTTTTTGGCATCAGTTTTGATTTTTAAAAAAATATTGCATCAAGCCCTGGCCAGTATGGGTCCGTTAGTTGGAGTGTCATCCCATACACCAAAAGGTGGTGGGTTTGATTCCCAGTCAGGGCACATACCCAAGTTTCGGGTTTAATCCCAATTTGAGGGGTGTGTGGGAGGCAAACAATCCATGTTTCTTTCTCACTCTCTCTCTCTTCCCCCTTCCTCTCTCTAAAATCAATAAAATATATGTTGCATTTAAATATTATTTATCTTGATTACTTACTTTTTGGCAGCCCCTTACACTTTGCACCTGAAGTGAATGTCTCACTCCCCTTACTCTCTCCCAGGTCCTGTGCCAGCTTGCAAGGTCTTCTCTAATCCATTGCTACCTGCAACGCAGGGCCTTGCCTGTGGTCCTAAATGAGCTGACCAGCTGCCAAGCAGCTAGGGTGCTTATCTGGTGCTCTTTCTGCAGCCATGAACGTGTCTTATTCCTTGTAGATGCATGTGATGAAAATGACAGCCCTGAGGTCAGTGTCAGCCTTGGCCCCATGTGTTGCTTTTCTATGGGGTGTCTGATGCTTCAGGAGAGGGAACGACTGATTTAGAATAAGAGAATGAGGGCCATCTTCTGAATTCTGGGCTTTCCATAAGCAAAAGTTTATTTTTGGCCAGGAGATATAGTAGCACCCCAGTGATCCTCCCTTTATCCTCCTGCTTGCTAAATCCCATGGGTATTCTGCTTCATGGTCTCCATAATTAATTGGCAATAATTATGAGGATCATAAAAGACACTTATTGGAGAGAGTGGGAGGGTGGGATGAGATCAACTAATGAACTTGTATGCATATATGCATAACCCAGGAACACAGACAATAGGATGGTGAAAATTTGGGGTTGGGGGCAGGGGCAAGCTGGGAGGTTAATGGAGGGTGGAAGGGGGACATATGTAACACTTTCAACAATAGATATTTTTAAAAGTTAAAAAGAAAATATACACTTATCAAGCACTTACTGTATGCTCAAGAGAACACAGCCAGTAGAAGAAGGCGTCCTTGTTTAAACTCGAGTCACCTGGCCATGGAGAAGTGTTTACAAACCATGGTTCTAGGCTTAGCCCTACTGAGTTCAAAATCTAATTTGGTCATTTTCAAGATGCATAACTTTGAACAAATTACTTTAGCGTCCCTAAGTGAGCCTCAGTTTCCTCAGCCATAAAATGGGAATAACATGAGTGCCCATTTTGTAGGTAGTGTTTTGCAGATAGAGTACCAAGCCCAGTGCTTTGCTCACAACAACCAAGCCCAGTGCTTTGCTCACAACAGGTGATGATTCAATGTCAGGATGTCAGAGGCAGTAGGGATCCCCCCCCCCCACACACACACACACACACTTTTTTCCCCTGGGCATATGATTCTACTTAATAGTGACTCCTCTTCCCAGCACCCACAAGCCAGTGTGGTCATTCTAATTCCAACCCTTTAAAGAATCATAGGCTTAATTAAAGTGGGGAAGAGGCTTTAGAAATCATCTCACTCTTTGTTACACAATGTGTGGTTTGAGGCACAGGAGACAGTCATCAGTGGGGACTAGTCAGAAATGCAGAATTGGAAACTCTCCACAGCCTTGTGGAATCAGAACCTGCATTTTTATGAGATCCTCAGATGATTCTTGAATACCTTAAAGTTTAAGAAGCATTGATCTAATCCAATTCTCAACTCTGTCTCTCCCGCCCCAGTTCACCGCCTCTCCTGCCTCTTCTATTGCACCCCTATCCTCTTTGCATGTTCATAGCCAGCACTCTAACCCTAACTTTCTCCTTTCTCTTTGATGTCCCCTTCCCCCATGGGACAGAGGAAAAGGAGAACTTGATGCCACATTCTTGAAAAGACTATCACCCCTAAATCTAAGTGCTCAAGATGCTCCCGCCTTGCCTCACATTCTAAAAGTCTACAGTTGGCCAGTTTTGGCTTTGACTTATATAGGATGTTTGTGTGGAGGCATGTCAAGCTTGGGTGGAACCATGATTACCAACGTCTGCAATGACTGTAGTGTTCCTAAACCTGCACCAGAGGGAACACTTCCCTGGTGGGCCCCAGAGAAGATTCTTATCAACATAGGTGGGTCTGGGGTTAGGCATGGAGAGGGAACACAGGTGAACTAAAGAGCTAGGATAGTTGAGTTACAACAGAAATGCACAAATGTCACACCAGCCAATGCTCAAATCTACCAACAGGAACCCAGGATACTATCAGAAAGTCTAAGAGGTGAATCATGTGGAATTACCTTTCCAGAATTTATAGAAGTCAAGTTGCTCTTTGCTCTATTTCTTTGTACTTAACCTTTTGCACACTAATCTTCAAAGTCAGCTTGATCAAAAGCAGCAAATGTTAATTGGGATCCTACTGATACCGTTGTAATAAAGCTAGTTATTAATAACTGGAAAGGAGCAAAGGGAAGACCAAATATGATAGGCATGCCCAGTAAAGTCTGGATGAAATAGGGAAGGTACTTGTCTGTCAGTCACACCTGGGAACAGGTAATTGGCCAGAGTAGGCATGGCCACTGCAAGCACAGGAAGATTCCAGATACTTAATCTTGTAAATAAATGAGTTAGCTCTCTTGGTTCAGACTCTTTTTGCTTGCTCACACTTTACTCCTGGCTTGCGGGGCTCTCATGCTACTGCATTCAACCACATGGCCCACAACCATCTGGACTCCACACACAATGGACTAATAGACTATAACTAGCTTAATGCTAAACCAGACCCAGCTCCACCATGGAATGGAAACTCTGGACACTGGCTTTGCTTTCTAGCCCTACTGAATCCCTAGCTATACATCTCCCAGGACTGGATTAAGGGAAATAGGACTTTACAAACCCAAGGATGTAATTCCATGAAAATAAAGTTTTCTACCACATCTCATTCTCCTGTGGGGGCTTTCAGAAATGCTTATTCCAGCCCTGACCAGTTTGGCTCAGTGGATAGAGTGTTGGCCTGTGGACTGAAGGGTCCCAGGTTCGATTCCAGTCGAGGGCATGTACCTTGGTTGCGGGCACATCCACAGTGGGGGGTGTGCAGGAGGCAGTTGATCGATGTTTCTAACTCTCTGGCCCGCTCCCTTCCTCTCAGTAAAAAAAAATCAATAAAATATATTTTTTTAAAAAAAGAAATGCTTATTCCAACAATATTTCAATAACCCCACTCCCACTAACAATGGAGAAAGGCAATCCACATATTTCTCTGACAACACTACTATATCCTGGGCTGTGTGCAGGGCTGAAAAGTGGTGGTTCTTACCTTTCTGTTCACAAATAGAGACAGACATTTGTGAATAACTGGAATAAAAGAAGACCGGATATGGAGCTGATATAGACACAGAAATGACATAGTCCAGCACCCAGGAAGATGGCAGACACCCTGGCTGTTGATCCAAAGGCCATAGGTCTTGCTCCTTCCAGGCTAAAATGACTCTAGTTTGTTAAGTACTGAATGATCATGGGATTCAAAGGAATTGGATTTTATGTAACTCTGACTACCTAAACAGAATAATGAAGAAAAAGGAGGATTTTCACAAACATTACTATTGTAAGTAATCATATTCCTATTTCATCTGTTTATGAAAAATTTATCTCCTTACATTATAATATGAGACTCTTTTTAAAAATGTTTTTATTGATTTCAGAGAGAGGAAGAGAGATAGAAACATCAATGATGAGAGAGAATCTTGCTGGGCAAGACTCTTGACAAGAGAGATTCTGCCTGCCTTGTTGGGGGGCTGTTTCCTAACACTTTGGGAATGATGTCTGGCATGTGGTTAACATTCACATGAAATATGCAGATCCACCCAGTCAGGCAACTCATTTCAATTCAATAAATAGTTATTGGTTTTCTTTGTGTGCCAGACCCTGTGTTGGGCCCTGGGGACACTATGGAGAAAAGACACAGATCCAGGAAGACAAATACAAAACAAGTACTACAGGTGTGATGAGTATTGCAGGATGTAAGGAGCTCATAGTGAAGAGAAGAGATTAAAGGAGCATGAGCCTATGCCAAATCAGAGGTGTCCAGCCTGGCCAGTGTGACTTGGTGGTTGAGCCGTTGAATGTCGACCCAAGAACCAGGAGGTCATGGTTTGATTCCTTGTCAGGGCACATGCCTGTGTTGCAGACTTGAGCCCAGTAGGGGGTGTGCAAGAGTCGGCCAATCAATGATTCTCTCATCATTGATGTTTCTATCCCTCTCTCCCTCTGCCTTCCTCTCTCTGAAATCAATAAAAACATATTTTTAAAAATTAGAGGTGTCAGGAAAGTACTCCCTGAAGCATGAGGAGAAGTGGGATTTATCCAGATAAATGTAGTTGAATGGGCTGGAGGGAGAGCATTCTAGACAGAAGCAATAGCATGAAGACCTGGAAGAGAGAAGGCACCACATAAGTCCTAGGATCTGAAAGTTGCATGAGAGCAGAATGTGAGGGAAGATGGGTGAAATGAGGACAATGGAGAAAGCAGGATCAAGTGGACTGAGCTGACAGAAGCAGAAGGGAAGGTAGGCTGGAGAGCTGTACAGGGAAGGACAAAGACCAGGGTTAGGTGACCTAGAGACCTGCAGAAGGTCAAATGGCCGTACTTCATGCTAAACACTGACATGCTTGCACGTCGTCATTGGTTAGACCTGACTGGAAGGGGCCTTTTCCCCAGAGGTGCCCCTGACATGAAGCCCATGGCTGACTGAGTAGTGTGGATTCCTCTCTTAGCCAGAAGAAGATTGGCAGTAGAGTCACCATGATTCAAACAGTTCCACTGGGAGGGACTTACGGGTCAGAAATGGTGATAGTGGTGAGATTGCTATGAAGCAGAGCTTTGGAAGTCAAAGTGGAATTACAGTATGGCCTTTTTAAAAAATGCCACATTTATTCCTCATTGTTTTATTGATGTATGCTTTAATCTCAATTAAAATAGCAAGAGGGAAATGTCTGAGGCCTTTCCTGGGAGAACTCTTAGCTCTTAATTTAGTTCCATTAATAGGGCTATTGAGACTTCCCTTTCCTCAGTCTCGCACAACTGGTCTCTCTCCAGAAGTATTTTAAGTTCTAGCAGGATTTGCTATTTCATTTCAACTCAATAGCATGTCTTAAATTATAATTGGCATATTATAGTAGTTTCAGGTGCACAACATAGTGATCAAACATTTATATAACTTACGAAGTGATCACCCTAGTAAGTCTAGAAACCACCTGACACCATCAATAAACATTTCTTGAGGACACACTATGTCAAAGTGCTAGGTACTGAGGAGGATACAAAGACCATGGGGCAGTCTGGGTTCAGGGGCCACATGCATTAGGGGAGAGGTATGTAAATAACTAAATGATGACATAAGGAGGGTGAACTAACTGCTCCAATGGGGCTTCAAGAAAAGTGGGGACCTGAGAGCAGAAAAGGTTTTGCGGAAGGGTGACCCATGTACTGAAGCTTGGAGCCTGATGGGAGGGAAAGGGAATACAAGTAGAGGGAACAGCATAAGCAAAGGTCTAGAGGAGTAAACACACCCCAGAGGCTGAAGCATAGGGTGTGTGCTGGAACACATGGAGGACACTTTTGAAAGGAAACAGGAGGGACCTCAATGTGATGGCTTTACATGCCACACTCAAGAGTTAGAATTACCTCTCAAGTCAGTTGGGAGCCACTGAAAACTTGGAAGGAGGGGGAGTGACATGACATGGTCTGATGTGTGCTGCACAATGATACCTTTCTTGTGGTGCAAAGAGAGGTTTGGAAAGGCAAGAGGTTGGAGATACTGGGAATGGGGCAGGGGATGGATGATAGTTTTAGTATAGAGGTAAGAATTTGAAAAGAAGCAGTAAGCCTGGAAAAGAAAGTTAAATGCAAGCTCTAAGAGAGGGAGCAGTATTTATCAACCCCATCTGAAATGAAGTTCATGAATAATATAGCCAACATACTCTCATAATTTCAGAAATTATAATACACTAAGTGTAATATAAAGAAGAAACATCAAGAAAGTAATTTATAATAAAATGACATGCATTTCACTATGAAGTAGTCAAATATTTTTACTCATACTATGATCATTGTGAAGGTGACAACTGCAAATACGACCTACTATAGTAGGGAACATTTTTAATTTGAATACCTGGAGTGATACTGTCAGTGTGATGTAATTTTTCTGAAATCTGGGACAAGTCTTGGAGAACCAGTGATATGGGGGAAGAATCAAGAGGATGCCAAGATTGACTGGAAAAGCTAGTGGGATTAAGATGCCTGTGGTGTGAAGGCAACCTGAGCCCCTCTTCCCCTGCCCCCCCCTTCCGTCCCTCCCCCCTGCCACCACACACACACACCTGCATTCTGATGCATATGCTTGCTAGGCCCAATCCCACTTTCTGCTTGTGTCCTAGCTAGTCTTGCAGAACCTGTTTATCTGCAGGAGCCATAAAAAGCCCCCACAGAAGATTAACTGCTGGCACCAGCTATCCTGGGCGGTTGGTCATAATCTCCCTTCCCCTTTACCACTGTCAGAGGGACTGCCAAACCCGCGAAAAGTCCAGAAGCCTGGTCCATATTTGGGGAGACAAAGAAACCAAGGGGATAAATGGGAGAGACCCTCTGCATTAGGTACTCGGGCTTTGGAAAAATGATTCCTCTGAGTCACTGCACCAGTGCATCTGCAATAAAGGGTTTTTCCTGAATCTTCTGAGTACCCGTTGCGTGTTTTCTGGTTGCCTGGTAAGTTCTGCAGCACTGGGATTTCTAGTCCAGGTGATTAAGAGGAGAGTGCTGCCTTACCAAAGGCAAGGAGCTCAAAAAGAATGGAGGGTTTGGTGGGATGTCCCCTTGCAGGTAGAGGATGCAGGTCAATGTTGGCTTTGGGTAAACTGAGTTTGAGGTGCCTGGCAGACCTCTCTGTATAGTGTTCAGGAATTTCCTGGAAATTCATGGCTGTGCACAGTATCAAATGTGGTACATGAAAGATGAGACAGAGGGCCGGAGACCAGGACACTGGCTTTATTAGAGGAGAAGACCCTTGCCGGGCTATCTTCCAGATGGAAAAGAGCACATGTGCCGGGGTGAAGGCGCCTTTTGAGGGGAGGAAAGGAAAGGGATGGGGCTTAGGGTACTCGGCACGTGCTGATTGGTGGTTTCATATAAGGCACATAATTAGGGACGTAGGAATGAGGGACTTAGGATATTTGGCAGGTGCTGATTGGTGGTTCAATGTACAGTCCATATAAGGTGCCTGGTTAGGTGTTCAGGCATGTTTGGGCTACAGGTGGAGTTTACATCATTCTCCGTCCATCAGTTGGCGGAAGGGAGGATCTATCAGTAGAGAGTTTGAGTGGAACAAAGAGTGAGAAGAGAGCACTGAAGTTGGCAGTCTTTGACTTGAGAGGGCCGAGGTAGTAGAGTTGTGAGGGCTGAAGTGGAACACAGAAAAGGAAGACAGTAGAAGTGAACGAAGCAGGAGCAGCAGATTTTAAGCGGGTGGATTGTTGCAGGGAGTGGGAAATAAGTGTGGCTACAGAGAGAGAGTGTATGTAGCGGTAGATGGGGAGATAGAGGTAGTCAATTACAATTCATTTGGCATGAGTTCTATTTTAGAACTTAGAGAATGAGACCTTAGCCAGGATATTACAAAATTTGTTGAGTTAATAAAAACAATATCAATATTTTTTTCCTTGAGGAATTTAAAAGGCATTTAGCCCAGTGTTCCTGGTATACATTGTTGATACTTTATTGTTACCAGTTGAATCTAGGCATTGGTTGGCCTTCCAGTAAAACAAAGATAACCTAGTTAAAGGATACATTGGCAATTTAATTATTGTTTTCCAATGATGAGGCCAAAAGATTGGAGTCAGAGGAGGCTCCTGTTGGGCTAAGGCTCCTCAAGGAGGCAGTGGGCAGATTGCAGACACCCCAACATTTGGAAATGGAGAAAAATAAATAAAATGTGATTTTTTTAAAAGGGTCATTTGCATGGAATCAGGATGGAAACCCATGTAGTGTTGAGTCATGAGATTAAAATACTTAGAGGCTGATATTCAGAGCTCACTCAAAGGCACCACAGACTTGGAGCCCCTCCCTCTGAGCCTGCTGTAGAAAAATTTATCTAATTCTATTTTAAATCCCTGACCTGCTGGGCTTATTACCTTGATTTTCTCCCATTCACCCAATTGTTTAGTACAACTGAATCAAAATGACATTTTGATAATAAACTCCAGGATGGGGCCAGTTTTCAAATTTGGTATCTTTTTCCCTAATCTGGTTTTCATTGATTCCGAGAGTTGTAACAGTGGTGGCTCTTTTACAATTCCCAGGCAGGGACTGAAAACACTCTCTTTGTACAGAGATGGCTTAGATTTCTCCAAAGCTTCCTTTCCTGCAACAGCTCAGGAAGCATAAATGGGTTGGGGGATGGGGCGTGTGTGGAATGGAAATATTTTGTAATATCAAAGCAACCAAACAAAATAGATCCTTCAGAATGGTTTTTTATTTTCTGTGGTGACATAGTCGTGGGCACACAATCTCCTCCTTTTCCTTAACCTGAGTCTGTAGCCTTTTGTATTACCTCATCACTAGCAGAAAATAGGATTTCTCACCTACAGATGGTGAAGAGAGAAGAGTCTAGCCTGAACATTAGGTAGAAATTACTTGTCAAGTTTGATCAATTCAGAGAAAATCCAAATCCCCTTTGAAAAGGCACAGTTGATATGTGAAGATTAGTGGGGATGTCCTTATAGGTCCATTGTTTGGCTAAATTGTCTGCATATGCAGCGTGTATGCTAAATGAATGATACATTTGCATCTAAATGGCCCATAAATAATTTGATTTTGCTGCAGACAGGGTAATAAACAAGCCCTCTCCTCACTGTTGGACTGGTGAGATGTGTGTGAGTGCTGACTCCTTTCCTATGGTTTTGACTGTGCTATTATTTGACAAGGCACTGGGGAAAGAGTGCATGAATCTATTAACAAGAACCAATCTCCATTATAAGCTGAGATTTGAGTGAGTTGGCAGAGAAATCTTTCAAAATGTGCAGCTTTTAGCCTCCAGCTCTCTGGGCAAAAATTTAAAAAAAGAAATTAGAAATCAGAGTTGCTGCCACCAGAGCAAGTCTGCTTTGTAGGTTGGGGACAGTGTGAGGCCTTAATTACTACTGCATGTTGCTTTTGTTGAGAGCGTTACGTGTCCACGCCTTCCATCCAGCACCTAGGTATTATAGTGCACATGTGGACGGGCCCATGACCTACATTTGAGTTGATGCTCTGAGGACTTCAGCTACTGAGTGGGCACATCCCGGTATTAGGATCACAGTGATCTTCACCTCCATGTCCAAGCTGATGAGTTCCAGCTCTTAATTTGGGAGGCAGGAAGCTTAGTGATGGCATGAATAGTTTCCAGTTTCCATTTGCAGTTATGTCATGCTTGTTATGTCAAAACTGTGACTTTTTATGGCCTCCTTTCATGAGATTTGTGATGTGCCGTTCTTTTAAAGGGTCCAAGGGAATGGTATACCTTGATTTAAGAAAGCTCAATCTATTAAATCCAGCTTCATCTGAAAGAAATATAGAAGGACTATTATTCACTTTGCAAAAGGGTTCACAATAGGATTCTTAAAGTAATAAATACTATAAGTGGCACTTAGAATGTGATATAGTTCTTTTTTTCAGGAATGGGTCTGTTGGCAAAATGCAGTCTACTTAAAGGGTTTTGTTCCTTCTTCAGAATATTCACCGCTTATTCTCCAGCCCATAGCAGCATGGGTACAACCCAGAACTCAGATGATGACCCTAGTGCTGACTGCAACGAATCCCCAGTTCTGTTCCTGGAACTCTAAACCTCTCATTCTTTACTATGACAGGTAGCATAACTTGGCTTGCTTAGCTCTGGCTCGATCTCCTTTCAGTTTGCCTTCCTGAGCAAAGAGCATGAAAGCTAAGACCTATATTTTCATTTTCCCTGGCATTTTGGACTCCTCATGTATTTAGAGGTTTGATCTTCTGGCAAGCATGGTGACCCAAGAGAGGGGGGGTGGGGTGGCGGCGGGGGGGGGGGGGGAGAGGGGGGAATATTATTCTGTCTATCCTTCTAAGTTCTTAGCTAAGAACCCTGTAGTAAAAGACAGATTAACAAGAGAAAAACAAACAGAAGCTTATTAACCTGTATACCTTATGCATGCATGGGAGATGCCCAGGAAAAATGAGTAATTCTCTAAGGTGGCTTAGAATTCAGGATTAAATAAAACAGGACAAGGGATATAGGCCTCCTAGTGTTACCAGGGAGACAATGAGATCTCAGGCCTTGTCTTATTGAAGCTAAGATTTCAATCAAGAGACAAAGTGTAGCAAAGTAAGTAAGAATTTATTGACCAAAGCAAAAATATACTTAGGACAGTGAAACAAGGAAGGGCATAGAAGAAGTAACAGGAGAGCCTAGGCTGGGCTGCTTTGGCTCACTGGGAAGTCAGAGAAAAGGGGGCCTTGGAGACAGGGTCAGGGGTTAGCCTGGGACAAGCTGCTGCTGCCCATTGCTCCCCTGGTTGTAAATCTGGTGGGGTCCTATCCCAAGTAGATCCCAGGAAAGGATCTGGGGTGTTTATCTATGGCAGTGGTTCTCAACCTTCCTAATGCCGCGACCCTTTAATACAGTTCCTCATGTTGTAGTGACCCCCAACCATAAAATTATTTTCGCTGCTACTTCATAACTGTAATTTTGCTACTGTTAATGAATCGTAATGTAAATATCTGTGTTTTCCGATGATCTTAGGCTCTACAGCAGCAGTTCTCAACCTTGTGGGTTGAGAACCGCTAGCAGGGTCACCTAAGACCATCGGAAAACACAGATATTTACAAGGTTGAGAACTGCTGCTGTAGAGCCTAAGATCATCGGAAAACACAGATATTTACATTACGATTCATTAACAGTAGCAAAATTACAGTTATGAAGTAGCAGCGAAAATAATTTTATGGTTGGGGGTCACTACAACATGAGGAACTGTATTAAAGGGTCGCGGCATTAGGAAGGTTGAGAACCACTGATCTAAGGCATCCCTTGAGATAAACTTTAACTGTGCAGGTGTAGGACATTCAAGTAGTTGCTAGCAAAGAGACTGCTCTTATGCAAGCAGGACCAGAGTGGCAGGCTTAGGACCAATGAAGACCAGAGGTTTAAATTTAAATTTTAAGCATAAGCAAATTAATTCAATTAACTGCCGGAGGAATTACACCACATGAAACATATGCAGTTGCAATCACACAGCTTTTTATTACTCACACAAATTCCTGAGCAGCTATGGGTACTTGCTTAGTTAGGGATCCCCGTGGTGCTATCCTCTGTGGTGTGGCAGCTAGGCTGGTCTGGTCTGGGTGCAGGGGGCTGGCGTTCTTCTCCCAAGAGCTTGGTCATGTCTCAATTGGGGATTACTGGCTGTTCTTCTGTCTTCTGGCAGGAAAAGGAGCATGGAATGGCGTCACTTGTCAGACTGACAAAGGGACGGGCCTTTGTAATGTCTTCACAAGAGGAGCATTGTTGGCTGGCAGGGGTCCATATTTATAGCTTGTTCGTACCCATAGCAGCTCAGGTGGCTATCAGTGATTTATGTCAATGCACATACGTTAATCTTAAATACGGCGAGGGGGCTAAGGAAAGTACGTCACTCAGGCAAGTGTTTATCTTAACACAAGTCACTCTGTGTCAGTTCAAATCCTTATCTCTGGGATACACAGGCGTCAGGGCAGTGGGGAATGTATCTTTAATATCAGACTTTAAGTTTTAAGGGAAGTTAACTCAAACATTTTTTAACTTTTCTCACATTGTTTAAGCATTTTTAAACATTTCTGTATTTTACTACAACAGGTCCTTCCTAGGGAAGAAGGGGGAAGGGAGTGGTGCAGGCATGCTGTTAAATCCTCTCTTCCCCCAAATGATGGACGGAGTATGACGTAAACTGCACCGGCGGCCTGGACATTCCTGAGCATCTAACCAGGCACCTTATATGGACTATACATTGAACCACCAATCAGCACCTGCCAAATACCCTAAGCTCCTGATTCCTAAGTACCTAAGTGCCTAATCATGTGCCTTATATGAAATCACCAATCAGCGCGTGCCAAGTACCCTAAGCCCCATCCCTTCCCATTCCTCCCCTCAAAAGGCGTGTTCACCTCTGCACCTGCTGCTCTTCTCTCCTTGGGGGGCAGCTCAGCAGGGGTCCTTCTCCTCTAATAAAGCCTGTAGTCCTGGTTTTAGGCCCTCTGTCTCATCTTTCATTTGGTGCCAAAGTCTGGGAGAGGTGCACGGGAGCGTGGACGATCCTCAAACCTAGCCCCGAGCTTCTGACTCCTGTTCTGGCTCTGCTCAGTGGCAACCTAGCCCTGAGCTTCTGACTCCTGCTCTGGCTCTGTTTGGTGGCATGGTTCTGAGTTGATTGGCCCGCTCCAGACACCTCTTGAACCCTGCCATACCAGGACACGAGGGTATCTTGTCGCTTTCTCACCAGCAGGCTTCAGGGACTTTACCGATGTGCTCCCCCCCCCCCCCATCGTTCCCTTGACCTGGAAGGGCCTCAGAGTTTTCCTGTCTACTCGGCTACACGTTCTACGTTCTATGAAAGCCCAGGTACCTGGCCGGGAAAACTCTGCTGTACTCCATGGGAAAGGTCTCGTGGTAACGACCTTGGAACCTTCTCTCGTCTCTCTCTCTCTCTCTCTCCAGGTTGGCTGAGGAAAAAGAAGGACGCTTCTTCTTTCCTCCCCAACTTCTCGTTGGCCCTTCCCTCTGGTCATGGGGACCTCTCAGTCCAAACCCCCTCTACACACCCTTAGGGTGTCTCCTCACCAATCTCTCGACCCTTGGTCTTTCTGGCTACATCAAACGAAAGAAGCTCTACCTGGCCACAATATAAACTCAACAATGGCTCTCTGTGACCTGAAAACGGCACATTCGATTCCAATATCCTCTGAGACCTAGATAATTTTTGCCACCAGACAGGGAGGCCTCAGAGATCCCTACGAACAGGCTTCCCCTGCCCCCCCTCCCGCTCTCTCCCCTCGCTTTACTCCTCATGTTCCACCCATCAGATCCTCCTCGCAAAGTCCTCTTTGCCCTCTCAAACCTGTCCTCAGCCCCTTTCTCTGTCTTCTGACTGCTCTTTTGACTCAGCAGATCATTGCTCTCCACGTGTCTCATTCCCGCCACCTCCTTACAACTCTGCCACAGAATCCGCACCCCACGCCCTACCTCTGAGAATTCTAACTGTCCGCCTTCCCCTGTGCACTCTCCACCGAATCTCTGGCCCCATGACTGCCAGCAACCAAATTCACAGGTGGTTGGCCATTCCCTTCTCACTTTCTGATCTTCCTGAGAGCCCAAATCCCGAGAACGTGAGCTCCAAAACAGCCTTTCCCATCTAACACTCATTCTCAGGCCACCCAAAGACTGCCTTCCACAACAGCCTCTTCTATTCCCACGTCCATTCTACCCCTGAGGGAGGCAGCAGGAACTGAGGGCAGAGTCTGAGTCCACGTCCCATTCTCTATGTCCAGCCTCACAGATTGAGAGGCATCTCAGGTTTCTTTTTCCACTGACCTGACCACCTTTACTCCCCGACATACGCCGCAAACTTCAAAAAATAGATGCAGATCCACAAACCTCTCAAAAAGACCTCGTTAACCTGACCTTTAAGGGCTTTAATAATAGAGACAAGGAGACCCAAATCCAAAATCAAAGGCGAGATCAGGCCAAGGCTGAGGACCAGTAGGGGGCCTTCCGGCTCCTAGCCACCGCTTTCAAACCCCAAACGAAGTGCCAGTCCTCCAACCGTGGGTAAGTCAGGGGCTAAGCCTCCTCCGGGCCCATGCTTCAAATGCAGCCAAGTCCTGCTCAAACCCGAGGCCCCCGCCTGGGCCCTGCCCAAGGTGTGGAAGGGAAGACCACTGGAAATCAGACTGTGGTCTGGCTCCTCCGGGTCTGGCCTTAGCCAGTCCAGCATGGCCGCCCTCTGGATCCGGTTTGGAGCTCCCAGACCTTCTGGGACTGGCCACCGAAGAAGCTGCCCAGGCCCTGACCCCACAGACTTACATCACCAGGACAGAGCCTCGGGTAATGACTGTGGTGGCAGGTAAGCCGATCTCCTTTTAATTGACACTAGGGCCACTTATTCTGCCCTCTGAATTCGCTGGGACCCTTGTCCACACCTCAGTCTCTATTATGGGGGCTGATGGATTAGTCTCACAGCCATTAGCCACCTCACGTCTACACTGCATCTTACTAAATTCACCCATTCACTCTTTTCTCATTCTACCTCGGTGTCCGGCCAGGACTACCATGCATCCCCTCATAAAACCCAGTTGTCCCAAACCACAGTCACCCACCTCAGTTTCACTCTTACCCCACAAGGCCGAGCCATTCCTTGGACTGTAAACGCCTTATCTCCTCTATGATCATTATCTTTAGGAAAAATGTGTGGTTTAAAATTCAAGCGGCTAGACACCTGGAAACAGGTTTTGAGGCCTGCTCCCTCCTCCCCCTGCCTTTTCTCCAGCCTCATCCTCCACTGCTCCTTTCCTTCCCTTTCTCTTTTCCCGTGGATAACAGCCCATTCTAACATTCCCTCCCACTTTCACTGCAACACAATCTCAATCACTCATCTGTCACCCCTTATTGGTAGCGCCATGGTGACTACCCTCTCAGCTTGGAGTGTGGAACTAAAAAAAGGAATCTCATACCCTTTAGTCCATCTCTTCTCCTTACACCTATCAGCTTGTCTCTGTGATCAGAGATTTTTCTTCCTCTGTGGGGAAAACACATACATCTGTTTCCCCATCAGCTGGACAGGAACCTGTACTCTCATCTATCTCTCACCCAATGTAGATGCAGCCCCAATAATCAGTCTTTATCTGTCCCCATAACCCATCATATCTGACACAAAAGAGGAGTCCAGATAATCCCTCTCCTCCTAACCCTCGGCATCACAGCAGGGGTTGGAACTTCCACAGGGAGCTTAACCACTGCTCTACCCATGCTTTGAAACCCTGTCTCAGGACATATAAGAAACATGTGGATGCCCAGCAAAGGGAAAAACTGGGAAAACAAGAACCTTACCCCCAGAGTAACCTATTCCCCCCTTTCATATCATTAGTGAGGCAACTGAGACCTCTACTTTTTTTCCCCTAAAAATAACATCTGGGTCTCAGTTGTATTTCAGCTCCAGAAAAGCAGCAAAACCAGACAAGTGATGCTGTGGCAGCCTCAGGACCAGCTTTACCTCCCAAGTGACTCAACAGGATCACTCTCGAGACTTCACCAACCAGTCTCTTGGGGAAATCATGCTGCTGCACCCCTCGTCCAGCACGGAAAACACTACCTGTTTTTCACTCACTTACTCCATGGCTCCTCCCACTGTTAGGCCCACTGGTATTTATTCTTTTAATTTTGCTCTTTGGCCCTTGTCTCATGCATTGTTTCACTAGTTTCTTGCAGAACAGAATGCAGGCATTCGCCAACCAGAAGGTGGGAGAGATCTATCTGGCATTGAATTCAGAACCTCACACCAGAATCCTTGAGACCCCGGGTAGACGCCCCTAATGATGCCCCCTCTCAGCTGGAAGTAGCTACGGAAGATGGACCTTCATCCCTTGACCTTGCCCGGACTCTCAATTTTTTTAATATTACCAGAAGCCTGGAATGATAGATCCTCCCTTCCCCCAACTGATGGACAGAGAATGACATAAACTCCACCTGCAGCCCAAACATTCCTGAACACCTAACCAGGCACCTTATATGGACTGTACATTGAACCACCAACCAGCACCTGCCAAATACCCTAACCCCCAATTTCTAAGTCCCTAATTATGTGCCTTATATGAAACCACCAATCAGCGTGTGCCGAGTACCCTAAGCCCCATCCCTTCCCTTTCCTCCCCTCAAAAGGTGCCTTCACCCCGGCACATGTGCTCTTTTCCATCTGGAAGATAGCCCGGCAGGGTCTTCTCCTCTAATAAAGCCTGTGTCCTGGTCTCTGGCCCTCTGTCTCATCTATCACTAAGGATGTCTGACTGACAGCTTAGGCCCACTAAACTATCAGTTGGACATACCCCCAGGGCTCCCAGACTGCGAGAGGGTGCAGGCCAGGCTGAGGGCCCCACCCCTATCCCCGCCCGCCCAAGTGCACGAATTTTGTGCCCCGGGCCTCCTTTTATTAATGAAGCCTTAATCACGACATTGTGGACAGGTCATTGATTCTCACACTCAAAGTCCCCTTTATCACTGGTTCAGAGAACATAGGAGCTATCATGAGTAAGGCTCTCTGTGGCCTTCTAGAATCTCTACCTCTTCTAGAATCTTGGAGATGAATACATGGATTAAGATTCCAACAGGACTCAACTTTGTTCTTCTATTTGGGACAAAGCTCAAATTGCCTGTATAGTTTATTGTTACTCTACTGAGTTCCTAAACAATTATGGAATTTCAGAATTATAAAGAACCCTGGGAATTACATAATTTAGATATTTTCTTTTATTCTTTTCATTGTTCCCTGCTTCTTCATCTAATTCTCTTCCCCTTGAACGAATCCCTTCTACCATTTCTGACAGTTGATCATCTCATTGCATATGTGTGAATGTTAATTGTTGTGATTTTAGTGCAGGAATTGACAAAATATAGCTTGTGGTACAAATCCAGTCTGTTGCCTGTTTTTGTAAATAAGTTTTTATTGAAACACAGTCATAGTCATTTATTTAGGCATTGTCTATGGGTGTTTTCAAACTACAATGGCAGAATTAAATATTTGCAATAGAGGACATATGGTCTGCAAAGCCCAAAATATTTATTATTAATTAATTAATATTTATATATAGAAACTGTTTGGCAATTCCTATTCTAGGAGGTAAAATAGGCTGGTAGTCTTGGATATTATTTACAAGTTCTTCAGGAACAATCTCAGGTTTTTTTCTCTATGAAGCATTCTTATTTAATCCTCACCCAAGGATATGTTTTTATTGATTTTAGAGAGGAAGAGAGAGGGAAAGTGGGAGGAAGAAAGGAGAGAAGGAGGGAGGGAGGGAGGAAGAGAGAGAGAGAGAGAGAAACATCAATGTGAGAGAGAAACATTGTTCAGTTGCCTCCTGTATGCGCTCTGCCTGAGGATCGAACCTGCACCCTAGGTATGTGCCCTGACCTAGAATCGAGCCTGCCACCTTTCTGTGTACAGGACAATGCTCCAAGCAACTGAGCCACCTGGACAGGGCTATGAAGTATTCTTTAATTAGTATATCAGCTGACATCAAGTTCTTCATCAAAACATGTCAGTTAATCATTTCATTAACTCTATTATATAAGACTGTATTATATAACTCTGTATTACATAAGCTTTAATCCTGATGCTATTAAGATTGTCACTGGTAGACAATTGTCCATGGAACTCTCATGTGTCTACACATATAAGCATGAACAACCCAATTTGCTTCAGAACTATCTTTTCAGGAATCTATAATAATAAAAGGGTAATATGCTAATTAGACCAGATGTTGTCTGGACGTCATTCCGGACGTCCTTCCTGATGAAGCCAGGGCCTGGGGGAAGCCAGCCTGGGTCCCAGATGCCTGCCGGTGGTGAGAGGAGGGAAGCCCGGGTCCCGGGTGCCAGAGGGAAGCTGGTGCTGGCAGCTGGGGGAAGGAAGGCCTACTCTTGCATGAATTTTTGTGCATTGGGCCTCTAGTGTTAATATAAGCATGGAAACTGTGAATCTTTTTAGAGCAAATTTATTTACATTTATGGATAGTAAAGATAGAGGTATTCCCTTCTCAGAAAGGTTGGCTTATAATCCAGGGTTAAAATAACTCAAAATACTCCCTCTCCATAGAGAAGAAGATAAACAGGTTTGCTAGCAACCCCATATAAGATCAGTCTCCTAATCTCCTTCAATGCAACACCTACTTTGTGCACAAGCAATGCCTGGCCATCATTACATCATCCTATTAGAATCGGGGTTCAGGGAACCTGAACCAAAATGTTCTTATTGCTGTAAATACTAAGCTAAGTACAATTGGGCTCATTGTCTTCTTACTGGCCAAGTCCAACTCCAGCTATGGGGCTACTGTATGGGAACTGCTGGGTGCTTGATAGTTTCTTGATGCCTGTGTAAGTACATATGTTTTGTCTCCTTCAGTTCACAGAGAAATTCCTTAGGGGAAGGGACCTGATCTCCTCTCCCCTTTGTGTTCTTCAGCAACTCCAGGGCACAGTGGGCATGCAATAAAATTTTGTTACTCAAGATAAAGGCACCTAGACATCCTTCTGAAGCGTTCTTCTCCATGGCACACAGAGACTTGGGACTTTTTCTAAATTGCCTTGACTACCTTCTGCCTAAGTGCCCCTGAGACTCTGGGATCTAAAGCCAATCTGGTCTTGTTTTAAAGCAGAGGCATGTTCTAGCCAAACATTGTCCACCCATAAAACAGGCCCAGCATGGGTGTGGCTGTGGGGCCTAAGGAACATGATCCCACCAGCCCTGTGATCAGAGGGAATTGGACATACTCTTGGTTCCCCAGGTTGGGGGCAGATTTAGAAAGGGGGAACCCTCCCTCCTATGTGATTGCTGTGGGAATCAACCTATAACCATAATAAAATGAATGCACTTTGCTCTGGCCAGTGTGGTGTAGTTGGTTGGAGTGTGGCCCCATACACCAGAAGGTGGCGGGTTCAATTCTGGCTCAGGGCACATACCCAGGTAGTGAGTTAGATCCCCATTCTGTGGCATGAGGGTTAGGCAACCAGTCAATGTTTCTTTCTCTCTTTCCTTCTCTCACCCTTCCTCTCTTTAAAATATAAATAAAATAAAAATAAAAATAAATAAATGTGCTTTATGGACTCTTTCCTCCTAGGTTTGCCAGATTTAGCAAATATAGGACACCTGGTTCCATTTGAATTTCAGGTAAACAAGAAATACTTTTGTAGTAAACTATGTCCCAAATTTTTCACAAGATATACTAAAATTTTTTTGTTGCTGTTGTTTATCTGAAATTCAAATTGAACTGGATGCCCAGTATTATGTTAAGTAGGCCTGTTCTCTGCTTTCTCCCCTCCAGGGCCCATTCCACAGCTGAGTCTGACCCACAGGGTGTGGTCTCTTCTCTAAACCAGCCCCAGCAGTAATGGCTTTTCTGATTCGCCTTTTCTATAGCATCCTTAGTCAGGGCAGAGCTGGATGTTTAGGAACTGGACACAGACTTTCAGGAGATCTTTGAGTTTCACTGATGGGCCTAGACCTTCTGTCATGGTTTGCAGGAAGCAGGACAACAAGATAGGTGGTGAGCTCACCTTTTAAATTATCTGAAAGCATTTTGATGCATTGGGGTGCTTAATGTCCTGTTTATTTGTGTTTTATTTTCAAATCTGCAATTCCCAGAATTGTATGTCAAGTGAGATATAAAAATCAAGAAATGTCTATCCCCTGTGTGTTAATGAAACTTGAATTGGAACCCAGGAAGAGGCAGAGAGAATAGAAAATTCAATGATCTTCTAGCTGGGTGGTAATCACTGCTCCAACTTTGATCCTTAGCAGCTGCTTTTCCCACCTGCTCCTTGCAGAGGGTGTGCAGAGTATATCTTGTCTACCTCAGGCTGATAAGAAACTAATTTCATGATTGCCTTCTCTCTCACCCCATAGGCAAGGCTTACATGAGGCTTAGCTCTGAGCTGCTGGGCTGATAATTCACAGTCCCCACTGAGGGCCCTGAAACATGCCGCCTGCTCAGCCATTCTGGAGAGATTTGCAGGGAAATAAATGCCTCCCTGGGGATTTGGTAGGTAACTCCCTGTCGGGGCTGGGGGCAGAGATTGAAATATGAATTATCATCCCCACCTGGCAAGGATTTGCAGGATGAGCCCCTTCTGTACTCACAGGGAAGATTTATGGAGTCTCTTTAGCCACACCAGGCTGCAGGCTTGTCACTGTGTGACACTCAGCACTGGGGAGCATTCCACAGGGGCCTCCGTCAGCCAGCCCTGGTCCTGGGTAGTATCTGCTGAGCTCTGGCATTCTGCCCACTGCTGCCCTCCATCCCCAAATGATGAGGAAGAGTTCTCTCTACCGCTTGGTTGCAGGAAACTCCTGCTCAGCTCACCTCTGCTATCCTTTTGGAACTCCATTTCCTGCTCCATCAGAACTCGACTGTGGTCACTCCCCTCACCTCCCTTCCCACCTTCCTCCCTATTGCAGAAGGACAAGCTCTCTTCTTCAGGTGACTTTATCTGTTCTTTTGTTTTCTGTGATCCCTTTTTTCACCAGTGTTTTCAGCTCTGGATCTGAGAATCTAATGGTCAGCCAGACACCTACAGCAGAATCCCATGGGGAGAGTGTTAAAAACCAGAACCCTGATTCTACCCCAGATCTCCTGAATCAGAATCTCTGGTTCTGGGTCCCAGAAATCAAGTTCTCCAGATAATTCTTAAGTACACTAATGTCTGGGAACTGAAACTCTAGATTTCAGAGTGGAGCCTGGACTTGTCCGCCCTCCCCTTTCGAACTTCAGGAGCTCAGTTTCTCCCTTCCTCCCATGGAGTCTCTCTCTAGCACTGGAAACCTCACCCATCTTTGAGGGTATTTTGAAGGGAAGGGCAGATATTTGAGACACTGTGGGGTTCAGAATTGTCCCCAAAGAGGACATGGCCTGAAAACTAACCTGACTCATGAATATTCATGCTGGCCATTCAGTCAGTTTTGATCACCCAGATCAATTCAAGGCATTCTCTATAAGCCTTTGTGAGAGCAGGGAACAGGCTGGGGAATAAGAAGGTAAGGAAGAAGATAGAGGTTAAAAGGAATTGACAGGCAATACGATTAGAACTCTTGCTCAATCCTGATCTTGCCAGTAAGTAACAGTAGCCTGAAATTAAAGAATTAAACCATGAAGGCTCCCTTGACAACTGATCTGATAAGCCTAGAAGTAAATTTCAGAGACGGTCATTTGGAAGAGGCAGGGGACAGCTGAGATAAGGGGCACAGGGAGGAATGGGGGCTGGGAGTGATGGCCTGTTTCTTTCTTTGCAATCCAGTGGTTCGCATCATATGCTGAAATAATATTGGGAGCAAATTAGTTGCTAGGGCTTTTATTCACCTCCAGCAGCTCTTTCTTTCCTACATCCAATTATAACTTTAAAATGGAGGCAAAGTGAAAAGGGGAGGAAGATAATGAAACATAAGTCAAATGTGGCAGCTGGCAAATTTTTGATCATTGTACTTTCCCTTGTAGCATTTCATTTCTATCCTCTCATATTGCACAGTAGCCTATGGGGAGGAAACAAACCCAACAATAACATAGGACAACTCTGAAGGGTTCAAGGAAACAATATCAAATGCAATTTAATGACATTTTCCATGGGAGACAGAGTGGAGATAAAGTAGTATTCTCAGTTTGCTTCTTCTTGACTTTAACATTAAATTAATATACATCAATTGAGGCTAAGCAAAATGATTCTCGATTATCTTTCTCTTCCTTAACTCAATAACTTAAAAAAAAAAAAGGTTAAAAAAGGGAGAGGAGTATTTCTAGACTAGCACACAAGGCAAAATATTTCCACACAATATTGGAAAAGACAAACTCTAACCCATGTAGGCAACCCATGTGATAACCTGCTCTTAGGGGTAAAAATCAATGCTTATCTGCAACAGGTGTCTTGGACCTCTTTTCATTGTCTGTCTTGACTGGCCATTCTCCAATTTAACACGGTGGAGAACTCATCAATTCTTGAAGGAAGTTTTTGAACAAATAATCTGAAGGTTTAACAATCTCTAGGTGACTCTACTCTTACTCTTGATGCTATTTATAGCTGAACTTCAATCAGAGCATAATTCTTTGATGTCCAGTCCACAGTCCCTTTCCTTTCCACCAGAAATTGGATCCCAGTGGAAGCTTCAACAAGCCTCACCTCTTCCCTCCCTTACATTGAAACCACTGGGATCAGAGCAACTGATTCACTGTTGAGCTTGGAGATTCTGCCTGTTTCAAGGCTCTCAGTCTGCAGTTTCCTGTGACTTTTATCCTAGTGGGAACCATGCCCTAATTTAGAAAAAGTGTTGCTTATAGGGGCTTAATCACAAGGAACAACAACAGCCTGTGATTATTGGAATCGAGAGTCTAGGTCAGTGGTCGGCAAACTCATTAGTCAACAGAGCCGCAGTTTGCCGACCACTGCGCTGGGCTATGGACTATGAACAGGGTTCATTTTGGGTTGCAATGAAGTGAAGTAGCCAGAGTAGAAAGGTAAGAAGCTGGGCTCTGTTCTTCATGGGACTCATTTCTTGACTCATTCTCTTTCCTGTCTCTCAGCTTTGTGCTATGTAAAGGTCCTCTTTTGGTGGTTACATATTTTATGTGATGTTTGAAACCACTGCTCACTTTGCCCTTCTCAGGTGCTGGATATTTCCAATCTCTAATTTAAAAATAAAATATTTATTTAGATTGGGTTTTGGTCTACATGTAGAGATAAGAAATATGACCTATAAGAACAAGTAACGGTAGATACCAGTGTTGTAGAGCTTGGTTGTACTTTTTGGACTGGGATGGCCAATAGGCTGGTGAAAGTCATTGAATAGAACTTCCCACACTAACAACAATAGAGAGGGTCTGGAGTAGGGCAGGGAATGCTCTTGAAGCAGCTTAGAAGCCTCAGTCTGTTCTGTAGAACAGTTTGTATTTTCCCAATAATTTGCTGTTTCACTGGCTTGCCTGCCAACTGTGCCCCTGTCAGTGTGGCCACCAGCATCTTGCTTTATCATTTAAAGTCCTGTGTATACTAGAGTTGTCTAGGTAGTGGTGTGCCTGTTACTGTTTAAAGACTAGATCTCTGAGAGGTAAAAGCCTAGTTAATAACACTTGCCAATTTCCCTGGTATAAATACTACCCTCAGGGTCAATTTCAAGCCCTGTCACTAAATATGGAGTTGGGAGATGTGCTGTAGGACACCATTATATAGCATGCTCACCAAATAGATATGATATATGGAAATAACCTCTAGAGCACAGAAAATAAAAAAAGTAGTGAAATAATTAGGAAGTGATGAGTTTTGAGTATTACCTTTGTTTTATAACTTATTTAATTGCAAATTTACACAATTTAAATTTTAATAATGGCCGCGTTTAACATTTGTTTCATAAACATCTTTTAAAAATGTAACAACTGGTATACAAGCCACCTTTAGCACACCACTCTGTCTTGGGCTGGGGAAAGAGGGAAAAAAAGGAGAAATAAAAGGGCACATTTAGTATTAAAGTACTAAAAGGCCTCTATATCATTCAGACTTCAAGATGATCCTTCTGAGCCTTGGGTCCATGAATTCATTGAAATGACATAGTTGGTATTGGTCAGAAGCCTGGACATTGGAGCTAGACGTACTGGGTTTCAGGCTCGGCTCTACCATTTGTTAGCTGTGCAATCTTAAACAAGTGTCTAACCTCTCTTAGCTTAAGTTTCCTGTGGGTACAATAATGGACTTACTTCATAAGGTTGTTATGGGAATTAAATGAGATAATAATATACTCTAAGTAGTTAGCCCACTGGGTCACATAGTAAACCCTCAGTAAGTGGTAGCCATGAGTATTACTATTACTATTCACCTGATCTATTTCTAAGCTGTCCACAGTAATTGCAATGATAGGATCTATCTCAGGTGCAAGATCACACAGAGATTGATTGTTAAAGACAATCTTCTTTGTGTAGCCTGACCTTCATTTCTGCAACAACCATTTATGTAGGGACAGCTGAAGGGGCAGAAATGTCCTCCACATCTCCTGAAAAAATTGCCCTCACAGGTGCCTAAAGTTCAAATACTGGTAACTCGCTTCTTGCTGTTAAGTATACTCCTTGGTGCATCATTAAGGCAGCACCTGAATGGAATGGAATGAGGCAACCAGTTCCCAGGGCTCTGGGAGTCTAAGAATGAGGAGCCTGGAGTGGGTGATCGGATACATGAGGGTTCCCACACAACTCAAATGCCCTTCTAAACCCCCTGCACCCCCTGCTTCCAAGTTGACCAGTTCTTCAAGCTGAAATGCCTCTAAAAGCAAATCTGTCTGTTTCCCCAAGTATCCCAGGACCAAGACCCAGTTGACCCTCAGGTCCACAGTCCACTAATGAAGTGGGAACATTGCTGAATATTTTGGGTCAGACTTCCTACTGAAGGAACCCCAACTTTTGCGGTTGATTTACCGGGTTCTAGTCGTGGTCCCAACCACTTGATATGTGACTTTGGAAAGGTCATTTAATGTCTCTGAACCTTTATTTTTTTAGTATACTGAGGATACTAACGAGGACTAACCTGAGACTCAAATGAGGAAGCTCTTTATGACTGTAAAGCTCAACACAATGTGCTTAGTTTGTACCAATCTCTGTCTCTATTGTTGGTACCAATCTCTGTCTCTGTTCATTGTTTTCAGTTGGCTCCTTTTGCTTCCATTCTTCACATGTGGATATGGAGAGAGGCCTTCCTGACAGCACCATAGATGGACAAAAATAACGCATTTCTACCCTTTATGCAAAAAGTTTCTAGTAATAAAAAACATTGGTTCCTAGCTAGGATTACTTATTCATAATACAGTCTTGTGAGCAATAGCAATAATGTGAAGTTATTCCCAGTTTGGCTCAGGTAACTTGGCACAACAAGAAGGCAGAGGTAATGTTTGCAGGAGTCCTAAGGCTCCATGAACACTAATTATGCTCTAATTGAGGTTTTGTTTATTTATCTGGGCACCTGGGATGTTACACAAATGCTATAAAAGCGGTTGAGTAGCAGAAACTGGGGAGGACCGGTGGCTTCCAGAGGGAGCAGCCAAGGAGGTCTTAAGTTCAGGCAAGGGCCTGGGGAGAAAGCAAGGCGCCAGGTGAGCCAGTCTCTCCAGTGCTGATCAACTGGCCCCAGTTTGCTTCCATTCTTGACCATCTGTATGGTCTGAGGGGGGCAGCTAGTGCCCTGGTAGGATGTTCTGACTACGCTAAGAGAAAGAGGTTGTAATCTGATGCTTATCTCAGTCAGTGACACAATATTTATTGGCCCCTTACGGCTCTAAAAGAAGGAAACCTCAGCCCCAGGGTCCTAGCAATCACTGTGTGACTAGAGGGGACTTGGTTATTAAATCTTCTATTGACTGGCACCACCCTTCTGGTGCTTGTGGTATGGGTTGGTGACACAGGTGGCTAGAGGATTACCTGGTCATTAAGGGAAGGGTGTTGTGTTTCAGGGTTGGTTATTTTTGGCGGGGAAAAGATTGCTGGTGGCCAGCCAGGGCAAGCTGCCTGAAACTAAGTGCTCACTTGGAGGCCCGCCAGGACCCAGCCAAGGGGCTGGGGTGAGGGAGTGAGGCAGAGAGCAGCATTGGTTAGTGAAAGGCCCACTCAGTTCTGATGAGCATTGTGTGGGGTTTGGCACCATGCTTCTTCAGTGACTGGAGAGTGGCCAAGGGAAGAGCAAGAATGACAAAAAGGAGGGAGAAGAGGGCCTACGGGGAAAGATGACAGATATTCTATCTTGAACAGAAGAGACCAAGTTGACTAAACATGCTATTTTCTTCAAATATATGACAGATTTCAATAAGATGTTGACAAATTGTTCTAACAACCAAATAAGAGAAAGCCATCTAGGTAGAGGCAACATGGATTTTCATTCACTTGACCAGTGATAACATCTGTGCACTGAATGGGACCCTCAGGGCAAGTGGGAAAGTAAAGAAAGGAAAGAGGACCCTCTCTGGTGTATAAGGACCTGGGCCAGTCCTCCAGGTTCAAGGATCTGGGCACAGACTCCAAGCTCCTCATACCTGATGGTGAGTTGTGGTTCTGGTTTATAAGGTACCACGAGCACAGTGGGTTCTTTGTGTGATACAAAAGTGCTCCACACTAGTGAAAGTACTGATGGATTTTTAATTTGATAATAAAACTCTCTGAGGAGAGAACACCCCCCCAGAGGTGGGAAATTAATTTTATCCGTGTTTTTTCAGCTGCTTCTCTTTCCCCACGTCTTGCCCATTGTTTTTTACTACTTGCTCAGAGGAGGGCAAAGAGGTTTTCAAGAAAGCACCAGAAATGTGAGGACTGATTCCAGAGCAGGAAGGGATGGCACAGGCCGAGAGCAAGCCCACAGCAGCCTGCCAAAGAGGGCTCACTGTCTGCCCCCTCCCCTGAGCCCTGGGACCAACCAGAAGACTCTTTGTGTGATGGTGCCTCCAGCCCGGGGCCCTGCCCGGCCTTCTGAGGAGACACCGTCCCTCACATCCAGTAGCATAGCTCTGACCCTGAGGTTGTGTCTGCTTGGTCTGAAATAGATCTCTGAACTGGCCAGGGCCCCTTCCCAACCTGCTGTTCTCACACACTTCAGAGTTAGCTCACCCTGAAATAGACTGAAAAGAGAAGGAAGAAATGGTTTGGATACCAAGTCTCTTTTCAACCCCAACAGTCTGCTTTGTGGTGTTGGTGAATTTTGCTCATTTTGGAAGCCATGGAGAAGGGAATTGGGGGGGGGGGGGGGGGTTAAAGGGGCGGCGGGGGGGGGGGGAGGGGTGATAATAATCATTCTGATTTAATTAATTAAAAATTATCTGTAAAACTATTCCAGCTAATCAGGACAAACATTACACCAAGATCTTGAATCACAGGATGTTTACATAATATAATGCCCAAGGCAGACAAACACTAGATACCACTAAGTACCTGAGACAAAAAAAGAAAGGAGGGAGGGAGGGAGGGAGGGAAGAAGAATAAGAAGGAGTGTGGAGTCCTGGAATTTGGAGATCCGAAGGGCACAAGCAGAGTTTCTTGGAGGAGGGGTGGCCTCTCACTTCACATCTCGGCTTCTGAGGAGCAGACCTCTGTCGCAGTGATGGCGATTCCGATGGCAAGGCTGCCATTGTCGGAGAAGAGCTGGGCCAGCGAGGTGTTGAGGACGAGGCAGTCCCCATCAGTGATCACCGAGTCCACACACTCGAGGACAGACCTGGGGGTGGCCTCCCATTTGAGACGCCGATGGTTTCTGTTGAGCTCCAGGCGGTAGGTGAAGCAGTCGGCCTGGGTGGGGGTCCCAATCAGCATCATGGTGGCAAAGAACTGGGGGTGCCCTTCATGCCTCTCCTGTTTCCTGAGCACCAGCAGAAAGTGGTGGCCGAGGCAAGAGTGCACGATGATCCAGTCAGCCGGGGCAGGGAGGTGCATGTCCGTGGCCAGAAAGACGATCTCAGCTCCCTGCAGGATATCCACTCTGTGTGTCTGCCGCAGGTGGGGCACCACCACCTCCAAGTGGCCTTCCCACTGGCAGGAGAACAGGGGGCACGTGCAGGGCGTCACCTGGGTGGCACACAGCTCCTCCTGCTGGTGGTGGAGGTGGTGCGGGTGGGCGTGGTGGCGGAGGTGGCGGTGGGCGTGGTGGTGACGGTGGTGGTGGGCCAGGTGGTGATGGGGGCAGCCGCCTTGCTCTGGTGCACTCTGAGTGACAGCGCGACAGTTGGACACATACTATCGGACAAAGAGAAGGCTGTTAGTTGGGGTGAGGTCAGTCTCCCAGCCTGGCTGAGACTCCCTGGTGTTCAACGTGTTACAAGCAGACTCTCCGGTGCAGGGAAAGAAAACTTTATTTCTTAAAAAATGAGAGCTGCTGGACTGTTACCCAAAGGGGCAGCACCATTTCACACTCCCACCAGCACGTAAGGGAATTCCAATTTCTCTGCATCCTTGCCAACACTTGTTATCTGTTTTGACAAATATTTTGAGACAAAATTGTTTTGAATGTTTTGCCAAATTTAGATGCTGAAATGTTGTAAGTCCTTTCTGTCATTTCATTTCAGTATAAAACCTAAATTTACCCAATTAAAAAATAGAAGGTCCTTCAAAAGATTCCTTCTACAAAAAGATATTTACCAAATCTAATAGAACATTTTTAAAAGTCTAGAAAGAAAAATGAGGGACACGGTGAATGCTTTGCCTGATTCAGATTCTGCAAACTCAGTCCAAAAAATGCACTAGTTATGCCTTTCTGATTCTTTAATAAGATACTCAAACATATAGGAAATTTTCTCCTGAACATGCAGTATGATGGTCATTAGTTGTAGAAAACAAACAAAAAACCCTTTCTTTTTGCTTTTTTGATATTGTCGATAGTTAAGTGCAGGCACTGGAGGTCAATGGATTATTGCCCCCTATTTTATTATTGCTAGTATTTTTAAAACAAAATGTTGGCAAGTTCCCATTTGTCCTTCCAGTGGTATCAGGGGTTGTGCTGTTTTGGGTGCCCTTCTCATGGATTCCAAGGTAACTGGTGGGACGCAGAGCTGGTCATATGCAACTGGGCAAGGTCCCCAGAGAGGAAGCCTCTCCTGGGACCCCTGGGACCCCTGGGACTTTGCCCCCAGGCACACTTCTGCTCTGTTCCAGGTTCACTGCTTGGAGCAGCTTCCTAGGCTCTCACACCAGGCAGCCTCCACCCTCAGGCTCTCCTAACCTTTTGTTCCTCATAGTAGTGTCCCCCAAAATGCCCTTAAAATCCCGCGAGCTGTGACGGTACCTTCTGCTCAGGTCTGAGTAAACATTTATTGAGCACCTGCGATGGCCAGACCCTGCGGGGGCTAGGAGCACAGCCATGAGCGAAATAAATAGCATGTTTCTTGGTGTGGGTAGTGCCAGACATTAGTGTGCATATGATAACTGTGGTTTTCACAAGGGTCCTCCCTGTGACATGAGGACTGTGATTCCTATTTTTCAGGTGAAGAAACAGGCTTCCTGTAGTAATGTGCCTGGGGTTACAAAGCTGGTAATTGAAAGACAGATTCATTTTTCACACCTCGTAACTCTGAGCACAGCAGCATCCTCCACCCCTCCTCCAGCTCCTTCCTCCATCCCTTTAGTTCTTTTTTATTAACTTAATTAGCCTGAAGGACCTAGGCTGCTGAATGGAGGTTGCAGCTCTGCCGGTGGGCGCTCTAAGCAGGAGGCCGTCACATAGCAGCCTTTCCCTGGGTACCCTGAGGGAGAGAGTGTCCTTCTGCACTAGCTCTCCAAGCTCTTCCTGGACTTCAGGTGCCTTTGGGCACTTGCCCCTCACCTGGCTTTGGTGTATAGCGGACGAGCGCATAGGTCTTTTTCACACTCACCACCACTGCTGCCCACGTTTGTCTCCCTGGACCCAGAGTGTGGCTAACAGCTGAGGCCTAGCTAGCTTCCCTTTCATTAGGGCATGCAGTGGATACACACACACACACACACACACACACGGTGTGCTGGGATGGCCACCCTAGTGGTGGAGGTGACCTATAGGCAAGTGGGGGCCGGCTAGCTCTGCCTCCAGTTGTTTGCCCAGTTGCCAGTTTCTGTGTCTTCCCTGGGAATGCTGCAGACCCAGAGAGTGAGCTACGGTGCTCCTGCCCTGTCCCTGGGTGGCAGCTACGGGGCAGTCTGATGTCACCAACCTGCACACTCACCAGGCCCAGGAAGGAGCAGGCTGTGCCCAAGAATTATCCTAACACTTACCTGTTAGTGTTAAATATAGGGAAGGAAATAGTATGTAGTATTTACTAAGTGTTAATAACTATGGAAAGTAGATTTTTTTGCATAATTATTTCATTTAATTTTTCATAGAAAAGACCGATTTCCTTCTTTAGAAAAAAATGAAATGAAATTTGGCTTGGTTCTGCCAGACAGAGAAAGACAAATACCATATGATATCACTTACATGTGTAAGCTAAAGAACAAAATAAATGAACAAACAAAATTGGAACAGACTTATAGATACAGAGAACAAACTGATGGATGTCTGAGGGGAGGGGTGTTGGGGGGGCAGGGTAAAATAAGGTGATGGATTAAGAAGTATGAAATGGTATTTCTAAATGGTTACAAAATAGGCATGAGGATGTAAGGTAAAGAATAGAGAATATAGCCCTGATCAATGTGGCTCAGTTGGCTGAACACGGTTGCATGCAATGAAAAGTTGCTGGTTCAATTCCCAGTCAGGGCACATGCCTGGGTGTGGGTTGGATCCCTGGTCAAGGTGCATACAGAAGGCAACCAATCAATGGTTCTCTCTCTCCCTCTCCCTTCCTCTCTCTCAAAAATAAATTAAAAACATAAAAAAATAAATAAAGAATAGGGAATATAGTTAACAATATTGTAATAACTATCAATGGAGCCAGGTGGGCACTTGAATTATCAGAGGGAACACTTTGTAACCTGTCATTTTCGTCTCATGGCACACATAACTAATTACTAAAATTCTGCAGCACACCAAAACATGTTTTTTTGCCAATCTAACAAAAACAATAGGTATAATTTTGATTCATTCATACTATATGCCTAGTGTTGTGTTGGCTATTTTCATTTTTTTAAAATTTGACAATATAAGGAAAAAGAGGTCAGTGCCCCTGACTAAATAGTCAGGTATTGCATGTTTTAAAAATTCTTGTGGCATACTGGTTGGACATTGGTGACCTATATGGATGTCTATCTACTGTGTTGTACATATAATACTATCATAAAACCGTATTGAATGTAAACTGTAATAAAAAATAAAATAATAAAAATAAGTAAAAATCTAGCTTAGTTCCCACCTGCCTGCTGGTGGCATGTACCATTTAGTCAGTGGGCGAGGGTGGGTGTCAGAGGTTCCTCCTCTTGCTTGTGATTGTACAAGCCCAGGGATCACACACTCCATTAGCCAGGTGTGAGGGCCCCTCCCAGGTCCTTCCACCAGTCCCAGGCCCTGCAAGAGGTCTGGTCTTGGCTTCCCATGGAAAGCCCCAAATGCAGCCTCCTCTCCCAGCCTCTGAGAGGCCCCTCTCTCACACTTAGTCTCTCTCTCTCTCTCTCTCTCTCTCTCTATATATATATATATATATAGATATATATATATATAGATATATATATATATAATTGATTTTTTAAAGAGAGGAAGGGAGAGGGATAGAGAGTTAGAAACATCGATGAGAGAAATATCGATCAGCTGCCTCCTGCACACCCCCCACTAGGGATGTGCCCGTAACCAAGGTACATGCCCTTGACCGGAATTGAACCTGGGACCCTTCAGTTTGCAGGCCGACGCTCTATCCACTGAGCCAAACTGGCTAGGGCTCACACTTAGTCTTTACAACAATCAGGAAAGAAGCATAATGAGTTTGTCTTATTGGTGAAGAAACTGATATACAGAGAGGTTGAGTCACATGACCAAGGTCACACAGCTTATAAAGGGTGCAGCTGGGAATGGAGCCCAGATCAGTTAAAGGTGATATAGATCATAGACCAGAAAGATCACAGCCTGAATATAAGTAGACTCTGGTTGTTGTTTATTTTTTTTTTTTTTGCAGTTTGCTTGTCCAGCAGTGTTGACTAAGTCAGTTTCCCCATCAGCAAAATATTTATCTCAAAGGGTTATTAGGGAATCAAATGAAATAATGCCTATCAAACAGCTTTAAAACCACATCAAGTATTACATCAAGAGAGTATTTCCATATAGAGGTGCTTTTGGGTAAAGACTCCGTGGCCTTCTGCCTCAGTACATGCCTACTTTGTGTCTATCCTGGTGAGCTGATCTTTGCCCCTGGGCAGTATTCTGGGCTGGGAACAGGCCAACATGGGGGTCTGGAGACCCCAACAGTGCACTGCGCCCAGAGGCTCCTCTCCCAAAGCTGAGCCATGATGACAAACATTCTGAAATTCCCATCTCAGAAACAGTCTCTGGGTGAATTATTTTCAACATGTCCTTTTCCAGATCCCTTTTCCATCTTTCCCATCCTGTTCTGTGTAGCTAACCTTTGAGATGTGAAATCAAAGCAAGGAGGAGTGGGAAAGAAATACCTAGATCTCCCTTTCTTCCCAGTCTCCAAATTCTTGCCAGGGTTTCCCATTGGCTGAACCCAAGCAGAGCTCAGAGATGCCCTCAGCAAAGGTCGGCTCCCTTTGGAAGTGGTGCTGGGTGAGGTGCTCAGGTGAAGAGGGAATGCCCACCTGTTATGCAAATGTCTCCATTCCTTCCTCCATGATGTTTGCTGATCTGACCAAGCTGGCCCTCATAGGCTGAGATTTGATGAAGTTGAGGGAGGAGGTGGGAGGGGTAGAATTCCTACCTATAATTCACTTGGCCACTCGACAAACGTGTATACACCACCTACCATTTGCAACAGGCTGAGAATGCTGAGCAGAATAAGATCCTTGTTCCTGCCCCAGTAGCTCAATGTAATTATCTATCATAGAATAGAATACAAAAATTCAGGATGCAGTGGGGGCTCTGACTGCAAATGGGGGAGGTAGCTATTCTAGTCAGTGCAAAGTGACACTTACACTGGGCAAAGCATGAGTGATGAATGCTCTAACAGAACAGGCAAAGGGTTTGCTGACAAGATGAATAGCAGGTTAGAAGGAGCCGGGTTTACAAGAACATGGGATAGTTAAGAAAAGACAAGTTCCATGTAATTAGTAGATGGAGGGCCTGGTGGGGATGGAGAGGAGCTGGGCCATGGTGCCGGAGAGCAGTCGGACCACTTTGCCCAAGAATTGTAACCTGAGCTGAGGCACCAAGGTGGCACCCAGTCCTGGTAGAAGTCAGTAGGAGGGCCCAAGAGATATAACTTCATGCTTTAGGGAGCTCCTGCAGGCAGCCCCAGCAGGACCTGCTCTAAGCTGGTGCTCAGGATGGGGCCAGCCACCAAATCCCCACACTGGTTCAATCATTGGACCCTGGCAAAGGGCATTGCACCTAGGCTGTCCCATTGCTTCTGTTAGGCCTCAATGTCCACTAGCCTTTTCATTTTTTAATTGCTGCCGGGTAGCAAAGCACCGGGGGGTAAAATCTAAAGTGACAGAAGTCAATGACTGTGCAAATAGAGCGAGACATTACAAACCCATGGAGAACCCGGTGCTTGCTGTGCCCCAAGAAGATGCTAAGAATAAAAACAGCCTTATTCTTCACTCCTTCCTGCTCCATTTTCTGATGCTAAATACATTTCATTTAAATGATCTTTGTGTGAGCGAGGTCACAGGGCTGCTGGTAGGGAGAAGGAATTCTTTTAATTGGCAAAATGCTAATCGTTTTGGAAAGTGAATTCTAATCTTTCCATCTAATACAGTAGATGTGTGAGTAATTACTTTCCTTCACTAAACTGTTAGTGCAACATTAGTGATTACGCTAATTAAAACTAATGAACTCTTACAGGCTGATAAACCTCAGTCAGTCCACAGATGCCTTCCTTCCCATTTGGAAGAAAGATCTTGAATTAACCTTTAGAGCATTGTGCAAAATTGGGTTTAAAAATGTTAGGCTTTATGGACTGCATATAATTCTTTCCCCAAGCATTAGTGAGACCATTTCCACTGAGGGTGTAATTGAATTTAAAAACACTTCCTTAATTTGATCAGCCACACTCCCATGGTTGGTAATGGCTATCTCTCCAAATCCTGGCATCCAAAGGCGAAACCTGCCCTGGAAAATCACGTGACCTTTGCTTCAGCATCTGCTCCCAATATTTAGTGGACAGTTTTCCCCTTGTTTCCAGGAACATGGCCATGCTAACGCATTCCAGCTGAAAGAGGATTTTGTACCCAATGTCAAACGAAGGACATTTGCTCTGAGTTTGCTAGGGCCTTATTTGTGAGAGTTAATTAACTGGGGTTTTCAGTGCTGGGAGAAAGGGGAAAGGCAGCGATGGTATGGATGCATTTTACACTCAGAGAGGAAGAGCAAGTAGGTGGGGTACCATTTCAGGGCTGAGAAGTGGGATAAAATCAAGGCCTGAACCAAATTGAGAATCAGGTCGACTGAGAAGAGAGAATAATTGTAACTGCTCTCAGGCTCCACTTTGTAGTGTTAGAAAAATCCTCAATGTTTCTGGGAAGGACAGCTAAGGCTGAAGGCCGAGTGCTGCTCACTCCACTTTCCTGGAGTGGGCAACAGTGGATAGGCCCCCACCTCTCTTTCTCAAAACCTCACATGATTGTACGTGTGCCCACAAAACCCAGGAGTCTGAAATGCTTCTGAACAGTTAAGAAACAAGTTAAGGTGAGATAGAAAACAATGGCCTTTATCACCTGGGATAGAACATCCTCATTAGAAAGTGTATCTTGCACTCCTTTCTCTCAAACTTAGTTATATTTGGTTCACAGATGGATAAGGTCTTCATGTGGACAGCAAGATGATATCTATAATTTTATTTAAACTACTTTAGAGGAGAGAATGTGATATAAATGTGTACATTTTTAACCTACACTGTAGGGGTTATCAATTCCCTAATCAGGAATTCACACTTTGAGGTGATCACCTATTTGATTAGAAAGGCCACATTCCAGAGATAACGATGACAATTGCCTGAATTAGCATCCATATTTCTGATCTACATCGGATGCTGCTAATTAACATTACCGCAGAGGTTTTCATTGGGGAAATTAGGTTGGTTTCTTTGTTTCATGCGAAAGGCAAACTGCCACATGCAACACCTACATCTCCTACATTGAGAGCTTGTTTGGAGGTTCTAGCAGGGGAGTGCAGCTACTCATACCCTTGACCAAAGATGGTTCTCTCTTCTAGTGGGAAGGTAGTCCTCTTCCACAGCTTGAGGAAGGACGCACATGGAGCACTGAGGGAGGAAATGGACAGCGGCTTAGCCAGCCATATCAGTGGAATCAGCCCTGGCGACCAATGGGATGACAGATGTCGTAGGCAGATCACCCTCACATCCAGGTTTTTTATGTTTTGTTTTCTTTTTGCACAGAGTGCAACCAGTAGTTTCTTAATTAGCACAATAGGTGCTAGACATTTCTCTTTGATGAAATTCATAGTTTTCAAGCTATGAAGATTGGTTAAACTATTTCAGAGAGATTCTTTACTCTAGGAATGGGCCCAGGAGCTTATTCCCTAAGTATTGCTGTATCTGTCCACTGAGTCAAGGACTTATGCTGGTCTCATGTCATCTCTCAGGGTATAAAAATCTTGGCTCTGATATATCACTGCATACTCAGTTTCTTTACTGCTGATCAAAATTAAGTGAATTGAACAAGGAGATATTGGTTAGCAAACACAGAGATGCCTTGAGTTTTGGGCCATATAGGTATTAGAAAAGAGAGAAAAGAGTATTACTGATAAAGAGAAAAATAAAAATTTTGGTGGACAAAACTTTTTTAAAACAGGGTCCATGGGTAACATACTGTAATAATGGATCCATACAGATGTCTACACAGATGCTGGTCCTATGGTCTGAAATGCCTCCTGATCAAGCTGGTCATCTTATAAATCAAGCTAGTCTCTGTTTCTCACTCTGACTAGGTCAGGTGTGTCTGTTACATGTTTATTTCATAATATGCAACACACTTATTCAATGCCCAGTTTTTCTGCTGGACCACGATCTGAGCCCCAGGTGGGTGAGCATCACATCTATTTCTCTCCCCCTGTATCCCTAGTGTCAGCAGTGCTTGGAACATGGTAGGTACCCACGAAATATTGTGGACAGGCTGAATAAATTGACTCCTTCCTATTGACTTGTCACCCCAACACAATTTAACCACTTCTTAGCATCTGACTGTGACTACCAAGAGCAAGTCATTCTCATCACTGTTCTTGACTACTTTGATAACCTCCTGATCGGCCCTACACCCAATGACAAGTGTTCTAAAGAGACAGAAGAGGAGAAGACACAGACACAGAGGAAAAGGTTATGTGAAGACAGTGGTAGAACTTGGAGTGATATGGCCATAAGCCATGTAATGCCAGGTGCCACCAGAACAAGAACAAGAACAAGTCATATTGCACATGCCAACACCTCGATTTTGGGATTTTGGCCTCCAGAACTGTGTGAGAATAAATTTCTGTTATTTCAAGGCACCAAGTTTGTGGTAATTTGTATGGCAGCCTTAAGAAACTAATACATGAGTCTTTCTGTATCCATTTTTGCCTTTTCTTACTAAATATTTTAATGGTTTTCCATCACATTCAGAATGAAACCCAAATGCTATATTATAGCCATTAAGAACCAACATACTCTGGCCTCTGGCTAATTCTCTGGCCTCCTGTTTTTTTTCACCCACACTCTCTCACTCATTCTGCTCTAAGCATATTGACCACTTGCTATTCTTTGAACACACTGTCTATACCTGCCATAGGGCCTTTGCATTGTCAGTTCCCTCTGCTTAAAACACTAGCAGGTACCCACATGACTCCTTCTCACACTCTCTTCATGTCTTTGCCCTGAATTACCTTCAATCTGAGGCTGTCCTTCACTTACCTATTAAAAAAACAAAGCCTGCCAATCCCTTTACCCTGTTTGTTTCACTTCATAGCATCTATCAGTACTAAAGTTAGTCCCTCTTTATTATCTATCAGGGATATGTTCCAAGAACCCCAATGGATGCCTGAAACCACACATAGTACTGAACCCTATATATACTACTAGAAGCCCGGTGCACGGAATTCCTGCATGGGTGGGGTCCCTAGGCCTGGCTGGCGATCAGGGCCGAACGGGGCCAGGCCAATAGGGGCCGCGCTGATTGGGACCCGAAGGCTCCGGTGGGGTTGGGAGAGGAGGCGATGGTCACCAAACCAGGTGTAGAAGGAGCGGATGCTGATGCTGACGCCACTGCTGGCACCCTGCCACTGAGTGGTTCCCTGCCTCCCCGCCTCCTCCTTCCCTCACCGCCACCTTAATGGGCAGGTGGCAGGTCGATTGGGGCCTGCCAGCTGGGAAGGTTGGGGGGAGGTATTGTTGGAGATTGTCTGCTGGCCCTGAGAAAGGAGCTGCCACGGCCCCCCTGCCCCA
The DNA here is from genome assembly GCA_026230045.1 of Corynorhinus townsendii. Classification (NCBI taxonomy): domain Eukaryota; kingdom Metazoa; phylum Chordata; class Mammalia; order Chiroptera; family Vespertilionidae; genus Corynorhinus; species Corynorhinus townsendii. Next base: position 89,457,669 of record JAPDVU010000003.1, read on the forward strand.
GTTCCCCATCTCAGCCCAGGGCACAACCCTGATCGGGTGATTGGAGCCTGCAGGCCAGAGGGAGGGACCGCAGGAGGTTGGCCAGCCAGGGGAGGTTGGCTGTGGGAGCGCACTGACCACCAGGGGCAGCTCCTGTATTGAGCGTCTGCCCTCTGGTGGTCAGTTCACATCATAGTGACTGATCAACTGGTCATTCTGGTCGTTCCAGTTGTTTGGTCATAACAGTCACATAGACTTTTGTATATATAGACTAGAGGCTCAGTGCACAAAATTCATGCATGGGAGGGGTGTCCCTCAGCCTGGCCTGTACCCTCTCTAATCTGGGATCCCTTGGGGGATGTCCGACTGCCGGTTTAGGCCTGACATCCCTCTTGGAATCCAGGACCACTGTCTCCTAACCACTTACCTGCCTGCCTGCCTAATGCCCCCAACTGCCCTCCCCTACCAACCTGGTTGCCCCCAACTGCCCGCCCCTGCAGGCCAGTTTGACCCCAACTGCCCTCCCCTCCCAGCCTGGTCACCCACAACTGCCCTCCCCTGCTGGCCTGGTCACCCACAACTGCCCTCCCCTGCCAGCCTGGTCACCCCCAACTTGCCCCTAACTACTCTCCCTTGCTGGACTGATCACCTCTAACTGCCTCTGCCTCAGCCCCCACCACCATAGCTTTGTCCAGAAGGAAGTCAGAAGTCCAGAAGATGGCTGGTCAACCCGGTCTAATTAGCATATTACCCTTTTATTAGTATAGGTAGATTATATAGGATAGGATTGCTTAAATGAGTTGGGGGGGGAAGGCTTTTTCAGTAGGAGGAGATGCTCTTGGCAGACAAAAATACATAACCCCTATATCTGGACTGATAGCCAGCCATATGCACTATATTGCCAAATTGGTTATTAAAAAATTGAACCACTTTCTGACACCTTACACCAAACAGTTTTTGCCCTTAAAACCCATCCTCAGCCCCCACCTTAGGTTGTGCTTTCGCAGTTCACACAGATTAGGTTCAGATTGGTCAGTTTCTATGCCAGTCAGCGTCAAAAGCTCCACCTCCTAGGCAGCCATTGGCTCCTTGCAGTTCACCCAGATTTAGTTCTGATTGGTTGGTTTCTATGCCAGTCAGCATCAAAAGCTCTGCCTCCTAGGCAGCCATTGACTCCTCACAGTTCACCCAGATTTGGTTCTGATTGGTCGGTTTCTATGCCTGTCAGAGTCAAAAGCTCCACCCCCTAGGCAGCCATTGGCTCCTCTGGGAAATCCAGAATGGCCCCACCTTCACGTCAGTGCCAGCCCTTCAGTCACACTCCCAGTCCACTACCAGGTGTATCTCTGGCGGCTCTAAGAAGTGGCACCTCAGGTCTGTGCTGGTGGCAATTTTGAATTTTTATCCCTGACCTAACCTTATTATAGTGTGAGCTCCATGGAGGCAAGCATTTGTCTTGTTCATTCTTAGTTCACTCATAGACTTTACCTGTCTATGCATCTGTCTATGCTAGCACCACACTGTGTTTCGGTCATCACAGTCACTGCCTTTTTATATACATATAGATGCTTTTCCTATACGAGTGGAAACCTCCATTCTCTAACTTAATTCATTCTGGACAGCTGCCTGAGAAACGATTTGTTAAAAATCCAAATAATTTTTTCCCATTAGAAATAATGTAAATTGAATTAATCTGTTCCAGACCCTCAAATGATTCCCTATTTTAACCTTTCTCAATTACCTGTGATCGTTATTTTCTGAGCACTTTCACACGCTTAGCAGCATCAGCTCTCTTAATGGCCTCTTTATGCTTTAAAATTGTGGTAATTGTCAATTTTGCCATGCCATACTTGGTATCTATATCAGACATGTGAACTCCTCTATCATACTTTGCAATTATTTTGTTTTTAAGCTCTATCATCAGCCTCACAGCTTTTCTTTTCACTTTGCTGTAATCACTAACCTTCTTTGGACCCATGGTGACTTAGTGTACATATTTATATATATAAAAGCCTAAGCGACAGGCCGACCAGCTGACAGGCTGACTGGCCAACTGGCTGACCAGCCAGTAGCTATGATGCACACTGATCACCAGGAGGCAGATGCTCAATGCAGGAGCTGCCAAGCAACAGCAACCTTGCAGAGTGCCCTCTCGCACTCCAGGAACTCTTGGGGAATGTCAGACTGCCAGGCAAGGGACCCCAACAGTGCACAAATCTGTGCACTGAGCCCCTAGTTTAATAATAATAAGCAGCAATAAAAGCAAAAAGACATGAAAATATTCACAGAACAATTTCCTGAGATGTTAACAACATGAGGTTTAGCAATAAACTGACTTATACTTGCACATTCTCTCCTTTGTTTGTCACCTGAGAGACATATAACTGATGATACAGGTATCAGCATGACAGAGTGGTTGAGTCAAGAACCAAAGTTTTGTTTGAAAACGGAGACATTTTTCCATGAGCAACTTGGTTGAGATGGGAAATGTTCAAGAACTGAGGTCTGACTGTACATATATACCTATTATAGAGTTTAATTTAAAAATTAGGCACAGTAAGAGATTAACAACAATAACATACTCTGGCCCTGGCCATAATACTATATTGTAATAAAAGTTATGCGAATATGGTCTTTTTCTACCTCTCTCAAAATATCTGGCATTTTCCACTTAATAATTTCAGAGTGTGGTTGACCATGGGTAACTGAAACTGTAGAGAGTGAAACCACGGATAAGGGGGGACTACCGAATAATATATATATATTATTCTGTGTACTATCTTCCCTACTGTAGTGTAAGTTTCTTGGGAATAGGAACTTGGTTATGTCTGGTACCATGAAAAGCTCAATAAATCTTTTATATGGAATGAATGAATAAATTCCTCTGGGACTTAAATTTTTCGATCTTAGAGGACCTGAGTAAAGTATACATCCCACTGGAATGTTGATGTGACTATTCCCATTCCTTCTCCCCCCAACTCTGACCTAGTGGTTTTCTCATAGCCTCTGACTGCTGGAACCATGGGCCTGCTGAATGCAACCTATTGTATGTGCAGGCATCCTCCAGCTCTATCTGTAATACCCTGTGTGAATTGGGTCCCAAGGAATGAGTGCAAAAATGCAAATACTCTGGCTACTGCTATTGCTGTAGGTAACAAACTGCCTTTCATCTCTGATCCAGGAGTCTTATGTCATCCACTATCATCTATGAAACTGAGGTGAGCTTGCAAATAGAATGAAATCTCAGACTCTTTATGGTTACATTCAACACCTGACAAAATGGACATTTGAAATTTAAAAAAACACACACACATACATGAATATTCATAGAAGGATTAGCTCATAATAACCAAAAATGAGAAAAATACCTAAATATTCTTCAGATGGATACTTTGTGGTATAGTCACACAATGAAATGCTACACACCTATAACAAGAGAACGAACTACTACTGCACATAGCCACATGGATAACTTTCAAAAACATGTTCAATAAGAAAAGCTAGACACAGAAGAATACATCATTAATAATTCTATTTATATGAAACTCAAAAACATGCAATGATGAAGATGTTTGCACCGTGGTTATCTTTGTATGGGGCATATTGACTGGGAAGGTACAAGATGGAGTCTCTGAAGGAACAGAAATATTTTAACTCTTGATTTAGCTCGTTGGCTACATGGATATACCTACATACATAGATATAGATATGTATATACATATAGACAGATATGTATATCCATGGAACAATACACTAAAGATCTGTGCTCTTTACTGCATGCTATACAGAAAAAAGAAAGAAAGTGGAAGTGGGTGTGGTGTGGCCATTGCCTCCAGATCACTATTAAATGGGCATATTGTATGAGACTTACGAACACTAGAAAGCCTTTGCTTTCATTCTCACATGGGCTCATTTGACCACCTAGTGATCTAGTTGCTGTGATGCCAATAACTAGGGGCACTGGAGGCTGGGAATGAGAATCACAACAGGGACAGGTCTTAGTTATACAGGGAGAGTGAGTCACGTGGGCTTAGAAGGGGTTGTGGCTGACACTCCCCGGGAGACGCTGGGCCTGAAAACCAGATGAAAGGCAGTGAAGGTATCCACAGCTATGCCTGGAAAGGTGCAGGCCTAGCCCCTGGGTTCTAGAGGCAGAAGGCTCCCTTCTGAGTCTAGATTAGGGCCTGAGGACTGACACTAGTACCGCAGCATGCGAAGGGGTTAGAGGAGGCTAACCCCTGACTTTGGCGTACGTCTGGCTGAATAAATAGAGAATTTTTCTCTACAGCCCCACCGTAAAAAGCTGCTGACAGCTCTCAGCAAATCCCCATAAGTGAGGTGGGGGCAGGTGTTTTATTGACTCTAAAGCTTTCCCAGTCACTGGGTACATATTTAATAAAAATCTTAGGCTTTGGGGTGAGGAGGAGATATAGAAAGGCAGGAGAATTGCTACCCCTTGGGCTTGAGAGGTTAGTAGTCTGGCCAGTCCCTAATAACTCATTCATTCAATATTCATCTTTAAGTTATTACAGCCACTGTGTGTCTCTAAGGAACACGTTTATTAGTGTGTGCTAAGATAATTAGCGCAATGTACTTCAAGGCAATTGAAATTGTGTCAATAATTGTATTTCTTTCCAGAATTCACCATGGCTACATTTTCACTTGGTCCTGTTGTATTCACATTTCCCCCATTGGAGGATGCTCACTTTCTACAAGCATCTCAAACTGGCCCAAGGGGAAGGAGATTAACGTCCCAGGCTCAGCCGTCTGCAGGCCAGGATGGTTGAGCCCACACAATGCCTGCAGCTTGGGTCACTTCTGGGAAGGTAGCAGGGGATGGCCTTGTTTCCTCTCCCTGCTGTTCCCGTGCTCTAGAGTGTTGTAGGAGAGAAGACACATGTAAAGTTTCAACTAATCTAAAGCACCGGATTTTATGCCCTGCACTTGCATAAGTCTCTCTCCCATTGTGACCTTGGAATTTCACAAGCAGCAAAACTCTTTTTGCTCTTCTCCACTGAGAGAAGGCTGGGCCTGGGAGACTCAGACACAGCAGTGTGCACACGCATTACCTGGACATCTTGTGAAAAGGCAGACTGATTCAACAGGTCTAGGCTGGGGCCGCAACACTGCATCCCTAACCCAGCTCCCGAGATGCCCAAGCTGCTGGTTCACAGACCACAGTTTTAGGATCAAGGGGCTCAACAGATATTCCCCGCCCACTTACCTCCTCCTATGTATCCCTTTTGGAATTAGATATACGATTCTTAATAACCTCAGACATCTCTCTTACCTCTCTGATTCTTTTATAGCCTCTATCCTTGTGGGTTTCAAAGTCCTTTCATAACAGAGGGCTACCCCATTCTGCAAGATATCAACTTGTCAGTCATATGGAGTCCTCGTGCCCAGGCAGAGCTTTGAACACAGACCAACCTCACAGGAGAGGTGGGGGAAGCATGGCTCTGAGGGAATTTTAAATACAGAATGGGAAGTTGGTTTATCTTCCTCCTCCACCCCTGCACAGTATTTAAATTCATGTTTTTAAGAGAGAGCTTAGCTTTATTTTTACGTATTTATTTTTGTTAATCCTCACCTGAGGATATTTTTCCATTGATTCTTAGAGAGAGTAGAAGGAAAGAGGAAAGACAGAGAGAGAAACATTGATGTGAGAGAGACACATCAATTGGTTGGCTCCCACGTGAGCCCCAACCAGGGTGAGGCTCAAACCTGCAACTGAGGTACATGACCTTGACCAGAATAAAAACCAGGACCCTTCATTCAGAGGGCCGATGCTCCAACCACTGAGCCAAACTGGCTAGGGCAAGAGCTTAGCTTTAAGTAATAAATTCTCCACTTTCTGTAATCTCTTACTATTTAGTTTAGAAAGTGGAGAATTTATTAATTAAAGCCAAGCTCTTGCCCTAGCCAGTTTGGCTCAGTGTCTGTAATCTCTTACTATTTAGTTTAATTCGGTTTTCAAGTTCAGAATTTAGAAGTAGATTCATTCTCTTAGTTTTAAGTAGTAACAATACATAAACAAACAAAAAACACCCTCTTCGGTACCATTCTGCTGTTACATAGTAAATCCATTCACTCATTCACTCACTCATTAATTCAACAAATACATATTGAGCGATGCTGGGGCTTAAATAGTGGATAAGGCAAAAGTGGTCCCGATCATCATGGACTTGACGTTTCCAGCAGAGGGAGAAAATGCTCTCAGGGGTCTGGGAGGGATTTGTAGAAGAATGATCAGGATGGTATCCTGACCAGCGTCTTACAGAGACCTGAGTACAAACTCTCCGTCCTTTCTGTTTTTCTTCTCTGAAAGTCAATCTCAGCAGGAAGAGAGGAAGGAGAAAGAAGGTGCCTTAGACAGGAGGCGATGAAGGGACTACACCCGCTTTAAGGGTCTGATTTCTGTATAAATTACCTGTAAAGGAAGGGGAGTTTGGAAGGACTTTATCCTCCTCCTCATACCTTCCCCTATTCCACAGCTGCCAAAACTTCTTCCATGAACCTAATATAGGAGTATTTTGGAAGGAAGCCTTCCTCCATAAAACACAGAAATAGCAGGTCCTCAATCCCAACCCTGCTAATGCACCAGCCTCATGACAAGGACTCAGAATGAACAATTTCCTCCACCAATTTCTCCCCATGACTGGAACTTGGCACTTCCATTGCATTTGATCTTGGCCAAGCACTTAACAGTAACTCCCCTGCTAATCTTCACAAGTCTCTATGTATAGGCTTCAGGTTAAAACTCACATTTCCTGAGCTAAGAAAAGAAACAGAGGTATAGATAGTCGAACCCCACTGTGTGTATTGGGGAGGGGGGTGGGACAGACGGCAATGAAGATTCATGAAGAACTGAGATGTGTCACAGAACTTCCACGCCTTACAAAACCAAGGGCAACTCATTTTACTTTTCCAGGCCTTGGTTTCCATGACTGTGAAATGAGAATGATGGTTCCTGCTCTTCTCCTAGGGGATATGAGGAAGAGGTCAAATGTGTTTCAAACAGTCTGGAAGAAAGTATTATGTAAATACAAATCGTGGAAGGGCATGAACATAATTGTCCTGACTGACATCTGCTGAGGGCCTCTGACAAGCACATTACACGCATCATCTCATGGAATCCTCCGGGCTCCAGAAGGTGGAGACTATCACCACTTGCAGTTTGCAGGCAGGGAAACTAGGGTGCAGAAGAGATGGGGGTCTTTTCCAAGACGCTATGTTTTGATCCTTAGGAACTGGCTTTAGAACACAGGAACTGAGCCACCAGAGCTTCCTGCCTCCCCTGTGTGTGCAGCCAGAGCTCAATGATCTGCCTGTGGATTATCTGCAGCTCATACTTCATTTCATTCCAAACTGACTTTTCCCTGCTATCCAGTTCAGCTCATTAGCTGGCAAGGGAGCTCAGGGACTTAGAACTAATTCTAATATTAAGTATAGAGCAAAGCATAATTAGTAAGATAAGTCTTCTGGGGAAAAATGTATGTGGCATATCCCAAAGGCAGGCTTGGGTGATTCACCCCAAATTCTAGATGATCTACACCACTGTTCTCTTTTTCTAGCACAGATAACTATGAGCTGATGATGTAAAATTTTTTAAAACATTTTTTTTCTGATTAGAAGGAAATGTATTCTCATCACAAAATTTTTAGAAAATTCTGCATAATATAAAGAAAACAAAGAATGCCACTATTCTGACAGTAGCACTATTAACATTTTGGTGTGTGCTTTTTTCAGTGCCTTTTGACCACAAATACCTAAATATTATATATATATATAGTTTTATAAACTGTTTTTTTTCCCCACTTAATAACTTACAGAACAATACACGTGAAAAAGTGTAGGTTAACATTGCTGTTTTTCCTGGCTTCTTTTAGTCTTGGAGAACTTACATGGATGTGACATAATTGGTTTCATTCCGATCTGGTTAAAAGAGACACAATTGTTGTATGTATCCAATCATTTATTAGTAAGTTTATCTGGCAAACCTGCAAGATAGTGGGGATGGAAAGAAAAGTAAGATGCACTTCAGATCCTCAAAGAGTTCACTGTCTCATCTCGGAATCTCTGCATCAATTTCTTTTGTGGCCCAATTTCATTGTCCTCTGTTGCCCCCTCCTCCTGATGCATGTGGTACAAGAAGTAGCTTTGTGGCTGTAAGCAGTCAGGCCTTATTTGTGATCCTCCCCCACTTCCAATCCCTCCCCCCACCCCCTTTTTTGCCTCTGGGTTTAACAGTAGCATAAAACTGATTTATAGCTCTTGCCAGGAAGAGGACAAATTTTCATCTCAGCCCGTCATGCAAAAAGCACTAGTATAAATGAATAATTGTTGACCCATGCTACCTATTAGAGATTGTACTGGGGTCACCTCATTTGTTGTTTTAACACAAGAAATTAAGGGTCCTGGCAAGGGTTTCCACGAGGACTGAATTGATAATGAGATAAAACATTGTCTTTGTCGGTGACCTCTCCTGGCGCTCTGTCCATGTGGGGAGGCGGATGGGACCTCACTTCCATAGCTATCCCATAAGAAAGGCAGATTCTGCCAGTATTCACTTTTGATTATAGGCTCATTCCCCACACCCTCCCTACCCATCCTTGCCAATCAGCATATGCCCATAGGGCAACTAGACTATGCTGGACACTGTGACCTATTGACCACTGACACTGCTATTTTGTCCACCAGGAAGCTCACCAGCACCTGCCATATGTGAAGCTGTGTGTTTCTGAAATAAAAGAGTGCATGGAGTGAAGCAAGCTGCCTTCCTTTCAATATCAAATGGCTTGAGTTGTAGGAAAAGGCTTGTGCAGGGGGGGGCAGGGGGTTGTGAGCCTTGAAATGGGCCAGAAATCACGGATGAGAGCAAGGTAGTGGAGGGAGAGGAGAACACTTCTGGAGGATGGGGAGCAGCTTGAGCATGGCAAGGAACTAGTCTTTTCATGGACTGGTGAAGCCTCGACAGAATAATGATAAATAAGGCCGGGTAGGAACAGTGTAACCAGATTACCAAGTGCTTCAAAAGCAAGACTGGGGTGTGGGTGGGAAGAGATAACACAACACTTTTGATTGGTTCGGTATCCTGTGTATATGACCATGATACATGATATGGCTTCTAACTGGAGTGGCTAAGAATTACAGTGGAAGTATGTGTGTATAGAGCCTTTCCCACAGGGGCTCAACAGATGGTTAACAACATATAATATTATTCATTTTTATTCTATCTCTCTAGTCAAGAACTATTAGCCTGAACCATCACTAGCATTTTAAAAAGTGTCTCATGTAATTTTTAATATAGGTAAGGTCAGTAGCATTTGCTGATTCACATTTTCCATATTCCAGGCCTTGGTCTAGGCTGATGGATGAAGACATTGACAGCAAGGCTGTTTTGATGCAGATTCTGCCTGTCCAGGCTGACTTTGGAAGAGGCGAGTAGTAGGAGGGGAGATGTTTTTCAAAGAGACTGAGATATTACCTAAGAGAATCAACTAGAAAATGAGTACAAAGAGTAAGAAAATTCATTACAGTGGTAGGGTAACAGGAGTCCAGTGTTGGTTTTGTTTTTGTTTTTTTTCCAGCCAGTGAGCCCTGACCTGATGACTGGGGTGGTGAGGTTATAGAGTGAGATGGGGTGAAACAGGGAGGAACTATTGAGTGAGTGCTTCTTTTGGATCTCGGAGCATGGTCCTAGGGCAGAAAGGAGAGTGAGAAAAGCTTCTGGATTAAGCTAATTCTCAGCAAAGGCACTCAAACACTAGATTATGGGGGAGACACATTTTTTGTCATCAGGAGCCACAGTTCATGTGTGGCAGGCAGTGGAAATGCTCCAGGATAATGCAATATTTTGTAACATGAGACCGTGGTGAGCCTCATGAAAGCACCCAGCTAGTTCCAGTTCTGCACCCAGTATATTGCCATGCTAGATTCATATGCATTTGGCAAGCTAAAGAAGGTTAAACAAGAGTTCTGGGTTGAAGCAGCCATGGACCATAAAGGCAGTTTAGTAGGATGTGGGCAGGAGTGATTTAATCTTCTACATAGTTTGAAAGTGAGGACTGCACTTTTTACAACTCCACCTTATTCAGGTCACTGGTGGGTATTCAGTGGGTGATCAGGTAATGCTCTGTTAGTATGCCTGAAGCTAGAGTGTATGAATTTAGTTTTATTCTTTCACTTATTCATCTAACTTTATCAACCATCTACCATGTGCCAGAAACTGTGATAGAACTTGATAAAATAATAAATAAGACCTAGTGTCTTCCCCCTAAAGAGAGCACTGTCTAATGGAGAATAGGCTGGAAAACAGAGAACTACAATACAGGTGTGGTCAGTGCTATGGCAGAATTAAGTTTAGGGTGCTGTGGGAGCAGAGAGGAGGCAAGGAGAGAAATCTGGCCTGGAAAAGTTTATGGAGGAGGTGATAACTGAGCTAAGCCTTGGAAGACAAATGGGGATTGTCTTGTTAAGGAGTAGGTTGTGGAGAGAGGGAAAGGACATTCAGATAGGCAAAAAGCAAAAACCCGTGCAACAGAGTTGAAGGCTACAAATAGTTTAGCAACCCTGGGAGGTCAAGGTGGTCAGGTAGGTGGGAATGATGAGAAATGACACAGAAAAGGTAACTAGCTATGGATGTCCTCCAAGAAAGTTTGGGTCTTGTCATGAAGGCTTTAGTGGTCCATTAAAACAATTTAAGGGGTGAAGGAGAGGTTGACATAAACAAATTTCTTACCAAAAAATTGCCAGGTAGATGGAGTGGGATGTAAAGAGGGATATAGAATTAGTAGCAGTTATAAAATGCATATTTAAAGCTAATCACATACAACTCCTTTGTAGAGATACATACAGTTGCATACTGAAAACATAAAGTAAATTATGGTGGGAACTTTTACAAATAGAATAATTTATACACTACATTTAAAAAAATAGAATAACTTTATTTTACTTAAGTGAGTTCATTATTACTATTAATATTGCTGCAAGTACATTTAATTAAAACAATCTATTTCTAAAAAGCAAAGACTCCTTTTACATTTAAAATACTCTATTGTTAGCTATAAAGTTGTACATTCAAGTTTTGTGTAGCATATTAGGTATTTTTAAAATTATATTTTTATTTTGAACTAATTTTAGATTTAGAGAAAAGTGGAAAAAACAATGCATGTATTGTTAATACAGCTTCATCTAATGCTAACAACCTGTTTAACTATCATGCAATTATTAAAACCAGGAAAATAAAATAAGTGCAATACTCTTAACTAACTACAGAGCTTATTCAAATTTAGGACTAAGCTACTTACCCATGTTTGTCCAGGAAACCACTCTAAGTGAGCAAGACAAGAAGTAGAGGAAATGAGCTAGTGACTAGGTGGAACCTGTGCCAAATGTCCTGAACGGGAACTTGTTTCACATTTAAATCGTTCCACTGAGGCTGATGTGCAAAAGTGGGAGATGCAAAGCGGTCTCCCTTAGCCAAAGACACAATTTGAGTAATTATTAAAGGACAGCTCAGAGGGAGGAAATTTGTAGAAATAGTGAAACTATTTTGCTTCAGCCTATGCAAATATATGTCTAGTTTTTCTAGAATAGATGAATTAGCAAAAGTAATCTCAGAAGAGATAGAAAATTTTAACATATCAATTGCTAGGAAGTAATAGAGAAAAAACTGTTGTTCCTCTCCCACAACCTTCCCAAGATGCAACCACTAGTTTCACAGAGAAATTCTTTACCACAACTGTTACCAGATCTTTACAGAGGATCCACACCCTACTTAAATTATCAAGAAGATCAAAAGGAGGTCTTATTTTTAGAAAATCATTATAATATTAATAATAAAATTTAATAAAGATAACACAAAAAGAAAACTATAGACCAATATCACTTATGAATACCAATGTAAAATTCTAAATAAAATAGTAGCAAATAAAATTCAGCAGCAGCATATTGAAAGAATAATAATCCTTTGGCTAAGAAGTGATCATATCAGGAATGCAAGGATGGTTTAATACTTATAAAGCTACTAATATGATTCAACACATAAATAGATAAAAAAGAATTGCACAGCCCTGGCCAGATGGCTCAGTTGGTTGGAGCATCATCCCATACACCAAAAGGTTCAGGTTTGATTCCCTGTCAGTATGGTCGTATGCCTGGGTTGTGGGCTCCATCCCTGGTAGGGGGCATGCAGGAGGCAGCTGATCTCAATGTTTCTTCTCTCTTTCCCTCTCTCTCTAAAATTCAATAAAAAATATTTTTTAAAAAGGTAAAATATTTAAATAGGTATTTCTCAAAAGAATATACATAGATGAGGAGTAGGTAAATGATGTGCTTACCTCTTCCCATGAGCACATCAAAATTACAAATAAATTACAGAACAACCATCAATGAGAAGCAACTACACACTAGCTGAACAGAAATCCCATAACTAAGGATATGCAGAAGAAGCCATGTAGAGACTGGTAGGAAGGGTGGTGATGTGGAATGGAGGGGAGGGGAGATAGTAAATAGAAATGATATCTCAACTGCAGTTGTCTTCTTGAGAAGAGAGGGGTCCTAGCCCCACACAGAGTTCCCCAGTGCAGGGCTTCAGTGCTGGGAAGAGAAGTCCTCTAACTTCTGTCTGTGAGAACCAGTAGGGATTGTGGCTGAATGAGACAGCTCTTTAAGGACAGGAATGCTAACAGACACCTCTCTTTCTTTGTTGAGCTCTCCCCCTACCCAGACTGCAGGTTCAGGCTGAGGTCAAGTCTGAATTTCCATCAAACTGGCTAACACCATTTGCCCGGCTCTGCTGATTCCCTGAGATCCCCACACATTCAACTTGTGGGCCAGCACAACCCACTTCCAGAGGCTTTTCCACACAAACAGCCTGTCTCACGTTGTGCTAGAGACTTGCTTAAAATCTCTCATAGGTTCACAAACCGCAAAAAACAGTGTCATGCCTCAGCAGGCTCTGTACCTCTTACTAAGTGGCCCTAAGCCTGGCATTAATGGCAGCTGGTCTCAATTTGCAGCTTAGCCGCTCCAAGCCCAGCACAGGTGGCAATCATCTGCTGATCACTTTGTAGCTCCTACCAGGGGGATGCAGGCTGAGCATGAGCAGTGGTTGTCTTTGACCTGTACCATGACACTACCAAGCCTTAAGACATACCTATCCAGTAACCAGTTTCAGACCACACCAGAGCACCACCCAACCATCTCCACAAATGACACACACAAAAGACAGACTCGGCAGGTACTAGAGCCTGCTAAAGTGAACACTGCTTCTTGGGGTCAGCCCCTGCACAACAGCTCACCCACTACAATCATGACTATCCCTCCCAACCAGTCATCCCTGAGGGTCGGTCTCTCCTGACATCACAACAGAAACAAAGGCTCATCTACAATAGGAGGATATACACAACCCACACAAGGGTCATGCTTGAGACACCTGGATCAGATGACAAAGGAGACTGTGCCACTGGGCCCCATATGCCACCTACTACATAAGCCAACTCTGCCAATACCGGGAGATGCCTATACCAGATTTGCCTAATAAATAGGAACAAACACAGGGAGAAGACAAAGAGACATATCCCAAGTGAAAACAAAAACAAAAACAAAAACTAAAAACAGGACATAACTTCAGAAAAAGAACTAAATAAAATGGAGACAAGAACTCTACCAGATGAAGAGTTCAAAACATTGGTTATAAGGATGCTTAATGAACTTAGGAGAAGAGTAGATGAACTCAGTAAGAACTTTAACAAAGAGATAGGAAACATAAAAATGGGAAATACAATAACTGAAATGAAGAATACATTAAAGGGAATCAATAGCAGATTAGATGGAGTGGAGGATAAAAATCAGTGATTTGGAAAACAACATAATGGAAAGCACCCAATCATTACAGCAAAAAGAAAAAAGAATTTTAAAAATGAGCAAAGTTTAAGGGACCTCTAGGACAACACCAACTGAACCAACATTCACATCATAGGGGAACCAGAAGAAAAAAAAAGATAGCAAGGGATTGGAAGCTTATATGAAGAAATAATAACATAAAATGTTTCTTATCTGGTGAAGGAAATAGAAATAAAAGTTCAGGAAGCATAGAGACTCCCAAATAAATGAACCCAAAGAAGCTCACACCAGGACACATCATAATTAAAATGGCTAAGGTTAAAGACAAAGAAAGAATCTTAAAAGCAGCAAGAGAAAAGCAGTTATTTATGTACAAAGGGACCCCAATAGTACCATAAGCTGATTTCTCAACAGAAACTTTGTAGGCCAGAGAGATTGGCACAAAATATTCAAAGTATTGAAAAGCAAGACCTATAACAAAAACTACTCTACCCAGCAAGGCTATCATTTAGAATCAAAGGCGATATAAAGTGTTTCCCAGACAAAAAAATAAAGGAGTTTACTACATCCAGACCAGTATTATAAGAAATGTTAAAGGGACTTCTTTAAGAAGCAGAAAAAGCTAAAAAATATAATGAACCTGTAATAACTACATACCTACCAATAATTTAGTTTAAATATGAATTGATTAAATGATCTAATCAAAAGAGATAGGGTGGCTGAATGGATAAGAAAACAAGACTTATACATATACTGTGTACAAGAGACCTACTTCAGATTGAAAGTTGCATACAAACTGAAAGTAAAAGGTTAGAAAAGATATTTTATGCAAGTGGAATGAAAAAAAAAGCTGGGGTAATAATACTTGTATCAGACAAAATAGACTTTAAAACAAAAGCTATAATAAAACACAAAAACAGACATTTCATAATGATGAAAGGACCAATCCAACAAGAGGACATAGCCCTTATAAATATAGATGGACCTCAGATAGGAGCACTTAAATATATAAAGCAAATATTGATGGACATAAAGGGAGATATGGACAGCCATACAGTCATAATAGGGAAATTTAACACCCTATTGTCATCAATGAATAGATCATCCAAACAGAAAATCAACAAGAAAACAGTGGCCTTAAATGACATTAGACCAGATGAATTTAATTGTTATCTTTAGAACATTTTACCCCCAAACAGTAGAATATACATTCTTTCCAAGTACATATGGAACTTTTCCAAGATAGACAACATGTTAGTTATAAATAAGTCTCAACAAACTTGAGAAGATTAAAACCAAAGCAAGAATCTTCTCTGATCACAATGGTATGAAACTACAAATCAATTACAAAAATAAAACTGAAATAAGCACAAACACATGCTACTGAAGAATGAATGGGTTAACAAGATCAAGGAAAAAATCAAAAGATAACTTGAAACAAATGAAAGTAAAACACAATGACCCCAAAAATCTTTGGAACACTGTCAAAACAGTTCTATGAAGAAAATTCATAGCAATCCAGGCCTGCCTCAAGAAACAAAAAAATCTCAAACAATCTATCCTTATACCTAAAGAAACTAGAAAAAGAATAGGAGACAAAGCCCAAGTGGAAATAAATGAAATAGTCTAAAAAATACAAAAGTTCAATGAAACTAATAGCTGTTACTTTGAAAGGATAAAAAAATCAATAAACCTTTAGGCAGACTCATCAAACACACACACACACACACACACACACACACACACACACACACCAAAGAGAAAGAGAGAGAGAGAGAGAGAGAGAGAGAGAGAGAGACAGAGAAACAAATTAAATCAGAAATGAAAGAGAAGAGTGACAACTACACCACAGGGAAAAAAAAGTATAAGGAAATATTACACTTTTTAACACAATAGAGGCCATATATGGCAAAGCCACGGTTAACATCATACTCATTGAGGAAAAGAAAAACATTTTTCTTAAGATCAGAAATAAGACAAGGATGCCCACTTTCACTTTCATTCAATATACACTGAGTGGCCATCATTATTATGATCTCTGAATGCATAATAATCTGGCCAATCAGTGTATATCCTATATAATAAAAGGCTAATATGCAAATTGTCCCCTCCACTAGGAGTTTGACCAGCAGGCAGGCCGGCCACTGCCCATGTCTCCTCCCCCTGGCCAGGCTAGCTGGACCCCACCCATGCACAAATTCATGCACCAGACCTCTAATATATATATATATATATATATATATATATATATATATATATACACACACATACACACACACACACACACACACACACATACATACACACACACACACACACTGAGTGGTCAGATTATTATGCATTCAGAGATCATAATAATCTGGCCACTCAGTGTAGTATTAAAAGTTCTAGCCACAATTATCAGACAAGAAAAAGAAATAAAAGGCATCCAAATTGGAAAGGAAGAACTAAAACTGCCATTATTTGAAGATGATCTGATATTGTATAAATATAAAGACTCTACCCAAAATCTATTAAAACTGCTAAATGAATTCAGTAAAGTAGCAGGATACAAAATTACTACTCATAAATTAGTTAATGAACTATCAGAAAGAGAAATTAAGAAAGCAATTTTACTTACAATTGCATAAAAAACATAGGAATAAATTTAAGTAAAAGACTTATACTTATAAAACTATAAGATATTAAAGAAAGAAACTGAAAAAGATATAAATAAATGGAAGGATATACTATACTCATAAATGGGAAAATTAACATCATTAAAATATCCATATTACCCAAAGCAGGCTACCAATTCAATGTGATGCATATCAAAATACCAATGGCATTTTTCACAGAACTAGAACAAATGATCCTAAAATTCATATGAAACTACAAAAAAATCCCAAAGAGTTAAGACCGTCTTGAAAAAGAAGAACAAAGTTGGAGATATCATGGTACCTGATACCAAACTATGCTAAAAGGCTCCAGTAATCAAAATAGCATGGTACTGGCATAAAAATAGACACATATATCAATGGAAGGGAATAGAGAACCCAGAAATAAATTCTCACCTATATGATCAAGTAATCTATGACAAAAGAGGCAAGAATATACAATGAGGTAAAGACAGTCTTTTCAATAAACGGTGTTGGTAAAACTAGACAGGCACATGCAAAAGAATGAAACTGGATCACTTTCTTACATCATATACAAGAATAAACTCAAAATGAATTAAAGACTTAAATGTAAGATCCAAAATAAAAATAAAAAATACTCCTAGAATAAAATGTAGGCAGTAAACTCTCTGACCTTGCTCTTAGTAATGTTTTTGGATATCTCTTCAGGCAAGAGAAACAGAAGAAAAACATTAACAAATGGAACCACATCAAACTAAAGAGTTTTTGCACAGGGAAGGTAACCATCAATAAAATGGAAAGGCAACCTACTGAATGGGAGAAGATATTTGCCAATGATGCATCCATTAAAGGATTAATATATAAAATACACAAGAAACTCATACAATTTAACAACAACAACAAAAATGGGCAGAGCACTTGCATTGACATTTCTCCAAAGAGGACATTCAGATGGCCAACAGACATATGAAGATATACTCAACATCCCTAATCTTCAGGGAGACGCAAATTGAAACCACAATGATATATCATCTCACAACTGTCAAAATTGCTATAATCAACAAAACAAAAAACAACAAATGTTAATGAGAATGTGGAGAAATGAGAACCCATGTGCATGATTGACAGGATTGTAAATTGGTGCAGCCATTATGGAAACAATATGGAGGTTCTTCAAAAATTAAAAATAAAACTATCATATGACCCAGCAATTCCACTTCTGGATACTTATCCAAAGAAACCCCAAGCATTATTCTAACAGACATATGCACCACTATGGTTACTGCAGTTTTATTTTAAATAGTCAAGATATGAAAACAACCTAACTGTCCATTGATAGATGAATGGATAAAGAAGATATGATACATAAATACAATGGAATATTACTCAGCCAGAGAAAGGAATGAGATTTTTCCATTTGCAACAACATGGATAAAGCTAGAGAATATTATGCTAAGAAAAATAAGTCAGACAGAGAAAGAGAAATACCATATTATTTCATTTACATGTAGAACATAAAGAACAAAATAAATATGCAAGTAGGAAATAAAACCTCTTAGATACACAGAACATTTTGAAGTTTGCCAGAAGAGAGGAAGTTTGGAGGATGATTATAAAAGAGAAAGAGATTAAGATGTGCAAATTGCCAATTTAAAAAAATAGTAATTGGATGTAAATTGTAGGATAGGGAATATAGTCAATAATATTGTGATAACTATGTATGGTGTCAGATAGGTACTAGATTTACCAGGATGATTACTTTGGAAGTTGTATAAATATCTAATCACTATGTTGTACACCTGAAACTAATACAATACCATATGTCAAATGTAATTGAAAAATTACAAAAATATTTAAAAAATAAATGGCCAATAAGAACATGAAAAGATGTTCAATTAGGGAAATGCAATTCAAAATCACAATTATATACTACTTCACACACTAGGAAGGCTAAAGTAAAAAAGATAGATAACAAATGTTGATGAAGATATGGGGAAATTGAAACCCTCATACCCTGCTAGTGGAAATGTAAAATGGTGCAGCTGCTATGGAAGACACTGTGGCAGTTTCTCAGATGATTAAACATAGAGTTACCCTAGGTACATACCCAAGAGAAATCTATAATAATAAAGGCATAATATGCAAATCAACCGAACAACCGAACAGTGGGACAACTGTCTGGATGATCTTCCAGATGACCTTCTGGATGAAGCAGAGGTTGCGAGGGCCAAGGCAGCCACCCAGGCTGCAAGGGCCTACTCTTGCATGAATTTCGTGCATCGAGCCTCCAGTGAAAACTTATATTCTCACAAAAAGTTTTAGTTTTATGTTCATAGCAGTATTGTTAATAATAGTCGAAGCCAAAAGGAGGGAGTAGTGCAGGGGGAGGGGGAGATGACAAATATCCTTAAACTAATAAATATATGAACAAAATGTAGTAAGTATATCCATTCAATGGAATATTATTTGGCAACAAGAAAGAATGAAATATTGATATGTATTATAACATGGATAAAACCTGAAAGCACTATGCTAAGTGAAAGAATCCAGTCACAAAACACATAAATTGTATGACTTCACTTATATGAAACTAGTGGCCCAGTGCACAAAATTCGTGCACAGTAAAAGGGAATTAATTAGAAGAAATATTTTAATATTGCTATTTGCCCTTTCTCTATAATAGAAGTGTCAGAGATGAAAGAAAATTAGTAAAATGTGTATAAAATCTCTCTCCTGTCAGAGTCTAGGGTGCACCGTGGGACCTAAAGTCAAGTCCCCACCCACCACCCACATACACTTCGCAAACACAGGAGACCCAGACCTGGCTGCCTCCACTCCCATTGGGTGAGACCCAGCCCCAGCCGACCTCACCCCCATCAAGCCCCTCCGGGCGGGGGGCACAACCTCAGGTCCCTCAGTCTGGTGCTAGGTGGGGGGCACAGCCTCAGGTCCCTGGGCCCAGCACTGGGGTGAGGGGTACAGCCTGAGGTCCCCTGGCAAGCACTGCAGGGCGGGGAACACAGCCTGAGGTCCCCTGGCCTGGTGCTGAAGCAGGGGGTGCAGCATGAGGTCTCCCGGTCTGGCACTGGGGCAGGAGGCATAGCCTGAGGTGTCCCAGCTGGGTGCTGGGGCAGGGGGTATGGCCTGAGGACCCCCATCAAGCCCCACAGGGTGGGGGGCATGGCCTGAGGTCCACTGTCAAGCCCATTCGCTCCCCCTGTGCCCTCCTCTCCCCCACCCCCCCCCCCCCCCCGCCCCGTCACATCAGCACTGAACGGGGATGCATACAGACAGAGTCACATCCCTAGCCAGGGAACCTCAGCACTGGGCGGGGACATAATGTGACATTAGCAGCATGACACTAGCACTGGGGGTGGAAGTCCCCGCCCCCATCCCTGCCCACAGACTGGTCGTGACTTGGACACCATAACAGACAAATTAACATATTACCTCTTTATATGTATAGGTATCCAGAGAAGGCAAATCCATAGGAACAGAAAGCAACTTCGAGGTTGCCAGGGGCAGGGGGAGGAGATAATGGGAGTGCTTGCTACTGAATATAGGGTTTTTTTGGGGGGGATGATGGAAATGTCCTATAAATAGATAGTGGTGATGGTTTCACAACTCTGTGAAGATATAAAACCCAACTAAATTCTATACTTTAAAAGGCGTGTGAATTATACCTCAATAAAACTGTTATAAAAAAAGAGAACTAGAAAGAAACTTTCTTAACAAGTAGGCTGACATCATTTATAATAGGCAAATGATGTCTGGAACAAGTCAAGAATTTTCACTGTACCATTATTATTTAATATTTCACAGAAAACAGCCAATTTAATTTGATAGGAGAAAGAAATAGGGATATAAAAATTTGGAAAGGGGAGGATCAACTGAGAAATTATTATAAAAATAAAAAAACTCAGTAAAGCACAAATTGCATAAGTATAAATAATAATTTTTATATATTCACACACAAATTATAAACACTAAAAACAATATCTTTAATAAATTTTATAAGAAACATTCACAAGTTATAAGAATAAATGTATAAGTTGCTGCTGAAGAACACAAAGAATTGAATAAATAAAAATTACAATCTATTCATGAAAAGGATGGCTCAATATTATAAATATGTTGACATTTCATAAATTTAACAGGATCATAATAAATATGCTAATAGGTTAAAAATTAAACAAGTTGGTTTAACACATTTATATTTAAAAAATATAAGTACAGTCAGAATGTTACTGAAAAATGAATAGTAGTGAAAAAGACTAGCTGACCACATTGTAAAACACAGAATAAAGTTACAGTATTTAAAACAGTGTGATTCTGGTGCATAAAAAAACAAGCAGATCAATGGAACAGAGAGTCCAAATATAGACTATGGGTCTATTTAATAAATTTAGTGGAGCAGCAAGTAAGCATTGCATATCGTTAAAGAATAGAATCTCCCTAATGAGTTTTAAAATCTGAACCCCTATTCATCGAGAGAGGGAGAGAAGTGAGCTGAGAGACAGTATTGTGTGGAGAAGTCAGGACACAGCAGCCACCTGCTTGGACTAATGGCAAGAGACCAGATGGCAGCAAGAACTCTTTAATGGGTTTCAATATGGATCGATGACAAAAGCTAGAAAGAATGCCCACCAAATCTAACCACTGACAATACATAGGCGCAGTGTGTACCAGCCCTCAAGAGCTACTTACTAACATTTCAGAAATTTAGTGAACTGATTATTAAACACAGCCACTATCAAAATTAAATTATGTAAGCTGACAATTGATAAGTTATATTAAAAATAAAGGTTTTAGTAAATAGCCCTGGCCTATGGTCTCAGTGGTTAGAGCACTAGCCTGTGCACCATAGAATTGCAGGTTTGATTCCTGGTCCAGGGCATGTACCTGAGTTGCAGGTTTGATCCCTGGCCCCAGTCAGGGTAGGTGAGGGAGGCAACCAGTCTATGTGCCTCTCTCACATTGAGATCTCTCTCTCTCTCTTCCTCTCTCTCACTCTCTCTCTCTGTCTCTCTCCCCCCCCCCACCCCACCCCCCGTCTCTAAAAATCAATGGAAAGAATATTCTTCAGTGAGGATTAACAACAAAACAACAACAAGAAACAAAGGTAAGTAAACTTACTGCTTCCTAATTATTTTACTATTATATGTGTTCTTGAGGTTATTTACATATCTATAAATCTGTATTTGTATATATGGAAAAAATACTAAATACTGGTAAGCATCCCTTTCCCAACTTTATGTACAATGTCACAGTGGTAGCTTGAAATTAGCCATGGTGCAAGTATTTATACCATGGAAATTGGCAAATGCTGAAAATCAGGGCTAGATTTCCTGTTTGTTGGTTGGTTTGTTTTGTTTATTTGTATTATATAGAGTAGAGTGAAGAAAGTGATGGAGAAATGTTAAAAAGGCAAATTAAATGTAAAAGTGTGTCATGTATATAGCTGTTACTTTGTGTTAAATAGCACTAAAAATTGAGAAAATATTAATTTAATATTCTAAAATTATTTGATTCAGCCAAGAAGTCATTCATGTCATTAATGAATGATATTCTGACATTTACCTCTACCGTTTCACTTTTATCTTAACATGAAAGAAAATATCAACCAATATTCATATGGAAATTATACACATTCATAAATGATATGGTGACATCTCATTGTAATCCAATTTTGTCAAATGATAGCTGCATTGTCACCATAAGTTGGCTATGGGCTAAACCAGTGAAGGCGTTTGGTGTGGCTACGTGGGATTTAAAATTAAGAATATTGTATATTTTATTATTCTTTTAAAACTGTGTCATTAGTAAAATTTATATTAGTAAAATTTATAATAAACTTATGTACATTATGTACATGCATACTTTTCCCCCAGACAACTGATTGTCAAACATCTAGCAGGACATCACTTCATAGGCTCTCAAAATTTGGACACAACTCTGGGCAAAAGTAGGGAATCTTCAACTTGGCTAAGATTAAATTTTCACTCTTGATGCAATGGAAACCCTAAATATATATTAATTCAGTTATGGAGAAAAGAATGTTGCATTTATTACACACCTCAAATTAGGAATATGTTTAAGACTTGTACCCATTTCTCATCTGAAAGAGCTTAGTTGAGCAAGGAACCTCTAAAGCTACAGTACCCTCTGCTTGCCTTCACTGACATGTCTTACATGGTGAATGAATGGGCTTCTAATCCTATTGTAAGAATATTGATGGTCCTTTTCTGGTCCTTACTCATAAAAGAAGTTGATGAGGGTCATGAGTCTGGAAGTGGACATAAATCCTGAGGCTGTCCTGCATAACCTTTGACCTTTCAGTGGCTGCTGCCTTAAGGAAATTGACTGAGCTGCTGGGAGTTAGGGTGGGGGGAGTGGGGATGTTGGAGGCTCCATAGAACTGAGACCTTTAAATGGACTCCATAATTTCCATTCCAAGCTTAAGGCTACACTGGAAATTTATAGACTGTGGTTTGAAAATCATTACAAGTACTAGACACTTTTTTGTGTGTGTGCCTGCAGATCTGCAGAATGAGAATCTCTGGATGTTGTAACGAGTGCCCCAGATAAATTGTATATGCCCACTGAAGATTGAGAGCTGTGTCTTATGGAGAAATTGCCAGGCATGACTTCCGCTCATGGGTGAAATCAGCTGCTTTATGACTGCAAGGAAGTTTCAGACAAGAGTATCAGTAATTGGGACCATTTTTCTCTAGCCTGGTCAAGACTAAAATCAGGGAATACTGGCTGAAAGTGCCCTAAGTACTTATGCAAGAAGGTCCTACCTCCAGACTGGCCTAGTAATAATGTTTACAATATAGTAATTAAAAAATAGATCAAGATAAAACTGTATATGCATAATGATATTTAATGTTCTTCTTATGAAAAATACAATAAAACACATTGAATTAAAAATTTGCTGGAAGCACAAACACCAGAATACTAATCATGGTTATCTTTGGGTGGGATTATATCAATTTTTTTCTTAGTGATTTTCTGTATTTTACAAGCATATTTATAGAGCACATACTGGTTTTATAATTAAAAAATAAATGCTATTTTAAAACGAATTTGTGTGTGTGTGAGAGAGAGGGAGAGACAACCCAGGCATGTGCCCTGACCAGGAATTGAACCATGACCTCCTGGTTTATAGGTCGATGCTCAACCACTGAGCTATGCCTGCCAGGCTGTGCCAATCTTAATCCACAGCACTCAAAGTTCCTAAACCAATGCAGAGTCCTGGGGTAACCTGCTGAAGGCACAATTCAGCAAAGGTAGTTGGGAAGTCAGCTTTGATCAGAATGGCCCACAGCCAATGTTCTGGACCCTCCCTGGAAACTAAGGTCTGTGTCCTCCCTTAGGAGACACTGGGTTCCTCTGGTTGCTCAGCCCTTCCTCCATCTTCCAAGGAGGTGAGGAAAGCAGGCGCAGCCCTAT
This sequence comes from Corynorhinus townsendii, assembly GCA_026230045.1. Taxonomy (NCBI): domain Eukaryota; kingdom Metazoa; phylum Chordata; class Mammalia; order Chiroptera; family Vespertilionidae; genus Corynorhinus; species Corynorhinus townsendii. Next base: position 89,481,569 of record JAPDVU010000003.1, read on the forward strand.
CCCGAATGCATCAGGATGCTTCATAATGCCTAGAATGGATGGATGAACTTCCGCTTTCCATGGGAGTCAGCTTTCACACAGTGCCAGGGTGAGGAATGGTTTGCACCAAGAACTCACATAAATCTTGACTCTGCTATACGTTGTCCGGCTGATGTAGTGCTGCTGCAAACCACTCTGGATACTTAAAATCCAGGAGGCATTTTTTCAAACCTGCTACCAGCAGCTGGTGTTTGGTGGCTAGACACGGGGTATTGATATGTCCTGGAATTGGAGCAAATCACTCTCTGGAAATAGAAAAACGCTGTGACAGGAACCAATGCAGCACCGAATTTTAGCCCGGCATTTGCCTGGAGCTCATTGATTTCTCTACTCTAGGCTTGGCGTCAGAGGCAAACTCCTGAGAAACAACATGCTGCTATACTCAGGTGACTGATGGAGTCTAGAATTGATAATCAGCTCTACAAGAATGATTACTTTGAACAAATTCTATTCCTAAGATTTGGCTGTGCATTGTCACTGCCAGTTTAATTCCAAGTAGCTCTGGAGACATGAAGCGACGAGCTTCCCGTGGATCCTGTGTTTGTGTCTCCACGGACCCTTAGTTTGATCATGGGTGTGAGCATACAGTGCCTGGAAGGGCCTGGGACAGAATTTCCAGACATCAGGCATGGCGTCAGAAACAAAGAGAATACACAGCTTGCATGCCCACATCTTCTTGTTGGCTTCAGTGGAAATATGGTTGAGGAATTATTGTGTTATACCCAAGAGAGGCAAAATGGGGAAGAAGTTAAGAGCACGACTTTTGGAGATGTGGGGTTGAGTTCTGGTTCAGGTGCTCCTTTGCTGTGCAACCTGGGAAAAGTCACTTAACCTCTTTGAGCTTCATCTATAAAGTTAGGACAATAAGAGAACTTCTTAGGATGATTTCAAGAATTAAAAGAGAGATTAGCACATTGCCTTGGACAGAGCAGATGCTAATCAGTGTTGGTGGTGGTTGATGATGATGATATTATGTGAACTTAGTGAGGCAGGACTACTTGGAGGGGATGAAGGTGGTAGTAGTTGCTACTTTGGCCATGGTGGAGGCAATAAACATTTCCGGGGGGAAATGAATGTTTTCAGCCTAACTAGATCTTGAAAACTGTAATTTGGCTTTGCTGATAGGACAAATAGACAACCGGGAAAATCACTTTTAATGCCCTCCAAATGAAACCTTATGGCTGACATTTTCTTTATATCTCAGGAAACCAGGATCTTAGGCTATGAAGCTATGGTGTGGGACAGGAGACAGCTGCTTTCCTGGTCACCTGCTCCAATTTCTCTTTCCAGGGGCCCCAGGACTGTCCCTTCCTGGAGTTTGCTACTCTTGGGTTTAACTTCTGTTCTTCATGTCTATCATCCTCTACTGACGTGGGGCTCAGAGGTCATTTTGGAGAGGGTGTTTTCTAAAGGGAAGGTGATTCTGTCTCTGGGGAGCCAGAGAACTGTTAACCTGTTCTGCTGTGAGAAGGGTTCAGGCCTGAACTGGACTCCTGTGGGAAGTCTCCACCTTAACTTTCTGAGGTGCCTCAGTGGCTGATGGGGAGGCATATGGCCCCTGGGCATGGGTGCTGAGGACACATTTAGTGAATAGGGACCAGACTCTCCCCCTGAACTCCTTTTAGCCCAGAGCCACTCATCCAAAGGAAACCTATCAGCACTGGTGTAGATCGAGGAGAGAAAAGTGAGTCATGTTGGAGCAGATGCAGGAACTTCTGAGGAGGAGCTGCCAGTGGAACCTCAGGCTGATGCAGAAACTTGGCCCGAGGGTTGCTAGTGCAGGGCCACACTTGGGACTAGGTTCCAAGCTTTGCTAGTTTTCTTCGGCGTTCACTTACATGATCTTTTCTTGTCCTCACCCAACCTCAGGAGAGAGGACAGACAAGCCCAGTGTACCAGTGTAGGGATAAGGAACTAGAATCAGAGAGATTGCACAATGGCCTAAGCCTCACGGCTAGGGCAAGGCAAGGTGGTGACCAGGATTTAGTCGCATTCCTAGGTTATGCTTTTCTTTTTCACCTGAAAGAGGTTAGAAACTGCTCCTGAAGAGCTTTCCCCAGTACTCATGGCACTTTGTTAACAGCATTCCATTAATCCTCACAGTCATTCTGGAGCAGCAGGTGGCTGATATTATAATGATTATACTGATCATTATCATGACACAGAATCACTAGTAGCCTGGGGTACAGCTTACTCAAGGCCATACTTTTTTTTGTCACACACACACACACACACACACACACACACACACACACACACACACACAACAAAGAGCAACCAGGTGAGGCAGCTTTCACTGAGTGCTAAGAACAGGCCTGAAGTGCCAGCACAAGAAGGACTTTCCTAGTATTTCCTGATGCTCTAGTGACACAAAAGCTTTTCTGATGACACACACAGGGAGTTAACACCATTAGAGAAAGTTCTGGGTGTCTCTGCAGGCTCAAATGCTAGAAATGTGACGCCACAGTCAGTCCTAAGGAGTAGAAGGAAGCCAGCTAACTGAGGCCACTCAGGCTTCCTGGGCTCCCATGGGGGCTGTTGGGAAGTGGAGGTTATCCAGCCCTTGCTGTCGGCACTATCCATACTCAGAAGCAAATGGGCTAGGAGCAGCGGGAGTGTGGTGAGCCTGCCCCAGGACCAGGTCCTGGCACATGGCTGGCCTCAGCTCTTTACTCTATGATGCTCTCATGCATCTGAGAAGGGGAGAAGGCAAGGGTGGAAGGAGGCTGCTTGACTTCCACAGTGTAGTGAGCAAGAGGAAAAGCCCTGGGCTTGGTGCTGGGGGACCTGGATGCCATGGTCTGAATGTTTGTGTCCCCCCAAGTTCATATGTTGAAAGCTTAAAGCCCAATGTGATGGTATTAGAAGGTGGGCCTTTGGAGGTGCTTAAATCATTAGGTTGGAACTGTCATGTATGGGATTGGTGCCTTATGGAGGAGGCTCCAGAGAACTCCCTGCCCCTTCTGCCATGTGAAGATACATGACCCAGCAAAGGGCCCTCACCCAATCCTGTTGACACCTGATTCTGGGCTTCTATCCTCCAGAACTGAATGATAAATGACTTTTTATGAGATGAGCAGTCTGTGGTACTTTACATTAGCAGCCAAACAGACTAAGACACTGGAGAACATTGTTCCTGGGGTCTTGCAGCTAAGCCTCTTTGGCCAGCTTTGTGACGACGAGCCCTTCTGCCTAGTCTTGCAGAGTCATTCACGCTTTCATTCACTCATCTGTCTCAGTCAGTTCAAGCTGCTGTAACAGAATACCAAAGAAGGGTGGTTTAAACAACAATGTATTTCTCACAGTTTTGGAGGACGGGAAGTCCAAGGTCAAGGTACCAGCAGACCTGGTATCTAGTGAGAGCCCTCTTCCAGGTCTGCAGATGGCTGTCTTCCTATTGTATCCTCACAGGACAGAGGGAGCCCAGTCTCCTTCTCTTCTTATAAAGGCACTACTGCCATCATGGGGGCTCTGCCCTCATAATCTCATATAAACAAAACCACCCCCCAAAGGCTCCACTTCCTAATATCGTCCCATTAAAAGTTGAGGTTTCAATATATAAATTTTGGGGGACACAAACATGCAGACCGTAACACTCTTCCATCCATTTAATAGTGTGTTTGGAGCGTAGTCCCCAAGATGCTGGGAGTTCAGTGGGAGGAATTGATAAGTTATTAAACAACTATTGGCCTTGTGCACAAATTTGTGCACATTGAAAGAAAATTAATTAGAAGAAATATTTTAATATTGCTATTTTCCCTTTATAATAGAAGTGTCAACCAAATTCACGATCAACAATGACAGATCGAAACACACACATGCGATTGGCACCAGTGAGAACTTTATATGTATCAAGCATGCAAGAGTCAACTTGGCCTTTTATAGATATAGAATAAATTTGCTTAATTAGACCTGCTTTCTGATTTAGCTAAACTTTTTTCAGCCCAGTAAAGCACCCCACTTTACTTTCAGGTAATTGTCAGCAACACAGCAGTAAATATCAACACAAAGCACATTATTATTGTAGATCACACAGGGAGAACAAAGGATAAAATATTTAACTGCAGCAGTGTTTGACTATATTCTGCACAGTGAGAAAACCTGAAGTCATTTTCAAGGTACATCATTTCTTACTTCTTTTCAGTCAGGTCAAGTTTCTAAGCTTTCTAAATCTCCATTTTCTAGCTAATGAAAAGAAAATAGGATTCCATGGAGTCTTCTATCTTTCTACTCCAGGACTTCTGTGAGAATCAAATGAGATGAGGCATGGGAAAATGCTTCACAGACATTTGGTTAAAGTGTAAAATGTTTGCACCTGGCTATAAAGCAAGTTGTGTTCCTGGGCTGAAGAAACTGGAAGGAGGCTAGTCGCTAGGGAAAGGAAGCCAGGTGTTGCTACGTGATATCATTACTCTGTGCCCACTGCGACCGTTTCTGGGCTGGGCTGGGCTGTGGGCCACATTTTGTGCCATGGTAGCATTGGCTGCCATTTGGTGGACTGTTGTTCTGGGGTGGTTGTGGGGCCTGTGTCCCACTTGGGGGAAGCCGAGTGTTGCTTTGTCAGCATCAGGTCTGCACTGTCATTTCTCTATAAATGGCCAGTGTGCATCACAGCAGCTCCTGCATTGACCGTCTGCCCCCTGGTGGTCAGTGCACATCATAGTAACTGGTTGGATGGGCTGAGGGACACTTAGCATATTAGCCTTTTATATATATAGATTACATTGCACGTGATAAGTGCCATGGCATGGGGAAGGCACTGGGTGCCAGAGGATATTGAACAGAAAAACCAGCACCATCTTGGGGTATTGAGGAAGGCAACCCAGAATTGGCCATTCAGAGAATGGCAAGAACTGGGCAAGCAAAGAGAAACAGAGCAGGCATGCTGACATGTTGCACAAAACTCGGCTCTTACCCCAAGCGCCATGCTGCTCATATCATTCTAGACTGCTGGGGTAAGTCATGAGTTTATTTGCCCACAAAGACCCAGCAGGAAAAACTACTTGTCAATGTGGAGCTTGCTGGAGAGCGGCTATACTGATGCATTATGTCTTCTGGGATATATAGTTAATTTTATGTGTCAGCTTGGTTAGACCAAAGTACTCAGATATTTGGTCAAACACCAATCCAGAAGTTTCTGCGAAGGTATATTTTAGATGAGATTAACGTTCAAATCAGTAGACTTTGAGTAGAACAGATTGCCCTCCATAATGCTGATGGGCCTCATATGATCAATTGAAGGCCTTAAGAGAAAACAGACTGACCTCCCCTGAGGAAGAGGGTATTCTGCCTGCAGACTGCCTTTAGACTCAAGCTGCAATACCAACCTTTCCCTAGGTTCCCAGTCTGCTGGCCTATAGTGCAGATTTTGGACCTGCCAGTTCCGACAATCACATAAGCCAAGTCCTTAAAATAAATCTCTTCTTTCTACATATAAATAAAGTTCACTCTCTTTTCTTTTTTTATAATATACTAGAGGCCCGGTGCATGACAATTCATGCACTGGAGGGGGATCCCTCAGCCTGGCCTGCCCCCTCTCACAGTCCAGGAGCCCTCAGGGGCGGGAGGCGACCCAGCGATCAGGGGAAGGCAACGCCCCCATCACACCTCTGCTGCTGCCACTGCTGGCAGCACAAGCTTCGGCCAGCCCTGGGCAGCTGGGCAGCTGCCATCTGAGGCTTGCCTGTGCCTCAGGCAACAGCTGGGTAGCCTCCATCCAAGGCTTGCCTGTGCCTTGGGCTGGCCCTGGGCAGCTGGGGGGCTGAGGGGACTGGGTGCCGCCATCTTGTAGCTGTGGGGCCACCATCTTTGAGGGTATGGCAGTCAATTAGCATATTCTCTCCTTATTGGTTGTGGGTGCAGCCATCTTTGTGAGGGTGTAACAGTCAATTAGTATATTCCCTCTTTCTTAGATAGGATTTTTATTGATTTCAGAGAGGAAGAGAGAAATAGAAACACCAGTGATGAGAGAGAAACATCCATTGGCTGTCTCCTGCACATCCCACACTGGGGATCAAGCTCACAACCCAGGCATGTGCCCTTACCAGGAATTGAACCATAAACTCCTGGTTCATAGGTTGATGCTCAACCACTGACCCACACTGGCCATGGTCTCCCCCTTTTCTATAGGTAGGTAGGTCAGTCAGTTCTATTGGTTCTGTTTTCTGGAGAACCCTGACTGAGATAATCCTGGCACCTTTAGGTTGCCCCATTCATTTGAAAACATTACATCTTATCCACCAGGAAAGACCAAGCTTTTTGGCTTTTCCTGCTAATTCCAAGTGGTCACACTAAGAATTCAGAGGCTTCTGGAGAAAAACAACAACCCTAAAACCCATTCTTGCGTCAACCTATAATAAGACTCTAGAGTCCAGATGAGTCGATTAACTTCCCAGGAGCTATTTTTTTCATCTCTCACACAACTGCAGGGGCCATTAAGATGATATGGGAGTATGGAGGATCTTTATAATAAAAATGCCAACAGATAATATTTATATAACATTTTCTAGGAGTCAGGCCCCCATTGAGCACATTACATGCACCATCTCATTTAATGCTCACAGCAAAGCCACGTGTTATGAATCATCATCAACTCTATTCTAGAGATGAGGACACAGGCAGAGACACTCGGCTGCACTGTCCCAGTTCACACAGGGGAAAGGGGTGGGGTGGGGGGGAGGGAATGGAGGCAAGACTGAAGGCCAGGCAACCAGGCTGAACCCTTTAACCACTTTGCTGGACCTGGACTGAGACCAGAAGGAGCTGAAGGTGAAGCTGCTTCTAGTTGGTGCTTCTGTTCTGTGCCATTACGTTGCACACCTCCAGGAGCCCTCTCTTCTTTCACAAAGGCTATCGGGGTGGGCCCTGCAGTCAGACAACCTGGTGCCCTGTTTCTGCTGGCCTCTTCACCTTTGGATCCTGATGACTAGACTGGAATGAAAACCATGAAGTGAGGTTTATCCAGAGAACCCTGTTAATGTCCCAGTAAAAAAAGAGAGGTGTTTATAGCCACTTACTTCCACTAACATGTGGACTAGAAAATGATGTGTATGCATATATTTTTAAAAGTCTTATGATAAACTAGAACAGTCGACTTATAAAACCTGAGGAATGACATTCATCCAAACGTGAATGTCAATGGCCCTCATAACAGAAGCACTTCTGCTGCACCTTTAATCATGCTTGCTCCACCCTGTGCACCTTCGCCTCCAGGCAAGGTGAAGGCTCATGGGGCTGCTCTGACATCACGTGCATCAGCAAGGGGCTCCCTTCACTTTGCGTGGCACTTAACTGTTCTTCACCTGGGCTGTGACAGCCAATCCAGTGTGGCTGCAGAAGATGGGTCAGAGAACAAGGACCATGGGGAAGGAATGTTTGCTGTGCACTACATGTGCTTAAAGGTAACAGCAATGATCAATAATATATTGAGCACTTATTACCAACTGGGTAATTATTTCAGCGAATCGGGCAATATTATTTCATTGCAAAGAGGCAGTACTACATCCTGATTAAGAATTTGTACTAGGCAACCAAATCCCATTTCTGCTACTTACTAGCCAGCGCCTTAATTTCCTCATAGGCAATATAGGAATAATGATACCATTGGCCTTTTACTATTACTAAGATTTAAATGAGTTATTTACATAATGCACTTAAAATAGTGTCTTGATCATTGTAAGCACTTTAATATGCATGATATATTCATATTTAATATATACATTGGTTTATATTTATATGTATATTTACTCCTCCCAACTAGCCCATGAGTCAGGCAGCAGTGCTTCTTCCATTTTAGAGATGAGAATATGACAAGGTCTGTCGGAGCCCCAAACCCATACTCTCAACCTCTGCGCAGCTGTCGACATCTCCCGCAATGCATGCTTGGTTCACACATTGCAGCGGGTGCTGCATCCCCCTGGCACTACCCTTCCCAGATACACCAATGCCCTCTGACCGCAAGTGCCCGAGACTCTGGCCCAGGGCACCTTTGACAAAGGATGAGAAGAAATTGGGGGGAAATACCCAATTTCTTCCTTCCTGAGGGAATAATTCTGAGGTGTCTTCCACAACATTTCCCATGGGTTTCCAGTGTGACTGTGCCCCGGCGCCCACAGTGGTAACTTGTTCACACAAGCACTTTGCATGGTTGTCTTTCTACAGAGTGAGCAGTTCCAAGTGCTGCTGAGCAGCAACATTCCTTGGCTCCCACCACCTCCCTCCCCTTCTCTGCGAACATCCTAAATAACCTTCTGCAGAGAACAGACTCTCTGCCTGAACTGCTTCTTCCCAGATCTCTGGTTCCCTGGGTTTTTTCTGCCCCCACCCCATCCCAGATTCTGGGGTCTTTGGAGTGACATCACTAGGGAACAGCTCAGCTGTGGGGTTTGTTTCTGTCCTGTTGCTGCTGGCTCAGTTTTCTAGGAGGCTAATCCTAGCCCACTGGGCCTTTGCACATGCTTCTCCTTTTTTCTCCCTCACCTAGCCAACCCAGACTCTCCCACCTGGACCTGCTGTTCCTTTGATCTGTGCATTGTACATATGTATGGGTACCATATGGCTTCAATTATGTTCCCCCAAAAGATGTTGAAGTCCTAATCCTCAGTGCCTGGGAATGTGACCTAATTTGGAAATTGGGTCTTTGCAGCTGATCAGGTGAAAAAGAGATCGTTAGGGTGGACCATAATCCAATATCAACAGTGTTCTTACCAAAGGAGGAAATTTGAACACAGAAACAAACAACAACAGAGGAAAGAGGATGTGAAGATACAGGGAGAATGCCACCAACCAGCCAAGGAACTCCTGAGGCCACCGGAAGCTGTTAGAGAGGACAGAGATCCTCCCTCCCCGCCCGAAGAAGGAGCCAACCCTACCTACACCCTGATTTGGGACTTCCAACCTCCAGAACTTTGAGATAATAATTTCTGTTGCTAAGCCCTCTAGTGTGTGGTACTTTTTAATATGCCCCTAGGAAATGAATACAGACACTAATAGCCCAATCATGATGCATTAGATTTATTTGGTTTCTTGTCTCCCCAACTAAACCATCAGTTCCTAGAACCATATTACCCCAGGAACTAGTACAGTGCCTGACATATAGTAGGCAGTCAAAACATGTCGGGTCTATTTGAATAATTAGACTTTAAAGTGGAAAATCATTTAATTTTAACCGTTGTTCTAATTAACTATAACAAAGATGTGAATTATGAGCATGGGTTATTTCAATAGCTTTGCACCCCTCTTAATTACACCATCACCTAGCTATGGCCCCAGGAAATGCCTGGTCATTATTGGGTTGATAATCAATGAAGTGGGGCAGAAAGGCAGCGATAGGGGTCTACTGCTCAGCAAACTGGGTATGGAGAGAGGGTAAGAACAAATGCTCACTGTGAAGAATCTGGAGGTTCTCTTTCCCAGGCCACATTGATTCCTGGTTACCTTTCAGCACCACCCTCCATAAAGCAGGGCCCAGGGCCTGGGGAAGAGCTGGCAGTGATATATGAGGGCCATCCACAGTCGCCACAGGGAATGCATCAGACCTGTGTGTTACTAGCTCAGACTACATGCCTCTGCTCTTGGTGCATGGATTCCCGGCTGCTAGTGACTCAGGGCACTTGAGAAGTCTGGTTCCCGGAGCTACGGGTCCAAGCTCCTCAGGCCTGAGACTCGCCCAGCTGCTGTGACAAGGCACTTTCTGAAGACACTGGGGTCTCAACTCAGACCTGTATAATATCCTGCTCTCATAATTTAAGAACAATGAGCAGGAAATTTGCAACCTTTCTGCAATGTGATTTGGAGACTTGTTCTTCAACTCCAACAGAGATTTCTTATTTCCCCAGTAATCTTTCATTATTTTTCCCCATATAGTAGGCAGCATATTGGCTCATGTGAAAAGACACTGGGCTAAAGGACTAATGATTGCCGCTGGGCCATGAGATTATGGTGATTTAAATTTTGAATATCGTTGATTTCCAATTTTTGAAAGTGAATATGTATTTTTTATATAATCAGAAACATGTTACTTTTTAAAGACTCAATATCCTCAGTGCAGGTGACAAATGTTTACTGTGAAGAAGCTGGGTGTGCAGCAAGTCTGGGAGATAAAAACCCCTTCTTGTTCTGTAACAGGAAGAACTGCTTTTAAAGCTGCCCCATGACCTCCAGCCCCAGCCTTAAACATTAGCAATGGGTGGTTCTATTTATTTCCTTTATTAAAGAACAAACAAAGACCAGAGGGCACATGTTCTTCCCTGGAAGTCTATGTTTGGGTCACCCTAGACAGAAGCAAACATAGGGCCTCTTTTAATGCCCCTCTGGCTAGACAGCTCCTCCTTTGGTGTAACTGGACCCTTCTGCTAAACATGAAAGCTGTTAGCTCTTACTTGAGTCTCAGTAGACGGTGGGTACCCTATTCCATAATAGTCCTGCGCCTACTTGCATACTGACATAATCACAGTTCATATTTGCAGGATGCTTAAGAATGGCAGTCTCCCAGTTTTAACTGTGTAATTGAAATTGCCTGGGGAGCTTTTACTGCTCAGGCCCACACCCACAATGCTGACCTAATCTGTGTATAGTGCCGGCTCCCTGGTCCCCACTTCTGGAGCTTGTGAAGCCTCCCCCAGGCGATTCTAACATGTAGCCAGCGCTGAGGACCTTCTTCCCCAGGAGTGTTTAAAGCACTTGCCCACTGTTTCAGCGGGTCCTCAGAACTCCCGTCAGCAAGGTGAGCTGCCCCAGTTTCCCAGTCTGGCCTTTTTATAGCCACTGCTTTAGAAACCTTAAGTCTCATTCTACCCCTGGGGTTTTTCCAATTTCCTTTTCTTTTGTGAAATCTACAACGGATATGCCTTCCAGCTTTAAAAATCTCCAATTATCTGAATGTATGCTTTGAGCCCTAGAGAGCTTGCTCTATTTTGTGATTCCCCGACCATGGGAAACATTTGGGTGGCAAACTTGATCTGCAGACACCAGGAAACCACTCCAACTCCCCTCCAGCGAGCATTCTCCTGTCCTTCCTTCAAGGCAGAGGCAGAAGGGGCAAATGCCCACAGGGTACACAGGTGGTAGGAACCTTCTCACCTATTGGTTTTGTCCTATAGGGGGTGGTGCTGATTTGTATCAAAAGAAGGGTGTCTGTCCCAGGAAGGCCTGGGCTGTGACCTGTGGCCTTAAGCAAATTGCTTACCAGATCTGAGCCTCCATTTTCTCCTCTGTAGAATCACTGGGATGATGGGTTTATGGCTCACCTAGTAAACCCAACCAAGTTCAAAGATACACTTCCTGTCATTTGATCTCCACAGGAACTTAGGGCAAATTTTTACATCCCACTTTACAAAGTAGGTAGATTTGATTTAAAGGGCTTTAGGTGCCTTGTCCAAAATTGCACAAATAAACATTGGCAGAGCTTGGTTTGGACGTCAATTCCTGTTAGCTCCCACCTCTTTATTGGTTTCACTTTTCCATACTAAGTTCCCTAAAAGTTCAATATGTTCCTCGCCTCAAAGGGATGTTAGTAGGATGAAATGTGATTAGGCCCAGCAGCAGGCTGGGCACCTGTCCATAGAGCATTGCTATCACAAATGTTAACAGAGGAACCATCATATTCTTACCATTTCCTTTCTTCTCGCTCCCATCTCTACAAGCTGAAAGGTTTGGGCCTGACCTGATCTAATTAAAGATCAGCTTTTAAAAATTAATCCAGCCTTTTAAAATTTTTTAAAGCTTCTTGATGAGTCCAGGGTGCAGGCAGCCTTGGTAAGCATTGGTAGAAAGCATGCCATGTGCTAAATTTCTCTAGGCCCCAGGCTGCATGGCACAGAGCAGGCACATAAACGAAGTGGTACGATGCACTTGTAAAAGTGCACTGGAATCGGACAACCCAGCCTTCAGTCCAGCCCCACCTCTTATTAGAGAAGGGACCTATTCTCTCTGTGCCTTAGGTTCCTCCTTTATAAAAAGCAAAAGCAGAACATCAGGTCGTCTTCTATGGACTGAGAGGCAAGTGAGAAGCCCGATGTGCCCGAATGTGTTCACATTAATGAGTGCCGAACGCTATGCAAAGTTGAGGTGGTGTAACAGTTTCAGAGGTGCTTCATGTATTTATTGATCATCATGAGATCTTACTGACCCATCTTTTCTTCACTCTTAAACATAAAGCGAGGGGAATAAATAAGAAATATAATTGCACCTCACACTTCAGGACTCCCCAGGCATCTCACAGTAATAGGTCACTCCAGCCGCCCTCTCTAAGTGCTAATAATTCCTGGGTGTTTGATGGTAGCACTCTCTCCCAGAAATGAATTGACCCCAGCTAAGAGCCCAGCTCCCTCCCAAATCTCATTACAATCAGCCTGATGGCAGACAGGCTTCAGAATGTAACAAAATTGGAGCTTTTAAATCATTATCTCGACTCCGGGAGCATCGCACTAAAAAATAGGAATGCAGGGAAGGGAGTGTGGCCTCTATGCCAAGCTTCCCACCACACTCCTCACCATGACACACAGGAAGGGAAATGCATTTTGCCAAAGCCAGGATCCCAGCTCTCAGCGACGTAGGAGATGTGCTTAGCATCACCTCAAGGTGGAGAGCCTTATATCTGAATTGACCCTCTCACCTTTGAAAACCAGTGCTCCAGATTGCCCACTTCTCCCAGCGCACCTTCCTGCCAAAGGTAAAGGTAGGGGAAATTAAAGTCAGTGCCTTTATGAAGCATCTTGGTGGGCAAGAAGTGACTTTGGAAGCAGCACAACACTTTTTCTTGCTGAACTATTTTCTTTCTCACTGCTTCCCTGAGCTTCTGAGCTGACTCATCACTTGTTCATTCATTCTGCAAACTTTAGTGCACACCTGTCATAGGTGAGGTACCAGGCAGGCCCGGAGGAGCATCCAAAAATGAAATCATGCTTCTACTTCCTACTTATCTCCCAGATCAACTCTGTTTCCTACCAGGTCAGAGCCCCCTCTGCAGTGTGGGTCCTGCCATTTCTTTTCTAGATATCACAGTGCCTCTAATGGGTATCCTGCCAGCCTGTAGCCCCCCACCACAGTGGTCCTCACCTGTCTCCATTCACTGCCCCACCAAGGTGTTCCCAAGGGTCTAGGGCAGGGTCTTCTCAAAGATTCTTTGTGTCTGCACACATCCTCCATCTCCCGTGTCACACCTGCTGCAGCCACACACTCAAGCCCAGGGCCTTTGCCATTATCCCTCTTTGTCCATAGGATAGCCCTTCCTTCTGCTCCCTCCTTGCTACCTGGACTCATCCTCTAAGATCCAGTTTTCCTCCAGAGGCTCCCACACAGGTAGGCAAAGCCCAGCACCTTCAGCCTTCAACACCCAAGACCTGTGGCTTTGCCTTTTGCTTTCTCCTCAGCCTCTGCCTGGAAGGGGTTTTCCCTGAGCCCTGCAGAGCTGGCTCCAGAGCCATTCTTTTCATTCAGATAGAGCTCATGTGCACTTATTTAGAGAAGGCTTTCCTGGATGACCAAGCCCACAGAAGCTTGTCTGAATTCTCTGTAAAGCACTTACTACTACCTGACAGATTTATGTATGGTTTTTTCTTCCTCCATAGACTAGATTGTAAACCCTGTGGGATCAGGGATGGATTTGTTTCATTCACTAGTGCATCCTCAGAGCCCAGTACAGTGCTTGGCATATAGTAGTTGCTCAGTGAGTATTTGAATTGACAAACGGATGGATAGATAGATGAATGGATAGACGGATGGATAGGTGGATGGATAGATGGATGGATAGGTGAATGGATAGACAGATGGTTAGGTGGATGGGTAGGTAGATGGATAGATGGATGGATAGATGGATGGATAGACAAATGGATAGATGGATGGATAGATAGACGGATGGATAGGTGGATGGATAGACGGACGGATAGGTGGATGGATAGGTAGATGGATAGATGGAAGCATGGACGGATGGATGGACAGATGGATAGGTGGATGGATAGACGGATGGATAGGTGGATGGATGGATAGACGGATGGATAGGTGGATGGAGAGACGGATGGATAGATGGATGGATAGGTGGATGGATAGATAGACAGATGGATAGGTGGATGGATAGACAGTTGGATAGGTGGATGGATAGGTGGATGGATAGACAGATGGACAGATGGATGGATAGGTGGATGGATAGACGGATGGATAGGTGGATGGATAGATGGATGGATGGATGGATGGATGGATGGATGGATGGACGGATGGATAGACAGATGGATAGACAGATGGATAGGTGGATGGATAGATGGATGGATAGATGGATGGATAGCTTTGTCTAAAAACTGAGCTGTTTGAGAGCGGAGATGCTCTTTACTTCTCTCACAGTGCGGGGGATGGTCACTTGTTCTTGGTGGGCACTGGGTAAAGGTTTGGATGTACAAATGCTCCCCTTAAAGCTTCTAGGACTCAGTGTCAAAGCCCACTTCTTTTGAGGTTGAATTAAGAAAACAGCATAATTTAACAGAAGTATAATAAGGAAGGCATATTTAATATTTCTGTGAGACTCAAAAACTACTATCCCAGGTCTCCTAATATAAGAAGTCAAAATCTCTTCTCCATCTCTGCTGAGCTTCTGGGTGGAATGAGATTAGAGCCAGGACTTAACCACAAGAATTCAAATGCAGCCAGGACCAGGCCTCTTTGGGGGCCGAGGTGAAGTCCACCATGAGGGCAATAAAGGTCCTTTTCAATAAAGCCAGTTTCAGTGGTGTGCCCTAGTCCCCTTAGGGCTGAATCCAGGCGATTGTAATGCCTGATGGTGAAGGGAAACCTGCTTCCCAGGCAGGAAGTCGACACCTAGACCAAGTGTGGTTTAAAATAAGTCAGTCTGTGAACACAAGTGGTATTGACAGAATCGTTAGAAGGAAGGAGAGGTTTGGACAGTGCTGACTCATTTTGTTGCATTTAGAAAAACTGTACCTTAAAAAAATGCATACATCTCAAAGTTTTGTAAACAATAATATAAACGGAGCCACTTTAAAATAGAGCGGGAACTGCCATGCCATGCAAAGAAGCTGCCTTGCATGTCTTATGCCTCAAATTTTTGGAATGTTAAAACAGGCAAAATAACCTCTGGACTGGGCCTACACAAGCTTGTTTTCCAAAGAACTGCTTGCAAAGATAACAAGAAAGTGGATATTATGATTACTGGACTGATGACTACTGGGCTGAAAATTAGAAACTTTGTTTAGAATTAACATCACAATTAACATTGTTACGTTATCTGCACCAATAGAAATGCCTTCTTTCTATTGATGTAATTGTTCCCTTCCTGTTCCCATAAACACCCTTTGCCTCTGTCTCCTAATCATAGTAATTCTATGTTAAATTTTTTAGCAAACTCCATACTGTTTTGTATAACAGCTACATCATTTTCATATTCTCACCAATAGTGCACAAGTTTTCCAAGTTTTGCCAATGCTTGCAGTTTGCCATGGACTTTGCCTTTATCCTAAGAGCATCAGGTCTAAATCCATTCTCAGAACCTACTAAGACCACACAAGTCTAGCAGGTAATCTGGGGAGTCCTCATTTGTAGGGCGGAGGGGGACTTTGAGGAGCGTGCCTTCCAGTTAGTTGAAAGAATTCAGGGGGATCCTGTTCAATACCTATATCATCAATGTCAGCTAGAAAGTAGGGTTACCAGTGGGAAGAAACTGGGTAAAAACTGGGAAACGTATAAAACGTGGGACCTCTCCCATGAGGTACTGGTTAAGTACATAACTTTCGAGGGTTTTTAAAATCTTTCTGTTAAAGTGCCACTCTTCATAGCAGGCCCTTGATAAATAAATATGCACTCATAACAGAAGCTCAATAATAGACACATGAATTAATGGGTTACTCCATCTTCTTCCTCACTGGCCCGTTATCCATAGCCCATTCAGTGCTCTGAAGACCTGGCAAGGGTTCTACTCCCTCCAGGGCCCTCAGGCTCCTGCCCAGTGGAACAGGCAAACCACCCAGGGTCTGGTTTGGTCTTGAACTGCCTGCCATGACAGTTACTCTCAAGTGTGTCCAGAGCTCTGTAAGAAATTAGGAAAAAAATAGGCTTGTTGCCTTGAGTTCTTTTTCGAGCAGGGCAGGGCTAAGCAAACAAATTAAAGGATGAGAAAGGGGGTAATTTATCCAAATAATACTCTCCACCCACACTGGGATTTAAGATCACGGAACACTTTGCCAGATATTTTCTCATGTGATACAGTAAGTCATTGAGGTTGGCAGGGTTAGTTCTACACTCCATCCAGGTTCTGCAGGAGGGGACAGATTCAGCAAGGAGAGGTGAAGGTCAAAGCTGAAGTGTCAGGGAGGAGTCTGCCCAGCTACACCCCTCTTCCCCAGCAGGTGATAACCCACCTCTGCCTTGCTACCCCAAACCTGCGCAGGGCCTCTGGGCAGAGCTCAGCCAGGCTTTTCATAATCAGCCAAACATTTTCTTGAGGCGTCTGCACAGACTTTTGGCTAGCCTCCTCAAAACCTGTTCTTGCAAAATGCTTTCTTATCTTTTTGCCCAATCAGTACTAAGGTAAAAAAAATAAAATAAAAATAAAGACCTTTCATTCTCTTTTTTTTCTGTACCAGCCAGCCTAGTGAAGCCTGTTTCATTCCTGAAATTCAAATTAGAAACTGCCTTCTGTTCTCATTAGTTTGGGTTGTAGCAGTCATTATATTCTAAACAATTAATCCCTGAATGCCAATTTCTTACTAGAATTATCCTAGACTCTATAGCTGGTTTTCTTAGCAGCAAGGCTGAAACAATTATTCCTGGCTTTTGTAACTAAACATGCTGTGCTTGGCACTTTACAATGTTTCCATTATCATTGAGTTATCAACATTTATCTCCATCAGGGGAGAGAAAATGCTGTCCAATGTGAAGGCTGGGCAATCACAGACCTGTTCACTGACATCAACAGGCCCCCAGGGCATCTTCCTTTTGCTTCAAGAAAAGGGAGAAAGCCCCAGGCCCCAAGACCCCTGTGTTCTGAGACTGGGAACCATCTGGAAGTAGTGGAAAACCGAGGGAAGAGGAGATAGAGGGCTCTCAGGTTATAGGGTTCCCTGGGAGCTCAGGACCCATGGCTGAGACAGTGTCCTTGTCCAGTCCTCATGGGGACTGTCCTCTGGGATTCTCAGCTCAGTGTCTGTGTGTAACAAAACCTTCCTTCCAAAGCTGGGCTCCTGGAGTCAGCCCTAGGAATCTGGTGGGGTTTATGGGATTCCCTTTTCCTTCCAGCAGGGAAGGCAGGACTGCTCTGAGGGGGACACTCTGGGACAGGCAGGCAGCTCCACCCACCTGGGCTGGAGAGGCCCGCTTACCTTCTTGTGCATTTACCCAAACTTAGGGTTCCTGGACAGGTGGCACGAGAAGACATAGGAGGCACTCTGGCCAACTCCTGAGTCCACTCACGATCCCGGCTCACCACTCACAGCTGTGTGTCTGTGAGCACACAGCTTTTCCTCATTCCTTATCATAAAGTGATGGCAATAACTGCTCTATTGCACAGGGGTTATTTTGATGACTAAGTGGATTAATACTTGTAATTGGAACAGTGTATCTGGCACACAGCAAGTGCTTTGATACATTTAAAAGGAGCATGGAGCCATGCCTCAAGCAGACGCTGCAAGCCCTGCAGAACGATCTGAAGGTCCATGCAGATTTCAGGCCTTGGACAACAGAGGAACAGAAGCTTCTGGAATAAGCTTTGGAAATGTACTCAGTAAATACACCTGAAATCTGGGAAAAATAGCAGGCGCGGTGTCAGGGATGCATGAAACAATAGAAGGAACTTGTCAAGATGGAAAAAGTAAAGAAAGCTGCTCGAGAGCAAGTACTGAATGCAAGTAGAGCCAAGGAATGACTGACACAATCTTTGCTGTGTGTATATTTTTATAATAAAAAGGAAAATACTATAAAAGTAGAAAATAAACAGGAACTTTCCTTGAACAACTACAGGGGCTTTTTAATGTTCTTTTGTCCCCTTTAGGTCTGAGAGTCCACAAAACAGACTATAAAGATGGAAAGAGGAAGATTGATTCCCCAGCCCCTCAGCCACAAAGCCCTGATTCATTTGAATGCACCAGCAAACCAACCCCAAACCCATGTTTCTTAAAAAGCCAAGCTTTAAAAAAAAAAAAAAAAAGCCAAGCTTTGGCACCATTGTGGGAATGACTGCTCTCCAGGCTCTCAAAAAGTGGAACTTAAAACATTTCTCAACAGCATATAGAGAACTAATCTTCAGATGATCAATTCCTAACCAGTTAAAGTTAGAGCAGCTATATATTACTAGTACAGTTGGTAAAAGCTAGGACCACTAGATTCCTCTTTCACCTGTCCCTGCATCACTGTCAGGACCTATGGACTAAGTGTGCCTCACATCTGGTAATGATAATAAAAGCAGCAGCAATAATAATCACTAGCATCCATGTAGCATTTACTCTGTGCCAACCACTGTTTCAAGCAATCTACTATATTAACTCAATTAGTCCTTACAACAAACCTAGGAAGTTGGTACTATTATTATACCACTAGGGGCCCAGTGCATGAATTTATGCACCTTGAAAGGAACTGTGGGCCACAAGGCTGCAGTGGGCATAGGGGTGAGTCTTGGCCCATCCTCTGTGCCCCCACCCGGTCCCTCCCGCCATGGCCCCCAGTCTCCTGATGGCACTGGGCAATTGGGGCTGGTGCCAACAGCAGGTGCGAGCAGCTATGGGCATGAGAGGGGCCAGCACTGGCAGCAGGTGTGAGCACTGGGTGGGACCGCAGCACGTGGGAGCAAAGAATTTTCAGTAACCACCAGAGGCTCGCCCCAGTGACAGCAACCAGTGCCCCATCTTGGTCTGGCGCCCCTGCTCACATGCTCTACCATCCCACCGCAGCTGATGCCCGCCATGTTCCGCGCTTTGCCACCTGCTACCAATGGCTGCCATGTTCTGCACATGCCCCCTGGTGATCAGCGCACATCATAGTGACCAGTTGTTTGATTGTTCAGTTGTTCCACCATTCAGTTTATTTGTATATTAGGGTTTTATATATATACTAGAGGCCCATTGCAGGAAGATTCCTGCAAGAATAGGGCTTCCTGAGGCCTTCAGCGCCGCCCCGCCTGCTTCCCACCCATCTCTGCAGCCCCACCTGCTTCCCTCCCTTCACCGCCTCCCCACTTGCTTCTCTGCAGCTTCGCTCCCTTCTGCAGTACTTAGCTTCCTTCTATGCTGTCTTCAGTCTTCACTCTGTGCCTGGATATGCAAATTAACCACCATCTTTGTTGGGTTAATTTGCATACTCAATCCTGATTGGTTGGTGGGCATGGCTTGTGGGCGTAGCGGAGGTACGGTCAATTTGCATGTTTCTATTTTATTAGATAAGACTAGAGGCCCGGTGCATGAAAATTCATGCACTAGAGGGGGGTGTTCCTCAGCCTGGCCTACCCCCTCTCACAGTCTGGGAGCCCTCAGAGGTGGGAGGCAACCTGGCGATCAGGGAAAGGTGATGCCCCATCACACCTCTGCTGCTGCCACTGCCGGCAGTGCAAGCCTCAGCCTGCTCTGGTTACCTGAGCCTCGGGTGGCCCTGGGCAGCTGGGCAGCTGACATCTGAAGCTTGCCTGCACCTCAGGCTGGCCCTGGGCAGCTGGGGAGCTGAAGGCAGGGCCGGCCACACTGTGCACCTGCTGCCTCCTCTGCGGGTCCCCTTTCCCTTCGCCCCCCATGGCTTGGCTGAAAGGACTGTGGGATTCTGGTGGGGCTGAGGAGACTGGGCACCACCATCTTGTGGCTGTGGGTGCTGACATCTTTGTGACGGCGTTAACAGTCAATTTGCATATTCCCTCTTTATTAGATAGGACTAGTAGATTCTTACAGGTGGGAAAACTGAGACATAAAAAAGCTAAGTTGCAAATCTAAAGTCACAGGACTGATAGTGGCAGTAGTTGAACATAGCAGTGTGGCCCTGAGTCCAACACTTGATAACACACTACACTTTCTTGTCTCATTGACCCCAACCATGAGCCAGACCTAGGCCAGGCTCAGATATCCAACACTGTCCTCAGACAGGAAGGCTCTGGGGGTCTGAGACCAAGTCTCACTGCTTGTCTAGCTCTATATTTGTAACATGACTATCTTCCTCATAGAGAATTTCTAGCAAAGAGCAGGCTTCCCAAGACAGGCTCCGTCTCTTTCAGTGTTCTAGAGCCTCCATCTTGATAACACGCTTGATTCTCCCACTTCCTTGCCTTGTTCTCACGGTCCTGAGTCTTCCAGTTATTAACTAGATCCACATTTACTAAACACATACTATGTGCCAGTCATGTACAATAAGTCTGGGGACACAGAGCCCTTGAGAGACTCACTGTCTTACAGAGACACAGATCCTATATAATAAAAGGCTAATATGCAAATCAACTGAACGGCAGAATGACCAGTCGCTATGATGCACACTGACCACCAGGGGGCAGACACTCCATGCAGAAGCTGCCCCCTGGTGGTCATTGTTCTCCCACAGGGGGAGTGCCTCTCAGCCAGAAGCCCTGAGCTGGGCTCACGGTTGGCGAGTGCAGTGGTGGTGGTGGTGGAAGCCTCTCCCTGCTCCGTGGCAGCGCTAAGGATGTCCAACTGACAGACATCCCCCGAGGGCTCCCGGACTGTGAGAAGGCACAGGCCAGGCTGAGGGACCCCTGAGTGCACGAATTTTGTGCACTGGGCCTTTAGTATACAACTAACTGCATAGAGAGAGAGAGTCTGAGGGCTGTGATTAAATCTATAAAGGGATCAGTGAGGCAGAATGAGGAGGGCCTGATTCTCACACAAAAGAGGGGTTATTGAGACAGAATTCACAGCCGAGACCATGTGGGCTGCTTCCTACTGCTGCCTGTCCCCAATGCCAACCAGTTGCCAGTGGCCACTTTGCAGACACCACATCCTGCCTGCTTGGACATACCCATGTGACCTCAGAGAGTAAGAGGAAATTGCATTTGTCATATTTATTTTCTTTTTAAAAAATTATGACATTTATTGGGACCACACTGGTTAATAAAATATTATAGATTTCAAGTGTACAATTCTATAATGCATCATCTATATATTGTATTGTGTGTTCACTACCCCAAGTCAAGTCTCCTTCCATCACCATCTATCTTCTTTTTACCCTTTTCTACCTCCTCCACCCCCACCCACCCCCGCGCGGTTCCCTCTGGTATTTGCCATACTGTTAACTGTGTCTATAAGGTTTGATTTTTTTTTCTTTTTGCTTAATCCTTTCACCTTTCCACCCAACCTCCAACTCCCTTGCCCTCTGACAGCTGTCAGTCTGTTTTTTGTATCTATGAGTTTGTTTCTATTCTGTTTGTTAGCTTATTTTGTTTGTTAGATTCCACATATAAGTGAGATCATGTGATTCTTGTCTTTCTTTGGCTTATTTTGCTTAGCTTAATACTCTCCAGGTCCATCCTGCAAGGAGTAAGATTTCCTTATTTTTTACAGCTGTGTAGTATTCCATGGTGCAAATGTACCACAGCTTTATTATTTACTCATCTACCGATGGATACTTGGGCTGCTTCCAAATCTTGGCTATCTATCTATCTATCTATCTATCTATCTATCTATCTATCTATCTATCAAAGCCTAAGCAACCGTCCAACTGTTCTACTGTTTGACCAGTAACTATGATGTGCACTGACCACCATGGGGGCAGATGCTCAACGCACAGGCATGGAAACATGGAACAGACTGATGAATCTCAGAGGGAAGGGGGGAGGGCAGGAAGTAATTAACCAAAGAGCTTATATGCATACTAGAGGCCCAGTGTATGGATTTGTGCATTGGTGGGGTCCTTTGGCCTGGCCTGTGGGGATCGGGCTGAAACTGGCAGTCTGACATCCCCCAAGGGGTCCTGGATTGTGAGAGGGTGCAGGTCTGGACGAGGCACCCCACCAGTACACGAATCTGTGTACCGGGCCTCTAGTTGCAAATAACACTGCAAGGAACATAGGAGTGCGTATGATCTTTTGATTCAGTGTTTTGGGTTTCTTCAGGTATATTCCTAGAAGTAGAATTGCTGGGTCATAAGGCAGCCACATTTTTCAATTTTTGAGAAAGCACTATACTATTTTCCCCAGTGACTGCACCAATCTGCATTCCCACCAACAGTGCACAAGGGTACCCTTTTCTCCACATCCTTGACAAATCTTGTTTGTGATTTATTGATGATAGCCATTCTGACAGGTGATATCTCATTGTGGTTTTGTTCTTCTTTTAATCCTCACCCAAGGATATGTTTATTGATTTTGGAGAGAGGAAGGGAGAGAGACAGAGAGAGAGAGAAAGAGGGAGAGAAACATCAATGGGAGAGAAAAACATCAATTGGTTGCCTCCTGTATACACTCCAACTGGGGACTGAGCTTACAACCTAGGTATGTGCCCTGACCAGGAGTCAAACCTATGACCTTTCAGTGTACAGGACAACACTCCCACCTACTGAGCAACACTGGCCAGGGCTCACTGTATTTTAAATGTGCATTTTTGTGATGATTACCGACCTTGAGCATCTTTTCATATGTCTATTGACCATCTCTATCTCCTCTTGGCAAAGTGTCTATTCAGATTCTTTGCCCATTTTATAATTGGATTGTTTGTTTCATTCGGTGTTGAATTGTATAAGTTCTTCATAAATTTTGAATATTAATCCATTATCAGAGATATCATTGGTGAATATGTTTTCTCATTCAGTGGGTTGTCTTTTCATTTTGTTGATGGTTTTCTTTGCTGTGCAAAAACTTTTTTGGTTGATGTAGTCCCATTTGTATATTTTTTCTATTGTTTCCCTTGCCTGAGGGGATATGCCAGAAAAACATAGCTATGAGAAATGTCCGAGATTTTACTGCCTGTTTTCTTCTAAGATTTTAATGGTTTTGAATCTTGCATATTCTTGTGCATAATGTAAGAAGGTGGTCTAGTTTCATTTTTTTTTTCATGTATCTGTCCAATTTTCCCAACATCATTTATTGAATAGACTGTTTTTACTCCATTCTATGTTCTTGCCTCCTTTAGCAAATATTAATTGACTATAAAATCATGGGTTTATTTCTGGGCTCTCTAGTCTGTTCCATTGATCTATATGTCTGTTTTATGCCAGTACCATGCTGTTTTGATTACTATGGCCTTGTAATATAGTTTGATATTAGGTAGTATGATTCCTCCAACTTTGTTCTTCTTTCTCAAGATTGCTGTTGCATCTTCCGGGTTCAGGGTTTTTTGTGGTTCCATATAAATTTTGGACTGTTTGTTCTAGTTCTGTGAAAAATGCCATTGGTATTTTGATAGAGATTGCATTGACTATGTAGATTGTTTTGGGTAGCACAGACATTTTAATAATGTTAATTCTTTATATCCATGAACATGGTATATGCTTCCACTTATTTGTATCTTCAATTTCTTTCTTTAGTGTCTTATAATGAGTATAGGACACAGGTCTTTTAGATCCTTGGTTAAATTTATTTCTAGGTATTTTATATTTTTTTATGCAATTGTAAATGAGATGAGTTCCTTAGTTTCCCATTTTGATAGTTCATTATTGTTATACTAGAGGCCTGGTGCACAAAATTCATGCACTGGAGGGGGGTGTCCAGCCTACCCCCTCTCCTATCTGGGACCCCTTGAGGGATGTCCGACTGCCGGACATCAACAGAACCGGCAGTCAGACATCCCTCTCACAATACGGGACTGCTGGACCCTAACTACTTGCCTGTCTGCCTGCCTGCCTGGTTGCCCCCTAACCACTCCCCTGCCAGCCTGTTTGACTCCTAACTGCTCCCCTGCTGACCTGATCGCCCACAACTGCCCTCCCCTGCCAGCCAGATTGCCCACAACTGCCATCCCCTGCTGTACCAATCGCCCACAACTGCCCTCCCCTGCTGGCCTGGTTGACCCCAACTGCCCTCCCCTGCTGGCCTGGTTGCCCCCAACTGCCCTCCCCTGCAGGCCTGGTCACCCCCAACTGCCCTCCCCTGCCAACCTGATTGCCCACAACTGCCCTCCCCTGCCAGCCATCTTGTGACAACGTGGGGGCAGCCATCTTGTGATGGCGTGGGGTCAGCCATCTTGTGGTGGCCATCTTGTGATGACATGGGGGTGGCCATCTTGTGATGATGTGAGAATGGGAGGGCCATGTAGGCTTTTATTAGTATAGATAAAAATGCAATCTGCCCTAGTTGGTTTGGCTCAGTGGATAGAATGTCAGCCCTCAGACTGAAGGATCCCGGGTTCAATTCCAGTCAAGGGCACATAACTCAGTTGCAGGTTTGATCACAGGCCCTGGTTGGGGCACGTGCTGGAAGCAATCAATTGAGATGTTTCCCTTTCTCTGTCTCTCCCCCTTCCTTCCACTCTCTTTAAAAATCAATGGAAAAATATCCTCGGGTGAGGCTTAACAACAACAAAAAATGCAACTAATTTCTGGATTTTTTTTCTCCTGCTACTTTACTTAATTCCTTTATCAGTTCTAGCAGTTTTTTGGTAGAAGTTTTAGGGTTCTCTATATACAGTATCATGTCAACTGCAAATAGTGACAGTTTTAATTCTTCTTTTCCAATTTGGGTACCTTTTTTTTCTTCTTGTCTGGTTACTAGGACTTTTAGTACTATGTTGAATAAGAGTGATGAAAGTGGACACCCCTGTCTTGTTCTTGATCTTAAGGGAAACATCTTTAGTTTTTGCTCATTAAATATATTTGGCTGTGTGTTTACCATATATTGCCTTTATTACGTTGAGGTATGATCATCTATCCCAACTTGCTGAAAGTTTTTATCATAAATGGGTGCTGAATTTTATCAGATGCCTTTTCTGAATCTATTGATATGATCATGTGATTTTATACTCCATTTTGTTTATGTGGTGTATTACATTTACTGATTTTTAGATACTAGTATTGTACCAACCTGGCATCTCCAAAATAAATTCATCATGTTGCATGATCTTTTTAATTTATTGCTGGATCTTGTTTGCTAATACTTTTTGAGAATTTTAGCATCTGTGTTCATCAGGGATATCCTATATAATAAAAGGCTAATATGCAAATTGTTCCCTCGACTGGGAGTTCTACCAAGTTAGACCAGGGGGCGGGGCCAGCTGGCTAACCTCCTGTGTCCCCTCCTCCCTGCCAGCCTGGCCCAATTGGGGCTGATCGAGGTGGCCTGGCTGGACCTCACCCATGCATGAATTCATGTACCAGGCCTCTTGTTGGCCTATAATTTTCTTTGTTTGTAGTGTTTTTATCTGGTTTTGGATTAGGATACTGCTATCCTCATAAAATGATCTTGGGATTCTTCCTCCTCATGAATTTTTTGGAATAATTTGATAAGAATATGTGTTAGTTCTTTGAATGTTTGGTAAAATTCACCTGTGAAGCCATTTGTTCCAGGATTTTGTTTATTGGGAGTTTTTTTAATTACTGTTTCAATTTCATTATAGTACTTGTAATCGGTCTATTCAGGTATTCTGATTCTTCCTGATTAAGTGTTGGAATATTGTATGTTTCTAGGAATTTATCCATTTCATTCAGATTGTCTAATTTGTTGGCATATAGTTGTTCATAATATTTTTTAAATCCCTGATGGCAGTTGTTACTTTCATTTCTGATTTTATTTATTTGGGTCCTCCCCCTTTTTTTCTTTGTGAGTCTTGTTAAAGGTTTGTCAGTCTTTTTGTTTGGTTTGTTTGTTTGTTAATCCTCATCCTAGGATGTTTTTTCCATTGATTTTTAGAGAGAGTGGAAGGCAGGGGAAAAGACACAAAGAGAGAAACATGGAAACTTCAATGTGAAAAAGACACATCAATTGGTTGCCTCTTGCACACACCCAGACTGAGGCTGAGGATGAAGTCTGCAACCAAGGTACATACCTTTGACCAGAATCAAACCCACAACCCTTCAATCCATGGGTCAACACTCTAACCACTGCGTTAAACTAGCTAAGGCTGTCAATCTTTTTTCTCTTTACAAAGAACCAGCTTTTGGTTTCATTGATGTTTTGTATTTTTTTAGACCCTATTTTATTTATTTCTGCATTCATCTTTATTATTTCCTTTATTCTACTGTGGACTATACTGTTCTTTTTCAAGCTCCTTTAAATATAGATTGTTTATTTGAGATTTTTTTCCCCTCTTAGGACTCTTGTGTTCTAGTTATTTTAGTCTCATTTTCATTTGTTTCGAGGTATCTTTTGATTTATTTCTTGATATTGTTGTTAACTCATCCATTGGTTAGTAACATGCTATTTAACCCCCATGTCTCTGTATTTTTTCACTTTTTTTCTTGTGATTTATTTTCTGGTTTCATACCGTTATGGTTAGAAAAAATGCTTAATATGATTTTAATCTTCTTAAATTTATTTTATTATCCTAACATGTGGTCTATTTTAGAAAATGTTCCCTGTATACTTGAAAAGAATGTATACTCTGCTGCTTTTGCTCTGAAGATATTAATTAAATCCATCTGATCTACTGTATCATTTAAGCCCACTGTTTCCTTGTTAATTTCCTGTCTGGAAGATTTACCCATTGATGTTGATGGGTGTTAAAATCACCTTCTATTACTGTCAATCTCTCCCTTTATGTTCATCAAGATTTGCTTTACATATTTAGGTGCTTGTATGTTGGTTGCATAAATGTTTACAAAGGTTGTGTCCTCTTATTGGATTGATCCCTTTATCATTATGTAGTTCCCTTCTTTGTCTGTTAGTATAGCCTTTGTTTTAATGTGTATTTTGTATGATATAAATATTGCTACTCCAGCTTCTTTCTTTTCCTTTCATTTACATAAAATATCTTTTTCCATCCCTTTACTTTTAATCTATATGTGTCTTTCATTCTGAGGTAGGTCTCTTGTAGATAGCATATATATGGGTCTTGTTTTCTTATCCATTTATCTAACCTATATCTTTTGATTGGCACATTTAAGACATTAACATTTAATGTGATTATTGATAGGTATGTATTTATTGCCATTTTATTCTTCATTATTATATTCCTCTATCTCCTCTTCTTCTTCTTGCTCCTTCTCCTCTTCCCCCTCCTCCTTTTTACTTTGCTCTTTTTCAAGAAGACTCCTTAACATTTCTTGAAATACTGGTTTGTTTGTAATGAACTCTTTTAGCTTTTTCTTGTCTGGAAGCTCTTTACTTCTCTTACCATTTTAAACTATAGCCTTGCTGGGTAAAGTGGTTTTGGTTATACATCCATGCTTTTCATCACTTGGAATATTTCATGCCATTCCCATCTGGCCTGAAGTGTTTCTGTTGAGAAATCAGCTGATAGTCATATGGGAGCTCCCTTGTAGGTAACTATCTTTCTCTTGCTGCTTTTTAAGACTCTCCCTTTGTCTTTAACCTTTCCAATGTTAATTATGATGTGTCTTGGTGTGACCCTCGTTGGGTGCATCTTTTTTGTGACTCTCTGCACTTCCTGGACTTGTGTGTCTTTTTCCTTCACCAGGTTAGGGAAGTTTTCAGTCATTATATCTTCAAATAGGTTTTCAAACTCTTGCTCTTTCTCTTCTCTTTCTGGTACTCCTATGATGCAGATGTTGTTATGCTTCATGTTGTCCCAAAAGTCCTTAAACTATCCTCATTTTTAAAAAATTATTTTTTATTTTTGCTGCTCTGATTGGATGTTTTCTGCTACCTTATCTTCAAAATCACTGATTTGATTTTCTACTTTATCCAACCTACTGTTTATTCCTTCTAGTGTATTCTTTTTTAATCCTCACCTGAGGATATGTTTAGATAGAGAAAGGGTCTCCAGAGAGGGGGAGAGGAACACATTGATGTGAGAGAGAAACATTGATTGGTTGTCTTTCATACATGTTCCAACCTGGGATTAAACCCTCCACTTAGGTATGTGCCTTGACTGGGAATCAAGCCCACAAACGTTTGGTGTATGGGACAATAATCCAACCAACTGAAACACCCAGCCAGGGCCTTCTAGTGCATTCTTCATTTCAGATTTTGTGCTCTTCAACTGTTTCTTTTATGGTGTCTATGTACTTTTTCCTGCTGTTGTAGTTTCCAATGTTTTCCTTGAGTATCCTTATAACAATTATTTTGAAATCTGTAACTGGTAAATTGCTTGACTCTGATGAAGATCAGTATTAGACATTAGTGTGTCTGGCCCTGGGCAACATGTTTGGACCTATAAAGAGAACCACAGTTTGTGTCTGTCTCTGCTAGGCCTGGGTGTATGTGGGAAGGACCAAGCTGTGCACCAAGGCTGGCTTCCACCAGCACCAATTCTGGGGGCAGGTCAGCAAAAGGTCCTACTCACCTGAGATTTACCTGTGCCTGCCTCCTCCTGCCAGCTGCATGTTAGGCTCAGTCAATGGAAGAGTCTCTAGCAGTTCTTGAGGTACATGAGGAAGGTTCTTAGTGAGTCATCAAGTAGGGGGCAAGTGATATTCCCCAGATTGATATAGGTTCAATCTCAGTGCTGGGTCTGCGGCCACTTAGCCAAAATCCCTGAGTATACCAAGTCTAGCTGCCACCTGCCAGATGTTCGCAACCCAGGATTTGTCCATTTGAAGGGAAGGCTATGCACCAATCAGGGAAAAGTTACCCCCATCCTAGAGCCACACAACTCAGTCTGTCCAGATTCTACCAGGAGCCCAAGCTCAGCAGAATGGGGCTTCCAGGAGTCAGGAGGGTAGGGAATACTGGGCCTGTGAGGAGGAGGGCCAGTCAGGTTATAGAGAAGGAAGACGTGGTCTCACCCCAGAGCCACACAACTCAGTCACTGACTACCCATGAGTCTGCCCGGACCTCCACACCGCTGCTCAGGCAGCTGACTCCTCTGCAGGTTATGAGCTCCTCAAGGTGGGGCAACAAGGACTCCAGAGGCTGGGGCTATTGCATTCCTCCAGGCTGATGCTGTCAGGAAGGAAGTGTTCCATCTAAGAAAGATGGCATCTGTGGTGTATGATAGGGATTCAGCATGGGATCCTGGCAGCTGTCCCTTTAGCTCTCTCCCCAGAGCCACAAACCTCAGTCTCCCCTCACACAACTCCAATCCACTCTACCCTCCCTCCCTGGGAGCCCAGGTTGAATGGCTACAAGGCTGGCTTCCACCAGCCCTGATTGCAGCAAAAGGCCCTACTCACCTGAGATTTACCTCTGCTGCCTCCTCCTGCCAACTGCTTGTTAGGTTCAAAGGAGATTTTGTGTGTGGTCCTTTAAAAGGATGCCTGTGTCTCTAGCAGACACCTGCCTCTCTCTGGCTGACAGTATCCCTGCTGATTTTCACTGCCAGATGTTATGTGGGTGCCTCTCCCTGGCTCTGGTGCTCTGGTCTGCAGAGCCTACCATGTGGTTGAGATACCGCACTCCTCAGGGGAACCTTTGCAGCTAAACTATCCCTCCAGGTTCCCAGCTGCTGCCCATGAGAGTGGGGCAGCCGTTTTTGTGTCTCTGCCCTCCTACTGGTCTCGCTGTGTATTCTTCTGTAAATCCTTCTCTTATGCTAGTTTTGGGTTGATTATTCAGGTTGATTATTCTATATTTTAGTTGTAATTCCAGTTTGGTCCTGAGAGGAGGAGAGCGTACTTTCCATCTACTAGACTGCTATCTTGGGTCCTTGTCTTATTTATTTGCTAATGGTTAGAGAATGCAGGTTCTAGCACCTCCTAGATTAGCCAGCCCTCCTGCTGTTGTTGTAAAGCATCACATCTGTATGGTGTTGTGCCCTGGCCCTCCATAACAGTGGCCTTGTCCTCCCAACTTTCCCCTTTCTCCTCCCAGATCCCTTTGGGAGATTTGAGGTATATGAAGGAATCCATCTTATTAAATCCACACCCAGAGAAAACAAAAAAAGATGCAGCAAATTTCAGACTCATCTGCTGGCTTTGGATAACTCATTCCCCATCTGAAAAATGTGTTTCTTCTCTGCAAGACAGGGTTCTCTTTCTTTCATAATTTCAAAGTCTTTCTCATACCCAGAGATTCCCCTTTAACCCACTAATCAAATAATGTCAGCGGTGTTTCCTGAAGACTTTCTTATTTAAGATGGAAAACAAATGAAAAGAAAAATGAAAGCAGAGAGAAGAAGGGAAAGAGTGATTTAAAAAAGAAAAGAAATCAGTTTTTACAAGGGCCCTATTATGTGCCTGGCACTGGTCTAGGAGCTTTTGCATATATTTGTCACATTTACGCCTCCTTAACTTCACATTATCTCTTTATTATAGACAAAGAAAATGAAATTCAGAGTGGTTAAGTAACTTGTCAAGGGTCACAGACTTATAAATACAACTAAATTAGAAGCCACATTTCAGGCCAAAGGTCATGATCTTCCCAGTACATTGAGGGGTGTTTAAAGCACATACATGGATTTTCACTTTTTTGCTAAATTTCTGTCACCCATGATAAATGGGTTAAGCCTATACAATTAATCTACTTGCATTCTCCATTTTACTTCCATTTTGTTTACCTTGTCACTCCATCATTTGTGGTAAACTGCCTCAAATCAATTAAAGGCAGCACGTAGGTAAGGCCAATGGTAAAGACCCATCGCTGCACACCAAGGTCACCTCAGAGAGAAGCAGAAAGCAGTGTTGCCTTCTCATCTGACAGACAGAGAAGCCAAGGTTAAATGACTGTTCCAGACCCCACAGGACTGTGCCAGACTGCAGATAAAAGCTTGGCCTCTTGGTTCTGAGAAAACTTCCTCTGCCAAGCATTTTCAATGTTTGGTTAGTAAGTGCCTGGGAGCTCTCCTTTCTGCTTCTAATTTCCCTCAGATTCTTGGAGAGCCTTTGTATCTGGCACTTGCTTCAGTAAGCACACTGAGAAGCGTCCAATTGGCATTTACTTAATTACCATAAGCAGATATATCACTTTGGCTTCAATGAGGCAGCTTCTTAATGTGCTCATTAACTCTCCTGCTTGTGGGAATGCCAGGCAGAGTACGGGCACAGCAGAGGTGCCCATGGTGCGAGTGCCTGCCCTGTTGCTCTCCATGCCAGCACCCAGGGGCACTGGGAGGAGCAGGTGTCGTGGGAGACTGGGAATGATGGTGATGGCACATTACCCATGTCTGAGGTACTTCCCTCACAGAATTCCTCTCATTCCTTCCACTTCAGTGTCCCACTGCAGCTCTGTGTGAGGTTTTCCAGATGTTAGGACTGCTGGATGAGTCTTAACTCCAGGCTTTACTTTGGTGACTTCCCGCCACAGCTCCTGGCTGAGAGTTCAGACATTCTCCGATGTCAATATAAACCCTGGCCCGAGTTTCTCCAGCTTGCGCACCAGAAACAAACCTCACAAACATCATTCCACTTCCCTCCAATAAGCTCCCCTCTCACCTTGACGCCTCCCTCACTCAGTTCTTCTCACAGCAGTTTTGGAAAGAGGAAATGTTTGAAGGGCATTAGGGGCAGGGTTTACTAGAAATCAAGGTAGAGGCTGAATTAAATTAAGTAGAAAATAGTCATCAAAATATTTTCCTCTTTGCTTTAAAAAAATTAATTTACACAAAAGTATGGTTGCTAATGAGAAGGGAAATTTCAAATGCCTATGGATCTCTCAGAGAACAGGTGTGACATGGTAAGAGCCATGTTCTCTTAAAGGACATTTTTGCTTTAGTATAAAAAGATTTCTTTTTTTCTTTTCTCAAAGAAAAAGCGACCTGTTTAATGCTGTTCCAATGCTTAGAGAGCATTTGCATTTCTGATATCCTCAACTAGCTCCCACTGTCATTGAGAAACAAGCCAATCACATGTCCCAGATTTGGAGGTCACTGCTAGTTTCAGAGGGTCTGTCCACCTGTCAAACCATGTAACCCACTTTTTAAAAAAGTCATAGGTCACAAATTTCCTTTTCTGCATGATAATTTTGAGTTGGGCGTTTAGGTAAAGTTGTTGCAAAGATTTCTGTAAAGTACTGTATGCAAGTCATAATTTTTATTGAGCCTGAATTTGGACAGTTGGGCTCTTTGTAGAAGCTTCTAGACAGCCAATCCTGTGATGAAGAGGGAGAGATAGTGTAACATAGAGGTTAAAAACACCAGGAAACGCCACCACTCACTGGACGTATCCTTGCAGACATTATTTAATCTCTCTGTGCCTCAGCTTCCTCCTGGGTAATGTGGGGATAGACTGATGGCATGGTTCTGAGGATTTTTTAAATAGGCAGTTAAATGAGGTAAATTACTTAGCACAACACTTGGCACTTAGCAAGTTCTCACTAACATTAGCTAATGAAAAACATACACATATGTAGTCTTCATTTGGTTTCCCTCAGGTAAGGGAAAGTCCTTATTCCCTGAGATAAGGACTTGGATGTAGGGGTTTATTTG
Source organism: Corynorhinus townsendii (assembly GCA_026230045.1). Taxonomy (NCBI): domain Eukaryota; kingdom Metazoa; phylum Chordata; class Mammalia; order Chiroptera; family Vespertilionidae; genus Corynorhinus; species Corynorhinus townsendii. The sequence continues at coordinate 89,513,941 of JAPDVU010000003.1, forward strand.
GGAGGTGATTCCAGGAAGCAGGAGGAGAGAACAGAGTCCCTGCTGTAGACCACAGGGCTTGATTTCACAGGCAGCTCAGAGAAGCCTAGAACATGCCTCCCAGGGTCATCCACCAGCAGCTAGAGCAACTAGTGTGTGTCTGATGTATTTACACACAAGGGTAAATAAGACAGAATCCCAGATCAGTATTTGTAAATAAAATATAATACACTCAATATTAGACCTATAGCCAAGCAAGTTGGCTCACTTGTTTGTTGTGAGAAGAGAACACTAAAGGATGACATACCAATACGTGCTTAATAATTTAAAAGATTCTGCTACAAAGAGCTGTGTGACATTGAGCTGCTTTGATATTCTGTATAATGGGGAATGATAATAATATACCACTTCTTAGTGGAAGTCAAATGCATAGCATTTAACACAGTTCCTGCACATAGCATGCTTTTCAGTAAAGGGTAGTCATTTTGCAGTTGTTCTTATCATCATTATTATTATTGTGTGCATAACTGAGACACTAGAAAACTATTGTTGGAAGGTTTCAAGATGTGTAGTCAGCTTACCTTAGTATAAGTCACAATATATGCCTATTTATAAAAAGGGAACCTGAGGTTCAGACTTCCCAGCATATCCCTGACCAGGTTGTAGGAGTTAGAGCTGAGGGGCTGACTAAAAGCTGGGCAGATGGCTAGACTTGCTGGCCAGCCTTTTGTAAAATCTGTTATTGATCTGCATTGGTTCCATCTCCGTGGGACCTTGCAAATGCCAAGCTAACCCCATCTTCTTTCTCCCAACACCATTTGCGATGGCTTTTTTCCTCCATAGAGGACACCCTCTGCTTTTGTCCTGGGAGGCCCGCCCTATCCTGTCCACAGGCCACTCTTTCCTGGCTGGAGTTCCTGATGCTGCAGCTGGAGACAGCCCTGCAACACACAGCTCCCTACTAATCATAGATTTGTGATTAAATATACATTACAGGGCCAATAAATGACTGAGATACAGCATCTTGCAAGGAAGACTGACATTTCCAGCAGACCACACTTCTAAATTACACACAAGGGCCTTGTTCTTTGGCTAAAAACTGTGGGATAGTTTCAAATCCATTTTCTGATGGCTCTTTCATCCTGGGCCCATGGTCAAGATAAAAATGTAGTATTTTGTAGCAGAACTTGATCCATCCTGTTATTCAAAAGTCTGGGGTTTTAAGTTTGTGGCTTTGGTGACTTCACTTGGAGCCTCATCCCAGTCTTTGCCAGCACTAGAGACTCAAGGAATATTTGTCCTTTGAATGCCCACTGTTGCCCCACTGGTTTACACTCTGGCAAGTTCCTGAGCACAGGGGCCCCCATTGAAGATGTCCAGCACTGCCATGGGTCACGCTACAAAGGCAGTGTCCCTAACCAATGCCCCAGCCCCCGGCAGTGTGGTGATCCAGATGACGCAATGAATTCTGCCCCTCATCCCTGTGACCTCGGGCAAATCAATTCATCCCTTTGGACCTCATCTGTTAGAACACACCCTAGAGCATCCCTCCCACAGCTGTTGCCTGAGCTTTCTGTTCATGCTGAGGTTGAAGCCTCATCGTGGCTGGTACCATGGATCTGTCTCTGGCCCAATGGCGTGAGCTGGGCCTTCCCTGGAGAAGAAAACTGGGTTCCCCAAGATCTGTGTTCAGTGCTGGGGCCCCACCGGCGGCCAAGGTGGGATCCCAAGGCAGGTGCTGGGCGTGGAGGCCATGGGGGCATAGGCTACCAAGGAGACAGAACTGAATCTCACATCACCCTGCTTGGCCCCAGAGGATGGCTGGTTAGCCAGAGACGGGTAAGATTCCTCAAGGAAGGAACAACCTAAGACAGGCACAGTTGCAGAGGGTCCATCAGGAGAGAACTTGGGGGCAACAGAAGTGGGGCACAGATCCTCACCCCCCCAACATTGCAGGGGCTTGAACCCTCGCCCCTTCTGAGGGAGGTCTCCTGCCCCCATGGCTGCTTCACACTTCCCACACCCAGCTCAGATCAGGACCCAGGCAACAGAAAGAGACTTGGACCAGCTCAGATCCAGACCTGGGCAACAGACAGACACTTGGCTGACAGCAACTGCCCTATATCTAAATCCAGCCTAGCACCAGGAATGCTCAGGGCCTACTCAAGAATGAAAATAATCCTTTCCATTAATATTTACAGGGTAAACTAAGATTGTTAGAGTATTAAATTTGACAATAAAATAGTAGTCAAGTTTTCAGATTAATTTAAATTGGCTAATTGAAATAAGCGAATATTCAAGAAAATTTAATTGTACTGGACAAAAAGTTGTTCCTAAAGTATTAACTAATATTTCTATTGGTAGTTCATCTCATGGTAAAATTGCTTAACATGCAAAGAACCTAAAGCAGTCATATTTTTGTGCAATAAATTAAAATTTAAAGTTATCAAGACCGCATTATAAAATTTCCAAAAGCCTCCATTAATCAAAAAAGGGGGTATAGTGGAAAATAGCATGTAAGGAAAAATATCCTGAAAGTAAATTACATCTAGAAAATTTTTACTTGTAATACTAACAGCAAGACACCAATGAAAAACACACATGGCGTCAAAATAAGCCTAAGGAAAATAGTTTGGGGGAAAAAATAAAAAGGATCCCAAGTCAAATTTGTAGAAAAGATTCCTTTATTAACTTTTGGTCAAGAATATATTTGTATATTTTCAGAAAACAACTCCAAGACCATGTGGATTCCTGCAACAGAGAGGAATTGACAGGACTGCTCCAGCCATGAAGACAGAAGAGAAACAGTTCAGAGATGGAAGACACTGTTGACGCCTTGCCATGCTAGCAGTCAGCAGCTGTGCATTGCTGCAGGTTGCCCAGGACCAAACCAGAGAGGGTCGGACCTGCATTACCACCATTTGTCCACCATACAGAACTGAAATATCATTGCTGATATGTACACATAAGGAACCGTTTGACATTGAAACTGGGACTCAAAAACTACTGGACATTGAAATTGGGACTCAAAAAACTGTGGTCCCAGAAAGAGACTTACTACAGACTGATTCATTTGCCTCTCAGCATAACCATTATTGCTTGTCTCATTTTTTGTTCTTACATGTTTATTTCTAGTTTGCAGATGGAAGATTTTTTTAAAGAAAAGAAACGAGGGGGGAGGGGTAATGCCAGAAACCGATCATTGTCTCGCTAATTAGAAAGGTGTAGACAAGGAACCCGGAAGGCTGGTCAACCTTGAAGCTCTGAAAGGTCAGAGCCAACCACTCCCTATTATCTAATTGAGACAATGGTAGCTGAAGCAACTTCCCCACCAAATAATCATGTAAATCCTTACTGAATAAGATAATCTGCCTGTTACTGGAATTACCTGCCTAAGGGCAATGAGTGTATCCCATAACCTTAATAAAAGGGATAGCAAAGCCAGAGCGGGTGGCAGTCCTCCCACTAGAGGTGGGCTCCCGCCTGGCCCCCAATATTCCCAAATTAAAAAAAAATAAATAAAAGAAATATCCAGTCTTCCAGGGAGCATGTGGTTTTAGTCCACCAACCTCTACCCTCCCCGCTGAATCTCAGTGGTGTCACTGGGCCTCAGATCCACAGCCTCTGGATCAGAGCCCCCTCACAGAGTCCTACCTGTGTGCTCACTCAGCTGCTGCTAATGAAAAGAAATCATGCATAAGTCATGAGGGACAAGTTTCAGGCTGGGTGGGGAAAGGGACTGATCTGAATGGCTGGCTCCTGCCTGTGAATGACAGGGGACCCCACTCTTCAGCTGCTGTCCCAACACAGACACCCTGTTCTCCTGAGACCCAATGGGCTGCTGGGCTCAGAACCCAAGCAGAGTTTAGGGTTTTTTAAGGGCAAATCCTACTTTTATATAAAGTAAGACATTGTTCTATTCAAAATTCTCTTCAAGGCCAAGGGCAATTTACATACCAAGGAACAGCAAGCACTGGGCTCCCAGAGAAGGAGGCAGTCGGTAGAGAAAGACAGCCGGAGCGGATCCTGGGGAGTGGACACCGGCTTCTGAGGAGCCACTTTCATTGTAATGACCTTGTTGACAATAACTGCTCTTTACAGACTCTCCTCTATGGCAGACATTTTCCTTGTGTGAGCTCGTTTAATCCTCGCAGCCACCATAAAATGTGGGCATTATTGTCTCCTTTTATAGATGAGGACATGGAGCCTCTGAGAGGCTCAGTCATTTGTTCAAAGTCACACGTCAGCAGTTGGCACAGCCTGGACTAGAATTCAGGATAGTCTCTCCCAGAGTCCCGGTTTTCTCCTGTACCTACTGCTTCCCTCCCGGTTGAGCTGGTGGATTTAGAAAATATGCACCAAGACAGCTGAAACTAATATAAATAACATTGAATGTCAACTGTAATTGAAAAATAAAATTAAAATAAATAAATAAAATAAAATATACACCAGGGGCAAACATAAAGCACTGTGCTTTTGACACTATGTATCTTGTTATCATTTGATTTTCAATATATGATATGTATGCATCCATGTAAATTGTATTATTTTTAAAAGAGTTTGAAAAAAAGGAAACAAGATTTATGAGAGAGGTGGAGAAATAATGGAGGATGGTAATGTAGAGGTTCCAATTTGCTAAGAAAATGTGGGTCTGGTGAAAGGGAAATGGTTGAGTGTGGGGTACAGCCCATGGGGTCATCCTGCTGGCCCAGGGCAGACTGATGGGACACTAGAAGAGTTCCTGTGATTATTTTGCTCCCACAGAATGTACCAATGCAGGGGCCATCTAGTTAGGGCTGATCTGAAGGTATCTGAGGACAGGGCAGGGAATTTAGGTCTGTCACTAGAAGGCCTAAATTTTGGTTCCAATTCCGTCAGGAAATAACTTTGCAGAAGTCCTGGGTTGAATGGTGGCCCTCCAAAACAATGGATCATATCTTAATGTCTGGAACATGTGCGTATTACCTTGTATGGCAAGAGTGAATATTATTTTATATGACTAAAGGTGTGACTACATTAAGATTCTTGAGAGGAGGAGTTTTTCTTGGATTATCCAGGTGGGCCCTAAATGCATTCACATGTATTCTTATGAGATAGACGCACGGAGAAGAGAAGAAGGCAATGTGACGGCAGAGACAGAGACTGGTGTGATGTGTCTACAAGACAAAGAACACATGGAGCCACCAGAGGCTGGATGAGGCAAGGAGCAGATTCTTTCCTGGAGCCTTGGAGGGAGTGTGGCCCTGTTGTCACCTGGATTTTGGACTGATAGCCTCCTGAACTGTGGGAGAATATGTTTCTCTGTTTTGAAGCAACTCAGTTTGTGGTAATTTGTTATAGCAGCCATAGGAGACTGATACAAGTCACTTCCCCTCTCTGGACTCAATTCCCTCAACTGTAAAATAAGATTTAACTCCCCAGTTCTGACATTCTCCCCATCATTCCCTCAGCTGCAGACCCTCGTGGGGGAACAGGTCTCCATTCTCTAGACTGACCCTTTCCATGTGACATCAGTGTCTAAATAGGTCAAATTTTCCCTTTGGGGAACAGAGCTGGTCGAGTCAAGATGACTTTGCTAAGAGAAAAATATGTTCACAGACAGTTAAACTTTTTTCTTACTGTTAATTGCTAGAAAAGTATTCAGCCTTAACCCCAAAGAAGTCACCCAAATTACTCTGACCTCTCTGTGCATTTCAAAGAAAGCTCTCAGTATCTGCTTTCTAATTTATTCCAAACAGTCCCTGAAGCTTGAGGAACCATGGTTAAAGGAATTCCATAAAATTTGCTTTGGGAATGTAATCCACATCAAAATCCCAAGGTCATTTTTTAAAGAAATAGAATGAGAAATCATCAGATTTGTATGGAACCGCAAAAGACCCCAAATAGCCTAAGCAATCATGAGAAAAAAAGAATGATGTTGGAGTTATCATGCTACTTGACTTCAAGTTATACTATAGAGCTATGATAATCAAAAAAGCCTGGTTTTGGCAGAGAAACAGACACACAGAGCAATGGAACAGAATAGAAGGCCCAGATGTAAAATCATATTTATATGGACAGATAATTTTCAACAAAGGACCCAGAAACACACAATGGAGTAAAGATAGTCTCTTCAATACATGGTGCTAGAAAAACTGGAAAGCCACATGCAAATGAATGAAACTGGATTACAGTTTATCCCAATGTACAAAAGTTAATTCAAAATGGATCAAAGTCCTAAAAATAAGACCCAAAACAGTAAGTTACATAGAAGAAAATATAGGTACCAAACTTATGGGCCTTGGTTGCAGAGAACTTTTATGAATTTGACCCCAAAGATAAGGGAAGTAAAGTCAAAAATAAATGAATGGAACTATATCAAACTAAAAAGCTTCTTTCTGCACAGCAAAAGAAACTGACAACAAAACAAAGAAGCAGCCAACCAGATGGGAGATATTTGTAAACAGTAGCTCTGACAAAGGTTTAATTACCAGAATGCATAAGAACTCATAAAACTCAACAACAAACAAACAACCCAATCAAAAAGTGGGCAGGAGGGGCGGGGGGAAAGGGGGAACAAGACACATATGTAATACCTTAATAAAAAATAAAAAAAACTGCAAAAAAAAAAAAAAGTGGGCAGAGGACCTGAAAATACACCTCTCCCAAGAAGACATAATAACAGCCAACAGATATATAAAAAGATGTTCAACCTCACTGGTGATTAGGGAAATACAAATCAAAACTACAATGACAAAATAAAAAGCTTCTGCACAGCAAAAGAAACCATCAACAAAACAACAAGAAAGCCCACTGCATGGGAGAACATATTTGCCAACGCTATCTCTGATAAGGGTTTAATCTTCAAAATTTACAGGGAACTCATACAACTTAACAAAAGGAAGATAAACAATCCAATCAAAACATGGGCAATGGACCTAAATAGACACTTTTTGAAAGAGGACATACAGAAGGCCAAGAGACATATGAAAACATGCTCAAAGTCACTAATCATCGGAGAGATGCAAATCGACAATGACCATCTCACACCTGTTAGAATGGCTATCATCAACAAATTAACAAACAACAAGTGCTGGTGAGGATGCGGAGAAAAAGGAACCCTCATGTACTGCTGGTGGGAATGCAGACTGGTGCAGCCACTGTGGAGAACAGTATGGAGTTTCCTCAGAAAACTAAAAATGGAACTCCCATTTGACCCAATGATCTCACTTCTAGGAATATATCCCAAGAAACTAGAAACACCAATCAGAAAGGATATATGCACTCCTATGTTCATAGCAGCACAATTTACAATAGCTAAGATTTAGAAACAACCTAAGTGCCCACCAGCAGATGAGTGGATTAAAAAACTTTGGTACATCTACACAATGGAATACTATGCTGCTGTAAAAAGGAACTCCTACCATTAGAAGCAACATGGATGGAGCTGGAGAGCATTATGCTAAGTGAAATAAGCCAGTTGGAGAAAGATAAATATCACAGGATCTCACTCATTTCTGGAATATAATGAACAACATAAATTGATGAACAAAAATAGATCCAGAGACAGGGAAGCATCAAACAGACCGTCAAACATCAGAGGGAATGCAGGGGAGGTTGTGTGGGGTGGGGGGGGTGGGGGAGGAGGGATAATAGATCAACTAAAGGACTTATATGCATTCATATAAGCATAACCAATGAACACAGACACTGGGGGGACTGGAGGCATGTGCTAGGGGATGGGAGTGGCCAGGGAGGGGTCAATGGAGGGAAAAAGGAGACATATGTAATACTTTAAACAATAAATAAAAAATAAAGCAAATAAAAAAAAATGACAAGTGAAAAAGCCAAACATAAAAGGCCACATATTGTATAATTCCATTTATATGAAATACTCTGAATAGGCAAATCCACAGAGACAGAAAGTAGAATGGTGGTGCATGGGGCAGAATGACGGGAAAAACAAGGATTGACTGCTAAAGGGTAAGAGCTTTCTTTTTGGTGGTGATGAAAATGATCTGAAAGTAGAACATTGTCATATCTGTGAATACGTTAAAAACCACTGATTGTACACTTTAAATGGTGAATATTTTTGTATGTAAATATGTCTCAATAAAGCTGTTTAAATCAATCAATCAATCAATCAATCAATCAATCAATCCACAGTGAGATACCACCTCACACCTGGTAGAGTGGCCATTATCAACAAGACAAGTAACAACAAGTGTTGGAGAGGTTGTGGGAAAAAGGGAACCCTCATTCACTACTGGTGGGAATGTAGACTGGAACAACCACTATTGAAAGCAGTCTGGTGATTCCTCAAAAAATTAAGAATAGAGTTACCATATGAGCCAGCAATTTCTCTCCTGGATATATACCCCACAAAAAAACCTCAAAATCATGTATTCCCAATTATATATACATCTCTTATGTTCATTGCAGCATTATTCATGGTGGCCAAGCCATGAAAACAAAGAAAATGTCCCAAGATAGAGGACTGGATAAAGAAGATGTGGTATCCTATATAATAAAGAGGTAGTATGCAAATTGACCATCACTCCAACACACAAGATGGCCACCCCCATGTGGTGAAAGATGGCCACCCCCATGTAGACACAAGATGGCCTGCAGGGGAGGGCAGTTGGGGGTGACCAGGCTGGCAGGGGAGGGCAGTTGGATGTGACCAGGCCTGCAGGGGAGGACAGTTAGGGGCATTTGGGCCAGCAGGGGAGCAGTTAGTGTCCATCAGGCTGGCAGAGGAGTGGTTAGGGGGTGATCAGGCTGACAGGCAGAAGCAGTTAGGGGCAGGCAGGCAGGTGAGAGGTTGGGAGCCAGCAGTCCTGGATTGTGAGAGGGATGTCTGACTGCCCATTTAGGCCCGATCCCTGAGGGGTCCCAGATTGGAGAGGGTGCAGGCTGGGCTGAGGGACACACATACCCCCTGTGCACGAATTTCGTGCAACAGGCCTCTAGCATTTACACAATGGGATACTACTCAGCCATAAGAAAGGATGAAATAATGCCATTTGCAACAACATGGATGCACCTTGAGAACATTATGTTAAGTGAAATAAGTCAGTCAGAACAAGCAAAGAACTATATGATTCCACTCATATAAAACTGAAATTCATGAATACAAACTGCAGTGTGGTGACGCCAGAGGGAGAGGGTGGGGGAGAAGGGGGTTCTAGTATAAGGTGACAGGAGAACATTTGACTTTGGGTCAGGGGGAACATGGTACAATATACAGATCTTGTAATATAGAAACCTATACCTGAAACCTATATGTTCATGCTGACCAATGTCACCCCAATGAATTTAATTTAAAAAATATTTTGCTTTGGGGCTGCTGGGTAAATGTGGTACAGAGGTAATTGACTTACCTCATCTTAGTGCCAGCTTCAGCTTTCTCTGCAACTCCATTACTAGCAGTTCAAATGACTGCGTGGGACTCAGGGCATCCAGTTATGTGACTCAAGAGTCTCATTTGCAATTACTATTAACCAGAAAAGCCCCATGATTGCTCTGTGCCCACCGAGTAGAATATCATACAATATTCACAGAAACCAAAGGGCTGGAAGAGGCTGCAGGGGAAGCCTTTAGAGTTAAGCTCCTGGAGTGAGCACAGCTAGCTCCAGCCTCTCCCTTATCCTTCCTGCCCTGGAAGGTGCTAATGAGCTGTGAGGAGGCTCAAGCCTGGACAGCAGAAGGAAGGTGGTATTATTTCTAAAAAACTCAGAATGGGGCTCTCCGAGGTGGCTATGTCAATAAGAACTGAGTAACTAACTATAGGATTAAACAATCTTGTCAGAGCCTTTAAGTGCTTTAAAAAGATATTCAGGCTGAACACTCCAAAGGCCGCCTCTAAATTTCTAAAAACAATGCCCAGGTCTTTAGTGCTCATTTGGCTGCCTGGTGTGCTGTATCAAGCAGAGTTAGTGAAAGCCCCAAGGACCATGGGACTTCCAAAGATTATTCCATAAAAGTAGGGGCAATGTTTGGCTTTGCCACACTTTTCTTCTTGGCTCCCTCCTTCAATGATCCTCCTCCTCCTCCATGCACCCCCCCCACCCCCCAACCCCCAATCCATCCCCCCCATCACTCAACATACTTCATCCACAAAGGTTGGTCTTAGAATAAAAGGCATGTGATTGCTTCAAGTAAAGGTACTAAAAATGCCCTAATTTTCTATTTAGTATCTGTCAGGCACTTAAAGTCATTATTGTCCCATATGCCCCTCCCACCATTGTGTGTGCCTTTGAGTAAACCCAAGGTTAACAGGTTACACTAGAGAAGAGCTCTGGGGAGGCTGAATAGAGGAGTGACTTGCCTCCCAGTAGAGGTGAGGGGGTTAAGCCCTCACTTCTGGATGCTGGGGAGGGCATGGGGGGGGGAGGGGTCTCAGCAATGATACTGACACTAACAAGGGCCTCTTGCAAGTTTCTCAGAAAGCATCTTACTAGTCTTCTTTCAGGAACTGGTTTATCAGGGGGCTGTGGTTAAAAGGAGGAAGTTGCCCAGCGGGCCTCAGCTCAGCCACTCTCTGCTTGGGAAGGGCTGTGGACCCACCCCAGAGGGGCTGTGCCGCCACTACAGATCCTTCCCTGGAGAAGCGTAGGTTCAGGAACTCCTGCGTCCAGTCCACCCCTCCAAGGGCACCTCTGGAGATGGGGAGGAAGAGGGAGGGCTGCCCAGGGCAAGCATTATAGAAGCAGCTAGGGTGGACAGGAGAGGAGCTAGGAGAGAAAGGCACTTTGGATTTGGAAACAAGAAAAAGACATGAGGAAGAAAGGATTGATGAATCCAGACCAAGTCAGAGCCCTCACTGGTGCCAGCCCGGGCTCGCTGGCTGCACTTCAGTAATCTCTGTGAATGAAGAAGCAGAGAGCTGCCAGCCAAGAACACTGGCTTCTTGGCACTGGTCACTTTCATAGCGTAGGAAGGAGAAGTGGGGGCATCGTCTGTGCAAAGAGCCCTCCTTACAGGCAGAGACAGACAGACAGACAGACTCTACAGAGGCAGCTCTGCTATAAATCCTTCCCCTGCCTGGGACTTGGTTAAAGCAGAGGCCCCTCATATTCTAGGCCAGCTACACTAAACATCTCTTTTAATTAGGGTGGGATGAAGGGGCTTAATGACTTTAACTAGGGTATCTGCATTCCTGGGAAGTCTTCTGCCTTCCATTTAGAAGGAAAGATACCGGCTTTAAAGGAATCCCAGGTTACTAAGTAATTGCCATAATAAGATTGAGAATGAAGGTGACCTATACAAACACATTTTTCTCTGCTCAGAAAGTCAATTTTTATTATAACTCAGCACTTGCCTCAGGTCCTATAATACTGTCAGCATTATCAGGAAATCCCAGGGAAGGATGAAGTGTAAAAATGTTTCCACAAAAGAAAACAAAGCAAAAAAACACAGTCTTCCCAGCCCTCTTAGGTAGCTGCGTGCCACCTGAAAGTAAGGTTGCAGTCTCTGTGTCCTACGTCACCAACCCAGGTACCAGTATCCTACAGAGTGTGGGAAGCACCACAGATGAATAGTTATTCTGGGTGAACATTGCCACAGCTTTTTTTTTTTCTTTGAAAGAATTTTTCCCCATATGGGTCACAGCTTCTTATATCCTAGGCATATTTCTGTGGTCTGTCTATGGAAATTAATGCTTACAAGGAGCACTTTTCTTTCGAGGTTTTATGTATTTTTTAATATAAGTGATGGGAGCAGCAATGCTCCTGTGGAATTGGTCCTTTAAAAGCTCTGCAAATGACTGTTAGCCCTCAGGTTTGAGAAGCAGGTAAGATTTACCTGATGCACCACCTGGATAGTGGAGGAGCACAAAATGTTATCTGCATCTCCACGGAGGCAGCCTGGGCTGCAGAGGTGCCTCTGCCTGGCACAGCCTCTGTGAATCTCGTTTGTTCTGCTGCACCCTCTGGTTGCATTAGCGGCACTCAACTTGCTTTGCTTACCTGCAGTGAAGCTCATCTGAGCCAATCTCTTAAGTAGTTTTTTATGGAAAGTGGAAAGCCAAATGAAAATGTATTTGAAAAAGTGAGCCATGGAAAATAGCCTCTAAAAGCATATGTCACCTATTTTTATGTTACTGCTTATAGCGTTTTTAAGTTGGCTAAAGGCTTTAAGTGACAACTTTTGAAGTTTCTAATGAATTCTTACATATTATGTGCAATAACGTAATTTTTTTTTGAAGGAGAGTGTTATAAAGCACATCCACCTCTGGTATCTCTTTTCAGCCTCACAGAGCCATGGAGGAGGCAGCATAGGTATTTGTGTGTCCATTTTGAAAGGCTCAGAGAGGTTGAGACTTGAGGTCACACAGCTCATCAGAGCTGACCCATGACCTCCAACCTGACTCTGGACTCCTGGACTCAGGCAGCAGAACTACTTGTCAATATCCAGGCACAAATCACTGAAAATTATACGCAAATGCACTGCACCCACCCCACACCAAGATATGAGCGCCCCTCTGCTCCTCCACCATCAGCAGTAGGCAATGAGCCACAGAAATCCAAACTTTGGGAATGCTAAATCTCATAAACAATTTTCAAATATATTGAAATGCAAAACAGGAGTAAACAAAATGTCTTGCCACAGGGAACTAATGTAAAGTGACAAAATAATGGGAGTTTTGAATGTGGTCTCAAAAATGGCCATGAAATGGAATTCAGAATCATATTTTAATATGTACACCATACACTTGCTTTGCCAAGGATGACTAGTGGTGAATTCTCATTTATAAAACTAAGCCATAAAAGAAATAGTGAAATGAGGAGAAAGAGAGAGCGAGAAAGCAAGAGAGAGCACGGGGACAAGAGAGGAAGAGGTTGCGTGAGACAGTGTTAGCCACAGCTTGGGTACCGCAGATCGCCAGTTCATCATAGGGTCCAGAGCAAGCCATCACCCCTCCATTCAGGAGTGGCCGTGACAATGGCCCTAGGGGCTCCAGGCAGCTGTCCCTTCTAGGGACTTGCAGAAATAGCGGGGCGGGTGTAGGAGGCACCCACAAGCGTTGACTTGCAGTGATCCGACGGAGAAGAGTCTAACTCTTTCTAGGAGTTTATAAAGTGATGAACAACAAGCAAGTCCCTTCCTGCCCAAGATCAGTCAGTGGTCAGAATAACAGATCTATCCCCATAAAGATTATTCCAGCACATTCTTCCTACAGAGGTGCCCTTCCCCCTATCTCTCAGCCCTGGGCATAGTGAGGACAGGAAAGCAACTCCCAATGAGTCCATCATTTATTTTAGCACAGAGTCATGATGGCTGTTTCATATTTCGGGAGTTCAGCTACCCCCCCCTCCCCGCCCCCGCATCTCCACTACTGCCCTGCTTTCTAAACGTCTTCCTAGTTAGTGGCTCTTGATTCATTTCCCCATCATTCTTGGCCGGGATGTGGTGCGGTCCTCCAGGATCCCATATTTTGGCTGTTCTTCTAAAGAGCATTGACCTGAAGGCACAAATGAAGAGGCAGTGGCGCCAGACGCGCAGCCGGGCGGCCGCAGGCAGCACAGCACCCGCAGACGCCTGCGGTGACTCAGACAGCAGCTCGGAGCAGTCTCATTATTGTACAGCTGAAGCAAGTCTGCCTCCTCCCGTACTCGGTGCAAGGGGGCGGGGAGGGGGGTTGGGATGAGGTATCTAGCTCGCAGGAAGCAAACACAAACTCCTGACATCCTCCCCCGCCTCCCTCATTCACACATATGCTCACTCACTCAAGCCGAGTCTGAGCACAAGGAAAATAGAGCCTCCCTTGCCGACTCCCAGGTCCTTGTCTGGGTGTTTCTGCCCTGTTACTTCAGTGGCAGCCCGAGGGGGCTTCCGAAATCCATGTGCTTGCCTGCTTTTGCAAACACATGGGGCAGTCTGCAATTTAGGTAACTTTTCAACCCTGTCTACTGAACATTTGCCTACAAATATCTGAGAGAGGGGGGCGGGGACGCCCCTAATCCCTCCGCCACCTCCACTTCTGACCCCCATCAAACTCTTGGGCTGACGCTTGGGGGAAAGAAACTAGACCATCACTCCAGCTGTCCTGGCCAGTCAGGGGGAAAAGCAAACCGCCACGACAGCACAGAATGAGCGAGTCAACTCTGAGTCCCAAACACGGTCCTGGCACCAGCGAAACAGCATTAGCCAGGAGCTCCGTGCACACGCGGGAGGGTCACTCTGTGCACGCGCGGGAGGAGAAAGGACTTGAACCCCAGCGGCGTGAATATTAAACCATAGAGAGCAGCTCACCTTCAGGTTGTGCGTGGGGTTTACGACGCAGACAAGTTGGCCAGCGGCGGAGAACACCCGTTTAGCCTTGTAGTGCTGAAAGCGGAGGTGAATGAGATCTAACACAGCTCCAAAGCACTGGGTAAAGAAAAGCATCACAACTTTTGGGGGGTCGTTGGCACAGGAAGGCAGCGACGCAGCTGTAAGTCCTTGGGCTCTGGAAGGAGCGCAGCCGCTGAGACACTCCGCTCCAGACCGGCTTAGCGAGCCTTCATATTCATCATCAAAACAAGATGGTTAGAATCTTGCAGCAGTGAGGCGGCCAATCAAAAGGACAGAAGTGTTATCCTTGAGGTGCAGAGACAGCCAATAACAAATGCCTCCCCTACTGAAACTCCCTGATGAATTGAGCCTGGCAGAGAATGTATTATTGAACATTACCATAGATCAGCACATTGCATTTATCTTGTGATTACAGCCAACCATACATAATGCTGGGGAGATCGGCTGACAAAATTGATTGCTTAATGTGTCTCCATTTATTAATTGACTTAATTTAACATAAGAGCCTTTCTTAATGGGCTGGCAAAAACGTAAAGCGTTTCAACCTCTAAATAGTAAAACAGCCTGTTCCAAAGTAGGCAGATGGATAACGCTGATCGTGGCTCGACTCACCAGAGCTGCCTGGGAAAAAAATCAAATATTACAAGACGCCTCTGATTCCAGATAAGGATTTGGCAGGGGAAGAAACATACATCTTTTAATCTTGCGTTCTAACCCTCTCTGCAATTCGAGTTTTCAGCCCCTTGAAAAATCTTACTCTCCACTCTTTATAAAAAGGAAAGAAAAAAAATTCCACACAAGGAAAACAGACTATATATATATATATATATATATATATATCCATAATACTGTAATTACTGAAGCCTGAAGATATTAAAGCATAAAAATGCACTGAGTATGCTTCTAAAAATAATGAAATCCCTGATGCATGAATGCACACCACAGAAAACCTACACAGAGAGGAAAGTGGCTTGTAAATCAGCAAAATAATTACAGATGCAGAGGTTCTTTGCTTGTCATTCATTTGCATATTGGTGGGCAGCCAATTGCTAATTAACCACTAAATTGCTGGATACGTTAAAATAGAAAGTAAGAGCACACATACCACATCATTTGCGTGTGCCTGCGAATGCCAGCAACACGTTTCTGGGCTGAGCAGGCAGAGGGCATTCTAGTCCTCAGACTGCACTCCTCTCTCTTCCGAATGGGGCTGGGGTGGGGAAGTAAGCCCACTCGCATCTTCTGGAAGAAAGGCTCCGAGTAGCACCAGAGGAGTTATAGTTTCAGGAAATAGGCAGCCTTCCCAACTACAGCAGGAGAGTTGAGTGTTGTGTCTCCCCTGTCCTTTGATTGTTTTTCTATTAAAAGTCAGCCCAAATCCAGTGTGCCTGGGTGAGCACGGGCCTTGTGCCTGAATTGCATCCGGAGTTGTGAGCCCATTGCTCCTTCTGGAATGGCTCTCACTCCGCTCCGGCTATAGAGCTCAGGTTGTAATATCTGAAAGTGTACTAGTACATACATGTGGGACACCTATTCTGTGACCTGGTCAGGCAATTAAATTAACAACACATTAAGATATAGGGAAAAAATGAACAGGTTTACTGAAACCAGCTCGAAGCCCAGGTATTAGTTTTAATTTAATTTTTAAACCAAACCAAATGTCTTAAGAGACAAATAAGCCAGGCACCAATTAAAATGGAAACCTGGTACTTTCTAAAATAATTGCACTGGCACAAACTTAGAAGATGACAATTTTTTAACTGATTAGGATCTGATCAATATGATACATTTATGGGATATGAGTCCCTGCACCTAGTTATTAAACAGTTTGTAAACAAGGTTGCTGACCCACAATACCAGCATCTCTCTCTAAAGCTTTTATTTTCCAGAACTATCAGTATTTTAGTGTTCAGCTGAAAAAAAAAATTCAACATTTTTTAATTGCCTTACTTTTTTTAAAAGATACAAGTAAGATTGCAACTTCATAGATTTCTTAAAAACATATCTAATAATTCATAAAGGTCCAAACTTCCCTTTTCTCCATCCTTTGTTAGAATAAAACTATTGTGTTTTTGTTTCTCCCTTTGTGCAGCCTTAGACAGGTTTCTTAACCCTTTTAAAGCTCGGTTTCCACACATACCACAAGAGAATAATAGAAATTTGTTTTTTTCTAGGTCATTGTGAAGACTATGACGATGTATCTAGAAATACCCAGCACAGTGCCTTGAAATAACTTGATTCCAATGAGCACCTTGGTGGAAGGGTGATTATTTGGCAATATGTTGTTTCTTTTTGCTCCATGAAATATTCCCTCCCACTGATATTCATGCTGTCATCCAGGGTCATGGAAGCAGAGGGCATGACAAGAGAGAACTTGGCTCCTGCTATGTTCTTAAGGGTTAGTGTTCCTGATATCACCTAGTGACCTGGCCTGGGAGTGAGGGTCGAAGGGCTAAGGAGTGTATATTGACATCAGTGGTAAGAATAATGTCACCGACCTGCTATTGTGGTTTTATTACCTTGGTCTCAGACTTGACTCCTTGCTCTAACTCTGTATTCAAAACTGCTCTATGTCAGTCTCTTTTAAAAAATATTTTATTAATTGAATTTACTGGGATGACACTGGTTTAAAAAACCATACAAGTTTCAAGTGTACAACTCAATAAAACATCAACAGCATGCTGCATCCTGTACCCATTAACCCCAAGCAAAGTCTCTTTCAGCCCCCATTCCACCCCTTTGCCCACCTCTACTTAGCCCCCCCTTTTCCCTCGGGCTATCACCATACTGTTGTCTCTGTCTATGTCTTATGCATATGCTTTTTGGCTACTCCCTTCACCTTCTTTCATCCAGTCCTCCCACACTCCTGCCCTCTGATAGCCATCAATCTGTTCCATGTATCCATGGCTCTGTTTCTATTTTGTTCATCAGTTTATTTTGTTCATTAGATTCCATATATAAGTGAGATCATATGGTATTTGTCTTTCTCTGACTGGCTTATTTTACTTAGTATAATAATCTCCAGCTCCATCCATGTTGTCCCAAAGGGTAAGATTTCCTTCATTTTTACAGCCAAGTAGTATTGTGTAAATGTACAACAGTTTTTTTCATTCACTCATCTACTGATGGGCACTTGGGCTGTTTCCAGATCTTAACTATTGTAAATTATGCTGCTGTGAACATAGGAGTGCATATATCCTTTCTGATTGGTGTTTCAGGATTTGTAGGATATATTCCCAGAAGTGGGATCACTGGGCCAGATGGCAGTTCCATATTTAAATTTTTGAGGAAACTCGATACTGTTTTCCACAGTGGCTGCACCAGTCTGCATTCCCACCAGTAGTGCACTAGTGTTCCCTTCCCTCCACATCCTCGCCAGCACTTGTTGTTTGTTGATTTGTTGATGATAGCCATTCTGGCAGGTGTGAGGTGATACCTCATTGTCCTTTTAATTTGTATCTCTCTAATAATTAGTGATATTGAACATTTTTTCATATGTCTGTTGGACATCTGTATGTCCTCTTTGGAGAAGTGTCTATTCAGGTCTTTTACCCATTTTTTAATTGGGTTGTTTGTTTTCCTGGTGTCAAATTGCATATGTTATTTACGTATTTTGGGGATAAATCCCTTATCAGATGTACCATTGGCAAGTATGTTCTTCCATTCATTGGTGATTCCCTTTTCATTTTGTTGATGTTTCCTTTGCTGTGCAAAAGCTTTTTAGTTTGATTTAGTCTCATTTGTTTACTTTTTCTTTTGTTTTCCTTGCCTGAGGAAATATGAGCAAAAATATTGCTATGATAGATGTCTGAGTTTTTACTGCCTATGTTTTCTTCTAGGATTTTTATGGTTTTTATTCTTGTGTAAGGTGTAACTTCATGGCCTAGTTTCCTTTTTTGCATGTACCTGTCCAATTTTCCCAACACCATAGAAGCATGAACAGACTGTTGAACCTCAGAGGGAAGGCAGGGGAGGATGGGTGGGAAGAGACCAATGAACTTGTATGCATATATGCATAACCTGTGAACATGGACAATGAGATAGTGAGGGCCTGGGGGTGGGGGTGGGGTGAGGACAGGAGTGGGCTGGAAGAGGTTAATAGGGGAAAAGGAGGACTTATATAATACTTTAAACAATAAAGATTTAAAAAAAAAAACACCTAAAATACCAGAATAAAAATAAAATAAAAATAAAAAGACTGATAATTGGCATGGGGAAAAAAAAAGATTTTCTTTATATACTTAGGTGCTCCTATGTTGGATACATAGATATTTACAAGGGTTATATCTTCTTTTTCAAAAAAATATTGATTTTAAAGAGAAGAAGGGAGATAATAGATAGATAGGTAGACAGATAGATGATGGATGGATGGATAAATAGATAGGTAGATACATACTGATG
This sequence comes from Corynorhinus townsendii, assembly GCA_026230045.1. Lineage (NCBI taxonomy): Eukaryota > Metazoa > Chordata > Mammalia > Chiroptera > Vespertilionidae > Corynorhinus > Corynorhinus townsendii. The sequence continues at coordinate 89,532,598 of JAPDVU010000003.1, forward strand.
TGAGAAAGAAACATCAATAAGCTGCCCCTGCATGCACCCCAACTGGGGATTGAACCCCCAAGCAGAGTATGTGCCCTGACCAGGAATTGAATCTGCCACCTTTCGTGTATGGGACAACACTCCAATCAACTGAGCTACACTGGCAAGGGAAAAGGTTATATCCTCTTGTTGGATTGATTTCTTTATTATTATGTAGTGACCTTCTTTGTCTCTTTTATGGCCTTTGTTTTCAAGTCTATTTTGTCAGATATAAATATTGCTACCCCAGGTTCTTTTTTGTTTGCTTCCATTTGCATAAAATATTTTTTTATCACTTTACTTTCATTCTGTGTATAACTTTTTGTTCTGAGGTGGGTCTCTTGTAGACAGCATATATATGGGTCATGTTTTATTATCCATTTAGCTACCCTATGTCTTGATTAGACCATTTAATTAGTTTACATTTAAGACTATTATTTATAGGTACTTATTAATTGACATTTTATTCTTTATACCTATGTTCCTCTCCTCCTCTCTCTCTCTCTCTCTCTCTTTCTCTCTCTCTCTCTCTCTCTCTCTCTCTCTGTCTCTCTCTCTCTCTCTCTTTTCTTAAAGCAAGCCCTTTAGCATTTCTTTCAATACTGGTTTGGCGGTAATGAACTCCTTTAGATTTTTTTGGTCTGGGAAGTTCTTTATTTCACCTTCAATTTAAATGATAGCCCTGTTGGATAAAGTAGTCCCGGTTGTTGGTCCTGGCTTTTTATTACATTGAATATTTCATGCCAGTCTCTCCTGTTCTGAAGTGTTTTTGCTAAGAAATCAGCTGATAGAATTATGGGCACTCCCTTGTAGATAACTAACTGCTTTTCTCTTGCTGCTTTTAAGATTCTCTCTTTGTCTTTAACTCTTGGCATTTTCATTATGATGTGTCTTGGTGTGGACCTTTTTGGGTTCCTCTTGTTTGGGACTCTCTGAGCTTCCTGGACTTGTAAATCTATTTCTTTCACCAGGTAGGGAGAGTTTTCTGTAATTATTTCTTCAAATAAGTTTTCAATATCTTGCACTCTCTCTTCTTCTTCTGGCACTCCCATAATGCAAATGTTGGTATGCTTGAAGTTGCCCCAGAGACTCCTTACACTATCTTCATGTTTTTGGATTCCTTTTTCTTTTTGCTCTTCTGATTGGGTGTTTTTTGCTTCCTCATATTCTATATCACTGATTTGATTCTCAGCACCCTCTACTTTATTGTTGAATCTCTGTAAATTATCCTTTATTTCACTTAGTTTATGCTTAATTTCTGACTAGTCCTTTTTCATATCTTTGATGTTCTCACTACAGTACTTGAAATTCTCACTAAGATCCTTGAAAGTCTCACTATGTCTCTTGAAGATCTCATTAATATCCTTAAGCTACCTTATAACCATTCTTTTGAATTCTGTATCTAGTAATTTGCTTGCTTCCATTTCATTCAGTTATTTTTTCTGGAGTTTTTTTCTGTTTTTTCATTTGTGACATGTTTCTTTGTCTTCACATTTGGCTACTCCACTGTATTTGTTTCTATATATTAGGTAGAGCTGCTATGTTTCCTGGAATTGGTAGAGTGGCCTTGTGTAATAGGTGTCTTGTAGGGCCCAGTGGCTCAGCCTCTCCAGTCACCTGAGCTGGGCACTCTAGGTGCACTCCTGTGTGTACAGTCTTGTTGTAGTTGAGCCTTGATTGCTGTTAGCGTCACTGGGAGGAAATGACCTCTAGGTTAATTGGCTGTGAGGACCAGCTGCAACTACAGTGGAAAAGCTGCTGTGCAGAAGACACCCTTATGGAACAGGACTTGCTTCAGTGGGGTTTTGGTGCTCACTGAGTGTTCTCCTTGAGTGTGTCACTTGTGGGTGTGTAGAGTTGTAATCTGGTATGGTCTGAAGTTATCCACTGGGTGCACTGGCTCTGGGGCCTCCCAAGAGGTGCAAAGTCAGCCACTGCTTGGGACCACCCAGCAGGAGCTACAGAGTGATCTACAGATGGCTGCTACTTTTATCGGGCTTGGAAGTGCCTTGGCAAGGCCAAGTTGTGAAGCAAGGCAGGTTGGTACTAGTGCTGAGTCTTGGGCCTCTTATTGATAGGTTTGGGGTACATTGATACCAGCTGCTGCTTGTTTGAGAGATTTTAGGAAAGTTGGAAGCCTGAGCCAGGACAGGCCATTCATATGGAAAAAATGCTGCAAACAGCTTGGGTGGGACTGCAAATTGGGTGAGTTGGGGTCTCAGGGAATCACCAGGGTGTAACAAACAGTGTGAGCCAGTCTGATGGAGACTCAGATATGGCTGCCAGCTCTGCGACAAGGGAGGTCTCAGTTTAGGAACAATAACCCATGTGAGCACCCCTATCTGCAACAAAACCACCCCCAAGTTCCGACTTTAATGCCAGACAATCCAGTTCCTTTCTGTATGTCCTTGGGTCCCCCCCTACCCCACCCCAAGCAGCTACCCCAGCACTGGTGCTCAGAGGGAATGAGTCCTGGAATGTCTATGCAATGGCCCTTTAGGAAGAACTGCCTGGGTCTACAGCAGCTTCCAAATCACTCAGCCACAATTCCCGCTGGTTTTACAACTCAAAATTATGGTTATTTCTCTTCCCATCTCTAGAATCCTAGGCTGGGGGTCTGGTGCGGGGCTGTGACCCCTTGCTTTTCAGAAGAGGCCTCTGCAGCAGAGATATCCCTTGGGATTGAAAAAACAAACAAAAAACACTACACATGAGTTGTCAACCAGCCCATTCTGTGCCTCTGCCCCTCCTACCTATGTACTTTCTTCTTTACTTCTTTAGTTGTAGGACTTCCATTCAGCCAGATTTCAGATGGTTCTGAATGATGGTTGTTCTATATTTTAGTTGTAATTTTGATGAGGTTGAAAAGACTGCTAGTAGAAGCCCAAGATAAATAAAGGCTTATTTTGAAAGAGTTTGTGAATATGGTTTCATTTCAGTGGGCTTAACAAGAATTACAGAAGATCCATGAAGTTTTTAAGAGAATTAAATAGGCAGAAATGCCACATGTTTGAATTGGAAGGGGTGGAGTCAATATAAAATGACAAGAGGCCTTTGGGTCATAAAGCTTCTGTAGGCAGGAAGCAAGCTAAGAAAACTATTCAGCAAAAAACAAGGGTTGCCTTTCACACAAAAAAAGAAAGAATGACCAAGAGCTCAGAGGTTGAAGCTGAGAGCTATGAAGACTCATTTTTAGGCCTTGTGTTTTAGTCAAGGAACTTTCAGCATTTGCCCTGATGGGTTTTACTATGGGTTGGAGGCTCCTTAGTGTCTTCAGTTTTCCTCTCTTTTGAATGGGGTGGGGGTGGTTTATAGTAGTTACCCTATGCTTGTCCCACCATTGTTTGTTAAATGTATGTGCAGGTAACACATAACTTTTCTCTTTAGACCATAGGTGTTCAGATTGTGAGGAACTGCACTCAAAGAGCTCTATTCTAAGACACCAGAGGAGTCTCTTCCACACTGTAACCTGATGTAGGTAACGAAGATCCTGGACTTCAAGCTGATGCCATTAAAGAATGAGATTTTGGGTTAGTCTTTGGAAGGGATGAGTTTATTTCACATTTGCAATATAAATAAGTTGCAGCCAGAGAGTGGAAAGAAATAAGCCTGACATTCTTTGACATTCCCCTTTAAATGGATGGAGGCTAATTCTCCTTCCAGACAAAGTGAATTGTTTATAATAACAGAATTTGATAGACATGACAATATGTGGTTTTTGAGGTTAGATAAAAATACTCCCATTTATGTCTTGCTCTCTTGAGTTACTTACTTTGTTAAAAGCCAGAAACCACATTTCAAGGACCCTCAAGCAGCCCCCTAAGAGCAACTGAAGTCTTCTGTCAACATCAAGCATTGACTTGGTAGCCAGGTAAGTAGGCTTCCTTGGAAACAGGTCTCCAGCCCCAGTCATACCTTCACATGACTACAGCCCTAGCTGACATATTGTCTGCAATCTCATGGGAGACTCGGACCCAGAACAGCACAACTAAGAGGCTTCTGATTTCCTGATCCTGAGAAACTATGATGTAATTAGTGTTTTTCATTTCTTTGAACCATTAACTTTTGGGGAAATTTGATATATGTGTATTGTTGATGAAGAAAATGAGTAATTATGTTGGTATAATTGATTTAAGAAAAAGCAGCCTAGACCTAACTGGTTTGGCTCAGTGGATAGAGCGTTGGCCTGCAGACTGAAGGGTCCCAGGTTCGATTCTGGTTAAGGGCATGTACCTTGGTTGTGGGCACATCCCCAGTAGGGAGAGTGCAGGAGGCAGCTGATCAATGTTTCTCTCCCATTGATGTTTCTAACTCTCTATCCCTCTTCTTTCCTCTCTGTAAAAAATCAATAAAAATACATTTTAAAAAAAGAAAAGAAAAAGGAGCCTCAGGTATTGCATTGGTGAATGCAAATGACAATCATTGCAATGGTGTATTTCATTTTAGGGAGCAGGCAAAGGAGGAAGAGAAGGAGGATGACGATGAAGAGGAGGAGGAGTACAAAAGCAGTTTCTTAATTCTGTTCACAGGAAAGACCTTGAAACATAAGTACCTTAAAACAGAGATTGTGGTTTCTATATAAACAAACGAACTAGATCTCCTTGAAGAAATGAATACTTCTAGGTCTGGAGCAGAAAATGTTTAACATGAACCTGGAACATCTCATCACACCAGAAAGTAAGGATGCAATAAATAGAATACTAGAAAGGAATTGAAAGCAATGTGAAGAGGCTCTCACTGGCTGAAGACAGGGCAATTGGAGCATGATTAAGAATAACAACTGCCTGGCCAGCATGGCTCAGTGGTTGCACATCGACCTATGAACCAGAAGGTCATGGTTCCATTCTAGGTTAGGGCACATGCCCAGGTTGCGGGCTTGATCCCCAGTGTGGGGTGTGCAGGAGGCAGCCAATCCATGATTCTCTCTCATCATTGATGTTTCTATCTCTCTCTCCCTCTCACTTCCTCTCTGAAATAAATAAAAAATATATATATTTTAAAAAGAATAACACCTGCGTGGAGGCCCTGTCTAGAGTACACCTGATGTTCAAGGCCACTCTGAGTGTAGGAATCCTAATCAGTGTGTTTAAGGCTAATTTGCTATACACAGGTGCAAAGGCAAGGACACAGCAATCTATACACTGTGCAGATGTGCCTTTCTGAAGCCCAAATACTGAGGTCACTATTTGGCATAAAGCCTCTTTTGTCTAAGTTAGTATAAGGTATGTTGCTGACCAGCCAGTGCGCTGCTGCTACTATGTTTGTATAGCTCCTATGTTGGGATCTGTGTTGTAGGGAAGTTGTATTACTGACCAGCTGGTGCTGGCTGTTTTTGCTAGGATGGTTCTTGTGTTTGCTACTGTATTAACAAGGACTAGACCAGTGGTCGGCAAACTCGTTAGTTAACAGAGCTGCAGTTTGCCAACCACTGGACTAGACTGCTTTGTCTGATGGCTACTTGGACTACAATAAAGACTCTCTCATACATCTATGATTTCTTATGTCTTCTCTGTCCCTTACCCAGTGTCCAAGGAGGTCCAGCCCCTGGCAGAGGGACTCGGACCCAACAGTTGTGTAGTGGAGCCATATTCAAGGAGTGAATACTCCAACAATTGGTGCAGCAAGTAGGGTCAAGGATAAACTTACTCCCCAACAAACTGCAATGGATTAAAACACATCTAATATTAAGTCCATGCATTCATAATGGTACTAGAAAAACTAATTAGTCCACTTTGGATCATGCTTGGCACTTAATTCATTATATTGATACTGGCAAATAAAGGGAATAAATTGGGCACTTATTCTACTTTTCTTCATGAACTGTACCTTGGTATAATTGGTATTGTGTACATCCTGGGAAGTCTACAACAGTGTTTACAAAGCATTCTTGCTAAAGTAACAAACATGAAGTCAGATCAAACTTCTAGATTTAGCTACCAATTTTTAGGAAACATAGGAGACAGGGGAATATGATAAATGACAACATGGAGATTCATTAGAAAAATTCAGGTTATAAGAAATTCTACAGGGAAAATGACCAGGTTCTTTAACAAATAAATCATTGGAAAGAGAGACGGGAGGATGGGGGAGAGAAGAGAGAGAGAAAGCGAGAGAGAAAAATCATGTTTCAAATAATTTTTATAGCATGCAAACATGTCCAGTGTATATTAAATTAGGAAAATAGGGATATATAATTGTATTTATAGCCCTGATCAGTGTGACTCAGTTGGTTGAGCATCTTCTCATGCACCAAAAGGTTTCCAGTTTGATCCCTGGTTTGAGAGCATGTAGAAGGCAACTGATTGATGTTTCTCTCACATATCAATGTTTCTCTCTCTCTCTCTTTTCCTTTCTCTCTCTCTAAAATCAGTAAAAACATATTTTGAAAATTGTATTTATAAAACAAATCCACCTTATTTTTAAAGAAACATACAGCATAAAAAAAAACAAAAATAATAACAATATCTATAGACAGCAGGATTATTGGTAATTTTAAAATATTTTATATTTCCCAAACCTGTTTTAATATGCAAATATTATTTTTATATTCACTGCATTATATCCCTTTTGGAATAAGAGTAAGTAGATAAATTAGTAAAAATATGTCTATAGTAATGAAAAAACAGATTATTTAAAAACTGTTGTTGTTTTTCACATGATGGCCCTGTGCTTCTGTCCATTGACATTCTGTTTCCTACAAGAACACTGACAGATTTCATTGGATTGTGATGTATTGGTGGGTCTCATCTCTCTAGTAACAGGCATTTATTTTACTAAGGATTCTACAAAGAAAGACCAGAACCCAAAGGCATGACCCAGCCCTTCTAACTCTGTGATGGGTAGACAAATTCTGTTAACCCTCACGCATCTGAATAATGAAGTCTGACTTTGGTGGATGAAAACAGGAAAAGGAAACAAACAGCCTTAACATAGCCCAGGTTGGGTACAGATGGTCCAAGAGCAACAAGTTTATTCTGTAATGTTGCCAAGGCAACAGCAGCTGCTTCTGGCATTATAGAGGGGAGGGGGAGGGGGAACCAGTAGAAATAAAGAGGCAGAATGATTCTGTAAATATTTCCTAGGAAAATAGGAAATAATACTAAAGTATCAAATATTGCCTGGGTATACATACTTCCATAACACTTGAAGTGTCATCAATGAAAGGCAAATGGTATTTTTCATATTATATCTACCTAGAACCAAATAGGGGCTCAGGGCCTCGTGTCATATGGTCACTTCCCTTCCATGGCTCCAAACAGCAGTGGGGAGATCTTTCTGATAGCCTCAATCGTTTGAGTGTCAAAACACATGGATGCTTTCTTGTGACAGTTACTGCAGCACCTCACCCATTCACATGGCTGAAAGATGCTTATGTTTGCACTGTGTGTGGACTTGAGTGGGAGGATGAGAGGAAAGGGACAGGATTGGTCTTCCTCCTCCTCCTTCCCTCCCGGTGGCTCCAGCCTCCAGACCTTTTTATCTGCAAAGGAAGGTGATGAAGGGAGGGAAATGTGGCATCGAGGAGGGAAGGGGAAGAGCAGAGTGTGCTAGAGATATTTTCGCTTAAGGGGCAGAGCCAACAGACTACCTGCCCAGAAGGCAGCCTCTTAGGACCACAGGGAGCCTGGGGAGAATAAAGTCAGGGGCTGTTTAATCAGAGTTGGTGCCCAGCTCCATGTCTAACAGGTCTTGGAAAGGGATGGGAGCTGAAGATGAAAACAGAGATATGGAAACGACCAGTGGGAGATGTTAAGCATCCAAATCATTCTCAACCTGGAGAAATTGAGAGCTCCGACGCACTGACTCAGGGAAAGACTCCTTTCCCCATCGAACTTCTTTTCATGTGTTCAGAAGCTCAAACAGTTTCTGGGTAGTTTTCACCTGCTTAGAAGTAAAGAGAATTTAGAGCCCTGCTTGTCCCTAATTTGATTTTTTTTTTTTCAAATGCCAAACCACTTTTACAACAAGACCCGATGGCACTGAGGTCAAAGGCCTGAACTTGGGAGTCAGGCAAGTCAGGTGAGCCCGGAACTTCTCATCCTATTGAGCTGGAGCCACATTTGCAAGGCTAGCGGCAGGTGGCCAGTTGTCCCAGGCCTGAGCTCCTCCTCTGTCAAGGGGGGTGCTAAAGCCAAGCTCCGAAGGCTGGGTTGTGGATTTGGCAAGCACCTAGACCATGACTGGTATTTGAAGATGTCTTTGAAAAATGGGAAAAATGAAATTCACCTGTGCTTGCTTCTTGGACTTGAAATTTACACCAGATAAGGTAAAAACAGAGAGGGTGGAGGGAGCAAAGAGAGAGAGGGGATTTATTTTAAGGAATTGACTCATATAATTATGGGGGCTGGTGAGGTCAAAATCTGGAGGACAAGCCAGCAGGCTGGGGGCCTCCAGAGAGAGTTTATGCTACAGTTCAAGTCCATGGCAGTCTGGAGGCAGAATTTCCTCTCCCTCAGGAGATATTAGTCTTTTTCTATTATTGCCTCTAACTGATTAGATGAGGTCTACAATATGCAGGTTAATTTGCATCACTCAAGTCTGCTCATTTAAATGTTAAGCCCATCAGAAAAAATACTTTCATAGAAATATCCAGTACCATGGCTTAGCCAAGTACTAAGTACTGTGGCCTAGCCAAGTTGAAAGATACAATTAATTTTTACAGGGCCCCTTAGAGCACTGCCCAAACATTGGTCCTTCTTCACAAGTCAGTCACGGTGACCCCACGGAGTCACTCACACAGCCAATTGGTTTCCACTAATGCAGCTATTGGCACCACATTTGTGGAGTAGCTGGGACCAGATTTCAGTTTTGTTTTATTTGTGCTGCACCCTTCTATAGGAGAAAGTAAGAAAAAGCACAACCACCCTAACCGGTTTGGCTCAGTGGATAGAGTGTTGGCCTGTGGACTGAAGGGTCATGGGTTCGATTCCAGTCAAGGGCACGTACCTTGGTTGCGGGCACATCCCCAGTAGGGGGTGTGCAGGAGGCAGCTGATCGATGTTTCTGATAGATCCTCCCTTCCCCCAACTGATGGACAGAGAATGATGTAAACTCCACCTGCAGCCCGAACATTCCTGAATACCTAACCAGGCACCTTATATGGACTGTACATTGAACCACCAATCGGCACCTGCCAAATACCCTAACCCCCGATTTCTAAGTCCCTAATTATGTGCCTTATATGAAACCACCAATCAGTGTGTGCCGAGTACCATAAGCCCCATCCCTTCCCATTCCTCCCCTCAAAAGGCGCCTGCACCCCGGCACATGTGCTCTTTTCCATCTGGAAGATAGCCTGGCAGGGGTCTTCTCCTCTAATAAAGCCTGTGTCCTGGTCTCTGGCCCTTGGGGTTAGGGTTAGGGAGTCCAGGGGCAAAGATGATCACAGGATTTGAAAAGGTGCCTCTCTTGGGTTTTGGGGAAGAGGCTTAGACACTGTTGCTAAAGGTGTAAATCAGTACAGTGTCCTACAGTATAGTTTGGAAATGTATAACAAATGCCACAAAGCTGAATATGTACCTAGCAATTCCACTATAAAAAGTTTATCCTAACAAAGATAAGTATGCAAAATGTAGGTATAAGGATATTCATTAGGGTCTACTTTTAATAATGAAAAGCTACAAGCAACCTGAATGTCCTAAAAGATGTACAGGATTGAATAAATTGTAGCCTGTTTTGAGACTAGAATATTATTATTATTATTATTAATCTTTATTGTTGAAAGTATTACAGATGTCCCCCTTTTTTTCCCCATTGACCCCTTCTAGCCCCCACTCCCACCCCAGACCTTGTCTACACTATTGTCTGTGTCCATGGGTTAGACAAGATTTTGGTTGATCTCTTCCCACCCACCCATCCCTGCCTTCCCTCTGAGATTGGACAGTCTGTTCCATGCTTCTATGTCTTTGGATCTATTTTGTTCATCAGCTTATTTTGTTCATTAGATTCCACATATGAGTGAAATCATGGGATACTTATTTTTCTCTGACTGGCTTATTTCATTTAGCATAATATTCTCTAGGTCCCTTCACTCCATTTCAAAGTGTAAGAGAGTCCTCTTTTGCTGCTGCATAGTATTCCATGGTATAAATGCACCACGGCTTTTTTTATCCACTCATCTACTGATGGGCACTTGAGCTGTTTCCAGATCTTAGCTATTGTAAATTGTGCTGCTATGAACATAGGGGTGCATACATACTTTCTGATTGGTATTTCAGGTTTCTTAGTATATATTTCTAGACTTGAGATGACTGGGTCAAATGGGAGTTCCATTTTTAATTTTTTGAGGAAACTCTATAATGTTTTCCACAGTGGCTGCACCAGTCTGCATTCCCACCAACAGTGTACTAGGGTTGCCTTTTCTCCACATCCTCACCAGCACTTGTTTGTTGATTTGCTGATGGTAGCCATTCTGACAGGTCATACCTCATTGTCATTTTAATGTGGTAGAACATTATTTAAACATTAAAAAATAATTATGTGTGTGTATGTACAAATAAATATATAAAGATAATCATGATATATTAAGGGGAAAAGTAGGTTACAAAATATTAAATATAGTATTAATTCCATTAAAGAATAAGCACATATTAGTGAAATATTTTCTTAGTCTGGTTTGGTCTCTATAATAGCATACTATAGACAAGGTGGCTTCTAAACAACAGAAATTTATTTCTCACTAAAGGCCCAGTGCACTAATTCATGTACCAGTAGGGCCCCTCCACCTGGCCTGTGGGATCAGGATGAAACTGGCTCTCCGACATCCCCTGAGGCATCTCAGATTATGAGAGGGTGCAGGCCAGGCCAAGGGACCCCCACCTGTGCACAATTGGGGCGGGGAGGGATGCGGAAGGTTGGCCATCTAGGGAGGGACTGCAGGAGGGCTCCAGGGCATGTCCAGCCCTCCTTGCTCAGTCCCAATCGGCTGGACCTCAGCAGCAAGCTAACCTACCGTTTGGAGCATCTGCCCCCTGGTGGTCAGTGCACATCATAGCGACTGGTAGACTGTCTGCCCCCTGATGGCCAGTGCATGTTATAGCAAGTGGTTGAGCGGCCTTACCATATCATTAGCAAATTACGCTCTGATTGGTTGAATGGATGACCGGATGACCAGACACTTAGCATACTAAGCTTTTATTATATAGGATAGTTCTGGAGGCTGAAAAGTCCAAGATCAAGGTGTGGGTACATTGGTGTCTGGTGAGGACCCACCTCTTGATTCAGAGATGGCAGTTTTTCACTGTCTCCTGGAGCCTCTTTTATGGCACGAATCCATTCATGAGAGCAGGGCCCAATCACCTCCTAAAGACCTCACCTCCAAATACCATCATATTAAAGGTTAATTAACCTACGAATTGGAGTGGGTGTTGGGGGACACAAATATTCAATCTCTAGCAATGCATATACATCAAAATATTTACAGTGATTTTCTCTGGGCAGGAAAATTTTGGTTGATTGTTTTATCTCTTGTTACTTATCTGTGTTTTATATTTTTCTACATTGAGCATAAGATTACCTGTATAATTTTAAAAATAAGGAGAAAAATACCTTTCTCAGTTATTATTTGTTATTTTATAATCTTCCCAGCTTTGATTAGAAGGGTGGGTGCTGTGTGTTCTTGAGGCCCATCAGAATATCTGGGGAGAAAAATTGTTCTCAGCATTATCTCTGTTATTTTCTCTCTCCACTGGTATTTTAACATCAATGTTGATCATAACTGCTGAGATTGATTTTCTCTCTCCTGTAAAAAAGAAAATCCTAGCAGATGTCAACAGTAGATAGCTTTTTCTGAAGACTCTAGATCATGAACCAGAGCAAGGTAAAGTAGCCATTTAGTTCCATAAGAGGCCCTGGGCCCCAGATTATCATAAAGACTGTATCTCTTTGAGGTTTGTCAGCCTAAATTCATCAAGAAGTTTCTGGGATTAATGGTGAAAACCAGAATCAATAATATAAACAAAAACAGCACTGAGAAACCTGACAGGTGTGTGTGTGTGTGTGTGTGTGTGTGTGTGTGTGTGTGTGTGTGTTTCCGTGAGTAGGGTTATTTTTCTTCTTCTTGGCAGACCATGAAATCTGTTATTTTTAGTGAATGTAATGGCAGGGCTTGAAATGATGCTATTTCTTGATAATGCTGAGATGTTTCACCCTGAGTGCTCATAGAGCAGATAACAGCCAGCACTTTTCAGACTGGATACTGCAGAAATGTCAGCGTCTAATGGTGTAGCCTCTTCTTCTCTTGGACTGCTGACCTATAATCAGAGATTTAGTCTCCTGGCTACACAAATGTTAAAATCATGTGAGGAAGTCTCAGGCTTCTAGATCCTGAAACACAAAGTAGAAGGCCAAAGAGACAGCAAATAGTCACGATGTGGGGAGAAGGACTGAGGGTAGGAAGGCCACCATGCTGCCCCTATATTTGCAATATCAGATCGTCTTTAGGAGGCTAGGTGGCTGGCATTTTGTTTGAGTTTTTTCCTCTCCCCATGCTCATGCAACAATGGAGATGTAGGTCCTTCTCTTGCCACAGCTCTGCCACCTTGGAGCACTGCTGGTCTTTACCTGCAACTCTCTCAGGGCATTTACTGCTTGGATGGTAGTAATACACAAATACTTCTTAGACTCTTACTAGATTGCAAGCTCCCTGAGGGCACTGACAGTTTTCCAATTGGCATGGCATTGACCATATACAGTACTTAGCAGATGTTCAGTAAAAAAAAAAAAAAATCATTGAATGAGGGAATGAATGAATAGCAAGCATTAGTGACAGAGAGAACAAGTTTTCTTTAAGAAAAACAAAAGCCAATTTTTCAAGCTCCTAATGGTTCAATGGATGGATGTGATTTTCCATTCTCAAGAAAGGAGCTGGCTCTGATATCCCTGACATCACCACTTTGATGCTCTCTTACTCTTCTCTTGCCAGCAGAAAAAGTGAACTTAGCCATGAAATCTGAAGGGCTCATTATTCAAGTTGCTGCTCTCCATCTGGGACACTGCCTACTCAATTTCTCTTTGCACTCCACTGTTAACAAGCTGTCTGATGGTTAAACAGGCTTAGTCTTTCCTTTTACAATCTATTAAATGGGTCAGTCCATGAGTATTTATTATTTAACTATTAGGTAGACAACACTGAGAAGTACAGTACTCATATTTATAGACTTTTTGGATTGAATGGGAAAGTAATATGGTTTTTCATAGATTACAAGGACTAGTATAAATCATTTAATCCATCCCTTTTACACAAGAGAGTGAACCAAACCATTCCAAGGCCACATTATCGTCCTCTTCCTCCTCCTCTCCCTTCTCCTCTTTCTTCTTCTCCTCCTCCTCCAATCATCAGTCACAACCTTTACCAAACACCCTGTATACAGGACACTGTACCAAGTGTGTAAAATGAACACAGAGAACGGTTAGATGAATATATGCACATCCACAGAACTGTTTTTTCATTATTTAGTTTTACATTGTAGACTGAAACAGAGGTTATAGCTTCCATTTCTTTTTTTTTAAAAAAAGATATATTCTATTGATTTTTTACAGAGAGGAAAGGAGAGGAATAGAGAGTTAGAAACATCGACGAGAGAGAACCATCGATCAGCTGCCTCCTGCACACCTCCTACTGGGGATGTGCCCGCAACCAAGGTACATGCCCATGACCGGAATCGAACCTGGGACCTTTCAGTCCGCAAGCTGATGCTCTATCCACTGAGCCAAACCGGTTATGGCATAGCTTCCATTTCTAATGTTATCCTAGTATTTTGTGATTACTTTGAAGGACAGGATAACAATATTAATGGAATATACAACAGTTTGCTGTCCCCATGCCCCTTTCCTTCTCCCATGGTCCAGAGGGGCCTGGCCAGGGGCAAGCTCTGAGTGTTTTTACTAAAGGTGTCAATGGTGTCCCTGATGGAAGTTCCTGAGAGGCGGAGCTACCCTCTAATTAGGTAGCACTCCTTCCTTTATTTCTGGCAAAAAGTATAAACTACATATTTCATCATACACACCAGCCATTTCTTCCCTAGTCATGTCCATAAGTCTCTTCCCTGAAGCAACTACTTTCCTTTACTTCAGACTTAAATGGAGCCTCAGACATGCTCCAAATCATTGGGCCAAATCTGCCAGGAATCATAAAGAAAAAAAAATATTTCCAGGAGTGAATTATATATGGCAATGAATTCATACACTCTATGTAGCTCCTCATTTCCTTCCATTATGTTAATTCTCCCAACTCAATAACCTAATTCCCTGCCCCCCACCACACACATTTTTTTACCCCCTGGGAAAGAAGCTGATTGATGCTGAAATCAGGAGCCATCCAATTTTGTGATCATCTAAGTACTCTAGGCAATTGCCCAGCAGCTGCCAGTGGCTGTCTTAAGCCCACACTCAAACCACCAAGTTTCAGCAGGCTCATTTAGAGCTGCAAGCAGGTTGGTGGTGTGTAGGAGGTGTGTGCATTCAGGAGTGTGTTTGTTTGCGGCCGCATATCCTGGACAAATACCAAGGTCGGGAAATCTATAGCGCGTTGTCCTAATAATTCCTCTTTGATCTGTCTCAACCTGCCTTTGTGTCGCTCAGGGAGGCGCTGCTCCAGCCTGTTGGCATTACTCTCTCACACAGTCCTGATTCAATGCTTATTTATTATTCAATTATTAGACTTATTGGTTGTGCTCATGCCTTCTTACCCTCGGGGCACATTTACAAATAGGGTAGGAAAACTCTACAGCAGCTTAATTTCTGTTATTATCAAGAAGTGCGTACTTAGTGTGAAACATTGCCTTTGTTTCATAAAACTCTTATGGCATATTTATCTTCTCAAACCCTGGTTTTCTATTTAGAGGCTACCTAAAAATGTACACATAAGTCTTCTGTATAAAGTAGGTTAGTAGTAAGGGACTGGGCTAGTAGCCAAGAGCCCCAGCTGTTGGGGAAAGGGCCCCTTAGGGAAAACCTGACCCCTGCAAGGTGAGACTTGGCTCCTGATTATGTCAACATTTGCTTAACAGGCGCTTTCTATTCCTTTCTGGTCTTTCTCAGAAGCTTACTTTCTCTCTTCACTTTGTGGACAAACACATGTGCACACAAGCAGATGCACACAGACACACACACAGAGCTGCAATATTGTAGCCGCCTATTTATAACATAAAGAAGCATTGACCATTTCCTGGGGACAAAGAGGAGACATTTCATGTCATCTCAGCAGAACCTTTTTTTGTGGACTCTTTCAGAGGCTCGAAGGGTCCTCGTGTCCTGCGATGCTACATCCCCTGATGGGAAAGGGGGGCCTTGGGATGTACAAAGCAACTGCACCTGGGGACAGTCTTGTCCTGTGCACATAGGAGACAAAGGTGAGAGCGCCCATCCTGTTGCTGAACAGCCCTTCTCCCTACCTGGGAATGAAAAGGGACCTGGGAACCTAAGTTTCATTATTCTGGCTATAAAATTTCATTGATTGTAAATAAAAACCCCACAGAGGAGTACAAGAGTTCTGTCATTTATTCTTTTTCATTTTTCTGGTTGCCCTCGTTCTACAACAATCCCAACCCCTATAGAAAGGTGGGACGCCGGCTGTCCCAGTATCGCTGCTGAGACCACCTGGAGCCCAAATGATTTCTTAGTCTCCTGGCAGCTCACGCCAAAGTTCTGACTACCAGCCAGGTATTATCAGAAGCTCTACTCTACCTTCTTGTGGTCCAGTGTGGGAACAGGGCAGCAGTTAGCTCTGACCTCTCTCGGAGGTAACATCTGGATGTACCGTCTACCTTTTTTTCTAAGATTGAATGGAGTGAGTCCCAAAGTTCTCAAAGCAGGCAGAGCCTGCCCTCCTCTGGTCATTCTCTTGGACCAGCCCAAGAGAGAGGCCATCTGAAGTCCCCATGGGGACTTTTGCTAAATGGCTGGGGACCCTGGAGGTAGCGTCCCATAAGCTTCCGCTCTGGCCTGTCTGGAGTCACCATTTGCTGAACTTGGGTGCCTACAGGAAAGACAGAGGGCAGCACAGAGACCTGGTCTCCTTAGTGCAAATGTGGGGGTGGGAATTTCTTCCCGCATCACGCTCAACTTTAAAAGCGGCACTAATGCTTGAGGCCCTGGAGAAGAAGGGTCTAAGTAATTTAGACACCAAAGGAGTGTTCGTTGGTTGTCTGTTGATTGTTTCTGCTGCCTCTCTGTAGTCTGGCCAGTGACAAGGCGCTCCCTCCATGCAGTTTGCTCACAATGGAAAGCCCCTGAACAAATTACTCTTCCATGGGGTACTCTGTTCCAGCTCCATTTTCATCTCAGCACTCATCCCCCTACAATTCTTACTCCCTGCTGCCCTGTGAATAGTTCCCATTGCATCTTCTTCTTCTTTTTCTTTTATTTTTAAATTTATCTTTATTGTTGACCTCCTCCACCCCACACCCTGTCCCCCGAGGCATTCACCACACTGTTGTCTGTGTCCATAGGTTATGCATATAAATTCTTTGGTTAATCTTCTCCACCCACCCACTCACCCACCCCTGCCTTCTGGTTTGTCTCTGGAAAACACTTATTTCACCCCCAAAACACAGCTCCCAAACGGTTGCATCTGGCCTTCCTCCTGGTGCCTGATTCTACAGTACAATAACCAGCAATCGCTTATTGATCATGCTTCCTGGAGGAAAGCTCTGCTGTTGAAATGCAAATGGCTTATCAAACGTGGTTAATCCCTTCCAAGAATAAGGACTATCTCTGCCTTATTGGGCTTTGCCAAATTATTTCAAATAGCCTTTCTGATCTAGGCAAGGTGGAGTCAGCACTCTTAAACTATAGGTCATGATCCATCAGTGGGTTCTGAAATCAGCTTAGTAGTTAGCAACTGTATTTAAAAGCTAGAATTGAACCAAATAGAATAGAATAAACATACAAGTGCACCTCATGTAATAAAGGTGAAATTTTGTTTTAGTGTACACACACACACACACACACACACACACACACACACACACCCATAAATGTGTGTGCTGGGGGGGGGGCGGGGCATAAAATGTACTTCTGCTTATTTTTTAACCTTTATTTTTATTGTGAAATAATTTAAACTCCCAGAAGCATATATTCAATTCATATATTTCAAAGACTAATAAAGCCCAAACCTGAATTCCCACGACTATAGTGGACAACAGAGCTCATACCTTAGAAACCATCTGTGAGGCCTGCCTCACCTCATTATCTTCCTCCCTCGAGAGGCAACCACTCTCCTGACTTTTATGATTATCACCTCTTGCTTTCTTTATAATTCCACCCAGCCTCCCCTCTCCTCCCCCACCCCCCCATATATCAGGAAAGTAGAGCTTAGTTTGGCCTGCCTTTGAGCTCTTTATAACAGTTCTTCCAGTATTTGCTTCTTTCACTCAGGCTATTCCTCTCCAGAGTGTTTTGTTTGTGAGATTTATTCCTGTTGGGTGTACAGCTGTGGTTCATTCATTTTCAATGCTGTGTGACTTTCTTTCTCTGACCCAAGCACAGTATCTGAACTGCCCCAGGGCTGGTGGGGATGGGGATGGTTCCAGTTTGGTGTTTATAAACAGTGCTGCTGTGAACCTTCTCCCTCATTTCCTTGGCATGCCTGCCAAGGAGTTTCTCAGAATACTCATGGGAAGGATGTTGGGTTTGAGGTTGTTCCTTCATGTTCAGCCTGATGAGATGGAGCCCAATGTTTGCACCCATTTTCTCCACCCCACATGTGATTTTGTTCAAATGTATTTTTGATTGTGGGTTGTGATTGAAAAGTTGAAAAATACTAGTCTAAAGACTCCTAAGATAAGAATGGTATTGCCTGGCTGGTGTGGCTCGGTGGTTGAGCAGTGACCTACAAGGTAATGTTCAATTCCTGGTCAGGGCACATGCCCAAGTTGCAGGCTCAATCCCCAGTAGGGAGCATGCAGGAGGCAGCCAATCAATGATTCTCTCTCATCATTGATGTTTTTATCTCTCTCCCTCTCCCTTCCTCTCTGAAATCCATAAAAATGTATTTTTAAAAAAGATGGTACTTTTATAAAACTAAGGATTTTCTCATTGCTGTGTGTGTGTGGGGGGGAGGGGGCGGGGGAGTTGGGGTGGGGGACTCCAAGCAACCTGGAACAGAAGAAAGGATGAAAGAATGCTCCCATTTGTTGAGCACTTGTTATCTGCCATGCACAGAGCTCAGTGCTTTCTGCATTACATGTACTAGTGTTGTCTCCTGAATCTTCACATTAGCCTTATGAGATGTGATTACTCCCATTTAATGATGAGGTGAAGGTCAGAGAAAATAAAGAACACATCTAGAGTCCTATAGCAAGCAACATGCTGAAGTTAGCATTTGAAGCGGACCTGTGTGTCTGGGAAGCCTGACCATTCTTTCCCACTTCAGGGGTTCTTCCTCATGCCCCTGCATCTCCAGGCTATGCTCCTCTGCCTCCCTGGCACTTGGCCTTGGCCCACAGCTGCACTGGCATCACTATGAGGGAGGCACAGTTCATTCCAGGACCACGTCTTCTGGACAGTGCCCTTTGCCTCCTTCTGGCCAGATCCTTGCCTCCCACCCAGGCACCAGATGCTTGGACCTTCACAGCCTTCCACCTCACTTATGCTTTCCACCCCTGACCATGCTTAGATGTCTCTTCCCACTCATTGACTTTGCCTTGTCTCTCACAGTCTCTCACTCTTTAGAGCCTTGATGCAGAGTCCCAAAGACAGGTGTGCATGGTACTGCCCCAATTACATATCACATATTACTAGTATATGTGTGTCTTATTATATATTACATACCGCGATTTGACTTAAGGAATTGACTTACATGATGTGGAGGCTGACAAGTCCAAAACCTGTAGAGTAGGACAGTGGGCCAGAAACTCAGGCAGGATTTCTGTCACCATCTTGAGTCAGAATTCCTTGAGCTCTGGGAAACCTGGTTTTGCTCTGAAGGCTTTCAAATGATTGGATGAGGCTATGATGGAATAAACTGTATTCTCTCAAAATACATATGTTGATGTCCTAACCCCCAGTATGACTGTTTTTGGAGATAGGATCTCTAAGGAGGTATTTAAGGTAAAATGAAATCACAAGGTAGGGCCCTAATCCAACGGGAGGAAGTGAGGCCAGGGAGGGTGCACAGAAGAGGCCGGGAAAGGACAACGAGAGAAGGCATCTATCCACAGGCCAAGGAGAGAAGCCGCAGGAAGAACCAAACCTGTTGGTGCCTTGACCTTGGACGCTCCAGCACCCAGAGGTGTAGGGAATACATTTCTGCTGTTGAAGCCGCCCAGCCTGTGATATTTTGTTATGGGAGCCCGAGCGGGCGAATCCAAAGGCACACACACACAACTGAGGGTAATCGCCTTTATTTAAAGTCAGCTGGCTGCAGGCGTTAATTACATCTTCAAAATACCTTCACAGCAAGTTCTCTACTAGTGTTTGACCAACAGCAGGGCACCATAGCCTAGCCTGCATCATTAAACATGTGAATTTGAGTAGAAAATGCAGGCGCCTTCATACTAAGATAAAGTCCTTCATTAAGTTCCCTTGACTTCCTATCAGGTTTTCCCACCAAATGAGTTTTTGGAGCTTGGGCATGGAGGGTAGAGATAAAAGGTGACCAAGGATTAATTTTACTTCACAGTTTTGATTCTGGTCAGACCTGCTTTTATTGATAAAGCAAAGCGCTACTATCTATTCCTAATAGTGACAACAATGGCTGCAGCAGAGTGCTATACACCCGCAGTGTCTCCCTATAAATGATTAAACACAGGCAGTAAGCCTCACCAGAGCACTCAAAGCTCCCAGGACGTGTTCTCCACTGAGGTTTCCTGGCAGCGCTGCATTTCCTTGCTGCTTCCCAGCCCCCTTGCTCCACCTGAACTAAAACACTCTGTCCAGGGTGCTGCTGTGGTCCCTTCTCCGGAGGTTCCTGAATGGAGCTTGTGGGTTGATGGAAGCCGGGAGGGCTCTGGAGTCCTGGTTTCGCATTTTACCATCTGGGTTAATTTACCTTAAGATCTTTACTCGCTCGGAGCCATTTTCCATTTGTGTGAGATGGGCAGAGCGGTACTTACTGCACAGGGTTGATGTGAGGGCTCAGAAAGATCAAGCTCATAAAGCACTCTCCTTTCTGTTTGTAAAAACTATCACATGGTTATTCTCCTTGGCTGTCCTCACCCTGGAAGACACCAGAAGAGTCCGTCTTCTATCCTTTCGGCTGATCTCTCCCATCATCACAGTCTGACCCCAGAGCTGGCTCAGTGTGGACCACTGCAGTAAGGGACTGGGAAGCACGTGGCCACGGAGCCCCAGACTCTTAGAAAACGGGTATGAAGACTTCGAGAAATACTGTTTTCTTCCCCTGGTTCAGGGAGTCTGTGAGCCAGCGGGCAGGAGCATGCTCATCCTTGCCCACTCAGGGTCCGTGTTTACTGTCCCTTCCCGCCGCATGAGTGTGGCCTCACACTTCTGGTCCCCCCTTCCCAGAACAGCGGCAGCCCCTCTGTGACTGCCAGCTCCCTATAAAGCTCTTCTTCAGCTCCCAAGTTCTAGGACTGCATGCTTTTCTCCGGGGGTAGAGCTGGGAGTGGAACTTCACTTGGAAAACATCAAGCAGAGTTTCACCGACATTGCATCTCTTGCTCACTCTTCATTTGAAGAAAACAAAAGCCGGAACCCTGCAGTGGAAGACTCACTAAATAATTTACTGCACTGGCCATTTTACGTGGTGAGGGAATGCAAACACCTTAGAGACACCTTTATAACAGGACTTTGCCCCGCACCTCACAGGAGCCCACCCTGTGGATGAGAAGTAACCTTCTTTGGAGGAATCTGTGGTCCCTGCAGTGGGTGCCTGGGTAGGCAAATACCCTCAAATGTTCTCCAGCTCTGACAAAATCCAACTGCATCAGTGACACAGTTGTTTAATGACTGCAATTCCATGCAGATGAAATCACATTCAGGAGTAACACATGGAGACATTGAGATGGAAACCCAAATGCTAAGTTGTAAAGGTACCCCGTGCTGTGTGTGCCTAAGATCCTAGTTCAAGGGGATTTGAAAAGAGGTTTGTGATCTTAGGAATTTAATAGCTTCTCGTTCTCTCATTGGCTTTTTGAAATTTATGGCACCTTTTCTCTTTACAAAGTTTATCTGGGTTAAGAATGTAATTGTTGTAACAAAAAAGAAAATAAACTAAATGGATTTATTTCTTAGATTAATGGACTAATTGTATTATTTTTAACTGGAATAAAATCAAGAAATCACTTAAAACATTTAAAATAAATTGTGGCAAAATACACGTAACATGAAATTTACCATCTTAATTTAAGCACTTGTAAATGTACAGTGCAGTGGCATTAAGTACATTTTACTGTAGTGCTATTGGGGATGCTTTTGCACTTGCTCCTACCCCTGCCCGCAGCAGTCTAGATTCACTAGAAGTGGTCATAGCAAGATTTTGTCAACTAATTGGTATTTCTGTTTGTCTCGTTCTAACTCTCTTGGGATATTGTGCCTTTATCCTGTGAGAGTCTCTCCTCCATTTGAACAGTGACTACAATCAAATTCTTTTAACTTTAGCCAAACATCCACAGAAATATAAAGAAGAAGAAAAAGTTATAAGGGGAAGGAACCAGTGTTTATTGGATAGCTCTGTGCTCTTTTGTACTAAGCTATTTATGATGTCATTCCATTTACTGTTTACAAGTAGCCTCCACCATACCATCTCTGTTTAACAGATTAGGAAATTGTGGCCCAGAGAGGTTAAGTAACAAGGTCACACAGCTGGGATTCAGCTCCATGTTCAAATGAATCCAAAATCCATTAGGATACATCGCCCAAGAGGAAGAGAACCTGAATGGCAGGAAGATTTGGGGGGAAGATGGAGAGGGTAAATTAGTGTGAGAGTGATAAAAGACAATGCTGGTCTCCCTTTTCAGGAGGTATCAACCCCACTGACTTCTGATCTTAAGGGCACTTACAGGGTTTTAGCTGGCTAGGCCTCTTTCTTGGGGAGAGACCTCCCAGGACTGCCCTCCCCTTAGGCATCTGATTACAGACTACTTTCATCACTTGCATTCTGCGGCTCAAAGGGTCACTCAGAGCTGCTAGCAGAGTTTCTAACTCTGGCAAATTAAAATGCCAACTATTTGTCAAGATAGATTTTCTTAACCAACTCTCTCCAAGTGTTGGAATGTCTCTGTCTAGTTGAAAATGCCCCTGGAGAGTTACCATGGCAACCCTGATCATAGACAGGCAGGATAAAATTCTTAAAAGAGACTTCCAAATTGGTGTGGCCACTTTCAGCCACAGACTGACACTGGGTTTTGCTTTGGGTGCCTATCTGATGACGCTGGCCTAGGCGATGAAAGTCCAGCAAGAAACTCAAAGGTAGCAAAGATGTAATGAGGTGTCTCTCCCAGCCTCAGATGTAGGTTTGTGTTTGTTTGTTGTTTTTTTTTTGTTTTTTTGTTTTTGTTTGTTTTATCAGGCTGTGCTTATTTTCCTCTGTCCTTCCTCAATCTTCTGGGCTCAAGGTCAAACACTTAAAAGCAGATTTATTTCTTATAGAAAAGTCCTGACATGAAAGTTAGGGAAGAGGTAACTGGCTCAATAAAGGGAAATAAAAGAAGATAGAATATTTCAAAGTGTGAAAACTGGAATTGGGTTTTGATAAAGGATTAAGATAATATTCAAGAGGTCTCAATGATTGCATGTGTGTTTTTC
The DNA here is from genome assembly GCA_026230045.1 of Corynorhinus townsendii. NCBI lineage: Eukaryota > Metazoa > Chordata > Mammalia > Chiroptera > Vespertilionidae > Corynorhinus > Corynorhinus townsendii. Next base: position 89,555,323 of record JAPDVU010000003.1, read on the forward strand.
TTTCTTCCTCTTTTCCCTCCCCTCTCCACCCCCTCCCTTCCTTCTTTCTCTTTTCTCTCTTGCGCACGCTTTCTCTCTCTCTCTGAATACAAATGTAAACAACCATGATATTTGGAATGTATAATTTTGATGCAGGTTAGTAATTTACTAGGAAAATTCCCTGGAAAATGGAATGAGAAAATTGAGACAAATGACTGAAGAAACATCCTGAATGGCTGAGCAATTCACAGCCAGCTAATAAATCACAAGGCTCTATCTATCCTCCCTAACCAAAGATGCCTAAGAGCAGGTGGTTTAAATCACCTTACTCAGGGAGATAGATAACAACAAAAAACAATTAGAGCCAGACTAATCCAAGATAAAGGTGAAACTAAGCAGCGATTGACCCCTAACTCCACTATACACTCATTTTTATACATCAGCATACTAAACAGCACACCTGGAAATCTAAAGAATAGTCTGTTGAAATCCTCCCCTAGGACCTCCTCTAAAATTCCTGCCTATAGAAAATAAAAATTTAAATTATCTGAACTTTAAAAAAACCTTATCCCTGTGTTATATTTTTTCATGTTCCTCAAAGTTTGATTTTCAGTCCTATGCCTTCCCTTCCCCAGCCCATGCCTATCCCGGTAAATTCCTATTCAATCTTTAAGACCAATTTGTACTTCTCCATTGACTATGAGCTCTCTTAGTCATCCTGCACTACCAAGCATAGTGCCTTGCACTTAGTCATTATCCCATCCTATCTAATAAAAGAGAAACATGCAAATTGACCGAACTTCCACTACACCCACAAGCCACGCCCACCAGCCAATCAGGAGCGAGTATGCACATTAACCCAACAAATATGGTGGCTTCCACAGAGCTGGAGCAAGCAAGAGGCTTGGGTTGCCCCCAGTGATGGAAGAAGCCAAGCTTTCTCCCCAGCCTGGCCATCTCTGGCCTCTGCTCAAGGATACAAAGTTTCAATTATAGAAGATAAATAAATCCCAACAAAAATGGTGGTAGCCACAGAGCTGGAAAGAGCAGGAGGCTTGGGTTGCCTCCGGCGATGGAGGAAGCCAAGCTTCCCACCTGGCCTGGCCTGCCCTGGCCTCCGCTCAAGGCTACAAAATTTCAATTATAGAAGATAAATAAATCCCAGATACCAGGGCCTCTGCTTGGGTTCCTGGGGGATGTGGCCAGCCTGCAAACCACCACAGACCCCTCGCCCAGGCTGCCCCAAGCCCCAAGGGAACCCCTACCCCGATCCAGGACACCCTTCAGGGCAAACCAGCCAGCCCCCACCTGTGCACCAGGCCTCTATCCAATAATAAAAGAGTAATATGCAAGTTGACCATCACTCCAACACACAAGATGGCTGCCCCCATGTGGTCAAAGACAGCTGCCCCCATTTGGAAACAAGGTGGCTGCCACAAGATGGCCAGCAGGGGAGGGCGGTTGGGAGGGACCAGGCCTGCAGAGGAGGGAAGTTGGGGGCAACTGGGCCTGCAGGGGAGGGCAGTTGGGGGGGGGGTACCAGGCCTGCAGTGGAGGGCAGTTAGGGGCAATCAGGCTGGCAGGGGACCAGTTAGACATCAATCAGGCTGGCAGGGGAGTGGTTAGGGGGTGATCAGGCTGGCAGGCAGAAGTGGTTAGGGGCAATCAGGAAGGCAGGCAGGCAAGCAGTTGGGAGCCAGCAGTCCTGGATTGTGAGAGAGATGTCTGAGTGCCCGTTTAGGCCCGATCCTATCAGGCCTAAATGGGCAGTCGGACGTCCCTTGAGGAGTTCCAGATTGGAGAGGGTGCAGGCTGGACTGAGGGACACACACACACACACACACACACACCCGTGCATGAATTTTGTGCACCAGGCCTCTAGTAAATGAATAAGTGAATGAATGAAGCATGAATGAAGGATCATTGGTTAGTTCAAGCTCCCCACACCCCACAACTAAAAAGTGGCACTGTAACAACAGAACTGTGTAATTCATTATAATTCAAAATGTGTCATAAACCAAGACATACTTCATATTCACACAAACACCTTGAAAATAGTTACTAACAATTTGTTCATGTGTCATTGGAAAGGCCAATGTATGACTAATTTGTCTTCCCACAGTGTGATTGTTCTTTGATGTGCAACCACAGTCTTTTTTCCAGGGCCTGTCAGTATTCTCTTCACAGCTTCTTCACTTCAGCTCCAGGTCAGTTTGCTGCCTTCCCTCAGAAGAGCAGTCTGATGCCCATCACCTGGCATTAGGCCTGTCTCTGCCACTCCAGCCTCCCAGCATGTCACAGCTCTGCTCTCTGGGTACACCTTGGGCACAGGCATGAGGCAAATGCAAAGTTCTTTTTAAATCTTAGACCATTTTCCTTTTCTTTTTCTTTTGCAGGAGCTGAGACACGTAAAAAACACAGGCCTTTTGTCTTTAAGGTAGCTCATCTTGCCATAACAAATTCATCTCCGAATCTGTGAAGCACAGGGTTACTACCAGAATCAGCACCAGCGGAACATGCTCAGTTTCTTCTGCATTCATTGTCATATTCTCATCACTGTCAGCACCCATGACATTTGTCAAGCACAAATGTATTACAAAGGCATATTTTTTCACAAGCATTGTTTTTTTACCATTAACTCAACTATTTAATAAATATTCATTATAGGCCTACTGAACTGACAATATAATGATGAGATAGAACCAATCTCCCACAAATGTTCATAGTGGCATTATTCACCATAGCCAAAATTGGAAACAAATCAAATGTTCTTCAATGGATAGAAAAAAATGTAGAATATTACTCAATTACAAAAAGGAATAAAGTTTTGATACACACTGCAACATAGATGAACCTTGAAAACATTATGTTAAATAAAGCAGCCAGATGCAAAAAGTCACATATTATGTGATTCCACTTATATGAAATACCCAGAATAAATAAATCTATAGAGACTGAATGCAGATTGGTGGTTGCTAGGGTCTGGGGAGAAAGGAAATATAGTTTAATGGATACAGGATTTTCTTTTGGATGATGAAAATGTAACTAAATACAAGCGGTGGTTGCATAACAATGTGAGTGTACTAAATGTACACTTTAAAATGGTTAATTTTATGTTTTAATTTTACTTCAATTAAAAAAAAATAAGGCCCAGTTCCTATTCCTCACAGTCCATTATTTCTAAAGTTTCATGTCTGAAGTTGTACGAATCTGTAATGGCCTATGTGGGGGCACAGGCTCTGCTCTGTAATGTTATGGGTGAGACAGACAACAATCTTCTGATGAAGTCAATAGTTGATATCATTGGAATTTCAAAGTGGAAAATAGTGTAAAAGCTAGCCAGGGACAAGAGCTAGAATGGAATTAGCAGAGAATTTACACCTGGCTCCTTGGCCCAGCTCTGAATCAGCAGGGTTTCAGTTTGTTTTAGCCACATTTGGCAGGTACCTGACAAGTTGAAGGGGGAAACAGGAGCTACAAGTGAGATGAAGGCTGTGTCTACAGCCCAACCCACCTCCACCAGCTGACATGGGAGAGGACAGAGCCTGGCATAGAAAACGGAGAGGTGAGACGGAGTAATCAGTGCCTTGGAGAGAGTCGCGCCAAGCTCTCCAGTACAAGCCCAGGCGGAGGAAGGAAAATAAATTCTGTGTAAGAGAAAGAATCATGTTATATCCTGCAGGTTCCGAAGATAAATGCCAAGGGTTGAGTCCTCCATGCCTCAACCCCTGTCCTGCAAGCTTATTTCATCCCATCAGTAAAGGAGGCCAATTAGGTGTGTGTTTCCCACTTAGATCAGCAACCTGCTGAGAATGGAGGACATGACCCAAATGCTGGCTGACTCTGGTCTTTTTCCTTATTTTCCTGTACCCAACAGTTGCCCAGAGGGTTTTCCACATCCCCTGGGTTATATGTTAGCAGTGGGAGACATGGGTGGGAAGGAAACGCTGTGTCTGGCGTTTCACTCTGTCAGAGAGAGCGCTTGACGTTTTTCTTGCAGTCTCTCACAGTCATCCTCTGAAATAGGATTTATGACCATTTCTCTCTTGCAGATGAAGTCCAGAGAGGTTCAGTGACTTGCCCACCTCACACAGCCAATAGGCAACAGAATCTGCGTTTGAACCAAGACCTATGTGATGGCACAGCCTTCCTGTTTGGCTAAGTCAGTGCTGTAGAGCATACACCTTATCAGGGCAAGCCCTCTGACTGGAAACGTCAAGGGAAAGCTCAGTGTAAAGCTGAAAATGTTAAGGACCCGTAGTTTAAAATACCTTGCCCAGCACAGATATCGTCACCTCCCCAGGTGACGCAGGCTCACTTCCTTGAGATCTGGGCTCCTCCTGGCAATAGGATGCAGCTGCTGAAAGCTGACGTTAGGACAAAGCTGCCATAGGTCAGAAGCCAGATGGCGGGCAGGGGGTGGAGGTAAACTCAGATACAGAAGCGTCATGTTACACCTTCACAGTGTTCTTTTTTTCAATTTTTGAATTTGGGGACAATATTTAAAACTCAGGAGACTTCACATAAAATACAGATTTTTGTCTTCTCTTGAGAAGCCATGCTTGTCCTATATTCCTGAACATCCCCAGGAGTTGGACGGCTGTGTTTCATCATCACTGGACCTTCCTGGCTCCCCTTGGGCATCTGTGGCCTTAATTGCTACCTAAAGGCGTGTCCTCAGCGCAGAACTGAGGCCTGCGAGGTTTCTTATGAAGAAAGAGCAGACATGAGTTACACTCTGTCATGAGGAAAAGGCCAGAACTGACTTTTTAAAAATTCATCATCTTCTAATAATAAAACTGTATTTACAGAAAGTCGTGCTTCCGAGAGATGAGGCTGTGCAAACATCACTTCTACCACGCTCCCAGTAGAGGTCTGGGGAAGTGACAAGGGAACTCCAACTGGGGTCTCTGCAATGAAAAGAAGCAGACATCAAGGAAAAGTGGCCTGCTCCAGGCTGGGCAGTTAGCAACCACAGGGACAGATATGAGTTCAAACAACAAATATTTCTTGAGCCCACAGGAACCAGACAGTGAGGCAGGCACATTAGCAAGCCAGCCATTGCCCTGTGGAGTCCTGTGCTCAATTCTTTATCCTTTAACTGCAAAAAAGGTGTAGGCAGAGGAAGCTGGCTCTTAGAGAGCCAGCAGGACAACATCCACCTTGGTCACTTCTTGCGCGTCCACCATTGTCTTGCACTCGCCCTCTTTACATCAGGCTGTGAGCCTTGGCAATCCTAGTCCTTCTGCATCTTGTCCAGCAGGCAAGGGCTCTCTCATCCTCTGGCCTCAGCCCAGAGGCCCCTCTGCTCTTAAAGTAATTACTGTATCGTTTTATTATCCCCCCTTCCTCCCCCCTCCCCCTCCCCCGTTACCTGCTGTGCTGGTCTCTGCATGAGAGGAGAGCGTGTTTATAGCTAGAAAGTATAAACAGTGGATTTGGTATATTAATCTTGTTGCCTACAACAAATGATAAACTCGTTTATAAGGTCTAGGAGGCTCTTTTTTCTTTTTTGGTAGATTCCATGGATTTTCTACATAGATGATCATGTCTTCATGTCAGGAGAGTTTTTATGTCTTCCTTTCCATCCAGTATGCCTTTCTTTTCTTATCTTACTGCACTTGTTAGGACTTCTAGTAAGACGTTGAATTGGAAGAGTGAAAACAGATATCCTTGCTTTGCTATTGATCTTATGGGGAAAGCATGCAATCTTTACCACTAAGTGTAGTGTAAATGTGTAATGTTAGCTGTAGGTTTTGTTTTGGTTTTGTTTTTGTAGATGTCCCTTTTCTAGTGAAGAGAGTGCCTTTCTATTCCAATATGGAACACAGTCAAAAAGGGTCAACTGAGGTGTTTTAGATAAAAATCTCCTGTATGATTAGAAAATAAAAACCAGCTTGAACTAGGACTAGAAAGGAACTTCAGTGAAATAAATATGGAACCCACATATGTCCAGTACATTTTGTCATAGGTACAAAAGCAATTCATGGAGACTCAGTGAGAAGGTGGAAAAAGATCAAACCAACCAGAAAATGAGAGATGCTGGAACAACTGCACATATGTATATAAAAAATGAAACTCAATTATACTGCACACATGCTACAAAAATTAACTCAAAATGCATCAATACGCCAAACTACAACTTCTAGAAGAAAATCTTTGTGACTTCAGGTTAGGCAAAGAGAAATTAGATATGATGCAAAAAACACAATCCATAAGAGAAAAAATTTGTTAAGCTGGACTTCATCAAAAATTAAGAATTATTTGTAATCCTCCAAAATAATAAACCCCAAGTCCCTCAACTGCAGAACGATCTGGTAAATCCACTCAGTAATAATATAGAATGAACTATGGATATATATAGCAACATAAATGAATCAAATACATTAAGCTAAATACAAGAAGCCAGACCCAGAAGACTATGTACTATATGATCCCATTTATGTGATATTCTGTAAAAAAAAAAAAAAGACAAAACTTAGAGAATAGATTAATAGCTGCCAGGAGTAAAGGATTGGGAGAGTATGATTATTCTTAAAAGTAGAGTCTCTTCTAAATGAAACTTCTGGTTAATCAGACCTTCTCTAGAAATAGAAACTGTTAAGTGGCTTTGGAAGCCAAGTTCTACTAAACTAATTTTTTCCTTCTCCTCCTTTCTCCCCTACTTATCCTGTGTTTTCTCTTACATGAATGATGACACTACCAAGCCAGGGTTGTCCTAGGCTTCTTTCTCTCTCTCCATTCACCTTCTGACTCCAAGGCCTATGCTTCCTACTTCCTAAGTACATTGTGTGAGTGCTTCTCTCCTCTTCACAGCCATGTTCCTCACCATGCCTCATCATCTCTTGTCTGAATCACTGGGCCAGTTTCCTTCCCATCTGGGTCTCCCTGAATCCCGTCTGATCCCTCCCTCCTACTTTCTAAGTAAAGCTTAACTTGAGTCCGAAGTGCTGAAGCAGGGGTCCTCAAACTTTTTAAACAGGGGGCCAGTTCACTGTCCCTCAGACCATTGGAGGGCCGGACTATAGTTTTAAAAAAAACTATGAACAAATTCCTATGCGCACTGCGGGCCCGGGATGAGTCGGCTGCTAAGCAGGACAGGCAGCGGCACCCAGCAAGCCGGATAAATGTCCTCAGCGGGCCTCATGTGGCCCATGGGCCGTAGTTTGAGGACCCCTGTAAGGTGCTGAGGAGCCAAGGTTGCTGGCAATGGAGAGAAGAGGCTGAAGTGCAGCTTTACTTAGAAAGTAAAGGTGACAAGCCTGAGTACTGGGGTGGGGGAGGTGGGGAGGAAGGGGAAGGGAAGAGAAAGGCTGTATGTCTGCAAGAATAGCAGTTTAGAGTTTGTAACTTCCACTGGATGGACCAAGGCATTTCTCATCCTTCATGGTGGCTCCTGGAAGCAAATATGCCATAATTACCCCATCACTAAGTTATACCTTTACCTCATTCTCTTTACTACGCAATTGCTTTTCCAGAGAAACTTTAGTTGTTTTTCAGCATATCACTGTATTTGTAGGGAAACAGATTCAGACAATATAAAATGCAGATAAAATTGTTGCTCATAAAAGCATTAATATTTGGCAGCGTAAAAAGCGATGAGGGACAATAGCAGTTACCAATATAGGAGAAGGGGCCTATTATTTATGGAAGCACAGAGTACCATGCCCTGTGGCAAGTTCCTGTATATAAATTATTGCGGTTGATACTACATATGTACATTCAATAAGACAATAACCCTATGAAGAGTGTAGTCTTGTCTCCTATTACAGATGAGGAATATGAGACCCTAAAAGCTTAAGTGACTTGTCCAAGGTCTCAGCTAGCAAGTGGTACATTCAGGATTTAGCAACAGGTCTACTTGCCCTAAATACCATGATCTTTCCATCATGCCCCACATCCTTCTCTCCTGAACTGGAACATTCCCTGTAGCTTGATGCTTCGTTTCCTTTTATCTAGAATGCCTTTGTGGCTGACCACACCCAGGCAGGCCCATCCAGATTTCCAAGGCCACCACAAATCACCCCTTCTCTGTATAGCCTGCTTCCCTCCCAAACAGAAAGCACATGACGCCCCCTCAGAAAACTGTTTTCTGCCTTTGTACAGGCCTATTTGTGTACTTATTATATTCCCAATAATAAAATGCAGACCTCTTGAAGGCCATAGATTTTCTATGTGCATGAAGATATTCTGTAGTTTGTGATTTGAATATATGTACTAAATTGGTTGAACAGGTCAAAAGTTGGTAAATGAGGCTAACAGTGAGAAGATTAATCCCTATTTTTGTAAAAACTACTGTTTGAAGTTCTCTGCTATTAGATGATTCCTTATTCTGTGAGTCAACTCTATTATTTTTAGATGGCCCCTTACTCTGTAAATTAACTTTGCTTTCTAGCTGCTTGAATAATAGGGAAGATAAACTTGGCTGTCTGACCTTGTAGGTTAAGTCATCTAACATAAGGTCCAGAAAAATCCTTATTTGGGAGACAAAGGGGGTGGAAAGATATAAATAGGGAAAGCTTCCTCCATGTTTTTGCTCTTGGGAGACATCTCCCTCTGGGCCTGCTGGTGTAATAAACAGTGTAACTCCATTTCTCTGGGTGTTGCTTGTTTTTTCTCTGGTCTTCTGTAAGCATCATTTCTTCCGTAACACCACTGGTTCCCTGACTGTGAACGAGGCCAAACACGCTGGTCTTTTGGCCTCTGGTGAGTGGACCAGGTTTGGGGCCTGTGGGTGCCAGATAGGCCTCTGGGAGGCACCACTCTGCTGATTTAGTAGAATTGAACCAGGGGACCCCAGGCACTCCCAGACCTCAGCCCCCGACCCAGCCAGCATCTGGAGAGAGTGGATGGACACTTCTGTACCTGTCGACAGAATCGGTAAGGTAGGGGCCCCTATTAGTCAGGCCCACTTCGAGTGAGTGGAAGGGGGAAGTCATACAACTTCCTCAGGCAAAATAATCAGGAATCAGGAATGTTTAAACTCTGAGTAAATATCTGGCAGAAGCAAAAAACTTGAACTGGCTGGTGTATGAACGTGAGTGTAAGAAAGCTCTTTTCTAGACCAGACATCTGAATTTTCCCCCAGGGGACCAGTCCAAGGTCAAGCCTACCTTTAGGGGCAGAAAACAGTGGGTGGAAGTGTGTGAGTAAGGAAGGAGAGGGAATGCGCTCTCCTATCCATTGCATGGTGCAGGCAGCATCTAAGTCGATCTATGAAAGTAGATCCCCCACCCCTGCCCTTGTTTGTCTCTGCATAATTATCTGTTCATTGACTGGTATATAAATGTAAGTGTGAGAGCCTGTGTAAAAGTGAAAGCTACTTTGTGTTATCCTGTACCTTTGTTAACTCATCTGTCTGGCTAAAATGTTTGATTTATTTAAGGCTGGACATCCTGACAGACTGCAAGAGTCTCAAGCAGCTGCTGATATTTCTTTTTTTCTCAGAGTCTTTTGCTCTCTGTCAGAAAAGGAATCATTCTGCTTAGCTAATAAAATTTCTGTCTATATTTGTACAGAGAGGGCTTTGGTTTGCTCTTCCCTGATTTGTGATTTTGCTGTATTAGGTTGAAATTTTGGAATTCTGGGGTTGATTTAAAGGTATAAGTTTGTGAAGGTTATAGTCCAGAGTAGTTTAAAACAAAGGCTGGCTAAGCTCCAAGATTGCTTGTAAGGAAAAGCAAGAGAAAAGTCTTTCAAGTTAACTATTTGCAACAGAGTTATAAAAAGTCATAAAAGTCTCAAGGAACAAAGAACCTGTTATTTACAGGTTTCGTATTTCCTCCCCGCCAAGAATGAAGGGAATGGTTAATATACAAGGGGAGCGGGAGAGGGAGAAAATAAAAACTAAAAAGGAGATTTCACGCTGAACAAAAGCACGGAGATTTCCAAGGGCAGAAAGAGCGGCAGTACTTGCCAAACTCTGCAGGGCGGAGAAATTTACAAAACCCCACCCCTGCCTGTGACATCACAGTCCCACTCAGGCCAGCCTAGTCTGAACTAAGGCTGCAGCAAGAGGTTTCTGGCTCTGAGCTTAGCAAAGTAAAATGGCTGGACATCAAAGAAAAGGAAATCCAACTAGTGTTATTATAATTATCTATTCATGGACCCTGCTGACCTGGTTGTATGTCTTGTTTGGCTTGCCATTTTCAGTTGTTTATTAGGGCCCCTCCTGGAGGACATAACTTGGTTCCACCCCTCCTCATTCACCCCTGACAGCATCTGTGACTAGATTGAACATATTTTCCTTCAGAGGACCCTCCAGGACTTCGATCCAAATAGAAATTTCCCTGTACACCTTTCTCCTCCTTTGTCTTCTTTCTCTGCCTGACTAGAGTAATTTTTCTCCACAGGTCACATCCCAGCCTCCAGGAGGGAGGACTAACATGGCGGCAGTCTGTAGTTTTCTCTGAAGTTCCTGATGTTTCTATTCCTCCTCACAGTGGGGGTTGTTTCCCTCTTCTGGAGGGGGACAAAGCACGGCTGAGAAGCCCTTGAAATGTATGCTGAGGCATTACAGGAGGGTTTCTCAGATAATATATATGGCATAAAATTCTCAAAGGGAAGGTTAAGGACTTCATGCGAGTCAGAGTGGCCCAAATTCGGAGTGGGCTGGCCAGACACGGGGTCTTTTGATCCCGGGCTTGTAAAGGCAGTCTAGAATGTAGCGACCTCGGACACCCAGATCAGTTTCCCTACATAGACAGCAGGTTAGAAATTGCTCAAACCTTGCTACCTTGGGTCCAGTTCTGCATGTGTAAGAAGAGACAGAGTAAGGGTTTAGAAGCACGGCAGAAACAGGCAGAAGAAAGGGAGGCAGGTCCCTCAGAAGGAAGCTCAGCCCCCTATTCTACAGGAAACCCCTGAGGAAGTCCTGCCAGTTTTACCACCTCCATATATGCCACAGGCAGCACCAAATAGCCCCCCCCCCCCCAAGTCTGACCTGGAAGGTCCAGAAAGTCTGGAAACACCGCCTCCCTCCATCTCTCCTCAACTGGGCTCTCCAGAGCCAGTTGGACAGCACTTGCGTTCAGCCAATCAAGGGCCCAAACCACAACTGGCACATCAGATGCCTCTCAGGGAGATTCAGGGTACCCAAGTACTTGGCAAAGATGGGACCTTACATGAGAGTCTATTATTATCAGCCATATACCACAAGTGACATCCTGAATTGGAAACATCACACCCCAGTTTATTCTGAAAAACCTCAGGCCATGGTAGACCTCCTAGAAATGATCTTACAGATCCAGAAGCCCACCTGGGTGGATTGTAAGCAGCTCCTATTGCGTTCTATAACACTGAGGAGCGCATGAGAATAGTAACAGAGGCTCGGAAGTGGCACCAGACCCAGGCCCTGGCAGGGATATTAGATACAGACAGATGGGCAAGGGAGGCCTTCCCTGATGAGGAACCCAATTGGTCCCCGAACTCAGAAGATGGAAGGACCAGGCTAGAAGGATACCAGCTGGCTTTCCTCCAGGGGGTCAGGGTCAGAGCCAAGAAGCCCACCAATATGGCTAAAATCTCTGAGGTTTTCCCGAAGCCTGATGAAGGTCCAGTGGCATTCTATAAGAGACTATGTGAGGCATACCGGATCTACACGCCCTTTAACCCTGAGGCCCCAGAAATTCAAACTATGGTAAATACAGCTTTTACAGGCCAAGCCCAGCCTGATATCAGGAGAAAATTACAGAAGCTGGAAGGGTTTGCAGGAATACAAGCCCTCCTGAGACTATTAACCGAAACAGATTACAGGGTGTCTAAGAAAGAGGCAAAGATTTATCAGAAAGAAGTCAAGTATCTAGACTTCTGGATCACCCAAGGGAAATGAAGGCTAGGGACTGGAAGAAAGTAGGCAGTATGTGCCATCCCAGTCCCTAGCACCCAGCGGCAGATTCTGGAATTCCTGGGGCAGCAGAGTTTTGTTGAATCTGGATCCCAGGGTTTTCAGACCTGGCTAGGCCTCTCTATGAAGCTTTAAAAGGGGAAGAAAAGACACCCATCGACTGGGGTCCTGAGCAGGAGAAAGTCTTCATCACCATAAAGGCAAAGCTCACTGAGGCCCCAGCACTAGGGCTATCCGATGTGACTTTAACCTCTTTATTCAAGAGAAAAGCAGGGTAGCCCTAGGAATTCTAACCCAGGGGCTTGGACCCTGGCAAAGACCAGTAGCCTATCTCTCCAAGCAGATTGACCCAGTTGCCTCCGGGTGGCCCCCATGTTTCAGGGCCCTTGCAGCCAAGGCATTATTAGTCAAAGAAGCAGATAAGCTTATCCTGGGACAAAATTTAAATGTAAAAGTACCTCATTCTGTTGTTCCCCTAATAGAAGCTCACAGGGAAGCTGGAGGAAAAGTAATTAAAAATCAGAATGAGATCTCAAAGTTACTGGCAGCAGTCTGGGAGCCCAAGGAAATAGCCGTCATCCATTGCAAAGATCACCATAAAGGGAAAGACTAAATGTCAGAAGGAAACCAATGTGCTGATGCCGCAGCCAAGCTGGCTGCTAAAGAACAAGCAGCACTGGCATGGATCATGTTGGCCCCCGAATTACCTGAACCTCCAAAATACACTCCTCAGGAAGAGAAATGGGCCCAGCAAGAATGGGGCAAGAGAACAAAGGAAGGTTAGTAGATACTCCCTGATCATAGGGTCTTTGTCTCAGAACAGTTAGCCCATAATGTAGTTCTCCAGGAGCATGAACTTACTCATTTAGGGAAGACTGCCCTAGAAGCTTTGTTAGGCAGATACTATGGAGATTGCCAGTCTTCCCTCTTTGTGTGCTTCAGTTTCTCAACAGAACAACGCTAAACAGGGTCCTGTAGGACCGATAGGAGTTCAGCACTGTGGGCAAGCTCACTTTGAGGACGTAGAAGTAGATTTTTTACAGAAATAGGGCCTAACACAGGAAATAGATACCTACGAGTCTTTATTTGTACCTTTTCAGGATAGGTTGAGGCATATCCCACTCGCACGGAAAAGGCAAGAGAAATCACAAAGGCATTGCTGAAGGACAATTCTGCGGTATGGAATGCCTCTGACCATAGGGTCTGATAATGGCCCAGCCTTTGTAGCAGAAATAGTACAGCAGGTAGCTAAGGCTTTAGGAATTAAATAGAACCTACATACAGCTTATAGGCCTCAGAGTTCAGGGAAAGTAGAGCGCATGACCCGGACTCTAAAGCAGGCTATTCCAAGAGACAACCTTACCATGGACAGATATCTTGCCTCTTGTACTGTGGGTATGCTATTCCCCAAGGGCCAGGGTAGTTTTTATCTCCCTTTGAAATTCTTTATACCAGACCCCCTTCCTTAATTCGGCCAAAGGGAGATTTGGGGGAAATAGGAAACTTAGAAATCCAGAAGCAACTACAAAGACTTGGACAAACCATCTTTGAGGTCCACAGATGGGTTACTAACCGGTTACACATCTCTCTAGGAACAGCTGTACATCCTTATAAACCTGGAGACCAGATTTGGGCAAAAGATTAGAAAAAGGAGCCCCTTAAGCCAACTTAGAAGGGACCCTATCCAGTTATACTAGCCACACCCACAGCTCTCAAGGTTGTAGGACTGAACACCTGGATCTACCACTCCCAGGTAAGGGCAGCCCACCAGCCTAGTGATGCCCAGCCTGAGTAGAAGGTAACCTCTGACCAGAAACACCCACTGCGGATCACCCTCAAGAAGACACTGGATTTGGCTGATCAACCTGCTCCAAGGAATTCAGTTAACATCCTGCTGAATTCTCCCTTACACTAATCTCTCTTTCTTATCTTCACCTAAAGGCAATATGCTCTGATATTTCTGGATAATCATTGTTTTTATCTTTCTAATAATTTTTGTTTTATTTTTTATGAGTGCTGCCAGGACCCAAGACTAGTCCCAGAAGAACTCATCTGCCCTTGCTGGGACAATAAAAGCACCATAAATTTACTGCTTCTTACACAGCAAAGAAACAAAATAAGGCTAAGGAGACCTTCTCACAGCAGAGAAAGAAGGGCTGTGCCTGTTCCTTGAGGAAGAGTACTGTTTTTATGCCAACCAGTCTAGTATTATAAGGGATGGGGTCAAGAAACTAGCTAATTGAGCTTCAAAAAAGGGGACAGAAATCATCGCCCCTTATCAGCAGGAAGCAGCTACAGAGTGGTCACCACCTCTGTTCACCATAACATCCCATAGTTGTTACACCACAAGGCTAAAAAGCTTGTGTAATGGGGGTGGGGGGGGGTGGGGGGGTGGGGAGGAGAATCAGAAGGCTAATCCCTATTTTTGTAAAAACTACTGTTTGAAATTCTCTGCTATTGGATGATTCCTTATTCTGTGAGTCAACTCTATTATTTTTAGATGGCCCCTTACTCTGTAAATTAACTTTGCTTTCTAGCTGTTTGAATAACAGGGAAGATAAACTTGGCTGTCTGACCTTGTAGGTTAGTCATCTAACATAAGGTCCAGAAAAACCCTTATTTGGGAGACAAAGAGTGTGGAAAGATATAAATAGGGAAAGCTTCCTCCATGTTTTTGCTCTTGGGAGACATCTCCCTCTGGGCCCCCTGGTGTAATAAATGATATAACTCCATTTCTCTGGGCATTGCTTGGTTTTTCTCTGGTCTTCTGTAAGCATCATTTCTTCCGTAACATCACAGATGTGTATATAGAGTTAAGTAATGGAATAGTTGATTATTCATATTTTTATTAAAATTTTCTTCTTATTATAAAATAAATATCAAGTGTATCTAATACATATTAATATTATGAAATTCATATGCTTCTTTTTAGGCACATATTAAAATCATCAATACCCATATGCAGAAAGCATTCTGAAAATTGAAGAAAGGAACTGCATTCATGAATAAATTTGAAATTAATCTTTCAGTTACAAAAAAACAATTTTAAGACATTTGATAGTCATCTTTTTACATAATTTCTTCTAATACTTTTTATTTTTTTCTAAGACTTATATTTACCTTACTATATGACAAACTCAAAGACTCATGGAATGTTACAGTTAGAAGGGGACCTAAAATTATTTCAGTACAATTCTTTTAAATTGCTGTTGAAGTAGAAGTTTAGTGATGTGGAATGTCAGCTCTGTCACACAGCTAGATAGTGCCCGAGATAAGATTAGAACGTTCTTCTTCCAAAATTAAACTCCAAACTCTCAGGAACAGAGCTGGTGGCTTATTTTAATATTAATTCAAAACCTTCTTAACAGAACCCCAATTTTATTTAGGAGTTACACACAACCTTGAAAAGCCATTTCTCAGACTTCCTTGCTGCCAGATGTGGCCATATAACTACACTTCAGCCAGTGAGATGCAAGGGTAATTAAGTGTGTGGACTTTTAGGAAGTCTCCCTAAAAGGAAGTGGGTACTCTGTTCTTTTTTTTCTTCCTTTTTTCACCTGGAATGCAAATATGATGGCTCTAGTTCAGGTGCCCAGGTGGGTCCTGAGGATAAAGACCACACTTTGGGGCTAGAATGAGCCTGAATCCCTGATAACCTCAGGGAGTCACCTTGAGACAACATTTCGTTTGTGTGTTTTGTTTTGTTTTTGTTAATCCTCACCTGAGGATATTTTCCCATGGATTTTTAGAGACAGTGGAAGGGAGGAAGAGAGAGAGAGAGAGAGAGAGAGAGAGAGAGAGAGAGAGATCGATTGGTTGCCTCCTGCATGTGCCCAGTTAGGAGATGGAGGCTGGGGATCGAGCCTGCAACCCAAGTACATGCCCTTGACCGGAATCAAACCTGGGACTCTTCAGTCTGTGGGCTGACCTTCAGTCCACTGAGCCAAACTGGTGAGGGCGAGACAGTTCATATTTTAATTTTTTTTATAAAATATAAATAAATAAATTTCTACATTACTTAGGCCATTATTATTTTGTATTTTTCAGTTATATTCAGCCAAACATAACTAACTCATCTCACTACCCAACCTCACTCCCATATTACCATTCCTTTCCTATCTCAGTAAATGGCAACTACATTCCACCAACTGCTCAGGCCAAATTGGAGTCAATATTAATTGCTTGTTTTCTTTCAAACCCCACAACCACCCCACCTGTGATTCTCATCAAGTCATCTTTTAATAATGGCTGCAGACCTGTCCATTTCTCACCACCTTCACTGCTACCACACAGTATTCCCTGCTACCCATTGTTCCCAGCCACTTTGTCCACTTTGCTATCCCTTGACTCCAGCAGACATGCTCCCTCTGGTCTCAGAGTCCTGCTTTTTTGGAATTCTTCCCCAAATATCCACATATTCTTTCCCTTACCTCATTCTGGCCTCTGGCCAAACCTCACCTTATCAGGAAGGTCTTTCCTGCCACCCTCTCTACAACAGAGTCCCACTCTTAACTACTTCTCCTTCAGAGTACTTACCATCACATAATGTGTACTTAGATTCATTGTCTCTCTCCCCACTAGAGGTAGTTTTACTATTCTGAGCTACTTACAATCCCTGTGAACATGAGTTAAATATGTGTTGATAACAACAATAAACCAGCTTTGTCTTATAGTTAATTAAGAAGATCTAAAAGGGTAATATGGGGTATAGCTAATAGCAACTACAGAAGATTGAAAAATTCAAAAGAAGAATGATAGATGTCACTATGCCATGCCAATTTGTAAGAACCAAATGTCCTTTCACAACAACCCAAAAGAGACAAAGCCTTTTCTTACTCTTTTTACATGACCCCCTTTAGTGAGAACCCGGGTTGGTGGAGGGTGCCAAACTGATCACCGATTGCCTAGTGCTGAACACAGCTGCCCTTTCAGCATGCTCCAGCTTTATGAAACATTCTGACTATTTAAAACATCCTATATAATAAAAGCCTAATATGCAAATGACCCAACAGCAGGGGGTGGGGCCAGCAAGCAGGCAGTGCCAGGCCAGCCAAGGCGGGTGCCAGTAGGCAGAGGGAGGAGACAGCGATTGGGAATCAAGGGGGTGGTGGCAACCAGCGGTGGCGGAGAGGCTATGGTGGGGGCGGGGGGGGGGGGGTGGCGGTGCGCAGGTCAGGCCACTCACCAGCTGGTGCCATCCCCTGATCAGCCTGTGGGTTGCCTCTCACAGAGGGAGGCCAGGCTGAGGGACCCCCCAAGTGCATGAATTTCCGTGCACCAGGCCTCTAGTGAACAAATAAAAGTGCACTAAAATGGGTTTATCTTTTCATTTGCAGACAATCTATTTCTTTTCAAAGTTAGGAAGTTCTCAGTTGGACAAGTAAACTTAAATAAGAAATCTTTTCAGTAAACTTTTGCATAAATAGTTCTTAATCTTGACACATTTTGGAAATACCATATTATTAATATTTGTTTGCATGTGGAGAAGGAGCAAAGCCTGAGAGAACATCACAGTTCCCATTTTCAAAGAAGACTAAGAAGTCAAGTCTATCTTCTTCTAGCAAATAACAGGCTGAAATTTGTAAACAGGAAAACCAGCAAGCTATTTCTAAAATTTCATTAAAAAATATATACTTCTCTTGCCCTGGTCTGGTGGCTCAGTTGGTTGGAGCGTCGTCCCATACACCAAAAGGTTACAGGTTTGATTTCTGCTCAGGGCACATACCTAGGTTGCGGTTTGATCCCCCCATTGGGGCATGTGTAGGAGGCAACTGATTGATGTTTCTCTCTCACATCAATGTTTCTCTTTCTTTCCCTTTCTCTGTCTCTAAAATAAACACACACACACACACACACACACACACACACACACACACCCTCAGGTGAGGATTTTAAAAATTATATGTAATTTTCATATAAGTCTTTCTACATTTCAAGTGATTATTGTTTCAGGCTGCTATAATACCTTTTTATTTGGGAAAACATACAGCTCTGCAAAAACTTAAGAGCCAGCTCTGAAGATAGATCTCCCTGCTTCTGATTCTCACCTCCACTAGCATCTCACTTCTCGCCTCCGGCTCCTCTTCCAGAAAACTGAGGTAAACTTCACCACAGCCTGGAAGACAGGTGGCTATTAAAGATAATGTGTGTAGAGTATGGAGTGCAGAGCCCAGCACCTCTTGGGAGCTCAGTAAATGGCTGTTATCTTTCCATAAGCAATGATCTACAGAAGCCCACTGAAGCCATCAACACTTTTAAACATAATCTATAAAAATAACTGACTTTTAGAGAACATTGGAACATACCAAAAGGTCTGAATAAAAAAATCTCCCACCAGTACCATGAATAAAACCTCCAGACAAAAAGAGAAGTCCTGGAAACTGTAGACATTTTCCCTCTAAGGACCTTGAAATAGTGACCTCTGCTGGCCAGTGGAAAACATGAGCTTTTAGATCAACTTTTCCTCGGTTGAGCAAGGGTTGAGTCAGTCAGGCTTGGTCCCTGTCCCTGGAACAAAAACCAGGTTTTGCACTGCAAGGCATTGAAATCATCACAAGGTTTGCCACCATGTAACTGGGATGTTAACAAAATTAAAGGCCGCCTTTCCATTTGCTCACCCTCCCAAAACATTATTTTTTTTGAAACCCCATGCTCTCCTATTTTTAAAGTGTCATAATTGCATGTGCACAAAACAGAGGGAAAAATCAGAATGCGTCATTAAGAATATCACAACAAAAGGAGGAAAAAAATCGTTGGGAACATGTCTGATTCAGGTGGGGTACTGGTAAACAGCGACAAAGAAGGCTTTATAAACCCTGCAAACCTCTCACAGGCATGACCCAAAAATCTAATTAGGAAGAAGCCACTATCTTTTTCTTCAGGCGAAATATTCTTGATGCTCAAGAGTCTATTGGCTAGGGCATTTAGACATGATATACATATTTAGACATAACATACATTCCCATCTCTTAAGGTGTGAAGTAAAACTCGAGGTTTCAAACCAGCAGCCATAGGAACATATAGTTTGGTTTGGCACTAGCTGTATTAAAAAAAATAATAATAATTTATTTCCGACATTTTAAAAATGGAGATTTCAGCTGGCCGGCGTGGCTTAGTGATTGAGCATTGACCTATGAACCAGGAGGTCATGGTTCAATTCTTGGTAGGGGCACATGCTTGGGCTGTGAGCTCCATCCTTAGTCAGAGGATGTGCAGGAGGCTGCCAATCACTGATTCTCTCTCATCATTGATGTTTCTATCTCTCTCCTGCTCCCTTCCTCTCTGAAATCAATAAAAATTACTTAAAAATTTTTAAAAATGGAGCTTTCACATCAAAATCTGAATTTCTGCCTTCTTATAAACAAATGAGGAGACTAGCCATCCCATGCCAGCATTCTCCCTTGGCAACAATCAACAGGGCCAACAGCAGCAATCTTTCCTGGAAATGAGGCACTTGCTCCCCAGTTTGCTACCTTCCCTATCCTGTTGGCCTCACACATCACATCCCCTGCATGACTTTTGTAAGTGCTTTAATATGAGATCCCGGGTTTCCAACAACCCTAAGGCACTAACTATGAGCTCAATTCAGTTGAGTTCAAACAAGTATCATCCATGTGCAAAGCACTTTAATAAGCAATGGGGATACCAAGAATAGACATGCTCCCTGAACCTAAGGAACGCATAGATCACAGCGAGAGCAAGTGTTTAGAAAAGGTAGAGAAGTGATAAAGACTAAAGGGATTAAGTTTGCTGTCTAGTTTTGTGATATGATATTCAGCTAACTACTTATTTAATCTTTCTTCTTTTCTAATATATGCATTTAAGAATATAACTTCTCTCTAAGCATGGTATTAGCTCTATCTCAAAAGTTTCAACAAGTGTTTTTATTATAACTCATTTAAAAACATGTTTTCCAATTCCCATCCATGTGATTACTTATTTGCTGGCCAGTGGGCTATTAAAAGTTTCTTCATTTCCAGATACATTAAATGTTCTAATTATCATTTTAAATTGATCTCTCCCTATTTGCCTTACAGCCAAAGATGCTCTAAATTATTTGAGTCTTTAAGTTGCTGAGACCTGCTTTGTGGACCATCAGGTGGCTAGATTTGTAAATGTTCGATGTGAGTTTGAAGAGAAAGCATGTTCTTCAGTTTTTAGGTGCAGTGTTCCTTGTGTGTTCATCAGGTCACATTTGCTGATCATGTCATTCTCATATTCTATTTTCCTGATTTCTAAAATTGGCTTGTTGCCCTAGCTGGTTTAACTCAGTGGATAGAGCATTAGCCTGCAGACTGAAGGATCCCAGGTTTGATTTTGGTCAAGGTCATGTACCTCGGTTGCAGGCTCCTCCCCGGCCTGGACTCTTGTCTGGGCTTGTGCAGAAGGCAACCAATGGATGTGTTTCTCTCACATCAATATTTCTCTCTGTCTTACCCTCTCTCTGAAAATCAATGGAAAAATATCCTCAGATGAGGATTAAAAATAATAATATTAAATTAAGTTAAATAATTAAAACAATAAAATTGGCTTGTTCTATCAGTTACTGAGCAGATGTGTCAAATATATATATATATATATATATATATATATATATATAGAGAGAGAGAGAGAGAGAGAGAGAGAGAGAGAGAAGTATGCTAATTAACTGGGACACCATAATGGGTCGACTGGACAGGAGGAGGCGAGGCAGCAGGGGCCTCCGCACACCTGCACTGGGGGAGGGCCTGATCAGCAGTGGCTGCGGTTGCTTCAAGGGCCAGAGAGGGAGGCAGGGCCGGACTGGCAGCAACCATGGCTGCTGCAGGGCCCAAGGAGTGAGGCAGGGCTGGACCAGCGACTCGAGGGTGGGCGGTGCCGTGCAATTTCGAATCGCACGCTGGGCTCCTAGTCTATAATAATAAAAGTGTAATATGCTAATTAGACTGGATGGCCTTCTGGGTGAAGCAGGGGCTTTAAGGGAAGCCGAGACACGGGTGCTGGAGGGAGGCCGGTGTTGGTAGCCAGGGGAAGGAAGACCTACTCTTGCACATATAAAAAGCCAGCATAACGACCAGCATAAGAATGCCATAACAACCAGAATGACCAGTCGCTATTATACCCACTGTGGCCAGCAAACCAGCCTGATCAGGGGGTGGGACTGGCCAGCCAACCTCCTGCAGCCCCTACCCCTGGCCAGCCCTGCCCCCAATGGGCCCCCACCACCCCAATCAGCCTTCAGACCCTCCCCCCGTCCAGCCCCACCTCTAATCACCCCACCCCCACCCCAATAGGGTGCAGGACCGGCCAGCCAACTACCTGCAGCCCCTCCCCCCAGCTGGCCCCACCCCCAATGGGCCCCCACTACCCTGATCGGCTTGTGTCCCCTCCCCGAGCCAGCTTCACCCCCAATTGCCCTCACACACACCAATCGGGCATAGGGCTGGCCGGCCAACCTTCCATGGCCCCTCCCCTAGCCGCTGATCCCCAATCAGCCCCCAACCCCATTTGGGGGCAAGGCCAGCCAGCCCACCACCCACAGCCCCTCCCCACAGCTGGACCCAACCCCAATCAGCTCCTCCCACCCCAGTCAGGGGCAGGGCCCACTGGCCAACCTCCCACCATCGCCTCCTCCTGACAGGCCTGGTCCTAATCTGCTCCGATTGGGGCTGGGCTGGCTGGACCCCACCCATGTGTGAATTTGTGCACTGGGCTTCTAGTCTTTATATAATTGTAGTTTTGTCTATTTATCCTTGCAAGTAGTCCTATTAGCTTTTGTTCTATGTGTTTTTTTCTTAAGATATAACATACATAAAATACATAAAACTTACATATATATTTTAATGAATTTTATGTATATACCCACACAATCCAAATCAAGATCTATTCCTTTTCCAGCATTTCAGGCTTCCTCATGCCCTTCCACGTCAGTATGCTGCCCCTCTCCCCAGGCTAACTTTTCTGACTGAGTGTAATAACATTAAGTTTTGCCTGTTCCTGAAATATATATAAATGCAATAATCCTACCTAATAAAAGGGTAATATGCAAATTAACCATCACTCCATCACAAAGATGGCAGCTCCCATTGCCACAAGATTGTGGCACCCAGTCCTCTCAGCCCCACCGGAGTCCCCCAGTCCCAGGGGGCAGCTACTGAGAGCGGGCAGTGTGAGTGGCCTGGCAGAATGCTTGTTTCATTGCTGTGGTGACAAGGCAAGCGTTCCGCGCCCGGCCAAGGATGGGCCTCTGGGCCGCAGAGAGCCTCTGGGCAACGGGCATGGAGTGGCCAGGCCCCGCAGGGAGCTACTGGTGCACATGAGCAGGGCTACTAGTACAGTACATATTTTTTTTGTGTCTGGCTTCTTTTGCCTAATATTATGTCTGTGAGCTTCATTCTTATTGCTGCACATAGCAGTAGCTCATTATTTTGATTGCTATATAAACTTTCATTGTAAAAGCTTAGCACAATTTATTTATCCATGCTACTACTGATGGACATTTGAATTGTCTCCAGTTTGGGAGGTTAACCAAAAAGAGGTTTGGGCCATAACAAAGAATAAAAGCATTTATCTGAGCAAAAATAATTGCATTCCAGAAGTCACAAATTCAAGTAGCTACCAAATTGTGCTCTGAAGAGAACAAAGCAAGACAGGGTTTTATAGAGAAGACATTTACAAATGTGGTTCCATTATGATCCTTCATTCAAACAAAGGATCCTGGCTGGGTTAAGAGGGAATGATTAGTTCCAAAATGCAAATGGGAGAGGTGAAAACTACAAGGAGGGAGTAAAGTCCATATGTGTCCACTTTTTAATTTTTTTACAGCAGTTGTTCTAGGGTGTTTATGGCTCGGCATTGAGCTGAGTTTAGCAGCAGGTCAACAACTTAGCAGCAGCTCTGAGAACTGAGGCACAGGTGTGCACAGGCCCCACTTTCTCCTGACTTTGTTTTGAATGACCCTCTCAGCAATATTTATTTTATTTTATTCTCCCTGTGACCCGGGGCTATTGTGAAAAATCCTGCCATAAGCATCCTTATAAACATGACTTTTGATGAATAATACATACACACATTTCTCCTGGCATATGCCAATCAGTGGAGTTAATAGGTTCTAGGACAGACATATGTTTAGCTTTAGTATGTATTTTCCATGTGTTTACTCCTTCCAGCAATTACATAAGAATTTTAGTTGCCAACAACACCTATAATTTTCAGCCTTCATTTTTCACCCTTCGGATGAGTGTGTAGTGGCATCTCAATACAGCTTAAATTTGTATTTCCCTAATAACTAATGGTGTTGAATACCTACCTTCTCTTATAAGCCATTTGAATACCCTCTTTGTTCAAATGTCTATTCACCTTTTGCACATATTGGTTTAATGTACTTTGAGGCTATGCCATTAGTTGCATTAACATTTAGAACTGTGTCTTTCTCATGAATTGAATCTTTCATTATTTTGAAGCGCCTCTCTTTATCTCTAATAAGGCTCTTTTGCCTTAAAGTATACTTTATCCAAACAACACACACACACACACACACACACACACACACAAAACACCCCACAGCTATGCCAGCTTTCTTTGAGTGTTTGCATGTTTATCTTTTCCTATCCTTATCGACATATATGACATATGTATCCTCATGTTTTAGATGTAGAATATGTTAATAGCAAACAGTTGGATTTTGTTGTTTATTTAGTTTAATGATCTTTACTTTTTGTTTGGAACAGTTAGTCCATTAATATTTAATTTAACTACTAATATATTTGGGTTTATGTCTACATCTTACTAAGTGTATTTTCTTTGTCCTGCCTATTCCAAACTTATTTTTTCCCTTCTACATGAAGTTTTTTTAGATTAACTTTTTATTCCCTCCTTTACCTGTCTTAGCTTAAAATTTTACTATTCTTTTAGTGGTTAACCTTAAGTTACAATGCACATCTTTAATATATCAGAATTTATGTTGGCACTCACTCTTCCCAGAAAAATGTAAAGACCTTAGATATTCTAACTCTCATATATTGATTCATATGACATTGTGTTTTATACTTTAATTCTCTCCATATTAAAAAACCCACCAGACATTACAGTTTCACAAGTTAGTATTTATATTTACCTTTTTAAAAATATATTTTTTAATTGATTTCAGAATGGAGAGGGAGAGAGAGATAGAAACATCAAAGATGAGAGAGAATCACTGATCAGCTTCCTCCTGCACGCCCCACACTGGGGACTGAGCCTGCAACCTGGGCATGTGCCTTGACCAGGAATTAAACCGTGATTTCCTAGTTTGAGGGTTGGCGCAACATTCAATTACTGAGCTATGCAAGCAGAGCCATAGTTACCTTTTTTTGTTGTTCTTAATTTCTTCCTACTTCTCTGACTGTTCTTCCTTCTTCTCTCTGAAAAAAACTACCTTTATAAATTGTTTCATTTATTGTAACCTAGTAATGAAATCTCACAGCTTTTGTTTTTCTGAAAAAAATTTTTTTTATTTCCCCACCATTTTTGCAAATTAATGCTGGGTATGGAATTCTAGGTTAGTAGGTTTCTTTCAACACTTTAAACTTTTCATTCCATTGTCTTAAATTGTTTTTGTTGAGAAGTTAGCTGTCTAGTCATTGTTCATTTGAAAGTGCTCTTTTCTCTTCTCTGGCTACTTTAAAGACATTGTCTGTGGTTTTCAGAACTTTTACTATGATGTACTGTCTTTACTCATCTATTAGGATTCATAGAGGTTTTTCAATCTTTGAGTTGATAGCTCCTCAATTGTAGAAAATCCTCTGCTATTAAATCTTCAAAATTGCTTATACCCCAATTTGTCTATGAGTCTGCTTATTATTTTCCTATTTATAGTAACAAAAATAGAAACCAATTAAGAACCCAAACATCAGTGTTATGCTAAAATTATGCTAGCCTTAAGAATATAATAAAGAGTATATAGGCAAAAAATTATCATTAGTTAAGGACAGCCATAGCATTAGTTAAGAGCAGACATTAGTTAAGGATCAGTAGATACTCACTTAAATAGAAACATATTTATGATATATTTTTATGTTATAGAAAGGTTAAATAGGCATGCAGACAGATAATCCCACTTGTGTTATATATTCACATTTGTAAGCAGAAAAGTGAAGAGTCAGATCAAGGTCACACTGTTGGGCCTGAGGGCCTTTTGCCTTTGTGGACTTCTTTTGCCTCCCAAAATATTAAAACTTATATTTTATAACTGTATTGGTACAAAGACAAATATATTAATGCTATATATTAAAACATTTTCTTTGTCCAAAAAGTTATTTTTCCTTTCCTTCTGATTTTGTTATTTTTATTGACGTATACTTGATTTACAATATCATGTTAGTTTCAATTATATGACATAGTGATTTGATATTTATATATAGTAAATCATCAAGATAAGTCTAGTTACCTCTGTCAACATATAAAGTATTAATGACTGTAATTAAAACATTCTCATGGCCCCAGAAGTCTTGTGGGCAACGGGCCTTGAGTACTTAGTGGAAAAGTCAGCCCTGTCATGAAAACCTCCTGTAATTGCAACTGTGTTCTTTTAACAGGGTTTCCAGTGCACGTGTCTGCGAGTGAAAAGCAGAGGGCAAGAAGATGAGCATTTAACTCTTCATCCTATCGTGAAAAACAAATTCTCTCTCCACCATCCAGAATGCCTGATGCTGCTGGAAGACAGAGTTAAATTTGCATTTTGCCTCTAGGACATTCAGGCCAGACTTTTCCTGGCTGAACCATCCCCAAATCCTGTAGCCCTGACTCTGGCTAAGAAATAACATCCAGCATTTGTCAAAATTTGAGTGTATATATTAAATATTAATAATAATATGACAAATACATTTTTTAAATCTTTATTTTTCAGATTATTATAGATGTTCCTCTTTTTTCCCTCACCCCATGGCTCCCCTCCACCCGATTCCCCTCCCGCCCCCCCACCACTGTCCTCATCCATAGGTGTAAATTTTTGTCCAATCTCTTCCCGCACCCCTATACTCCCTTCCCACCAAGAAAGTAGGTCCACTCCCTTTCCATGCCCCTGATTCTATTACATTCACCAGTTTATTCTGTTCATCAGCTTTTTTATTAATTTGATTTTTATATTTACTTGTTGATAGATATGTATTTGTTGTCACTTTGTTGTTTATAATTTTTTATCTTTACCTTTTTCTTCTTCTTCCTCTTCTTAAAGAATACCCTTCAGCATTTCATATAATACTGGTTTGGTGGCGATGAACTCCTTTATCTTCTCCTTGTCTGTGAAGCTCTTTATATGCCCTTCAATTCTGAATGATAGCTTTGCTGGGTAAAGTAATCTTGGTTGTAGGTACTTGCTATTCATCACTTTGAATATTTCTTGCCAATCCCTTCTGGCCTGCATAGTTTCTGTTGAGAAATCAGCTGACTGCTGTATGGGTACTCCCTTGTAGGTAATTAACTGTTTTTCTCTTGCTGCTTTTAAGATTCTCTCTTTGTCTTTTGCTCTTGGCATTTTAATTATGATGTGTCTTGGTGTGGTCCTCTTTTGATTCCTCTTGTTTGGGGTTCTCTGTGCTTCCTGGACTTGTAAGTCTATTTCTTTCACCAGGTAGGGGAAGTTTTCTGTCATTATTTCTTCAAATAGGGTTTCAATATCTTGCTGTCTCTCTTCTTCTGGCACCCTCATAATTCAGATGTTGGTACACTTGAAGTTGTTCCAGAGGCTCCTTACACTATCTTTATATTTTTGTATTCTTTTTTCTTTTTGCTCTTCTGGTTGGGTGTTTTTTGCTTCCTTGTATTTCAAACCTTTGACTTGATTCTTGGAATCCTCTAGTCTACTGTTGAATCCCTGTATGTTATTCTTTATTTCAATCAGTGTATGCTTAATTTCTGAATGGTCTTTTTCTATTTTTTTTTTTTTTTTTTTGGCATTCTCACTAAGATCTTTGAAAGTCTCACTAAGTTCCTTGGAGGTTTCTAGAAGATTCTTGAGTAACCTTATAACTGTGGTTTTGAACTCTATATCCAACATTTTGCTTTCATCCATTTCTTTCATTTGTGACATGTTTCATTGTCTCTGAATTTTGGCTGCTTCCCTGTGTTGGTAGAGTGGCCTTGCGTGGTAGATGTCCTATAGGATCCAGTGGCTCAGCCTTCCCAATTACTGGAGGTGTACACTCTTGGTGCACCCTTTTGTGGGCTGTGTGCATAGTCTTGTTGTTGTTAAGCCTTGATTGTTGTTGGTATCACTGGGAGGAATTGACCTCCAGGCCAATTGGCTGTGAGGACCAGCTGTGTCTACAATGGAAGAGCTGCTGTGCAGGAGACACCCTTATGGGGCAGGACTTGCTTCAGTGGGGCTTTTGTGCTCACTGAGTCTGCCCTTTGAGTGTGTCAGTTATGGATGTGAAGAGTTGTAATCTGGTATGGTCTCACACTGACCACTGGGTACACTGTCTCTTGGATCTCCAAGGAGGTGCAAAGTCAGCCACTGCCTGGGGCTGCCCAGCAGGAGCTACAGAGACATCTGCACATTCCTCCTCTTTGTATTGTGTTTGGAAGTGCCCAGACAAAGCCTATCTGGGAAGCAAGGCAGGCTGCTGCTGCTTCTGGGCCTTGGGCCTTCTTTTGGTAGCTTTGGGGCTCCCTGACCTAGCTGCTGCCTGTTTGACAGGTTTTAGGCTGAGAAACCACAGGCTATTCATATGCAAAGCCACTCCTCAGAGCTTGGGTGGGGTTGTAAGTTGGATGGGGTGGGGTCTCAGGGAATCACCAGGGTGGAGCAAACAGTAATGGCTGCCAGTCAGCCCTGCACTGGAGATATCCCATCGCAGGAACAATGACCACTGCAAGTCTAAAAGAAAGCAACCCTTGTGTTCCAGCCCGATGCCAGACAGTCCAGTTTCTCCCTGTATGTGTCTGGGTCCCCAGAGTCTTGCCCAGAATGAGTTCAGAGCAATTGGGAGCTTGTATCTCCCTCCTGATGAAAAAAAACAGCGCACTTGGTTGCCAGCCCATTCCGCGCACACCTCCACACCTCCTACCCGTCTCAATGCACTTCCTTCTTTACCTCTAGTTGCAGAACTTCCACTCAGCCAGCTTTCCCACAGTTCTGGAAGATAGTTGTTCTGTCTTTTAGTTGTAATTTTGATGTGGTTGTGAGAGGCAGCAAGTACAGGTATTTACCTATGCTGCCATCTTGGTTCTCTTGACAAATACATTTTGAGAAAATATGAAAATTAAGAAGACAGGTAAATGTGGGAATCATCCTATATAATAAAGATGTAATATGCAAATGGTCATTAAGCCATGAAGTGTAACGACCGATCGTGTAATGACTGGATCACGGATCAGCAGGATGGTGGGGCAGTGAGTCACGAGTGGTGGTGGAGAGCTACATGAAAGGGGCAGGGCAGCAAGCTATGAGGAGGTGGTTGGGGAGGCAGAGGGAGCTACAGGAGGGCAGGGCAGCAGGCGGAGAGCTACAGGAGGAGGCAGGACAGCAAGCTATGAGGGGGCCCCCTCAAGAAAAATAAAAATGGGAACACAATATACAGACAGACAGACTTCAGGTTCCACCTCTGTTCTGCCTGCCCCAAATGCTTCTGTATATACCTGTTATATAATGTGTTCTTTTTTTTTTTTAATTTAAATTCTTTATTGTTTAAAGTATTACATAAGTCTTCTTTTTCCTTCCATTGACCTCTCCCCAGCCACCCCCACCCCCAGTGAATGCCCTCACCCCCTCTCCTGTCTGTGTCTATTGGTTATGCTCATATGTATGCATATGAGTCCTTTGGTTGATCTCTTGCCCCCTCACCCCCTGCCTTCCATCATAGGTTGGACAGTCTGTTTGATGCTTCCATGACTCTGGTTCATTTTGTTGATCAGTTTATGTTGTTCATTATATTCCACAAATGAGTGAGACCATGTGATGTTTATCTTTCTCTGACTGACTTACTTCACTTAGCATAATGCTCTCCAGCTCCATCCATGCTGTTGCAAATGCTAAGAGTTCCTTCCTTTTTACACCAGTGTAGTATTCCATTGTGTAGGTGTACCACCGTTTTTTAATCCACTCATTTGCTGATGGACACTTAGGCTGTTTCCACATCTTAGCTATTGTAAATTGTGCTGCCATGAACATAAGGGTGCATATATACTTTTTGATTGGTGTTTCTGGTTTCTTGGGATATATTCCTAGAAGTGGGATCACTGAGTCAAATGAGAGTTCCATTTTTAACTTTTTGAGGAAACTCCATACTGTTTTCTACAGTGGCTGCACCAGTCTGTTTCCCACCAGCAGTGCACGAGGGTTCCTTTTTCTCCGCATCCTCGCCAGCACTTGTCATTTGTTGATTTGTTGATGATAGCCATTCTGACAGGTGTAAGATGGTACCTCATTGTCGTTTTGATCTGCATTTCTCGGATGATTAGTGACTTTGAGCGTGCTTTCATATGTCTCTTGGCATCCCTTATGTCCTCTTTCGAAAAGTGTCTATTTAGGTCCTTTGCCCATTTTTTGATTGGATTGTTTATCTTTCTTTTGTTAAGTAGTAAGAGTTCCCTATAAATTTTGGAGATTAAACCCTTATCAGAGATCACATTGGCAAATATGTTCTCCCATGCATTGGGCTTTCTTGTTGTTTTGTTGATTTTTTCTTTTGCTGTGAAGAAGATTTTTACTTTGATGAAGTCCCATTTGTTTATTTTCTCCTTAGTTTTCATTGCCCTAGGAGCTGTATTGGTAACGATATTGCTGCAACATATGTCTGCTATTTTGCTGCCTATGGCTTCTTCCAAGATTTTTATAGTTTCCCATCTTACATTTAAGTCCTTTAACTATTTTGAGTTTATTTTTGTGTATGGTGTAAGTTGGTGGCCTAGTTTCACTTTTTTTGCAGGAATCTGCCCAATTTTCTCAACACCATTTATTGAAGAGACTGTCTCGACTCCATTGTATGCTTTTGTCTACTTTGTCAAATGTTAATTGAATATAATGGCTTGGGCCAATTTCTGAGTTCTCTGTTCTGTTCCATCTGATCCAGTGAGTCATTTAGAATTGCTGTTTCTTTGCTCGCTTTTTGTCTAGAGCAATTATCCAGTGATGTCAGTGGGGTATTAAAGTCCCCTATTATGATCATATTGCTGTTGATGTCTACTTTGATATCCTCCAGAAGTTTTTTTTATGTATTTGGGTGCTCCTGCATTGGGTGCATATATGTTTACCAGGGTTATATCCTCTTGTTGTATCGATACCTTTATTATTATGAAGTGGCCTTCCTTATCTCTTGTTATGGCCTTCATTTTGAGGTCTAATTCGTCATATATAAGTATTGCTACCCCAGCTTTTTTTTTCATTTTCATTTGCCTAAAAGATATTTTTCCATCCCTTCCCTTTCAGTCTGTGTGAGTCTCTTGTTCTGAAATGGGTCTCTTGTAGACAGCATATATATGGGTCATGTTTCATTATCCATTCAGCCACTTGATGTCTTTTGATTGGAGCATTTATCCCATTTATGTTTAAAGTTATTATTGATAGGTACTTGTTTGTAGCCATTTATATTTTGAATGCCTGTGTTCCTTCTTCCCCCCCTTTTTTCCTTCTTTTTACAGCAGTCCCTTTAGCATTTCTTGCATTGCTGTCTTGGTAATGCAAGAAACTTGGGAGTTTCAATGATAAACTCCCTTGGCCCTTTTTTGTCTGTGAAGCTCCTGATTTCCCCTTCAATTTTGAATGATAGCCTTGCTGGATAGACTATTCTTGGATTTTGTTCCTTGCTTTGTGTTACTTTGTATATTTCTTTCCATTCCCTTCTGGCTTGATGTGTTTTGTTGAGAAATCATTTGATAATCTAATGGGGGATCCCCTGTAGGTAACTTTCTGTCTCTCTCTTGCAGCCTTTAAGATTCTCTCTTTGTCATTAATGTTTGCCATTTTAATTACGATGTGTCTTGCAGTGGGTCTTTTGGGGTTCATCTTGTTTGGGACTCTCTGTGCTTTGGTGACTTTTTTCTTCCCCATATCAGGGAATTTCCCTGTCATTATTTCTTCAAATAGGTTCTCTAATCCTTGCTGCTCTTCTTATCCTTCTGGCCCCTATTATATGTATGTTACATCATTTCATATTGTCCTAAAACTCCCTTAGGTTCTCCTTCTGCTTTCTAATTTTGTTCTCCAATTGCTGTTCAGATTGGTCTTGTTTCTCTGCCCTATTTTCTAGCTCATTTATTCGGTCCTCTGCTTCTCTTATTTTACCATTGAGGCTTTCCATCGTGTTCTTCATTGTCACTATATCACTTTTGATTTCTTGGTTCCTACATAGGTTGCTGATTTTCTCGTCCATCTGGTTTATGAATTGTATGACCATTACTCTGAATTCTTTTTCTAACATATTGCATGCCTTCATTTCATTTAGTTCCCTTTTGGGGGGCTTTTCTTCCCTTTGGAGAGTGCCTTTTTGTCTCCCCATTTCTGCTGTTGCTGAAGGGTCCAGGTGCCAAGTTGTGCAGGGCCTGAGCTGTGGCAGTGGCCTTGGCAGAAGCATCACACACATCAACAGTCATTGAGCCGGCTCTGGTGCCCAGGATAGGCGGCTGCTGTGGTCTGGGTGGGGTCCGCACGTGTGCCAACAGTCAGGGGACTGGCTCAGGATGCCTGGGACCTGTGCTGCCGGGCAGGTAGGTGGGAGGGGAAGACACTCTGGGACTCACAGTAGCCTGAGACTGGTATGGGTGGAGTCAGTGTCTGTGAATCTGTAGCTTTGGTAGCAGGTCTTTGTCCAGTTTGGCTGTAGGGTCTCGGTTTTCATCTGAGGCCAGTCTGGGTGCTGGTGAGGCTGGGCTTCTAGTCACAGGAGCTCTGTCCTTCAAGATTGTATGGTTTCTGTGCCAGTGCCAGCTGCCCAGGAGTGCCCTCAGTGATAGTGGAGGCTCCCCTTCCAAGAGAGCCTGGTCGGCCAGCCCCTGAAAGTCTTGCAAGATCTAACTGTCCTTTGCTCTCACACATGCACCCACACATTCCCCTTTCACTCCCTCACTCTCTCACACTCTCTTCCTAACTGCCATCCTGCCAGCCACCATCTTCTCCTCCTTAATGTGCTCATTAAGACTAACGTTTTCTTACTGGTTTTCTGTCTAGATGATCTATCCATTGATGTAAGTGGGATATTGATGTCCCATACTACTATTGCATTACTTTCTATTTCTCCCTTTGGGTCTGTTAATATGCTTTATATATTTAGATGCTCCTACTGAGTGTATAAATATTTACAAATGTTAAATCCTCTTGTTGGAGTGACCCTTTTATCATTATATGATCCCCTTATTTGTTTCTTACTACACCCTTTGCTTTAAAGTCTATTTTGTCTGATACAAGTATAGCTATTTCAGCTTTCTCTAAATTTTCATTTGCCTGGAATTTTTTTTTCATCCCTTCACTTTAATTCTGTGTGTGTCCTTACATCTGAAGTGACTATCTTTCAGGCAGCATAAATGAGTCTTGTTATTTTGTTTGTTTATTTGGTTTTTTATCCATTTAACCATGTTGTATCTTTTTATTAGAGAACTTAGTCTATTTTTATTTAAAGTAATTATTGATAGGCATGTACTTATTGCCATTTTGTCAACTTTTTTCTGGCTGTTGTGTAAATCTTCTGTTCCTTCCTTGTTTCTTCCTTATGGCATGATGAGTTTCTTTAATGATATACTTAGATACCTT
Organism: Corynorhinus townsendii; assembly: GCA_026230045.1. Taxonomy (NCBI): domain Eukaryota; kingdom Metazoa; phylum Chordata; class Mammalia; order Chiroptera; family Vespertilionidae; genus Corynorhinus; species Corynorhinus townsendii. The sequence goes on from JAPDVU010000003.1 coordinate 89,587,848, forward strand.
TCTCATTATCTTTTGTATATCTATTATAGGTTTTTGTTTTTTGGGTTCCATGAAGCTTACATATAACAACTTCCAATACAATAAAAGCTTAATATGCAAATTGACCATCACTCCAACATACAAGATGGCTGCTCCATGTGGTCAAAGATGGCCGCCCCCATGTGGACACAAGATGGCCACCAAAAGATGGCCAGCAGGAGAAGGCAGTTGTGGGCAATAAGGCCAGCAGGAGAGGGCAGTTGGGGGGAACCAGGCCTACAGGGGAGGGCAGTTGAGGGGGACCAGGTCTGCAGGAGAGGGCAGTTAGGGGTGACCAGGCTGGCAGGGGAAGGCAGTTAGGAATGACCAGGCTGTCAGTGGAGGGCAGTTAGGAGTGACCAGGCTGTTGGGGGGGGGGGGCGGGTATTTAGGGATGACCAGGCCAGCAGAGTAGTGCAGTTAGTGGTGACCAGGCTGGCAAGGGAGGGCAGTTAGGAGTGAGTAGGCTGGCAAGGTAGGGCAGTTCGGGGTGACTGGGCCAGCAGGGGAGGGCAGTTGTGAGTGACCAGGCCTGCAGGATAGGACAGTTAGGGGCAACCAGGCCATCAGGGGTGGGCAGTTAGGGGTGTCCAGGCCAGCAGGGGAGAGCAGTTGGGGGCAATCAGGCCTGCAGGAGAGGACAGTTAGGGGCAACCAGGCCATCAGGGGTGGGCAGTTAGGGTTGATCAAGCCAGCAGGGGAGGGCAGTTAGGGGCAATTGGGCTGGCAGGGGAGGAGTTCAGCTTTGATCAGGCTGGCAGGGAAGTGGTTAAGGGTTGATCAGGCTGGCAGGCAGGAGCAGTTAGGGGCAATCAGGCAGGCAGGCAGGTGAGCAGTTGGGAGCCAGCAGTCCTGGATTGTGAGAGGGCAGTCAGACATTCTTCAAGGGGTCCCAGATTGGAGAGGGTGCAGGCTGGGCTGAGGGGCACCCCCCCTACAGAATTTCATGCACTAGGCCTCTAGTATATTTATAACTATTTTAAGTTGATAACTTAAGTTTGAATGCATTCTGAAGCTCTACATTTTTACTCTCCCCCATTTTATGTTTTTGTTGTCATATCCTTTTATCTTGTGTTTTCTTTAACTATTGTATAGTTATTTTTGCTATATTTGTCATTTAACCTTCATACTAGCTTTATAATTGATTAATATACTATCTTTACTATATATGTCTACTTTTCAGTGAGATGCATTCTTATTATTAATGAGTGCCCTTTATTTTCATCTTAAAGAATCCCTTTAACACTTCCTCTAAGTTCAGTTTAGTGGTGATGAATGCCGTTAACTTTTGCTTGTCTGGAAAATTCTTGATTTCTCCTTCAATTCTGAATGATGCCTTTGCCAAGTAGGGCATTTTTGGTTGGAGATTAGTTCTTTCAGCATAAAGTTACTTTTAAAAGAAATTCTAAACATTGACCATATTGCCTACTTTTCATTTCTATTAACTATGCTATCCCTGGAACCAATATATTGTGATGATCCACTTCTACACTTACAACATTGGTTTCCTCCATTATTTATGCTATTGTAAGAACATGAGGCTATGTTGATTAGCATCCCTTTGTGGAGTGACCCTTTTTTGTTGATTATTTCTTTTAGTTTAATATTACTCTTTTCTATTATGTTCCTATTCTTTATTTCATTTACTTCTGCTCTAATCTTTATTACATCTTTTCTTCTGCTAACTGTGGAATTAGTCTGTTTTTTGTTAGCTCTTTGAAGTATAATGTTAAGTTGTTTTTGATATTTTTCTTTTTTTCTTGATGTATGTGTTGATAGCTATAAATTTACTCAGAACTGATTTTTTGTATTATTTTACTGAGATTTTTTGTAATCTTCCTGCTATTGATTTCTAGTTTCATATCATTGTGGTAGGAAAGATACTTGATATAATCTACATCACTCTCACTGTCTATTGTCTGCATCCATTGGTTATGCTTATATGCATGCATACAAGTCTCTTGGTTGATCTCTCTCCCTTACTACCCCCCCTCCCCTACCTTCCCTCTGAGGTTTGAGCATTTGATCGATGTTTCTCTGTCTTTGGATCTGTTTTTATTCATTGGTTTATGTTGTTCATTATAATCAATAAATGAGTGCAATCATGTGATATTTATCTTTCCCTAACTGACTTACTTCACTTAGCATAATGCTCTCTCCAGCTCCATCCATGCTGTTGCAAATGCTAGGAGTTCCTTCCTTTTTACAGCAGCATAGTATTCCATTGTGTAGATGTACCAAAGATTTTAATACACTCATCTGCTGATGGGCACGTAGGCTGTTTCCAAATCATAGCTATTGTAAATTGTGCTGCTATGAACATAGGGGTGCATATATCCTTTCTGATTGGTGTTTCTGGTTTCTTGGGATATATTCCTAGAAGTGGGATTGCTGGGTCAAATGGGAGTTCCATTTTTAGTTTTTTGAGGAAACTCCATACTGTTCTCCATAGTGGCTGCACCAGTCTACATTCCCACCAGCAGTGCATGAGGGTTCCTTTTTCTCTGCATCCTTGCCAGCATTTGTCATTTGTTGATCTGTTGATGATAGCCATTCTGACAGGTGTGAGATGGTTCCTCATTATTGTTTTGATTTGCATTTCTCGGATAATTAGTGACTTTGAGCATGTTTCCATATGTCTCTTGGCCTTCCTTCTGCCTTCTTTTGAAAAGATTCTATTTAGGTCCTTTGCTCATTTTTTGGTTGGGTTGTTTATCTTCTTTTTGTTAAGTTGTATGAGTTCCCTGTAAATGTTGGAGATTAAGCCCTTATCAGTGACATCATTGGCAAATATGTTTTCCCATGCAGTGGGCTTTCTTGTTGTTTTGTTGATGGTTTCTTTTGCTGTACAAAAGCTTTTTATTTTGATGTAGTCCCATTTGTTTATTTTCTCTTCAGTTTCCAATGCTCTAGGACCTGTATTGGTGAAGAAATTGCTTCGGCATATGTTTGAGATTTCTCTGCCCGTGGATTCCTCTAGTATTTTTATGGTTTCCCATGTTACATTTAAGTCCTTTATCCATTTTGAGTTTATTTTTGTGTATGGTGTAAGTTGGTGGTCTAGTTTCATTTTTTGCATGTATCTGTCCAATTTTCCCAACACCATTTATTGAAGATACTGTCTAGGCTCCATTGTATATTCATGCCTCCTTTGTCAAATATTAACTGAGCAAGGTGGTTCTGGGTTCTCTATTCTATTCCATTGATCTATATGTCTGTTCTTGTGCCAGTACCAGGCTGTTTTGAGAACAGTGACTTTGTAATAAGCTTGATATCTGGTATTGAGATCCCACCTACTTTGTTCTTCTTTCTCAAGATTGCTGTAGCTATTCAGGGTCTTTTTTTTATTCCAGATGAATTTTTAGAGAGTTTGTTCTAGGTCTATGAAATATGTCATTGGTATTTTAATGGGAGTGCATTGAATTTATAGATTTCTTTGGGGAGTATGGAAATTGGGAGATGTTGATTCTACCAATCCATGAACATGGTATGTTCTTTCATTATTTTATGTCTTCCTCTATCTCTTTTTTCAATGTCCTGAAGTTTTCTGAGTAGAGGTCTTTTACCTCTTTAGTTAAGTTTATTCCTAGGTATCTTAATTTTTTTGTGTGTGAAATGGTATATGGGATTGATTCTTTAATCTCTCTTTCTGTAAGTTCACTATTGGTGTATAAAAATACCATCGATTTCTTGGCATTAATTTTATATCCTGCTACATTGCCAAATTCATTTATTAAGACCAATAATTTTTTGATGGAGTCTTTAGGGTTTTCTATGTACAGTAACATGTCATCTGCGAGTAATGACAATTTTACTTCTTCTTTTTCAATTTGGATGCCTTTTATTTCTTCTTGTTGTCTGATTGCATTGGCTAGCACTTCCAGTACTATGTTGATTAGCATCCCTTCATTTTAGTTTGATTTACAGCCTTTTGTAATTCTGATAAGCCGAGTCTAGTAGTGATGGACATGCATTGAAGATATTTCTAAAATGCTGATTTTGTGTATAAGTTATTTCAATGAGAGTATATTCACAACACTATTCTGCTTTTTAAAAAAACTTAAAAGACATATGTACAAATTTGATTTTTTGAAATAATTTTCATTTTACCTGCTAGACAGTTGAATCACTATAGATATTGCAATGAGATAAATAAATATATTTATAATAAAAAATAAAAGTCATGTGTGCAAACTATATTTCTAAGAATAGTAGTTTTATAAGTTAATAATTATGTTAATAACAGGAATGAATGTGTTCATCACATCCTGCTTTATTTGACACATTCTGCAAAGGCACATGAGTCAAAGATATTTCTAAGAATGGTAGTTGTAGTTATGAATACAGACAGTGTTTCAGAGAATAAATGTGTTCAACAGATTGTGCTGGATTTAATACACTTTGAAAAAGGCACGTGTAAAAGACATTTTAAAGAATGTTAGTTAGATATGTGAACGTATATATAAATAACTGCAGTGTTATTTCATTGAAAGAATGTGTTCATCAATGGATGGTGTGTGGAGTACACTATGCAGTGTCACGTGAATAAGAGATATTTCTATGGGTTATAAAACTGCATTGCATCCAAGTAATGTTACTTCTTTGAAAGATGTGCTCCTTGCAGATGACTTGTGGAGCCTACATTTAATACAATATGTAAAGACACAAGTATCTATATATAATACCAGTCTGTTTTCATTGACAAAATGTGTTCACCATATTTTGATGCATAGAATCCACTATGTAAAGTTATGTGAATAAAATATATTTATAAAAACAACAAATTTAATTGGATTTGGGTGATTTCAGTGAATAATGTGTCACTACATGCTTTGATTTAATATACTAAGTGTGCATATAAAAGATCTTTCTCAAAATGCTTGTTTTATCTATAAATAAGCACAGTGTTATTTCATTGAAAGTGTTCAGCCTGTAATAATCTCTGTAATGTCACATGTGTAAGAATATTTCCATGAGTGACAAAATTCTATTGGACTCAGGTAGTGCTATAAAAGAATGTGTTCACCAAGTATACTGCATTTAATAAAGTATAAAAAGCAATACTATGAAAGGTTATTAGACATAACAATAATTATGAGTTTGGAAATTATATAATATGATCTGTACTTAACATTAAATAAAAACTAATGTTCCTAGTCTGTGTGCAAAGGCAGTTTTCAGCTTGTCCAGAATTCTCCCCCAGTTCCACATGGGGGATCACTTCCCAGACCTGCAAAGAGAGGTTCAGCCATTCCCACAGGCATTTGTAAGGAGCACATCATTATAACCCACCACCTTCAATTATTAGGAAACAATGTTCCATGCCAACATGATATTCCCATGCCTCAGAGTATGGGTAGAATGAAGAAGAGAAACATTGATATACATGTTCCCTTTCTTAACTAGTTCTAATTGTTTACAATGACCCTAATGGCAATTCCTTAAAAATCCATGTACTTCTAAGCATTAGACATGTCCATGAAATGAGTGTCAACATATGGTCATTGGCACCAATGTAATGCCTACATGAATCCCCAGTTTGAGGGGTGCAGTGAAGAAGGAAACTTTATTCAGCGCAGTTATGATACACACAGCTGCAGAGCAGCACAGTTGTGAGATAGCTCAGTAGTGTCCCAGCTCAGTTACAATACAGCATGGCTGTGGAGCAGCATGCTGTGTGGAGGCATTTGGTAACATGTCCCTCAAGAGAAGCCCCTCTTCGCACAGCTACACTCTGGCCTGAAGAGATGTCTTTGGTGTTTCAGCTTCAGCTGGATAAACACAGTTTTCAGTCTTTGGTAAAAAAAAAAAAAAAAGTGTACACACCCCACCCCCAGAAGGGAGCTGACTTATATAGCTGGTTCCTGATTGGTCTGTCCTCCTGCAAATGAGGACTCCTAATCCTTGCAGTTTGATTGACCCAAAAAGCACCACCCCATTGATTGGAATGGAGCACAGCTCTGAGTGGTCAATGAAGATGCTAATGAGGATATAGCTGCACAGCTCTGATTAGACAAGAAAAGTCTGGGTCTTATTGGTTGAAATAGGATTCCAGGAACTTCTTTATGAGGGCTGGCTCAGACAGCAGGAACACAGTGCAGGCAGGCAGTTCAGTGTGGGAGGCAGGCAGCTTAGTGTAGGTTTCTGCCTGAAGCGTGTTATGTGTAGCAATGGCTGCTTGGCTCTGTCTGTAAAGTTAACCACCAGGAACCCTTCTCAACAAGTACATTCGTTCTTGGGAGCAAATTATGTCACATTAAAGAAAAGTCTGGCCCTGGCTGATGTGGTTCAGTGGTTAGTGTTGCACTGAAGGGTCCCGAGTTCAATTTCCAGTCAAAGGCATATACCTGGGTTGCAGGTTCGGCAACCAATCAATGTGTCTCTCTCACGTCGATGTTCCTCTCTCTCTCTCCCCCTCCATCCCTCCCTTTCAGTCTCTCTAAAAAATCAATGGAAAAATATCCTAGGGTGAGGATTAACAACACATAAACAAAACAAGTCTATATGTAGCATAGTATTTCTTGTGACTCACTTATATTAGATTTTTATAAATGTTTATGCGTATGTGTGTAGAAAAGTATGTAAGTTAGTTATAAAACAATCTGTTACCAGTGATTATTTGCTAGGGATTCAGTTGCAGAACAATATGACTCTGCACTTTGTATATTTCTTTTTTTTTTTTTTTTCTTAATTAAATCTTTATTGTTCAGATTATTACAGGTGTTCCACTTTTTTTCCCCCCATAGCTCCCCTCCACCTGATTCCCCACCCCACCCCATGCCCTTACCCCCTGCCACTGTCTTCATCCATAGGAGTAAGATTTTTGTCCAATCTCTTCCAGCACCCCTCACACTTGCTTCCCCTGAGAATCGTCAGTCCACTCCCTTTCTATGTCCCTGATTCTATTATATTCACCAGTCCATTCTGTTCTTCAGATTTTTTATTCACTTGATTTTTAGATTCACTTGTTGGTAGGTATGTATTTGATGTCATTTTGTTGTTCATAATTTTTATCTTTACCTTTTTCTTCTTCTTCTTCTTCTTCTTAAAGAATACCCTTCAGCATTTCATGTAATCCTGGTTTGGTGGCGATGAACTCCTTTAGCTTTTTCTTGTCTGTGAAGCTCTTCATCTGACCTTCAACTCTGAATGATAGCTTTGCTGGGTAGAGTAATCTTGGTTGTAGGCTCTTGCTGTTCATCACTTTGAATATTTCTTGCCACTCCCTTCTGGCCTGCATAGTTTCTGCCGAGAAATCAGCTGACAGTCGTATGGGTACTCCCTTGTAGGTAATTAACTGTTTTTCTCTTGCTGCTTTTAATATTCTCTCTTTGTCTTTTGCCCTTGGCATTTTAATTATGATGTGTCTTGGTGTGGTCCTCTTTGGGTTCCTCTTGTATGGGGTTCTGTGCGCTTCCTGAACTTGTAAGTCTATTTCTTTCACCAGGTAGGGAAAGTTTTCTGTCATTATTTCTTTTAATAGGTTTTCAATATTTTGCTCTCTCCCTTCTTCTGGCACCCCAAAAATTCGGATGTTGTTTCGCTTAAAGTTGTCCCAGAGGCTCCTTACATTATCTTCATATTTTTGGATTCTTTTTTCTTTTTGTTTTTCTGGTTGGATGTTTTTTGTTTCCACATATTTCAGATCTTTGGTTTGATTCTTGGGGTATGTTGATCTACAGTTGAGTTTCTGTATATTCTTTATTTCAGACAGTGTATGCTTCATTTCTGACTGATCCTTTTCCATTTTTTTGGCATTCTCATTAAGGTCCTTGAAGGTCTCACTAAGCTCCTCAGAAGTGTCATCAAGTTTCTCGGCGGTTTTTAGAAGATTCTTGAGTAACCTTATAAATGTGATTCTGAACTCTATGTCATCCAGTAGTTTGCTTTCCTCCGTTTCTTTCATTCGTGACATGTTTCTTTGTTTCTGCATTTTGGCTGCTTCCCTGTGTTGATGGAGTGGCTTTGTGTGGTAGGTGACCTATAGGGGGCAGTAGCTCAGCCTCCCCAATCACCTGATGTGGATGCTCTTGGTACACCCCTTTGTGGGCTGAGTGCAAAGTCTTGGTGTAGTTAAGCCTGAATTGCTGTTGGTACGCTGGGAGGAATTGACCTCCAGGCCAATTAGCTGTGAGCACTCCCTGTGTCTATAATGGAAGAAGTGCTGCGCTGAAGACACGCTTATGGGGCAGGACTTGTTTCAGTGGGGCTTTGGTGCTCACTGAGTCTGCCTCTTGAATGTGTCACTTATGGATGTGAGGAGTTGAAATCTGGTGTCTCACACTGACCACTAGGTACACTGGCTTCTGGATCTCCAATGGGGTGCAGGTCAGCTACTGTCTGAGGCCACTCAGCAAGAGCTACAGTGAGAGCTGCAGTTTTCTCCTCTTTGCTTGTGGTTTGGAGGTTTTGGAGCTGTCTGACCCGGGCTGCAAGTTTTCTAGGTTAAGCTGTGATAGGGCAGGCTTTCTTATGCTAATTGAGCTGCTTGGAGCTTGGGTGGGTTTGTAGGTTGTGTGGGGCGGGGTCTCAGGGCGTCACTAGGTTAGGGCGTGGCAAACAGCAATGGCTGCTAGTAAGCCGGCTCTGTGTCCCCGACCCCGTCTTGGAGTCCTGTGCCCCAGTGCCGTAAACAATTATTCCTGCGCGCAGCTCTGCAAGCAAGCCACTCTCACTGGCAGACAGTCCAGCTTCTCCCCGTAGGAGTTTGGGTCCCCCGCGTCTCCTCAGAGACTGGATTTCAGAGCAATCGGGGGCTTGTCTCCGTTCAGGTTGAAAAAAGCAATGCACCCAGTCGCCCGCAGCCAGCCCGGATCACGCGACTCCGTACCTCAGCTTTTCAGCGCTCGTGCACGTCTCAAAGCTCTTTTCTCTTTCCTTCTAGTTGTAGAACTTCCACTCAGCCAGCTTTCCCGTGGTTCTGGGTGATAGACGTTTTGTCTTTTAGTTGCAGTTTAAATTGTTGTGGGAGGCAGCAGTTTAGGTGTTTACCTATGCCGCCATCTTGGATTCCTCTGTATATTTCTTTAATATATATTTTGTATATACTTTGTATATTTGTTTTTATAATTCTACACTTGAATTTTTATGATTAGCATATACTTTTATTAATAGAAAAATAATAAAATTGAATTTTCAAACAACAAAAATGAGAATACTATGAGAAAAATTTTATTAACATGCTAATTGTATAGGTGTATATAGAGTTACGCCTATAAAATAACGTGTTCACCACACTATCCTGCGTTTAATAACATGTAGAGCCACATGTTTAAATGTTTTTAGGAGTGATTTTGAATTTTGTTATGTCCAGGAGATGTTATTTCAGTTAAACAATTAGCTCACCACATCTGCTGCATTTCATGCACTTTGTAAATGCTCACATATAGAAGATATTTCTAATGATTCAAATTTTATATATGAACAAATGTAGTGTTATTTCAGTGAAAGATGATTTCCACAATGTATGCACATGAGCTTTGTGAAGACACATGTATAAAAAGGTATTCTTCAGTATGTTAGTTGTATATGTGAATAAGCACCATGTTATTTCATTGAAATAAAGCATTCGCCATATTTGGTGGATGGCTTGTACTCTATAATGTGACATTTATAATAAATGTTTCTGGGAATGACATAATTTTCTTGTGTCCAGATCATGTTATTTTGATGGAAGAATGTGTTCATCACATATGCTGCATTTAATATACTCTATAAAGGAATATATACAAAAAGATGTTTCTAATAATGCTAGTTGTGTATGTGAATAAGAGCAATGCCATTTCACTGAAAGAATGTATTCACCACACTAATATGCATTTAAAATATTTTGTGTTTAACATTTAAAATATTTTACAAAGGCACATGTATAAAAGATGTTTCTAAGGATGATATTTGTGTATATTAACAAGCACATAGTTACTTTACTGAGAGAATGTGTTTGGAACATTTTGGTGAGTGGAATGCACACATGTATAAGAGATGTTTCTATGAGTGATAAAACTTAATTGTGTCCATGTAGTGATTTTTCCGTGGGAAAAAGTAAAATGTTTACCATATATGCTGCATTGAGTACACTTTGAAAAGGCGCATGCATACTCTTACCAGCCCTCACTCGCACAAAACACGGGTTCATTCTGTCCTTGTGACCCTTTTCCTACACTTTCCTCTTCTCCCCACTGGAGGAACCCCTCTCATTCTGCAAAGTGCATTCTGGGACCCAGTCCAGCCCTCCATTGCTGCTGTTGCCTGAGGGAAGCATGAAGAGGCTCCACCAGGAGAAAATGCCAGCGTCACCACTAGGGAGGCATTCACTTCCCACTGATCCCCCAGTCTCCTGCCCCATTAACAAAGCAGCATGTTTCTGCAAAGTGCAATAAAAAAGACTATGTCTTCATTGAATTTGGTCTTGAAAACAGAATTTTGAAAAATCCAAATTTACACTTAGTTGTCTTGGAGGAAGTGATTATTTTAGTCATTTAATTGAAACTGATCCAAATGATTCCAAGCATAAAAGAATAGACAGATCACTTTTATGTTATGAAGAGGACAATCTGGCCAGTCATGGCCAAGGTTAACAAAAGGACAAAGCTTAATTGTATCAGTATGGACTTTAATTGGAAAGACTGGGAAGAAGGTTCCAATGAAGACATGTCTAATTTTTATCATTTCTCCGAGATGATGAACATGGGTGGTGATGTGGGTGCAGATTGACCAGAGTAGATGGAGCAGATGATTCACAAGACAGTGATGATGAGAAAAAAATTCGGAACTATAGCAAGGAATGTTTTGAAATTTTAAGAAGAAAAGAAAACTTCTCTGCAAGATTTCACAATTGAGAGAATTACTGAGTTTATAACTTAAAGGCAGATATTGCATTTTTCAACTTGTTTGTTTCCTTAAAGACTTTGCTAAGGCTTGATATGTACCATGTTATGGGGCAATTTTAAGTCAGCAAAGGCAATAAGCTCATGCACAAACATTTCCCAGACTTCCATGATGCTGTTAAGGTCGTAGGCAATTGAGGCAGCAGTTGTGATGAACAAAAGTATTTCACCTAAGTCTCCTTTACTTTATAACATAGATACTGCATGATAGGAAGCTCTTGGCTTACAAAAAACAAGTTTGAGATTTTAGAACATGAACTCAAACTGGCTGAAACAAGTTGATTGATATGTACTAGTAAACTGGTAAACTGTTGTTCTTCTGGTATATTCTTCAGATTTGTCCACTGAAGTTATCCTATATAATACAAGCTTAGGTGGTGTCACGCCCTTGCTTAACGCCCTCGGGCAACGCCCTCACGTGACCTCATCACAAGATGGCTACAACAAGAGGGCCGGCAGAGGAGGGCAGTTGTGGGCGATCAAGCCAGCTGGGGAGGGAAGTTGGGGGTGAACAGGTTGGCAGGGGAGGGCAGTTGGGGGTGACCAGGCTTGCAGGGGAGGGCAGTTGGGGGAAATCAGACTGGCAGGGGAGGGCAATAGGGGGCAATTGGGCCTGCAGGAGAGGGCAGTTGAGGGGGACCAGGCCAGCAGGGGAGGGCAGTTAGGGACGACCAGGCCTGCAATGGAGGGCAATTGGGTGCGACCAGGCCAGCAGGGGAGGGCAGTTAGGCTGGCAGGGGTGGGAAGCTGGTGGCAATCTGGCCAGCAGGGGAGCGCTTAGGGAGTGATCAGGCTGGCAGGCAGAAGTGGTTAAGGGCAATCAGGCAGGCAGGCAGGCGAGAGGTTATGAACCAGCAGTCCCAGATTATGAGAGGGATTGTCCGACTGTCGGTTTAGGCCCAATTCCACAGGGTTTGGGCCTAAATCAGCAGTCGGACATCCCCCAAGGGGTCCCAGATTGGAGAGGTTGCAGGCCAGGCTGAGAGACAACCCCCCCCCCCGCACAAATTTTGTGCACCAGGCCTCTAGTATTTATAAAAAATCTACTTCACATTATTGTACATAACTGATCACTTCCCAGTGTTCCAGATGTATCTTAGATAAAACTAATGAATACCCTAACTTGGTTTTTAAAGTCTGTATATTTGGAAGATGCTGCATTTGTCAACCTGAATTTTTGATCCTTAAACTTTTACCTCTCTCAGCATAGAGAATGAAGAAAAGCTATACTTTGTTGCTTGAGAGTTTGTACTAGTACATTTAGACCAAATTTGCATTTACACTGTCAGTATGGCAAATGAGTGGGGAAAAATGTTGATGCACTATTAAGTGTTTTATTTCTTTTTTGATTCAGCTTGTACCAGAGCTGAAAACCTCAATTTATGTTCATAACAATGAGTATTTGTAAAATGTCTAAATTCTTGTTGCTAATTAATAAAAAATTGTATGAAATTTATTGGGGTGACATTGGTTAATAAAATTATATAGTTTTTTTTGTTAATTCTTCCTATTCATGAACACCGTATATACTTTCACTTATTTAAATCTTCTTCAATTTCTTTCTTCAGTGTCTTATAATTTTCCGAGTACCAGTCTTTTACATCCTTGGTTAAGTTTATTCCTAGGTATATTATTCTTTTTGAAGTAATTGTGAATGGGATTATTTTCTTAGTTTACCTTTTCTGATAGTTCACTATTGATGTATAAAAATTCAACTGATTTCTGGATATTTGTTTATTTTGTATCCTGATACTTTACTGAATTCATTTATCAGTTCTAGTAGTTTTTTGGTGAAATCCTTAGGATTCTCTATATATAGTATCATGTCATCTGCAAATAGTTACAGTTTTACTTCTTACTTTCCAATTTGGACTCTGTTTATTTTTTTGTCTTGTCTGATTGCTGTGGCTAGGACTTCCAGTACTATGTCAAATGAGAGTAGTGAAAGTGGGCATCCATGTCTTGTTCCTGGTCTTAAGGGAATGCTTGGAGTTTTGGCCCATTGAGTATGATGTTGGCTGTGGGTTTGTCATAAATGGCCTTTATTATATTGAGGTATAGTCCCTCTATTCCCACTTTCCTGAGAGTTTTTATTTTAAATGGATGCTGGATTTTATCAAATGTTTTTTTCTGCATCTATTGATATGATCATGTGGTTTTTACCCTTCAATTTGTTTATGAGGTGTATCATGTTTGTTTTGTGATTGTTGTACCAACTTTGTATCACCAGAATAAATGCCATTTGATCATGGTGTAGATATTTTTAATGTATTGATGGATTCTGTTTTCTAACATTTTGTTAAGGATTTTAGCATCTCTGTTCATCGGGGAAAATGGTCTCTAATTTTCTTTCTTTGTCGTGTCTTTATCTGGTTTTAGAATTAAGATAATGCTGGCCTTGTAAAGTGAACTTGGAAGTCTTCCCTGCTCTTGAATTTATTTATTTTTTAATAGTTTGAGAAGGATAGGTGTTGGTTTTTCTTTGAATGTTTGGTAAAATTCACCTGTAAAGCCATTAGGTCCAGGACTTTTGTTTGTTGGGAGTTTTTTTTATTTTTTTATTACTGCTTCTATTTCACTAGTTATAATCTGTCTATTCATATTCTCTGGTTCTTCTTGATTTAGTTTTAGAAGATGGTATGTTTCTAGAAATTTATCCATTTCTTCCAGGTTGTCCAATTTGTTGGCATGTAGTTGTTTGTAATATTTTCTTACAATCCCTTGCATTTATTACCTCTCTTCTTTCATTTCTGATTTTATTTATTTGAGTTCTCTCTCTCTCTCTCTCTCTGAGTCTGGTTAAAGGTTTGTCAATCTTGTTTTTCTTTTCAAAGAATCAGCTCTTGGTTTCATTGATCTTTTGTATTTTTTTTTACTCTATTTCATTTATTTCTGCTCTGATCTTTATTATTTCCTTACTTCTATTCACTCTGGGCTTCATTTTTTGTGTTTGTTTGTTTTGTTTTTGTGGGGTTTTTTTTTTGTTGTTGTTAATTGTGATTCAAAATTGTGATTCAAAGTGTAAAGTTAGATTGAGCTTTCTCTTGTTTCTTGAGATAGAATTGTAATACTATGAATTTCCCTCTTAAGATTGCTTTGCCTGTGTCCCACAGATTTGCCAATGTGACTGAGCTACTTTGTTTGAAGTTTGCTGTCAGCATCATTGGGAACAGGGGATAGAAAGGGTTTTAGGGGCATGATGTGCTTCCATCAGTCCTAGTTGAGGTTCAGCCTCTCTCCAGGACTCCTCAATGGCCAAATGTCACTTTCCTGAGTATTTCACACTTAGCCAAGGAACCTGTGGAGCACTCAGAGATGTATGTATATGCAAATGGAAGGAATTTGGTCAGGGCAGGCAAACAAACCAAAATGGCTAAAATACCCATAAGAAAATGTGACCACAAAATGTGAGTGAAGCTGACACACCCAAGTGTGAGGCATTTGTCTGTCAGGCTCAGTGAAGTGAACCAGTGTTGAGCAAAAGGACCCCTATCTGATGAGCTCATACTGTGCCAGCTCCTGCTCTGCACATGAACTGGCCTGTCCAGTTCATGCCTCAGAGTCATACTTGGCACCACTGCACTGAGGGAAGTGCTTGTTAGCAAGGGGTATTTTGAAGTGAAAGCATATCCACTATATGCCATAAACATTTCCCACAGTGATCTGGTAAGTCAGGGTTATCCAGAGAAACAGAACCAATAGGATGTTTGTGTGTGCATGTATATGTATGTGTACATGGTACATGTGTATTGGACACTCCATCTAAAACTGGGAATCATAGCAGATCTACCTAAAACATAGAAACAGACACAAACAAGCAGCCAAAATGGGGAGACAAAGAAACAAACCCCAAATGAAAGAACAAGAGACATTAAAAAACATATAGAAACTATGGAAAACAACCAGTAAGAAATGAAAAAAAATGACAGACATCAGAAATAAAGGATACACTGGAAGGAATAAGCAGTAGATTAGAGGAAGCTGAGGATCAGATCAGTTAATTAGAAGACAGGGTAGAAAAAATCACACAGAGAATCAAAAAAACAACAACAAAAAACAGGAGTACAGTTTAAGGGAGCTGTGGGACTATGTGGAACATAACATCCACATTAAGGAAGTACCAGAAGGAGAAGAAAGTGAGCAAAGGGTAAAGAAGCTGTTTGAAGAAATAAGGCAGAAAACTTCCCTAACCTGGTAAAGGCAAAGGTCACACAAGTTCAGGAAGCACAGAGAACCCAAACAGCTCCATGCCCAGACATATCATACTTAAAATGTCAAAAATTAAAGACAAAGGGAGAATCTTAAAAGCAGCACAAGAAAGGCAATTTGTTACTTACAAAGGAGCTCCCATATGGTTGTCAGCTGATTTCTAAACAGAAACTCTACAGGCCAGAGGGAATGGAATGAAGTATTCAAGGTAATGAAAAGCAATGATCTGAAACAAAAACTACTCTATCCAGCAATGCTATCATTCAAAATAGATGGTGAAATAAAGAGCTTCCCAGACCAAAAAGAGAGAGAGAGAGAGAGAGAGAGAGAGAGAGAGAGAGAGAGAGAGAGAAGGCTAATGGAGTTTATTACCACCAAACCAGCATTGCAAGAAATGCTGAAGGACCACTGTAATAATAAGAAATATGTAGAGAAAAACATAACTATAGAGAATAAAAATGGCAGCAAATAAGTACTTATTAATTATAACTTTAAATGTAAATGGATTAAATGCTCCAATCAAAAGACTTAAGGTAGCTAAGTGGATAAGAAAAGATGACCCAATTATATGCTGTCTACAAAAGACCCACCTCAAAACAAGACTCACACAGGTGACAGTTAAGGGCTGGAACATTTTTTTTTCCATGCAAATAAAAACAAAACAAAAAAGCTGGGGTAGCAATACTCATGTCAGACAAAATAGACTTCAAAATGAAGTCCATAACAAGAGACAATGAAGGTCACTACATAATACTAAAGGGATCAATCCAACAAGAGGATATAACCCTGAAAAACATATATGCATCCAATATAGGAGCACCTAAATATATCTTAAAAAAAAAAACTATTAGAGGACTTTAAGAGAGAGATGGACAGCAATACAGTCACAGTAGGGGTCTTCAATACACCACTGACTTTACTGGATAAATCTTTCAGACCAGAAATCAACAAGGAAATAGTGACTCTAAATGACACTTGATCAGATGGATTTAATTGACATTTACAAAACATTTCACCCCAAAGCTACAGAATATAGATTCTTCTCAAGTGCACATTAGACATTCTTAAAGATAGGCCACATGTTAGGACACAAAATAAGTCTCTAAAAGTTCAGAAAAATTGAAATAATATCAAGCATCTTGTCAGATCACAATGGCATGAAACTAGAAATCAACCACACTGAAACCACTCAAAAACATTCAAGCACATGGAGCATGTAAATAGCATGTTATCAAACAATAAATAAGTTACCAAGGAGATCAAAGAAGAAATAAAAAACTTTCTGGAAACAAATGAAAATGAATACACAACAACCCCAAATCTATGGGACATAGCAAAAGCAATCCTGAGAGGGAAATTCATAGCACTATAGGCCTACCTCAAGGAATAAGAAAAATATCTAATAAACTATCTAACCCTGCAACTAAAAGAATTAGAAAGTTAATTTCCAGAAGAGCTCAGAGTGAGTAGAAATAAAGAAATAATAGAAATCAGAATAGAAATAAATGAAATAGAGTCTGAAACAAATAATACAAAAGATCAATGAAACCAAGAGCTGGTTCTTTGAAAAGAGAAACAAATTTGCAAAACCTTTCACCAGACTCATCAATAAACAGAGAGGACCCAAATAAAATAAAATCAGAAACAAAAAAGGTGAAGTAATAACTTACACCACAGAAATACAAAGGATTGTAAGAAAACATTACAAACAACTATATGCCAACAAATTGTACAAACTGGGCAAATGGACAAATTCCTAGAAACATATAATCTTCCAAAACTGAATCAGGAAGAATCAGAAAACCTTAATAGATCAATAAGAACTAGTGAAATTGAAGTAGTAATCAAAACATTCCCAGCAAACAAAAGTCCTACTAGACAGCTTCACAGGGGAGTTTTATCAAGCATTCAAAGAAGAACACATCCCCCTAAAATCATTCCAAAAACATCAAGATGAAGGAACACTTTCAAGCTCTTTTTGAGGCCAGCATTATCCTAATTCCAAAACAAGCTGAAGGCACTACAAAATTGAAAATTACAGGCTAATATCCCTGATGAACATAGGTGCCAAAATCCTCAATAAAATATTAGCGAATTGGACCCAGCAATATAGTAAAAAGATTATTCACCATGCCAAGTGGAATTTATTCCAGGAATCAAATCTGGTACAATATTCACAAATCAATAAAAGTGAGACATCATGTAAAGGAAATGAAAGATAAAAATCATATGATCTTATCAATAGATGCCAAAAAAAAATTTGAAAAAATCCAGCACCCATTTATAACAAAAACCTTCAGCAAAATGGGAATAGAGGGATCATACCTCAACATAATAAAGGCTATACATGACAAATCTACAGCCAATATCATACTCAATGGGCAAAAACTAAAAGTGTTTCCCTTAAGAACAGGAACAAGACAGGGATGTCTGCTTTTATCACTCTTAGTCAACATAGTACTGAAAGTCTTAGCCACATAAAGCAGACAAGAAGAAAAAATAAAAGGCTTCCAAATTGGAAATGAGGAAGTGAAACTGTCATTATTTGCAGATGACATGATATTGCTCATAGAAAACCCTAAAGACACCACCAAAAAAAAAAACTACTAGATTTAATAAATGAATTCGGCAAAGTAGCAGGATAAAAAATTAACACCCAGAAATCAATGGCATTGTTATATACCAATAATGAACTCTCAGAAAGAGAAACTAAAAATACAATCCCATTTACCATTGCAACAACAAAAAAATAAGATACATTGGAATAAATGTAACCAAGAAGGTAAAAGACCTCTACTCAGAAAACTACAGTACATTGTAAAAAAGATATAGAGGAAGATAAAAGCAAATGGAAGAATATAACTTTCTCATAGATTGGAAGAATTAACATCATTAAAATGTCCATACCACCCAAAGCACTCTATAGATTCAATACAATCCCTATTAAAATACCAATGGCATAATTCACAAATATCAACAAATACTCCAAAACTTTATATGGAAGCAAAAAAAAAAAAAAATAGCCTGAATAGGCAGCAATCTTGAGAAAGAATAATAAAGTATGAAGAATCACAATACCAGATATCAAATTATACTACAAAGCTACCGTGCTCAAAATAGCCTGGTACTGGCACAAGAACAGGCATATAGATTAATGGAACAAAACAGAGAACCCAGAAATCTACTCAAGCCACAATGCTCAATTAATATTTGACAAAGAAGGCAAGAGCATACAATGGAGTCAAGACAGTCTCTTCAATAAATGGTGTTGGAAAAATTGGACAGGTACATGCAAAAAAAATGAAACTAGACCACCAACTTAAACCATACACAACAATAAACTCAAAATGGATAAAAGACTTAAATGTAAGTTGTGAAACCATAAAAATCCTAGAAGAAACCATAGGCACCAAAATCTCAGACATCTCTCATAGCAATATGTTTGCCAATACATCTCATAGGGCAAGAGAAACAAAGGAAAAATTTAACAAATGGGACTACAGCAAAATAAAAAGCTTCTACACAGCAAATGTAACAATCAACCAAATGAAAAGGTATCCCACTATATAGGAGAACATATATGCCAATGATACATCTGATAAGGGGGTTATTTCCAAAATATATAAAGAACTCATTCAACTTAACAAAAGGAAGATAAACAATCCAGTTTAAAAAATGGCCAAAGGAACTAAACAGACCCTTCTCCAAAAAGAACATGCAGATGGCCAAGAGACATATGAAAAATGTTCAAAGTCACTGATCATCAGAGAGATGCAAATTAAAATGACAATGAGGTATCACCTCACACCTGCCAGAATGACTATCATCAACAAATCAACAAACAACATGTGCTAGCAAGAATGTGGAGAAAAGGGCACCCTAGTACACTGCTGGTGGGAATGCAGACTAGTGCAGCCATTATAGAAAACAGAGTGGAGTTTCCTCAAAAAGTTAAAAATGGAACTATCATTTGACCCAGTGATCCCACTTCTAGCAGTATATCGTAAGACTCCCGAAACACCAGTCAGAAAGAATATATGCACCTCTTTGTTCATAGCAGTGCTGTTTACAATAGATAAGATCTGGAAAAAGCCCATCAGTAGATGAGTGGATAAAAAAGAAGTGGTACATTTACACAATGGAATACTATCCTTTCTAATAAAAGAGAAACATGCAAATTTATCATACCTCTGCTACACCCACAAGCCATGCCCACCACCCAATCAGGAGTGAGTATGCAAATTAACCCAACCAAGATGGATGCAGCCACGGAACTGGAGCAAGCAGGAGGCTTGGGTTGCCCTTGGTGATGGAGGAAGCCAAGCTTCCCCTGCCCTGGCCTGCCCTGGCCTCCACTCAAGGCTACAAAATTTCAGTTATAGAAGATAAATAAATCCCAGATACCTGCTTCCAGCCTATGCTTGGGTCACCAGGGGGCGTGGCTGTCCTGCAAACCACCACAGGCCCCTCACCCAGGCCACCCCATGCCCCAAGGGAACCCCACCCTGATCCGGGACACTCCTCAGGGCAAACCAGCCAGCCCCCGCCCATGCACCAGGCCTCTATCCTATCTAATAAAAGAGTGATATGCAAATTGACTGTCACTCCAACACACAGATGGCTGCCCCCATGTGGTCAAAGATGGCTGCCTCATGTGGACACAAGATGGCTGCCACAAGATGGCCAGCAGGGGAGGGCAGTTGAGAGGGACCAGGCCTGCAGGGGAGGGCAATTGGGGGGGGACCAGGCTTGCAGGACAGGGCAGTTAGGGTGGTCGGCCTGCAAGGGAGGGCAGTTGGGGGGAGGACCAGACCAGCAGGGGAAAGCAGTTAGGGGCAATGAGGCTGGAAGGGGAGGGCAGTTGGAGGGGACCAGGCCTGCAGGGGAGGGCAGTTAGGGGTGACCAGGCTGGCAGGCGAGGGCAGTTAGGGGTGACCAGGTCAGCAGGGAGGGCAGTTAGGGGCAATTGGGCTGGCAGGGGAGCAGTTAGGCATCAATCAGGCTGGCAGGGGAGTGGTTAGGAGGTGATCAGGCTGGCAGGCAAAAGGGGTTAGGGGCAATCAGGAAGGCAGGCAGGCAAGCAGTTGGGAGCCAGCAGTCCTGGATTGTGAGAAGGATGTCTGACTGCCCTCGAGGGGTCTCAGATTAGAGAGGGTGCAGGCTGGGCTGAGGGACACACACACACACCCACACACACACACACACACACACACACATACACCCCTGCACAAATTTTGTGCACCAGGCCTCTAGTGTAGCTATAAAAAAGAAGGATCTCTTAGCCTTTGAGACAGCATGGAGGGACCTGGAGATGATTAAACTAAGCAAAATAAGCCAATCAGAGAAAGACAGGTATCAGATAATCTCACTTATATGTGGAATCTAATAAACAAAGTAAATTGACAAATAAATCCAGAGACATAGAAGCATAGAACAGACTGAGGAATTCAGAGGGAAGGAGGAGAGAGGGGGCAGGAAGAGATTAACCAAAGACCTTATATGCATATATGCATAACCCATGGGCACAGACAATAGTATAATGAAGGCTTGAGGGATACCAGGGATGCAGGTAGAGGAGGTCATTGGGAGAAAAAAAAAGGGAACGTATGTAATACTTTCAATAATAAACATAAATAAAAAAATAAAAAAGAAGACTTATCTTTATCTCAGTGTTGGGGAAAAGTACAGAATAAAAAAGACATGATTAATACAGCATTCCTATCCTCTAGTGTTGTTTAGACTTCACGTGAGATCACACAATATTTATGTATCTGACTTATTTTAATCACCATAAGCTCTCAAAGTGTATCCATGTTGTTGCAAATGGCAAGCTTTTCTTCTTTTACATGGCCAAATAATGTTATATTGCATACATACCATGTCATCTTTACCCATTCATCTATTAACGGACATTGAGGTTGTTTCCATAGCTTGGCTATTGTGATTTATTCTATATTTTTGATGCTTTGACTGTGTGTGTGTAATTTTTGTAAGTCTAAATTACTTTGTAATTTAAATTTTTGAAATTAAAAAAATTAATTTAGAAATAAAATAATTTCATCCTGTCATTCCAGCTTTACTGGTTCTTCCCTTTCATCTCCCAGATCCTGCAAGGCCACAGACTATGCTGTTAAAGTTGAGTCCACCAACCAGCAGCACAACCAGCACCGGCAGCACCTCGGAGCTTGTGAGAAATGCAGATTCTTAAGGCTCCCCCTTCCTCGGACCTACTAGATCAGAATTTCTCGGTGGGAACAGATCCATTTGTTTTAATAAGCTTTCCTGCAGATTCTCAAATACGTTTAAGCCTGAGGACCCGCTATCCTGAGACAACTGCTTCACACCTCAGTCTCACTGTCCGTTCTTTCTGTTGATCAGGAAAAATTAAGAAGGTAAGAATTTTGAAGACTCAGATCATTGTCTCCACTTGCTGCGCATTAAGATCTCCTGCGAGTTTTTAAAAATCACTAATGTTTGGTCTCCATCTGCAGAGATGTGGATTTAATGGGTCTGGGGTGCAGCCAGACATGGAAAATTTTTTAAATTCCTCTGGTAATTCTAATTTGCAACCATACTTGATAACTGAGCAAGAGAACAAAGGATTTGGCTAAAAGAAAGTAAAAGAAATTGGTGGTCTCGGTCACCCCCTGCTGGCAGGAGGCTAAATAACTCATCTCCCAGTGACTTCAGAGAGGTAAAAGGAGGCGCTGCTGGCTTCCAATGACTTCATGGCACACATCTGAAGTCTAGTTGATGTCAGCACAAGAAATGCCCTTCCAAACGAAATGCCTGACTAAGTCCCTAATTCTGTTTCAAAGACCACACTATCTGTAATTTATGCAACAGACCCTCCAAGAGCACTTACTATGTGCCATCCACTGACCTAAATGCTTCACAAACAACCTGTCCATCCTATTAGCTGCCCTTTGAAGTCCGCACTATTATTACTTCCATGTTGCTAACGGGAAAACTGAAGCACAGAGAGGCTAGTAATTTGCATCAGCTATTAAGTGGAGGAGCTGGGGTTTAAACCACAGCAGCTGGCTCCAGATCTCTGATTTTGAACACATCGTTGTCTTGCTGCCTCCGAGTGTGATCTCTCTGCCGTGTTATCTGCAGTATCCCAGGATCTAGAATCTATTATGTGCCAGACACAATATCCTCATTTTGCCCAAGAGAAAATGAGGCTCAGGAAGTCCCGTCCACTGTTTTGGATGGATTGTAGACCTCACAATTTCCCAGACCCACAGTCAGTCACTAATATTTCCGAGATCTACATTCATATCCGGCTCTTGCCTCCATTCCCACTGTGACTTTGGACAAGTTACTTCACCTCTCTAAGACTCTATTTGCCCATCAGAATACTCATTTCTAACTCATAAAGTTGCAGTGAGACTTCCCCATTCCAAGCTGTTATCTAACATCTTCAGATTTGCCACGATGATTATTTAAAGGAAAAATGTTTATTATTGTCTATAACCAAATTCTCCAAAATACTTTTTCATGAGTCATTTGCATACGTGTTGAATGAGGTGGAGTGCTGGGGGGCACCCCTTCTGCACAGAGCTGGATCAAATCAGTACCAAAGGCTGGGCCATGAGAACAGTCTATCCAATTCCAACTGAACTAAATGTGACTGTCTAATATGCTGATCCTTAAAACTCCATTACAACCTCCCAATCATTAGGATGGCTAGAGGATAAATCAGAAAGTCTTCCAGGAGAAGGAAGTATCCCACTGAGATCTGAAGATGCAAATTGCTACTCTACAGGAATGGGTCAGTGAGACTGTTCCAGGCAATGGGCAGAGCAGAAGAGTCAAAGAACCTAGTGCGGGGGTGTCTGACTCTCCTGGCCCCCACCCAGGCTGGGTACTGTGTCCTCCTGGAAACGAGAAAGCCATGCTAACCGATCACCACCTGATTCATATTCCAAGGAGGCCTGTGACCAGCTCTCAATCCCACGCTATAAATAACTTCAAGACAAGGCAGCAAGAGAAGGGTTCCTGGGTCTTACTGGTCTGCAGTGGGGAACCAGGTCAGAGATCACTGCTCTAGAGCCTTCTCTTCTCCTGCTTCTTCAAATTGGGCACTTTGGGGGTGAATACAGTATGGATGAGTACCCTGGGAGCTTTCTGAGGTAGGGAGAGGCAACACCCCACCCCACCACTGCCATGTAAAGTCTTCTGAAGGGGACTGCAGGCAGGTTGATGCCACACACAAGCCACTTCTCCTCTCTGCCTGTGCCTGGCCCTGGCCCAGCCTCAACTATTTCTCCCCATGCTTACACACCCCAAAGGAAAGGGGTCAGCTTGCCAAGCAGCTCACCCAACCTTCTGCAGCTATAGATGCAAATTGCATCCCCTCAGAGCCCCAGTACTCCCCAGGGGCCCCATGGCCCAACCTGACCTCCAGCTCAAGCCTGGTGGATAAGGCCTTATAGCAGGATGCCTTCAGCATGGTGGGTGACAGGTTGCCACCAATGACCGGTACAGTGGTCATTGACAGAGGCACAGGCACCTGTATGGCAGGCTTCATGGGACAGGTCTGGCCCACCTATGCCATGGCCACCATTAGGCTGCCAGCCTAAGAAGCCAGCCACCACAGGGCAGCCAGTGCTGGAGAAGTTCATAGGCAAGGCCGCCCATGCTCTCCTAGAGCTGACTCTGGTGCAGGCGGTAAGGAAAGACATTGTGGTGAAATGGAATGAGGCCAAGCTCATCTGGTGCCACCTGCTGGCTACCCTGGATCACCTGCTGCTGTTCTCCCACTGCCCTTCAGCACCAACTGAGAGAGGTAGCCTTCGAGTTGCTGCGCTCACCCACCATACACATGACTGCCCAGTTGGTGCTGTCTGTCTGTGCATACCGCAGGTCAGCAGGCTGGTAGTCAGCACGGACCACAGGGTCACCTGCATAGTGCCTGTCTTCCAAGGCTACCACCTGCCAAATGCCACCAAGAGTCTGGCCCTCAAGGGCATCCACCTAAACACCTTCCTTGCTGAGATGCTGCTGGGTTCTGGCTTGCTGGGGCAGCAGGACCTGGACATTATGGAGAACATCAAATGCCAGTATTGCTATGTAGCCCCTGCCTTCCAGAAGAGCAGGCCCGGACCCAGCTGGAATGCCGGCAGATCCCGAAGCTGCCCGAGGAACAGTTGGTCACTTTGGGCAAGGAGCTGTTACAGTGCCCAGAGCTGCTGTTCAGCCTCCCAGAGATCCCAAGGTTGTTGCCCATGGGCATTTCCACCATGGCCAAACAGTCTTCTCGAGGTGCTCCCCCCCGCCCACTGTCCCCCAGGTGCAGGTGATGTGGCCTAGAACATGCTACTCTGAGGAGGCTCCTCGCTCTTCATGGCGTTCCAGGGCCACTTCTGGGCCAAGCTGCTGTGCAGTCTGCCCTCAGAAGAGCACATGGTGGTGATGGCCTAGCACACCTAGAACTTCAGTGTGGATCGGGCTCCATACTGGCCTCATTGTCCAACTTCCAGTTCTGCTGGGTCCTGTGAAGCAATATGAGAGGGGTGAAGATGGGAGACAGTAAAACTTCTGCTACCCGGCTGGCTCTGTCCTGCCTTCTCCCAGAGCATGGTCTAGTCCTCTCCTGGACCCATATAAAGACCCCCTAACCCTGTCAAACCTATCTCCCCTGATCTGCCCCCCCCCCCCCCAGACAGTCTCAGCTTGGGACTTCACCCTCAAGACATACCCAGATTTGGCTCCCCTAATCTTACTCCCGTGATCTGTTGCTTTTTATATAGTTCCCCAAGATTCCCCTGGGCTCTAAGGCCCCTAATTCACCCCCTTGCTATGTTCCTCAAGGATCCCCAACCCATCCCCATAATCTATTGCTCTCCAAGGAACCTGCACAGGTTGCCCCAACCCCACTCCCAGAATCTTTCCATAAGCATTCCAGTCCCTAGGTCCACTCTCATAATTTGATCCTTATTTCTAATTCCCCAAACATACTCCCTAGATCCACTTACTAAGGCATCCTTGGTTCTGAGCACCCCAAATCCATCCTCTGGTTGTTTTTTACTCTTTGATTGCCCAAATTTCTCTGACACACTGAAGTTCTGAGCACCCTAATACTCCCACAAATGCCACCCCCCCACATCCATCACAAAGCTCCAGGTTCTGTTCCACAAAGGTCTCCCCTACAATGGTTTACTAAAAGATTTTCCAAGTCCACAACCCATCCCCCAACTCCACCCTCCCCACAAAATTTGTTCTTCCAGCATGATTTGTTCCCCCAGATTCCTTTTCATCTATGTGCTCCCACAATCCATCCCCAATTCATAGCCCCAAGGAGCACCATGTTCTAAGACCCAAAACTCCCAGGATGGGCCTCACTGCTCTCAGCTCACACTCTTGCCCTGCATCTGCTCTGGATATACACCCATGTGGCCCCTTCACAGTGTACCTCCTGTCCCGTGCCTCAGCCCCTCCTTAAGGCTCCAGCCCCCAGGACCATTCTGTGATGACCCCACTAATGTCCTAGGTCATTTGCTATGTGTGACCCACAAAGATAGTCTCCCAAGATCACCCCACGATGAAGCCCCAAGACACCCGGAACCCACCCCAGAACCAGCCCCCAGGCTCTATCCCATTAGTTGAGTTACCAATGGGCAATGATGTTCCCCAAGGCTGCCCAGCCCACCGTGACCTGAGGTAGATACCTCAGGTGGGGGCTCCACCTAGAAACTGGCTCCCTCCCCAGCAACCCCTACACAGTCCCCAGGGGCCAATTGTCCTGGGCTGTGTTTCCCCAGCTCCCACCTTTCTGCTAGTAGTTCATGACAAGTTTACTCCATCTCCTCAGGCCTTGCTCAGCCTGTTTCTGCCATCCCACCCCAGGGGCTTTCTCTGGGATCTGCCCTGAGTATGCCCTATGAGGCCTCTCCTGCCCCATCCAGTCCCTGCAGAAGCCTGGAGTGGGAGTCCAACCTCTCATGATGGGAGACTGGGCATTCTCCCCCACAGGTTGCCCTTGGTCTTTCTTAGCTCACCTGAGCCCCTGCTGGAGGCAGGACCCTCTGCTTTCTCACCACCGTCCAGCCCAGCCCAGTAAATATCAGGACCCAGGTCAGCAGCCTGGACACATTCTCCCAGTTTATCAACAAAATAAGTACAAACTGCCAGAGCTTATTCATGTTCACACTGGGTCCTCTCCTCTCCCCAGGACAAGGAAACATTCCTTCCTTCCTTCAACCAGTCAATATCTCTCCCTCGTTCTCTCACTCACCTGCCAGCACTGTTCATATGTAGGAATTTTCTGGAGTGGAAACATATATTTATGAAGCACTGAGACCATGCCACCTGACCCCTTATATACCATCAGACAATGGGGTGGGTTGAGAGCCCTGGCCAAGATCTTCTGTGTTGGACCTGGCCTTGCCTCACCTCCCCACAAGGCAAGCAGCTTCAATCTGTAGAATCATCAAGAATCCCCATATTAAATGATAGTGAGGGAAAACTTCTTATTTTTCCCACTAGGAGGCAGCAAGTCCAACCTCAAGGAGCTGACAGTAGAATTCAATTTAGAACCACAATGACTGCAGCAAACCAGTCATCCCCCAACTCAGTTGAGATCCACCCCACCCCAGTCTCAGAGCACTGCCAGCCACACACACAAACACACACACACACACACACACACACACACAAACACACACACACACACACACACACACACTGAGTCTCCAATGCCACAGGAAGTGAGGGCTGTTGGGTTGACTCTATTTTAGACCAGTCCAAACCTTCCCTGGGACATAAATTTCTATGTAATACTGCAGACATGTGCCCCCCTCATTTGCATACTCACAAGAATGGTGAGCTCACTGCCTCAAGTCTGTTAGAAATTGTACCTCCTCAGAGAAGTCTTAGATAAACTTCTGCACTCCCCACTTAGCTCACTGGCAGGCACCCTGGAGTCTGCTTTTTCCATGTGGATCAGGATCTCCATTCTGACCTCACTGTGTGCCTTCTGGTCCTGCTGGGCTTGTGGGAGCAGTAGGAGGAGCAGGGGCCCCATATTGTACATCACAAGAGAATGGTTTAAGGAGATGTGTGTGTGCCAAGGTGACAGAGAATGGACTTTGAATGGTAAAGTTTGTGTCAACTTGGCTGGATGCCCAGATGTTTAGTCAAACATCAGTCTAAATGTTGTGAAGGTACTTTTTAGATGAAATAAAACAAAGGTTGACTTCTGCCAGCCGACCACCTTTGGACTCGAACTGCATTTCTTCCTAGGGCTCCAGCTGGCCGGATTTTCAACTTGTTTGCCTCTACAATCAGGTAGCCAATTTCTTAAAATAAATCTTTCTTTCTCTACTTATGCATCTTATTGCTTTTATGTCTCTGAAGAACCCTTCCTATCTCAGGACCTTTGCACCTGCTATTCCCTCTACTTAGAATGCTCCTTCCCATTTCTCATCTTATCAAAGCTTGCACCCCTTCTCAATATGACACAAAGCTCAACTGCCATAAAAGTAATGATTAAAACAACTGATTCCATGTAAATATTAAAAAAAAAAACCCTGCAAGGTAAAACTCACCCTGAACAAAGTCAAGACAAATAATAATTTTAAAAATAAAGTAAATAGTATTTCTAAAATACAAATGACAGGGTAAACTATAGCTCATAACACAAAGTGATAGTATTCATAATACAGAGTGGGGTAAAGTAGGTTTACAGTTGTTTGTGTGGAAAATAATACAATAATTAATAAATAATAATTCAAGAATAAACTGTTTTGGTGGAAAAATGGTGGCGGAATAGACAGACGTGTCCTGAGCCTTGTCCCAGAGCAGATACAAAGAACAGCTGAAGGTCGCATGGGGAGTGTCTGTTGGAGAGTTAAGGGACAGCTATACTCCAGGAGAAGGTGGGGGACTGCTGGATGGGGGTCCCTTGATTAGGCAGCCCTCGCTGCTGCTAGGTTCCCTTCCAGAGCCACCCGCTTGGATGCGGAGACTGCGCCATCTTGAAGGGGAAAGTGGATGTTATTGGAAGCCTGAAAATCTACAACTGCTGCACCCACTGAACAGCTGTGAAGTCCAGAGCACCAGTCCCCAATTGGCGCAAACATGCAGATTCAGAGGAGCTCTACACTCCACCATGGAATGGTCAGATTTCGCCTAGGATAAGGAGAGAGAGAACTACATAACCAGATACCTGGAGAAGAGAGACCATGGGGAGACAAAGAAACAGCCTGCATATGAAAGAAAAGCAGGCATCACCAGAAAAGAAGGTAAATGAAATGGAGGCAAGCAACCTGCCAGAGAAAGAATTCAGAGAAATGGTCATAAGGTGGCTGAAAAGAATGGAAGACAAATTTGACAATATGAGTAAGAACCAAGAGGAAATGAAGAAGAAATAAAAAATGACATCACTGCTGTAAAGAACTCAATAGAAAGCATCAAGAGTAGACTAGAAGAAGCAGAGGACCACATCAGTGAGCTAGAAGACAAGGTAGGAAAAAATACTCAAGTAGAGCAGCTTCTAGAAAAAAAAATTAAAAAGCAGGAGGAGAGCCTAAGGGAACTTTGGGACAACACGAAACAAAACAACCTCCTCATAATAGGGGTTCCAGAAGGAGAGGAAACTGAGCAAGGAATAGAAAGCCTATTTGAAGAAATAATGACAGAAAACTTCCCTGATATAGGGAAGAAAAAACCCACACAAATCCAAGAAGCTCACAGAGTCCCAAGCAAATTGAACCCCAAAAGACTGATGTCAAGGCACATTATAATTAAATTGGCAAACACCCATGACAAAGTAAGAATCTTAAAAGCATCCAGAGAGAGACAGAAAGTTACCTACAAAGGAACCCCCATCAGACTAGCCACTGATTTCTCAACTCATCAGGCCAGAAAGGAATAGAATGAAATATACAAAGTCATGCAAAGGAAGGGTCTGAATCCAAGAATACTGAACCCAGCAAGGGTATCAATAAAAATTGAAGGTGAAACCAGGAGCTTCACAGACAAAAAAGGACTAAGGGAATTTATTACCACCAAACCAGCAATGCAAGAAATACTAACGGGTCTGCTGTAAAAAAAAAAAAAAAATTAAATAGGAAGTGAAGAAGGAACACAGGGGTAAAGAATAAAAACAAATAAGTACCTATCAATAATAACTTTAAATGTAAATGGATTAAATGCCCCAATCAAAAGACATAGGGTAATGGATTGGATAAGAAAACACGACCCATAAATCTGCTGTCTACAAAAAACCCACCTTAGAAAAAAAGACACACACAGACTGAGGGTGAAGGGATGGAAAAAGGTTTTGCAGGCAAATGGAAATGAAAAAAAAGCTAGGGTAGCAATACTTATATCTGACAAATTAGATCTCAAAGTGGAGGACATAACAAGAGATAAGGAAGGCCACTTCATAATACTACAGGGAGCAATCCAACAAGAAGAAATAACTCTGGTAAACATATATGCACCCAATACAGGAGCACCCAAATACATAAAAAAAACTCCTGGAGGCTATCAAAGGAGAGATGGACAGCAATACAATCATAGTAGGAGACTTTAATACCCCACTATCACCATTGGACAAATCCTCTAAACAAAAAATCAGCAAACAAACATCAATCCTAAATGACTCACTAGAGCAGATAGAATTAATTGACATCTTCAGAATATTTCACCCCAAAGCCACAGAATATACATTCTTCTCAAGTTCACATGGGTCATTTACAAAGATAGACCATATGTTGGGTCATAGGCAAAGTCTCTTCAAATTCAAGAAGATAGAAATCATATCAAGCATCTTCTCAGATCACAGTGGCAAAAAACTGGAAATCAACTACAATAAAAACAATCCAAAAAAATCAAACATATGGAGACTAAACAGCATGCTATTAAACAATGACTGGGTTACTAGAGAGATCAAAGAAGAAATAAAAAACATCATGGCAACAAATGACAATGAAAACACAACAATCCAAAATCTATGGGACACAATGAAAACAATCTTGAGAGGGAAGTTCATAGCTCTACAAGCCTACTGCAAAAAACAAGAAACAATGGTAATAAATTACCTAACCCTACAACTCAAAGAGTTAGAAAGAGAGCAACAAGAAAAGTCCAGTGTAAGCAGAAGGAAGGAAATAATAAAGATGAGAGTGGAGATAAACGACATTGAGACAAAAAAATATATATACAAAAGATCAACAAAACCAAGAGCTGGTTCTTTGAAAGGATAAACAAGATTGATGAACCTCTAGCCAGGCTCACCAAGAAGCAAAGAGAGAGGACCCAAATAAACAAAATAAAAAATGAAAGAGGGGAAATAACAACTGACCCCATAGAAATACAAAGGATTGTTAAAAAATACTATGAACAACTCTATTCCAACAAACTGGACAACCTGGAGGAAATGGACATATTCCTAAAAAAATATAACCTTCCAAAACTCAATCAGGAAGAATCTAAACATCTCAATAGGCCAATAACTATGGAAGAAATTGAAGCAGTCATCAAAAAGCTTCCAGCAAACAAAAGCCCGGGGACAGACAGCTTCACAGGGGATTTTTACCAAACATTCAAGGAAGAACTAAAACCTATCCTCCACAGACTATTCCC
Organism: Corynorhinus townsendii; assembly: GCA_026230045.1. Lineage (NCBI taxonomy): Eukaryota > Metazoa > Chordata > Mammalia > Chiroptera > Vespertilionidae > Corynorhinus > Corynorhinus townsendii. The sequence goes on from JAPDVU010000003.1 coordinate 89,618,558, forward strand.
AAAAATTCAAGAGGAAGGAACACTATGAAGGAACACTATGAAGCCAGCATCACCCTAATACCAAAACCAAATAAAGACAACACAATGAAAGAGAATAACAGGCCAATATTCCTCATGAACATAGATGCCAAAATCCTCAACAAAATTCTAGCAACTCGGATCCAGCGCTACATCAGAAAGATCATACACCATGTCCAAGTAGGATTTATCCCAGGAATGCAAGGATGGTACAATACCCGCAAATCAATAAACGTGATACATCACATAAACAAATTGAGAGATAAAAATCACATAGTCATATCAATCGATGCAGAAAAAGCATTTGACAAAATCCAACACCCTTTCTTGATAAAAACTCTCAACAAGGTGGGAATAGAAGGATCATACCTCAACATAATAAAAGCTATATATGATAAACCCACAGCTAACATCATACTCAATGGGCAAAAACTAAAACCATTTCCCCTAAGAACAGGAATGAGACAGGGATGCCCACTCTCACCACTCTTGTTCGACATAGTACTGGAAGTATTAGCCATTGCAATTAGACAAGAAGAAGAAATAAAGGCATCCAAATTGGAAAAGAAGAAGTAAAGCTGTCCTTATTGGCAGATGACATGATATTGTACATAAAAACCCCGAAAGACTCCATTAAAAAACTAAAAGACTTAATAAATGAATTCGGCAATGTTGCAGGATACAAAATTAACACCAAGAAATCTATGGCATTTCTATACACCAATAGTGAACTTACAGAAAGAGAGACTGAAAAAGCAATACCATTTACCATCGCACCAAAAAAATTAAGACACCTAGGAATGAACTTAACTAAGGAGGTAAAAGACTTATATGCGGAAATCTACAGGACACTGAAAAAAGAGATAGAGGAAGACATAAACAGATGGAAGAACATACCATGTTCATGGATTGGTAGAATCAACATCATCAAAATGTCCATACTACCCAAAGCAATCTATAAATTCAATGCACTTCCCATTAAAATACCAACAACATATTTCACAGACCTAGAACGAAATTTCCAAAAATTTATCTGGAATAAAAAAAGAACCCGAATAGCTACAGCAATCCTGAGAAAGAAGAACAAAGTAGGTGGGATCTCAATACCAGATTTCAAGCTGTATTACAAAGCCACTGTTCTCAAAACTGCCTGGTACTGGCACAAGAACAGACATATAGATCAATGGAATAGAATAGAGAACCCAGAAATCAACCCAAGCCACTATGCTTAATTAATATTTGACAAAGGAGGCATGAACATACAATGGATTCAAGATAGTCTATTCAACAAATGGTGTTGGGAAAATTGGACAGATACATGCAAAAAAATGAAACTAGACCATCAACTTACACCATACACAAAAATAAACTCAAAATGGATCAAGGACTTAAACATATGATGAGAAACCATAAAAATACTAGAGGAATCCACAGGCAGAAAAATCTCTGACATATGCCGAAGCAATTTCTTCTCTGATACTGCTCCTAGGGCAATGGAAACTAAAGAGAAAATAAACAAATGGGACTACATGGAAATAAAAAGCTTTTGCACAGCAAAGGAGACCATCAATAAAACAACAAGAAAGCCCACTGCATGGGAGAATGTATTTGCCAATGATATCAACGATAAGGGTTTAATCTCCAACATTTACTGGGAACTCATGCAGCTTAACAAAAAGAAGATAAACAACCCAATAAAAAAATGGGCAACTGATCTAAATAGACACTTTTTGAAACAAGACAGAAGGAAGGCCAAGAGACATATGAAAACCTGCTCAAAGTCACTAATCATCAGAGAGATGCAAATCAAAGAAACGATGCAGTACCATCTCACACCTGTCAGAATGGCTATTATCAACAAATCAACAAATGACAAGTGCTGGAGAGGATGCGGAGAAAAAGGAACCCTTGTGCACTTCCGGTGGGAATGCAGACTGGTGCAGCCACTGTGGAGAATAGTATGGAGTTTCCTCAAAAAATTAAAAATAGAATTTCCATTTGATCCAGTGATCCCACTTCTAGGAATATATCCCAAGAAACTAGAAACACGAATCAGAAAGGATATATGCACCCTTATGTTCGTAGCAGCACAATTCACCATAGCTAAGATTTGGAAACAGCCCAAGTGCCCATCAGCAGATGAGTGGATTAAAAAACTGTGGTACATCTACACAATGGAATACTACGCTGTGATAAAAAAGAAGTTCTTACCATTTGCAACAATATGGATGGAAATTGAGAGCATTATGCTAAGCAAAATAAGCCAGGCAGAGAAAGATATATATCACATGATCTCACTCATTTGTGGAATATAATGAACAACATAAACTGATGAACAAAAATAGATCCAGAGGCAGAGTAATATCAATCAGAACGTCAAACCTTTGGGAAGGTAGGGGAGGGTGGGGTTAAGAGGGAGAGATCAACCAAAGGACTTTTATGCATGCATGTAAGCCTAATCAATGGACACAGACAACAGGGGGGTGAGGTCATGAATGGGAGGTTGGGGGTAATGGGGGAATAAGGACACATATGTAATACCTTAATCAATAAAGAAATTTTAAAAAAAATTAAAAAGAATAAACTGTTTCATGTACTCACAACTGTAAGCCTACTTTTGCCCAGTCCCATATATACAGAGTTCTAGGAAACAATAAATATGAAAAATATTACAACAGCCCATGGAAAAGTTAGCAAACCTTAAGCTCATAAAGAAAAATGGTTCTTAGACACAGAAGATTCTCAACCTAATAAGGAAAATTAACATTTAAATTATACCGTGACACCATTTTTTACCCCATCAGATTGGCAAAGATCAAAAGGTTTCATTAATATCCCATGATGGTGAGGCTGTGGAGGAAATGACACACTCTTATTTGACAACAAAGGAGGAACTTGGTTCGTCCCCTATGCAGGACAAGTTGCAATATCTACTTAAATGGCAAATGCACACACCTTCTGATCCAGCTTCCACACTTCCAGGAACTTCTCCTTCAGATATGATCACTCACATGAGAAATGACATAAGTGCGGTTATCCAGTGTACCCTGCAGCACACACAACAATGCTGTGTTTTGAAAGCTGCATGAATATCGATCCCTGTGAATTGGTTAAATACATTTCATTCAAACATAAAGGAATACTGTAAAAAGGAACCAACAAGCGGTTTTCACTAACATAGAGTAATCCCCACGATATATTCAAGTGAAAAAAGAAAAGCTAGATGATATGTTACCATTTTATAGAAAAACAGGAATAAATGGATGTATAGATTTTAGGTAGATCTCACAAGAAATCTGAGCAGTGGCTGCTTTTAGAATAGTTTTTCAAGGTTTATTTCATTATTAAGCCCTAAGGAGCAATCATTTTTATACATTTTCCTAACCATTCCCAATAAAATTGTAATACCACGAGTCTATGGTAAGTCTGTTTATATATTCTGTATACATCTTTGCTTTATACATAAACCAGATTTTTGTCTACTCCCCAGAGCAATTTTCACCCACTTGGGGGTGATATCATCTCCACTGATGCTTTATCAGAGAGCCAGGGGCTTGGGCGTTGAGATGGGAAGAAGACTTCTCACTGCCTTCTCTTCGAACTATTAAAATTTTGAATCTTGTGAATATATTTTTATTTGTTTGTTTCTTTGTTAATCCTCACCTGAAGATATTTTTCCATTGATTTTTTAGAGAGAGTGGAAGGGAGGGAGGGAGAGGCACAGAGAGAAAGAAGGAGAGAGAGAAAGAGAGAGAGAGAGAGAGAGAGAGAGAGAGAGAGAGAGAGAGAGAGAGAGAGAGAGAAACATCTATAAGAGAAAGACACATTGATTGGTTGCCTCCCGCACTCAACTAAATCTGCAACCCAGGTACGTGCCCTTGACAGTGAATCAAACCTGAGACCCTTTGGTGTGCAAGCCAATGCTCCAACTAGTGAAAGACACTGACCAGGGCTGAGAATATATTTTTAAATACGGATGTTTACTTTAAATTTCCCTGGTGTCCACCCAGGCAGCCCTGTTTACTTTCCTCTTTCCCTAGCTGTGCCCATCTGATTTCTGCTTGATTCCCTGACAATGGATAGTGTCTCCCGCCTTGGCCATGAGCTTCAGGAGGGCAGGGGCCCCATGTGTAGCATTCACTCTTTACTCAGCACACAGCCAGGCCCAATAAACGTTTGTTGAATGGCTGAATAAATGAGCCACAACTTCGGTTAAGCCCAGAGGAATCTTCAACACAAGGGCCCTTTCTCCCTGTCTTCCTCCTGGCATTGGAGATAGATAGGCCTGGGTTCAAGTCATGATCCTCACATGCTTTGTGACCTTGAACAAGTGACCTGACTTCTCTGAGCCTCACTCAACATACCCAGTGCTTGCTTCAGGGGGGCTTCATAAGATTAAGTAAGATCACTTAGGCATTCCATAAAATATGGAAGGACACATTTCAAACTGCCCTTGTCTTTGGGGCAGAAAAAAAAAACTTTCACAGTATAGTAATGTAGTGTTTGAATGTATCACATGTGAATGCCTCCATAGAAATAATTTTTAAACTGTTTTGAGTAATAAATAAAATGGGTTAACATGCTAAGTACACAGTGAGTGCCAAATAGATGGTGAGGAGGTTGTTTCCACTAGAGCGTGCCAAGGATGGACTACAAATCCTCCAGCCAGGTAGCTGGGCACTGAAAGCCCAGTGACCTTGGGTTTAAGCAGAGGGGACCCACCAAGTCACCATCCAGACTTCACCCTGGTCCCAGACGATCTGTTCTTTGAGGGACCCAAGAGAGGAAATATTTGGAGGAGGCAGGTCATTCCACCAGGTAAATTGCAGGTCTGGTGGAGATTAGGGTGGGGTGAGTGATACGGGGCCAAAAAGCGCACTGTCATAGATTGTCTTCATTTTACAATTTGACAGCTTGTTCACCATGGAATTCTTTTTGCATTAATTTTGATTTTTAAAATATTACATTAATGCCAGGAGCTGGGAGAGGGAGGAATGGGGAGTGACTGCCAATGGATACAGGGTTTCCTTCTAGGGTGATGAAATGTTTCTGGAGAGGAGACAGTTGTTCTAATTGCCACTGAATTATACACTTTCAAAGGGGGAATTGAATGGCATGAACACAATCTGGATCAAAATCATCACATTGAAGTATTATTTAGTTTGGATGCCCTAGAGGTGTAATGTACAGTACTAGGTGTACTAGTTAATGATGAGGATTTTTTTCAGTAGATGGAGTTACACATATGTTGATATATACGTGATTTGATATGTATGCTATTTTGTTGTATTGACAGCAAGCTTCAAAACTTCATATGTCAAATTTGCTGAAGGTGTTAACATCACAGATATTTTTACACTTAAAAATGTTGAATTTCGTGCCAAAAAAAGAGCATTTGCGGGAAGTTTTAATTCATTACTTTATTTTGAAGAAAAGTGCTGCTGAAAGTTACTGTATACTTTGGGAAGCTTATGGTGAACATCTCAAGATACTTGTGAACGCTGGTTTAAACGCTTTAAAAGTGGTGATTTCGATATGAAAGCCAAAGAACGACCAAGTCAACCAAAAAAGTTTGAAGACCAACAATTTGCACGTCAAACTCAAAAACAACTTGCAGAAAGATTAAACGTTGCTCAGCAAACCATTTCCAATTGTTTACAAGCAGTGGGAAAGATTTTAAAGGAAGGAAAATGGGTGCCACATCAACTGAACGATAGACAATGAAAACTGAAAAGCCATCAGTAAAATGTTGCTTCAATGGCACCAAAGAAAGTCTTTTTTGCATCGAATTGTGACTGGTGATGAAAAGTGGATTTATTTTGAGAATCCCAAATGCACAAATTCATGGGTTGATCAAGGTCTGCCATCAACATCGACTGCAAGGCCAAATTGCTTTCGGAAAGAAGACAATGCCCTGCATTTGGTGGGATCAGGAAGGTGTGGTGCATTATGAGCTTCTAAAATCAGGTGAAACCATTAATACCAATCACTACCGACAACAAATAATCAATTTGAACCACACTTTTATTGTGAAACAACCAGAATGTGCCAGAAGACACGGCAAAGTAATTTTGCTTCATGATAACAGACCATCACACACTTCAAAACCAGTTAAAGACATGTTAAAAGATCTTGCCTGGGAAGTAATAACCCACCTGCTGTATTCACCAGACCTTGCTCCTTCAGATTACCACTTGTTCTGATCAATGGTACATGCACTTTCTGAGCAGCACTTCAAAACGTACAAAGAAGTGGAAAATTTGGTCTCTGAATGGTTTACCTCCAAACAAGAAAAATTCTATTGGGACGGTATCCACAAATTACCTAAAAGATGGGGGAAATGTGTAACTAGTGATGGACATTACTTTGAATAAAGCATTTCTGATGTTTCTCTTGAAATTATCGTGTTTTCTTTGATGACAAAATCCACATTATTAACTGGTACAAATAAGTGAATGTAGACAACAGTGTTGTGCTATAATCATCGAACTCACTAAGAGAATAGAACTGAATTATTCCAATCCCAGTAAAAAGAAATAATTATGGAATGTGATAAAGATGCTAACTATTGCTAATAGGGCAATCATATTACAATATATAAATGTAGCAAGTTAACATGTACATATTAGATTTACAAAAGTTTATATGTTAAATATATTTCGATTTAAAAAAGAAAAAAAGGAATGTAATTTACTTTGTTTACTGAGATTTGGGGCACCCTTTAGATTTTGCTTAGGGAAATGCCTCACTTGCTTGGCCCTAATCCCAGCTCCATAGACAAAGATCCAGGGAGGCTGGAGGCGCTGAGCCTGTTTGCATGAGCCTGGCCAGCCCAGGAGAGGCCTAAAAACCAGGCTCCTGGGGACGATGGCTGAAGGGCTTGTCAAGAGGCAAAACTGCAGGGCCTGCTTTCCATGGAAACTGAGGAATCCAGTCACAGGAGAAACAGAGTGTGTGGCTGGTCCAGACCAATACTCCAGAGCAAATGGCAGAATCCATATTTAGCATCTGACATCATCTTACTTCAATTGTGATAAGAGTCAGGAAATATATTTTAATTGTTCTCAATCTGGGTGTACATTGACGTCACCTGGAGAGTTTTAAAACATACCGATACTGTATCCAGTCCTCCAAATTCTTATTTGCTGATATCAGCACAGCCTGGTGTGCAGAAATTTTACAACTCCTCAAGGGTAGAGGATAGCCCAAGGTGAAAAACTAGCCCTCTAGCTGTTTTGGAGGCTGTGGTCTTGAACCTTGGTTCACATGAATCACTGCTGGGATGTTGTTAACACTATGGTGCCTGGGCACTTTCTCACGAAGTGTATCACAATGGCCATGGGAGAGGCTAGAAATTTACTTTCTAAGTATTCTAAGTTTTTTAATGTAAGTTAAGATGAAGGATATTTTTCTCATCTCAGGGTTTCTCAGACTTTGTAGGACAATAGAAATACAAGGTAAAATTGCAAAGTACTGGTTCCCATACAGGATCAGTTATCCTAATATATAAAAAGCCAGGGGCCATCACTACTGAAACAACTGGATGGACGACCAAACAACAGGCTGCATGGGGCGACCAGGCCAGCAGAGGGGGGCAGTGAGGGGCAACCAGGCTGGTAGGGGGGGAGGGCAAGTAGGGCCGATCAGGCTGGCAGGCAGAGGTGGTTAGGGGTGATCTGGCTGGCAGGGGAGCAGTTAGGAGCCAGCGGTCTCAGATTGTGAAAGGGATGTCTGACTGCCAGAATCGGGCCTAAACTGGCAGTCAGACATCCCCTGAAGGGTCCCGAATTGGAAAGGGTGGAGGCTGGGCTGAGGGGATCCCCCCATGTACAAATTTCATGCACCGGGTCTCTAATATCTCTATATTAGAGGTCAGATGTAGGAAAAGCATCAGTACTTTGAAATTTAGTTGAGTGATTTAAATATGCAACTAATTGTGTCAGCCACAACACTTAGTTATGGAGAAAGGTGGATTCATGACAATTCATAAAGAAAGAGTTTATTAAATTACTGTCTGGGTCACGTGTTATGAAAGACTTCCTTGAGAACAGTGACTGCAGCAATGAAGGGCAACTAGCATCAAATATGTAAAGAACATCTCTCTCTCTCCCAGTTATTTTTGGGGGGAGGCAACCAAATTTTTCTTTCTTTTTTTAATATTTTTTATTGTTTAAAGTATTACATGTAGTAGTACACATATCTCTTTTTATTCCCCCTTGACCTTCCCCCAGCCTCCCCTAACCCCTGTCGCATGCCCTCAATCCCCCCCCACCCCCCGCCGCAGTGTCTTGTGTCCATTTGTTGTTCTTATACCCATGCATACAAGTCCTTTGGTTGATCTTTTTCCACCCCTCCCCAACACTTCCCTGCTTTCCCACTGTAATTTGACTGTCTGCTTGGTGCTTTACTGCCTCTGCATCTATCTTTTTGTTTATCAGGTTATAATGTTCTTTATTTTCCATAAATGAATGAGATCATGTGGTATTTTTCTTTCATTGCCTGGCTTATTTCATTAACATAATGCTCTCCAGGTCCATCCACGCTGCTGCAAATGGTAAGAATTCCTTCTTTTTTATAGCAGCATAGTATTCCATTGTGTAGATGTACCATAGTTTTCTAAGCCACTCATCTGCTGATGGGCACTTGGGCTGTTTCCAAGTCTTAGCTATGGTCAATTGTGCTGCTATGAACATAGGGGTGCATATATCCTTTCTGATTCGTGTTTCTAGTTTCTTGGGATATATTCCTAGAAGTGGGATTACTGGGTCAAATGGGAGTTCCATTTTTAGTTTTTTGAGGAAACTCCATACTGTTCTTCATAGTGGCTGCACCAGTCTGCATTCCCACCAGCAGTGCACGAGGGTTCCTTTTTCTCCGCATCCTCTCCAGCACATAGTCGTTTGTTGATTTGTTGATGATTGCCATTCTGACAGGTGTGAGATGGTATCACATTGTCATTTTGATTTGCATCTCTCACATAATTAGTGACTTTGAGCATGTTTTCATATGTCTCTTGGCCTTCCTTCTGTCTTCTTTCGAAAAGATTCTATTTAGGTCTGTTGCCCATTTTGTTATTGGATCATTTATCTTCCTTTTGTTAAGTTGTATAAGTTCCCTGTAGATGTTGGAGATCAAACCTTTTTCAGTGATAACATTTGCAAATATGTTCTCCCATGCAGTGGGCTTTCTTGTTGTTTTGTTGATGGTTTCTTTTGCTGTACAAAAGCTTTTTATTTTGATGTAGTCCCATTTGTTTATTTTCTCTTAGAGTTCATTGCCCTAGGAGCGGTATCGGTGAAGAAATTGCTTCTGCATATGTCTGAGATTTCTCTGCCTGTGGATTCCTCTAGTATTGTTATGGTTTCCCATTTTATGTTTATGTCCGGTATCCATTTTGAGTTTATTTTTGTATATGGCATAAGTTGGTGGTCTAGTTTCATTTTTTTTTGCATGTATCTGTCCAATTTTCCCAACACCATTTATTGAAGAGACTGTCTTGACTCTATTGTATGTTCATGACTCCTTTGTCAAATATTAATTGAGCATAGTGATTTGAGTCAATATCTGGGTTCTCTATTCTATTCCATTGGTCTATATGTCTGTTCTTGTGCCAGTACCAGACTGTTTTGAGAACAGTGGCTTCCACCAAAATTTATCAACAAGGCTTTAAAAAATATGTAAAGAAGATAAGAATTCAAAGACTGGGAAGTTATGTGATTATTTTTAGAGTATAAGACAGCTTAAGGAAGAGAATAAAAATTGCTAAATTCTGAATATTGGTTACCTCTACATGCATTGAGAATGAAAAGAGATCAGAAATAAATACTCAGAGAGACTCATTTATTTCTGTGATGTATAATTTTTAAGCATTGTATTGTAAACATTAAACTGAATATACTATTTTTATAAAAATTATGTTCTCAAATTTTTCAAAAATCTACAAAAGGAAATATTAGAGAAAAATCAATTCCACATATATCCACCATCTTACCTCAAAATGTATCTACTCATAAAAGATTTATTCCACCCTAATGAAATAAAATAAATAAGTTCTTTCTATAATCAAATTTTTAGTCAGTTTTCAAATTTCTCCAATTGTCTCAAATTTGTTTGTTTCATGGTTTTATATTTCATTTTATTTAGGAACTTTATGAAATAATTTGCAACTGGTCAATCTGTATCTGAAGTCTCTTTAAACCTCTGTAGCCCACCCATGGTGGGTTAAGATGTGGAAATATAGGGAAATTCCTTAACAAGTGAAATTAGGGACACTGAAACAAAATAATTAAACAAGGCCAAACAATTTGAGCAATGTACAACCAGCTAATGAATCTCAAGCTTTTATCTTCCCTAACCAAGGACACTTAGAGGCAAACGTTTATACATTCCAGACTGTCTGGGACAGGCCAGCGTCAGTCTTGGTCCCTCTTCTATGACATTCTTTGAAAATAAAACTAACCAAAAAACAACCCCTGACCCCTCTATATGCACATTTTTATGAATCAAGATATCGAAGGACACACCTGGAAAGCTAGTGCATATTCTATAAAGACCTCCCTTGAAACCTCCCTTGGATACAGGAGGCCAAAGAAAGATGAAAAGCCTCAAGACAAAGGGCCCATGGTGTGCTCTCACTAGAGCAGTGGTTCTCAACCTTTCTCATGCCGAGACCCTTTAATACAGTTCCTCATGTTGTGGTGACCCCCAACCATAAAATTATTTTCATTGCTACTTCATAACTGTAATTTTGCTACTGTTACAAATCATAATGTAAATATCTGTGTTTTCTGATGGTCTTAGGTGACCCTGCTTGCGGTTCTCAACCTGTGGAGTCTCAACTGCTGTAGAGTCTAAGACCACTGGAAAACACAGATATTTACATTACGATTCATTATCTCTTCTCTCTTTCTCCTAAACTCTAAGGGTCCCCACAAGACTTGCAACCAGGGCAGCAGCAGACAGTTGCTGCTCATTCTGGGCTAACCCCCTGAACCTGTCTCCAAGGCCCCCCTTTCCTCTGACTTACCAGTGAGTTAGCAGCAGCCCTGCCTTGGCTCACTTCTTTTACTGTGACTTCTGTTTCTCAGTGAACCAAAGAAGCCCCTCCATAGGCTCTCTCTTACTATTTTTTTCTACTTTAAGCCCTTCCTCGTTTCACTGTCCCCAGCTTCAATAAACATACTCTCAAAATCACCTGGACTCTTTCCTGCACAAAGTCAAGAACCCATATTCTACCAGCTGGCCCAAGGCAGACCCCATCCAGTAACAAAGAAAGAAAAAGAATGGTGTGTGTGTGTGTGCATGTATGAATTATTTCTAAAAAGAATGGTGTCATATGCCTCAGAGTTTAATATAGTTTGGAGTTTGTTTATTGCAACTCCATGGTGTCACTTAGCATTTTATTCTAGCATCTATTTTTTTCAGTGAATTTATAGTTGGGCATTAAGGCTTGATCGTGTTGTGTTGTTTCAAGGATGGAAAGCTCAAAGTTATTATCAATTCCATGCCATTTCCTTTCATTCTCCTTGAGAATGTTACTCTCTTTTCCTACCTATTAAGGTCAACTACACATGCCACCAACCCTAGATCCACCTCCTTGAGACAAGAAAAAATATAAACATAACAAACCACACTGGTATGGGCCAAGCCTGGGGTGTGACAGGGAGAGGCAGAAAGAGCTGCCTATAAAACAGTGAAAAGCAGAGAAACTGAGGCCAGCCAGAGGGAGTCAAAAGAGCCACCAAGTCAAGAAGTGGCAGAGAGGCAGAAGGAGCTGAGATCAGGAAGGAGGAGAGAGAGGATGGGTGGAAGGAGCCCAATCTTGCCCAAAAGCATTCAGAAGTGGCTGGTAGTACATTGCACTCAGGCTTCCCTGGTATATGCAGTCACTCTTCCAAGCCTTTTTCCCCACAAAAATTCCTCCTCACTCACTACTTTTCCAGGTTTATAGGTTCCTCTGGTGCATTCCCCTTCCACCCTTTCTTGCCCAGGCAGCTACCAGTGACATATGTCTTTAAATCTTTCAGATAAATTTTATCTTTTATGATAAAACTAGAAATTCATGCATTGGCGGGTGGGGTCCCCTCAGCCCAGCCTGCACCCTCTCCAATCCGGGATCCCTCTCACAATCCAGGACTGCTGGCTCCTAACTGCTCACCTGCCTGCCTGCCTGATTGCCCCTAACTGCACCCCCGCTGGCCTGATTGCCCATAGCTTCACCCCCTGCTGGCCTGGTCACCCCCAAATGCCACCCCCAGCGGCCTGGTCGCCCCCAACTGGCCCCCTCAGCCGGCCTGGTCACCCCATGCAACCTGCTGTGCAGTCATTTTGTCATCCCTCACAAATCCCCCTGACAGCCTGGTCACCCCACATAGCCTGCTATGCAGTCACTTAGTCGTCCCTCACTAACCCCCCTGCCGGCCTGGTCACCCCACGCAGCCTGCTGTTTGGTCATCTGTCTGGTTGTTTAGGCTGTGACGGTCCCTGGCTTTTTATATATTAGGGTAATGAAACCACCTGGAAAGCCACTCAGCACAAAGTGGAGAAATAAAGGTCAGCTTGAGTTCTGGTGTTACAGGGAGCCAAGAGACAGGTCACTGCCCTCCAGTCCTACAATCACCCATTTTAAAGACAAGGTCAATATTTGCCACCTGGCAACAGCAAACCACACAAGGAATCTGAGTTCCCATTCTCACAACCACTGCTGTGATGGGGAATGGCAATGGGTAGGCATTACCCAAAAATGTCACATTGCTTTTTACCAAAATTCAACCATCTGTTTATTTGTTTGTTTTTTACATAATCACTTTCTTTGATGCTGTAAGTTTTTTATTCTATTCTCTGGTTCTGAAGCAGTGATTCTGTTACTGTAGTCCAGCTTAATGGTTTCTTCAACGGACAGACTGATTCTTTGAGCTCCCTACTCTGCCATTATTGTTAAACTGGGAAAATGTTTTGATACCACCTTTTTCTTATTCTCCTTCCTTTTTTTTTTTTTGGTTTGGCTGGTTGGTGTTCTATTGAGAATTTTTACATCTATAACTTTTATTTGTTTAGAGTTTTTGAATTACTAATTTGATATTGTTAGTAATAATCGGTCTGTATAGATTTTTTATTTCTTCTTGGTTCATTTTGGAAGATAGGTGTTTCTAGAAATTTATTAATTTCTTCCAGATTGTCAAATGTGTAGTATTTTCTTATAATCCTTTGTATTTTTGTGCTGTCAGTTGTCTCTTCTCTTTCATTTTTTATTTTATTTATTAGGGTCTTAATTAGTCTATTTAAAGGGTGATCAATTATTGTTATGTTTTCAAAAAACCAGCTCTTTGTTGCCTTGATATTTTTGTTTTGTGTTTTTCAGCTCTATTTCATTTATTTTGGTCTGGTCTTCATTTTTTCTTTCTTTCTACTCACTTTGGGCTTTATTAGTTCTTCATTATTTAGTTCCGTTAAGTCAGGGGTGGGGAACATCCAGCCCATGGGCTATATAAGGCCCATAAAATTATTTGGTCTGGCCCTACCAAGGCATTAGAGGTGAGTTAATTAAATGTTTGACCAAATATAGCAGACTAACCTTTATTTTTTTATTTTTTTAATCTTTATGGTTCAGATTATTACAGATGTTCCTCTTTTCCCCCCATAGCTCCCCTCCAACAGGTTCCCACCCCACCCCAGGCCTTCGCCCCCACACTGTCCTAGTCCATAGGTATAAGTTCTTTGTCCAATCTCTTCCCACACTCCCCACATTCCCTTCCCCACTCCCCCCAAGAATTGTCAGTCTGCTTCCTTTCCATGCCCCTGATTCTACTACATTCACCAGTTTATTCTGTTCATCAGATTTTTTTATTCATTTGATTTTTAGGTTCACTTGTTGATAGATATGTATTTGTTGTCACTTTATTGTTCATAATTTTTTATCTTTATCTTTTTCTTCTTCTTCCTCTTCTTATAGAATACCCTTCAGCATTTCATATAATACTGGTTTGGTGGTGATGAACTCCTTTAGCTTGTTCTTGTCTGTGATGCTCTTTATCTGACCTTCAATTCTAAATGATAGCTTTGCTGGGTAGAGTAATCTTGGTTGTAGGTTCTTGCTATTCATCACTTTGAATATTTCTTGCCACTCCCTTCTGGCCTGCATAGTTTCTGTTGAGAAATCAGCTGACAGTCGAATGGGCACTCCCTTGTAGGTAACTAACTGTTTTTCTCTTGCTGCTTTAAGATTCTCTCTTTGTCTTTTGCCCTTGGCATTTTAATTATGATGTGTCTTGGTGTGGTCCTCTTTGGATTCCTCTTGTTTGGGGTTCTCTGCACTTCCTGGACTTGTAAGTCTATTTCTTTCACCAGGTAGGGGAAGTTTTCTGTCATTATTTTTTCAAATAGGTTTTCAATATCTTGCTGTCTCTCTTCTTCTGGCACCTCCATAATTCAGATGTTGATATGCTTGAAATTGTCCCAGAGGCTCCTTACACTATCTTCATATATTTGAATTCTTTTTTCTTTTTGCTCTTCTGGTTGGGTGTTTTTTGCTTCCTCATATTTCAAATCTTTGACTTGATTCTTGGGATCCTCTAGTCTATTGTTGAATCCCTGTATATTATTCTTTATTTCAGTCAGTGTATGCTTAATTTCTGACTGGTCATATTCCCTTTTTTTTTTTTTTTTTTGCATTCTCACTAAGATCCTTGAAGGTCTCACTGAGTTCTTTGGAGGTTTCTAGAAGATTCTTGAGTAACCTTATAACTGTGGTTTTGAACTCTATATCCAATATTTGCTTTCATTCATTTCTTTCATTTGTGACATGTTTCTTTGTCTCTGCATTTTGGTTGCATCCCTGTGTTTGTTTCTATGTATTGCATAGCTGCTAAGTCTCCTTGAGTTGATAGAGTGGCCTTGTGTGGTAGGTGTCCTATAGGGCCCAGTGACTCAGCCTCCCCAGTCACCTGAGGTGGACACTCTTGGTGTATCCCTTTGTGGGCTATGTGCACAGTCTTGTTGTAGTTAAGCCTTGATTGCTGTTGGTATCACTGGGAGGAATTGACCTCCAGGCCAATTTGCTGTGAGGACCAGTTGTGTCTACAATGGGAGAACTGCTGTGCTGAAGACACCCTTATGGAGCAGGACTTGCTTCAGTAGGTCTTTGGTGTTCACTGAGTCTGCCCCTTGAGTGTGTCACTTATGGATGTGAAGAGTTGTAATCTGGTATGGTCTCACCCTGACCACTGGGTACACTGGCTCTTGGATCCCCAAGTGCAAAGTCAGCCACTGCCTAGGGCCACCTAGCAGGAGCTAAAGAGAGATCTGCAGATTCCTCCTCTTTGTATTGGGTTTGGAAGTGCCCAGACAAGGCCCAGCTGTGTAGCAAGGTAGGCTGTTGCTGCCTGTTGACAGGTTTTAGGCTGAGAAAGGACAGGCCATTTATATGCAAAAGCCACTGTGCACAGCTTGGGTGGGCTGTAAATTGGGTGGGGCAGGGTCTCAGGGAATCTCCTGGGTGGAGCAAACAGCAATGGCTGTCAGTCAGCCCTTTACCCAGTGCAGGATAAATGACTGCTGCAAGCACCTCCATCTGAAAGAAAATCACCCTCCCGTTCCTGTCCTGAGGCCAGACAGTCCAGTTTCTCCCCATATGTTTCTGGGTCCTCCAGAGTCTCGCCTGGAACTGGAGTTCAGAGCTAGCAGGATCTTGTATCTCCCTCTTGATTAAAAAAGCAGCACACCCAGGTGCCACCCCATACCGTGCCTCCACATTTCCTACCAGTCTCAACGCCCTTTCTTCTTTACCTCTAGTTGGAGGACTACTCAGCCAGCTTTCCCGTGGTTCTGGATGATAGTTGTTCTGTCTTTTAGTTGTAATTTTGATGCAGTTGTGAGAGACAGCAAGTACAGGTGTTTACCTATGCGGCCATCTTGGTTCCCCCTCCAGGCTAATCTTTAAATTGAAAATTTTGTATGGCCCTCAAATGATGTTATGACTATCCAAATGGCCCTTGGCAGAAAAAATGTTCCCCACCCCTGCTGTAGGTGTAAGGTTAGATCTTTTATCTGATATTTTTCTTATTTTGTGAGGTAGGCCTTTATTGCTATGAATTTTCCTCTTTGAACTGCCTTGGCTATGTCCCATAGGTGTTTTTTTTTTTTTTTTTTTGGAGGGGGAAAGGGGGACAGGTGGTTTCATTATCATTTGTCTCAAAGTATTGTTGATAGCTTTCTTAATCTCATTGTTAACGCATTCATTTTTTTATTAGTATGTGACTTATTAGCATGTGTTTGTGGTTTTTCAATTTTCTTCTTGGAATTGATTTCTAGTTTCATACCATTGCAATTAGAGAAGATGCTTGGTTTGATTTCAATAGTATTAAATTTATTGAGACTTATTTTGTGAACTACCATGTTCACAATATTTGGAAAATATTTCATGTACACTTGAAAAGAATGTATATTTTGCTTTTTGAAGTAAAATTATTTAAACATGTCAAGTAAATCCACCTAATCTAATGTGTCATTTAAAGCCACTGTTTTCTTATTGATTTCCTTTTTGGATGATCTACCCATTGCTACCAATGGGATGTGAAAGCCTCCTACTATGACTGTCTTAATGTTGATATCTCCTTTGTTTGTCACTATTTGCTTTATATATTTAGGTGCTCCTATGTTGGGTGTGTAAATGTTTATGAGGATTATATATCTCTTTTTGATCAATTTCTTTATCATTATGTAATATCCTTCTTTGTCTTTTATTATAGCCTTTGTTTTAAAGTCTATTTTGTCTGATATAAGTATTGCTACCCCAGCTTTTAAAAATTTTTCTTTTGCATAAAATACCTGTTTTCATCCCTTTACTTTCAGTCTCTGTGTATCTTTCAATCTGATGTGGGTATATTGTAGATAGCATATGTATGAAGCTTATTGTCTTATCCATTCAGCTGCCCTTCGTCTTTTGATTGGAGTACTTAATCTATTTACATTTAAAGTCATTATTGATAGTTATGTGGTTAGTGACATTTTATTTTTCATATTTTTATATATTTTTCCTTAACATGGCTTGTAATGTTGATTTGATAGTGATAAGCTACTTTAGCTTTTTCTTGTCTGGAAAGCTCCTTATCTCTCCTTTGATTCTACTAGTAAATGGGAGCCTTGCTGGGTAGTGTAGTCTTGGTTATACTAGTAGGTCCTTGCCTTTCTTCCTTCCTTCCTTCCTTCCTTCCTTCCTTCCTTCCTTCCTTCCTTCCTTCCTTTCTCTCTCTCTCTCTCTCTCTCTCTCTCTCTCTCTCTCTCTCTCTCTCGGCTGTTTTTGGTTTGTTTGGGTTTTATTTTTTCTCTCTTTTTTCTTTTTCCTTTAATATTTATTGTTGAAAATATTACATAGGTCCGCCTTTTTCCCCCATTAACCTCTTCCAGCCCATTCCTGTCCCCCCCCCCCGCCCCCGGCCCTCACAAACCCATTGTCTGTGTCCATGGGTTATGCATATGCATACAAGTTCATTGGTTGATCTCTCCCCATTTACCCTCCCTTGACTTCCCTCTGAGGTTCAACAGTCTGCTCATGCTTCTAGGACTCTGGGTCTATGTTTGATCATCAGTTTATTTGATTCATTAGATTCCACATATGAGTGAAATCATGTGATACTTATATTTTTCTGATTGGCTTACTTCACCCAGCATAATACTCTCAATGTCCGTCCATGCTTTTGCAAATGGTAAAAGTTCTTTCTTTTTTATTGCCAAGTAGTATTCCATTGTGTAAATGTACCATAGTTTTTTTTATCCATTCATCTGCTGATGGGCACATAGGCTGTTTCCAAGTTTTAGCTATTGTAAATTGTGCTGCTAGGAACATAGGGGTGCATATATTCTTTCTAATGAGTGTTTTGGGTTTCTTAGGAGTGGGATGACTGGGTCAAATGAGAGTCCCATTTTTAATTTCTTAAGGAAACTCCATACTGTTTTCAACAGTGGCTGCATCAATCTGCATTCCCACCAGCAGTGTAGTAGGGTTCCTTTTTCTCCAAAATCTCACCAACACTTGTTGTTGGTTGATTTGTTGATGATAGGCATTCTGACAGGTGTGAGGTGGTATCTCATTGTCATTATGATTTGCATCTCTAGATGATTAGTGACTTTGAGCATTTTTTATATGTCTCTTGGCTTTCTGTATGTCCACTTTGGAGAAGTGTCTATTTTGGTCCTTTGCCCATTTTTAATTGGATTGTTTGCCTTCCTTTTGTTAAGTTGTTGGAGTTCCCTATATACAGTAAGAAAATAAACAAATAAATAAATATCTTTTGAAAAAGAGAATAGAAGAGAGAGCAGATAGGTCTAAATTTAGGATGTGAAACAAGTTTAAAACATTAGGAGAAAAAAAAAAGCAAGAGAAGAGAGGCAAAAAAATGAGTAGTGAAAAAAAAAGAAAAGAGAAGGGGAAATGGAGTAGGAATAGGGAAGAGGAAATTAGATATGTAAATAAACCAACAGAGACTAGAATAATAACACATCAATAAAGCAGATAAAGAAGATTTATTTTTGAAAAGGGGAAAAGAGAAAGGACAGAGAAAAAATAAAAGGGGGAAAGGAGAAGAAAAACAGGATAAAAAAAAAAGAGAGAAGTGAGAAAAAGGTGCCAAAAGTAAATAAAACTAAACTAAACTAAACTAAAATAATAAATAATAATTAAAATTTTTAAATAATAAAAATAAAAAAGTCAAGTGTCATTTGCTTCAGCCAAGGTTTAATGCCCCATGGGAGCTGGTTTAAGACCCCACTCTTCTGTTTTCTCTGCTCATTCTGGGTTTCCTGTTAGGTACTTAGGTTCTGGCCACTGTCAGGCACTGTCTTTTGGCTTTTAGCACCCTGCTTGAAGCTCCAAGTGATCCAAAGTCCCTTTGTTTGTGTCTGTCTCCACAGGCCTTGGATGAAAGCAGGCAGGCCCAATCTGTCCTCTTTGCCTGTCTGCCAACTGTTAGTCTTAATCACTCGAGCATCTGTTTCTGACAGGCTTTAGATAGGTTGGTGCTGTTTCACTTTCTGGGAATAAGATGGGTGTTTTTTTCCTAACCCAGAGCTACTTCTCTGAGAGTAACCCAAATCTTACTCTGGCCTTGGTTGGTCAGCGATCCTGTATGGAGATCAATGGGGTTCTGGAAACATAGAGTTTTTATCAGGTTCCCCAAATAGTGGGGGAAACTGGCCCACCTTCCAATCCAGTCACTGAGGGTTCCTTGGGACTACTCAGATCGGTAAGCTTGGCCTCTGCCTTTGTTTCCTCTATAAAGCTTAAAATGCAGGGTGTGGCAGGCTGTATCACCTGCTTGAGGCTACTGGGAGGGGATAGCTCCTCTGGGGAGAAATGACCATTTAGGTTTGGAAGCTTAAGAACGCCCTAATGTGGGATTCCTGGCCACATCTACCTGCCTTGCTTCCCTCCCCAGTTTCTCCTCAGGCACCTCAAGCCTGTGCCTCTCAGGCATGCCAAAGCCTCAGATGAGTGTTTGCAATTAAAAAGTTCTGTGTTCTGGGTTTAGAGAATAAAAGCAAAAAAAAAAAAAAAAAAACAACAAAAGTGTGGGTTTTTCTCCCCCTAGCACCGAGCTGCTGAGGCCAACTTTTGTGGTGCAACCTTTCATGGCTGCAGTCTTGGGCCCAGATTCCCCAGGCACCAGCAGCCCTGTGGCTTTCCCTTTTCAGAGTTGGATATTGCACCTGTCACCAAGGGACATGGCTTTGGTGCAATTCAGCTTCCTCCTCACCCTCTCAGCTTGCTGGCTGGCTGCCCCTCTCAAGCCCTTGTCCCCATTCCTACCAGTCTCCAGGTGTTCTCTGCCCTTCCTTGTTGTAAATTGTCTCGTCAGCTGTGTCTAATTTGTTAATTCCAGGTGGATGTTCTCCGATTTAGTTGTATTTCCAGTCTGGCCCAAGAATGAGGTGCACGACATGTCTGCCTATTTGACGGCCATTTTTCCTCCTAGGTTCTTGCTTTTCATTACTTTAAATATTTCACGCCATTCCCTTCTGGCATGCAAAGTTTCTGTTGAGAAATCAGCTGATGGTTTTATGGGAGCTCCCGTGAAGATAACAAAATGATTTTCTGTTGCTACTTTTAAGATTATCTTTTAGTCTTTAACCTTTGGTATTTTTTTTTTTTATATTAGTTTGAGCCTCTTTGGATTCATCTTACTTGGGACTCATGGTGCTTTCTGGACTTCTATGTCTATTCTTATGCCAGGTTAGGCAAGTTTTCAGTCATTATTTCTTCAAATAAGGATTTTCAATCCTTTGCTTTCTTTTTTCTCCTTCTGGTACCCCTATGATGCAAATGTTGTTATACCTGATGTTGTCCCAGTAGTTCCTTAAATTATCCTTATTTTTTTAAATTCTTTTTTCTTTTTGCTATTCTGATTGGGTGTTTTTGGTTACTTTGTCTTCCTAATCATTGATTTGATCCCCTGCTTCATCTAATCTGCTATTGATTCTATCTAATGTATTCTTTATTTCTGGCTTCTATCATTTTGTGTAAGTTTTCACTGAGTTAATCTATTCTTCTAGGTTTTTTAAAGCTTTTTATCTGGTATATTTCTTTTCTCCATTTTGTTTAATTCCTTTTCTGATGTTTTATCCTATTATAGTTGAGTCTTGATTGCTGTTGGAACATCAGTGGGTGGGATTGACCCTCTGACTGGCTGGCTTTTGGTACTGGCTGCGATCACAGCAGATGAGCTGTTGTGGGGGCTGTTGCCATGGATTGGGTTTTGCTATAGCAGGAACAATAGTATGTTGCCTGCAGAGTCCTCTCTTTGGGTGTGTCATTTGTGGATCTAATTGTGAAGTGCTCTGGTGTGGTCTGAGGTGTCCACTGGTTTTTTTTGTTTATGGGGCCTTTTAGAAGGTGCTCCAGTTCAGGCCCAGGTCATCATTTGCCTCTGTCCAGCTCAAGGCCACCTGGTAGCAGCTGCAAAGTGATCCGTTGTTGGTAGCTACCTGTGCCGAGCTTGAAGGTACCTGGCAGAGCTATGCTATGAACCAAGGTTAGCTGCTACTAGTGCTGAGATGGGGGCTGCTTAACCAAAGATCAAGGGCACTCAAAAGCCAGCTTCTGTTTATTTGAAGTATATGGCCCTTTCGGAGATCTTAGAGAAGTCTGAAGTGTGGGTCAAGTCTGGAAGCTTGTCAGTAATAGCTGCTATAAAAGATTTTGGCCTTTGCACAAGTTGGGTTGGACTGGTTTTCAGGGAATCACCAGTGAGGGTGAGTTTGATGCAGACTCAGATTTGGTACCTGCCTGTGCCTTCAGGCTGAGTGGGGGGAGAGCCAAACAAAGAAACAATGACACCTGCCAGCACTCTGTCTCCCCAATGATGCTCCCTCCTACCCTTTACCTGTAGCCAGACAATTCAATTTCTCCCCATAAATCCTTGGCTCTTTTCTAGATACCACCCCAACACTGGAGCTCAGAGCCTGTGGGTCTGTTAGCAAATAAATCCACGTGTGGACCCTTTAAAGGAAGTGCCTGAGACTCTGGCAGCCCTCCATCTCACTGAACAGAATCCCTGCTCATTTTTACAGCTAAATGTTTTGGGGGCTCCTCTTCCTGGCACTGGTGTCCCTTGCTGGTGAGCATGGTGTGGTTCTGAGACCCTTTGCTTATCAAGGGGGACCTCTGCAGCCAAGATATACTTCCTGACTTTTAAAAGCCACACATGGGTGTTGGACCAGTCTATTTTGCCTCTTTATCCCTTCTACCAGTCTCAATGTGACTTCTTTATATCCTTAGTTATTTATGTTCTGTTCAATTAGTCTTCAGGTGGTTCTCAAGGGTGGTTATTACATAATTTTGTTATAATTTTGATGTGATCATAGGAGGAGGGAGCACAGTGTTTATCTATTCTACCATCTTTACTGGCTCTTCTGGCTTTTTTCCCCCCAATTTCATTCAACCCCTTAGATGTCAAATGCCATTCATTGTGTTGTTATTTTCATAGGTCTTTTGAAAAGTTATCAACCTTCCTGTTACTCCTTTGAAAGCAACATATCGTTTTACTTTTGTTGCTGTGAAGATTTGAAGTTTGTCTTTTATTTTCTACAATTTTTCCATGATTTCTCCACTTTGATGATATTTAGTTATCCTTTCATGTGAATTGTTACCTGACTTTCTTGAGTTGTAATGGAAGGCTATTCTATAGCTATTGCCTTCTCTGAGTTTTTCAAGAGCATATATATATTAACACATTAGGATGAGAATTTGAGTTGAAGGTTTAACAAACAAACAAAAAAAACAGCAAATAAATTATTAGGTATGGAAAGAAACAACAAAATGTAAACCATTACAGGAAAAGCAAATCAATAGAAAACGTCTTTGAGAAAGTACTTACTAGACAAAGACTTCAAATAAACTATTTTAAGCATGTAAACAGAGGCAAAAGAAACAATGGACAGAGTAATTGAGACCATTATAAAGAGAGAAATTGTAAAAAGGAACAAAATGGAAATTTTAGAGTTGAAATGTGCAATAACTGAAATGAAAATTCACTAGAGAAATTTACCAGCAGACTTTACCTATCAGAAAAAATAATCAGTAAACTTGAAGATAGGTCAATTGAGATTGCCAATCTGGAGAGCAAAAAGAAAATAAAATACAATGACAAAAAGAAGAGAACATAAGAAACTTAAGGGACAACATTAAACACCCAACATATGCATAACAGGAGTCCTTGAAGTAGAGGAGACAGAAAAAGGGTCAGAACATATTTGAAAAAATTAATGCCCAAAATAGGCCCAAGAATCTACATATCCAACAAATTTAACAAGCCAAACAGAATAAACACAAGGATATCCAGGCTGAGACACATTATCATCAAAGTGTTGAAAGCCAAAGACAATTAGAATATCCTGAAAGTAGCAATAAAAGCAATTCATCATATAGAAGGAATCATAAATAAGTTTAACAGCTAATTTCTCATTAGAAATCATGAAGGGAAGAAACCAAGATGGCAGCATAGGTAAGCACCTAAACTGCTGCCTCGCACAACAATTTCAAAACTACAGCTAAACGACAGAACGGACACTATCCAGAACCACAGGAAAGCTGGCTGGGTGGAAATTCCACAACTAGAAGGAAAGAGAAAAGCTCACAGAGAATTGGAGGAACGGCAAAGGGTTCAGGTACGGCAAAGGGTCTTTGTGCGTGCAGAGAGGAAGGGTGGCTGAGAGCCTGGCTGACTTTCTCTGGCAGGAGGGGGAAGGAAGCCCCTGACTGCATTGAACCCCAGTTCCAACTGCACTGAACCCCAGTTCTGGGTGAAACCACGTGGACCCAGGCTCATACAGGGGGAGTCTTGAATGTCAGGTAGAGAGAAAGGCACTCAGAGACTCGCAGACCCAGGGGACCCCTGGCAGGCAAGGGTCTGGAGGCGCACGTGAGCAAGTGTGCACAAAGACTGCAGAGATTGCCACAGGCTTTCACTAGTGGAAGGGAGTCGGAAGCTCCTGACTGCACTGAACCCCAATTCTGACTGCATTGAACCCCAGTTCCAGGCGAGCTCCTGGAGACCCACGCTCTTACGGGGGGAATCTGGACTCTCGGGCGGAAGCTCGGGAGCCAGGGAAAGCAGAGGTCTGGGGACACACGCAAGGGCAGGGCTGACGGGAAGCTAAGACTGTCTGCTCCACCCTGAGACTCCACCCCATCCAACCTGAGCACAGAGGCTTTTGCAATTTGGCAAGTCTAATCCTATAAGGCTGTCTCCAGCACCGAACTTCTCCCAGCATAGACTCAGCTGATCCTCACAGCCAACTGGCCTGGAGGTCAATTCCTCCCAGTGATACCAACAACAATCAAGACTTAACTACAACAAGGCTGTACACACAGTCCAAAAAGGGGTGCACCAAGAGAGTCCACCTCAGGTTAACTGGGGAGGCTGACCCACTGGGCCATATAGGAAACCTAGCATACAAAGCTACCCTACCAACTCAGGGAAGCAGTGAAAATGCGGCGACAAAGAAACAGATCACAAACAAAAGAAATGGAGGAAAACAAATGACTGGATATAGAATTCAAAACCACGGTTATAAGGCTT
Organism: Corynorhinus townsendii; assembly: GCA_026230045.1. Lineage (NCBI taxonomy): Eukaryota > Metazoa > Chordata > Mammalia > Chiroptera > Vespertilionidae > Corynorhinus > Corynorhinus townsendii. Next base: position 89,642,647 of record JAPDVU010000003.1, read on the forward strand.
TCCAAGAATATCCTAGAAAAGGCCGATAAATACAACAAGACCCTCGAAGATATGAAAAAGGACCAACTAGAAATTAAACATACACTGACTGAAATAAAAAATATTATATAGAGACCCAACAACAGACTAGAGGAAAGCAAGAATCAAGTCAAAGAATTGAAATACAAAGAAGCAAAAAACACTCAACCGAAAAAGCAAAAAGGAAAAAAAATCCAAAAAGGTGAAGATAGTGTAAGAAGCTTCTGGGACAACTTCAAGTGTACCAACATCAGAATTATGGGGGTGCCAGAAGAAGAGAGAGAGCAAGATACTGAAAACCTATTTGAAGAAATAATGACTGAAAACTTCCCCCACCTGGTGAAAGAAATAGACTTACAAGTCCAGGAAGTGCACAGAACCCCAAACAAAAGGAATCCAAAGAGGACCACACCAAGACACATCATAATTAAAAATGCCAAGAGCAAAAGACAGAAAATATTAAAAGCAGCAAGAGAAAAACAGTTAGTTACCTACAAGGGAGCAGCCATATGATTGTCAGCTGATTTCTCAACAGAAACTATGCAGGCCAGATGGGAGTGGCAAGAAAATTTCAAAGTGATGAATAGCAAGAACCTACAACCAAGATTACTCTATCCAGCAAAGCTATCATTCAGAATTGAAGGGCAGATAAAGAGCTTCACAGATAAGAAAAAGCTAAAGGAGTTCATCACCACCAAACCAGTATTATATGAAATGCTGAAAGGTATTCTTTAAGAAGAGAAAGAAGAAAAAAGTAAAGATAAAAATTATGAACAACAAATACATATCTATCAACAAGGAAACCTAAAAATCAAGTGAATTAAAATCCTGAGGAACAGAATAATCTGGTGAATATAATAGAATCAGGGTCATAGAAAGGGAGTTGACTGATAATTCTCAGGGGGGAAGGGGTATGGGGGGGTGCAGGAAGAGACTGGACAAAAATCGTACACCTATGGATGAGGCCGAGGACAGTGGGGGGGAGGCAAGGGCAGAAGATGGGGTGGGAACCAGGTGGAGGGGAGCTATGGGGGGAAAAAGGAGAAACAATTGTAATAATCTGAATAAAGATTTATTAAAAAAATAAAAAGAAAGAAAGAAAGGAAGGAAGAAAGGAAGGAAGAAAGGAAGAAAGGAAGAAAGGAAGAAAGAAAGATAGAAAGAAAGAAAGAAAGAAAGAAAGAAAGAAAGAAAGAAAGAAAGAAAGGAAGGAAGAAAGAAAGGAAGGAAGGAAGGAAGGAATTATGAAGGCCATAAGGCAATGGGATAATATAGTCAAAGTGCTGGAAGAAAAAACTATTATCTGGCAAAACTATCCTCAAGAAAGCAAAAAGAATACACAAAATAAAGAAAATATTTGTGAATCTTATACCTCATAAGGGACCAACATCCTAATATATATAAAAAGCCAGGGCCCTCAGGACCAGATGGGATGACCGAACAGTAACAGTAACAACCACACAGCAGTTGCTTGGGGCGACCAGGCAGGCAGGGGGGTTAGTGAGGGATGACTAAAGGACTGACCAGCAGGCTGCATGGGGTGACCAGGCTGGCAGGGGGGTTAGTGAGGGATGACCAAATAGTAACAGTAACAGCCACATAGCAGCTGTGTGGGGCGACCAGGCAGGCAGGGGGGTTAGTGAGGGACAACCAAATGACTGACCAGTAGGCTGCATGGGGCAACCAGGTCGGTGAGGGGGGCAGTTAGGGGCTATCAGGCCAACAGGGGTACAGTTGGGGCAACCAGATCAGTAGGGGGGGGTAATTGGGGGTGACCAGGCCAGCAGGGGCAGCAGTTGGGGGCAATCAGGCTGGCAGGCAGTGGCGGTTAGTGGTGATCAGGCTGGTGGGAGGGCAGTTAGGGGTGATCAGGTAGGCAGGCAGGTGAGCGGTTAGGAGCCAGCGGTCCCAGATTGTAAGAGGGATGTCCTGGATTGGAGAGGGTGCAAGCTGGGCTGAGGGGACCCTCCCTCCCCATGCATGAATTTCTTGCACCAGGCCTCTAGTCTATATATAAAGAACTTTAAAAACTGAACAACAAAAATACAAGCAACCCATCTCCTCTCAATTGAGCAAAGGAATTGAATAGTCATTTCTCCCAAGACATAAAAAATGGCCAAATGTACATGAAATGATAATCAACTTCATTATTCTTTAGGGAGATAAAAATAAAAACCACAGTGAGATGGATATTACTTAGCATTCACAAAGATGGCTATAGTAAAAAAGTAAAATAAAATAAACAAATGTTGGTGAGGATTTGGAGAAACTGAAACCATTATTTATATATTGCTGGTGGGAATGTAAATGGTGCAACTACTGTGGAAAAAAGTTCCAAGGTTTTTCAAGAAGTTAAGCAAAATGACTGTATGATCCAGCTATTCTATCCTAGGGATATTCTAAAGAGAGCTGAAAACAAGTGTTTGAGCAAAAACTTGTACATGAATGTTTGTAGCAGCACTATTGATAATAGTCAAAAGATAGAAACAACTCAAATGCCCATCAGCTGATGAGTAGATACACAAAATGTGGTATATATACACACATGGAATGACGTTCAGCCCCCAAAATGAATGAAGTTCTGATCTATCATACAATATGGCTTAACCTTGAAAACATGCTAAGCAAAAAACCAAAACAAACAAACAAAAAAAAACCACAGGCACAAAAATATGTCCTTATCTGTGGGGGATCTTTTTTTCCAAGACCCCCAATGAAAGCCTGAAACCCTGGTTAGTACCATAGCTTATAAATACTATGCTTTTTTTCTAGACATACATACCTATGATAAAGTTTAAGTTATAAATTGAGCACAGTAAGAGATTAACAAAAATTAATAATAAAATAGAAAAGTTATAACAATGTGCTGCAATAAAAGTTATATTAATGTGGTCTCTCTCTGTGTGTATCTCTATCTCAACCTCTCTCTCTCTCTCCCCCCCACCCATCTCTGTCTCAGAAGATCTGATAGACAATATGATAATCAAGATGACTATCGAATGATTAAAGAGCCCATAGCACATACATTGTGGATGCATTGCACAAAGGGATCACTCACATCCCACATGGGGCAGAGCAGGACAGCACAAGATTTCACAAACTAATCAGAGAAATATGTAATTTAAAACTTATGAATTGTTTCTGGAATTTTTATTTAACTTTCTGGATGATGGTTGACTATGGGTAAATTAAACTATGGCAAGTGAAACCACCGATAAAGGGGGACTACTGTATTGCATGATTCTATTTTCATACATTGTCAAGAATAGGTAAATTTATAGAAACAGAAAGTAGATTAGTGGTAGTCAGTGTCTGGGATAAAGACTATGTAATGATTTTGGGGTTTATTTTTGGTGTGATTAAAATGTTTTGGAATTAGATAGTGGTGATGGTTGCACAGCACTGTGACATTACTAAAAGTCATTGAATTATACACTTTAAAACAGTTAAGTAGCCTAGCTGGTTTGGCTCAGTGGATACAGCATCGGCCTGCCGACTGAAGGGTCCTGAGTTCGATTCTGGTCAAGGGCACATGCTCGGGTTGCGGGCTCGATCCCCAGTGTGGGGTGTGCAGTAGGCAGCTGATCAATGATTCTCTCTCATCACTGATATTTCTCTCTCTCTCTCTCTTCCTCTCCCTTCCTCTCTGAAATCAATAAAAATATATTTTAAAAAATAGTTAAGTAAATAATGCTGCAATGAACAAAGGAGTGCATATATCTTTGCAAATACATGACTTTAAGGTTTTTGTGTATATACCCAGGAGAGGGATTGCTGGGTCATATAATAGTTCTATTCTCAATTTGTGAGGAATCACCAGACTGCTTTCCATGGTGGCTGCACTAGTCTACATTCCCACTAGCAGTGAATGAAGATTCCCTTTTTTCTACAACTTCTCCAATACTACCCAATAAATTTAATTTAAGAAGGGAGGGAAGGAAGGAAGGAAGGAAGGAAAAGGTTAAGTGGTGGATGTTAATCTGAATTTTCTCTAAAAAGAAGATGTTACCTGACTCATTAAGTAAGTGCAGAAGTGATGTCAGGCTTACTAAGCCATACCAGTTTCCTGCAGTTCCTCAGCATTACATTTCTGTACATTGTTCTTTGAAAAGAGTCTAGAAATGCCCATTCCACCTGGGTGAACTCCACAGTCACATCCTTGAAGGATACCAAGTTCTAAAATTGTCACAAACCTCATGGCTTGGCCAAGGACCACCCATACCAATTTTGACAGGGAAAGGGTTGAGAATGACAAGAATAGGGACAAAAAAATTCAAAGTGGAAGATACACAGGCAGGGTTTATGTCCTCTTATTTGCTTTTGGGGTCAGTTCTTAAAAAAAAAAAGTTTATTATTGAAAGTATTACAGATGTCCCCCTTCCCCCCCCCCCCATTGTCCCCTTCACCTGGTTCCCACCCCACCCCAGGCTTTCACCATCCTATTGTCTGTGTCCATAGGTAATGCATATATCAGATCTTTGGTTAATTTCTTCCCATCCTCCACTTCCTCTGAGATTTGAGATTTGTCAGTCTGTTCCATGTTTCTGTGCCTCTGGTTCTATTTTATTTATCAGTTTATTCTCTTCATTAAATTTCTTGATTGTTTATTTTCCTTTTTAGATTGTTGGTAGATATGTATTTATTGCCATTTATTGCTCATATTTTTTATCTTTTATTTTTCTTCTTCTTCTTCCTCTTCTTAAAGAATATCCTTCAACATTTCATGTAATACTGGTTTGGTGGTGATGAACTCCTTTAGCTTTTTCTTGTCTGTGAAGCTCTTTATCTGACCTTCAATTCTAAATGATAGCTTTGCTGGCTAAAGTAATTTTGGTTATAGGTCTTTGCTATTCATCAATTTGAATATTTCTTGCCACTCCCTTCAGGCCTGCAATGTTTCTGTTGAGAAATCAGCTGACAGTTGTAGGGTGTTCCCTTATAGGTAACTAACTGCTTTTAAGATTCTCTCTTTGTCTTAACTCTTGGCATTTTAATTATGATGTGTCTGGTGTGGGCCTCTTTGGGTTCCTCTTATTTGGGACTCTCTGCGTTTCCTGGACTTGTAAGTCTATTTCTTTCACCAGGTAGGGGAAGTTTTCTATCATTATTTCTTCAAATAGGTTTTCAATATCTTGCTCTTTCTCTTCTCCTTCTTGCACCCCCATAATGTGAATATTGGTACACTTGAAGTTGTCTCAGAAGCTCTTTATACTATCTTCATATTCTTGGATCCTTTTTCTTTCTTTCTTTCTTTTTTGCTTTTCTAATTGGGTGTTTTTTTGTTTACTCATATCCCAAATCATTGATTTGATTCTCAGAATCCTCTATTCTACTGTTTAATCTCTATAAATTATTCTTTATTTAGTGTATGCTCAATTTCTGACTGGTCCTTTTTCATGTCTTTGAAATTCTCACTAAGATTATTGTAAGTCTCACTAAGTTCCTTGATGCTCTCATTAAATCCCTTAAAGCTTTCATTAAGATCCTTGAGCAACCTTATAACCATTGTTTTGAACTCTGTATCCAGTAGTTTGCTTTTTTTCCATTTCTTTCACTTGTGACATGTTTCTTTGTCTCCTCATTTTGGCTGCTTCCCTGTGTTTGTTTCTATCTATTACATAGAGCTGTTATGTCTCCTGGAATTGGTAGAGTGGCCTTGTGTAGTAGTGTCCTGTAGGGCCCAGTGGCTCAGCCTCCCCAGTCACCTGAGCTGGGCCCTCTAAGTGAACCCCTGTGTGGGCTGTGTGCACAATCTCATTGTAGTTGAGCCTTGATCGCTGTTGGTGTCACTGGGAGGAATTAACCTCCAGGCCAACTGGCTGTACCAGCCGCTACTATAGAAGAAATGCTGCTGTGCAAGAGACACCCTTATTGAGAAGGACTTGCTTCAGTGGGGCTTTGGTGCTCACTGAGTCTGCCCCTTGAGTATGACATTTGTAGATGTGTAGAGTTGTAATTTGGTATAGTCTGAAGTTATCCACTAGCTGTACTAACTCTGGGGCCTCCTAGGAGATACAAAGTCAACCACTGCTTGGGATCACCTAGCAGGCGCTACAGAGCTATCTGCTGTTGTCTGCTACTTGTATTGGGTTTGGAAGTTCCCAAGGGAGGCCAATTTGTGAAGCAAGGCAGACTGGTGCTAGTGCTGGGTCTTGGGCCTTTTATTGATAGGTATGAGGACTTTGACGCCAGCTGTTGCTTCTTTGAAAGATTTTAGAAAAGTCTGAAGCCTGAGCCATAAGAGGCCATTCATATGCAAAAGCCACTGCAAACAGCTTGGGTGGGGCTGCAAATTGGATAAGGTGGGATCTCAGGGAATCATCAGGGCAGAGCAAACAGTGTGGGTCATGCTGATGGCAAATCAGATATGGCTGCCAGTCAGCTCTAGGAAGGGGGAGATCCTAACACAAGAACAATAACCCCTGTGAGCACTCCTGTCTTAAAAAAAAGCTGCTGGTGAGTTCCTGCCCTGTGCCAGACCATCCAGTTCCTCTCCATATGTTCCTATGTCCACCAAAGCCACCACCCTAGTGCTGGAGCCCAAAGGGATCAAGTCCAAGTAAGTTCATGAAACAGCCCTTTACGAGGAACTACTGGGTCTCCCGAAGCTTCTGTGTCACTCAGCCACAATCCCTGCTGGTTTTTACAGCCCAAAGTTAGGGGAACTTCTCTTCCCAGCCATGGAACTCTTGGCTTTGAGTCTGGTGTGGGACTGGGACCCCTGGCTTCTCATAGGAGGTCTCTGCAGCCCAGATATCCCACCCGATTAAAAAATAACAATACACACACACACACACACACACACACACACACACACACACGTGGGTGTTGGACCAGCCAGTTCTGTGCCTCCGCTCTCCTATTAGTCTTGATGTACTTTGTTTACTTCTCTAGTTGTAGCACTTCCACTCAGCCAGATTTCAGATGGTTCTGAATGATGGTCGTTCTATATTTTAGTTGTAATTTTGATGTGGTTGTGGAAGGCAGCGAGTACCAGCATTCACCTTCACTGCCATCTTCTCCCTTGGGGTCAGTTCTTACTGCTCATCTCCTATCTATTTATATCACCTCCCAAGGTTAGATGCATCTCTAAAACACAAGTGGTTTTCTTTTTTCCAGTTAGATACGAAATCCTACAATCTTATTATCCTCAATCTACAAGGCTGTGCCAGACATTGTCGAAATCAAAAAAGTACTTGGTAAATAATGAATGACTTCCCAATGGCCATATCAATTGCTTGAGTTTAGGACATAGTCACTCCTTCCCTTTACAACTCTCAGCAGAATATGACATGTATAAGGTGACCCTGGAGCCTGACCGGCATGGCTCAGTGGTTGAGCGTTGATCTATGAATCAGGAAGTCATGGTTCAATTACCGGTCTGGATACATGCCTGGGTTACAGGGCTCAATCCCCAGTGTGGGGCATGCAGGACGCAGCTGATCAGTAGTTCTCTCTCATCATTGATATTTCTATTTCTCTCTCTCCCTCTCCCTTCTTCTCTGAAATCAATAAAAAAATGTATTTTAAATAAATAAATAAAAATAAAGTGATCCTGGAGGAAGCTTTCAAAATGTAGTAAATATTGATATAGGCTGACATTTTCTGAGAAACCCCTCACCCATCATCAGATGCCTGAGGACCCCATTTGGCTGTGAGGCTCAAGACCATGAAAGATAATAAGCCCAACTTCTGGTCAAAGGAATAATTATTTGGCAAAACATTATCTGACTCACCTAAACCTATTAACAACACTTTCTCCTCTATGCATCCTTTTGAGGAGAGATTGGGTGGAGAGAAGAAATCTCACAAGGTTATAGGTGTGCCTTAGTGTTCTAACACTCAGAAGTCTGGAAGTTTCCCTAAATATCTGTGATTGATCCTACATTCATACATACACATCGAGAGAGAGAGAGAGAGAGAGAGAGAGAGAGAGAGAGAGAGAGAGAGAGAGAGAAAAGAGCTTTCATAACAGCATAGCCCTGTCTCCCCCAGGGCCAGAAAAAAAATAGGGCCAATGTATTACTGCAATGGATTATCCCCATTTTACAGATAAAGAAATTGAAGTTCCAGGGTGATACCATTGTTATTTCCTCAGGTTTATAGAAAGAATTAGAGGTATTATTCAAAAGTTCATACACATTCACCACCCAGTGGCATCTTTACAGACACTTAAACCACCCAAATCCCAAACCCCAAGAACCACATATTCAGGTAGCAATAACCACTGGCCTCCTGGCACTCCACTCTCACCTCACCTGCTCAGCCCCCTTCCCCTAAATATTTTGTGGTAGAGAGGCCTTTAATGCCTGCATCCTGAAGGCCATAAGGACCCAATAACTTACCACAAGTGAGGGGCAAGATTATGGCCACCATCTTGTGACTCAGACAGTAAATTTTCCGAACCAAGAGGACAGTGGGAGAACCAGGACACTTCTACTCTTACCCCCACTGTGCACTCAGGAGAGGGCTCTGGAATAAATGGGAAAATATAGTTATCCAAGTCTCTCTGTTTCTCTGGATTACTAAGGATGAATCTTTCTTAGCCTGCCCATTGTATCCTCCTTTAAAATACAAGTTCTGTCTTTGATAGTGGGCCTTTATTTTGTTTAGCAGATGATAAACTTGAGGTTGTGTGATGGCAAAACTTGTCTTTCTGTGTCCCCAATGGTATAACTAATATATTACTGCTTCACCTCAGATTCACTGAGCCTCAGGGCACATTTTCCCACCCAAGGTGTTGTCATAAGCACTTCCTCTGCTATAACCCCTTATTCACTGAGACTTTGGCATTGACTTGCATCACTCCTTCAACTTCCTGTCCCACCTCCCTTAGATGACATCAGTTCTTGAAGGTAACCTCACTGTATTAGGACTTTGCCCTACTTCTCCTGGCCACACATTTCCATTGGTGCCACTCTAGACTCAGTCATCACCTGACACTATTCTGCCATCTAGAACAATAGTTCAGAAATATCTCTCTGAACCCAATCTTCTAAACTTCTATCTTGCTCATTCATTTATTCTATCACTACATGTGTCCACCCACTATTCTACTTCTTAATATTCATTAGCCACCTCCTTCCCTCATTCTAATTACATTGTCCCTCATTTCAACAAATTTCCAAATCCCTAACTCCTATCTTCACTCTGGCCTGCTCCATGGCAACCTTTGAACAGACCAGCCTTCACAAGACCTATAATGTTGCCACCTTTAGAAACACATGATCACCAACATGAAAATAGCCCTTAATGTTGCAGGACAATCCTACAAGTCAAACAAACTTCCTACTCATCAAAACTTCTCTAATCTCTTTAAATCTAACACATCCTCAGCTTTCCCCCCTAGGGTAATAAGCTTCCTATATAGCCTTAATGATCCAAGCCTCCTGAATTTAGTTAGAGCTGAGCTGTGTGACTAATAAAATGTTGTGGAGGTGTCTTTCAAGGCTATGTCCTAGCCTAGAAGATACTACAGCTTCCAACTTGGTCTCTTGCACTACTTGCTCTGGGGGAAGCCATGTTGCATGGACACTCAAGCAGCCTTGGGGAGAGGTCTATTTATAGAGGAAGTGAGGCCTATGTGAGTGAACCACCTTGGAAGTGAATCCTTTAGCACCAGTCCCTGCTGATATCTTGCTATGAACTCACAAATGTCCCTGAACCAGAACCTTCAAGCTAAGTTGATTCCTAAACTACTAAAACTGGGATACAGGAAATGATTATTATTGTTTTAAGTGACTAAGTTTAGGAATAATTTATTATGTGGCAATAGATAACAAATACACCCTAACTTTCTTTTTTTGTAATTATACCTATTTTTAAAAGATATTTTTATTGATGAGAGAGAGAGAGAGAGAGAGAGAGAGAGAGATGAATGTAAGAGAGAAACATCAATCAGTTGCCTCAACTGGGGATCAAACCTGTAACCTGGGCATGTGCCCTGACCAGGAATCAAACCGGTGACCTTTTGGTGCACAGGATGACACTCAACCAACTGAGCCATACCGGCCAGAGCCACTTTCACTTTTAGCAGATGGTCCTGCATCCTACTTCTTAAAGCAATCATCATGAGAAGGAATCTACAATTTTGTGTTACCATAATGACAACCTGCACACAGATTCCTATTACAAACCAAGATCTGTTTCCCCTTCTCTATACGACCAGTCTCTACAGCTCTGTTTGGTGTCCCATCCTACCTGCTTTTAGGAGCTGTACACTATCAATGATCTCTTGTTTACCCTTCTCTTCAAGCTCTTCCACTCTACAGAACTCTTCCTGACACCATTTAAACCTAATGCAGTATTTTTTTAGTAGTGAAATAAATCTCTTTTGAGAGCACAGGTTTTTTTCCACTTACTGCCCAGTCTCTCTCCCTCATTATAGCCAAAGTGTTTTCTCTCTTTCATATCCTCCACTCACTCAACACAGTATAATCTGATTTCTACCACTAACATTTCAAGGACAATACCCTTGGTAGAATTACTGATGATCTTATTCACAAACAGAATTGTAGATTGCAATTATACTAATATTATTTCTTATCCATCAGACCATGAAAAGTCCTTTATTTGAAAGTCTGTCTGGAAAAGCACTCATATACACTGTTAGGATACAACTCCTACAGAAGGTAAACTTGTCACCATCAAGCAAAACTACAAAAACTTATGTGTGTTTTTTTCTCCATAAGTACCACTTCTAGAACTCTATCTCAAAGATACACAAATACTAAAATAATGTGTAAGTATATTTACCATGGCCTTATTTATATAGCAAAGAACTAGAAATACCACAAATGACCATCAATAGGGAGATAGTTGTGATAGGGGGACATTTTCCAGTTGTCTGCTGAGTTTTAAGGATCGCAGCTACTGGAGAGTTAATAATGAAAGCATTTTCACACACTGTAGACAATGGCTTTGACCTCACCTTCTATGCTGCTGGTCATTCAGCAAGGTGTACCCTCAGTTAACACAGGGCAGGCCAGGTCAGGCCAGGCCACTGCAACCCCATACCCCTTGCCCCTTCTCATATTGGTAGGGTAGGGGAGAGGCAGGTGGTGAGGGGAGCCTTCCTGGGCAGGAGCAGGTTGTTAGGTGCTGAAAACTGGTGGGTCTGACAAATGTATGTCCTTGGTTATGACTAGCAGGATGAAAAGGTGAGTGCTCACCTATCTTCTTGTTAATTCTGGGTCCTCCATATGTAATTTGTTCCCTCCCTGGCTGGAGGTCTATGCAGATGCCCCTCTGTGCCTAGTCTGGGGTAAAGAATTTATGGTGGGGTTTCCCCCTGTGGTGAAGGCCAGGCAGGCCACAATGTCTCCTGGCTTAGATACTGGAGACTATCTCTGCAGCGCTCCACCCAGGAGACCATGGAGGAGTAGTGGACAAGTACAGCTTCTCCATCTCCCTGGATGGGGGCAGGTGTACCAGGCCATCAGTGGCCAGAGCTGGTCTAAGGTGACAGTGGGTACAGAGGAGTCTGTACTCCCAAGACCGTGAGATGACCTTGGCAGCCCTGAACTCAGACTCAAATCTGTGGACTCCTCAGGGTCCTCCCAGGCCTCTCTCACTGGAGTGTCCCACAGTCCCATTCCCAACGTAATCTGGACCTCCACGCCCCCTACACTAGCTACATGAAGAGTAGAAAGTTAATCGTTACAAATTTGTAGGAATGTTAGAGAAAACTGTGTGTTGTTTGACTTCACACTAGGCCATGAGCATCTCTGCATTTTGCTTCTGTTTTGTTTAAACTTTAAGCCCCATGTACCCCAGGTATCCTGTGGAATGGTCAGCTCTACTGTCTCGCCAATTGACTTCCCTGGTGCAGGCCTGTCATGTCCTCTCCAGAAGCTCCATGTCCAGCTGGAATATCTGGAGCCCATTGGAACAGAGTTAGAAGGTAAGGGGACTGCAAGCTAGGGAGACTATCTGGAATGGGGTCATGGGCTGGGGTTCCCTTCTAGGCAGTAACGTCTTTCCTGACTTTGGAAGGCACAGAGAAAGTCAGGTATATGCATGAACCTTTCTCTATTCTTCTCCACACCAGCTCCAATGCCAGAGCTTACCAGCCTCTTTGTTGTGACCATCAAGAACCTGCTGGGGAGGAGAAGCTTAACTTCTTGGGGTCCCCTCCCCAGATGGTGATAGAGAAGATGCTACTACTGGGGCAGTGAGCCTGCCAGGGAGGTGGGGAGAGCCTTTCCTCTGTCATCAGAGCCCCGGGCCTGCATTTCCTGATCCAGAATCCATGATCCTAATGAAATTCCAATTCCTCCACTTATCAGCTAACCTAGCAACTTTCTTAATCTCCAAGCGTTTGGTGTCCACACGTGGACATTAGAGCTGGACATGAAGAGGACCTGCTGGGCAGAGGTGCTGTACAGATCACTGAGGTGGAACAGACAGGCAGGTGAATGGGCCCTGGCCTTTTGGTGAGGGAGGGCAGCGCCCTGAGGAGCTGCCAGGTCCTTGGGTCACGCCTCTGGTTGTCTAACCTGATTTAAGGATAGAATTTAAAGTAGCCAGAGGACTGAATGAATCACATATACTCTAAATGCCCTTTCCTGCTTTTCTCATCTTGTGGTTTGTTAGGTGAAGCGTACACAATTCCAATCCAAAACAAAGATGTGATATTTCAGTTAACCCCTAATGGCCTTCATGCCTTTGAGGACATTCTGGGATGCAGCAGCCATTAATCAAATCAGTGCTGCTGGGGTATGGACAATTAACCAAATACCAATCCACCTCATTATTCTCCATCTAACATTCCTAAACAACAACCACAAAAACTTGTTTTGCACAGTATAGCACCCCTTTTGCACAATTTATGCTTAAATTTGTTCTCGTGAATGTGAGCCACATTTTTTTAAATTTCATAGAACCAGTACTACCACATAATAAATGTTCACTAATTTTATCGAAGTTGTTTTGAGTTGCCCTAGCATCTTAAAGTGAAGGTCAGTTTTACATCCTTATTAACTTTTGTTTTCTCCCAGATTAAAGTATTTATTTTGGCCATATCTAGGGATATTTCCCAGAAAAAGTTTCCTTTTTGGCTGTTAGTTAGTTCACTTCCTGTCTCTAGCTTTATGGCGACAATTCAGAAAAGATTAGCTATAATCTCCATGCTGCTGGTTTGTTTTTCATTTCCTTACATTTCAAATCCTGCTCATTTTTGTGTTAGCCTCTCACATGATAGGCAGATGCTTGATAAATGTTTACTGGTTTGATTTAATTTAGAAAAACACCTTATGAACTAAACAATTAGCAAAATTGGCCTCAGATTGCTTTAACCTTGTCACTGAATGTTTATCACAGTCCAGAAAGTACTGCATGACCCTGTGTACAATGAGTCACGTTATCCCCCCACCAAAGGCAGAGATAAACATTGAAGCACCAGGAAATGAAGAATGGAATCCACCTCAAAACCACCAAATTCCCAGCCCATTTAGCCTTCTTGATAAAACTGTATCATCATTCCTCATTTTTCCATTTACTTTCAAATACATCCAAATTCATGTTATCTGATTCCAACCCTGGCCAGAAGATTTTTACAATTAAAGGCATAAGGATGAGTTTACTGCTAAATGTTGAGTAAAAGCAATGGGGTTAAAAGAGGTTTCTTGGCACTAACCAGGGCAGAACAGTGGCTTCTTTGTCTTTGATTCTCTGGGGCTCGGCCCTTGCCTCTTCTTGGATAACTCATTGCTCTCCAACATGCTGGGCGTCAGCCAGGTTTGGCCCTCAAACCTGCCCATGAGTTATTCCCTAGGGGCAGCCCCAAGCCAATGGGGAGCACAGTGACTCCCTGTCCTCAGATGTCAGGCTTCCAGAAAGTGGCCTCCCATTTTGTAAATCTAACACCTGAAATAAAATTGCTAATTACAGACACCAAATTCTCTCTCCTAGGAGATCTGAAACTGCAAGCAACTCTTTGTTAAGATCTTTTATTTTCATTGAAAAGCCCTTGCCAAACATTGGGCACATTTCACTCTGTCTGATCCATGCTTTTTATCTCTTCTCAACCAGACAGACACATAATGCTTCTCTTGCTGGATGATCAGGCATCAATCTCCAGGGCTGCTTGTACACCAAGCATGTCAAACTCAAAGGCTAACACGGGCCAAATAAACAAGGGTTAAGTTTATGTGGGCCACAAAAAAACAAAAGCTTCCATTTTCATAGAAACATGAGTTTATTTCGATAGAGGCATGCTGAATACAAAGGGCTGAAATAAATGAGTAATCGTTAACATAAAACAATAGAACATTTTAATAAAGATTAATATTTTTTCTTGAATATTAACTTACCAGACACTGAGTAACTGCACAAATTAATAAGCGTAACAAATAAACCTATTTTTCTTGTTCTCCGAAAGAGAAATATTTCCTGTTGCACACACCAAACAAGTCAGTTCAAGACTAATGACGTGGCAATCGGCTGCTAAAATATTCACTGCTAGTATTAGTGGAGAGAAAGGGTGTGCCTTCGCATAAGGCACGTAAGGGAAATGAATGCAACACGATTATAGTAATCAGTCATTAGCGAGCATTGTAGTTCGTTACTAATAATTGTGTATAACAGGATATTGTAAAAATTAAGTTAGGAAATTTTTATTAAAACATTTCTTACATACCATTATATTGGCTGAGCTGCAAAAATATTCGTTCAAGTTTGACATGCTTGTAACGCTCCTGCTGGGCCAATGTGCTTGCTGTGCAGAGTGCCCCAAAGGTAGCTCTCAGCTTTGGGTGGGACCATTGTGACCTTCCTCAACAAAGGCCTTGCAATTTCAAAGAGTTTAGATCATTTGAATTTAGCAGCCTCAGTGGTTCTCTGACTGGAGAAGCCCACAGTATGTTTAGTGCCAGATTTACATGTAAAGTGATGGAATTATGGAACACAAACATCATTTGGAAAGTGATCATTCTAACAGATACATATTTAAATCTCTTTGGAAAATTGTATCTTTTTGGCTTGTTTATATCCTAAGTAAACTTCACATCCCCAGCATGAGGACAGAGCCTGATCCATGGCTGTGAGTCAAAGATAGCAAGGTGGGGAGAAGTCCAGAGATTATAAAGCTCTAATTAAACCTCTTTCTTATTTCAAGTGATACTTGATAAATGTGCAGTTTATTTGGTATGCATCCCAGAGACCTTGTTAGGCTTGGAGTAGCCCAAGGCAATGGGGAGAGAGAGAGGCTGCTGATGACTGGCTCTGTCCTGGGCTGTCAGGAGAAAGGGTCAAGGTTAGAAGTGGGTGGGAGAGGGATTAGGGAGCCTGGAGGAGTCCACAGGGGAAAGCAGAAAACACAGTTGGAGTACATATGACTAGACTGTCTTCTTTTTGTGTTTTTCTCAGGAAACAGTATAGTATTAAAATACTGGCAGTTCAGGTAGAAAAAAAATCTTCGCCAACTCTGGGCACAAACATTCCTGTTCATTCATTCATTTCAATCATTCATTCATTCAGCATATTTATTGAGCAACTATGACCCTAAGTACGTTCTAGATTTTGATAATACAATAGAGGATGAGCCTAATAAGTTCCCTGACCTCCTAGAGCTTACCCTTTCGTGGGGAGACAGAAAATTAACAAGCAAGCAAATATGCCAGGTAATTTCAATTTCTGATAAATGTTATGAAGGGGTATGGACCATTTTACACAGGGTGGCTAGGGAAGGCCTCTGAGGGGGCAGATGTATTAAAAACCAAGGATGAAACGGTGAACTTCACTGTGCAATAATCTAGGGAAGAGAGTTCCCAGCAGAATGAATAGCAAGTGCAAAGGCCCTGAAATAGACCTGTAAGGGAAGGGCGTTTGAGGAATGGAGAAGGCTGGAGCACAGTGAATAAGACAGAGTGGATGGGATGAGTTGAGAGCATCAGGAAGAACCCCATTGTATGAGATCTTGCAGGTCATGGCAAGGAGTTGATATTTTAGTTTTGTTACAGTGGGAGTAGAGTGGGCAGTCAGTCAGTAGGCTGCTTTGGGTTGAGCTTCACGGGAATCCTACAACCTGGTAAAGTCATTTACTATTCAAGGTCACAAAAAGAGATGAGATTTTGGGTAACTGCTCAATATTTCAACTGTGTAGCCTACCAGGACCATAGTTGCTACTAAGGAAATCTTCTTGTCTCACAGATCTGCTTTAAGACATATCAATTAGAATTAAGTTGCAGCCATATGTCATGAACGGCCCCTATTCCCAATATCCAACAGTATCAGTGACTGATGGTGTGGCCTTCATTCATTTATTAAATACTAGTGGCCCAGTGCACAAAATTTGTGTACATTAAAAGGGAATTAATTAGAGGAACTATTTTAATATTGCTATTTGCCCTTTCTCTATAATAGAAGTGTGAGAGATGAAAGGAAATGAGTAAAATATATATGAAAATAATATATGAATTTATTAATAAATAAACAGTAACAAAATGATATAACAACAACAAAGACATGGTATAAAAATAACATCTATGCAAACAATGACTGATAAAGTGATTAAACTTATTCTAATATCTCCCTGTATACCACATTAAGAGTGAAAACACTTTCAGAGTGCTTGACTAATTTCTCTTGTGATGAAATAATTACAACTTTAACTTTAATGTCACACACTCTTTGAACTCGAGAGAAAGCAACGTATAACCGACCATGTCTGAAAACAGGTTCAGGTAGGAATATTCCTACTCTGTCTAGAGTTTGTCCTTGTGATTTATTAATAGTCATCGCAAATGCTGGCATGATGGGAAACTGTCTTCGAATCAATTTAAATGGGAGGCCAGTGTCAGATGGGGACAAATCAATTCTTGGAATCAGAACAATCTCTCCTTCCGCAGATCCTGTTAATACTTCAGCTTCAATAATGTTAGGTAGTAATCTCTTGATATTAAATCTAGTACCATTACAAAGACCCTATTTACTAGATTTCTCAATAGCATGATGATTGCACTCACTTTCAATTTTAATTTATGACACAGCACTCCCGAAGGAGTAATACTATTAAGAAATTCAATGGGAAATTTTTCCTTTTCAGCATCATCTGTTGAGTCAGTGGAATCATCACTCAAATAGGTGTGGAAATCTCCATTGAGTATATCCAAAATTTATTTAATTTTGAACGTGCTCATTTTTTGGACAAAGAATCACATGTTTAGACATATATTTTAATATTATCTATAGATATACTATTGCCAAAGATAACTTCAATAATCGATCCATTACAAATCATTTCATGGGGGATTTCAATAATATCTGTTCCTAAATGAAAACTGCCATCTCCAAGCTTTACTAATCATTCACTATAAGCAGAATCCTCTGATCTCATATTTGTTTTAAGAGACAACTTTCTGAAACATCCCCAAACATTACAGTACTTTAAACTCGTTTGTACTAGGGCCGATGGCATAGCATGTGGCAAAACACTGAGACATTGTCGAAAATCCCCTCTGAGAAGGAAAACTTTCCCACCAAATGCAACATTCAAATTCATAATTGCTCTTAGTAATTTGTCTATGGAGTTTATAGCATGACTGGATACCATGGTGCATTCATCAATAATGAGAAGTTTTGCCTTTTTAATGGTTTTAGCAACTTCACTCTTTATAGTGAGTCTAGAAATTGAAGTTTCAGTTAATGGGATTGTAATTTTTATTGGGAATGAAAGGTTCTTCCATCGAGAAGTAAATTTGCAGCAATTCCTATAAACTCTGTACCACCATGACCTCTAATATTATGTATTAAAACTTTATAAAGATGTGTTTTTTCATTACCACCTGGACCATCCAAGAAAAAGCATTTGGGGTGTACAGTTTGATCTTCGATGGCTGAAGTTATTATAGTCTGAAAGGCTGCCAACTGTTCATCATTCAGAGAATTTATCAAAACCTGTGCCTGTTGTTGCTCGTATGATTCATCACAAGTATTTGTATTAATGAAGGATAGTTCAGAAGTTTGAAATGAGGAGACGCCCTCAGTAGGCACGCGTAGCGGCCGTCCCCATCCCCACTGTGGGCGCCGCAATCTTGTGTTACAGAAACCACACCTCCACTGTGGGCACAGCCATCTTGTGCTATAGGATCCCTGCCTCTGCTGTGGGGGGGTGCCATCTTGTTACAGCATGACAGTCAATTTACACATTCCCTCTTTATTAGATAGGCTTTATTAAGTGCCTGTTATATACTAGGGATACCATGGTGAACAAGATTGGTACATTCCTTGCTATCATGGAGCTTACATTCTACCTAGAAAGACTGACAATTAAACAAACAAAACATAAATTGTTTTTATATCATAGGGAAAGTTCAGTACTAGGGGATTATATAGCAGTACAGTCAAGTGACCTGGTCAAGGAAAACTTCCTGGAGGAAGTGATGTTTAAGCTGAAAATTAAGTAGAAGGCCAGTTGTAGTGGTAGAGAAAGACTTTTCCAGATTGAAGGAACAGCATATCACTAGAGGTTTGCAAGAACATGGTATATTTTAAGTAACTTAGATATTTTCCGTATAATGAGAGGCAAGTCACACATTGAGAAGTGAGAAATGAGGCTGGAGATGCACTGAGGAAGCAAGCGATGAGACTAGATCATAAAAAGTCTTGTAAGGGTGTTAAAGTATCAGTACTTTATCATGAAAGTAATGGGAACTCTCTGAAGGGTATGCAAAATGGATTTGGAATTGGGAGAAGATGGTGGTAGGAAAAGTTATTAAACTAATTCAGGAGAGAGATGTTAGTGATTGAACTAAAATAGTAGCCATGGAGATGGAGCAAAGTTGACTAATAATAGATGCATTTGTTCATGGTTTTAAAAAGTAACCTGAAGTGCCAACTCTCTCTCTCTCTCTCTCTCTCTCTCTCTCTCTCTCTCTCTCTCTCTCAAAAAAAAAAAAAAGAGAATAAAACTGATGGAAGCTGAAGAGGCCATGATGGGCTAAATCAAATTTATAAAGGAGCAAGTACCCAAGTACATGTAAATGCTTTGAAAGATCTGCAGAGCATAATGAAAGAAAAGGGTAGTAAGAAGAAAGCGATCATATGGCTCATGAGAGAGGGTGGGGAGCAAGTGGTAGTCCCTAGGACTAGCCCAGTTCCTGAAAAATTCTTAGGTTCAGTTTCCATAAGGTTCAGGTTCATTATGTGTTCTATTCACAAATTCTCATGATCCCTGTCTTCCTTATTTCCCCACATAAGAGCACCTCTTTCCCTCCACACACAAGCTAGCTTGATTAAGTTTTGTTTCTTGAAACTTAAAGAATCTGAATAAAACAAAAATTATGTTATACAAATTAATTCTTTAAGAAACTAATAATTAAAATAATGCAAATAAATACAGTTATAGTAAAAAATACCTATATAGCTTCTGAGTGATCATAGATGTCCATGCCCATGGATCTACTACTTTTCAATATGGTAAGCCCAACTACAATCAAAAAGTGACTTGGTTAGCAGAAATTCAGAACAAAAAGTATTAAACAGCCATGATGTCTGTTGACCCATTTCTCTCCAACTCCTTCTCCAGGGGTTGGTGCTAAAGTGAAAAAAACCACTTATGAGGCAAGAGAGCACAAACCCAGAAGCAGTTACTCAAGAAAGCATGAGGCAAAAGAAGCAGGGAGAGACTCTTAACTCTTGGTCAAGAAGCCCTTCAGTATATTCCAAAGAAGTCACATCAAACAGATGGATGAAGAGTTAATGGAAGCCCAGGATGATTGATCATGTTGGACTTCAGGATGATGGGGTAGAATGTGTTAAAGCTCAGAGGTGTGGCAGTGAGAAGTTCAGTTCTGTTGGGTACAGCACAAGAGAATTGAGCAACCAACTATGTTTCAGATCTTATGTGGGGGGGCAAAAACGAAAAGATGAAGGTCCATGTCCATAAGGACTTATAGTCCAGTGAGAAATACAGACAAATAGACAGATTAAATAGGTAAGCACGGGTGCTGTAGGGTTGCAAAGAGTATTTAGATCAATTGGGGCGGGGGGAGTTAAGATATAACAGCTGAGTTCAGGTATAAAGCCTGAGTC
Organism: Corynorhinus townsendii; assembly: GCA_026230045.1. Classification (NCBI taxonomy): domain Eukaryota; kingdom Metazoa; phylum Chordata; class Mammalia; order Chiroptera; family Vespertilionidae; genus Corynorhinus; species Corynorhinus townsendii. The sequence continues at coordinate 89,662,696 of JAPDVU010000003.1, forward strand.
ATAGTTATGCAGGGGATTTCAGGAAGAGAAAAATTTTAGGTGTATCTGAAAGGAGCTGAAGTACCCTAAACAGGCTGTATTATTAGAATGTAGAGTGATAGGTAGGGGATAACAGAACAAAGGATGGGAAGGTTAAAGGGAAAATATACCATGAAAGGAATTTTTATTTCAAAAAAAAAAATCCTGGGCTTGATATATGTAAAAGTTTTATGTATCCTATCTAATAAAGGAGTAATATGCAAATTGACCATACCTCCACTACACTCACAAGCCACACCCACCAGCCAATCAGGAGCAAGTATGCAAATTAACCCAGCCAAGATGGCTGCAGCCACTGAGAGAGCAGGAGGCTTAGGTTTCCCCAGCAATGGAGGAAGCCAAGCTTTCCATCTGCCCTGGCATGCGTTGGCCTCTGCTTAAAGCTACAAAGTTTCAATTATAGAAGATAAATAAATCCCAACAAAAATGGCAGCAGCCACGAAGCTGGAGAAAGCAGGAGGCTTGAGTTGTCCCGGTGATGGAGGAAGCCAAGTTTCCACAGCCCTGGCCTGCCTTGGCCTCCACTTAAGGCTACAAAGTTTCAATTATAGAAGATAAATAAAACCCAACAAAAAATGGCTATGGCCACCGAGCGAGCAGGAGGCTTGGCTCCACTCAAGGCTACAAAGGTTCAATTATAGAAGATAAATAAATCCCAGATACCAGGGCCTTCGCTTGGGTAGCCGGAGGGCGTGGCCAGCCTGCAAACCACCACAGGCCCCTCACCCAGGCCTCCCCATGCCCCAAGGGAACACCTACCCTGATCCAGGACATCCTTGAGAGCAAACCAGCCAGCCCCACCCATGCACCAGGCCTCTATTCTATCTAACAAAAGAGTAATATGCAAATTGACTTTCATTCCAACACACAAGATGGCTGCCCCCATATGGACACAAGATGGCCACCACAAGATGGCCCCAGGGGAGGGCAGTTGGGAGGGACCAGGTCTTCAAGGGAGGGCAGTTGGGGATGATCAAGCCTGCAGGGGAAGGCAGTTAGGGGTGACCAAGCCAGCAGAGGAGGGAAGTTAGGGGCAACCGGGCCTGCAGGGAAGGGCAGTTGGGGGGGACCCAGGCCTGTAGGGAAGAGCAGTTGGGGGGGGGGGATCAGGCCTGCGGGGGAGGGCAGTTAGGTGCAAACAGGTTGGCAGGGGAGCAGTTAGGCATCAATCAGTCTAGCAGGGGAGTGGTTAGGGGGTGATCAGGCTGGCAGGCAGGCAAGCAGTTGGGACCCAGTAGTCCTGGATTGTGAGAGGGATGTCTGACTGCCCGTTTAGGCCCAGTCTTACTGGGATCGGGCCTAAATGGGCAGTCAGACATCCCTTGAAGGGTCCCAGATTGGAGAAGGTGCAGGCTGGGCTGAGGGACACACACCCCCATGCACAAATTGAAGAGTCCTTTCTAGATCTGTGAAATATGCCGTTGGTATTTTAATGGGGAGTGCATTGAATCTATAGATTGCTTTGGGTAGTATGGACATTTTAATGATGTTGATTGTCCCAATCCATGAACATGGTATGTTCTTCCATCTGTTTATGTCTTCCTCTATCTCTTTTTTAGTGTCCTATAGTTTTCCACATATAAGTCTTTTACCTCCTTAGTTAAGTTTATTCCTAGGTATCTTAATTTTTTGGTGTGATGGTAAATGGGATTGCTTTTTTAGTTTCTCTTTCTGTAAGTTCATTATTGGTGTAGAGACATGCCATAGATTTCTTGGCGTTAATTTAGTATCCTGCTACATTGCCGAATTCATTTATTGAGTCCAACAATTTTTTGATGGAGTCTTTAGGGTTTTCTATGTACAGTATCATATCATCTTTGAATAAGGACCGTTTTACTTTTTCTTTTCCAATTTGGGTGCCTTTTATCTCTTCTTCTTGTCTGATCGCAATTGCTAGTACTTCCAGTACTATGTTGAACAGGAGTGGTGAGAGTGGGCATCCCTGTCTCGTTCCTGTTCTTAGGAGAAATGGTTTTAGTTTTTGCCCATTGAGTATGATGTTGGCTGTGGGTTTATTATATATGGCTTTTATTATGTTGAGGTATGATCCTTCTATTCCCACCTTGCTGAGAGTTTTTATCAAGAAAGGGTGTTGGATTTTGTGAAATGCTTTTTCTGCATCAATTGATATGACTATGTGGTTTTTATCTCTCAATTTGTTTATGTGATGTATCACATTTATTGATTTAGGGATATTGTACCATCATTGAATCCCTGGGATAAATCCTACTTCATCATGGTGTATGATCTTTCTGATGTACTACTGGATCTGAGTTGCTAGAATTTTGTTGAGGATTTTGACATCTATGATCATGAGGGATATTGGCCTGTAATTCTCTTTCATTGTGTTGTCCTTATCTGGTTTTGGTATTAGGGTGATGCTGGCTTCATAGAATGAGCTTGGACATGTTCCTTCTTCTTGAATTTTTTGGAAAGTCTTAGGAGAATAGGTTTTAGTTCTTCCTTGAATGTTTGGTAAAACTCCCCTGTGAAGCTGTCTAACCCTGGGCTTTTGTTTGCTGGAAGCTTTTTGATGACTGCTTCAATTTCTTCCATAGTTATTGGCCTACTAAGATTTTTAGAATCTTCCTGATTGAGTTTTGAAAGATTGTATTTTTCTAAGAATATGTCCGTTTCATCCAGGTTGTCTAGTTTGTTGGAATAGAGTTGTTCATGGTATTTTTTAACAATCCTTTATATTTCTGTGGGGTTTGTTGTTATTTCACCTCTTTCATTTCTGATTTTGTTTATTAGGGTCCTCTCTTTTTGCTTCTTGGTGAGCCTAGCTAGAGGTTCATCAATCTTGTTTATCCTTTCAAAGAACCAGCTCTTGGTTTCATTGATCTTTTGTATTATTTTTGTTTGTTTGTTTGTTTGTTTGTTTTGTCTCTATGTCATTTATTTCTACTCTGATCTTTATTATCTCCTTCCTTCTGCTCACTCTGGGCTTTTCTTGTTGCTCTCTTTCTAATACTTTGAGTTGTAGAGTTACATGATTTATTACCATTTTTTCTTGTTTTTTGAGGTAGACTTATAGCGCTATAAACTTCCCTCTCAGGACTGTTTTCATTGTGTCTTATAGATTTTGAATTGTTGTGTTTTTATTGTTATTAGTTTTCAGGATGTTTATACTTTCTTCTTTGATCTCTTTGGTAACCCAATCACTGTTTAATAGCATGCTATTCAACTTCCAAGTGTTTGAATTTTTTGGGCTGTTTTTATTGTAGTTTATTTCTAATATTATATCATGAAAGTTTTATTCACAATGGAGACACTTTAATTGCAAAAATTTATGCATCAAGCATCATATCTTTCAACTAAAAAAATTAGACATATAAGAAAACTGACAAAACACCATTATAATATGACTGTTAATGTGCACCTTTTTAAATTTCAATTATCAAATACACATGAAATATATATATATTGAATAATATAATCAACAAACGACTTAGTAAAAGCATGTTAGGATACAGATACTATAAATAGTGAATACAGACCTTTCTCTTTATAAACTAGAAATAGAAAATACACATTATTTCTTATTTTGATGGAGCATCTTCTAATATTGATAATCTATTTAGCTGCAAAGAAAACCGTAATTAAAATATTTAAAAGAGCCTTAACCTGTTTGGCTCAGTGGATAGAGCGTCAGCCTGCGGACTGAAGGGTCCCAGGTTCAATTCTGGTCAAGGGCATGTACCTTGGTTGCAAGCACATCCCCAGTAGGGGGTGTGCAGGAGGCAGCTCATCGATGTTTCTCTCTGATTGATGTTTCTGACTCTCTATCCCTCTCTGTAAAAAAAAAAATCAATAAAATATATTTTTTAAAAATATATTTAAAAGAGAATGTATAGACCATATTCTCTGATTAAACTCAAGCTAGAAATCAGCAATAAAACTGGATTTGGTTTTATAAGAAGGCACTGAAAGACTTTTAGCAAAAGAGTGACACAAACATGTGGCTAATGGATTGAAGATGAGTCAGAATCAGAAGGAGGCAAACCAGTTAAGGAGATAATGCAACAGTCCAAGAAAGCAATATTGTGAGTCTGAACCAAGACAGGAGTAGTGGGGAATGAAAGGGAGTAGACAATTGAAGAAATATTTAGTAGATAAAATAACAAGGACTGGCTGACTGACTAAATTTAGATGGAGAGGAGAGTGAAATAATTAGATTAAGCAGTGGCATGGTAGAAGGCAATGTCATTAATTTAGGTGATAATTCTGAAGAGGAAGCAGGTGTTAGGTGAAATGGGAAGTTTATGTATGGGCTTATTACACTTGAGGAACACAACCATAGTACAGTGTATGGAGAGAAAGAAAACTGTAAATTGCCATTACCAGCAAGATTTTCCTTCTTTGTAGAAGCAGTTCAGAACTAAGGCATGAAAGGTGAGTGTCAGGGTTCCTTTTTTATTTGGTGCCGAGGAGGGGATGGGAGTACCTTATAAAAGCACTTAACAGGGCTTACCACTGCCCACCTCTTACACCCAGAGTTTACCTGTGAATAGTTCAGATGTGTTTAGGAGTCTGCTTAACATGAGGGCAATAAATGCCTAATCCAGTTGGGGAAACAAGACTAATGACTACACAAGTGCCACAAATGTTCACTAACACAGTAGTAAATCAGGAAAGGAAGATAGGACTGCTAGTGAAACCCAGAAAGTGATCTTAGTTTTAATAAGTTGAGGGAGACACATAATTCTTTCAGGTGATAGGACAGATCACAAACAATGGCCCACAGACAGAAATAAGCTTGGAACAGAAGGATCCAGAGGGGGCCTGCTTGCGGGAGCCTGCAGGTGCGAAAAGGATTAGAGCTCAACAGGGCAGACAAAGGGCATGTGGCAAAGATAGTAGTGTCACTAAACTACAGTTACTCCATCAGCTCTTAGTAAATTAAAGGTACAAAAATTAATTTTGCCCTGTGAATTTTCCTGAGAGCCTCTCTACACTTCGTTGGATAATTGATATCAAGAGTGATGAGATTCAGGAGAGACATTTTCCAACACAGACATAAAGATAAAGCCTTGTTGTTTGCTTTCACATTTGAGGATTAAAGGGCTTTAATTACTTGAGGGGCTTAGTAAGTGTTGATTACAATGACTTAGAAAACCCCTGGGGCATAAAATGGTGATACATTATAAACCTCTCAGAAAGTGTATGGCTCTGAAGGCTCGTAGTACAGAGGAGGCCATGGGGAGAAAGAAGCAGAACTGCATTGGCCACTGAGTGATCTCAAGCAAACATGACCTCTTTCATCTCTCGTCTTCTAGTCTGTAAAATGAAAATTATAATTTTTTTATGCAACAAGAATTTTATGAGCATCTACTATATGTAAAGTACTGTTTCAACTGTCTGGCAGAGTTATTTTTATAATTAAACAGGAGGCCCATGCAGGAAATTCTTGCATGGGGGGAGGGGTGTTTGGGGGGGTGTCCCTCAGCCCAGCCTGCACCCTCTCCAATCTGGGACCCCTCAAGGGATGTCCAACTGCCCTTTTAGGCCCGATCCTACCTGGCTAAACAGGCAGTTGGACATCCCTCTCACAATCCAGGACTGTTGGTTCCCAACTGCTCTCCTGCCTGCCAGCCTGATCACCCCCTAACCACTCCCCTACCAGCCTGATTGATGCCTAACTGCTCCCCTGCCAGCCTGATTGCCTCTATCTGCCCTCCCCTGCAGGCCTGGTCTCCCCAACTTTCCTCCTCTGCTGGGCTGGTCACCCCTAACTGCCCTCCCCTGCAGGCTTGATCGCCCCCAACTGCCCTCCCTTGCAGGCCTGGTCCCTCCCAACTGCTCTCCCCTACTGGCCTGATCACCCACAACTGCCCTCCCTTGAAAACCTGGTCCCTCCCAACTGCCCTTCCCTGCTGGCCATCTTGTGGCAGCCATCTTGTGTCCACATGGGGGCAGTCATCTTTAACCACATGGGGGAAGCCATCTTGTGTGTTGGAGTGATGGTCAATTTGCATATTACTTTTTTATTAGATAGGATAGAAGCCTGGTGCATGGGTGGGGCCTGGCTGGTTTGCCCTAAAGGATGTCTCGGATCAGAGTGGGGGTTCCCTTGGGGTGTGGGGCAGCCTGGGTGAGGGGCCTGTGGTGGTTTGCAAGCTGGCCATGCCCCCTGGTGACCCAAGTGGAGGCCCTGGTATCTGGGATTTATTTATCTTCTATAATTGAAACTTTGTAGCCTTGTGCAGAGCCAAGCCTCCTGCTTGCTCCATGGCCGCAGCCATTTTTGTTGGGTTTTATTTATCTTCTATAATTGAAACTTTGTAGCCTTAAGCGGAGGCCAAGGCAGTCCAGGGCAGGGGAAAGCTTGGCTTCCTCAATTGCCGAGGAAACCCAAGCTTCCTGCTCTCTCCATGGCTGCAGCCATCTTGGTTGGGTTAATTTGCATACTCGCTCCTGATTGGCTGGTGGGCTTGGCTTGTGGGTGTAGCGGAGGTATGGTCAATTTGCATATTGCTCTTTTATTAGATAGGATGAAGTAAGTGAAAGTGCTTTGTATAGTGTCTAGAATCTATCAGGTGCTGATTATTCTTGTTTTTCTAGCCAAGGAGATTTTTCTACTAGAACAAGATGGGCATTTGAGCCATTGATTAAATCAAGCCAACAATGGGCCAAGACACTCAGAATGTTTGTTTTAAATTGCAAGGTGTCTTGTAAAAAAAAAAAAAAAAAAAAGAATTGACAGAATCACAGATCCAAGAATGGAAAGAACTTTAATTTAGCTATACATTCTTGAAGCAGTAAGATATATGAAGGGCAAAATGTTGTCCTGGGAAAAGTGAAGCAGGTATAAGTTAAGGTTATTCTGGGAATTCTGCAGAGAGTGCAATAAAATAGCAGGAGTGATCTAAGTTAAGACCCATTGGAAATATGAATGTCCTGGTGGGTCTAAAACATTAAGAATGAACTATAAGGTAGTTTACTTCATCAACATGCTCAGAGTTAAGGTGCATGACAAAATAATTGTTCTTCTGAGGTATCTTTAACTGTAAACACTGCAATGCATTCACTGAAGCCTGAAAAAAGTGAATTTGCAATTCAGAATAAATATTTTGAATTGACTGGATAGGCCCTGACAATTCAGATATTAGCATTTTCCAGTGCTCCAACTAATTCATTTTAAAAAGGAAAAGAAGAAAAGTTGACTCAAGCTGCAAAACATGTTTTCTCCACGTGTTACTTTCATTTCTGAAGCAAGTTGGTTCATTATCAAGCAGTGCAGCATTTTCACTTTCCTTTTATAAATTGAATGTTTACCCGGACCCTGAAGAGCCTAATGAGGTTGGTCAAAAGTCACAATGAGATGGGATATACCTAATCCCCAAAGAGAGAAGAAGAAGATCAAGGCCATTTGCATGTGCCCCTTCAGTGCTCAGCAAGGTAAATAGAATTACTTATAACATGTGTGATTGGTGTAATTATTTTAATTATTTTCCAATAGACTATAAGCTCCTCAAGGGCAGAGACTGTGTATTAGTAATCATTATAACCCTAACTGCTTGGAAAGCCTCTTATAGGAAAGGCTCAGTAAATGCTTTATAATAAGTGAGTGGATCAATGAATAGAGAGATGGATGGATGGATGAATCCTGGATTCCCAACTTTAAAGAAAAATTTCCATAGCAATATAGGAAATGGTGCTCAAGTGAAGGGAGGACAAGATAGACTGATTGACTTGGACCCAATCCTAGAGTCATTGAAAAGAATAAAACTTGGAACAGTGTTTACTATAGTTTCTCTTAATCCATCCTCTCAACACTCTGGTCTGAACCTCCAGCACAGAAAGCAGCTATTGATAAATTAAGGCTATCTTGTGCAGCCCAAGAACAAGTTAAGAGCTCCAAGACTTTCTGAGAAGAACAGAAGCCTGTCTTCGTCATTCCTGTCCATGGAGTAGGAACCCTAAGAGTCAAGGCCTCAATCTGCCTGAGTAGACTGGGTGACAGGTTTTTTGAGCCTCTGAACAGTCATTATGACAGCCTCAAAATGCTTCCCATAATGGATAGACTGTGGGGGAGTGAGGGGTAGAGGAGCTTTGGGAGTGGAGTCAGTGTGGGTTTGTTTGCAGACTTCAGAGTGGCTATGGTGAGCCTCAGGGAACAATATATGGTAGTGAGGAATTTGGTGGGGTCAGAAGCCATTGGTTGTCTACAGCATAAATCCTTTACCCGCAAAGTATCTTAGACTGAGACTGACAAGATGAAATAATAAGAGGACAGCAATCCATCAATCCCTCCAAGAAATGGAGAAATGGCCCTCTATTGAAAGCCCCTGAAAACCTGTAAGCAGTCAGGAGAGAGTAGCCTCCAAGGGCAGTTCACTGGTGTGCAGAGCAGTAAGGAACCAAAGGAACTGGGGGCATAAAGGGGACTGTAGTTCCCCTCCCTGAGCATTGCTGACCCCCCCCCCCCAACTGCCTTCCCCTGCAGGGCTGGTCTCCCCCAACTGCCCTCCCCTACAGGCCTGGTCACCCCCAATTGCCTTCCTCTGCCGGCCCAGTCACCCCTAACTGCCCTCCCCTGCAGGCCTGATAGCCCCCAACTGGCCTCTCTTGCAGGCCTGGTCCCTCCCAACTGCCCTCCCCTGCCAGCCTTGTCGCTCCTAACTGCCTTCCCCTGCTGAACTGATCACGCACAACTGCCCTCCCCTGCTGGCCATCTTGTGGTGGCCATCTTGTGTCCACATGGGGGTGGCCATCTTTGACCACATGGGGGTGGCCATCTTGTGTGTTGGAGTGATGATCAATTTGCATATTACCTCTTTATTATATAGGATATCTACCCTCTGCTGAATTTCATATATTTAATTACACATGTCTAAAAACAGAAATGCGATGGACAAGGTTGTGATTAAATGAGAATTTTATGACAGCAACTGATTAAGAAAGCCGAGCATACATGACCAAATAAAGACTAATAAAGTTGATATTTTATGTACTTAATGTAGACTATATTATTATGCTGATAGATAATTGGTAAGCACTTACAAAGTAGCCTGAGGACTTTTATAGATGCAAATTATACTTTTACAGTTTAGATCTTATCACTTTTGGTTTAACCACCACACTTATCACCATGGTGAAGCAGGGTTAGGGTGAGGAGATTCTAGTCTGAAAGTAGATGACAGAGCAGAACACATGAAAATAGGCCCTGCATTTCTGGCAATTGGAGGTCTTGGTTCAGAGTGAGAAGGAAAATAATAAAATATTATAAATGAGTAAAGGAAAAGTTTTTCATGTGGAGATAGGAAGGAACAGGATAGGGATGGAGAAGGGGTTTTAAAAAAAAAAGGAGGTTCTGGTGAGGTAGGTAGGCCTGCTCTTTGACAAAAGAGGAACCTTAAAAACACTTAAGCAGGTTCCTTGAGATATTTTCAAGGGTAATTGAGGTTTTTCCTTTTCTGATTTCCCACATTCTCCCCTCCCTCAAAACATTTGTAGTACCCCAAAATCTTAACAGGGAATAAAGTTTTCATTCCACCATTAGAGACAAAGCTTGGTAAGCAAACCAGCTGACACAAGTAAAATGAAACTCTTTCTTTGGGTGATACTGGATTCTTTACTATTTTGATAGGAAGAGGAAGGAAGAGAATGGGGGGACCCTGGCATGAGAAGGCTTTCCAAAGAAGGAAAAGAAGCACAGTAAGTGAAAACAAGAGAATCAACTACCATTGAGTATGTGTCAGGTTCTGTTCTAAGTGTTTTACATGATTTAATTTGTTCAATTCCCATAGCACTCTGTATGAGGTATGTACTATTACTAATTCCCATTTTACAGATGAGGAAACTGAGTCACAGAGAGGTTAGGTAACTTGCCCAGGGTCATAGTGGTAGGGCCAAGGTTTGAGTTCTGTCATTTCTAGCACTAGAGTCCATACTCTTGGCCAAGGCTGAAAGAAAATTGGCTTAGAGAGAAAATGGCCCAAGAGGCAAAACTTCCCTATGTGGTTGATATTACCTAAAGTCAGCCTGTTTACTTCTTAGTGGCATCCAATGCAGAGGTCTTTTATCTTGGTGCAAAGTTCTGTATCTGGTCCTTAAAGGAAGAGCAGTGCTGAAGAAGTTATTATGTTCAATCCTATGGAACATTTTGATACCTTCTTGGTCCCATGTGTGTACAGGTTTCCTGTCTGAATTAGTGATACTGCTGCAGTTATTTAAGTTCTCTGTGCCTCTGAGTTCACATTTGGAAACTGGGTTATTTCCACTTTTCAGCTCCCTGACTCAGAGGAATGCACAGGGCTAATGGGCATTCAAAGTGTTTTGAGCCATAAACCAGGACTAAGTGAACTTTTAGAGAACAGAATGACTTGGCAATGGTATTTAAATTGACAGAAGAGGGGGAATGGACCAAAGGGTGAAATGAATTAAGAGGTATAAACTTCCAGTTATAAAATAAATGCCACAGGAATGTAAGGTACAGCATGGGGAATATAGTCAATAATATCATAATAACTTTGTGTGATGACAGATGGTTAGTAGACTTACCTGGTGATCACTTCATGAGGTATATAAAGGTCAAATCACTATCTTGTACCCCTGAGACTAATATAATATTGTTTTTAACTATATTTTTTATAAAATATAGTTAAAATTTGACAGAAGTGGTAGAATATTCTCTTAGTAGCTTCTTTAGCAGTCTTGATTCAGCTGCCTGGTCCACTATGGCCTCCTAAATTCTCCTCCAGACTTTTAACTGTGCAGCTTTAATAAAAGATGGCTGTCTGGCAGACGTGGGAGATGCCCATATCGTCTGGAATTGTTAAAATTATCTAGAGATAAGAATTCCTAATTAGTAATAAGGATCTTCAAGCCAGGACTTTGAAAGCCATTGCTCACCGAAAAAGATGAAAAGAACTGGACTCACTCGAAGAAAACTTTTAACCTAATAGCAAACACTATATGTTAGCATTTAGTTCATCAATAGTGATCTAATTGACACCAGCAAGGGCAAAATCAATTGCAATTTTTTTTTAAATTTACAAATAGATGTAGGTAAGAGGATGTCTGAGACAAAGAAAATGAGTGCAGAAGGAGTCTCAGCTGTAGCTATGACTAAGGACCAGCACACACAAAAAGAAGTATAAAGCCACATTGTTATTTTTTAAGAAAAATATTCCTAATTACACTATCTACTGAAAATTTTCTCCCATTTTTTAAACCATAGAAATATTAGTTACTAAGCTATGTTAGTAGAAGGGTGATCACAATATTTTTAGAGATACAGTTATCAACTCAGTAATTTAACCTTGTGTTCATGGTTTGTAAGGGGCTTTCATCCCCAGGCCTGAGAAAGGAAGCAGTCATTGTGAGTTAATAAATAAACACGACCAGTGGGAACCAAGTGGAAATTCGGGAGCAGAAATAAAGTAGTTTCCAAACTATTAAAATAGTTTCCAAAAAGAGTTTGAGAGCAAGGGAAGGAAATTGAACAAATGACAGAAGGAAGGCAGTAGATGGTCAAGACCATACAGTGTTAAGAGACTAGAATTCTAAAACAAGGAAAATAAGAGAGAGTTTTTCAGTGCTGTTTCCAGTATAAGTTATGACACATTTCAGAAAAATTTAGATATAAATTTGGTTTCAAGATGCTAAGCCTCCTTTTTGGCAGTGTTTTCTCATATCTGCAGACTTTTCCCTTTCAGCACTCAAGGCCCTAGCTGGTTGTCACCAAGGGAAACTACAGATGTGGACTTTCAGGAGTGTTTGCTTCGCTTTTACATGGGAAGATATGTTCAGGTTGAAAGCTGGTGGAATTAGTACCAGAACCTTCCTGTGACCCTTCTCCCAATCTCACTGAAGGCACTTTCTGCTTTTGCCTCTGTTTGCAAACATTACATAGCTTCACACTGTCTTTGTCCAATTGAAAAGGTTCTTCTCATTAAATAGCAATGGAATTTGTTAAGGAAAGGTCATTTAGGTAAAATTGTGCAAGGATATTTTGCTATGTCCAAACTATAATAAGGTCATTGAAAGCTCAGGACTGAGTAGTAAAGCACAAGGGAGACAAGCAGTTATTTAATATTCTCATTTTAGGTAAAAATGTTCATTGCATTTGCTGAGAACTGGGGCAGTAGGGGCTGGTGCTCCAAGACTCTGTGCCAAAGCTTGTTTACAAGGAAGGGAAGGTGAGCTTCCTCACCCACACTCTGTGGGCCGCCCCACCCTGCTCTGGACTCAATAGGAGGAAGGGTGGAGTAGGCACAGGGTTTCGACAATGCTCCAGTTCTTTGCCCCCAAAAATTTACTGAGAAAGGTAATTCTTTAGAGAGGCCAAGTCTAACTTACAAAAGCTGGCAGAGGCACAGGCAGAGAAAAAGTGCTCCCTCTGTTTAAGAAAGTGTGCTCAATGTGCAAAAGCAGCAATACAGACATATACACCCTCTTCAAAATGATCACCGCCGTGCAAACTCTGCTTCAGGGCGACTGGCCCGTGCAGCTCCCACCGAGACATTCCTGGGTCTATTCCAGGCAGCTGTTTCCTCGCTTGGAACAGTCTCTTTACTGAAATTTTACCTTTTCTTCTTAGATTCCTCTCCAGCCTTCTCTACGCCCTTCTTCCTGTGTTAAGTCTCTCCCACTTGTACCAGCCCAAAGCAATCGTGTTGTTCTTTGGCTTCCTACACTACTCGCCTAGCAGTTGATAATTTCTGTGGCATTTATCTCTTTATCCATTCAGTTCCCCACCCCCACCACCAGACATTGCATGTAATAGTCAACCTTGGGCATGCCTGCCTCAAGTTCATGTTTGTGTAATTTTTATACTTAAATGAAAGTTTTCAATGGTTAACACTGCAATGTGGTAATCCTTAATGGTTAATCATTTTCAAACAGCACAGATTTTATTAGAAGGCATAAGAACAGCACTTGGACAGATATGAAAGGAAAAATGATTAACTGGGTAAAGTGAGAGGAGCAAAGAATGGTTCACATAGTCCTTAAACCCAGACAGGGGTAACCAACTCGCCCAATTTACCTGAGACTTTGACAGTTTTAACACTGAAAGTCCCATGTCCTGTGCATCTCCTTAGTCTCCTACCACGTGGCCAATGTGAATTTCGGCAAGAAGCAAATGTACGTTTTGTATGATGGACTGAGCCTTCTTTCTCCCCTCTCATCTCAGATCCTGTGCCACGAGCCTCACCAAGGACACAGCACTCTCCAGTGACTGGGGGAGGGGCAGGTAATAAGGCCCTCCCTGTTCCCAAGAAGGAAGCCTGGGTTCTCTCAGCTCTCTTCACTTCAGAAGCAAACTCAGCCTTGGAAGGACATCAGTCAAGCGAAAAGGCTTTACACAGAGTTCTCCCAAAACGGAAACTAAAAGGGACATTTGGGACAGGAAACAGTAACCTTCAAGGTAGTATTCCCAAAGGCAAAGTCAAGGCAGAGTCTGAGGATGGCAAATGTCAGGATCCAGGAGAACTCCAACCTAGGCTTGCAAACCAGGCCTGCTCACTGCACTGCCAGAGCATCCTCTCTGGCAATGTTCCCCCACAGTCAATCCAACTGCGACAACTCGAGCGGAGAGATTCACCAGAAGGCTGGCATCTAGGACTGTGAATGCATCTGAATGTGGTGGCACGCAGCAGAATGTGGTAATACATTCTGACCAACTAAAATCTCCTATGCTACAGACAGCACACATCTTGAAAACCAAAATGGTCCTAAATAATCATAACAATCACGACATCATTAATAATAGTATACACAAAAATCAACTCGAGCTCTACAGTTCATATAATCATGGGGATTTATTCCATAATAAAATGATAATGACGTTAAGAATTTTAATCTGCATAATGTATAACAATAATTCTGAACAATGAAAGTATGATTGGGAAATGGTGATTTTACTGACTGAATCACAGTTCATCACTCAAGAGTAAGATGGACTGATTTCCTGAAGTCCAGGTTTCTGTGACTAAAAAATGCTCATGCACACCTGACAGCCGTGCAGGCAGGCTACTTGGTCCGGGGCTGAAATTTAGGGCGTATGGTGTAGGGATGTGATTTTACCACCAGAGGGTATTCTTTCCTCCTCTGGATTGTTTATGTAACAACAAACCCTAAACCAGCCTCTACTAAACTTGGGCCAGGCCAGAGCATAGGAAAGTGAATTAATTTATAATATTCACACAAATACCCTCTTGTCCTTTCATATTTAAGAGAGTGTTCGGTTAAGAGAATCATGCTGGCAGCAAGCAAGCCAAGCTACCCAAACTGTAAAAAACAGATTACAGTTCTTCTGCTGGTCAAAACAAGAGAATGGTCACTTATGAAATTGCCCAGGTAGCTATTTCCAATTGTCCTTGTAGGCAGGAGTTTCAGGTAAACAGCAGAAGGAAGTTCAGGGAGTTCAGAGTCGGCATGCCCCCGGCTTGAATTTTTATCTAAACTGATTTACAACTGAAAAAGGCTGACAACTTACTAGAAACCAGAAAGCCTAGGAAAGTTACCAGAGCCATTTGACAACTTTCAACATCCACCAGGGGATGTGTCCCACTCATTAATAGACCAAGTTTAGAAAGCAAGGCCCTGGAATGGTGCCCCAGAAACATGCCCAAGGGAATGCGTTTGAATCCAGCCAAATGCTGACTCTGGAAAAAGGAAGACTGTCCTCTCTGGCTCACTCTCTGCCAGAAGCTCTGTCAGGAAGAAAGGCTGTGAAGTTGAGAAATATGGGGTATTAGGTCATCTGCCCCGCTGAAGGCAAGTTCAACAAATACAAACTTCAAGTAAAAAAAAGTTCCATTTAATTTTTTAAGTGATCAAAAATAATACTTGTTCATTGCTAAAACTTCAAATAATGTAGAGGATAAAGTGAAAAGTTAAGGACTTCCCTCTCACATTCAGCTCCCTCCCATCAACTCCCCTCACCAAAAATACTCACTCTGGATAATCCTATTAAGAAAAGGCTAATATGCAAATTGACCGAATGGCCAAATGACTGGTCGCTATGACACACACTGACTACCAGGGGGCAGACGCTCAATGGAGGAGCTGCCCCCTGGTGGTCAGTGTGCTCCCACAGGGGGAGAGCTGCTCAGCCAAAAGCCAGGCTCACAGCTGGTGAGCCCAGTGGTGGTGGTGGGAGCCTCCCCACTCCCAAATTGTGAGAGGGTACAGGCCGGGCTGAGGGACCCCCTTGAGTGCATGAATTTCATGCACCGGGCCTCTAGTTTTCTGATATTCTTCAGGACTTCCTATTTTCATGAATTAAAAGAAAAGAAACTTGATCAGTCTATCTGCCTAGCACTCTTATCTATTCATCCCATGCGTCTCTCAATCATTCATTGCGTTTGATTTTGCTTTTGCAAAAAATGAGATGCTAAAATATATGTTCTACTTGAGTTATTCATTCCACATATTCTTGAATTCTTCCAAGTCAACTTCATTATTTTTGGTAGTGACACAGAGTTGTTCCAATATATGGATGTTTCATAACTTTAATTAATCCATGACCTATTGATGGGCATTTGTGTTGTTTCCAATTTCTTTTTGTATTATGAAAATGCTATAATAATTTTTTAAATATTTATTTACTTACTTAGTTACTTACTTACTTACTTATTTATTTATTGTCTAAGGTTTTACATATGTCTCCTTTTTCCCCAATTGACTACCTCCCCCCAACTGCCATTCCCACCCTGGGCAAGCCCCCATTGACCCAGTGTCTGTGTCCACAGGTTATGCTAATATGCATGCATACAAGTTCTTTGGTTGCTCTCTAACCGCCCCCTCCTCTGCCACTTGTCTCTGGATCTATTCTTGTTCATCAAATTATGTTGATCATTATATCCCACATATGAGTGAGACCATGTGATATTTATCTTTCTCCAACTGTCTTATTTCACTTAGCATAATGCTCTCCAGTTCCATTCATGCTGTTGCAAATGGTAAAAGTTTCTTCTTTTATATAGCAGCATAATATTCCATTGTGTAGATGTACCACTGTTTTTTAAGCCATTCATCTGCTGTGGGCACATAGGTTGTTTCCAAATCTTAGCTATGGTGAATTGTGCTGCTATGAACATAGGGGTGCATATATCCTTTCTGACTGGTGTTTCTAGTTTCTTGGGATATATTCCTAGAAGTGGGATCACTGGGTCAAATGGGAGTTCCATTTTTAGTTTTTTGAGGAAGCTCCATACTGTTCTCCACAGTGGCTGCACCAGTCTGCATTCCCACCAGCAGTGCAAAGGAGTTCCTTTTTCTCCGCATCCTCGCAAACACTTGTTGTTTGTTGATTTGTTGATAAAAGCCATTCTGACAGGTGTGAGATGGTACCTAATTGTTGGTTTGATTTGCATCTCTCGAATGATTAGTGACTTTGAGCATGTTTTCATATGTCTCTTGGCCTTCTGTATGTCCTCTTTTGAGAAGTGTCTATTTAGGTCTTTTGCCCATTTTTTCATTGGATCCTTTATCTTCCTTTTCTTAAGTTGTATGAGGCCTCTGTAAATTTTGGAGATTAAACCCTTACCTGAAATATCATTGGCAAATATGTTCTCCCATGCAGTGGGCTTTCTTGTTGTTTTGTTGATGGTTTCTTTTGCTGTGCAGAAGCTTTTTATTTTGATGTAGTCCCATTTGTTTATTTTCTCTTTAGTCTCCATTGCCCTAGGAGCTGTGTTGGTAAAGATAATTGCTATGACATAAGTCTGCTATTTTGCTGCTTTTGGAGTCTTGTAGGATTTTTATGGTTTCCTGTCTTACATTTAAGTCATTTAGCCAATTTGAGTTTGTTTTTGTGTATGGTGTAAGTTGTTGAGCCAGTTTCATTTTTTGCATGTATCTGACCAAATTTCCCAGCACCATTTATTAAAGAGACTGTCTTGACTTCATTGCATGCTCTTGCCTCCTTTGTCAAATATTAATTGAGCATAATGGATTTGGTTTATTTCTGGATTCTCTGTTCTGTTCCATTGGTCTATATATCTGTTCTTGTGCCAGTACCAGGCAGTTTTGAGAACCATGGCTTGGTAATATAACTTGACATCTGGTATTGTGATCCCTCCAACTTTGTTCTTCTTTCTCAGGATTGCTGTGGCTATTTGTTGTTTCTTTTTATTCCAGATGAATTTTTTGGAGAGTTTGTTCTAGATCTTTGAAATATGCCGTTTGTGTTTTAATGGGGATTGCATTGAATCGGTAGATTGCTTTGGGTAGTATGGACATTTTAATGATGTTGATTACCAATCCATGATAATGGTATACTCTTCCATTTGTTTGTGTCTTCCTCTATCTCTTTTTTCAATGTCCTATAGTTTTCCAAGTACAGGTTTTTTATGTGGTTAGTTAAGTTTGTTCCAGAGTATCTTAATTTTTTTGGTGCAATGGTAAATGGGATTTTTTTTTTCATTTCTCTTTCTGTGAGTTCATTATTGCTGTATAAAAAGGCCATAGATTTCTGGGTGTTAATTTTGTATCCTGCTACATTGCCTAATTCATTTATTAGGTCTAGTAGTTTTTGATGGAGTCTTTGAGGTTTTCTATGCACTGTATCATGTCATCTGCAAATAAGGACAGTTTTACTTCTTCTTTTCCAATTTGGATGCCTTTTATTTCTTTTTCTTGTCTGATCTCTATGGCTAGCACTTCCAGTACTATTTCAAACAGGAGGGGTGAAAGTGGGCATCCCTGTCTTGTTCCTATTCTTAAGAGAAATGAGTTTAGTTTTTGCCCATTGAGTATGATGTTGGCTGTAGGTTTGTTATATAAGGCTTTTATTATGTTGAGGTATGATTCCTCTATTCCCACTTTGCTGAGAGTTTTTATCAAGAAAGGGTGTTGAATTTTGTCAAATGCTTTTTCTGCATAGATTGATATGATTACGTGATTTTTGTCTCTCAGTTTGTTTATGTGGTGTATCACATTTATTGATTTGCAGATATTGTATCATCCTTGCATCCCCGGAATAAATCCCACTTGGTCATGGTGTATGATCTTTCTAATGTAATGCTGAATCTGATTTGCTAGAATTTTGTTTAGGATTTTAGCATCTATGTTCATCAAGGATATTGGCCTATAGTTCTCTTTTTTTGTGGTGTCTTTATCTGGTTTTGGGATTGGGGTAATACTGGCTTCATAAAAAGAACTTGGAAGTGTGCCTACCTCTTAAATTTTTTGGAATAGTGTGAGGACGATAGGTTTTAGTTCTTCTTTGAATACTTGGTAGAACTCCCCTGTAAAGACATCCACCTGGGCTTTTGTTTGCTGGAAGCTTTTTGATCACTGCTTCAATTTCTTCAGTAGTTATCGGCCTATTCAGGTTTTTTATTCTTCCTTATTGGGTTTTGGGAGTTTGTATTTTTCTAAGAATGTGTCCATTTCATCTAGGTTGTCCATTTTGTTGGAATAGAGTTGTTCATAGTATTTTTTCATAATCCTTTGTATTTCTGTGGGATTAGTTGTTACTTCACCTTTTTCATTTCTGATTTTGTTTATTTGGGTCTTCTCTCTTTGCTTCTTGGTGAACCTGGCTAGAGGTTCATCAATCCTCTTTATCCTTTCAAAGAACCAGCTCTTTGTTTTTTGGTGGGGTTTTTTTTTTTTTATCTCTATATCGTTTATTTCCACTCTGATCTTTATTATTTCCTTCCTTCTGCTTATGCTGGCCTTTTCTTTTTGCTCTCTTTCTAACTCTTTGAGTTGTAGGATTAGATAATTTATTACCATTTTTTCTTATTTTTTGAGGTAGGCCTGTAGAGCTATGAACTTCCCTCTCAAGACTGCTTTCACTGTGTCCCATAGATTTTTGATTGTTATGTTTTCATTGTCATTTATAGCTATGATGCTTTTTATTTCTTCTTTGATCTCTTTGGTAATCTAATCATTGTTTAATAGCATGCTATTTAGCCTCCAGGTGTTTGATTTTTTTCATTGTTTTTATTGATTTCTAATTTTATGCCATTGTGATCTGAAAAGATGCATATCACAATGGCATCTATAATTTCTATCTTCTTGAATTTGAAGAGACTTTGCCTGTGACCCAATATATAGTCTATCTTTGAAAATGACCCATGTGCATTTGAGAAGAATGTATATTCTGTGGCTTTGGGGTAAAATGTTTTGAAGATGTCAATTAATTCCATCTGACCTAGTGAGTCATGTTTCTTTGCTGATTTTTTTTTGTTTAGAGGATTTTTCCAATGATGTCAGTGGGGTATTAAAGTCACCTATTATGACTGTATTGCTGTCAATCTCTCCCTTGATATCCTCCAGAAGTATTTTTATGTATTTGGGTGCTCCTGTATTGGGTGCATATATGTTTACCAGAGTTATATCTTCTTGTTGAATTGCTCCCTTTAGTATTATGAAGTGTCCTTCCTTATCTCTTGTTACGGCCTTCACTTTGAGGTCTAATTTGTCAGATATAAGTATTGCTACCCCAGCTTTTTATTCATTTCCATTCACCTGAAAAACCTTTTTCCATCCCTTTACCATCAGTCTGTGTGAGTCATTTGTTCTGAGGTAGACAGCAGATATATGGGTAATGTTTTCTTATCCACTCAGCTACCCTATGTCTTTTGATTGGGTCATTTAATCCATTTACATTTAAAGTTTTTATCGACTAGACGCCCATTGCAGGAAGATTCCTGCAATAGGGCTTCCTGCGGAGGTCTGCTTCCTTCCCTTCTCCCCTGCCCCACCTGCTTCCCTCCCTTCTCCCCCACCCCGCCTGCTTCCCTCCCTTCTCCATAGCCCCGCTTGCTTGCTTCTCTGCAACTTCGCTCCCTTCTGCAACACTTGGCTTCCTTCTTCTACACTGTCTTCAGTCTTCTCTCTGCTCCTGGATATGCAAATTAATCACCATCTTGGTTGTGTTAATTTGCATACTTGCTCCTGATTGGCTGGTGGGCATGGCTTGTGAGTGTAGCGGGGTGATGGTTAATTTGCATATTACTCTTTTATTAGATAGGATAGGTATCTGTTTTTTGCCATTCTTATTCTTTATGCTTATGTTCCTTCTTCCCTTTCTATTTCTTCTTTTTACAGCAGACACTTTAGCATTTCTTGTATTGATGGTTTTGGTGGTAATAAACTCCCTTAGTCCTTTTTTGTCTGTGAAGCTCCTGGTTTCACCCTCAACTTTGATTGATAGCCTTGCTGGGTACAGTAGTGTTGGATTCAGACCCTTGCTTTGCATGACTTTGTATATTTCATTCCATTCCTTTCTGGCCTCATGTGTTTCTGTTGAGAAATCAGTCAACAGTCTGATGGGAGATTCCTTGTAGGTAACTTTCTGTCTCTCTCTGGCAGCCTTTAAGAGTCTTACTTCATCACTGCTGTTTGACAATTTAATTATATGTCTTGGTGTGAGTCTTTTTGGGTTCATCTTGTTTTGGACTCTGTGAGCTTCTTGGACTTGTGTGAGTTTTTTCTTCTTCACAATATCAGGAAAGTTTTCTGTCATTATTTCTTCAAACGTGTTTTCTATTCCCTGCTCAGTTTCCTCTCATTCTGTCACCCCTGTAATGTGGATGTTGTTTCATTTCATGTTGTCCCAAAGTTCCCTTAGGCTCTCCTCCTGTTTTTTAAGTGTTTTTTTTTTTCCAGTTGCTACTCTGCTTGAGTATTTTTTCCTACCTTGTCTTCTAGCTCAATGATGTGGTCCTCTGCTTCTTCTAGTCTACTGTTGATGCTTTCTATTGTATTCTTTATAGCAGTTACGTCATTTTTCATTTCTTCTTGGTTCTTCATTTCCTCTTGGTTTTTATACATATTGTTGAATTTGTCTTCCATCCTTTTCAGCATCCTTATTACTATTGCTCTGAATTCTTTCTCTGCCATATTTTTGCCTCCGTTTCGTTTACTTCCTTTTCCAGTGAGTCCTTTTCTTTTGTATGGGGGCTGTTTCTTTGTCTCCCCATGTTTCCTCCTCTCAGGGTTTCTGGTTATGTAGCGCTCTCTCTCCTGTGTTGACTTAAAAGCACAAAATACAACAGTATAAGACACAATGCACAGGGCACCAAACACAAATGATTCATGATACCAATAACCCCAACTAAAGGTGACCACCAGAGAAACAAGAATTAGGGGAGAGAAAAGAGTTCTAAAATGATATTGAGAAAAGCAAAAAGTGGAGGGAGAAAAGAAAGAGATGAAAAAAAGAAGGGGGAAAATATATTCATATGGGGAGAAAACTGCAAAAAACAACAACAACTAATCCAAAAAATGCAAACAACAAACACCCAGGTGAATCTGAGGAGGCAGAGCTTATTTCCAGAAGGTAAGGTCAGGGAGTTGAATGAATGGGGAAATGGCCACAATTCAGTTTAAAGGAGGCAGAAAGAGAATGAGTATATAAGAAGAAAAGTAAAAAACAAAATACCAAAAAAGAGAAAATAAATATATATATTAAAAATGTATATATAAGAGAAAATTTATATATATATATACATACACACACACACACACACACACACACACACACAATTTTCCCCTTTATCCAATCTATCTATCTATGTATTCATCTATTATTGGAAAAGGAGAATAGAGAGTAGATAGGCCTGAGTTGGTGATTGGAATTAATTAAGCTATTAGTACAAGAAGAGAGGAGAGGAAAAACAGAAGCAAAAAAAAAAAAAAAAGAAAAAGAAAAAGAAAAAAACAAACTAACAATCAAACAAACAACAACAAGGTAGAAAGAAAGAAAAAGGAAAAAAAGAAAAGAAAAAAGGTAAAAAAATTGGCTGGTGAAGAAAGAGAAGAGAGAAGTGCATGGACTTGGAGCAGGAGAGAGGAAATTAGATATATGAGTAAGATCAATTTTTAACAGAGTTAAATGGAAGGATAGAGAAAAACTAAAGCAGGAACATGGTAAGAGAAACAGAATGAAAAAGGGGAAAAGTGAGGAAGAGAGTGTTGGCATAAAGGAAAAATTGAGATA
Organism: Corynorhinus townsendii; assembly: GCA_026230045.1. Taxonomy (NCBI): domain Eukaryota; kingdom Metazoa; phylum Chordata; class Mammalia; order Chiroptera; family Vespertilionidae; genus Corynorhinus; species Corynorhinus townsendii. Next base: position 89,684,645 of record JAPDVU010000003.1, read on the forward strand.
GAATAAAATAATGCTAAAAGAAAAATAGAATGTAGAACACTAATCCCAAAATAAAATAAAATAAAGAAAAAATAAAACCTAAGAAAAGGTAAAATAATAGTAGTAATAATAACAATTAAAAATAAAAATATAATAATAAAAAAAGTAAAATCAAGTGAAAAAGAAAAACATTTTAGATTCTTAAGTAAAAGATAAAAAAAATGAAGTAGTGAAGGTCATTCACTCCTCCACTGCCTGGCACTTCTGTTTCCTGTCAGGTAGTTGGCAGTGTTGAAGTTCCCTGTGATCCACTGCTCCTCTGTGTCATAAGCCACAACCTTGTTTCCAAGCAGGCAGGATCTCCCTGCTCACTTTGTTTCTCTGCCTGCCTTCAGTTGTATTTATACAAGAGTCAATTTCTGACACAACCCCTGGATGACAGTGTTTCTGTATTAATTTCCAGGACTAAATAGCTCCTCTACCCAGTGTTTAGATTCTTCTTTCCCTGCCACACTTTATACTGAGTTGGAGAGATAGGCTGACCCAGAGCTGGTTTCCTGCTTGTCTTTCCTTATTCTGACCCTGTTTCCCCTGCAGTCTTGGTGAATGGCAAGATCCTATGTACTGGACTTAGCAAGCAAAAGCAAGGAGGAGAGAAAGAGAGAGAGAGAGAGAGAGAGAGAGAGAGAGAGAGAGAGAGAGAGAGAGAGAGAGAGAGAGAGAGAGGAACTGCACTGACTTGCATCTTTTTCCCCTGGCACTGCACAACTGGTATAGAACTTCAAACTGCCTTTCTGGGCACAGTCTCCCATAACTGTGAGCTTAGCTCTAGAGTCCCCCTCTGCCAGCAGCCCTGTGGACCCCCTTTCACATTTGAGGGCTACACTGACCCCAAGGGCCACAAGTTAGGTGGAGCACATTCTCCCTCTGAGACTCTAGTCCCCACTGCAGGCATTTCTTCCTCCAGTCTGGAACCCAGATCTCACCTCTCTCTAGGTGATCTCTGACTTTCTGTCCATGGATTGCCTCACCAGCTGTGTTTAATTCGCCAATTCCGGGTAGATGTTATTCCATTCAGCTGTTCCTTCTATCTACTCTGGGAGAAGGCACAGGACCCATTCACGTATTCGGTGCCACTTTGTCTCCCATGGCCGGGGAAGCCGGAGTCTCGGTGTTTGTGCATTCGCAGCTGAGGCAGCTGGTCCCTGGGCATTGTGGTTGTATGGTCCCGGGAGGTATCTGAGGTCTCCCCAGTTGAAGGTAAGCCTGGGCTTCTGATCACAGCCGCTCTCCCTTTCAAGATGGTGTGGTCTCTGCAGCAGTAGAGGCTGTCTGGCCAGGGGAGCCCTGTCCAGCAGCCCCAACAGTTCTGTGAAATATAGCTGTCCCTCACTCATAAATACAGATGCTCCCCGCACCTCCAGGCACTCTCCTTTTACTCTCTCACTCATGTACTATCTTGCAGCCTGCCATCCCATCGGCCCCCATCTTAGATCCCTATAATAAAATTTTTAATTAAAAGAAATAGTAAAGGGCATGTTGTTTTAAAAATCAGATGTTGTGCTTAGCCTTCTATAGGCTATTAAGATAAAATATATTTCTGTCTTCTTGGAGTTTACTCTCTGGTGGGGAGAACTATAAACATCTAACTGACATAAGAAAAACATGATTTACAAAACAAAGTGAGATACCATCTCACACCTGTCAGATGGCTATCATCAACTCACTGACAAACAACAAGTGCTGGCAAGGATTCGGAGAAAAAGGAACTCTGAATTGCTGGTGGGAATTCAGACTGGTGCAGCCACTGTGGAGAACAGTATGGAGTTTCCTCAAAAAACTAAAAATGGAACTCCCATTTGACCCAGTGATCCCACTTCTAGGAATATATCCCAAGAAACTGGAAACACGAATCAGAAAGGATATATGCACCCCTATGGTCATAGCAGCACAATTTACAATAGCTAAGATTTGGAAACAGCCTAAGTGCCCATCAGCAGGTGAGTGGATTAGAAAACTCTGGTACATCAACACAATGGAATACTATTCTGCTGTAAAAAAGAAGGAACTCTTACTATTTGCATCAGCATGGATGGAACTTGGGGGCATTATGCTAAGCAAAATAAGCCAGTCAGAGAAAGATAAATATCACATGATCTCACTCATTTGTGGAATATAATGAACAACATAAACTGATGAACAAAAATAGATCCAGAGACAGAGAAGCATCGAACAGACCGTCAAACTTCAGAGGGAAAGCAGGGGAGGGACGGGGGGTAAGAGATCAACCAAAGGACTTGTGTGCATGCATATAAGTATAACCAATGGACACAGACACTAGTGGGGTGAGGGCATGTGCTGGGGGGGTGGGTGGGAGGAATGGCCAGGGAGAGGTTAATGGGGGCGAAAAGGAGACTTATGTAATACTATATGTAATACTTTAGACAATAAAGAATTTTAAAAAACCATGATTTAAATACTAAGTAGTTAAGCAAATAATATATATTCAAACAAATAACATAGTCCCTGCCCAGGGATTAGAGAGATAGGAACGATCCAATTCTAACAGCTGGGGTTAGGGATGGTTTCATGAATTGACTTCATCTCTGTAGAGATTTGCTTCAGAATGTTTGATGTAGGGAAATTGATGTGGAAGTTTGTAGAACCATTGCAGTCATTCTGTTCACCACGCTTGGGGATAAAGGGCTCTGCAATTTTTGCTATCTGAATTTCCTTTAACAAATATAAATTTCAGAAATGTCTGGGAATGCCTTGTCTTTCTAAGCCTATTTTGCTGGGTTTAGTCTACAACTGTATCTGATAACCTGAAAACTTGCTACAAATAATGTAACATGGTACTACTACTTTTTGCTGCCCAAAATATTCTGGGTAAAAATGTGATCTCCAAATCAGTTATGTCATAGACTATTGAATTATTCTTGATACAGCTAGTGTGACTGTCCAGAGAAAGACATTTGATCAATATATTAAATCCAACAGTACATTTTAAAATGAACACATATGAAATAATTCTTCTGCGATAACAAACTCTAAGTCAGAACCTTCCCAGAAATCATGTAAACATGTTGAAAGGAGAGTTTTTATTCTTAATTAGCAGGTCTTTTTCTTATTAACATTTTCAAAGTGCTTTGAGCTCCTCCCCAGATGAAAGGTCCTCTGTGAGTACAAATTATTATTATGCTCACAAAATACGTACACTAAATGCAGGAAAGGTGCAAATGGTTTAGCTCCACAGCTTGCAATGCTCTTGAGACACTTTGATCTGCCAATGTAGCCATCAATTATTCTATATCCTTTACTTTCTAAATGCATGCATTAAAGCATTCTTATGCACACTCTTGTAAATCCAGCTATTTATTCCAAAATAGTTTCACTTAACTAACCCTCCTTTCCTTTCTTTTTTGTTGGCAGCTGCTAATTCAGCTTTTCTTCTGTTGGAGAGAAGGTATAGGCACGCTTGGCTTTGAAATGGTAAATAATTCCATTTCTTCCTACAAAGATGGCCATGGCATAAAGATGTGTATTAATAAAGAGTTTCTGTTGACCTAGGAGAGTGGTCGGCAAACTGTGGCTCGCGAGCCACATGTGATTCACGAGCCGCGGTTTGCCGCTCTGTTGACTAATGAGTTTGCCGACCACTGACCTAGGAAAATTCATATGATATAGAAGGTGAAAGAATCATGATATAAAAATGTATACAGTATGAACTCAACTGTAATATTAATAATTGCTAACATGAATTGAATACAACCATGTCGGTCACTAACCTGAATGCTTTACTGTGTGATAGACTTTAATCTTCGCTATGAAGTAAACACTATCATTCCTTTTTTAGAGATAAAGTCACTGAGGCTCAGAAAGTTTAAGTGATTGGGTCTGGCTGGCACTGGCTCTATAGCCTATTCCCTTAGTGATGGTCATACTGCCTTTTAACAGTGATTGTCACCAAGTAAAGAAATTTGGGAAGATTTTCCCTTAGCTTTTTTACATTTACACATTTTTTAAAAGAAAAAAAAACTAACATACTAAATACATGAATTAATCAAATAAAAATAAGGAGTGCTAAGTTACTTTTATTTATGGGCGTGATGACGTGGGATAAATATAGATAATATGTCATTAAGCTAAGCGTCCTCTGGGTCTCTGCTTCCTTATCTTTAAAATGAGAGGGTTGGCCCTAGCCAGTATGGCTCAGTGGCTAGAGCATTAGCCTGCAGGCTGAAGGGTCCCGGTTTCTATTCCGTTTAAGGGCATGTACCTTGGTTGCAGTCTCTATCCCCAGGTCTGGTCGGGCACATGCAGGAGGCAACCAACTAATGCAGTGGTTCTCAACCTTTCTAATGCCGCGACCCTTTAATACAGTTCCTCATGTTGTGGTGACCCCCAACCATAAAATCATTTTCGCTGCTACTTCATAACTGTAATTTTGCTACTGTTAATGAGTCATAATGTGAATATCTGTGTTTTCCGATAGTCTTAGGCAACCCTGCTAGCGCTATCTGTGAAAACACAGATATTCACATTATGATTCATAACAGTAGCAAAATTACAGCTATGAAGTAGCAACAAAAATGATTTTATGGTTGGGGGTCACCACAACACGAGGTACTGTATTAAAAGGTCGCGGCATTAGAAAGGTTGAGAACCACTGAACTAATGTGTCTCGCTCACGTCTGTGTTTCTTTCTCTCTGTCTCTCCCCCTCCACTCTCTAAAAATCAATGGAAAAATATTTTTGGGTGAGGATTAACAAAAATAAAATAAAAATAAAATGAGAGGGTTGAACCAAGAAATATTAGAGGCATTGTTCAATTTTAATATTACTATTTGTTTCTGGTTATGCTTCAGAGATGCCACTTTTCAACAATAAGTAGACTCTAATTCACTGAATTAGCTCAAAGAGCTCTGTTAAGTACCAAAGGAAAATCCATAGAACTGAATGCCAAATGAATCCAATTTGTGATTCATTTTTGAACATCAGAGAAAAATAAAGACTACTTTTGTTAAGGATGACATTGAATAAGTATTAATTAATGTAAATTTATTACATAATTATTAAATTAGAATTGTGACTGAAAAATAAACATATTTTTCTGATCTAATTCCAGAAGAAAAGACAAGTTGCACTGGAAATCAGGGCCAAGTTCTTTTCTGACCCGGGTTTAGTTTGAACATGTCTGAAATGTGGGAGTGAGAAACCCTTTGAAACAACATGGAGAGGGGGCGTTTCCAGCTGACAGGAGCATTTGATCTTTTCTTGCAAAATAAGTACCTGCACTATAAAAGGAGATGGCTCATCCCCACAGAAGGACCAGTTCCTCAACAGGAGGCATGTGATACCAACCATGAAGAATGGACAGAACCATCTGTAATGCTATAAATATTAAGATGTCTGGGAAACATTCAGAATTTTTATTTCAGGTCACTGAGAATTACACTTATTTATTTCTATTTCTAACAGTATAGTAGTGTTTGTTTGGAATCTTTAATGCCCAGAGAAATATGATAATTTACCATATAATAGGTGTTCAATAAATATTAGCTTGATGAAGGAAGCACATTAATATTTAAGCTATAATTAGAAGTACAGTTCTTTTTAAGGTAAAGCTCAGGAACGGTACCCTTTTTTTGATTAATATCTAGAGTTCTAACTTTTATTGAACCTAGAATCTTCAAATAAATTATCAATTTTTAAAACTGGATCAAAGATTCATGTATAAAAAATGAAATCATTTTTATAATAGAAAAAGATATTGAAATTTTTTGTCATCTTAAAGTGAGGAAGACCCTTCTACTGTGACTAAAAGTCCAAAAATCATTAAGGAAAAGTGATAACATTATATAGAGTTAATAATATAATAATTTAAAACTTTAGTGGGGCAAAAAATATGCACATGATAAAAAATAAAAGATTAACAACAAACAGATTTAAAAAGTTTGCAATTCATACCAACATCAGAAAAGTAGTCTACCAATGCATAAAGAGGTCTTAGCAATCAATAAGGACCAATGACCCACTAAAACAAAGAACAAAGAAAATGAACTGAGAGTTCACAGAAAAAGAAACACATATTGCTCTACGAAAAGATGCTCAACTTACCTCATAATTCAAGAAATGCAAGATGCAACTATTCTAAATTGTTTTGCCTATCCATCAGATTGTCCAAAATGACAAATTTGATAACACACTGTTTTCCTCCTTGGGAAGGAAAGCCTTTGCATTACAGGTAGAATAGTAAATTGGTACAGTCTCAATAGAGGGCAATTTGGCAAATCTTTCAAAACTACAAATGCACATAGCGCCAAGCAGATTTGCAGTGGAACTAAAAGTATAAGCTTCAGGGCTACATACTTACACAGGCCCCTTTGAGCATGAGAAGAATCCCAACAATTTTTCAACATGTTGTTGTTGTTTTTGAAAACTTTGCAAAATAAAACATTCTTTGAAAATATTTTTATTGATTTCAGAGAGGAAGGGAGGAGGGAGAGAGAGAGAAACATTAATGATGAGAGAGAATCATTGATTGGCTGCCTCCTGCATGCCCCCTTCTGGGGATCAAGCCCGCAACCCAGGCATGTACCCTTGGCCGGAATTGAACCTGGGACCCTTCAGTCCGAATGCCGATGCTCTATTCACTGAGACAAACCGGCGAGGTCCAAAAAAAAACATTTTAATCACAATTGGTTAAGACCACTGTTGTTTTTTCACTCAGACTTCCACCCTTGTGAAGTATGGCATTGGAATGACATCAAGAACCTTTGGGATTGGCTAAAGGGAAGTTGAAGATACACATACTTTGGATTTAATGGGATCTGTTTATGTGGTGTGCAGTCACTGACATTACAACCAGGTTTTTGCTATGTGTCCTGGTGTAGGAATGGTTTCCAGAAAAGTTAATACTACCATCTACTTTGCCAACTACCTGCCATTCTGACCAGAAGTTGTAGGGCTAGAGATCATATTGAAATATGAACATGTCTTATGTTGCCTGATTCCATAATGTAGGTAGTGGAAAAGAAACAATATATGGAGCCAGAAGCCAACCTGTGGAAAATTATTTTAATCATCAGATATGTAAAATTATAAGCAGAATGTTTAGTTTATTAAAAAAACTATTAAAGATATATGGCCAAAATGGATATTCTCACATGTCAGGATACACTTGATAATGTAGCAATTATAAATGCCCCATATATTTATAATCTTTTTAAAAATGGAAATCATGTGAAATAGAATTTATCAAAATATTGTGGGGCACAAATCCATAGCTAAACTATAAATAGCAGGCATGTTTATGCGAAGTTGAATACTTTATGCATCCTACCTTTTATTTTATTTTTTTTAATATTTTTTATTATTTTAAGTATTACAAATAGTAGTACATATGTCTACTTTTTTTATCCCCATTGATCTCCCCCGACCTCCCTTACCCCCCAGGACATGCCTTCACCTGCCCACCCTCCCCCCCCGCCCCAGTGTCTTATATCCATTGGTTGTGCTTATATGCATGAGTAAAAAAGTCCTTCAGTTGGTCTCTTACAGCCCCCCTCGCCCAACCTCCCCTGTCTTCCCAGTTTGACAGTCTGTTCAGTGCTTCTTTGCCTCTGTATCTTTTTCTCACCATTTCTTTCCTTTAAAAAGTTTTGCCTTTGCAGACTAGAAATAAACATATAATAACAAAACAAGACAAAACAAAAAAATGTTTGAGTCCCAATTTCAATGTCCAATAGTTCCTTATGTGTACATGTCAGCAGTGATATCTGGATGGTGGGCACATGGTGGCAATGCAGGTCCGACCCTCTCTGGTTTGGTCCTAGGTAACCTGCAGCGGTGCACAGCTGCTGACTGCTCGCATGGCAAGGCGTTGTCAGTGTCTTCCATCTTTGGACTGTGTTTTCCTCTTGTCTTCGTGGTTGGAGCACTCCTGTCAATTCCTCTCTGTTGGAGGAATCCATCTGGTCTTGGGGTTGTTTTCTGAAAATATACAAATATATTCTCGACCACAAGTTAATAAAGGAACCTTTTCTATATAATTGATTTGAGATCCTTTTTATTTTTGTTCAAACGATTTTCCTTTGTCTTATTTAGACACCATGTATGTTTTTAATGGCCGTCTTGCTGTTAGCATTGCAAATGAAACTTAATTTGGTAAAGTAAAAATTTTCTAGATGTAATTTACTTATAGGATATTTTTCCTTACATGATATTGCCCTACTATCCCCACCCCCTTTTTTTAATTAATGGAGGTTTTTGTAAATTTTATAATGCAGTCTTGATAACTTTAAATTTAATTTTTTTTTTTTTTTTTTGCCCACACATATGACTGCTTTAGGTTCATTGCATATTCAGGAATTTTACCATGAGATGAACTACCAATAGAAATTTTAGTTATTACTTTAAGAACACCTTTTTGTCCAGTACAATTAACTTTACTTGAATATTCACTTATTTCAATTAGCCTATTTAAATTAATCTGAAAACTCGATTACTATTTTACTGTCAAATTTAATACTCTACCAACAATCTTAGTTTACCCTGTAAATATTAGTGGGAAGGATTATTTGCATTCTTGAGTGGGCCCTGAGCATTCCAGATGCTTGGCTGAATTTAGATATAGGGCAACTGCTGTCGGCCAAGTCTCTTGTCTGTTACCTGGGTCCCGATCTAAACTGGGCCAAGTCTCTGTCTGTCACCTGTATCTCGATGTGAGCTGGGCCAGGTCTCTTTCTGTTGCCTGGGTCCCGATCTGAGCTGGGTGTGGGAAGCGCGAAGCAGCCATGGGGGCAAGAGACCTCCTTCAGAAGGGGTGAGGGTTCAAGCCCCTGCTATGTTGGGGGGGTGAGGGTCTGTGCCCCACTTCTGTTGCCCCCCAACTTCTCTCCTGATGGCCCCTCTGCAACTATGCCTGTCTTAGGTTGTTCCTTCCTTGAGGAATCTTACCCGTCTCTGGCTAACCAGCCATCCTCCGGGGCCAAGCAGGGTGGTGTGAGGTTCAGTTCTGTCTCCTTGGTAGCCTATGCCCCCGTGGCCTCCACACCCAGCACCTGCCTTGGGAACCCCTGGCCTGCTGGCAGGGTCCCGGTGCTGATCACATATCTCGGGGAACTCATGTTTCTTCTCCAGTGAGGGCCCAGCTCACACAATTGGGTGTGAGACAGATCCATGGTACCAGCCCCCACGAGGCTTCAAGCTCAGCATGAACAGAAAGCTCAGGTAACAGCTGAGGGCAATTGGATTGGGAGAAGAGGGTCCCTCTTGGCACAAAGGGCAAGAGGGGCCAATATAGGATGCTCAAGTGCCTTCCCAGTGCCTTAATTCCTTCTGCAAGGGATTAAATCCTTTCATGTCCTTTTTTTTTTTTTTTTTTTTAAATTGCTGCCAACCATTCAAAGAATTAGTTTGTAAGTTTGTTTGGGATAATTGTAAAATATGCTGTTGTATAATATCTAAAATTATAATGACATTGTAGAATAATATCATGTAAGGATATTCTTTGCCCTAGGCCCTGGCAATTCCATTTCAAACTGGCTGTCAATTTCTTTTTGTAGCTTTCTATAAACTGTGTCAGGGAGGCAAAAACACAAATTACTTACTTTAGTTCAAGAGGCCAAATATATTGACTTTCAATTACAATCCTTACGACTTTTGAAGGAAACTTCTCTTTGTTTACTTCCAAAATAATTTTCAGTCTACAGAGTTTCATTTAAAAATTTTTGTCACATGAGACAATTTCTCTTAATGCCCCGCCCCCTTGTTGTCTGTGTCCATTGATTAGGTTCATATGCATGCACACAAGTCCCTTGGTTGATCTCTCCACCTTACCCCCACTCTCCCCTACCTTAACTGAGGTATGATGTTCTGATCGACGTTTCTCAGCCTCTGGATCTGTTCTTGTTTATCAGTCTATGCCATTCATTATATTCCACAAATGAGCGAGATCATGTGATATTTATCTTTCTCTGCCTGGCTTATTTCACTCAACATAACATTCTCCATCTCCATCCATATTGTTGCAAATGGTAGGAACTCCTTCTTTTTTACCATAGCGTAGTATTCCATTGTATAGATATACCACAGTTTTTTAATCCATTCATCTGCTGATGGGCATTTAGGTTGTTTCCAAATCTTGGCTATGGTGAATTATGCTGCTATGAACATAGGTGTGCATATTTCCTTCCTGATGCGTGTTTCTAGATTCTTGGGATATATTCCTAGAAGTGGGATCACTGGGTCAAATGGGAGTTCCATTTTTATTTTTTGAGGAAGCTCCATACTGTTCTCCACAGTGGCTGCACCAGTCTGCATTCCCACCAGCAGTGCAAAAGAGTTCCTTTTTCTCTGCATCCTTGCCAACACTTGTTGTTTGTTGATTTGTTGATAAAAGCCATTCTGAAAGGTGTGAGATGGTACCTCATTGTTGTTTTGATTTGCATCTCTCTGATGATTAGTGACTGTGAGCAGGTTTTCATATGTCTCTTGGCCTGCCTTCTGTCTTCTTTCGAAAAGTGTCTATTTAGATCAGTTGTCTATTTTTTGATTAGGTTGTTTATCTTCTTTTTGTTAAGTTGTATGAGTTCTCTGTATATGTTGGAGATTAAACCCTTATCATTGATATCATTGGCAAATATGTTCTCCCATGCAGTGGGCTTTCTTGTTGTTTTATTGATGGTTTTCTTTGCTGTGCAAAAGCTTTTTATTTTGATGTAGTCCCATTTGTTTATTTTCTCTTTAGCTTCCATTGCCCTAGGAGTAGTATCAGTGAAGAAGTTCTTTCGGCATATGTCTGAGATTTTGCTGCCTGTGGATTCCTCTAGTATTTTCATGGATTCCCATCTTTTGTTTAAGTCCTTTATCCATTTTGAGTTTATTTTTGTGTATGGTGTAAGTTGGTGATCTAGCTTCATTTTTTTGCATGTATGTGTCCAATTTTCCCAACACCATTTGTTGAAGAGACTGTCTTGACTCTATTGTATGTTCATGACTCCTTTGTCAAATATTAATTGAGCATATTGATTTGGGTCAATTTCTGGGTTCTCTGTTCTATTCCATTGATCTATATGTCTGTTCTTGTGCCAGTACCAGGCTGTTTTGAGAACAGTAGCTTTGTAATACAACTTGATATCTGGTATTGAGATCCCACCTACTTTGTTCTTCTTTCTCAGGATTGCTGTAGCTATTCGGGTTCTTTTTTTATTCCAGATAAATTTTTGGAAAGTTCGTTCTAGGTCTGTGAAATATGTTGTTGGTATTTTAATGGGAAGTGCATTGAATTTATAGATTGCTTTGGGTAGTATGGACATTTTGATGATGTTGATTCTACCAATCCATGAACATGGTATGTTCTTCCATCTGTTTATGTCTTCCTCTATCTCTTTTTTCAGTGTCATGTAGTTTTCTACGTATAGGTCTTTTACCTCTTTAGTTAAGTTTATTCCTAAGTATCTTAATTTTTTTGGTGCGATGGTAAATGGGATTGCTTTTTTAGTCTCTCTTTCTGTGAGTTCATTATTGGTGTATAGAAATGCCATAGATTTTTTGGCATTAATTTTCTATCCTGCTACATTACCGAATTAAGTTATTAAGTCTAATAATTTTTTTATGGAGTCTTTAGGGTTTTCTATGTACAGTATTATGTCATCTGCGAATAAGGACAGTTTTACTTCTTCTTTTCCAATTTGGATGCCTTTTATTTCTTCTTCTTGTCTGATCACAATGGCTAGTACTTCCAGCACTATATTAAACAGAAGTGGTGAGAGTGGGCATCCCTGTCTTGTTCCTGTTCTTAGGGGAAATGGTTTTAGTTTTTGCCCATTGAGTATGATGTTGGCTGTGGGTTTGTCGTATATGGCTTTTATTATGTTCAGGTATGATCCTTCTATTCCCACCTTGCTGAGAGTTTTTATCAAGAAAGGGTGTTGGATTTTGTCAAATGCTTTTTCTGCATCAATTGATATGACTATGTGGTTTTTATCTCTCAGTTTGTTTATGTGATGTATCACAGTTATTGATTTGCGAATATTGTACCATCCTTGCATCCCTGGGATAAATCCTACTTGGTCATGGTGTATAATCTTTCTGATGTACTGCTGGATTCGATTTGCTAGAATTTTGTTGAGGATTTTGGCATCTATGTTCATGAGGGATATTGGCCTGTAATTCTCTTTCATTGTGTTGTCTTTGTCTGGTTTTGGTATTAGGCTGATGCTGGCCTCATAGAAGGAGCTTGGAAGTGTTCCTTCTTCTTGAATTTTCTGGAATAGTCTGAGGAGGATAGGTTTTAGTTCTTCCTTGAATGTTTGGTAAAACTCCCCTGTGAAGCCATCAGGCCCTGGGCTTTTGTTTGCTGGAAGCTTTTTGATGACTGCTTCAATTTCTTCCATAGTTATCAGCCTATTGAGATTCTTAGAATTTTCCTGAGTGAGTTTTGGAAGGTTGTATTTTTCTAGGAATGTGTCCATTTTCTCCAGATTGTGTAGTTTGTTAGAATAGAGTTGTTCATAGTATTTTTTTAACAATCCTTTGTATTTCTGTGGGGTCTGTTGTTATTTCACCTCTTTCATTTCTGATTTTGTTTATTTGGGTCCTCTCTCTTTGCTTCTTGGTGAGCCTGGCTAGAGGTTCATCAATCTTGTTTATCCTTTCAAAGAACTAGCTCTTGGTTTTGTTGATACTGTGTATTGTTTTTTTGGTCTCTATGTCATTCATTTCTCCTCTGATCTTTATTATGTCCTTCCTTCTGCTCACTGTGGGCTTTTCTTGTTGCTCTCTTTCTAATTCTTTGAGTTGTTGAGTTAGAAGATTTATTACCATTTTTTCTTATTTTTTGAGGTAGGCCTGTAGAGCTATAAAACTTCCCTCTCAAGACTGCTTTCATTGTGTCCCATAGCATTTGCATTGTTGTGTTTTTATTGTCATTATTCTCCAGGATGTTTTTAATTTCTTCTTTGATCTCGTTGATCACCCAGTCATTGTTTAATAGCATGCTATTCAGTTTCCACGTGTTTGAAATTTTTGGAATGTTTTTATTATAGTTTATTTCTAATATTATGCCATTGTGGTCTGAGAAAATGCTTGATATGATTTCAATCTTTTTGAATTTAGGGAGGCTTTGTTTGTGATCCAGTATGTGGTCTATTTTTATAAATGTCCCATGGGCACTTGAGAAGAACGTATATTCCGAGGCTTTGGGGTGAAATGCTCTGAAGATGTCAATTAGGTCCATCTGATCTAGTGTGTCATTTAGAATTGCTGTTTCTTTGCTGATTTTTTGTCTAGAGGATTTATCCAGTGATGCCAGTGATGTATTAAAGTCTCCTACTATGATTGTATTATTGTCGATCTCTCCCTTGATCTCTTCCAGGAGTTTTTTTATGTATTTGGGTGCTCCTGCGTTGGGTGCATATATGTTTACCAGAGTTATATCTTCTTGTTGAATTGCTCCCTTTAGTATTATGTAGTGGCCTGCCTTATCTCTTGTTATGGCCTTTACTTTGAGGTCTATTTTATCAGATATAAGTATTGCTACTCAGCTTTTTTCTCATTTCCATTTGCTTGAAAAATATTTTTCCATCACTTCACTCTCAGTCTGTGTGAATCCTTTGCTCTGAGGTGGGTCTCTTGTAGACAGCAAATATATGAGTCATGTTTTCTTATCCAGTCAGCTACCCTATGTCTTTTGATTGGTGCATTTAATCCATTTACGTTTAATGTTATTATTGACAAGTACATGTTTGTTGTCATATTTTTCCCCTTAGTGTTTGTGTTTCTTTTTGCCTTTCTCTTTCTTCTTTTTACAGCAGTCCCTTTAGCATTTCTTGCATTGCTGGCTTGGTAGTGATAAACTCTCTTAGCCCTTTTTTGTCTGTGAAGCTCCTGATTCCACCTTCAATTTTGAATGATAACCTTGCTGGGTATAGTATTCTTGGATTCAGTCCCTTGCTTTGCATCACTTTGTATATTTCATTCCATTCCCTTCTGGCCTGGTGTGTTTCTGTTGAGAAATCAGTTGATATTCTAATAGGAGATCCCTTGTAGGTAACTTTCTGTCTCTCTCTGGCAGCCTTTAAGATTCTTACTTTGTCATTGGTATTCGCCAATTTAATTATGATGTGTCTTGGTGTCGGTCTTTTGGGGTTCAACTTGTTTGGGACTCTATGTACTTCTTGGACTTGCATAGTTTTTTTCTTGCCAATATCAGGGAAGTTTTCTGTCATTATTTCTTCAAACAGGTTTTCTATTCCTTGCTTCTCTTCCTCTCCTTCTGTTATCCCTATTATTCTAATATTGTTTCATTTTGTGTTGTCCCAAAGCTCCCTTAGGCTCTCCTCTTGCTTTTTAAGTCTTCTTTCCATTTGCTGCTGTGTTTGTGTGTGTTTTCCTACCTTGTCTTCTAATTCACTGATGTGGTCCTCAGCCTCTTCTAGTCTACTGTTTAAGCCTTCCAATGTGTTCTTTATTGCAGCTATGTCGTTCTTCATCTCCTCTTGGTTTCTTTTCATGTTGGTGACATTTTCATTCAGCTCCTTATAGTTTTCATTGAGTTGTGTGTATTTGTCATCCATCCGTTTAAACATCCTTAGAACCATTACTCTGAATTCTCTCTCTGTTAAGCTGCTAGCCTCAATTTCATTTAACTCCCTTTCTGGTGATTCCTCTTTTTCTTTCCTTTGGGTATTGCTTTTTTGTCTCCCCATGTTTTCCTGAAATGTTTTAATTGTAGGTCCAATTGCTTTGCTGCCCAGGTTCTTTTGGTGATGGTGGTACTGGTGAAATCTTTCTGTTCTCCTGGGCTTGGTTATCTAGTGTAGCTCCCTACTTGAGCTATTTGGGTTCTCTTGATGTAGGCCTGTAAGCTTGAGAGACACAACTGAAGTGCCTAGAAGTCAGCTGCTATGGAGGGGAGTGTCCCAATTTTTGCTGACTTGCACCCTTAATTTGAATCACGTGTGCCCAGTGGGGCTTCACAGTGGCACCAAGGAACCGTCTGTCAGGGTGATGTGGCTCAGGGGGCTACACTTTGGAAAGGGGTAACTGTGTTGCCCAGAGTTCTGTAGTTGTGAGGTGGGCAGACTCACCTTTCGCTGCTGTGTCTGTGGTGGGTAGGCGCTTTCTCCAGGTGGCGGCTCACAGGAGCACTGGTGGTAAGTTTGCCAGCGAGGTACACTGAAGCACTCTGGAGGGCCCTGGCAGTGTAGCTGAGTAATTGAGGTACTTAGCTTCTAAAGATTTCTCTTTAGAGTAGATCCTATGGCCTCACAGAGTATTCAGATCCCATGGTGTTAATCAGGGTGGAATCTGGGTGTGGCTATATTGGTTGCCTGGAGACTGGGGGGAGAGGCTATCTCTCAGGAGAAAATGGATTCTGTGGGCTTAGATATGACTCAGCACCAGACTTGCTACCACTTCTCCTGGACAGTCCGTTGCCCACTCTGCCCAGATTCCACAACTCTACCCCTTCTCCCGCACTTCTGTCACAGGTAAGCGCCTGTCTCCAAAAGGTCCCACGAACTAGGTTCAGTGGGGAAAGGCACAGGCCCCAGTGCGAGGAAGGACCGCATCTCTGCCAGTTCCTCTCTTGCCAGCACTCCGCGGTCCGGCTGCTCTTAAAGGCTGCCTTTGAGCTCAGATCCCAAATCCAGACTCTATGGTCTAAAATCCTTCAGACCTTGCCTGTCCTCAGGGACGCGGCCTGGCACTGTGTAGTTTCTCCCTGACCTTCTGGGCACAGAGGTCTGGGAGATTCTACTGCCTAGATCTTTGATTTTACCTTTATCTGGGGATCCCTGCTCTTCCCAGCTGCAAACTGTCTCACCAGCTGTGCCTCCTTCGCCAATTCGGGCCGGATTCCACTCGTCTCAGCTGCCTCCTCTATTTGCTCCAGGGACAAGGCTCAGGACCCATCCTTCTATTCTGCTGCCATTTTTCCATCCTAGATGGGCAGGTAAACTGGCATTGAACAGACTAACCACGGAGCCTGCTAGGCCCTCATCCGGAGATGGTGTCTGCCAGGGACATTCCACCAAGGCCCATCAGCTAGAACTGACTGGTCAGTGCCTCTGCCTTTGGGGGTCAAGTATCTTGAAAAATTATTAGCAAATTACCATAAATTCAATGCACAGGGGCCATGTTCTGCTCCCACTAAACTCATAAAAGACCGAGACAGTGATGGGCACATGAACCTGATAAGAACAGCCAAATATAATCTGTCCAAGTGACCAATGATGTAGCCTGAGGTAGAAATTCCATGGTGCCTATGAGCTGACCCAATCAGATAGCTTGTGTGAGAAAAATGAACTAAAATATGAAAGGAAGTTAGGAGTTGGTAATGGGAGCAGAAGACAAAACAGACCCCATGTTAATGGCAGATGTCTAAGGCAAAGCTTCCTGTGTTGCGACTGATGATGGGTGACAAGGTGACAAGCTGGTCCCTAGAGCTCTCTGCATCCTAATGACCTTCACTTGCAACCAGAATGGCTCCACTTGTTCATTCTGTGATGTTACATGATGCATAACTTCATGGTTTGGATTCCTGTCCTGAATGTTTATACAATTGTCATTCCCAGTGAGTGAGGTAATATTGTTGCAGAAGACCAAAGAAATACCAAGCACACTTCCTAGAGAAAGGGAGGGACCCCGTTTATTAACACTAGTGGACTCTGGGAATAATTTCCAAATCAGAGTGAAGAAACACGCAGAGGGCTTCACTTTTTATAACCTTCTGGGGTCTTTGTCTTGCAGATATGGTTCCTCCCCCTTTCATGGGCTTACAGGAAGGCCCCCAGGTGTTGGGGTCCCCAGGCCATATCCAGTGATCTGTCCTGGGGCCAGCGATAACAACCCTTCTTCCCCCCAGCAGTGCATTGTTCAGTTTTTATGGCCTGACATGCCTTGTAAGACCACTTTCCTCCTCAATATGAGTAATTTCTTGTATCTAAAGGAGCTTAAGGATAACACCTCTGAAAAGAAGTTAGGTTGTAGATATCAAAAGCTTTATAAGTATTCATACTGTTTGACTCAATAATTTCTCTCTGGAACCCAGTATAAGACAATAATCCCAAAGTCAGGAAAGCCATATGCACAAAGAAGGTTATCTCAATTTTAGTTTAATGTAAGAAATTAGAAATGTTCAAATGTAGAAGTTACCTAAATTAAATTAAATATTTATTTATTCAAAGTTATATATATGAAGAGTTTTATATTAACAATAGAGGCTGATGCACGAATTCATGCACCAGTGGGGTCCCTCGGCCTGGCCTGTGGGATAGGGCCAAAACTGGCTCTCCGACATCCCCCAAGGGGTCCTGGATTGTAAGAGGGTGCAGGCCAGGTGGAGGGACCCCATGGGTGCACAATCAGGGCCGGGAGGGATGCGGGAGTTTGGCCAGCCAGGGAGGGACTGTGGGAGGGCTCCAGGGCATGTCTGGTCCATCTCACTCAGTCCCAATGGGTCGGACCTCAGCAGCAAGCTCACCTACAGGTCGGAGTGTCTTCCCCCTGGTGGTCAGTGCACAGCATAGCGAGTGGTTGAGCGACCTTAGCATATCATTAGCATATTATGCTTTGAACAGCCGACTGGACGACTGGACACTTAGCATAGTAGGCTTTTATTATATAGGATTGACACTGTTGTATTATAATCTCAAATGGCAAAAAGCAAGAAATATATATTCATGTAAGAAATACACATAGAAAGAACCCTGGCAAAATATGAATAGTGATTATTTTTGTACGATTTTTTCCCTATCTTTAAATTTTTAATGAAATGAGTTTGTGTTGTTTTACCATGGGAAAATGCTTTTAAAAATAAAAGCAGAATGTAACATAGCTTTTAAACAAAAATTATCCTAAAGTGATATTTACTTATAGAAAAGAGGAAGGGATAATATGGTGTAAGTAGAAAACTGAAAGAAAAAGATCAGAAAGACTTGAAAGATTTAATCTCCACCATGTTCTTGGAGGATGGGATTTTTCTGCTTTTCCAGATGGTACAGGATCCTGCCTTTGGTGGCAAGGACAAAGAATAGTTGGGTAACTGAGGACACCACCTCTCTGACAAGTCTAAGCCCTTAGTGTCTGAGAAGGGCCAAGAAACAGAACTTACTCATTAAAGGTCATGCCAGATGGCAGTTCCAAATAGCCCATGTAGGTCAGAAACATATGCCTATGATGCAGCATTGTAGCAAGATTAGAATAATAGCAGATTATGGGAACTATTTGAACATTTGTTTAATATAAATATTCTACTAAAGAGTGCTCCTCAGCTGCTGAGCAAGCATTTGTAGTTTGTATAATGTCAGAATGGGCCAAAAGCTTAGTGTTGTGACCTGTTTTAAAAATAAAGTCTTAAAATAGTGTAAAAATTATGATAGGGAGAGATTGAGTACTTAATTAAACACATACTTACTGAATGTTTACTATGTGCCAAGCACTATTGTGAGCCTTACGAATAAAAATGTCTGCCCCTGTAGTGCACACATTCTGCAGTGTGGATTGCAAAGTGGGGAAAGGAGGTATAAAATATAAAAAAAATAAATTATATAACATATTACACAGCTATGGAGAAAATAAAACAGTGGAAGGAGTTAAGGAAAGTCAGTTATCAGGATCTTAGAGTTTAAATAAGGTGATTAGAAAAGATGGCACAAGGATATTTGAGCAATGATGTGAAGAAGATGAGAGAGAGAAACTGAGAAAAGTATTCCAAGCTAAAGAAACAGCAAATGCAACAGCCCTGGATAGAATTGTATATGTCCTGTTGAAGGAAAGGCAAGGAGGCCAATGTGGCTGGAATCAGAGTGAGCTCCGGTAGAGTAGTTGAGGGAAGACAAGTAAGGGGGAGGATCAGGTCACTTATAGTCTTGAAAGCCACTATAAGGAGAATAAAGGGGACAAATGCTGATTAGCTGTGAAAGTTGATAAAAACAGATGTAGATATCAATCATTCCAAGATCTCTAGCCCAAGTGACAGGGAGTAGCTATGTCATTAGCAGAGACAAGGAACACTAGAGGGGTTACAGATTTGTGCCAGAGAGGGTATGAGTAAAGAGAAAGGGAGGAAATCATGAGTTTGTTTGGAAGGTAGCTCTTTTGTGGTGCCAATGGGTCTTCAAAAGTTATAGCTGGTACCTCTGAAAACAGGTCAGATTAGAGATGTAACTGGGGAATTCTCAGAAGAGAGAGGAGTGCTCAGGTATGGAATGGATGACCAATAGCAAATGCTAATGAATGATTGTTGAATCAACCTAGCGAAATGGCTCAGGAAACATGCTGGTTAAGTTCTTTTCCCACGCACAGAATGGATAAGTGATCTTGGATATTGAGGTCATTGTGAAGCTGCACAGGAAGCTAGAAGACATTCTTTTCTATTGATTTTAGAGAGGAAGGAAATGAGAGGGGGAGAGAGAGAGAGAGGTATTAGAGAGATACATCCATCTGTTGCCTCTCCTACGCACTCCTACCAGATATTGGACCTGAAACCCAGGTATGTGCCCTGACTGGGAATCAAATCCACAACCTTCTAGTGCAGGGGGCAATGCTCTAACCACACTGGCCAGGCCTAGAAGACATTCTTAAATAGCAGCAGGATTCACAGAGCCTGAAAGATCATCAAGATACAGTGAAGCCAGGCCAGTGTGGCTCAGTGGTTGAGCATCAACCTATGAACCAGGAGGGCACAGTTTAATTCCCAGTGGGAGGCACATGTTTGGGTGGCAGGCTCAAACCCCAGTGTGGGGGAGGATGGGGGGAGGTGTGCAGGAGGCAGCCAATCAGTGATTTTTCTCTCATCATTGATGTTTCTATCTCTTTCACCCTCTTCCTTCCTCTCAGAAATCAATAAAAATATATTTTAAAGATACAGTAAAGTTCTTGTAACCAAGCTATGTGGTTTTCTGCCCAGCACAGGCATTTTTGTGGCCATTGAGCTACTCTCTATCTCAACTTCTACTGATCCTGATATAGTATGTCTCTCATGCTGAAATTCAAAGCCAAGTTTGTCAATATCCAGAGATCAATTTATTGATTTGTTTTCCAACATTATTACTGATTGTATATTTGGCATCATGCATTGTCCTAGGCACTGTCGTGGAGCTTACATTCACAACAGGAAGACAGGTCATAAATAGGTAAAGTAATAAATAATATAATTTAAAATAGCAAAAAAATGGCACATGAAATAAAACAGGATAATAAACTATGAGTTGATTGAAGATGGATTGGGCGGGGGGGGGGGCAGGTAGGAGGACAGTGTTCTAGATAGGATGGACAGAGGAATTCTCCCTAAGCAGATGACATGTGAAGTAAGACTTGAGTGATGACAAGAAGGAACCAGTCACACAAAGATCTTGGGAAAACACTCCAAGCAGAGGTAGAACAAATACAAAAGCCAGGCAGGAATGACTCAGATGTTCAAAGAAACAAAATAAGGGATAGGAATGAGGGGGAGAAGGGAAGAGCTGAGAAAGGTAGGCAAGAGTCAGATCAAGTAGGTCTTTTAGAAGTCTGGATTCTATTTAATCACAAAGGGAAATCACTGGAGGGATTTAATCAAGTAAGCAGTGCAACATGGTTTAAGTTTTTAAAAGACCAGTTTGGTACTGTGTGCAAAATAGAGGGAAGAATCTAAAGCAGAAGTCTAAGTAAGGGATGACAGTGGCTGGGATGGGGTAGCATTGGAAAGAATGAGGAGTTTTGGAGAGCTGATATCACTTGCTGATTGATTAATTGTGAAGGATGAGGAAAAGAGAGAAGTTAAGAATTTTTTTATGTTAGTAAGGGTGATAATAGTATTGTACATATGTACAAAAATGGATTTATATTTTTGAGATGCAAACAGAAATTTAAGAAAAATGTCATACTGATAATTCTTTAAAATACTTCAGCGTGACAAAAAATAGCTAAGACAAACATGGTAGGTGATGGATTTATGGATATTCATTTGACTGCTCTACTTTTCACTATGTTTGAGTTTTAATTACTCAGAAAATTAAATGACTTCAAGTTTCCAGTATAAGCAATGAGGTTGAAGCCATTTACTGAAATGGAAAGTATTGGGGATGGGTAGGTTTGAGGGTGGGGTGAATCAAGAGGTTTGTCCAGGTTATTTTGAAACTAGTGGTCCAGTGCATGAAATTCATGCACGGGGGGACGGGGGGGGGGGGTGGGGACGGGGGAGGGTGGCGGAGTGGGGAAGGGTGTCCCTCAGCCCGGCCTGCACCCTCTCCAATCTGGGACCCCTCAGGGGATAACCGGCAGTTGGACATCCCTCTCACAATCCAGAACTGCTGGATCCTAACCTCTCTCTTTCCTGCCTGATTGCCCCTAACTTCTTCTGCCTGCCAGCCTGATTGTCCCTAACTGCTCCCCTGCTGGCTTGATTGCCCCTAACCACATCTGCCTCAGCCCCATATCTGGGACCCAGGATTCCCTCCTCCAGCTGACGTGTAAGTAGACCTCCCTCTAGTCAGCCATATGTGCCCAGGCAGGCTGCAGCTGCAGGGAATGGTGGGCAGGTGGCTTTGCCTGGGCTGCAGCCTCAAGTGCCAGTGGCCTGGGACCGTGGGGTGGGTGGCTTCTCTGTCTTCCGGGCCACAGCCAGCCACAGGTACCGGTGCCCAGGACTGCAGAGTGGGCGGTTTCTCCATCTACCAGGCTGTAGCCAGCTGCAGGTGCTGGCGCCTAGACCACAGGCAGGCGGCTTCTCCGTCTTCCCTGGGATGCAGTGTGGGCGACTTCTCAGGCTGGCTGCGGCCTGGGATCATGGGGCAGGCAGCTTCTTCATCTCCAGGGCCTCACCCAGCCTCAGGTGCTGGGGCCCGGTTTCTCTGTCTCCCCAGGATGTGGGGCAGGCAGATGTGAGGCTTCTGCTGCTGGCTGCTGCCTGGGATCACGGGGCAGGGGGCTTCCTCGTCTCCTGGCTGCAGCCAGCCTCAGGCGCTGGCGCCCGACTTCTCTGACCCCCACAGGCCCGGAGCGGCAGGGGGGGCAGGGCTGCAGCCATGTTTGCAAGTTAATTTGCATACTCACTCTGATTGGCTAGTAGTGTAGCTGAGTGACAGTTATTTGCATGTTTCTCTTTTATTAGTGTAGATGCCCATTTTACATCCAAATGGGGATATTATGGGCATTGAGATATCTAAGGCCTCAACTCAGGGAAAGGTCAGGGCTATTGTGGCAGAGACTGCTAACTCCCTACCTGATATCCACTCTCCTCTTCTCTCTTAGTAACAGAACCCTGATATTTAGCTATCCTATCTAAAAAACCCTAATATGCAAATCGACTGAATGGCAGAACGGCCCGTCCCTATGATGTGCACTGACCACCAGGGTGCAGGTGCACAATGCAGGAGCTGCCCCCTGGTGGTCAGTGCACTCCCACAGTGGGGAACACCGCTCAGCCAGAAGCCAGGCTCACAGCTGGCGAACGCAGTGGCAGTGGCGGGAGCCTCTCTCACCTCCACAGCAGCACTAAGGCTGGGCCTCCAGTCTGAAATATAGACAACATTCCCTAACCTTCCTTGAATAGCTGTGACCATGACTAAGTTCTGGACAGCAAGATTAAGTGGAAGTCTTGTGAAGAAATTAGAAAGGCTCCCTAAAGGAAACTGACTCCACCTTCCTTTCTCCTATCTACAGTCTGGAATATGGATATTACTAAAACTCCAGCAGCCATCCTGAAATAATGAGATGCCCTTGAAAATAGAAACCAAAAACTACTATAATAAATCAGATATAGAGAAGTTCCCTGGATTACTGATGACTATGAAGCCACAATATACATCCTAGTTTGCTTTCCTTCAAATTTCTCAGATACTAAATTAAAAAAAACAACCTTTTATTTTGGTTAAGCCAGTATTTTGGGTTTTTTAAAAAATATTCTTACAAACAACAAGTGTTGGCGAGGACGCGGAGAAAAAGGAACTCTTTTGCACTGCTGGTGGGAATGCAGACTGGTGCAGCCACTGTGGAGAACAGTATGGAGCTTCCTCAAAAAACTAAAAATGGAACTCCCATTTGACCCAGTGATCCCACTTCTAGGAATATATCCCAAGAATCTAGAAACACGCATCAGAAAGGAAATATGCACCCCTATGTTCATAGCAGCACAATTCACCATAGCCAAGATTTGGAAACAACCTAAATGCCCATCAGCAGATGAATGGATTAAAAAACTGTGCTATATCTATACAATGGAATACTATGCTGCGGTAAAAAAGGAGTTCCTACCATTTGCAACAATATGGATGGAGATGGAGAATATTATGTTGAGTGAAATAAGTCAGGCAGAGAAAGATAAATATCACATGATCTCGCTCATTTGTGGAATATAATGAACAGCATAGACTGATGAACAAGAACAGATCCAGAGGCTGAGAAACGTCGATCAGAACATCATACCTCAGGTAAGGTAAGGGAGAGTGGGGGTAAGGTGGAGAGATCAACCAAGGGACTTGTATGCATGCATATGAACCTAATCAATGGACACAGACAACAAGGGGGCGGGGCATAAGTGGGGAGTGGGGGGTTATGGAGAAATAAGGACACATATGTAAAAAATAAAAATTAAAAAAATTAATTAAAAAATTATAAAATAAAAATAAAATACTAAATCTAACCAATACTAGTGGTCACCATAGCCTTAAGAGAAATTGTTTCATGTGACAGAAATTTTTAAATGAAACTCTGTAGACTGAAAATTATTTTGGAAGTAAACAAAGAGAAGTTTCCTTCAAAAGTCATAAGGATTGTAATTGAAAGTCAAAATATTTGGCCTCTTGAACTAAAGTAAGTAATTTGTGTTTTTGCCTCCCTGACAAAGTTTATAGAAAGCTACAAAAAGAAATTGACAGCCAGTTTGAAATGGAATTGCCAGGGCCTAGGGCAAAGAATATCCTTACATGATATTATTCTACAATGTCATTATAATTTTAGATATTATACAACAGCATATTTTACAATTATCCCAAACAAACTTACAAACTAATTCTTTGAATGGTTGGCAGCAATTTAAAAAAAAAAAAAGGACATGAAAGGATTTAATCCCTTGCAGAAGGAATTAAGGCACTGGGAAGGCACTTGAGCATCCTATATTGGCCCCTCTTGCCCTTTGTGCCAAGAGGGACCCTCTTCTCCCAATCCAATTGCCCTCAGCTGTTACCTGAGCTTTCTGTTCATGCTGAGCTTGAAGCCTCGTGGGGGCTGGTACCATGGATCTGTCTCACACCCAATTGTGTGAGCTGGGCCCTCACTGGAGAAGAAACATGAGTTCCCCGAGATATGTGATCAGCACCGGGACCCTGCCAGCAGGCCAGGGGTTCCCAAGGCAGGTGCTGGGTGTGGAGGCCACGGGGGCATAGGCTACCAAGGAGACAGAACTGAACCTCACACCACCCTGCTTGGCCCCGGAGGATGGCTGGTTAGCCAGAGACGGGTAAGATTCCTCAGGGAAGGAACAACCTAAGACAGGCACAGTCGCAGAAGGGCCATCAGGAGAGAACTTGGGGGGGGCAACAGAAGTGGGGCACAGACCCTCATCCCCCCAACATTGCAGGGGCTTGAACCCTCACCCCTTCTGAAGGAGGTCTCCTGTCCCCATGGCTGCTTCGCGCTTCCCACACCCAGCTCAGATCGGGACCCAGGCAACAGAAAGAGACCTGGCCCAGCTCACATTGAGATACAGGTGACAGACAGAGACTTGGCCCAGCTCAGATCGGGACCCAGGTAACAGACAAGAGACTTGGCCGACAGCAGTTGCCCTATATCTAAATTCAGCCTAGCATTTGGAATGCTCAGGGCCCACTCAAGAATGCAAATAATCCTTCCCACTAATATTTACAGGGTAAACTAAGATTATTGGTAGAGTATTAAATTTGACAGTAAAATAGTAATCGAGTTTTCAGATTAATTTAAATAGGCTAATTGAAATAAGTGAATATTCAAGTAAAGTTAATTGTACTGGACAAAAAGGTGTTCTTAAAGTAATAACTAAAATTTCTATTGGTAGTTCATCTCATGGTAAAATTCCTGAATATGCAATGAACCTAAAGCAGTCATATGAGTGGGCAAAAAAAAAAAAAAATTAAATTTAAAGTTATCAAGACTGCATTATAAAATTTACAAAAACCTCCATTAATAAAAAAAAGGGGGTGGGGATAGTAGGTCAATATCATGTAAGGAAAAATATCCTATAAGTAAATTACATCTAGAAAATTTTTACTTTACCAAATTAAGTTTCATTTGCAATGCTAACAGCAAGATGGCCATTAAAAACACACATGGTGTCTAAATAAGACAAAGGAAAATCGTTTGAACAAAAATAAAAAGGATCCCAAATCAATTATATAGAAAAGATTCCTTTATTAACTTGTGGTCGAGAATACATTTGTATATTTTCAGAAAACAACCCCAAGACCAGATGGATTCCTGCAACAGAGAGGAATTGACAGGTGTGCTCCAACCACTAAGACAAGAGGCAAAAACAGTCCAGAGATGGAAGACGCTGACAACGCCTTGCCATGGGAGCAGTCAGCAGCTGTGCACCGCTGCAGGTTACCTAGGACCAAACCAGAGAGGGTCGGACCTGCATTGCCACCATATGCCCACCATCCAGATATCATTGCTGACATGTACACATAAGGAACTGTTAGACATTGAAATGGGGACTCAGAACTGTTGGACATTGAAATTGGGACTCAAACTTTTTTTTGTTTTATCTTGTTTTGTTATTATATTTATTTCTAGTCTGCAAAGGCAAAACTTTTTAAAGGAAAGAAATGGTGGGAAAAAGATACAGAGGCAAAGAAGCATTGAACAGACTGTCAAACTATATTGGGAAGACAGGGGAGGTTGGGCGAGGGGGGCTGTAAGAGACCAACCGAAGGACTTGTACGCATGCATATAAGCACAACCAATGGATATAAGACACTGGGGCGAGGGGGAGGGCGGGCAGGTGAAGGCATGTGCTGGGGGGTAGGGGAGGTCGGGGGGAGATCAATGGGGGAAAAAAAGGAGAAATATGTACTACTATTTGTAATACTTAAAACAATAAAAAAATGGTAAAAAAAAATACTTCAAAAAAATATATTCTTTCTCATCACTGATGTTTCTCTCTCTCACTCCCTCTCCTGTCCTCTCTCTGAAATAAATAAAAACATATTTTTGGGAAAAATAATAGTACTGTGAATTACTTTTGTAATATGAATCATTAGTCCCTAATTATTATTATATTTTTATAAATCTGATTTTAATCCATTGGATTTTCTTAAATAAATCATCCTTTTAATCTGATTTCCTTCTACTAGAGAGTAATATATAAGAATAATATGTATATACTAATATATTACATGTTATATCAATTAGTATCTACTTATAAACATATATTAATATACACACGTGCATATTAATATATTTATATTTATATATAATATTTGTTAATAATATATCAGAATCTGACATTCTTCAAAAAAGTAATAGAAGCTGCTAGTATGCCTTGACTTTAGCAAGGTTTAAATTTTAATCCTTACAATATATTCATTAAACTAAAACATATTATCTAAACCTGTTGTTCCCAAACCTGACTGTACACAAAATCAAACTGGGAGTTTTAAAGAACAGATTTTTGGGCCACACCCCTTGAGCTTCTGATTCAATGGGAGCTATGGCTTAGTTTCCTTTGTGCAGCCATAGAAATAGGGAGCCAACTGAGGTTAACCCAGGGATGATCTTATTGCTACTATCCCAGGCCCTCCCTCTCCTAGTCCCTATGGGAAAGAGATTTCCAGCTTACATTGAACACAGTAGCCCACGAGGGGGCTACTGGCCGAATGAGGTGTTCATCAGCTCCAAGGGCGGACCATCGCTCCGTAGCACAAGGTGGGAGCAGACCCTGATCACATCGTGCTCATTAGCCTGGAAAGTAAACCTCTCATGATGAAGTAGGCTGTGTCACTGTGCTCACAGGGCTAGAACTTTGTCTACAACTCTAGCAGGGGTGTTCTATATTTACTCAGATCTTACCTGGAAATTATTAGAAAACTGAATATGCTCCAGTGGTAAACAGAGTAATGTCCCCTACTCCAATGATGTCCATGCCCTGCTCCCTGTTAGGTTATATGGCAAAAACAAATGGTTGCTAACCAACTGACCTTGAGTTGGGGATATTATCCTAGATTATTTGGGTGGGCCCAGGGCAATCACAAGGGCCCTTAAAAACAGGAGAGAGTGGTAGGAAAGAGCCAGAGGGATAATAGCATGAGAAGGACTCCAAGTTGCTGGAGAAATAGGACCATCAACCAAGAAACATAGGTGGCCTGTCGAAGCTGGAAAAGGCAAGAAAATGGACTCCCCTAGAGCCTCCAGCAGGAACACATCCCTACTGACACCCTGATTTTAGCCCAGGGAGACCCGGATCAGACTTCTGGCCTTCAAAGTTGTAAGATAATATGTTTTTGTTTTTAATCACTAAATTTGTGGTAATTTTTTATAACAGGAATAGAAAAGTAATACAACTCCATTTTTTCCTTTAGAATGCAAGAAAAGGAAAACTAGAACTTTAAATCTGATAGCCTGTCACTTTTTTACAAGGCTCTGCAAGCCATCATTAATATGTATTTTCCTTTTCTTCTCTTAGAAGAGACAAAGAAAATTCTGTATCTAAGATAACCAGGCTCAGTTATCAGCCAAGTTTTTACCATAGGATTATTGTAAGAGCCAAGACCCATCCATATTTTTAAAATCTCCCTTGGTCTCTCTAGTATGCAGCCAGGTTTGCAAACCACTGGTCTAAAATTTAAATTCTCATCACATAATTACAAGTGGCTAAAGAATGAGTACAGTAAATTATTATTATTAACCAGGGAGGACCGAAGAAACGTGGTGCCCACAGAGACTGGGCCTGGTGATGTAACGTTCCATCATTAACCTGAATAATGGAATGGTGAGCATGCTCATTAGATGTGAATGTGGTGCCAAAATGGAAAACAGGCGGAGGAGAGTGTTTTAATTAATTAAAGAGGGTTGCTAGGACAGAGAGCATATTGACTCAAAGGACAGGGACAGCAGAGTGAGGAAGTGCTGCAGGAGTTGCTGGGAACTGAATTAAGTTCAGTGAAGGCAAATGCAGAAGAATACACATTCTGTAGAAAGGAAGGAAATCAGCACAATAACAGGAGGGGTGGGGGAAACTTTGTAAAATTAGAAAAGGATCCTGAGGGAAGGCTGATCACAGAGTTGGGCGGGTGCGGGGAGATGCTGGAGGGAGCAGGAAGACCACTTGGCCTGGGCCCCACATCACAGAAGCCCTGAAATTCACAATTTTGACATCGGGTTGGTATCTGATTAAGGTGTTTATTTGTTAATGTACACATGTAAAGTTCACCAGAGTTTGACAATCCTCTTCCTGTAACTCTTCCTTTTTTAATGTTTTGGGAGCTTCAAAAAATGAAAGCAACCTAGAGGTATCAGCTTCAAGAATCCTGAGTAGAGATCACGGTGGATCTCAGGATTCTGTCAGTACTGCAGTCTATGAAGCAAGCCTAAGGATGCGGCCAAAGAGTATTTTTGGAAGGATTCACAGGAGCAACGGGGTCTCTAGCAAGCAAGGCTGGGGAAATTAGGACCCAGAGAGGAAAGGAGATTTACTTTGTTTTTGTCCTGAAGAAAGTTTTATTGGTACTTTTTTGTTTTTCTCTTTTTCTCCCAGAGTTATACATGCACATAATATAAAAATGTCACATAGTTCTACCAGGCTTGCAGTGAAAACCAAGCTCCTTCTCACCAGATTCCACAAGATGATTCTTTTTGGTATGTACCTTGAGGTCTCTAAATTAACATGCTTGAAATATTATGCCTCACTTTTTCAATGTTAGCCATTACCTGATTTGTCACCCTGATGGAAGATAAGGCTTTGTATCTTTCTTCCTGTTGCTGGCCCCAGCATACATTCTCATCCTTCCCCATCCTCCACTCTTCCAACACAGTTATACTGTAACCTTGGTTTGGTAAATATTCAGTGTTTGCATTATTGTGACTATAAAACACTATTCAAAACTGAACTATAATAAATTATGATAACTCTTCCTTACCTGAACACCTTTTTGTCATCTCCAGAGCTAATACATGTTTGAGTTTTTGTTTGCTTTATTTTCTATATACTTATATGTGCTATTTGTCCTCAAGACATTCAGAATCTTCAAATATTCCAATAATTTCACCAATTTCTCCAACAATCGCTCCCAAAGCCTCGCATGCAGCAATCTGGACCTGAGGCAGGTCCCAGGGTTCTCTGCCTCACTCTTTGGTACACTTTTTTTATTTGTTCCACATTTTGACTCATGTTCTGGGGGCTTCTTGAGGCAGAGAAATGGGATATAAATATTTGAGGTCCTGCATATCTGATCTTAATCTACCCTGACATTGAAACAATAAAAATAGTGTAGGCTGAGTAGAGAATGCTAAATTGGAAATATAGTAATTTCCTGAGAAATTTGAAGACTGTTGCCATCTGGCCTCTAAGGTTGCTGTTGAGAAGTCTGAAACCATTCTGATTATTTCCTTCCCCATTACGGAAGCTTATAGCATCTTTGCCTTCTCCTCATTGTTCTGAGATTTTAGCCTAGTGTGCCTTGATGTGGGTCTATTTTCAATCTTCGTGCAAATATTTGGTGACCCTTTCATTTCAGAATGCACACTCCGGTGTTGTGGGAAATATTTTGAATTATGTCTTTAATGATTTCTTTCCCCTGGTTTCTCTGTTCTCTCTTTTTAGAAATCCTATTTTCACATATTAGATCTCCTGTTACAGGCTCCACATTTTTCATTAGTCCATTTTGCTCTCTAATTTCAGGATGGTTTACTCATCTTTCTAATATTTTTATTGAATATTTATTTTCTAATATTTTCTAATATTAGAAAATATTTTTATTTTTCAAATATTTTCTAATATTTTTATTGAATATTTATTTTTATTATTATATTTCTAATTTCCAAAAGGTTTTATTTATTCCCTGAATGCTCTCTTTTTCTAATTTGATGGCTACATATCTTAGCTCTGAGGATATTTACTAAAGAGCATTTGACATTTTCTTCAACCTGCATGGTCCATCTTTCCTCCAATTCGTTTCTTTCTAATCATTTTGGTCTCTGTGTTTCATGTGAGAGGCTTTCCTCATGTCTGATGAGCCTTGCTTGTCTGCTCCTCTTTAAGAATGGGGGCTGAAAAGCTGCCTGCAGGTCTGAACCTTAAAGGGCTCATTACGCAGAGCCTTCAGTCCTTCTGGGTAGGCTGTTTGATTGGAGGACTCCCACACTAATACCTTTAAATTTTCCCTCCTGGGAAGACCAAATTCCCCAGAGAGGACTCCTCCAGGCTCATGCCTGAAGATTTTAATCTGGCTGCAGGCACTGTGGGAGCCTACTGGAGAAAGAGCCCTGAGTCTCCATCTATTCACTTAACCCTTCCTTTTTGACACAGCATCCAGTCCTCAACTCTACCTGGTGCCCTCCAACCCACAGACCTTCTGTTCTCGTCTCTGCGGTGGGGCAAGGGACACTGGTGTGACTGTGCAGAGGGAAGAAGAGCTGGGAGTCTAACTGCTTCCTAAAAAGACTTTAAGCCACTTCTGGTTGTAGCATGCCCCACCTCACTTCCAGAGATATTCCTGTGCCTTCGGGGGATTCTGGGAGGTTTCTCGAATTCCCCACTGCTAGTTTAGGATTCAGTTTTCCCGAGTCTGCTATGTCATTGGCTACATTTCTTTCCAGCATTTGAAATTTGGTTTCTATGAGGACTTTTAAAAATGTTTTGTCTCTATTATTTCTTCCCTTTAAAACTATTAATTTACTATCTGTTTGTGAGGTTTTGAAAAAGAAAATGTGTGGGTGTTGAATGCTCCAGTATCTACTTGGAAGGGTTACTTCTCACTCTTTACCTTTTTCTATTGTTTTTTAAATTATTTGTTTATTAATTGTTATTTACTGTTTTCTTCTTCTTCAAGTTAAGACAATCCATTGCTTTTTTGCAAAGCATCTATAAAAGCATTGCTTGTAGGAACCATGAAATAATGATCAGCCATTTTAAGGCTTGAGAGCTTCCCAGATGCTGGCCTCTGCAGTTGGGGCATGTATGTGCATGTGTATTCAGCAGGGAGACAGCCTCCCTGGGAAGATCTTATTCCCACAAACGATGACACAAGACCAGTAAATAGTAATACACCTCTAAGAAGGAAACAAAGTAGGTCAAAATGAGTCATCATCATCCATGGTGTAACTTTTCTCTAGTCGTTACCTCAACCAGAGAAGACTTGTTTGGGTGGACACTTGAGTTCTCTCACTCATAATTAATTGTTTGAAGCAGTTGTCTCCAAAGTTTTTGATTTGGAAACCATTTTTAACAAGCCCTCAAACATGTAAATGTATTTATTTGCAAATTGTACGTGTTTTACTATATCAACATTAAATATAGCATTGATACATATATAAGTAGAAACTTTTTAAGCATGCAATAGAAAGTAAATGAAATAGAAGTTCTAATATTTTCCTTCAGTATTCCAGCAAATCATCTTGCACATCATGGACTTCTCAACCAGGATGAGTAACAGAACAACTGAGAAGGTTTTGTTAAATGACTCCTAACCAGGCCCTACCTGGCCATTAAGAATTAGAACTTCTGAGGGTGGGACTCTGGCAATGATATTTTGGAAAAGTTTCCCTGCTGATTCCTATGGGCACCTCTGGGTAAGAAATATAGAGCTAAAGATTTAACAACTAGAGTCCATAAAAAATGTAAATAGTAGCCAAATGGCTACCCTGAGTGCAAAGATCAAGACTGGGAAATTTATAGCTTGATTAAAGATCTGGATTATCATATACCTAAAAAAAAACTTTATCTCCTTCCCTCACCTCCACATTTTTCTTCCTCTATATCTGTCCTTTCCCTTCAATCCTTAACATAACTTTGTTTTCTGTTATAAACAATGGGCCTTCATTATAGAAAACAAAGATAAGCAAAAAATAAAGAAAAACTCATCTATAACCTCACAATTCCAAGATAACACTTAAAATTTTTAGCTATAGCCTTCCAGATATTTATATCAACATACAGTATATTTAGAAGAGAGATCATACTGTACATGCTGTTTTAAACCTGACTTTTTTTCACATGGTAATTATATTTCTCCATGACAATGAGAATGAAAGCTCCAACGAAGCACTAAATGGCGTGAGACAGCTGCTTTGCAGCACAGAAAAGGTAGATGCCCCTTGATGGCTCAGACTTCTGACTAATACTCTCTCTTACCACTCGTCTGATCCTCCCTTACTTTTACCTTCCTCTCCTTTTGCTTTATTTTTAAATACTCACCTGAGGACATTTTTCCATTGATTTTTAGAGAGAATGGAAGACAGACATATCGCTGTGAGAGAAACACATCAGTTGGTTGCTTCCCGCACCAGCCCCCGACCAGGGCTCAGGGAGAGGAGGAGCCTGCAACTGAGGTACATGCCCTTGACCAGAATCAAACCCGGGACCCTCCCGTCTCCCTTTCAGTCCACAGGCCAACCTCTATCCACTGAGCCAAACCAGATAGGGCTCCTTTTGCTGTTTACATGCCCTTTTTCTTTTCTTTTCCTTTTTTTTTTTTTTTTTCCACCTTCTATCCTCATCTCTTTGAAGGAAAGCAATCAAGGCCTTCAGGACAAGAGTTAATATTTGACAGAGTTAAACTTCCCTGTAATTTGACAAAGGGTGCATAACCAGGGAGCCAGAAAGACAGCTCCACCCTCATCTACAAAGGAGGTTGCCTAAGCAAGATCCCTCTGTTCTTGATGACTATCTATTATTTCCACTTGGGAGCCCAAATTAAAGTGGCTTATTTGCCTCAGAAGCAAGATGTGGCCAGAGGCAGCCTGAGATGCCCAGGTTGTTGACCAACCATTTCAGGAAAATTGCATTTCTGGAGTTGAAACGAAGGGAGACGGAAGTACAGTTGACACAAGGCAAGGACTGAGGAGGAGTCCCGCATGACACTCCAGAATACGCCAGTTGCAGCACTTCCGCCTGGAGGGTAGTCAGTTTCCCCACTGCTGTTATAAAACTGGTTGCACAAAACCAGTTCCTCTTGCTTTAGGTGGCAAGAATCTTCTCAGTGCTGTTTTCCCCTCTCAAGGGTCCTCACTCTGCTGCCAAAGAAATTTCCACCTGTAGTTACTAATCAACTGATAGTGAGGAAAGTTTCTGAACTTTGAAAACTTCACTGGGCTGGTATGAACGAAAATAAACACTTCGCACTGCAATAAGAGCCAAATTGTGTTTTCTAGAGGCTGTGGGAAATTATTGTTTTCATTAAATGCAAGTCACTGCTTCCAAACCACAATGTTCTTGGGGATGAAATTATCATTGATTCCATTGACTATGAGAGGCTACATTAACCAACTCTCTAATGGCACTCCACTATAGAAGGTTCCAGAAAATGAGTAGAAAGTGATAACTCTTTACCCCACCTTCAATACCAATACCCTCCCTACCAGCAGCAGCTTCCCAGTTGTCTGTTGGAGTGTGGGGGCATCATAGCATGCATGTGCTTCTGCTAGGAAGATGCTTCAGGGGGATAGCAGTTAAGTGCTTCACAGGATGTTAGCTCGGTGGGTGGAACTCTTCCTGTCATCTTGCAGAAGCAAAGCCTGAGAAGCCAATGATAGTAGAAGAATGGAAGGCCTCCCTTCCCCTCCCATACACAACTTCTCCCTTTCCCAGAAACAGCTACTTAAGAAGCAACACTTATCATGTGTACAAAGTCAGATAGGAGATGAGGAACTGGGGAAAAATATTTTGATATAAATATTTGGAAAAAATATATTTCAACAAAAATATCTTAACTGAATATGTCCAGAGGATCTCTTATAGAAATAATATCTGTGGCCTATGACAGAGTTGAAATTTAAAAAAAAAAAAATGTTTTCTTTGAGAAACACTGGGAAATTCTTTTTTCTTCCCCACAAGGAAACAAATCTTCACTTGTACTGGCACCAAGAATTCTAACAATAGGGACTTATTCTATTGTATATGCAGGCAACCTAGCATTAAGAGGCTATATCAGCTCAGCCGGTTTTGCTCAGTGAATAGAGTGTTAGCCTGCAGACTGAAGGGTCCCAGGTTCGATTCCAGTCAAGGGCCAAGGTTACAGGTTCAATCCCTCAGTAGGGGGCATGCAGGAGGCAGCCAGTCAATGATTCTCTCTCATCATTGATGTTTCTATCTCTCTCTTTCCCTCTCCCTTCCTCTCTGAAATCAATAACAATAAAAATGCAGATACTTTATAGATGCCAACTTTTGAATGCTTGAGATAACTTTTGAATGCAGACTCGTGGCACACACACTCACACACACATACACCATCTCCCAACCATCACTCTAACCATGACCTTTAGCCAATAGGTATTTTCTGCAAGTTCTCTGGTGTCTTAGCGCAGGCTGTTACAACGAAATACCAAAGTTTGGGTAACTTAAACAACAGACATTTCTATTTCACAGTTCTGGAGAGTGGAAGTCCAAGATCCCTGTGTCATCAGAGTCAGTTCCTGATTAGGGCCCTTCCTGGCTTATAGATGATCACCTTCCTGCTGTGTCCTCATATGGCCTTTACTTGGTGCGTGCATGTGAAAAGAGCAAGCCCTCTCTGTCTTCTTCTTATCAAGCCACTTATCCCATCACGAGGGTCCAACCTCATAACCCCATCTACACCTAATCACTCCCAAAGACCCTATTTACAAATAACTATCACATTGGGGTTAGGGCTACAACATAAGAAATTGGGAGGGAACACAAACATTCAGGCCATACATCTGGATTCTGATAGGAGCTTGGAATAGTTGACTTTA
Source organism: Corynorhinus townsendii (assembly GCA_026230045.1). Taxonomy (NCBI): domain Eukaryota; kingdom Metazoa; phylum Chordata; class Mammalia; order Chiroptera; family Vespertilionidae; genus Corynorhinus; species Corynorhinus townsendii. The sequence continues at coordinate 89,719,514 of JAPDVU010000003.1, forward strand.
GTCCTTACTTTTGCTGATTAGAAAATGACTTCTGTGGGTGATGGCTTGCCTGCTTCAGTCAGAACTGTTAAGGATAAAAACAATGGAAAACTGGAAATTGTTTTTTAAAATGTTGACACTTCAAAGGGAAATATATACAAGAGTGAATAGTCACTTTCTTCCACTGAACATCCCCTCCTATATCCTGTCTCCTTTTCTTCCTACTTTTTCTACTAACACGTTCCCTTTCTCCTCTTCAATTGGGAATGCCTAACATAGATTTATCATTTTACTTGGAATGTAGTTATTTCAATATGTTGACCTTTTTTTACTTTGGGTCACTAGCTATGGCAGGAGAAAAAGATTCTTATCTTTGTCTCAAAGTGAATCATGTATCAGTGTCGAGGTTACCTATAGTGTAAGAGGTCAGTAAGGGTCTTTGGGGTTTAAAAAACAAGACCAAGGACAAGACTCCTCTACTTTCCAGTTTTTCAAAAACAAGTTTCTATATGCTAAAGTCAGTCCTGATCAATAATCTACTGTGGAAGCAGCAGCTTATGACCCCCAGGTTGCTCTCTGTTTATACCTGACCTCAGATTGCCCTTGGGTGGGGATGTTCATGGAACCCAGAGTTTTCAGGCTACATCCAATAGGGCTGAATCAACACAATGTGCTCCTCTTACCTTTTAGCCTCCTTTTCCCTACCCCAATACATATAGGTAAAATCAAATTGAAATTAACACCAAGGACTCGACAGAGAGTAGAGAAGATACTACAGGGCCATGTATGTAGTCAGAATATGTTGACAGAAGGAGGGGAGAAGCCACTTCAATTTCTTTAGGTGCTTAGGAGAGTATTTTGGGGGATTACATTACTTTTATTTTTAAGCCTCAGCTGGCCAAGCCCATTTCTTCTCCCCTATGCAGGGATGATACCACAAGCTCTCCAATAGGTGGCCTGTCAGTGGACTACTGGTCCTAGACCATTTCCGGAGACCAGCATGTGACATGTGACAAAGCCACAACCTCTGATCACTGTCAGCTATGTGCAGTTTCTCCTTTTTTTTTTTCTTCTCCTGACCTCACAAACAATGGCTGTTGAAAGTTCTACTATCTACAGATTCTGGGCCAAGATTAATTTTCGTTAAGGGGAAATTCTCCATTCTCTGAAACAATGGCCAAAATGTTTTATTTTATGAGTAGAAAATTTACTTTTTCTGATATAAATTATTGAACATTCCTGTTTCTTTTTTCTATAGTTGGAGTACAGCAAAATTGATATTATACAAGAAATAGACAAGGAACTTCTTGGCAAAAGGAGGAAGTAACCAAGTAGTTGAAAGCAGAGGCCCCAAAAGTAGCTTAGTTCTCTATTCAATCCTTTCTTTTACTAGCATGACTTCCCCCATCCAAAAAAAAGAAGAAGAACAACACATTAAAAAAGTTGTATGACTCAGTTTCCCGACTGTCCTAAAAATTTTATGTTCCCTGTACCACCCTTGCCATATAGAGAATTAAAGCAAACATAGAAATCTACCACTTCAAGCAGATAACTGTATGTCTCTACTGTCACTTCCCCAAAATAGGAAGAACTCTTTTATCTAAATGGCAGGTACCAACCCTCACAGCTTTCTCTTTTATAAGTTCATGTCTCAAGGTAGCATTTCAAAACAATGGAGGGAATATTGAGGTAACCATATAACAAAATCCACATGTAGCAAAGACTTAAGTATAAAAATGAAAATATAAAAGTACTAAAGAAAAAATGAATTACATTTTTAAAAATTTTAAATCATTTTTGGAGTGAGGAAATATTGCATAAAACTTAAAAGTCATAAAAAATTCAACTATATAATTTTTTTTAATTTTTAACATGTGGGGAAAAAACCACCAAAACAAAGCCAAAAGACAAGTGATGCAATGGAAAAGAAAAAGTGTTAGCAACTCTTATCTCAAAAAGATAATTTCCTTCAGATAAAAAGGAACTCCTAAATTTTAAAAGAAAAATACCAAAACCCAATAGAAAAAATGGAAGAAGTATACATGCAAACAGTTTACAAAAAAAGTATATAGAGGAGGCTCATAAATATAAAAAGATGCTCAGCCCTGGCAGGTGTGGCTCAGTTGATTGGTGTGTCATCCCATGTACCAGAAGGTCACAATTTGATTCCCAGTCAGGGCACATACCTAGATTGCAGGTTTGACCCCCAGTTGGGAAGCAACTGATCAATGTATTTCTCTCACATCAATGTTTCTTTCACTCTCTCGCTCTCTTTCTCTCTCTCTTCCACCCATAATAAAAGGAAAGAAAATTTAAATTACACTGGTAAGCCATTTTTTTCCCTATCAGGTTGACAAAGAACAAAAATTTTAATAACATACTTTGTGGGCAGCACTGTGAGGAAATAAACATTTTACCCATGGCCTATGAGAGTGTAAATTAGTACAATTTTAACAGAAGACAATGTAGTAATATCTTTCAACTCCCAAATGTACATAACCCTTGACCAGCAATTCTACTGGTAAGAATTGGTCCTATAGATATATCCATATATTCACAAAAATAAGTACTAGGTGTACCAGTCAATAATGTGAATTTTTTTCAATAGATGGAGTTACACATATGTTGATATACATGTGATCTGATATGTATGCTATTTTGTTGTATTGACAGCAAGCTTCAAAATTTCATATGTCAAATTTGCTGAGGGTTGTTAACATCATAGATATTTTTATGCTTAAAAATGTCGAATTTTGTGCCAAAAAAAAAGAACATTTGCAGAAAGTTTTAATTCATTACTTTATTTTGAAGAAAAAGTTATCATACATTTGGGAAGCTTATGGTGAACTTGCTCCATTTCAAGATACTTGTGAACGCTGGTTTAAATGCTTTAAACGTGATGATTTCAATGTGAAAGACAAAGAATGTCCAGGTCAACCAAGAAAATTTGAAGACCAGCAATTACAATTACAAGCATTAGTGGATGAAGATGCATGTCACACTCAAAAGCAACTTGCAGAAAGATTAAACGTTGCTCAACAAACAATTTCCGATCGTTTACAAGCAATGGGAAAGATTTTAAGGGAAGGAAAATGGGTGCCACATCAACTGAAAGAAAGACAAATGGAAAACCAAAAAGTCATCAGTAAAATGTTGCTTCAACAGCACGAAAGAAAGTATTTTTTGCATCGAATTGTGACTGGCAATGAAAAGTGGATTTATTTTGAGAATTCCTAATGCACAACCCAGGTCAGCCATCAACATTGGCTGCAAGGCCAAATTGCTTCGGAAAGAAGACAATGCTCTGCGTTTGGTGGGATCAGGAAGGTGTGGTGTATTATGAGCCTCTAAAACCAAGTGAAACGATTAATACCGATCACTACCGACAACAAATAATCAATTTGAACCACGCTTTTATCGTGAAACGACCAGAATGTTCCAGAAGACACGGCAAAGTAATTTTGCTTCATCACACACTTCAAAACCAGTTAAAGACAAGTTAAAAGATCTTGCCTGGGAAGTATTAACCCACCCACCGTATTCACCAGACCTTGTTCCTTCAGATTACCACTTGTTCCGATTGATGCACATGCACTTTCTGAGCAGCACTTCAAAACGTACGAAGAAGTGGAAAATTGGGTCTCTGAATAGTTTCCCTCAAAACAAGAAAAGTTCTATTGGGATGCTATCCACAAATTACCTGAAAGATGGGGAAATGTGTAGCTAGCAATGGACATTACTTTGAATAAAGCACTTTTGATGTTTCTCTTGAAATGATCGTGTTTTCTTTGATTACAAAATCCTCCATTATTAACTGGTACACTATGTTCAAAGTCATTCACATCAGCAGTTTAAGTGTAAATGGATTACCATGCGGCTGTAAAAATAATAAGAAAGGGATGTCTGGTAGTCCTTTTTTTCTTCTACACTACGTGTACTCTTTCTTTAACTCTTCTCCCACTTAAGATGCCTCAGGATGCGGGTGATGGATATGTGAAACACTGCCACAATTACATGAAAAGATTCAGCATTTTATACTCAGGGAAAAGGTAAACATACGACATTAAACCCTATTAATTTAAGTTTCTATGATTTAAAGGCACATTATTCTATCAAAGGTTGACAAAGCATACCTTTATAATGTGGAGACAGAGACTGCTAATTAAGTTAATGTTGTATGAAAAAATTGTGTTGGAGGTAGAAATGGAGGAAGACATGATTTGGACTTACTTAAAAGAAACAAACACTTCAAGCCTACTAACAATTATGGTAGAGCCTCATTAAGTTGGACTTAACCAGTTTGGCATTTGTGACAAAATTCAGTGCCGGTGCTGAATTTTAGTTTCATTAAATATAATCTTTATTCAAGATAAAGAGGTGTTTTAAAGGCTTTTTTCCCCTCTAATTTCTCAAAACACCATTAAATACAAATTATGTTTTTATGGAATGTTCTTATTTTATATAACATCCTCTATTTTAAGACACTATCAATTATGGTTCACCATTAAAACACTATTTTTAATATATAAACTGTTTTTAATTCTAATTTTGGAAATGGTAAACATAAAAAATGTCCCATCTTAGAACTAAAGAAATTCCATAGCCTGTTACTCCTTCTGGACTTCATACTCTTATAACCCAACTGCTTACTGGTCACAACCACCTCTATTTGAACATCCCTGAAATTCAATCCTCATCCTGTCCATCCTTTCACCCAAATCTGTTTCTATTTCTATTATCCATTTCTATTTCTATTATCAAAACCTTGCTCAAGTCAGAAACCTTGACTTCTCCTTTCCTCTCATCCTCCACATCCATCAGTCACCAAGTTCTGTTCATTGTACTTCCCAGACATATTTGAACCCATCCACTTCTCTATAACCTTTGCCCACACCACCAGCTTCTCTCTCCCAGAAGACTACAACAGCCTCTCAACTGAGCTCCACCTTCTCCTCACTGCAGCTGAAGCCATCTTTTAAAAACCCTGCACTTCTTCAAGTATTTTCAATAGCTGTCCCAGGCCTTTAGAATAAAATATGAAATTCTTATTATGGCATCTGAGGCCCTTTGCAATGAGAACCAGGGTTTTGTTCTCCAGCATCATCTCAATCCACTTGCCTTCCTCCTCTAGAAACTCCTGCTGTATTGACTATTTTTTTAGTTCCTCAAGCATTCGTGTAAGGCTGTGCCCCATTATTGATTTTCCCTCTTTCCCTTTGTTTAGTCTCTGCATGCATACCCTGAGGCATCAGCTAAAACATCTCTTCCTCAAGGAAGCCTTCTCTGACCCCCAGTTAGACTAGGTCTTCTGCTGTATGCTTCCACAGCCCATTGTTCCTTTGCTTTCATAACACACATCACACCCACAATCATTTGTCCAAATCCATCTTCCCTGCTAGAGCACAAATTATATTCCTGCACTGAGCTTTATGCCTGGCACACAGTACGCTTTCCTTAAAATGTTGATAAGTGAATTAAAGAATAAATGCTTTTAAAGAATAAAGAATAAACATTCATATATATGCTGCTTAAAAGCATGGACTATGGAATCAATCTGCTGTATTCGTATCTAAACTCCTGAGTTATTAGCAAGGAGACAAATAACTTAACTTTTTTTGTGCCTCAGTTCTCCCTTTATAAATGGGTATAGCAACGCTAATTACTTCTCATAACTTGGGGGCAGTTATGAGGACTGAATAAATAAGTGTGGTTAAAGCACTTAGAAGGTTGTCTGGCACAGAGTAAGCACTCAATAAATATTAATTATTATCTCATTTACCTGTCCCAACAATCCTAGAAGGAATTATAGTCTCCAGAATTTGAAGATGGGGTAAGAAAAAAGTTACTGTCTTCAAACGGAACTACCAAAAGTCAACCTAAAAAAGCAGAACCTCAGCCCTCAACTGGTCTGCAGGGATGAACTGGATATAAGCTGCTGCAGATAAAGCTTAGGAAACCATCCAAATGAATCAAGGTATCGGATGCATCTTCAGTCCCTGATTCCAAGATTAAAGGAGATTATGTACAGTAAGAGCAGTTAGAAAATCGTCAAGTATTATAGAAACATTTGTGGTTGTAATTACTGTTATTAGTGGTAGACTAATTCTATTACCCAATCAATGGTATTGTAATATGACTGTATGAAGCAACACAGTTGTTTGTAGTCACAAGGACCTATTAGAAGGGCAGATAACTAAAGTGGGAAGAGAAGAATTGGTAATGCTTATCCAGCCCAATCCAATCAAAAGGGATGCTCCCGTGAGACAAAAGAGGTAGAATTCATGAAACAAAGTGTTTTCCGACACTCTGCAAATACTCAGATTCTAATTTTCCATGCTTATCAAGCCAGTACTTTTCCTTTTATCAGTTTTTCAGATACCTGGAAAATAAATAACTTGTTTACTAATCACTAGAAAGTGAGTAGATGTGTATTAATTTAGTCAGTCTTCAAATACTTCTTGAGCCCCTAGTATGTAACAGGCACCAGACAGTGTTAGTAGTAAATAGTTCCTGCCCTCATGCTACAGTCCAGAGGGGAGACAGACAAACCAGGAATCACATAATAAAAACATCTTGACTAAGTGGTATATTAGACTAGAAGATTAAAAAAGGCTTTTTTGACACTTTTTTTTTTTCTGACACTTTAAGTGAAGGAGTTAACCAGACAGTGAAATGCAGGGAAAGCTATCAGACAGAAGGTAGTAAAGAGCTTGGGGGTGTTTGAGAATCTGAAAAGCCAGTACAAGTTGGAAGATATCAAGGGAGAGAAGGGTCACATGAGATGAGCCTGGAGGGGTAGCAGCAACCAGATCACAAAGGGCCTTTGAGTCCACTTGGAGGTAGTTTGGATTTATTTTGAATATAAAATATAAAGATATGATTAGACATGATGACATTTGTGCTTTTAAAAAATCCTTCTGGTTGCTACATAAAGAATGAATTGGAAGTAGGCAGTAAATTAAAAATAGAGAGACCAGGTAGGAGAATTTTGCAATTGTCCAGTCAAGGGATAATGGTAACCTGAATAAGAATAGTGGCTGTAGACAGAAGGGGACAAATTTGTGATATGTTTAGAAAATAAGATTACTAGGACTTGGTGATGGATTGGATGTAGGGGAGGAGCTTGAAGGAACAGTTTCAGGATTCTAGCTTGAGCAATTGGGTTGAAGAGTCGCCATCCATTCACTAAAATACGCAAGGAAATGCAGTTCTGAGTGTGAATGTAGAGGTGAACAAGAGTTCAGTTTGAATATATTAAGTTTGAGAAGCATGTGAGATCTCTCAGGGAAAATGTCCAGTGGCCATTTTGATGTATGGCAATGAAGTTTAGTAGAGAGGTTCGGACTTTCCCAGACACTGGTGTAAAAAAAGTGTTTGAAGCCTTGGATTAGAGAGGTCATCTAGGGAGAAAATGTAGAAAAGAAGCAAAGAGAGTTACCAGTCTCATGAATCAGATGCTTATATTCTATGTCAGCTCTAAGTGTGTTAATAAGATCAGGTTTCTGAACTGGAATGATGTGAGGATCAGTTTTTCATCCACAGTGATTCCAGTAAGGTAGCTAGCCAAACAAGCATTCCATGTATGAGAACTCTACTCTAAAACACAATAGATATTGTTATCCCCATTTTACAGAGGAAAAAGTGAGACTATGGAAGTTTAAGGGATCTGGTAGAATTGCAGATTCATTGGGTGACAGAATTGAGACTAAATTCAGGACAGGTAATTGCATTAAGAACTCTTTCCACCCTTCAAGAATAGATCCTTACAGTGACCACAAGCTTGTGAAGAAATACAGAAGTCCATGATCCTGGTGGGAAGACCACAGAACAAAGAGAGCTATTAGGCACCCTGGCTAGGGTGCTCAGTGGTTAAAGCATTAACCAGAACACTGAAGGGTCACAGGTTTGATTGCCCATCAAGGGCACGCACTTGGGTTGCTGGTTCAAGCCCCAGCCTGGTCAGGTTGCGTGCAGGAGGTAACCAATCAATGTGTCTCTCTCACATGGATGTTTCTTTCTCTCTCTCTTCTCTCTCTGTCTTCTCTCTCTCTTTCTCTCTTTCTCTTTCCCTCCCTCCCTCCCTCCTTCGCCCCTCCCTTTCACTTTCTCTAAAAATCACTGGAAAAAATATCCTGGGGTTATTGGCAAAATTAAATTATACTAGTAAACCTGTAGGAAGAGGAGATCATCGTGGATTCAGGAAGTTCTGTGGGTGTGTGGTCTGTGAAGACAAAGGAGGAGTGAGGGTAGTTGAAAGGGAAAGGTGGAAAACTCTCAGACTTAAGGATAGAATGATGGAACTGCAGAGCATACCAGGATGTAGAAAAGAGCCAATGGCAAATGGGCTTCATTTTACAAGTCAACTTGTGGGCTAGGTTGGTGGTGGCTCAATGTAGGGGGAGTAGCAAAATCTGTCAAAGGTAGGAGATAAAAAAGTGGGGGCAGCCCCAGCCGGGTGGCTCAGTTGGTTGGAACATCGTCCCAACCCAGACACCAAAAGTTGCAGGTTTGATTTTGGTCAGAGCCCATACCTAGGTTGTAGGCTAACATGGTCAGGGCACATAAGGAAGCAACCAACATATGTCTCTTAAAAAAATAAAATAAAATAAAATAAAAATATAAAATAAAATAATAAAATAAATAAAATAAAAATTACAAAATAAAATATAGTAAAATAAAATAATAAAATTAATTAATTAATTAATAAAATAGTGGGGGCAGAGCATCATAGTTACGTTTCCCAGACCAGAGGATCTGTGTGGGTTACCAACAAAAAAATTTGATAGCTAAAATAAAGTCAGATTATTTCTTCCTAGAAAACCAGGTTCAAAATGTTGAATTTAGCTTAGAGTCCACAAGGAACCTTTATAGATTGAAGAAGGAGGAAATACCATGAAATCTTCAGGAAAATGTATATATGTTGCTGGTGGTGCGCTGCATAAAATAAAGAGGAAAGGGGCTGGAATCCTAGCAAAAAACTAGGAAGCTGTTAGTTTGATGTAAATTAGTGGCTTTTCTAACTTTTTTTAAGCAGGGAATTCTTTCTAAAAATGAAATCTTATATGAAATCCCAATGTGTAAAGCAAGGGGAAAAAAGTTTTTTTATTAGGACAATTTATTTTATAGTTTTAAATGTATAACGTATGCTTATAGTAAGGTCAACCAAAAGATAAAGGAAGTTGATTTAAACACAAAAGTTTTATCTCTAGGATGATGGAAGAGAGCTGCATTCTTGTATTAGCTGTAGCATCCAAACATCCATTTTATTTTGGTTTTACAGTAGTAAGGAAACCCTGATACACTGGTTCACATAGATAAGTACTAGTATATGGTAATTTTTGTTTGTTTGTTGTGTATTTTACAGTTTGCCTGAAGTCACAGGGTACTCTTCAATTAAACTAATCCAGAAGATAGTGCTGTAGAATTTTTTTTTCTTAATAAATATATGAATAGCAAGAAGGGTCCAAAGCAAATAAATGTGTAGCCACCTACGGCGTGATCGGCCATAGTGTAGGCTATGTGCTACTGCACAATCACCCTGGTATGAGGATACAAGTGCATGGAATAAGTCTTGGGTCTGGCCGGGCAGTTAATGACATGCAGTGTGCCTGCCCCAAGGTAGTGGCTAAGTTTGCAGTTTTGTATGAGCAGATGTGCCCAGACTAGAAGTGAAAACAGAGAATTATACAGTTTCAGCTTTCTCAATATCGAAGACATTAGGCTTTGCATTTGTGTTTGCACCTGCTGGTGCCACAATTTTTTATTTCACTTGTATTGCATCCAAGAAGAGAAACTGTGGGGTGGTATTGCACCCAAGAAAAGAATCTATGAGGTGGGGGAAGAAGAGGAAGAGGTGACACCTTTGAGACTTTCTAGCTATAAAAGTGTTTTTGTAATTTATTTAGTGATAGGCATGTATTAAAACAGATCATTTACAAACTAAGTGAGCAATTCCTCTTTGCAATACAAACATATACCATCCCTGCCCTATGATTAAAGGAGCTTTGCATTTAACAGAAAATTTAAAAAGTGCTAATAATTCTGTTCCTTAGATTAAGAGGATTGCTGTGAATCATTTATATTCCAGATATTTCAGGGCCATAAGGAGCAAAGAGACTTGGGAAATTAGGTGTCATCAACATTTAAACATACTTAGGATTTGTCTTTTGCTATTGTCAAAAGATTTACTTGTTTGTTTTTATGTCTTAAACAGAAAAGGAATTTTTAGGAGTACAAAAAAACTGCATTTTTTTTTTCACTTAAAATTTTTTTCAATTATAGTTGACATACAATATTACATTAATTTACATTAGTAAATCTAGTACCTATCTGACATCATCTATAGTTATTACAATACTAGAGGCCCAATGCATGAAAATCGTGCAAGAGTAGGCCTTCCTTCTCCCGGCTGCCAGCACTGGCTTTCCTCTGGCATTCGGGACCCGGGTTTCCCTCCAGCCACTGACAGACACCTGGGACCTGGGCTTCCCTCACAGCCCTGGCTTTGTCCGGAAGGATGTCCAGTCTAATTAGCATATTATGCTTTTATTATTATAGATTATTGACTATATTCCCTATGCTATACTTTACATCCCTGAAAACTATTTATACTTACTGAGATATCAAATTAATATTTTATTTTTTAAGTTACAAAATTAAAAATTCAGTTTTCCTTGAGTTTAAATTAGTAAACTTCTTATGCAAATTAAGAATTAATCTCTCTATATGCATAGCCCATAGACACTGGCAATAGAGTAGTGAAGACCTGGGTGGGTGCATAGAGGCTGGAAAGAGGAGGTGGGTGGGGGGCGGGAGGGGAAATGGGAGATATCTGTAATACTATCAACAACAAAAAATATATTTTAAAAATAAATAAAATTTTAAAAATAAAAGAAAATTTAAAAAATAATCTTTCACTTTGATTAATATTTGATTAGCTGATGTTAAAGAAACTAAATTAAACAGTACAAATTTGGATAATTAAATCCCCTTAAACATTTTAAACTGCATTTATAAATTTAAGAGTTGATTTTTATTTGAAACACTTCAAATGTCTGCCGAACAATTTTATAACTCAACTAGAGGCCCAGTGCATGGATTCGTGCACCGGTGGGGTCCCTTGGCCTGGCCTGCACTCTCTCGCAATCTGGGACCCCTTGGGGGATGTCGGACTGCCAGTTTCGATCCGATCCCCGCAGGCCAGGCTGAGGGATCCCACTGATGCACAAATCTGTGCACTGCACCTCTAGTATGCATATAGATCTTTGGTTAATCTCTTCCCAACCTCCCCTTCCCCCTCTTCCCTCTGAGATTCATCAGTCTGTTCCATGTTTCCATGCCTGTGCATTAAGCATCTGCCCCCTGGTGGCCAGTGCACGTCATAGCTATTGGTCAAATGGTTGGACAGTCACTTGGGCTTTTATATATGTAGATGAGTACTTCCTAAGTACTTAAATAACTCTTAAAATCTAACACATTAAATGCATAAACATGGCAAATTAAATTCTTTTAACCATTAGAGAAATACTGAAAATTATGGGTCAGCTGGCCACATTTTCCATTAAAAATACCAGGACAATGCTTTCCTGGGCCTCTCTTTACTGATCATTGGTCATTCGCTCACCCTGTTCTAGCCGCCCCAAATTCTTCCCTTCTGAGGGCTGCAACTAGGTGGGGCAAACAAGGTTCCCAGGGACAGAATGGAGGAAGTCACCTGCTTGCAGATGCCAGCCCTGCACTTGCTCCAGCCTGAGCACCTCCCATGACTCACCCTGAGCCCTCTGCCTAGAAGGCCGGCCTTCCCTCAGCCACCCTGCCTCCTTGCCTCTCCAGCTCCCAATCCTCCAGCCCCAGCTCAGGCGCCTTCCCCTCAGTACAGCTCTTGCTAAATCCAGTGGTACTTTCCACAACCCAGCAAGTAGTCATCTCACCTTTCCCCAAATTCCCGGAGTCCTTATTTAGACCTTTCTGAAGGCTCTGTTTACCTTGTTTAGTTCATAGGCTTGCCTTTTTATCTCTATGTTAAACTAAACTTCTTAAGGGCAGTCTTTTTCTCAGTCATTATCTAACACAAGGGTTTGGCATGGCATAAGGACTCATAAGCCAGTGAGGGTTAACTATAGGCAGCGATTATTGGAAAAACATTTGATGGATCAAAAAGAGGTGGGGAAAAAATACCAGAACACATGGTTTGACACATGGTCTAACAACAGGAAAGAATATTTTTAATTAAGGCTGTCCCAGAAAATCTAGAACATATGGTTACTGTTTTCACAGGCCAAGAAAATCCTAATTGACCAATCCCAGGTAGACAAGAAACAGCCACCCCATCTGAGAAGCTGCTGAACTATTTCCCAACAGTCTTCAGTTAATGTTCTTCGTTAAGATTTCTGTTAATCCTTTCAGAGGAAAGGTCAGTGCCTGAACAACAAAAGACATGCTGGAGAATTTACATTCAGATTTCTTAAATTACGTTCTTTAATATTCTCTCAACTGCCTCAAATAATTTTTGTAGTAGGCAGGATATAAACAATGAATGCAAAAATGTTTCTACCACCTAGGTTAAAAAATAAAATCCAATTTAAAGTTGGATTTCTGTGAGAAAAAGAGAACATCCACACCCCAAGAAGTTCTCAGGCACCTTATAGAGCCTTCATTTATATTGAAAAATATATTTTAAAATAACAAGATTGTTATATGTAATTTTGTCCTTTACTTCCCTGATGTCTTGCTATTTTTCTCACTATTTTAATAGCTTGCTTTCTGAAATAAAATTCATGGCAGATATTTCCTTATCCAGTTTTGCAATTTAATAATCTTAGCAATTATTGGAAAAATAAACAGTTTTAAGGGCTTAAACTCAAGTCTTGGCGGGTTAAAGCATTTTTCATTCCACCTTTCAGTGAATCCCAGAGTTCAGAGATCAGTTGCCAACTCATTCTGAATATTACCAAGTAAATGCACATTTTTCTGCTTTTATGGTCAGTGAATATATTGACCAAGATGATGTGGTAATCACTGTTAAAACAAAAAAGCCACCCATTTTAACAACTCTGTTGTTTCTAACACAAAATCTTATATGTATGTATTCTTTATAAAGGCAAAAATGTATGTTCTGAATCAGATTTCCTGGATACTAGAGGTGTTGTGTTGTATGTTTGTTTTGTTTTTTTCAATCTTCCACTATTTTTCAGGTCTCAACTTTCACTAGAGTTGTTCAAAAAGGGGAAACACTGAAACACAGCAATAGAAAGGAAATGCTTTGCAACCATTAAAATAAAAAAAATTGTATTCAGCCTTAAAAAACAATGAATTCTGACACATTTTAGGACATGGATAATCTTGAAGACATTATGCCAAGTGAAATAAGCCAGACACAAAAGGACAAATACTGTGTTATTCCACTTACATAATGAGATACCTAGAGTAGTCAAATTCATAGAGACAGGAAATAGAATGGTGGCTGCCCAGGGGAGGGGTGAGAAGGGATGAGAAGGGAATAGGGAGTTATTTGTTTAATGGTTACAGAATTTCAGTTTTGTTCTTGTGACAAGTGTTCTGGAGATGGATAGTGGTGATGCTTGCATGACAATGTGAATGTATTTCATGTCCCTGATCTGTCCACTTAAAAATTATTAAGCTGGTAAATTTCATGTTATGTATATTTTTCCAAAATGTTTAAATCAAAAATTTAATTACGAATAAACTTCTAAATATTCATATCATCATTTAGTTACCTGAATAAAAACTCTGTCCCAATTCCCAAACCTAGGTCCAAAGTTGACTGGTGAATTACCCTTTGGAGAATTTAGTCAAATCCTAAGTAGGCAATAAATGCAGGTGGTGACAATGGTGTGACAGTATTTTCTTTGTCTCCTTATATAAGTAAATATCAATACATTTTAATATCATTTAAATGTAATAATAGTTACATTTCCCGAGTATTTACTATATGCTGAGTACTAGTCTAAGTATTAAAATCTAGCAACCCTAAGATTTTAGGAAACTAGATATGAGGAAACTAGACTCAGAGAAATCATTTGATCTCCATGCTACTAAGTGATAATGTGTGATATTAAATCATGCCGGCCTGGCTTCAGGGCCCACACTTTAAAGCAATAGTCTAAAGCAAAGTTTTGGAAAACAAAGAAACCCAGTTAAGTACTACTATTTTCATGGGTGTAATATCTTTGCTTAACCTTTCATTTCTTAAATAAAAATTCATTAAGCACTTACTATATTCCAGGTAATGTGCCAAGTGCTAGAGATTAATAAAACTATAAGACATGATCTTCAGTCCAATAAAGAGAGAGAGAAATGAAAGGTACATGAGAAAGAATGCTGTCAGGTCACAAAGAAGGATCACTTCTACCTGCAGTAGGGCACTGTTTTTACCCTTTGTATTCTGAGAAACATTTCAACTCTTTATTTTCACTGGTATGACATGTAAATAGATTGGACATGTTTTGCAACCATTAAAATAAAAAATGTAAAATAGTTATCAGAAGATATTGAGGATACGAGATACAAGATGATAGAAAACACTCGATGTACATTAACCACAAGGTGGAGACCATCTAGAAAGGCTAAGTTACAAGGTTGAGAAGATTAGGAGAAAAAGGTAATTAAAAAAAAAACACAACACAAAGTAAGTAATATTTACTATTTATAAAAGGATAAACTACAAAAGAATTCAGGGTCACGTGCTTTACTATTAAGGATCCTACAATCTAACAGGGAGAAAAAGAGGTACAAATAAGAAACATTTTTAAAGCAATAATTCATGTGGACAAACTCCCATAACATAAAAGATATATAGGTGATAATCAGGGACTAGGCAGAGGAATAAAAATAAGATTCCAGAGGTTTGGGGTCCCATTTGGAAATAAAGGAGGGTAATGTAGGGAAGAGGGAAAGGGGCACTGCAAACTGGGAAGACCAACAAAGCCCTGGAGATTGGAACAAACTGAGTCCTGTAAAACTCACATGAGAACTTTAAGAAAAAGCAAGCAGTGTGAGTGACTGTCCTATAGGTGACTGTTCACAGATGGCAGGGAGAGGAATAAGAGGTACTACAAAGTCATGGAAGAACACCTAAAACTATACTTCCAAGTCATACAAATTTAATTTTGCTAGTCATTGAAAGGAGAATCACTACTATTGTGTGGTTCCAGCTAGCCCAGCGTTCAGCAAACCGTGGCTCGCGAGCCACATGCGGTTCACGAGCCGCAGTTTGCCACTCTGTTGACTAATGAGTTTGCTGACCACTGTCATATACTACCCTTTACCTCTTTGCACACAATATGCCACAATTGCCTAATCCTCACAGCTTCAAACTACACGGTAACATAGTCTAGTCCAGTGGTCAGCAAATTCATTAGTCAACAGAGTGGCAAACTGTGGCTCACGAGCCGCATGTGGCTTGCGAGCCACAGTTTGCCGACCACTGAGCTAGCCAAAGGCTGAATTTCAAATATGTCAATTATTTCCCTTATTAGAGGGCCGGTGCACGAAATTTGTGCACTGGGGGGTGGGAGGGGGGAGGTGTCCCTCAGCCCAGCCTGCAAACTCTCCAATCTGGGACCCCTCAAGGGATGTCCGACTGCCCGTTTAGGCCTGATCCCAGTAAGATCAGGCCTAAACGGGCAGTCAGACATCCCTCTCACAATCCAGGACTACTGGTTCCCAACTGCTCGTCTGCCTGCCTTCCTGATTGCCCCTAACCACTCCCCTGCCAGCCTGATTGATGCCTAACTGCTCCCCTGCCAGCCCAATTGCCCCTAACTGCCCTCCCCTGCAGGCTTGATTACCTCCAACTGCCCTCCCTTGCAGGCCTGGCCCTCCCAACTGCCCTCCCCTGCTGGCCATCTTGTAGCAGCCATCTTGTGTCCACATGGGAGCAGCCATCTTGTTGGAGTGATGGTCAATTTGCATATTACTCTTTTATTAGATAGGATAGAGGTGTGGTGCACAGGTGGGGGCCAGCTGGTTTGCCCTGAAGGGTGCCCTGGATCAGGGTGGGGGTTCCCTTGGGGCATGGGGCGGCCTGGGCTAGGGGCCTATGGTGGTTTGCAGGCCCCCTAGTGACCCAAGCAGGGGCCCTGGTATCTGGGATTTATTTATCTTCCTAAACTTTGTAGTCTTGAGCAGAGGCCAGGGTAGGCCAGGCAGGCAGAAAGCTTGGCTTCCTCCATCACCAGGGAAACCCAAGCCTCCTGCTTGCTCCGTGGCCACAGCCTTTTTTGTTGGGATTTATTTATCTTCTATAACTGAAACTTTGTAGCTTTGAGCTGAGGCCAAGGCAGGCCAGGAAGCTTGGCTTCCTCCATCACTGAGGGAAACCCAAGCCTCCTGCTCTCTCCAGCTCCGTGGCTGCCACCATTTTTGTTGGGATTTATTTATCTTCTATAACTGAAACTTTGTAGCCTTGAGTGGAGTCCAGGGCTGGCCAGGGTGTGCAGGAAGCTTGGCTTCCTCTATTGCCAGGGAAACCCAAGCCTCCTGCTTGCTCCAGCTCCATGGCCGCAGCCATCTTGGTTGGGTTAATTTGCATACTCATTCCTGATTGGCTGGTGGGTGTGGCTTGTGGTGTAGCAGAGGTATGGTCAACTTGCATATTACTTTTTTATTAGATAGGATTAAATTGTAATCAAACAGAAGGCCTCTAAGTTGTCATAGAGCACTCACTCTTGACTCTGAACTGGATATTGGATAACTGACAAGAGCTAAGTCTGAACACAGTGTAGGAAAGGAGTCAAAATGGAAAGTCTGCTTTGCAAAGTCTAATAATAGCAGCTCTTACATATTGCACTCAGCACTGTGCACCAGACACTATTCTAAGGGTTCTCCCTGGGTTCATTCCTTCATCCTCACAGTCCTGCTGGAGGTGGAAAGTGCTGCTGCCGCTGCTGCCATAGCCCAGGCTTAAACTACCACTACTCTGTCTTTCTAATGCTTTTCAAAGAATTAAGTAAAATTCTGTCTGTTCTTGGAACAGAGAGGCAATTAGTTGTACATATAAATGCAATATAACAAACATTTTCCAACTGTGATCTATCCAGCCTCCAGAATCTGTTTTATTTTTAATGAATTTACTTATAGCCTGCCTCAGCCATGAAGGATTTGAGACCAAAAGAAATATAGGAAGTGGAATCTGAATGAGGTAGAGTCTATATATAATATCATAAAGAAATATTCTTCTGAAATTTGAAAATGGTTAACAATGAACCCACAGAAAAGTTATTAAACTGGACAGAATTTGTTCCTCAGACCTCTGTTTATTTACAACTCTAGAGACTTAGAACCTTCTTAGGAATCAAGATATATGCTCATCTTGGAACTCAGCAGGTGTCAATTCACAACCCAATCTGTGCCCTGACAGATAATGAATGACTTTGTAATATCAGGCATGAAAGAATAAATATTCATTTTTTGACACTCAGTCACATTTCATCATAACTGATGAAAAATTGTTCGGTTCCTGTTAACCTGTTAAATAAAGAAGCTAAAAGCATACAAACACACAAAAAAGAAGACTAAGAATAGCAAGCATTATAGTACAGTATAAGCAACACTGTTCCCTAGGCACAACCAGCAGTGCTTGGAGTGCAATGATAATGGTGATTGCTGGCACACAGCTTTTCCAGCCCTGATGCAATTGCTGTTTGTTATATGTTATAGGCTGAATTGTGTCTAACCCAAATTCATATAATGAAGTTCTAACCTCAGCACATTCAACCCCTCAGAAAGTGATGTATTTGGAGATAAGATATTTAAAGGGGTAAGTCAATAGAAATGAGGTCATTAGGGTGGGCCAGAATCCAATATGATTGGTGTCCTTATAAAAAGAGGAAATTAGGACCCACACACGCATACCGTTTGATGATGTGAAGACATGGGAAGATGTCTGTCTACAAGCCAGGGAAAGATACCTTGGAAGAAACCAGCTCTGCTGACATCTTGATCTTGAACTTCTAACCTCCAAAACTGTGAGAAAATTAATTTCTGTTCTTTTAAGCCACTCAGTCTGTGGTACTTAGTAAGACAGCCTAGAAAACGAATGCACTGTACCTTCACTAGACTGTAAGCTCACTGAGGGCTGGCCTGTGTCTGGATGTCTTCTCTACCCTTGTATCCCAAGTACATATCATGGGCTCAATGCACAGGAGATGCTTAATAAATATTGTTGAATGAATAGCCAACTGTAGTTTGATGTCTGGTCCATTTTACTAGAGTACAGACTTATAACCATTACTAAAAATGACAAAACCGGACTTTTTCCCTTTACAAAAATGTAACTTTATATTCAGCTTTTTAAAAATGATGCCCATCCAACCCTGGCTAATGTGGCTCAATTGGTTAAGCATCATGTGTATCATCAGCTTTAAAAGGTTGAAAATTGTCCCATGCACTAAAAGGTCACCAGGTTCGATTCTCAGTCATGGAACATACCTGGGTTTTGAGTTCTATCGCTGGTCAGGGTGCATGCAGGAGGCAGCCAATTGATGTTCCTTTCTCTCTCTCTAAAAATAAATTAAAAACATATTTAAAAAATAAATGGTGCCCATCTATTGTGAAAAATAGAGAGCAATATAAAAAAGAGAAAATAATCACTTAAGACCCTGCTCTTAGAAATATCCACTTTAAACTTTGACACTTTCTAGTCTTTTTCTAAACATATTTTAACACAGTGGAATAATACTGCATCACTTACCTTGTCACATTTCCCCCACATCATTAAAAATTCTCCATTAACATTTTAAATGCCTATAAAATTTATAATATCATGTGTATCTTTCATAATTAAAATTCTCATTTTTAGACATTCAGGTGTTTCTAATTTTTTTCCATCATAATTAGCACTGCAATCTTTGTGTGAAAACATTTTTATCCACTTTTCCAAATTATTTAAAGAATAACATCATAGAGGGAACCCAAGATGGCGGCGTAGATAAACACCTAAACTGCTGCCTCGCGCAACAATTTCAAAAATTCAACTAAAAGACAAAACGTTTATCACCCAGAACCACGGGAAAGCTGGCTGAGTGGAAGTTCTACAACTAGAAGGAAAGAGAAAAGAGCATCGAGACGTGCACGAGCGCTGAAAAGCTGAGGTACGGAGTCGCGTGATCCGGGCTGGTGGCGGGCCTTGCTTTTTTCAACCCAAAGGGAGACAAGCCCCCGACTACTCTGAAATCCAGTTTCTGGGGAGACGTGGGGGACCCAAACTCCTACGGGGAAAAGCTGGACTGTCTGCCAGTGAGGGTGGCTTACTTGCAGAGCTGCGCACAGGAATAATTGTTTACGGCACTGGGGCACGGGACTCCAGGACACCCTTGGGGACACAGAGCCAGCTAACTAGCAGCCATTGCTGTTTGCCATGCCCTAGCCTAGTGACACCCTGAGACCCCGCCCTGCACAACCTACAAACCCACCCAAGCTCCAAGCAGCAGCGTTAGCAGAAGAAAGCCCCGCCCTATCGCAGCTTAACCTAGCAAACTTGCAGCCTGGGTCAGACAGCTCCAAAACCTCCAAACCCCAAGCAAAGAGGAGAAAACTGTAGCTCTCACTGTAGCTCCTGCTGGATGGCCTCAGACAGTAGCTGACCTGCACCCCATTGGAGATCCAGAAGCCAGTGTACCTAGTGGTCAGAGTGAGACACCAGATTTCAACTCCTCACATCCATAAGTGACACATTCAAAGGCAGACTCAGTGAGCACCAAAGCCCCACTGAAACAAGTCCTGCCCCATTAGTGTGTCTTCAGCGCAGCAGTTCTTCCATTATAGACACAGTGAGTGCTCACAGCTAATTGGCCTGAGGTCAATTCCTCCCAGTATACCAACAGCAATTAAGGCTTTAACTGCACCAAGTCTTTGCACTCAGCCCACAAAGGGGTGTACCAAGAGTGTCCACATCAGGTGATTGGGAGGCTGAGCTACTGCCCCCTATAGGTCACCTACCACACAAAGCTACTCCATCAACACAGGGAAGCAGCCAAAATGAGGAGACAAAGAAACATGTCACGAATGAAAGAAACGGAGGAAAGCAAACTACTGGATGACATAGAGTTCAGAACCACATTTATAAGGTTACTCAAGAATCTTCTTAAAACCGCTGAGAAACTTGATGAGACCTTCAAGGAGCTTAATGAGAATGCCAAAAAAATGGAAAAGGATCAGTCAGAAATGAAGCATACACTGTCTGAAATAAAGAATATACAGAAACTCAACTGTAGATCAATGTACCCCAAGAATCAAACCAAAGATCTGAAATATGTGGAAACAAAAAACATCCAACCAGAAAAACAAAAAGAAAAAAGAATCCAAAAATATGAAGATAGTGTAAGGAGCCTCTGGGACAACTTTAAGTGAAACAACATCCGAATTTTTGGGGTGCCAGAAGAAGGGAGAGAGCAAAATATTGAAAACCTATTAGAAGAAATAATGACAGAAAACTTTCCCTACCTGGTGAAAGAAATAGATGTACAAGTCCAGGAAGCGCACAGAACCCCATACAAGAGGAACCCAAAGAGGACCACACCAAGACACATCATAATTAAAATGCCAAGGGCAAAAGACAAAGAGAGAATATTAAAAGCAGCAAGAGAAAAACAGTTAATTACCTACAAGGGAGTACCCATACGACTGTCAGCTGATTTCTCAACAGAAACTATGCAGGCCAGAAGGGAGTGGCAAGAAATATTCAAAGTGATGAACAGCAAGAACCTACAGCCAAGATTATTCTACCCAGCAAAGCTATCATTCAGAGTTGAAGGTCAGATAAAGAGCTTCACAGACAAGAAAAAGCTAAAGGAGTTCATCACCACCAAACCAGGATTACATGAAATGCTGAAGGGTATTCTTTAAGGAGAGGAAGAAGAAGAAAAAGGTAAAGATAAAAATTATGAACAACAAAATGACATCAAATACATACCTACCAACAAGTGAATCTAAAAATCAAGTGAATAAAAAATCTGAAGAACAGAATGGACTGGTGAATATAACAGAATCAGGGACATAGAAAGGGAGTGAACTGACGATTCTCAGGGGAAGCAGGTGTGAGGGGTGCGGGAAGAGATTGGACAAAAATCTTACTCCTATGGATGAAGACAGTGGCGGGGGTAAGGGCATGGGGTGGGGTGGGGAATCAGGTGGAGGGGAGCTATGGGGGAAAAAATAGAGGAACACCTGTAATAATCTGAACAATAAAGATTTATTAAAAAAAAAAAGAATAACATCATAGCACTATAATTATTGATTGAAAATGTATGGCCATTTGAATCAATTATAAAGACAATTGATTGCTTTCTGAAAAATAAACTAATTTTTACTCTCATAAGCAGTCCATGAGATTTCTCATCACACTTTACCCTTAAATATAATTGCTACCAATCTTATTAATTTGATAAAATAAAATGGCATCTGT
Organism: Corynorhinus townsendii; assembly: GCA_026230045.1. Lineage (NCBI taxonomy): Eukaryota > Metazoa > Chordata > Mammalia > Chiroptera > Vespertilionidae > Corynorhinus > Corynorhinus townsendii. The sequence continues at coordinate 89,740,917 of JAPDVU010000003.1, forward strand.
CATTTTAATTTTCATCCCTTGAACATTAATGTAGTTTTCCTTTCCCTCCATCATTAGCCATTATAATTTTGCCTTTTGAATTGCCTGTGTGTGCCTTTGAAAGGGGCTTTTCTGATGTAGTTTTCTAGCTAGGCCCCTACTGCAATACTGCCTGTCCTTCAAGAGGCCTCTACTTCTAAGTTAATTAGGTGACACATCCTAGGGCTGTCCCAGAATTTTACCACTGGCTGCTACACTGTAATGAAGTCCTTACTGTTCTGAATAGACAGAGAAACTTGTCCCAATTACTTACTTCCTACTAACAAAATTTTTATACCTCAGGTGCATATGGATATATTTAATTTAACCATTTAAGTCTGAAAGCAGTTTTCTTTGTGGAATGAAAAGAAAGTTCTTGGCTGTGACCATGAGCAACTTTTCATGTCTATTGGCCATCTGTACGTCCTCTTTGGAGAAGTATCTTTTCAGGTCCTTTACCCATTATTAATTGAATTATTTTGATGTTGAGTTTCATAAGTTCTTTATAAATTTTGAATATTGACCCTTCATCAAATGTATCATTGGTGAATATGTTCTCCTATTTAGTGTGTTGTCTTTTCATTTTGTTGATGGTTTCCTTTGTTGTGCAAAAACTTTTTAGTTTGATGTGGTCCTATTTTTTTATTTTGTTTTCCTTGTCCCAGGAGATATATCAGAAAAAATATTGCTTGAGAAATGCAAATTAAAACCACAATGAGATATCACCTCACACCTGTCAGAACAGTTATCACCAATAAATCAACAAACAAGAAGTGTTGGCAAGGATGTGGAGAAAAGGGAACCCTCGTGCACTGTTGGTGGGAATGCAGATTGAAGTAGCCAATGTGGAAAGCTGTATGGAGTTACCTCAAAAAATTAAAAACGAAAGTGCCTTTTGATCCAGCAACTCCACTTCGGGAAATTTATCCAAAGAAACCCAAAACACGAATTCAAAAGAATATATGCCCCCCTATGCTCATTGCAGCATTATTTACAATAGCCAAGATTTGGAAATAACCCAAGTGTCCAGTAGATGAATGGATAAAACAGCTATGCTACATTTACTGTACATAATGGAATACTACTTAGCTGTAGAAAGGAAGAAAATGTTACCCTTTGCAACAGCATGGATGGACCTGGAGAACATTATGCTATGTGAAATAAGCCAGTCAGAGAAAGAGAAGTATCATATAATTTCACTTATATGTGGAACTTAATGAACAAACTGAACTAATAGGCAAAATAGAGACAAACTCGCCTGGCCGGTTTGGCTCAGTGTATAGAGCATTGGCCTGCAAACGCCCAGGTTCAAGTCCATTCCAGGGCACATACTGTAACTTGGTTGCAGGCTCTGGTTGGAGCTCCTGTGAGAGGCATAGATGTTTCTCTCTGTCTCTACCCTCCTTTTCACTCTCTCTAAAAATCAATGGAAACTTGTCCTCAGGTGAGGATTAACAAAACAAACAAAAAATAGAGACAGACTCATAAAGAGCAGGCAGACAGCTCTGTGTGTGTTTGTGTGTGTATGTGTGTGTGTGTGTGTGTGTGTGTGTGTGTGTGTGTGTGTGTGTGTTTAAGATTTTGGGGAGGAGAGATTGATCGAAAAAGAAAAAAGAAAAAGAACTCATGTACACAGACAACAGTGTGGTGATTGAGGGGGTCGGCGGGGTTGGTGGAAATGGAAGATGGTATGGGGGATAAATGGTGATGGAAAAAAATTATTTAAAAGTTCACACTTAAGAAAACAATGAAATTTTTGTGAGGAAAGCAGGTAGCTCTCTACTTGCAACACAATTTTAGTTTAAATGCTCGTATTTCTTAGCTGCATTTATTAAATTCAGGACACAGAGGAAATTAAAAATACATATATTTGTCAGCTGATTTATTCTAAAATTTGCATCTATAGTAAAACAAAATGTTGTGCCTTGAATAAACCTTAGAGGTCTCTAAACGAATGTATATATGTTCAACATTATTGTTTTTAAATAAGTGGTGGTAAGTAACAAAGCTCAGTTTTGGAGAAATTGACTAGATTGGTTATATTTTGCAGATATTGGTGATAATGAACACCTGAGGGAAGCTAGTCAAGTATCCTATATAATAAAGAGGGAATATGCAAATTGACTGACATGCCATAACAAGATGGCTGTGCCCACAGCAGAGGCCAAGTTCCCATAACGAGCCTTAATGAGCAGTCAGCAGGGACCTGAGGCTACATGGCGCTGGGCTGGGGCAGAGGACCTGAGACTGTGCCCCCTGCCTGGTGGGGATTGACAGGGGACCTCAGGCCGTGCCCCCTGCCCCAGCGCCGGGCTGTGAGACCTGAGGCCGTGCCCCCCGCCATGCAGGGCTTCATGAGGGACCTGAAGTCATGCCTCCCTACCTGTGGGGCTTGATGGGGGACCTCAAGGCATGTCCCCCCCCCCCCGGCCCAGGCTGGGGGACCTTAGGCCATGCACCCTGCCCTTGTGCCGGGCCAGGGGACCTGAGCTGCCACCCCTGCATGGCAGGGCTTGATGGGGGACCTCAGGCTGTGCCCCCTGGCCCAGGCCATGGGACCTCAGGCCACGCTTGATGGGGGTGGGGACAGCCGGGTCTGGATCTAGCCCAATGGGGGTGGGGCCAGCCGGGTCTGGGTCTGGGTCTTGCGTGATTTTGAGGTGCACATGGGTGGGCAGGGACTTGACTCTGGTTCCCGTGGCATGCTCCAGACTCTGACAGGAGGAAGATTTTCATATACATTTACTAATTTTCTTTCATCTCTGACACTTCTATTATAGAGAAAGGACAAATAGCAATATTAAAATATTTCTTCTAATTAATTCCCTATTAATGTGCACAAATTTTGTGCGCTGGTCCACTAGTTGTGAAATAAAGATCATGCAACTCTTAATGCTTTAATCTGCTTTTTTTTTATGTCCTCACTTAGCTGATCTTCACTAACCCTTGCTCTTTGTCTCCTAGTCACAGTGGAAGAGGAGCCCTTTGCCTTTCCAAGAATAACCCCTGCCCCGCCCTTCTTCATCCTGTCCCCTCACACCTCCGGATGTCATCTGTTTCTTCCCTGTCTTGTGTTGTCATCCTTCCCTCTCCATCTGTTCCTCAAGCTAAAAATACATTCGACTTTCCTTTTCCTTAAAAAAAAACAGCTTCATTCTATGCTTTCCTAGCTAACGTTACTCTATTTGTCCCCTTTTTTAAACTCCTTGAAACGTACACTGTGTTTTTCTTTTCCTCCAATTTCCTTCCTACCCACATGGTAGGGTAGGTGCTGCTTTAACTGCACCCCAGCTCCAACTAGGTTTGCCTGTTTTTGAGCTTTGTATAAATGGACTCATAGTGTGTACTCTTGTGCCTGGCTTCATTTTATGCATTTATTCTCTTTTTATTGTGGTAAAATATATGTAACAAAACTTACCATTCTAATCATTTTAAGTATTTGTGCAGCAGCATTAATTATATTCACATTGTTGTGCAATCATCACCACCATCCATTGCCAGAACTTTCCCATCTTCCCAAACTGAAACTCTATGCACATTAAACAATAAGTCCCGGGTCTCTCCTGTCCTCCAGCCCTAGTAACATCTACTTTCTGTCTCTATGAATATGCCTATTCTAGGTAACTTACATAAGTGGGATCATATACTATTTGCCCTTTTGTGCCTGGCTTATTGCACTTAGTATAATGTTTTTAACATCCATCCATGCCAGATGAACTTCCTTCCTTTCTAAGACCAAATAATTGCACTGTATGTATGTATCACATTTTGTTTATCCATCATCCACAATGAATATCCACTTTTTGGCTATTGTGAATACTGCCTTATGAATATTTGTATACAAGTGTCTGTTTGAATACCTGATTTCAATTCTTTTAAGTATATACCTACGAGTAGAATTGCTGAATCATATGGTAATTCTGATACAGGAACTGGCGAGCAGGAATTTTTCCTGGAATTGTGTCTCATGGAATCGAAGAATGAAGCTGGGACCAGAGGAGTTCAAACAAGGCAGTTTATTGCAAACAAAGACAGGCTCCGGCTCCGGAAGGGGATTCAAATGGGTTGCCTGAAGCAGTCTGCTTTTCCCTTCTATCTGCTAAAGGCCTGCTCTTTGTCTATCTGTGCCTCGCTCTGATTGCCTCCTGGCCTTTTTGCAACATTTTGTTTTGCACTTGCAAGAAAAACCTCCTTATTTCAAAATACTCTGTTTTTCTGCCACCATGTTTCCTGCAAAACACATTTTTTTTGTTTCAGCTAGCTCCATTATTCCTTCTGTTTCCACCCCTTACTCTATCTACCTAATTCTGCTTTAACTCCTTTAAATTCTGTTTAACTTATTGAGGAATTGCCAAACTGTTTTCCACAGTGGTTGCACCATTTTACGTCCCCAGAAAAAGCATTTCTTTACATCTTGCCAACACTTTCCTTGTTTAAAAAAATCTTAATAATAGCCATTTTAATGACAGTGAAGTGGTATCTCATTGTGGTTTTGACTTATGCATTTATTTGTAAAATGCTCTCTGTCCTTGGTTCCTGACTTCATATTGGTTCCTTGTTTATTTTCATTTTCCTTGGCAGCTTTAGTGGATTTCCCAGGGCTCCTTCTCAGAATCTCTTGCTTTCTTTGCACACGCTGTCCCTGGAGATTTTATCCACTCCCACGATGGAAGAATTATGGCCATGTTGTTAACTATTAAATTTGTGTTTCTCTAGTCAGGACCTCTCTCTGAGCACAGTATTAGCCTTTAAATCATCACTTTTGGAAAATAAAAGAATGTGAAGTTTGAAACTTGGTTAAAAATATAGACACAATAGTCTTTGTTGAGGGTGAATAGGATTGGGAGAAAGGAAGAAGGAAAAGACTTCCATATTATTTTATTGTGGTAGAAAAACGTAAAAAATTTAACGCCATAATCATTGTTTTAATAGATTTTAATTTTTTTAGAGCATTATCAGGTCACAGCAAAATAAATGGAAGGTACAGAGCTTTCCCATTTACCCCCTGCCTTAACTGTCTCCTCCACTATCAAATTCCTACACCAGACAAGAACATTGGTTGCAATCGATGAACCTACATTGACACATCATTGTCGCCCAGAGTCCACAGTTTACTTCTGTGGGTTCACTCTTGGTGTTTTACATTCTATGGGTTTGGACAAATATGTGGTGACATGTATTTACCATTATAGCCCTGGCCAGGTAGCAGTTGGTTGGAGCATTGTCCCAATGCACCAAGGTTGAGGGTTCCCCCAGTCCAGCACATACAAGAATCAACCAATGAATGCATAAATAAGTGGAACAACAAACTGATATTTCACTCTCTCTCTCTCTAAATTTTTTAAAAGAATTGATAAGCTGGGCTTTATTAAAATTAAAAACTTCTGTTTTCCAAAAGATAATGTCAAGAGAAGCCACAAACTTGGAGAAAATATTTGTAAAAGATATATCTGATAAAGTACTGTCATCCAAAGTATACAAAGAACTCTTAAAACTCAACTATAAAAAATAAAAACAAACAACCCAATTAAAAAGTGGACAATGACTTGAACAGACATCTCACCAAAGAAGATACACATAGCAAATAAGCATATGAGAAGATACTCAACATAATATGTCATAAAGACATTGCAAATTAAAATAGCAATAAGATACCACTACACACTTACAGGCTGACCATAATCTATTGTAACCATTTTTAAGTATATAGTTCAGTATTGTTAAGTATATTCACATTGTTGGGCAACCAATCTCCAGAACTCTTTTCATCTTGCAAAGCTGAAACTCTCTACTTATTAAACAATAGTCTGCATTTTCTCCCTCTTCTGTTCCTCTGGCAACAACCATTTTACTTTCTGTTTCTATTATGCTGACTACTTAAGTACTTTATATAAGTAGAAGCATATTGTATTTGTCCTTTTGCAACTGGGTTTATTTCTTTTAGCATAATGTCTTCAAGGTTCATCCATGTCATTGCATGTGACAGGATTTCCCACATTTAAAAAAAATATTTTTTATTGTTGATAGTATTGAAGATATCTCCCATTCCCCCTGCCCTTTTACCTGCTACCCACCCCCCAGGTCACTTTTTTATTTGAAAAGCTATTAATGTTTCAGTTAGGTGGTATATGTGGTGCTAGTTGTTTGCCCCATCTGCTCCTCTCCTCCCATTATCTATTCCCCAGTCTTCTCTCTGGACTCTGAGCCCAGCAGGCTAACCGCACAGAGCACTTCACCCTTGCATTCTGGTTTCTGATTGGGTCTGGCTAATGGGAAGCACCATCAGGAGACTTAAGGGCAGGAGGTATTTACTTATTCCCTTACCCAAGCACTCCCTGCTTCATCAGCAGCTGCTCTTCATTCCTCTCCCTTCCTGCGGTTGCTAGTCTCTGCATGTTTCACCATCCCTTTTTTGTTTTTGTTGTTCTTTTAAACTCACCCACACTTTTGCAGATAATGTTTTTTATTAATGTCTCTTCTTTAAACCCTTTGGGTATGCCATCTGTGTACATTATTTCTGCTGTGATCCTGAGTCAGACATGCAGCTATAAAAAACATTAATTGTGTAGAAGTGAAAAATGACAATTTGTGTCTTTCCCAATACCTCTTTACTCCCTTTCATCCCATGTACAATTGCCATTGCCATTTTTTGTTATTTTTATTTTGAGGTTTTTTTGGGGAGGGGAGGGTGAGCAGGTGGGATTGACTTGATTTCACTCTTTAGGTGAGCTTTAATTTGCCTCATACAATATGTTAAATCCCTCTCCCTTGCTGGTTTCTGGTTCAGAAACCCAGGCCTAAGCACAGGGGTAAGGTATTTATTTCCCTGTCCCAAGGACTGTGCTGAGAAAGGGCTCATGAGTCACTGTGCATCATCCAGTTCAGATCAATGAGATGAAAGGGAAAATTGCTGAGGTTTTTCCTCTTAAGAGAACCATCCTTGGAAGTGAGGCCCAGAACTGCTAGAACCAGTTTGGGGAGTCAGCAGAGGCTGAGCCAGGAGAATCAGGGAAACAGAGAGTTGGGCTACTGGATTAAGACACTAAAGCCAACTCTAAACCAACAGGCCTCTACACTTTCAATTACGGGATCTAGTAAATTTCATGCATTTCTATTTACTTGCAACAAGAGCATCTTAACCAATGCATGTATATACTGCAAAACTCTGTGATACACAAATGTGATCATATCATAGATTTTCTACTGCAAATTACTTTTTTCACTAAGTCATATATTCTGGACATCTTTCCCAGGTAAGCAGATTTAGCTCTGCTTCATTATTTTAAATACTGATAGTATTTTGTTAAAGGAAAGCATCTTAGTTTATTTATCCTTTCCCCTATTGAGATACATTTAGGTTGTTTTACAGTTTTCCCCTATACCAGACAGTGGCACAATGACATGTATTTTGGTGTGTCTATATTAAAGTGAACGTAAGATAAATTCCTACTAAAATTGTTTGGTCAATAAGTCTAGAATTTAAAATATTCATAAATACTGCTATATTGCCTCGCAAAAGGCTACATCAATTCCCATCTCCACTAAGAAAGCATGAAAATACTTATTTCCTCACACCCTGCCAACCCTGGGTATTATTAAAATTTTGAACGTTTGATAATCTGATAAAAATTATATCTCCTTAGTGTATTAATATTTTTTATTTACAAGTGAAGTCAAAGCATTTTTATAGTGGTAGTTATTTTTTGTAAACTATTCATCTTCTTTGCCCACTTTTCTATTTCATTTTATTCTTCTTGTTGATTTGAAATAGCTCGTGGTTAAAAAAGAAAGCTATTTATTATAGGGATTATAAATTTCATCTCGCTGCTTTTGTTAGTCATTTTAATTTGTTTATGGTACTTTTTCATGAGAAAGTTTAATGCAATCTAACATATTGATTCTTTCTTTTATCCTTTCAGGATATTGTTTTGTGCTTAGAGTCTTTCCCTCACTCCAAGATTATCATTTCAATTCACTGAAGTTTCTTCCAGTAATTTTATGGACTCATTTTTGCATTTAAATCTCTAATCCAAGTGAAAAGATTTTGCTCTATAGAAATCTGTACTCTTCAATGCTTTTTTTACAATGAGCATAAATTACTATTATAATTTTTTGAAATATGGTCACTAGCTAGTATAGTACTGATGTATCTTTCTATGAAAATCTTTTAAAACAAAACCAATAACAGATATAACTTGAAAAATATCAATATGGTAAAAGAATGAAACTAGGCTTCCTATATTTTGTTTTGAAATTTGAAACATCACCATATGTGAGCCTCCCTCTGCTCTGCCTAAATTCCTCTTCCATGTGTACACACTGCTCAGCACATGAAGACTGCCAGCTTGTTATCGGTGGCCATCCCTTCTTGGGCTTGACATTAATCATACAGAAAAAAAGGAAGAAAAGTCAAGAGAAAGAGTAACAGAGTAAGATATAACTAACCTTTTGGAAGCAGAGCCAGCATTTGTTGCCAGGCAGCAAGAATTCTTTTTGAAATATCTGAGCTACCCAATAGTACAAGTTATTTCTTGACTCTGACCCCATAGAAATTCTCCAATTCCCCAGCCCCCTGAGTCCATAGCCCCAAAGTGTCTCCACTACACACAAAGTTAAGAACACAGCTCTGGAGCCAGACTACCTGGTTCACACTAAACTCTGCACTTACCAGCTGTGAGATCTAGTCTCATTGCTTGAACATCCCTGTGTCTCAGTTTTCTCACCTATAAAATGAGGATAATAATAATAATAATAATATTTACCCTACATAGATGATTATCAGAGTTAATACTTACAAAGCACTAATACAGTGTCTGAAATTTAATAGTGCTCAATGAATATTTATCAGAGACTAGTTAATTCTGGGCCACAATTCCATTGTAGAAGTCCAAAGGAAAAAAAGAAAGTTAGGAATTCCAGAATTTTCCAATTGTTCTTTTGTTTGACAGGTTTGGGAAGATCATGCAACTTCTGCCTTTCTATTTTGCTAAGCTATAAAATGTGGGCAATTAGTTTCTTATTACAATTAACTACTGTAGAAAATATGTGGTTTGAGAGCTATTATTATTTAAGTTGTTCTTATTCACCTGACATAAGACAAGCTATTTTTTCTCCAACTGACTCAATGATATATTCACTACTTGTGCAATAAAGTTAGAGAAAGTTATTGAATCATTTTAAACTTGTTTATTGATGCTGTTTATGTAATGGTGAAAAAATCTTAGTCACACAGTAAGGCAATCCTATCTAATAAAGAGGGAATATGCTAATTGACCATCACTCCATCACAAAGATGGCTGCACCCACAGCTGAGGCCAAGTTCCCTTAAGAAGCCTTAACGAGCAATCAGCAGGGACCTGAGGCTATGCCCTCCCCTGCCCCCATGGGGCTTGACAGGGGACCTCAGGCCTCACCCTCTGCCCTGCCACCAGGCTGGGGGACCTCAGGCCATGCCCCCCACCCGGCAGGGCTTGACAGGGGACCTCAGGCCACGCCCTCTGCCCCAGCACTGGGCCAGGGGACCTGAGGCTGGGCCCCCCTGCCTGGCTGGGCTTACCAGGGGACCTCAGGCCATGCCCCCCACCCAACGGGGCTTGACAGGGGACCTCAAGGTGCACCCCTAGTGCTGGGTCGGGGGAACTCAGGCCACGCCCCCTCCCAGTGGGGCTTGACGGGGAACCTAAGGCTGCGCCCCTCCCCACTCCTGGTGTTGGGCCAGGGGACCTGAGGCTGCGCCCCCCTGCCTGGCGGGGCTTGATGGGGGACCTCAGGCCATGCCCCCCATCCAGCAGGGCTTGACAGGGGATCTCAGGCCTTGTCCCCCCCATCCTGGCGCTGGGCCAGGGGACCTGAGGCTACATCCCCTGCCCAGCAGGGCTTGACAAGGGTGGGACTGGCTGGGTCTGGATCTAGCCCAATGCAGGGGGCGCTGACTGGGTCTGGGTCTCATGTGATTTTGAGGCGCATGTGGGTGGGTGGGGACTTGACTCTGGGTCCCGAGGTGCGCCCCAGACTCTGACAGGAGGGAGGTTTTCATATACATTTTACTAATTTTCTTTCATCTCTGACACTTGTATTATAGAGAAAGGGCAAGTAGCAATATTAATTTATTTCCTCTAATTAATCCCCTTTTAATGTGCACAAATTTCGTGCACTGGGCCACTAGTAGCACTATAATAGAAAGAAAAGTTTCTTTCTTGGTAAACAATGCATCTGAGATGCAGGCTCATTTTAGAAAAGTATCTGCCACATCTATGTACAGGTACAAGTTTTTTTTGTTGTTCAAAAATGTGTTACTACAATTAAAATGCATTAATTTATTACTTTACTCCTTTTTTGTGCAGTATGTTCTGCCTCTATCTGGTATACTCTATGATGGCTGAATTCTTTGGATCATTCCTTACAGTTCACAAATTTATATTGTTATTTATTTGTTGTTTTATTTGATTTATCTACTAAGAACTTTCATTTCAGTGATCATATTTTTGTTTTTATGATTAACAAATTAACAAAAGATTCTTGAATTAAAAATTGCCTGCTGTTATGATTGTCATATCCTGTCATATCACTGAGGTTATTGACTATAATAGTTAATTTAAAATCTTATTTGCTTGATTAACTGTTTCCTTGAGCATTCATGCTTTTATATATTGAGTTTGGTGCCTGTATTTCATGGTGTTAATTTTCCTTCTTGGCTTGCTGCTTATCTTTGTATTTGAGCATCTCTGTCATCGGAGCTGGTTCTGTTCCTAAGAGCTTGTCTCTGGTCATTGTGGATAAGCCAGGGAAGAGGTGCTGAGAGGAGCCCACCCCCTCCCAGTCTTCCAGCAATTCACTATTTTCTGCAGCACTGTTTCTCAAAATTTCTGTCATTATTGTCCTCCTTGGAAGCCTTTTTAGACACTCCCCCAATTCACTGCTTAAATTAAATTTTAATACCACAGAGATGCTGCATATCTGTTTGTTTACTGTGGCCCTTTGGAAGGCCACAAGTATTGCAATATCAAAGGGTTTGGGTTTTGTTTGTTTGTTTGCTTGTTTTGCTTCTCTTTTCCCCCACTCTCCACCCAAATTTTTCCCCAATGGGAACAAAATCACCTATACCCAGCAGAAAATGTGTGCTCTGAAGAATATCCCTGCCTTTCTGTACTGAATGTCCTGGAGGTCAATGCTCTTATTACCTTCTGCTTAGAAAGCAGCTGCCCAAAGAACTCTCCTACTCCTTCATCCAATGCCTCTGAGCTTAGAGCATTCAACATTCCCTGAACCACTCTATAGTCTGATACTTGGGGTTTCGTTGTTGTTGTTAATTAATAGACATTATTTATTAGAGTAGTTTCAGGTCCACCGCAAAATTGAGCAGGAAGTATAGTGTTCCCATATACCCTACTTCACCCCATACACAGCCTTCCCCACCATCAACATCCTCAGCAGTGTGGCATGTTTTTGTTTGTTTGTTTTTTACTTATTTTTTTTCTAATTCTTTACTAGAGGCCCAGTTCACGAAATTCATGGATGGGGTGGGGGGGTCCCTCAGCCCAGCCTGTACCCTCTCCAATCCGGGACCCCTCAGGGGATATCTGGGACCGCTGGCCCCTAATTGCTCAGCTGCCTGCCTGCCAGACCACCCCTAACTGCCCCCCCTGGTGGCCTGGTCACCCCCAACTGCCCACCCCCACCAGCCTGGTTACCCTTAACTGCCTCCCCTGCTGGCCTGGTCACCCCCAACTTCCCCCCTGCCAGCCTGGTCACCCCCAATTGCCTCCCCTGCCAGCCTAGTCACCCCATGCAGCCTGCTGTTCAGTAGTTTGTCATCCCTCATAACCCCCTGCCGGCCTTTTTGCCCCACACAGACTGCTGTTCAGTCATTACTGTTACTGTGACAGCATCCCGGACAATTTGCGTATTCCTCTGTTATTAGTATACATTGTTGAAAGTATTACATATGTTTCCTTTCCCCCCATTGTCCTCTCCCAGCCTGCCCCTGCCCCAACCACGGCCTTGATCCCCCAGCAGTGTGGCATGTTGATTGCAAGCTACACCAGGTTTTAAACTGAAGTTTGCTCTATTAATCTGATGATATGTGTTTTTGATATTTTTGGAATTTTTCAAAAATTCATATCTACTGATAGCACTACTTTCAAGCAATAGAATGAATTCCTCTTTGTTTTTATAACTTTCAATTTCAAGGAAGTGAGGCAGCTGGGTAGGGAGGCCTTCACAGTTCTCCATCTCAAGTCAATTTATTAGAAAGATAGTTCTAACATTCAGAAAAAGAGGAGTAGGGTGGGAATTAACTTTCATAGAATAGACTAGTATTTAAAGTTGTCCCAAAGATCCTCCAATTTATAACCCAATAATTCTTCTAATAATAAAAGGCAAGCAAGTTATTCTTAACTAATATTCAACATTTTAAATAAATAGTATATATTTGCCTATATATGATAAAGTAGCAGGCTCTATTTTTATGAGTTCTTTCTTTAATGTACAGCACTGTATTTATGATTGTTGGAATTTATGATATATTTAATTTATATAGTATATTTAAATTACTAATACTATTCATTTAAGCAAGTTTATTGAAAAAATAACACGAATGCCATTAAATTATATTTCTACTGCTTTATATCATTTTTAATCTGTCACTGTATATGTAGACATATTATACACTTCTAATATTTTATGCTTACTAATTTTGTGCTGTTTATTCAGTGTGTGGGGGGGAGGTATATGTTTCAAGTCTACAAAGTTGCTATTTTTACTGCCCATGCTTTCCATATAATTATTAAATAGGCTGTAATCATGTTTACTGACATCCTGTTAGTATTAAAAATTAAGAATATTTTGTATTATATCAAAGAATATGAATACTGTCAAATAGCTTTATACACAATCTTAAACCAATTTACAGTGCACCTTCAGCCTTGCCAAACACTGGATTCAAGTTTTTAAAATTCTTTTGGAAGTTTTAAATTAGCATTTCAAAAATATTTGTGACTGCATTTCCCATGGAATGACTTCCTATTTGTATTCTTGGATGTATAAACGTGTTTGCCGCCCTTGTATTTTCCTAATCTGTCTGTAACAACCAAACCATCGCATACCTTCTTATTTGACACTCCTTCCATTACAGTGCTCTTCCCCTTGATTTGGGGTGGCCATGTGACTCTAGGGGAAGTGATACTGTGGGACCTTCGAGGCTAGGTTGTAAAATGAATAAAAGGCAAGTTTCTGTTGGGCAAAAGAAGTGTATCAAAAAGACACATTTGCTCATAGAACTGAGGCACCTTGCTGTGAAAAAGCCCAAGCTGCAATCACTAAAAAGAAAAGAAAACAGAGAGTTATAATTAAAAAGAAAGAAAGAGAGTGAGAGAGAAAAAGTGCAAGCAACTGTGAAGAGGTCCATGTGGAGCAGAACTTTAGGACCTCAACCCACAATCCTGGCTGAGATCAGCACAAAGCCAGCACCAACTTGTTAGCCATGTGTATGAGTCATCTTGACTAACTAGTGCCCAAACTAGCCACCCCTGCTATTGTGGATGGGGTGTACAGAGATAGGGCACCTTTGCTGAGCTCTGCCCAAATTAAAGATTTCCAAACAAAAAATATATATATATATTTTTGTTTTAAACCACAAAATTTTGGGCTGGTTTGTTACCCAGTAATAGATAAGTGATACAGTGTACATATCTTATTTAACTATTTACCAGCTGCAATTTGAAATGTTGACATGTATTTGTTTAGTTCTTTATTTGAAACAGTAACTAGTCACTATTTTTTAATCGGAGAGAAATAAAGAGAAGTGAGAGGAAATATACCATAACATATAATAGCACTCTGGAATTAGACCACCTGGGGTCAAATCCTGACTCTGCCAATCATGAGCAAATTATCAGCAGATAACTTGTCATCTGTTAAATGGGAATGATAATGGTAGCTACCTTATTAGAAACACTGTGAGGATTACATGAGTTAATGTATATAAAGTTCTCAGCCCAGTGCCCAACTCATGGTAAAGCCTGTATAAGTGTTAGCCATTCTTAACAAATACATATTCTTACATATGTTCTCTATGTTGTTGTTTTCTTTTTAAAAAAATTGCATTAAGACATATACTTTTTTTTTTTATTTTTGTAGGTGATACCAGCCAGGATCCATTCCAGTACAATAGCAGAAAACTCAATAAAAACTGCTTTAAGAGGAAATAGCTTAACTAACTTGACAAGAAGTCTTGGTAAGGCAGGATCTGCAGTGGTTAGCTTATCATTTCAATAATAACATCAAAGACCCCCAGGTCTATTTAGCATTTAGATTTTCTAATGATTACAAAGCGACTCAGTAATCCCAAGCCTCACAGCCATATATGACAAGTCTGCAAGAAGAAGGCCATCTCCTCTTTTGTTTCTCTCTTAGAAGCAAGAAAGTTTTTCTTCACAGACTAATGTTCATTGATAGGAATTGTGTATGTACCCAGTTCAAAACCAAATTTCTTCTAATGTGATTGGATTGGAACAATTGTTGGACTATCAACCACAATACGATGTTCACTGGACCCTTTCAAGGGTATCCAGCTTGTTTCTGATAATATACAGGGGTTGGAAAAAGTTGGTTACTACTAATAATAAATAATACAATAATCTACCTAATAAAAGAGTAAGATGCAAATTGACTGTACCTTCACGATGCCCTCCAGCCAATCAGGAGTGAGTTTGCAAATTAACCTAACAAAGATGATGGGTTAATTTGCATATGCAGGCGCTAAGCAGCCGGGGGTGGGGTGGGATGCTTGCATCATCACCATGGTGATGACACAGGTTTTCCACACCGCCCCAGCCTCTCTGGGCCTCTGGGCAGCGTGGGAAGGCGGAAAGGTGGCCCCAGGCCAGAGCCACGAAGGCAGAGCTGGCAGCCAGGGGAAGGCCCATTCTTGCACGAATCTTCATGCATCAAGCCTTTAGTCTATATATATAAAAGCCCAGTGACCATTATGGTAGAACAACCAGAATGACCGGTCACTATGACGCACACTGACCACCAGGGAGCAGATGCTCAATGCAGGAGCTGCCCCTGGCAGTCAGTGAGCTCCCACAAGAGGACTGCTGCTCAGCCAGAAGCTGGGCTCACAGCTGGCGAGTGCAGCAGTGGTGGTGGGAGCCTCTCCTGCCTCCAAGGCAGTGCTAAGGAGAAGCGAGCCCGGCTTCTCAGAGATCAGGCTTAAGCTGGCAGGTGGACATTTCCTGAGGGGGTCCCAGACTGCAAAAGGGTGCAGGCCGGGCTGAGGGACCCCCCCCCTAGAGTGCACAAATTTCATGCACCAGGCCTCTAGTCCTATATAATAAGAGAGGAATATGCTAATTAGCTATATGACCAGATCACAGATCAGCAGGAGGGTGGGCCAGCAAGGTACAAGCAGGCTGCGAAGAGCTACAGGAGGGGGAAGGGCAGCAAGCTATGAGGAGGGAAAGGGGGAAGAGAGAGGGGGACACGGGAGATACAGGAGGGCAGGGCAGTGGGCAGAGAGCTACAGGAGGGTAGCAGTGACCTACTGATGCATGGATTCATGTGCAGGGCTACTAGTAAATGAATAAATAATAAACTCTGTTTCACATAGTCACAACTGTAAACCTACTTTGGCCAACCCCTGTACCCTATTTCATCAATAATTCTTATTTCTTCTCTGCCCGGTGTTCTGTGCTTTCAGGTGGTCAATTATGTTTCAATTCAACTTTTATTGTATTGTAGAAAAAAATGACGTTTCAGAATTATGGTCTTTTGTATTTATTATGCATGATTGAATCTCATCCTACTTCTCAAGGAGAAAATCTATGCATTTTACTCCATGTTCATTAATTCTACTTATTTCATTGTTCAGTTATATAATTAATTGTTTAGTTCAACTTCCATTTTAATAGTGGAATTGTAAAGTCTTTAATTACAAATATATTTCCTATTTCTTTTTGTATTTCTATATTAGCTTTTATTTTCAGAATTTTGGGGGAGATATTTAATGTTATTAATATTTTATGTTTTAAAACAGTTTTTACCATTATGTAGTGATCTTGTTTTGCATTTGTACCATTTCTCTTATTTATTTTTGTTTTGTTTTTGGACAAACATGTAAAAATCAGACCATCTCTTAATAGCTTTCTTATTTCTCCTTTTTATGACAGTGATGGCAATAACAACTGTAAACCTAGAAAAGTACAAAAATAGCTATTGGTTTTATATATAAAGTATATATATGTTTATTTTTATTTTTTTTTTTAATCCTCACATGAGGATATTTTTTCCATTGATTTTTAGAGAGTGGACGGGAGGGAGGAGGGGGTCAGACAGAGAAAGAAACATCCATGTGAAAGAGACACATGGATTGGTTGCCTCCGCACATGCAATGGGGCTAGGGCCAGGAATGGTACCTGCAACTGAGGTACAGGTACATGCCCTTGACCAGGAATTGAACTTGTGACCTTTCAGTCTAAGGGCCAAAGCTCTAACCACTTAGCTAACTGTCCAGGGTGTGATTACATTTTTTATACCTATTCTAATTTACTGGAAATTTGAGGGTCACAGATATGTTTTAAGTTCAGGAAATTGTCATGTGGGTTTGAAGGCATCCCAAACCTGGTAGGCCCTAAATGCCATCCAAAATCTGGTAGGCCCTAAATGCCATCACAAGTATCCTTACAGAGACAGATAGAGGGAAATTTCACTCATAGAGAGGGATGATGAGGACAAGGAGAAAAAGGACCATAAAAAGAATTGAAGATGCTGGCCTTGGAGATTTGAGTGATGAGGTCACAAGCCAAGAAATGTCAGCAAGCCACCAGAAGCAGGAAGAGGCAATGAATGGATTTTCCCCTACAGCCTTTGGAGGGAGTGTGACCCTGCCTACACCTTGAATCAGCCCAGTGATATTGGTTTAGGACTTATGTGTGAGAGAATAAATTCCTGTTTTAAGCCTTCAGGTTTATGATAATTTGTTAGAGCAGCCATAGGAAACAAATATAATGTCAATCACATTGTAGACTATGTAAAGGACTCCACTCTGCAACACCTTTCAATGCATATGTTGTTATCCTATATAATAAAGAGGATATATGCAAATTAACTCTCACACCCTCACAAGATGGCTGCCTATAACCAGGCTGGCAGGGGGATTAGTGAGGGATGACCAAACAACTGAACAAGCAGGCTGTGTGGGGCAACCAGGCCAGCGGGGGGGGGGGGGGGGGGGGTTGCAGTTTGGGGCAATTAGGCTGGCAGGGGGAGGCAGTGAGGGGCGAGTAAGCCAGCAGGGGGGCAGTTGGGGGTGACCAGGCCAGCAGGGGGGGGGGCAGTTAGGGGCGACCAAGCCAGCAAGGGGGCAGTTAGGGGTGATCAGGCTGGCACGCAGAGGCAGTGATGGGTAATCAGGCCAGCGGGGGTGGAGGGGACAGTTAGGGGCGACCAGGCAGGCAGGTGAGCGATTAGGAGCCAGCCGTCCAGGATTGTGAGAGGGATGTCCAACTGCCGGTTTAGGGCCGATCCCTGAGATCGGGCCTAAACCGGCAGTTGGACATCCCCCGAGGGGTCCTGGATTGGAGAGGGTGCAGGTTGAGCTGAGGGGACCCCCCCGCCCCTGTGCACAAATTTTATGCACTGGGCCTCTAGTCTACAATAATATGTAAACAGCAGGCATTTCTACCCACTGCCCCCACCAATTCCATATAGGTTGATTTCTAAGGACCTGCCCACCTCTCACATTCTCTGATCTGTCCGGAGACTATAGCCTTTAGTGGTGTCCTGTGTGATGATAACAAGATTCCTGGATGTAGTAATAAGAGCCATCTTTAGTGTCTAAAAGATGAAACCAAAGGACTGTATGAAAGTGACCCAATGATAAAGTGGGATGCCTTCAAACCCACAAGTAAATTCTGCTAGCTTCCTAAATAAAATTGGCTTTAATTATTTAGTTGAGAAGATTATGTAAATACCCTAGTTTCACTAAAACTCGAGTTGAAGCTATAAAATGCTAACTGAATGAAACCTAAAATGGAATTATACAGGTAAGGCATGTCATTACCTGTATTAATTGGTTAATTAATCTCTGCTCACACAGATTTCCACTTGACAACAGTGTCATTGTGTTTAGGTTACTTTCAAACCAGCTGGGACCCTGTGGGCACTAGAGGCAGATGCCAGGCCTTCACTGTTTTTTCATACTTTTATTTTTTATAGGTTTCTTTCTTTGTTTTCTTTTGTTTTTAAAACCAGGAAAGCAGCCTTCATTTCCAAGGTCATTAACTCTCTCGAAGTTCTCTTCAGGACCATATTGTTTTGTTTTTCTTTAACCTAGGAAAAAACTCAACCACAAATGTAATGTTTATCTTTCGAAATAGCAGCTGAAAAGAGCACAGGATGTGTGAGACCAAAAACACTCTTTTCACTTCCTCTCCTTTTTGTGTGTTTGTGACCTTCCTCAGGTTCTTCCCAGAGGATGCCTGCTATAAGTAACATACTTCAGTTTGTCTCAGGCAGAAAAGTTTCCTAAATGAGAGCAGCCATCATAACCTTAGGAGCAAAACCTTGTCTGTTATGTGCATTTTGGCATGGGGCTAACTTCAGCTCAGCAATGATTCTCCTCCATCTTGTCTTCTCCACTATGTCATGACTTGAATTGTGCCACTCTTGCCTCTCTCCTCAGCTGTTTGAAGATACCCTTTGATCGTGGATACCAGGCCTTCTGAAATGTTGGCTTTCCTTGGGCCCTGCATAGGAAAAACTTTCTGAAAATGTCTTCAACTGATTTATTTTGTTCTTACAGGCTATCTTACTGTTTTTGTTCCTTCATTCCTTCTCTGCCTAAAGAATGGCCTTGAGCTGAGCACGTAGAAAAGGAAGAAGCTACTATGTTTTATTCCTTTGCTGTTTTCACTGGTGAAACCAGAGGCAGACCACTTCCTTGCTATATCTTTTATATCTATATTTTTTCTCTGTGTGGTCTCTTAAAGAAAATGTCAGTTAAACATGCTGTTGTTTCTGGCTTGGGTCAGGTACTTTCTCAAGATGGATTTTAAAGGCTTTGAATGCAGCATGATCCACCAGCCCCAAGAATATCCTGACAAACTTCCAAGCTTAGTATATTTAACATGTCTGATGTTTCTCTTGCCTTCAGAGGGTATATCCTGGCTCTGATCTTATTTTATCTGTCTGAAATATCCTTTAAGGGGAATCACAAAAATACAAAAGAGGTTTTTACATAAATAGTTGGATCTTGGTTCTCTGGAGTTTTAATAATCTCCTCCCCTCCCCCCTTCCTTAAAAGAAGTCAGAGAAAAACTAGATGAAAGATTATGCAGAAACAATCTCTTTAGATGCTTTCCTACTCAAAGTACAAATGATTTTTCTCTTGGGCATAAGTTCTCTCTGTTACGCAATGATTCAAAGCAGAAGGAAGTTGATTATACCAAACTCAAAGTAAAAATTGTGGACCCTGAGAAGGAAGATATCTACTAAGAAAGTTCCTGGTAGCTAACTGGGTTCAAATTTTAAAAACACGGTCTAGCAAATGAACAAACGGAACTACCAAGCAAAATAGAGACAGACACATAGAGAGCAAGCAGACAGCTCTGGGAGTGGGAATGGGGTTCTGGAGGGATTCAGCAAAAAAGGAAAAGAAGAGAGAGAGAACTCATGGACATGGAAAATGGTGTGGTGATTTCGGGGTGCTGGGGGATAGGTGAAGGTGGAAGAGGGGACAAATATTAATGGAAAAATTTTAATTTAATTTTTAAAAATAATTAAAAAATAAAAACAGGGTCATGCAGCCATTTCTACACATGGGCCTCTCACACAAACCACACTTTAGGGAGAAGCCTGCACAGAGCTGCCTTCCTGCACTATGTTTCTGCAATCAGAGCCAGCCCTTGTAATGCAGTTCCTGAAATCCTACATCAACCAATCAGACTTACCCTCCAATCAGAGCTGCACAGCTATATCCCCTTCAGTAGCTTCATAAATGAATCATAATGGCTCCATTCTGACCAATCAGGACAGTGCCTTCGACCAATCAAACTTCGAGGATTTGGAGCCCTCATTTGTACAAGAATGGCCCAATCAGGGACCAGAAGCAGAAACTGTTTTATCAGCTCACCTCTGATTCAGTGAGCACACTTTCTCTTCCCACCCAAGACTGACCAGAGCACAGCAGAGCAGAGCTGAGCTGTCTAGCCAGGACCACCTTGCCCTGGGCCTCTTCACAGCTGTGCTTCTTCACATCCATGCCGCTTCCTAATTGAGCTATCTATCTATATAAAAGGCTAATATGCTAAGTGTCTGACCGTACAGGTAATGATGTCAAGTAGCAACACCTGGCTTCCTTTCCCTAGCGATCACTAGCCTCATGTGGAAACACTTTACACTGCAGCCAAATGTCTGTGAAGCATTTTCCCATGCCTCATCTCATTTGATCCTCACCGAAGTCCAGGAGTAGGTAGATAGGAGACTTGGTAGAACACTATTTTCTTTTCAATAGCCAGAAAATGGAGATTTAGAAATTTTAGAAACTTGACCCAATTGAAAAGAAGTAAGAAATGGTGGACCTTGAAAACGACTTCAGGTTTTCTCACTGTGCAGAATATAGTCAAACACTGCTGCAGTTAAATATTTTACCCTTTGTTCTCCCTGCGTGATCTACAATAATAATCTGCTTCATGTTGATATTTACTGCTGAGTTGCTGACAATTACCTGAAAGAGAAGATGGGGTGCTTCACTGGGCTGGAAAAAATTTAGCTACATCAGAAAGCAGGTCTAATTAAGCAAGATTGTTCTATATCTATAAAAGGCTAAGTTAACTCACGCATGTTCGATACATATAAAGTTCTCACTGAAACCAATTGCATGCGTGTGTTTCAATATGTCATTGTCAATCATGAATTTGATTGTTTTTGTTGACATTCTGAAGCTGAAAGAAAGCCGTGGTGTCACACGGAAGTAATGCTGGTGATTAAATATGATTGTAATAGTGATCAGGTAGATATAATTATCCCTGTGTAACCCAATTTGCCATCATATTCAGAAACGAAGATGGAGGACCTCCTTTTAAAAGTTTATTGTAAACCAGATCCCCATAACCTGAATGCCACTAAAATGAAACAATCAGTATCCTGTTTCCCACATTTGATGCAATGATGTGTCCTATTCTTTTCCCACATGGTGAAAAAGTCTGGGGAACGGATATTGCATTAAGACTCAGAGACAACAGTGTAATCGACAATAATACTAGATTCAATGTATCATGCCGAAAAGGAAAATTTTCCCATTGAATTTCATAAAAGTATTACTCCTTCAGGAATCCTGTCTCATAAATTAGACTTGAAAATAGATGCAATCATCATGCTACTGAGAAATCTTAATAGTAAATGGGATCTTTGTAATGGTACCAGATTTATTATCAAAAGATTGCGACCTAACATAAGTGAAACTGAAATATTAACAGGAACTGTGGAGGAGAGGTTGTTCTGCTTCCAAGAATTGATTTGGCCCCGTCTGACGCTGGCCTCAGTGTTAGAATAAGTTTAATCAATTTATCAGTCATTGTTTTTATCAATGTTGTTTTTATATCATGTTATTCATTAATTATGCTGCTTATGTTTTTAAGTCATGTTTTTGTTGTTATTATTTATTAATTAATTTATATATTATTTTAATATACATTTTACGAATTTTCTTTCATGTCTGACACTTCTATTATAGAGAAAGGGCGAATAACAATATTAATATATTTCTTCTAATTAATTTCCTTTCATTGTGCATGAATTTGTGCACCGGGCCACTAGTAACACTATAAAGCTGTTCCACAGCCTTGCTGCTTTCAAAGATGTGCCATATCACAAATGAGCTTTTTACACTGAACAAAGTTTCCTTCTTCACCACACCCAAAATTGGGGATTCCTATTGGCATTGAATTGGTGCCAAGAACCATTGGTTAGCAAAATCCAAGTAGATTTCTCTTGCTTTGGTGGGCTTATTCGCATTTCCCATATTCTTTTGCATGTTGGTTAAACTGGCCTGGGACCCAGGCATATTTGCCCAGTATGGATTAGGGAATAAAATAACTCCTTTTATATTGGATTGCTTTGTAAGGAGCAATCTGTAACACACTCCTTTAAGACCTCTTTTGGCCTTGGCATGGGTCACATAGCACAATTAATTTCTTATACTTTTAGCACACCTTTGGTTATAACCACTCAATTTGCTTTATAGCTAGCTATCACCTTACTAATGGCCAAACAAACTTTAAGTGAAATTAAAACAAACCTTAAATTTTTTTTTTAAGTAGTATGGGCCGGAACCCAACAGAAGAAACTAGCCCAAAGATCTTGCAATTTTCAACAAGTTTGAGAAACAACTCCCAAGTACAAGCCCTCCCTCTGCTTGCCCTAGAAGTGCAGTAGCAAGAAGTCTGATCGGGGCAACACAGGTTAACTGTGCCAGTCGGTTTTAAGGGTGTATTTATCAATAACTCATCGTGGGGCCTTTCCCAGGGCTTTGTGTCCACTAAAGGCTGGGGGGGAGGGGTGGGTGGGTAGCGGAGAGTTTTAGCTAGTGTAGTGGAGAGTTATCGACTGTCATGTTGATCTAGGAAATTATCTCTGAGTTAATAGGAAAGAGCTTCCTCCTCAGTAGCTATGGCTAGGTTTGGGTTGAGCTACCAACTAGAAGCCATGAAGACTAAGTGTGGAATAAAGCCCTTACTGTTTGTATTCATTAATTATGCTGCTTTATGAATGTTTTTCTTACTTAGTAACTATTGCCACATGCAATGTTTGTTGGGGTCCCAAGTTGGAAAGCTCACTTTAATGACCTTTGATCACAGTTCCATTGACCACAGTTCTGCAGGCAACCAAAATAGTTCAAGTTTCTCTTTGATTTTTGAGTAATTCTTTTAATGATCATAAGAAAAGTAATTTTATTGAGGCTTTAAAAATTCAGTCTGTCTAAATAACCATGACCTTCCCATTACACTTAATTACAATCTTATCTTAGACTAGGCAGAAAAGAAATATCAGAAGACTTCTTGAAGTTTTTTTTCCAGGACTTTGATTCTAATAGCTAGAACATTGTTTGAACACAAGGCAAAGTCCTCTGGCTATTAAGTCCGAGAGCATGACACTTCACATTTATGGTTTTCAGAAATTTGAGTGTCCCAAGACAGCCAAGCTTATTTTTTTTTTTATTTTCTGCCCAGCGCCTCTTCTTTTTTTATTTTGACTTAGGTTCAAAAAAGCATATATGCCTTAGATGTAATTAATGAGTATATACGAAATATAAGATATAATGTACAAAACTATTTAGAGATATGATAGATCAAACCATGGTTAGACTATCTTAGTCATTCTCATAAAGATCCTAGACAAATGAATTTTTAAAAGTTGTTAGCAGTTAAATTTATGAAAATACTTCCAGGAGATAACATACTAGTGTATCACCATGTATTCCACTAATGAATGCATCTACACTTTAAACAATATTTTCAGAGTTAAGGTTAAGTGACATTCTTTTCTTTATTTCATTAAAGTGCCAGAATGTTAAATAATTCACCAGAATTCAAATTAAATTAGTATTGTTTTAATCTCAGCTGTAGGGAAAAGGTTTAAAAATAAGGAAGGAAAAAAATATTTAAGGATTACATGGGGATTTTAATTAGATCCTAGGGTAATTAATACATTTTTTTAAATCAGTGTTAGATGGAGTCTGCCTTCAGAGTCTCTATATGTATCCTACTCTATGTATCAGGCTTATCTCATTTTAGAAAAGTGCACAAAAGATGGAACTGTCTGGAAATTTAATCAAACTTCTAAAAAACTCACTAAAAGAAATTTCTTTATGCTAACTTCATATTCCTTTATTATTGTAATAAAATTGGATTCTAAATAGCAAACTACCTACTTTCTTTGTATTAATTAGAATAATGATTTTTGATAGATATAAGCAGGGTAAATTCCTATATTTAAGGATGGCCAGAATAGAGTGGAGAGAGAACGCACTGGGGATATAGGTTGGCTTGGCGATAGAGGTCCTTGAAAAGTATACACATACACATACAGCCTCACATATGCAAACTATAGTGGGGCATATATGCAGTCATGACAGAGAAATATGAGTGCCTCCTCCCACAATCTATGTTGCCAAAATAATGGTTATGACAACAATACCTCTGTGCTATTTGCTTGGATGTGCTAAGCCTGGTTTGACACTTGGTAAGATTTAACTGGAGTAGGGCAGATTTTTTATGATATTAGGCCAGCCTCTGTGCATATGTTTTACCTTATTTGACTTATAAATACACATACTCACTCAATTATACATTATTATCCTATATAGTAAAAGCCTAATATGCAAATTGTTCCCGCGACCAGGAGTTTGACTGGGAGTTCTACTGGAAGTTTGACCAGGGGGTGACGGCAGTAGTGGCAGTGGTAGCAGGCAGCTGGGGGAGGGGAGGCACCCTGGGTGGCAGCCAGCAGCTGCTAGGGACCCTACCCATGCACGAATTCCGTGCACTGGGCCTCTAGTTATTAATGTTAGTTTATATGGTATCCTTTATTCTAACATATATATAAAAGAGCATTAGAAACATCTCATTCATCCTCATAATGAAAAAACAAAGAGAGAGAGAGAAGTGTTTCAATGATCTTGAAATTTCTGTCTTTGGTGATTCCTTCTTTCTCACTAACCTGGAAATCCAGATTAGTCTTTATAGAGCTACCTTCAAAAAATAGGTTATTTACAGAAACTTTTAGCAATCTTCTCAGGAAAAACTCCACACCAGTCACTCAGATCCTTCTTCCTCTTCCTTTCACTTTATCCAAACCCTTTCCACTCTTCCAACTAAAATACTTTTTCTCTATGAAACCTTAAAGGCTGCTCCAGGTCATTTTAGACTTCCCTGTCATCCTATAAACAGTTCGTTTATTTATTGAGTATTACTAATAAAATATGAGACATAATGAGATTTAAGCAAGACCAGGTTTCAAGTCTTCTGAGTGAATTCCTTTCCCTGGGCTATCTTTGTGCCTTTCTGCCATTTCTATTTTTCTTTTATTATTTTTTTCTCATTTCTATCTCTTTTTTTCTTTCTCTCTTTTAAAAGCAAAGAGACACATTCTAAGCATGGGGCTTAGAAAGCAATGCTTGGAGGAGGAAAACCAATAGATGGCAACTAGATGACTAAAGCACCTAGTGTGGAGATATCCCATCTTTTCACAATCAAAACAAAATAAAAATCACAAATGCCATAATCAGTCAAATCAAAGGAGAACTGCATTTATTATTAGGACAATTCCCAAAGGGTTGGTATGTTACAGCCCAAGATTCTGAGAGGGAAAACAACAACAAAAACCTCATCTAGCCAGTTCATCATGGAAATAATAACATGCTATACAGAAAATAATGGAAAAACATATAGGGTATTGAGGGTAGGGAGGCAATAAGAAATATAAACATGGGAGCTAAGAAATTTAGAAACAATAAAGGATATCTAAAGTTATAAAGAAAGGAAAACAGTGGGTGCTTAAATCTGAAGAGAGATAAATAGACGCTTTCACCTTTTGCTAGAAGAAACACTTCTATAATCATAAAAGCATAATATACAAATTGACCGAACAACTGAACAGCAGAACGACCTCTGGGTGACCTTCCAGATGACCATGCTATGACATGCACTGGAGCCAGGCCAGCCAAGGCGGGTGCGATGCAATTGGTCAGGGGGCCCCACCATCACCCCACAATTGCCCTACAGAGGGAAGCCCAGGCCACCTTCTGTGGGGCGATCGATGCGGGGATCTGTGATTGAGCGCCCCAAAGAGGGAGTCCCAGGTCACTGGCTGGTGGGCAATCGATTTATGGGGGGGTAGGAGGGGTCCATGATCACCCCAAAGAGGGAGGCCCAGGCCACCCGGCCAATGGCACTGCTGCGGGTGGGCAGGGCCTCCCTCTGCGGAGTCATCAATCTCAGAGCCCAGCCTACCCAGCCAGCAGCCGCAGAGGGAGGCCCAGGCCACCTGGCTGGCAGCGCTGCGGGTGGGTGGGACCTCCTTCTACAGGGCAATTGATCTGGGGGCCCTGCGATCGATTGCCCCACAGAGGGAGGCCCAGGCCAGCCAAGCCATCACACCCCATGCCTGTGGCCCGCAGAGGGAGGCAACTGGTGGCAGGGGAGACAGCGCTGCAGAGATGGCCAGCAGTGGCAGTGGCGGGGGCCGGGCCAGCTGCCAGCAGCCGGGGATAGGAAAGCCCCAATAGGCCCTGATCGCTGGCCAGGCCTAGGGACCCTACCTGAGGGGTCCCGGATTGCGAGAGGGCCCAGGCCGGGCTAAGGGACACCCCACCCCCAAGCATGAATTTCGTGCAGTGGGCCTCTAGTTTTTAAATAAATTCTGAGACAAAGCCACAAGATACCCTCCAACAGTAATGCTTTGTGTTAGAAGAGAAGCACATTTCAAATGGCATAATCAGTGATGTTGTTTCACTAAGCACCTCATATTTGCAAAAATGTTTTTCCAATCACCCTGCTAAAACTGAAGGAGGTATGGGGATAGAACCTGAAAAAAGAAATCCCTGTGCAAGCATATCACACAAATCTGAATGATCTAATATTCTTGAATTTACTTGGCTGGCTCTATTTTGTCCTCCCCTCAGGATCGGTAGAAAAATAAACATGAAAATCAAGATGAAATGTAAAGCTACGATCACTTTAAAAATAGTCTTCTTACTCTTTCAAAATCAATGTGAAAAAAAGGAAAACAAAGAACTTCTAAAACTCTCTTACATTCAATAGTTAATGACTATGTTTTTAACTTTCTTTTGTTGAGTCATGGACTCTCCTTCCCCCACTCCTTAGTTTCCAGGGTCAACAAGTAACATTTTATAAATCACGGGACTGGATTTGCTATGTTTGGTCTTGAGCCAGTTTCTTTATTATCTCTGCTGTTGTACACTACAGTTTTGTAGACACACCAAATAAAATGAAGAAACAAAACCAGGAGATTATTCCCAGACTGTTTGACCACTGTAAACTGTTATTAGTACACAAAATTTCAAACTGTTGATAGACAAAACAATGAATGGTCCTTTATTCCTGAATCTTTTAGAATAGAAACTGGGAGTGGGGGGTGAGAATGGGAGGTTGTGATTTCCTTTTTGTCAAACTCCTTTGTTCCTCCTTTGCCTCAGTTTCCTAATTTGTTTAATAGTGTTGTTCAGAATTTTGTTTTCTTCCCTAATTCTACCTAGTGCAAAATGCCTTGAGTATTTTTTTTGCAGCATTCCATCACAACAAAAAGAGAATCAGGAAGGCTATATGTATACTCATTTATAATCTTCCAGATCTTGCTTCCCGCATTCCTCGGTCTTCAATTGTAGTGTCTCAGGAAATCTATGAAACCATGCCAGTTCACAATCAACCCCACAGAGTTTATTCCTGGACAAATGTTTAAATAAGTTGCTGTAAGTCATATGGTTAGTTAGGGTCAGAATTCACGAGAACTAAAACCCAACTCTTCCTATACTCCATTGAACACTGAAATCATTTTCACTGGAAATTCAGAATGCCTAAACAGACACAAGGTCTGGACTGGGTTTCTAGCTCAACCCAGGACTCTTGGACATATATATGATCAGAAAGATTCTGAGATCGTGGGCTGTTTCTCAGGGACTGATGATCTGATTCTATGGAGTTTAAGAAACCTGAGCCCTCCTTGAGCAGGACCTGCTTTTTTCGTGGTTGACCCAGGGAAGAGCTGACACAGCTGAAACATTTTAGAGCACACCCACATCTCTGGTTGAACAGAACAGAGTGGGTGGGAGAAGGGCCATCTGTTGACACGGTCATTAATCCAATAACAGTGCTGGCCAGTATCCTCTCTCGAACTAGTTCTAAGTAAAATTTCTTCAAAATATAATTTTGTTTTATCTTTAAAATCTCTCCCTCTCCTCCTCCCCTAGAAAACTACTACTACATCATCTAGTACCTTGCCTTGCATCACAAATCAGGCCAGCATGCATGTGGGGTTTGTCCAAGTCTGCTTAAGAGTGGAACATTTTGTTTTCGGAATGTGAGAAGTATGAAATACAAATCTGCCAAAAGGCTTCCTCTGAATTGCTCTGGGACTAGGCAGGGCAGGCATTAACTTTCCCAGGGAAGGGAGAAGACAAGGCAAGTCTGAGTCAGGTAACGCCCTTGGGTGAGGTCTGGGGAAGATAAAGAATTCAGATCCCAAAGATAGAGCCCATTAAACATTCCTGCGCCCCACTAAGTTGGTCCCACAATAAAGTGAGAAAATGCACGCCCCAGCATTTCATGGCCTTTAGACTCACAGTGGGGGCAGCAGGCAGGGAAGGGTCGGCCTGGTGCTGCCAGAGGTTAATAACCTGATGCTGCCAGAGGTTAATTTCCTGGGTACGAGAACCCAGGAAAGTGCACCTGATTTTCCTACAGAACTGTAGCACTGACTCTAGTAAACCTGTTGGAAGCGGATTTACAACTAGAAAATCCAGGTCCGCACCCAGGAGCGCCCCTCCCTTCATTGCCCATCAAGCGTGGGGCCTGCGGGAGCCGGCAGGGCCTCGCTCCGCGCCGGGTCGGCCCCTAGGCTCCGCCCGCTTCTTAACCAGCCCCGCCCCCTCCCCGAGCAGGCCCCGCCCCCACCCCGGGCTGAGCGAGCCGACTCCGCCCTCGCCCGGGAGCTGCGGGGCTGCGGGAGCGGTGCCGCAGTAGCTGCCTGGCCGCTGCGGAACCGACCGTGCCGCTCAGCTCCGTAAGCCGCGCCTCAAGCCCGCCGCCCTCCGTGGGCACCCCAGCCCCGCCATGGTGAAGGTGACATTCAATTCGGCTCTGGCCCAGAAGGAGGCCAAGAAGGACGAACCCAAGAGCAGCGAAGAGGCGCTCATCATCCCCCCCGACGCCGTCGCGGTGGACTGCAAGGTCCGAGGGCGGAGGGCCGGGCGGGCCGGGCCGGGCCGGGCCGGTGAGCTGCGCGGGGCCGAGGGAGCCCGGCTCCCCCTTTTTCTCGAGCTGCGCCCCTTTCTTGTCCGGCCGCAGCTTCTTTGTAAGAAAGTGCGTGTGCAGGAAGCCGTGCCTGACCCGGGGTTGGGGGCTTGGGAGGCCCGGAGAGGGAAGGATGGAAGAACTGTGCCGCGCTCATGGTCGTTGGTGCAGTCGGGGGGCCGGGACTGGGTTCCTTCGACCGAGAGGCCAGCGGCGACCAGCAAAGCCACAAAAACAACTACAGAGTTTGGCACTTCCTCCCAGTATAAATGATGTGCCTAAAATGGCTGACATCATAACCAGCCTGAAGCTCTGTTGCTCCCTACTTTTGCTTCGAGGCTGAACTGCACTTGGACTAAGTCCAGCTACTATAAGCCTCGGAATTTTAAAAGCGTTTTCTTCTTTACCTCCTGTCCCCACGGCCCTTCGGTACTGGCAGGTGAACTTGAGGATGGGGTCTGAAGAGGGAGCGAGGGGGGCGGTGAGGGAGGAAAGCCAAGTGAAGGTGCTCAGGGTAGGTTCTGGCTGTTGATTTTATAACTAAAATATTGCAGCTAAAGATCAGTAATTACTACGTAGATGTTAGTGTAAAACCGACAGTTGGCTTTTATAGGACCCTTTAGGCTAAGTGAAACTAAACGTAGCAAACTTGCCCTACCTACATCCCACATAAAATGTTCCTTTATTTTACAAACCCCCTCTTTTAGTTCTAAGTAAATCAGGGGTGAAATCATAACTGTGCTAATTTTCGTTAGCATTTTCCAAGACTTACTATCACTGGGGTAAACTCAGTTTTAACTTTAAAAAAAACCCTCCATTTGTGTGCAGGTATGCGTAATAAGCGTTATTTTTTATATAGTCTACTGAATATCGTTTCTGAAAAATAGGCCTCTAACATACTATAAAAATGTTTGAGAATTTAATGTTAATCTGGATGTAGAAATGTTAGCCTGTACTTATTTTTGGAAATGTTCTAGTTAAAAACACAAAGGTCGGGGTTGATTTTAAAAGTCTGCCTTGACTTGAAATAGGAATAGTGAACTTATTCCCTAAGGATTAAGTTTGGATATTGGTATTGCTTTTCTGAATCCATTGCAAACAGGCTTGGTTTTACAAGAAAATGTTTGGAATGCACAGACCATAATTCCAGTAGCAAATTATTATCTTAGCTCTGTGTTTATGTAACATTCAGTGTACCTGAAATAGATTGATAGTCAAGTGCCCAGTCACAGCAGTCTCAAATACATATATATAGATAGATTTTAATTCTATTATATGTCTTTAAATCGTATAAACAAGCATGATTCTTTCCATTAAAAAAGGGGGAGGGGTGCATCAGATGATGTCACTTCAGACAGCTTTGCTCTTTTCCCCTGAAGTGAAGAAGATTTGAAACTGCACAGAAATCAGAATTAATTTGCTGGGCAGCTTTAAACCCAACTTTTGACATTTACTGCCATTTCTGAAATGTTGACCCTGTTTTTAGATCCTCAGAATTTCTCACTATTTCACCATATTCACATTTTTTGGTTATAGCAGCTATAAACAAGTAACCATTCATAGCTCTGTGCTTTGTTTTCCATTTCTATTTCCTCAGATCCCCATATCCAAAGAAAAATATTGGAACTAAGCTGTGAGGGCTAGAGTCTTCCTTTGTGACCACATAGCAATTATGGATGAATGGACAGATATAAAATGACGAATTCTTTTTCCAGCTATAAGCTCAAAGATTTCTACAGCAAGTGACAAAATACTGCTCTACATGAAAAGTAGAATCCTTATAATCAGCTAGTCACTTAATAATAAATGAAAAGCTTATTTTATAACAGACATTTGTGAAAGAATTGTTTCTTCATCTTAGAGCTTGGGCAGTGATTACATAATGTTCTCTCCTTGGGGTGACTACAGTAGCCACCCAGTTTGACTGCCTGGATTCTACACAGAATCACCCTTCTGGGGTCTTTCCTTTCCTGGTGGGTTGAGAGGATCAAGTAAAGCTAGTTATGGACCAGAATTCCCAAACAAGAATTGGTAATAACTTTAACCCTCCTAGAACACAATATCCTAAAAAACAGTGGTTCTCAAAATGTACTCTTAAGGGGCACTTGCTCTCATATCATCTGGGTTTCTGATTTGAAAATACAGATTCTACTACCTTATGCTTCAAGAATTCTATCACTCCAGTCAGCTGGCTTATGTAATACGCATTCTAGTACTTTTACACTGCTCTTATCTTTTGCTGATTTTTTAGCTCTTTTCTCACTTTAGGGTGACAGCCCACTGGAAGCAGTTTTATTGCCCCATTTTTCAATCTTGTCTTTTCAGTAACTTAATTCCAATAGCCATGTCTGTTGATTTTTTTTAATCTCAACCAGCTTTGCTATTTTTTTATTCTTTTCCTACATTTCCCCTTAACTATTTTCACCTTTCGCCACCTGTCCCAATTAGCACAAAACTCTTAGATGAGTAGAAACAGCAAAAAGTACTACCTATGTTTTGTATAACAGGTGAATTTGAAATTAAATGCATGTTTTATGTTACAGGCAGAAAATATGTTTGTGTCTGTAACTTTGAACTTTGCAAAATCGTTTATTGTAGATGTTCAAATGTCAAAGAAAATACTTGATGTACTGAGTCAGATGTCTCAGTTTTGTCTTTACTTAACTGTTCGGACTTGAGTTTAAGATTTTAGTAAGATAACAGGGTAGGACTAAATGGTTTGTAAGGACTCTTCCAGTTTTAAAATTCTATGAAGATGCTAGGACTATATAATTATACTAGAGGCCGGATGCATGAAATTGCTGCAAGAATAGGCCTTTCTTCCCCCAGCTGTCAGCACCGGCTTTCCCCGGAACCTTGGACCCGGGCTTGCCTCTCATTGCACCCGCCTTGGCTGGCCTGGCGCCAGTGGGTGTCCTAGGATGGTCGTCCAGGTGGTCATCTGGATGGTCGTTCTGCTGTTCAGCTGTTCAGTCGATTTGCATATTACGCTTTTATTATATAGGATTTGGCAGGAATTAAATTGTTTTCATTGTAAAAAATAACTACCTCCTTACCCTAACCAGACTGTTATCCTTCTGTATTTTGCATGTTATGTTCCTTCCTCATATTAATTTGCAGTAGGTCAAAGAGAAAGAAGATGAAGAGCGGTATTATGTAATAAATCAAATATTCATTTTGGGTTATGTCACTGTAGAACGGGCAGGGGACATTTTTTCTGCCAAGGGCCATTTGGATATTTATAATATCATTCACGGGCCATACAAAATTATCACCTTAAAAACTAGCCTGCTATATTTGGTCAAACATTTAATTAGCTCACCCCTAATGCCTTGGCAAGGCCAGACCAAATGATTTCACAGGCCTTATCCATCCCGTGGGCCCGGACATCCCCACTCCCGCTGTAGAACAATAGTTGTCAACAACTCATTTTGTTGTAATGCTAATTATGAAACACCTTTCCCAGTGTCCAACCTGGAAAAGGCTAACGTTTGCTTCAAAGATATTCCATACAGAATTTTGCTGATAAATCATATTGCCTCTTCTCGTACATTGGAGTTAGAGACATTCTTAAAAGGGAGATTTTTTTTAATCCTCACCAGAGGATATTTTTCCATTGATTTTTTTTTTTAGAGAGAGTTGGAAGAGAGAGGGAAAGAAAGAGAAATATCGATGTGAGAGAAACACATAGATTGGTTGCCTTCTGCACAAGCCCAGACCAGGGCCCAGGCTGGGGAGGAGCCTGCAATCTGGGTATGTGCCCTTGACCAGAATTGAACCCAGGACCTTTGGTCCAGAGGCCGATGCTCTATCCACTGAGCCAAACTGGCTAGGGCAAAAGGGGGTTGTTTTTAAAAGTAAAGTGCTTGTGTGGGGGAGAAGATGGGGCAGGATGGAAGCTTGAGAAAAAGTGAAAGAATAAACCCAGTAAGGTCTGAGTTACCCATCATAAATGGCTATTTGGGCCCTTATTCTTGACACTTACTGGCATTTCCTGTTTGCATTAAACTGGGCTAGAGGGTTTGGTAATTTAGTTTTTTTTGGTGGTGGTCTTTGTTTTTCTGATTTTTTTTTTTTTTTTTTTGGTGGTTGGGGCGGGCAGAGGAAAGAAGGAACAAAATATGTGATGACATTACTGAAATGTTGATCTTCACAGAGGGGATTGGGAGTTTGGTTCTCCTTGACAAGTGCAGATCATTACCTAGTGTTTGTAAACATTAGTCTGTAAAAGCTTTGCAGGCATTACATTTTGGTTCTCCATGAGGGTATTGATATCTGAAGTGAAGGTTTAGTACTGGGAGATAAATTATTTGCTCTGTGCATGCCAAGTGACTTGGCAAGACCTCCTGTGTACACATGCTCCATTGGATGCTGCTGCTGCAGAGAGTGGACCAAGTTGCATATTGTACAATTGGAGGACAAGTTACCTGCTTGGGGTATTCCCAGTGTCATCTTAAACATATTTTCTCCTGACTAGACAAGCAGGTATACTATCCTTGGTAAAATCATAAACTTTTAAGACATTGTGGATTTCAACTCTGTCATGTAAGAGAGAGGTTTAACTGAGTAGAAATATTTTTAACAGAAATATCTCTTGGACAACACAGTTACCAGCCTTTTTAAATTGATTTAGAATTTAACTTAAGAGGTTTTCATTATGTATTGCTGAAGTTTAACTTGCTTTTAATGTACATTGAAAATGGTATAAATAGTAATTGTAGGACATTTTCTTTTAGTGCTATCAAATTGTAACTTAAATAACTGAGGTGTCTACTTGAAAGGCATGTTGTTTTTTCAACAGGAAGTACTTTCTGAATTCACATTATAACTAATGGTACTTGGACTGCTTTGTCTTTCTTTGTTATCAGTAGAGAATGATCCAGAAAAAATTTCTGCTCAGATACATTGATGAATTTATTCTCCTAAACTTTTTGGCACTTTTTATTAGTGCTCATACTGAAGAAGTTAAGGACTTTGCCCTCGAAGATCTTCTTCAGGTCACAACTGCTATCTGTTAAATAAAGGATTTGACAATTTTGAATTTCTGAATAAGGTTTTTGTTTATACGATGTAGAAAATAGTAATACTGGAGCTATATTTTCAAGAAGTTTATATTATGTGTAAAGAGTTATTTTCTTGGCTCTCCTTTTGTTCTTTGTATAAAGCTTAACAGTGAGAATCATTTACAGGGTAGACTGCTGGAAGTTGAAAATTCAAAATTATATTAGAGATAATGACTCTTAAGAAAATCATTGAAAAAATACGTAATTGTGATTATCCTCTTTAATCAGTACTTATACATATTCTTAACTGCTTTTAGGAAACCTACAATAAAATTGTACTTTCTAAGTGTTACCAACAATTGAATAAATAAAATTAATTTAAACAATTGAAGATTTTTCTGTGCTCTTAAATTGATTTAGAGGTAAAAATAACTTTCAGGGAGTATTTCTATAATTCTACCATTTGGGAGGAAATCAAGAATATTCTTAAGCAGAAGAATTTCAGTCTTGAGTTACAGAAATGAGGAAATTACTCTTTATGATAGAGGGATATTCTGATTTTTCTTTCTTTTTTTTTTTTTTTACTTTAATGCTGATAAGTTTCCAGCAGTAATTTTATGACAGAGCTAATGAAAATATATCAGAAGAAAAATTAATGTTGAAGTAAAAATGCTAACATTTTGAAGTTAAATGTCCTGGAAACTTATTTGGGAAGTTAATACTAAGAATGGTGTTATATATTTAATACCTTGAGGTTTTGAATATTTGCATAAGCCTTTTTTGGCATAGTTTTGATGGATTTTTGTATATTTGAATGTTTAACTTTTAATGCCAAAATCATTTTTAAAAATTTAAGTCTATGTTTTACAGAATGAGTTAAAAATAAAGTTTAAATCTTGAATTTATTTTTTCTTTAAATATGATTATATTTAAAATTATCTATAGTAATAAAATGGTAATATGCTAATTAGACCAGGTTGATTGTACATCTTTCAGTCGTCCGGTCCTCCTTCCGGACAAAGCCATGGTGGTGGGGGCTGAGGCAGAGGTGGTTAGGGGTGATCAGGCCAGCAGGGGAGGGCAGTTAGGGGCAATCAGGCAGGCAGGCAGGTGAGCGGTTAGGAGCCAGTGGTCCCAGATTGTGAGAGGGATGTTCGACTGCCGGTTTAGGCCCGATCCCAGATTGGAGAGGGTGCAGCCTGGGCTGAGGAACACCACCCCACCCCCTCACACCCCCTCCACCCCCATGCACGAATTTTCATGTACCAGGCCTCTAGTTTAATGTAAGAGCCAAAAAGGTGACATCCAAAAGAAGACCCAACTTTATGCTGGGAAAAATGATTTTAAAAGCTAGTTGATTTAAGATCTGCATTTCATAATATTTATTTTGTTAGCCAACCTTTCTGGTATTTCTGTTCTGTATATACTACTACATCAGATTTTGTAGGAAAAAATCATTTTTTTCTTGCTTTCATTTTAATGCTAGAAAAAAATTTCCCAGGCCCATCAGTTTCAACTAGTGTAATGCTAGTCATATTAAGCAAAAAGGGCAAACTGCATGCCTCCTGGGCCCAAGAAAATTAGCGAAGCTGGGCTTTTTGCATATTAAACAAGTTAGAACATTCTTTGTTTTCAATATGGATTCAATGTTGCTCAACCCTCTAATTTTTAAGCACTAAAATCAGGGTTTTTATTTGAAATCTGATTGTTAAATATTAACTAATTCATACATGCATTTTAGGCAAAGACATTGAAAGCTTGACATGGACAACTGTTTTAGTTTCCTTTGTAGTGAAGAGCAGTGCTAATAAATTATGGCCCATGGGCCCAAATATAGTCTGCTGCTACCTATTTTTATATGGCACATGAGCTAAGAATGATTTTTCCATTTTTAAATGGTTGAGGGAAGAATCAAAATAATATTTTTTCCTTTTTGCCCCAACCCCCTCAATCAGAAGAGGGGTACAGTTCAGGAAAATATTGTCAAGACTTTATAATAGTGTAAATCCGGGGTCCTCAAACTTTTTAAACAGGGGGCCAGTTCACTGTCCCTCAGACTGTTGGAGGGCTGGACTATAGTTTAAAAAAAAAAACTATGAACAAATTCCTATGCGCACTGTGGGCCCAGGACGAGTCGGCTGCTAAGCAGGACAGGCAGCGGCCCCCGGCGGGCCGGATAAATGTCCTCGGCGGGCCGCATGTGGCCCGTGGGCCGTAGTTTGAGGACCCCTGGTGTAAATCCTGCCTCTACCACTGTGATACTTTGGGTAAGTTACTTCAACTCTGTCTCAGTTTCTCCATCAGCAAAATAGGGAATATGATAATCTAAAAATTTATCACAATGCTGTAACAGAGTAAGACTCCATAGATGTTAGCTGCTATTATTGTTATTATTACTATTAGAGTTATTACAACTCTAATTTTGTTACAGGGTTTGCCATTCATCAGTTTCATGATGCGAGAAATATAGTATCTATTCAGTTTTCCTTTTTGCTTTTGATTCAGCTTTGCAGATGTCACTGGTTTTAAGTAAGCTTACCTTAAACATTTTTAGAAGTAGCAGACTTCAAAAAAAAATTACGCAAAGCAGCTATTAATTTTTTGCTTTTATAGATTAATGCCTCAAACCTAAAGTCATTTTCAGATAGTGTTAGGTCCTACTGGCAAATGATAATACTGTAACCTGGATATTTATTTGGGCAAGTCAGAAATCCTCCCAAGCTTGTTTTCTCATTTGTAAAATACAGTTGGTGGTACCAACCTTACATAGTGTTGTGAAAACAACACTCTGTTGCAACTGTCAAATGTTAGTGCTTTTGCCCATTTTATTCCCTTCATTCTTGCATTGTAATATTACTCTCCCTCAT
Source organism: Corynorhinus townsendii (assembly GCA_026230045.1). Lineage (NCBI taxonomy): Eukaryota > Metazoa > Chordata > Mammalia > Chiroptera > Vespertilionidae > Corynorhinus > Corynorhinus townsendii. The sequence continues at coordinate 89,777,832 of JAPDVU010000003.1, forward strand.
ATGTCAATTATATAACAACTAGAGGCCTGGTGCACAAAATTCGTGCATTGGGGGGGAGGGGTCCCTCAGCCTGGCTTATGCCCTCTCGTAGTCTGGGAGCCCTTGAGGGATGTCCTACTGATGGCTTAGGTCAAGCGGGCCTAAGCCGTCAGTCCGACATCCTTAGTGCTGCTGTGGAGGCAGAGAGGCTTCAGCCACTGCTGCTGTCCTCGCCAGCCATGTGTGATTTAATTGAGGTAAACCCATTCATAACTGACCACTGTTATGAATCGTAATGTAAACATCTGTGTTTTCCGATGGTCTTAGGCGACCCTGCTAGCGGTTCTCAACCTGTGGGTCGTGAACCACAGGCTGAGAACCGCTAGCAGGGTCGCCTAAGACCATCGGAAAACACAGATGTTTACATTACGATTCATTAACAGTAGCAAAATTACAGTTATGAAGTAGCAACAAAAATAATTCGATGGTTGGGGGTCACCACAACATGAGGAACTGTATTAAAGGGTCACGGCATTAAAAAGGTTGAGAACCACTGCCTTAGATTGTCAAATAAAAAAATGACAGCCAGCCCTAACCGGTTTGGCTCAGTGGATAGAGTGTCGGCCTGCAGACTGAAGGGTTCCGGGTTTGATTCTGGTCGAGGGCATGTGCATGGTTGCGGGCACATCCCCAGTGGGAGGTGTGCAGGAGGCAGCTGATTGGTGTTTCTCTCTCATCGATGTTTCTAGCTGTCTATCCTCCCTTCCTCTCTATAAAAAATCAATAAAATACATATTAAAAAAAAGACAGCCAATACAATAGCCATCTGGTCCGAATGACTCAAAATTATGTTTGTCAATTGGCAAAAAATATAATACATTTTTTGGTGTGCACAGAATTTTAGTAATTAGTTTATGTGTGCCATGAGATGAAAAAGGTTAAAAAATTGCTGCTTTAGCATTCAGAAGCTAAGAGTAACATTGTTTTCCATTTTTGCAGCATTCTTTACTTAGCTTAATAGAAGGCAGCTGGATTCTCATATCAGCTTCTGCAGCTGGCCTGTTGTAGTATCATCCACGTAGCTTTTGGAAAACTCCACTGTATACTAGTCTGAGAATAATGAAGAAAACATTGTCTTAGTTTTATTATAAGAATAGTTCTAACAGGTGGATCCCCTGAAAGAGTGTCCCTGAACCACATTTGGAGAACTTCTCTAAATACTTACATATACTGCTGTTGCATGGTTTCTGTTTTTTTTTTCTATTTTTTATTTTTTTGCAATATGTATTGCCTACTGGCTTCCTAATAATAAAAAAGTGAATATTTAGCTTTTTCTATATATTTTTACATATTGCACATAATCTATTTTCCTAGTATAGTTATAGTAATTTCTGGTTAAATTTATATTCTTTGCTTTTATAATTGACATAAACATTATTTACCTCTGAGTAGTATAGAATGACTTTATACTACCTTTCTCATACAAAACCTTTTTATTATTTGATAATTGCTCCTTAGGCTGAGAGGGAAGATTGTTTATTTTTCTATGTACTTACTGCTCATTCATCTTCAGACTTTCTGACAGTAGTATAATTGCTTTTCTGTATGTACAGACTGACCAGGTAGCTTGATCATGTTTCCTGTTTTCTTGATGATAGTCCACTTATTATTCTTCAGTCTTATCATCTAGACTGGTTACACGCCAGCCACGTTGCTATGCAGATGTCCTAAGGGTAATTGCTACCCTGGATTTGAATTAACTTTGCCTCTATCCCATGTTGGATTGGTAGTTTTATGAATCTGAGATCAATATTTTTGAAACCATGCATGTCTGAGAATCTTGATCCTCACATTTAATTAATAAATCATCTGGGTATAAAATTCTAGGTTAGCAGTAATTTTTACCTCCAGCATTTTATCTTCTGGTCTGATGCCATTCTGATTCCTGGTTCTTTGTACATGGCCAGTTTTGTTTTACTTCTTTCTTCTAGAAGCTTCAGATATTTTTCCTTGTGCTTTCGACTTCCAAATTTTTATTGACATAGTTTGTCTGCTGTCATTAATTTTATTCTCTGTATTAAGGTTTATTTTGTTTGTTCTTTTTACTATTACTCTGCCCAGCTTTCAGGAAGAAGTAAAGATAAACATTTAACTGGAAATCAATAGGACTTTGAATTTTGCTATCTTGATAGCTTTTTAAAGATTTATTAGAATATGCCTTAAACATTAAAAATGGACTTAATGATAATTAATAATTAGATCATGGAAACCAGCTGCATTATTAGCACTAGTTTAACACGTTAAGCTCCCAGCCTGTTTTGTCTTCTGAATGGAAAGTATAGTATCAGTCACCAGTGATTGACTAGGCGCTTAACGTGTTAAGGTCAGACAGGATTGCCTGGAGAGAGATATATAAGGCATTTTCTGGTCTTCCTCTTTAAAGCTCCGAAACTGTCTCCTTTAGAGCAACAACTCATCACCAACTTTGTGGTTTTGCTTTGTGGCTTTATTACTCTTCACTTTACTTAGGTTTCATTTTGTACTTAATATCTTTTTCATTTATTTTGACATGCGTATAGAAGCTGTTGTGCCTGAATTATTTTTCTCTATTGTTTTTTTGCTTCTGTGCATATGATTTTAGTATTTTTTTATTACTATGCTTTGTAATTTGACAAACAGTAGATAAAAATCTGACACACAGCACTTATGTGTGTGGTTTAATTGAGGTAAACCCATTATGATAGCAGAATTCTGTAGAAATTCAGGCTATGTTTTTGTTGTTGGATATGAGTATTATCCAGTTGTGACATCATGTCACTTTACCTATTACCAGAATTAATTTGCCTGAGCTGTCAGTCAGGTGGTTGACCTAATAGCTTCATGCTTCCTCTTCCCTAAGATGCATATGGAGTCAGATGATATTTAGGCCTTATTAGTTCTATGATAGTACACAAATAATTTTACTTAACTTTTCTGGATTTCATTATATTTATAAATATAGTGTAAAATGATGTATTGGACTAAATGCATTTTCATGGTCCTTCCACATGGAAGCTTTTCTTTCTGAGAACTAAACTGATCATATATTCAGAGGCACCTATTGCATGGCCAGATACTAGACTAGGAATTTTTAAGTTACTAAGCGGCCCCAACATTTGAGAAGCACTTAGAGTAGCTGAGACAGACTAACCAATTATGTAAACCAAGTTAATCACAACCTTCTTAAATGTCTGTATCTGCTTTCACAAGAAAACAATACCCTGGGATCCAAGAGCTAGAAGAGTGGTAGAATGAGGGAACAAGATCAAATGACTGTTTATTGAGTATTTATTGTTGATGCATTTGATGCTTAGGCATAGGGTTTAAAGCACTTTTAATTTTATTTTATGTGTTAATCCTTACACCAGGATTTTTTTTTCCCATTGATTTTTAGAGAGAATAGAAGTACCGAGAGAGGGAGGGGGAGAGAAAGAGAGAAACAGAGGAGAAACAACGATGTGAGAGAGACATGGATTGGTTGCCCCTGCACACACCCAGACCAGGGCTGGGGATCCAACCTGCAATCCAGATGCTTTCCCTTGACCAGGAATGGAACCTGCAGAGTGATGCTCTAACCACTGAGCCAGGCTCAAAGCACTTTTTACATTTCACTCTATAGAGACAAATATCCCCAATCTCAAGAACTGGATTTATTTTTCTAATAGTCATTTGTATTAACTTTCAAATTTTTCAACTTGGTCAGAAGATACAACTTTCCACATTTTAAATTATGTTATGCTTTTAGTAGAATATCCTAGGAATTTTATCAAAAATTCTGCATTTCAAATGGAATTATTCATATTTGAATATGAATGTGTAAATCTTTTGTTGAATAACATTAAGATCCAAGATTTAAACAAAAATGAGTCTAAAAAGTTTTGCTTTCCTCCCTCTAATCTTTACACTTAATGTTATAATGAATGATAGAAATTATTATTCCTATCATAACTAAAATTTTTAGGAAGACAATTGACATTCTTATTCGGAACAGTATGAACTCATTATTTAGCCAGTGGCAGAAGAAACCTATCTTGACCAATTTATCTATTTCTGGTAAAGGCTACAATTCACAATAAGTAGCATATGTAATACCATTGTTTATAAACCTGCCTGTAAGTGCTGGTCTAGACTTTTCTTTTGACTACCCATTGCCTTTAAATCTCACCAATATGAATTTTATATATATAAGAGAATAAGATTTTTAAGGTACATATTCATATATTAATATTCTGCTTTGTTCCTAATGATATAAAAGTGAGTTATGATCTAGCACTAAAAGCATTTACAGCCTGATTTTTTATTTTTTATTTCTGACCTATTTTCTAAACCTAGACCTGTGCTGATTATATAGAATGTCAATATTTGGTTCAGATTTTATATATTTCTCAAAATAGATTGTGACACAATGGCTTTAAATTTTAATTTCTTTTTGTGCCTGTATTGCTGCTTGTATATTGTAGGATTTTTTAACAGTGAAGGACGTTTGTTAATGAGAAATGTGTTTTGTAGACATTGTAATTTTAGATTAATTTCTCATTTTTAAATCTCCCCCTATTCCAAGTACAGAATAATATAATAACTCTATTATCCATGTAATGATAATCACTTGAAAAACTGCTTTCCTTTGCTATGTCAGACACAGCATTTCCCATGTGGGCTTTTGTCACCATAATTGAGATTGTAGCAATCTCGTTTGAAAAGTCAAATACTGATTTAAATGAATAAGAAAATGCAAACAAATGTTTGCTGTCTTTATAGCTTAAGAATAATAAATTGGAGCAATCTCTGACATAACTTTTGTGGATCTAAGATTATAGTTAGAAGAGCATTTTGGAATTTTTAAAGTAGGTTTTAAATGATAACCAAGGTTTTTGTTTGTTTATGTTAAAATCCTTATTGGAATGGAAAGGGATTTAATTTTGTTGTCCAGTAATGTAATGTAAGTCTTTTTGTAATTGGCATTTTCAGTTGTAGATTGCTTTTTATTTGCTTCAACCTTAGTAGATTTTTATTTCAGCTTATCTCTCCCAGCTAAATCAGCTGGTGAAGGAAATGACAGCTGTCATTTATTAAGCACTTCTTATTTACTATATACCAAACAATGATTTAAATGCTTTATATGTTTTTTCCTTTAATCCCCACAACAACTCTATCAGATAATCCACATTTATGATGGAGTAATTGAGATGGAGAAGTTAAAATACTCCTTGTCCAGATGTTTCCTGTTCTCTAAAATTTTGGCATATCTTGTCTGCTATCAATCTTATTTTTCTGTTCTTTTTCTTACAGGTTTATACCTTTTTCAGCTTCTTTAGTATCATTTATTTGGGTCTTAGGAAAAAACACATATACACAAAAACCTGTCCTTGCTGCTCATAAGTTGAGAAAGGATAGGAATTTGAGTTTACTGGAGTATTTGAATACTGAAAAATTCTGTCTTTTTAGATATATAGTTCTGGTAATTTTGACAAGTGTATATAGTCATATACAGAATATTTTCCTCACCCCCCCCCCAAAAAAATTCCTTCATATCACTTTGTAGTCATTCCTGTCTCTCACCCCCGTCCCAGTTTTCTGTTCCTATAGTTTGGCCTTTTCTAGAATGTCATATAGATGGTATTATAACCTATGTAGCCTTCTGTCATTCTCATTGTTTTATCTTTTCTGGAAACTGGGAGTTGTCTGGAACAGCTCTTTGATTCCTATAGCCCTTGGGCCAGAGTTTTCTTTGGTCTTATCCAACCCCTGCTCTTCTTTGCCACCATTTTTTTGTTTGCTGATGCCAACTGTTTGGATTTGTTCTTTGTAAAAGAATGCCTGTTCTGTTATTTAAAAGATTAAGTGCTTTGTTAACCATATTAATCTAGTCTCTAAAACCCAGAACTCAAAATCCTTTATATGGGGAATTGGTTTAGACTGGTTGTTTGATAAACTTGGGTATCCCTAGTCATAGCTGGAAATGAAGATCAAGGTGATGTAGAAAAGAACTTGGTATGTTTTGTTTCCAACTAAGGACAAAAATGATGAGAAAGGAGTCGAGAAAACTAGACCATTAATCTGAAATCCATTTTAAAAAATTTGAATCACCTGATTTTTAAAAATGTTGGCAACTAATTCGTATTTTGGAAAACAGTACACAGGCCAAACAGCACATCCATGGGCAGCTGGCCTGTGCATCCCCATATTTATCCATATTACCACATGAAAGGGTTAAAGAGAATAAAATGGGGCAGAGAAAAACTTATTGTGCTTAGCAGATATCTTGCAGAAAGCTTGCAGCCTTGAGCACCGCATAGCCCAGAAAACCACTAGCCATCTGACTGAAGGAACCAAGGACAACTGGACCCTTACGTCAGCAGAGCAGCTTACAGCCAGCAAAAATTAATAAAAACCTTTCTTTCTCTGCTCTCTTTGCTGACTCCATTTTGTCAGACTCAGCACACCTGCACACAGGTACCTGGAATAAAATCTTTTTTGATACGTTATGGCCTCATGGCATAGGTGCATGACCCTGGCCCACTCTGAACCTTTACCAAATATGTTTTACAATGTGCATTCCTAACTAACCAAATCTACTTCTGAAGGTTCAGTAGCTCGTGTTACTCTGAGTTGAATTAATTATGTTGGTTCTTTTCTGTATTTCTGTCTCATTTTTATACCCCAAGTGTTTATGACATCACTTTTTTTCTATTTTTTTTAAATGTAATATAATTTTTAACCCTAGCAGATATTTTTCTTTTTAGTACTTTGGTTCTTAAAGCATTGCTCATTTGCTATAATAATGCAAAATAGTATATCTGAGAGCTTCGAAAAAATGTTTTTTTCATTCATCCTAAAAAGTAGGCTCAAATAGAAGTGCCTGGGTATGTAAATTGCTTTGTTGGTATGGGATCAGAATAAAAATTAGATGAAAACCCTTGCATTTTGTCTGAGTTAAGTTTATAACTGAAGCACATTTCTGAAGCTCCTTAGGGAAATGATTAAAATGACCTAATTCTTAACTAATTGAAGTGCCAGAACAGAATTTGTCCTTCATTTTGCTTAAGATATAATTAAGCAATTTTACTTTATCATATAAGATTTATTTGAACTAGAAATTAGTACAGTGCAAGACTGAGAATGCTTTTGAATGCCATGTCTTTCTGTACCTGCTGTTGAGGAATGATTGTAGGCCAGCGTGTGCTTCAGTGTCTTCAATTATAAACTGGGGTAAAAACTTGAGATTTTAGAAAGATTAATGAAATGATAATTGTACAGCACCTGCGGGAGATCAGCATAATTTAAGGTGAACTAGTTTTATTGCAGTACATAGGGAAGTTATGTTCCTGCAATTTGTTTTAAATTAGGCCAGGTAATGTTATCTACTCCAGGGAAGAAGCTCTTGTTCACGAGTGATTTTCTTTCTTGTTGATTTTTTGCTGTTCTTTAATTAAGAAGTAATCATAGCACTGGCCACAGTGGTTCAGTGGCTAGAGCACCAGCCTGCCTACCTAAGGGTCTTGGGTTTGATTCTTGGTCAAGGGCACGTATCTGGGTTGTGCGTTCACTCCCTGCCCCCAGTCAGGACGTGTGGGAGGTAGTTGATGTGTCTCTCTCATGTAGATGTTTCTTCTCCCTCCTTCCCACTCTCTCTGAAAAAGCAATGGGAAAAATATCCTCAGTAGAGGATTAATTAAAAAAAATTTTTTTTAAAATAATCTAAGCATACAAAAACAAAGAGAATCTGTAATACCATTTTATATTTTTAAAGTCTTAGGTACATATACTCTATGTATTATGCAGATTACCTGGTCTGTGTTTTTGTTTTGTTTTTTGTTCAGCATTGTATTTCTGAGATTTAGCTCAAAATGAAAAATGCTAGGCAATTTCATTTTAACTATTATTATATGAACCTATAATACTTTATTCTCCACTTGATGGATACTTAGATTATTTCCAATATTTTATTGACAATTCTACAGTAACCATTATTGGAGTTATATCTTTATGTATGTGCACAAAAGGATATCTAAGGCTATAGTCCTAGGAATGGAATTGCTGGTCATAGGGTATGTATTTTTAATTTTATTAGATGCCGCCAAGTTATTCTCCAAAGCAATTGTACTAACTCCTGTCAACTCTATGAAAGGTTTCAATTCACATTGTTCTATACTTTCTCCAGCTTTTGGTGTTGTTAGATTTTTATCACCTGATATGTAGGATTTCAGTTGATTTTTCCCTCATTCCCCATATTGAAATATAATTTACATGCAATAAAATTGACCCATATTATGTGTACAACTTAATTGAATTTGTGGTAACTGTATAAAGTCATATATTCACCACAACAATCAAGATATGAAACATTTCCATTAGGCTAAAAGGTTTCCTCATGTCTTTTCGATCTTCCTTCACCAGCCCTTGCCCATGGCAACCACTAACTTGCTTTTTATCACTATAGTTTTGCCTTTTCTGGAATTTCATAAATATGAAATCATGCAGTGAGTAGTCTTTTGCATTGGGCTTCTTTCACTTGAATGTTTTTGATTCATTATAAATATACCACAATTTATCCATTCATCAGTTAGTGGATATTTGTGTTGTTTTTATTTTGGGACAGTTACGAATAATGACTCAGTTGATTTTTAATTACTGATCTTCGGCAGTCTTGCTGAACTTTTCATTGATTTGAATAATTGGACTTTTTCAGATTTTCTACAGTTATATCATTTACACATGACAGTTTTGTATTCTCTTTCCTAATCTTCATATTGGTTCGTGTTCTTGTCGTTTGTGTACTAGCTAGGATCTCTAGTACAATGTTGAAAGGAAGCAAAAAATCAATTTTAGTGGGCATTCATCATATTTTTTAATTGAAAGGGTATGGTATAAGTCTGAAGTTCCACCATTAAGGATGAGGTTTGATACATTTTTGATGACTAGCTTTATTTATGTTAAAGAATCTCACTCTTTTTTGCAAAGATATTTTATTACGAATGGGAATTGGAATTTGACAATTGCATTTTCTACATATTTTGAGATGGTTGTGGGTTTTTTCTTTTTAAATTTTATATGTGACTTTTTTCTTTAAGCTTACTCTTTCAAGTGTTAAAATTTAATTATTTAAAATACACTTAATAACTTGCTAGTTTAAAACTTTTCTATCTTGTATATTCTTTAATTCCTCTCCATGACACAGATTGTAATATGGCATGTCATTTATTTGTCACTCATAAAGTTAACTTTGGCTATAAGTTGCTTTTAAGATATGAGCCATGTCTTAATCAAGATATGAGTCAGGGCTTAATCACACTTAAATTTCCCATAGGTTCTAGCACCGAATATTGCAAATAACAGGCCCTTCATAAATGATGAACTGGGCTAAGTACTTAGGGCTGCTGTTCTTTGCTAAATTGCCACTGTAGAGGAGAAACCAAGATGGCGGCATAGGTAAACACCTAAACTGCTGCCTTGCACAACAATTTCAAAACTACAACTAAAAGACAAAATGGACATCATTCAGAACCACAGCAAGGCTGGCTGAGTGGAAATTGTACAACTAGAAGGAAAGAGAAAAGCACACTGAGACTCAGAGGAGCTGCAGGAGGCAGAGGTACTGAGACGTGCGGACGGAGAGGACTGGCAACTGAGTGCATGGCTGGCTTTCTCAAGCAGGAGGGAGACAAAAGCTCCTGACTGCTCTGAACTCCAGTTCCGGGCGAGACTCTGGGGACCCAGACTCATTTGGGGAGAAACTGGACTGTCTGGCAGCGGGCGGAACTCGAGGGCAGCTTTCTCTCAGGTGCTTGCAGCAATTACCACGGGACACTGAGACACAGGGGCCTATTAGGGCAGGGCTGACGGAAAACCAATGCTGTCTGCTCCGCCCTGAGACTCCGCCCCATCCAAACTGAGCACAAAGGCTTTTGCTAGTCCTGTCTCGTAAGGGTGTCTCCAGCACAGAAGTTCCCCAGCGTAGACACAGCTGATCCTCACAGCCAATTGGCCTGTAGGTCAATTCCTCCCAATGATACCAACAACAATCAAGGCTTAACTACAAAAAGACTGTGCACACAGCCCACAAAGGGGTGCACCAAGAGTGTCCACCTCAGGTAACTGGGGAGGCTGAGCCACTGGGCCCTATAGGACACCTAGCACACAAAGCCACTCTAACAACTCAGGGAAGCAGCCAAAATGCGGAGACAAAGAAACAGGTCACAAATTAAAGAAATGGAGGAAAGCAAACGACTGGATATAGAGTTCAAAACCACGGTTATAATGTTTTTCAAGAATTTCCTAGGAAAGGCCAATAAATTTAGCAAGACCCTCGAGGATATGAAAAAGGACCAACTAGAAATTAAGTATACACTGACTGAAATAAAAAATATACAGAGACCTAACAGCAGACTAGAGGAACGCAAGAATCAAGTCAAAGATTTGAACTACAAAGAAGCAAAAAACACTCAACTGGAAAAGCAAAAAGAATCCAAAACTATGAAGATAGTGTAAGGAGCCTCTGGGACAACCTCAAAGCGTACCAACATCCGAAATACGGGGGTGCCAGAAGAAGAGAGAGAGCAAGATACTGAAAACCTATTTGAAGAAATAATGACTGAAAACTTCCCCCACCTTGTGAAAGAAATAGACTTACAAGTCCAGGAAGCGCACAGAACCCCAAACAAAAGGAATCTAAAGAGGACCACACCAAGACACATCATAATTAAAAAGTCAAGAGGAAAAGACAAAGAGAGAATCTTAAAAGCAGCAAGAGAAAAACAGTTACCTACAAGGGAGCACCCATACGTCTGTCAGCTGATTTCTCAACAGAAACTATGCAGGCCAGATGGGAGTGGCAAGAAATATTCAAAGTGATGAATAGCAAGAACCTACAACCAAGATTACTCTACCTAGCAAAGCTCTCATTCAGAATTGAAGGGCAGATAAAGAGCTTCACAGATAAGAAAAAGCTAAAGGAGTTCATCACCACCAAACCAGTATTATATGAAATGCTGAAGGGTATTCTTTAAGAAGAGGAAGAGGAGAATGTTAAAGATAAAAATTATGAACAACTAATACATATCTATCAACAAGGGAATCAAAAAATCAAGTGAGTAAAAATCTGATGAACAGAATAAACTGGTGAGTATAATAGAATCAGGAGCATAGAAAGGGAGTGGACTGACAATTCTTGTGGGGGGAAAGCGGTGTGGGGGGTACGGGAAGAGAGTGGACAAAAATCATACATTAGGACAGTGTGGGGGGGATAAGCGCAGAGGGTGGGGTGGGAACTGGGTGGAGGGGAGCTATGGAGGGAAAATAGAGGAACAGTTGTAATAATCTGAACAATAAAGATTTATTAAATTGAAAAAAACCAATAGCCATTGTATGTCACAAATTCTTATGTTGCACCACCCGTATCATTATCATGCTGACTTCTAATGTAATTTATATGAGTTCTTTTTAAAAAATTAAAGCTTTAAAAATAAGATACAAATTTTATTCACTCATCAAATATTTGTTGAGAACCAACAAGGTGCCAAGGTTGGCTGTAAGCTACCAGTACTGCCTAATGACAGGGATCCATACTGAGAAATGTGTTAGGTGATTTTGTCATTGCATGAACATTATAGAGTATACTTGCACAAACTTAGGTGGTATAGCCTCCTACATACATACCTACATTATATGGTACGACCTGTTGCTCCTAGGTTACAAGCCTGTACAGCATGTACTGTACAAAACAAGAAGAGATTAAATCTAGCACAAGAGAAGATGATGCAATTAAGATGAGTTGACAAGATGAGGTGGATAGGAGTTTTATATGAGGCTGTTTCCATTGTAACATGGCATAGTGTTTTACAGCAGACTTTTTTTAAAATATATTTTTATTGATTCCAGAGAGGAAGGAAGAGGGAGAGAGAGAAACATCAATGATGGTAGAGAATCATTGGCTGCCTACCTCCTGCACAACCCCCAGTGGTTCTGAACCCAGGCCCGAACCCAGGCCATTGTTCTAGCCACTGAGCCAGACTGGCTAGGGCCAGCAAACTTTTTTTGATAAGTGAAAAAAAGAGTACACTCTAAAAGGTTAAAAGTGTACTATAGTAAATACATAAACCAGCAGCAGCATTGACATTTATTATCATTATAAAATATTATGTACTATGTAATTATATGTGTTACACTTTTATACAACTGGCAGCATAGTAGATTTGTTTACACCAGTATCACCACAAGCAGGAGCAACACAATGCAATTATAGCAGCTTTGATATTACTAGCTGATAGCAATTTTTCAGCTCCATTATAATCTTCGTAGTGTCCCAGTACACGGATTGGTGCACATTGAAAGGACATTAATTAGAATAAATATTTTAATATCGCTGTTTGCCCTTTCTCTATAATAGAAGTGTCAACCAAATTCACGATCAACAATGACAGATCGAAAGACACTCGTGCATTTGGCACCGGCGAGAGCTTTATATGTATTGCGCATGTGCGAGTCAACTTAGCCTTTTATATATCCTACTAATAAAGAGAGAATATGCTAATTGACTCACGCTGTTGCAAAGATGGTGGCGCCCACAGCCACAAGATGGCGGCACCCAGTCCCCTTAGCCTTACTGGGGCGGCAGGTGCCCGGCTGCTCCATGTGCCTGCCTCCAGAGTCCCCCAGTCTCCTCAGCCCCTCTAGTTACCCAGGTCCGGCCCGAGGTGCAGGCAAGCCTCCAATGGCGGCTGCCCAGCCACCTAGGGCCGCCCGAGGCTCAGGTAACCAGGGCTGGCTGAGGCTTGCGCTGCCGGCAGTGGCAGCAGCAGAGGTGTGATGGGGCATCACCTTCCCCTGATCGCCGGGTCGCCTCCCACCCCTGAGGGCTCCCGGACTATGAGAGGGAGCAGACCGGGCTGAGGGATCCCCCCTCCAGTGCATGAATTTCCATGCACTGGGCCTCTAGTATAGAATAAACTTGCTTAATTAGATCTGCTTTCTGATGTAGCTAAACTTTTTCCAGCCCAGTGAAACACCCCAACTTCTCTTTCAGGTAATTATCAGCAACACAGCAGTAAATATCAACATGAAGCAGACTATTGTAGATCACACAGGGGGAGTACACAGGGTAAAATATTTAACTGTAGCAGTGTTTGACTATATTCTGCACAGTGAGAAAACCTGAAGTCATTTTCAAGGTCCACCATTTCTTCTTTAAAGTGGGGTCAAGTTTCTAAACTTTCTAAATCTCTGTTTTCTGGCTAATGAAAAGAAAATAGGATTCCACTAAGTCTCCTGTATACCTACTCCAGGAATTCTGTGAGGAGCAAATGAGATGAGGCAGGTGAAAACGCTTCACAGACATTTGGTTACAGTGTGAAATGTTTGCACCTGGCTGTAAAGCAAGTCGTGTTCCTGGGCTGAAGAAACTGCAAGGAGGCTTGTCACTAGGGAGCTGGGCATTGCTTTGTAATGTCATTACCCAGTGCCCACAGTGACCGTTTCTGGGCTGGGCTGGGCTGGGCTGTGGGCCGCATTTTGCATCATGGGGTCTCGGCAGCATCAGCTGCAATTTGATTGGCTGTTGCTCAGGTGCTGGTGGGGCCTGTGTCCTACTTGGGGGAAGCAGAGTGTTGCTTTGTGGGTGCCAGGTCCACAGTGCCATTTCTCTGTAAATGGCCAGTGCACATCACAGTAGCTCCTGCATTGAGCGTCTGCCCCCTGGTGGTCAGTGAACATCATAGCGACCAGACGGAGGATACTTAGCATATTAACCTTTTATATATATAGACTAGAGGCCTGGTGCACAAAAATTTGTGCACTGGGGGGGGGTTGTCGCTCAGTCCAGCCTGCCCCCTCTCATAGGGAACACTCAGGATGATGGGGAAGGCGACTGGGCCGATCAGGGGAAGGCGCCACCCCCTTCACCCCATTGCTGCTGCCACTGCTGGCCTTCGCAGCTGCCACAGCTGCCGGCCCTACTCGGCCCTTGCAGCTACTGCAGCTTTGTCCAGAAGGACGACCAGTCTATCTGTTGTAATTAGCACATTACACTTTTCTTAGTATAGATGGGACCACCTTCCTATATGCACATACTTAGCTGAAACATCTTGTAGCATGTGCCTGTATGTAATCTATACTTATAATAGGGTAATATGCAAATTGGTCAGGATGCTGTCACATAACGACCAATCAAGAGGGCGGGGCAGCATCCTAGGAGCAGCGGAGAGCTACAGGAGGGCGGGGCAGTGAGCTACATGGGGTGGAGAGCTGCAAGTGGCAGTGGGCGGGGCGGCCAGCTGAGGCAAGCAGCAGTGAGCTACTCACTCACAGATTTGTACGCAGGGCCGCTAGTACAAAATGAATATGAATGGATACTTACAACATCCTTGTAGCCTAGCAGGGAAAGAAAAAATCTGTATCTGAGTTATTCTAATGCAAAGTAGAAGGTGATCACTATGAATTTAGATAAGAAAAGAGATTAGATGAAGTTTAAATACCTGGTAGTATTCTATGACTGTAGTGCATGGACTTTGGCTCCATAATTTGGTGATTGAACGATTTTTATTTTCTGATTCTTAAGATGTGGTTCACATATTTGAGGTGCTGAGCAATGGTCTGTGAGTAAGTATTTTAAATTCTTTGAGAAACTTAAATTTTTTGTCTTACTGTCATAGTCTTAGTGTTTTGTTTGTTTTGCATTTTTCTTTAGCTTCAACAAAAACATTTATTTCTCACAGTCTAGAAGCTGGGAAGTCCCAGGTCAAGGTGTAGGCAGATACACTTCTGGTGAGAGCCTGCTTCCTGGTGTAGAGGGCTATTTTCTCTTTGTATCCTCACATGGTGCAGAGCAGAGAGTTAATTCGTTGTTTTTTTTTATTATTGATTTTAGAGATGGAGGGAGAGGGAGAAAAAAAAACACATTGATGTGGGAGAGAAACATCAATCAGTTGCCTCCCATATGCATCCCAACAGGGGATTGAACTCACAAGGTAGATATGTGTCCTGACCAGGAATCAAACCTGCAACCTTTTGGTGTCAGATGATGCTCCATCCAACTGAGCCACTCCAGATACTTCTCCATTGGTCTGCCCCATTTACTTCTCCATTCTTATCTCTTGTACCCCTTCCCACAATATTTGGGCACTCTAGCCTTACCACATGTGGCCCTTGGAGATAAACATTTTTAGCTTGATTCATTTTTTGCCCCTTAACTCTGTCTTCTGTGTGAGTAATGAATATTTGTTCTTCAATATTCCATTCTATTAGTTTCTCCCTTGGGTAGTCTTCTTCAAACAATATTATACCTTCTTCTGTGCTCTCTACATTCTTTATTAGAACCCATGCCATTTTTATGTTCTCTTTGCATAATTATTTTCCAGACTGATTTTGTCTGATCTCTTCTTGACAGAGGCTATCTAACCAGTGCCTAGAACATAGTAGATCAGTGGTTCACAACGTGGAGGCAATTTGATTTTTTAAGGGGGGCATTTGAGAATGAGTTATTATCAGTGAATTTTTTGCATTTCTTATGGTTCTAGGGGCCTCATATACAGTATATAAATATATATTGTGACATATTTGTGCATTTCAGTTATCTATTATATGTTTTGAAACTTTGCTATTTTTTTCATACCACTTCATATTATTTTCTTAACAATTTCTTAGTGATTTCTTCCTCAGTACTTCAACTGTCCTTTCGTTCTTTTATTTTTCTCTTTCATGGATGCCATGTTCTTTGAAAGTTTGTTTAGACCAAGTTAATGGCCTGTTAGGCTTCCTCCACGTGAATAGGAGTTCACTTTTTGAATAATAAGAATTACATGTCCTGGGGGCAAGGGGAACATCAGGATTTTAGAGATGCTGTAGGTGGGGCATGGCCAAAAAAAGGTTGGAAACCACTGTAGTAGACATTCTTGAAATAATTGTTTACTGGCCAGTAAAAAATGATATACCAAAAAGCCTGGAAACTTGTCATTAATTTGATAGTTAGGGCTATATATTCTTTTACAAGTGTCAGCCCATGCTCTTTGGCTATTCACTTATGTGCTACTAGAAAAGAGCCTGCCAAACAGTGGGTGTTGTACACACTTTTGACTGTCTCAACAGCTGGTACCAAATGTTTAGAAATGACTATTTCCATCCCTCCACTCTGCCTCCATCTTAAAATTATGCTTGGAATGAATTCTTATCTCCTAAGGGCTCAAGCAAAACACTGTACTTTATCATTCATTTTCATTTTACCTTATAGCTTCATGGAATTCTTAATAACTTTTTATTCACAGGTGTGGAATATCTTACATGACTTAATAAATTCTTCTAGTCTTATTCTCATTATGTACTACTCCCTTGCAGTGCACTTGTTATATTAGTATACAGTACATTGACAAGCATACCTACTCTAGCACAGTTTAATGTTCTCACAGCTTGTTGGTTAGACAATCACAACTTTGTCAAGTGTTCCCCCGATATTTCCAATACCCACCTGACACCATACGTAACTACTGCAATGTTATTGACTATATTATTTTTTGAACCATTAGTAATGTAATTCCAGGAGATAATCTCCTTTGTCTGCTGTTTGCATATGAAACTGGATACAAATACTAGTAAGAAATTAGCTATTACTCTGAAGTGACAGAGTAGATGAGCTGAGTTAGGCGGGCAAAAGGGGTATCTCAGGAACTGACCCCAGATGACATTCTAATGCTAAATTATTTCCTTGAGTGAATCAAAATAAAAATTCTAGTAATTGTATGCTAGTTGTATGTCTTTTGACTTTATAAGGGCTTGATTTTTTTTTTAATTGAACCTTTCCTAGAAAGGTCTTATTTAAAAATTTCCTAAACCATTTTTCTACTGCAAGTAATCTATTATACTCTAGTTGTAATATACAAGGCTCAGCACCATAATACTGCATGACAAAGTTGTGTTGTAACCTTTTCTGAATTTTTAAATGTTAGAAGACATATTAATCACCAAATGTTGTGCACAGAAAATAGAAATTATGGAGTATGTTATTACTATAGAGATATGGACAGCAGGTGAGGTGTTGAGAGTTAGAAGACACAACTCTCCCAAGGGGACTGGTTTCTTAGCTCCAGAGGCATTATGAGGAGTTTTGGCACCACACTTTGATCTTGATTAGAGACCTGACTCCTTGGTCTCTTAGTTTATAAAACAATAATCCTGAAGGTTTCTTTCAATTCTGACCTTTCTGTGATTCTGACTGGGAGATATTGACCATCTGTCTGTTTTCATATTTTAGGACCCAGATGAAGTGGTACCAGTTGGCCAGAGAAGAGCTTGGTGTTGGTGCATGTGCTTTGGACTAGCATTTATGCTTGCAGGTGTCATTCTAGGAGGGGCATACCTGTACAAATATTTTGCACTTCAAGTAAGTGGAAAAATACTAAGACCATTTTTACGTTTTCTTCATGTGTGTTAGAAAATTGATCCTAATTCACGCTAAGCCTGCACTTCAGTCTGTGGCCTTTAGCCAGAGTGGTGGTCCTATTTTAAAGCTGTGTTTGAGTCTGCTAAACCTGTTTGCCCAGCCTTTAGATAGTCTTTTAGACACACAGAGGAAAACACTGGAGTACTTCTCTCTGCCTCTTTCTCAGTCATTACTTTCTCTAGAGAATTGTGTGAATTCAGCAATAATATTGAAGTAACTTAAGATGGAAGTTATTTGAAACTTAAGTATTTAATAGTAATCCTAGTGGGTTAAGACAGATTTTTCTTCTGATTATAATTATTCCCTCTGTTTTGTGGTACATTTTTCTGGGTGATAATTCAGTAGGTTTCTTGGTTTTTTTCTTCAGTAATCTTGGGAAATGAGCTTTTATGACTACCTCAAATGTTTTAATATTAAAATTTAGAGTGTTGACAAATAGATTTTATTAGTCTGCCAGAAAATGTATAAATTTCATGCTCATTTTCTATATTTTTCAAGATGATGGCATATCAGTAGACATTACTGAAATACCATTCAACCTTGTTTAATACAATTTTTATAATAAATATATTTAATAAAGGAAAACTCATTTTCAGTTTTATTGTCCAAAGATATTTGTTGTCTTAATATTTTGTTATATACTTCTAGTTTTTATATATGTGTACTTTTTGCAGTCTTTATAATGATTTGCGGTAATATAATGTTTTCCATTTAATTGTGAGATATTTTAAAAAATATATCACAGTGAAAAATCAGGCTGGAAATTTCAGAAAAATTATCCCTCTTTTAGCTAATAGAAAAATTATTGAATCAGTGAATCATATTAAAAGTTTTAAAAGTATGCTCTTTCAGAAGAAACATTAATTTCTGAATATATTCTTTTATAAAAATAATGCTTACAAGTAGAAATAGGCCTGTGTGTTTCTTCAAACGTACTTGTCCCCAGATAGATAATTGCCTTTATATTCTGTTTCTGTGGACCACAAAAAGTAAAGGGAAAATCAGCTGCTTTTCTCCTTTTGAAACTTTTTTTTACAATACTTTAAAACCTGATCTTAAAGAATGTGTTAACTCTATAATTAAACTGTCTGACTTGTCATCTAAAAGTAAGAGTTTGCAAGCAAACTATTACTTGGATAGATGTGGCAGCTTAAGTAATGCTTACATTTAAAAACCTGTCTCTTACTGAATTGCTGAAATAGTGTTTAAACCCTCTGTAGCCAGATGACGTGTACTACTGTGGAATAAAGTACATCAAAGATGATGTCATCCTAAATGAGCCTTCTGCAGATGCCCCAGTTGCTCGCTACCAGACAATTGAGGAAAATATTAAGATCTTTGAGGAAGATGAAGTTGAATTCATCAGTGTGCCTGTCCCAGAGTTTGCAGATAGTGATCCTGCCAACATTGTTCATGACTTTAACAAGGTGAGCCAGATGTCCTGAACTGTAAGAAGAGTGCAAGTTCTTTAATTTATGGTTTTTTTAGTTTTCCATATTTCCTGATGTATTCTATTTAGTGTTTACTTTTTACTTAAAAAATTGAACTTGGGTTTCTTCTGTCCTACAAAATAAGAACTGTCAACATTTGATGGGCTCATTAATTATTTTTAAGTTCCCATTCTACATTTCCCCCAACTATTGAAAATTGTTAAGTGTTGCAGAAAAGTTGAAGTGAAAATATAGTTAATACCCTAAATTCTCCATGTTGTTACAAAATTTTGTCATACTTCTATCAAATTTTATTATGTTTCATTTTTATCATATCTCTTTTTCTCACTTTTAACACTTGACTCTAGATATATAAAGCTGTTATCCCTTAAGAATGAGGACATTATCTATAAAACCACATAATTATCACATCTAAGAAAATTAACATAATGTAGTATTATTTAATATTTAGTTGATATTAAAATTCCCCCAATAATTTTTGTCCCAATAATGTTTTGTTCTTTCAAACCAGGATTCAGAAGTTCTTATATTACCTGTAGATGTTAAATCAGTATATATTTGCCATTTTGAACATGTAGACATATCACTGAAATTGGCATTGAATATTTATAAGCCAATTTGAAAAATTACTTACTTCAAGGTAACAAACCTTATCCAAAGCAAACAGTAAATAATAATAGCTAACACTTACTGAGCTCTTTTTTTTTTTTTGGGGGGTGGTTTAAGATTTCATCTTCTTTTTTTTAATTCAATAAATATTTATTGTTCAGATTATTACAATTGTTTCTCCTTTTCCCCCCCATAGCTCCCCTCCGGTTCCCACCCCACCCTCTGCCCTTACCTCCCTCCCACTGTCCTCATCCATAGGTTTATGCTTTTTGTCCAGTCTCTTCACGCACCTCCCACACCCCTTTCCCCCTGAGAATTATCAATCCACTCTCATTCTATGCCCCTGATTCTATTATATTCACCAGTTTATTCTGTTCCTCAGATTTTTAATTCACTTGATTTTTAGATTCATTTGTTGATAGATATGTATTTGTTCATAATTTTTATCTTTTTTCTTCTTCTTCCTCTTCTTAAAGAATACCTCTTTCAGCATTTCTTATAATACTGGTTTGGTGGTGATGAACTCCTTTAGCTTTTTCTTATCTGTGAAGCTCTTTATCGGCCCTTCAATTCTGAATGAGAGCTTTGCTAGGTAGAGTAATCTTGGTTGTAGGTTCTTGCTATTCATCACTTTGATTATTTCTTGCCACTCCCGTCTGGCCTGCATAGTTTCTGTTGAGAAATCAGCCGACAGTTGTATGGCTGCTCCCTTGTAGGTAACTGTTTTTCTCTTGTTGCTTTTAATATTTTCTCTTTGTCTTTTGCTCTTGCCATTTTAATTATGATGTGTCTTGGTGTGGTCCTCTTTGGATTCCTTTTGTTTGGGGTTCTGTGCGCTTCCTGGACTTGTAAGTCTATTTCTTTCACCAGGTGGGGGAAGTTTTCAGTCATTATTTCTTCAAATAGGTTTTTAGTATCTTTCTCTCTCTTCTTCTGGCACCCCCATAATTCAGATGTTGGTACGCTTGAGGTTGTCCCAGAGGCTCCTTATACCATCTTCAAATTTTTTTATTCTTTTTTCTTTTTGCTTTTCCAGTTGAGTGTTTTTTGCTTCTTTGTATTTCAAATCTTTGACTTGATTCTTGCGTTCCTCTAGTCTGCTGTTAGGTTTCTGTATAATATTTTTTATTTCAGTCAGTGTATGCTTAATTTCTAGTTGGTCCTTTTTCATATCCTCGAGGGTCTCGTTGAATTTATCAGCCTTTTCTAGGAAATTCTTGAAAAACCTTATAACCATGGTTTTGAACTCTATATCCAGTCGTTTGCTTTCCTCCATTTCTTTCGTTTGTGATGTTTCTTTGTCTCCGCATTTTCGCTGCTTCCCTGAGTTGGTAGTGTGGCTTTGTGTGCTAGGTGTCCTATATGGGCCAGTGGGTTGGCCTTCCAGTTCCCTGAGGTAGATACTCTTGGTGCACCCCTTTGTGGACTGTGTGTACAGCCTTGTTGTAGTTAAGTCTTGATTGTTGTTGGTATCACTGGGAGGAATTACCTCCAGGCCAATTGGCTGTGTGGACCTGCTGTGTCCTATAATGGAAGAACTGCTGCGCTGGAGACATGCTTGGGGGCAGGACTTGCTTCAGTGGGGCTTTGGTGCTCACTGAGTCTGCCTCTTGGATGTGTCACTTATGGATGTGAGTAGTTGAAATCTGGTGTCGTCTCACACTGACCATTAGATACACTAGCTTCTGGATCTCCAATGGGGTGCTGGTCAGCTACTGTCTGAGGCCACCCAAAAGGAGGTATAGTGAGAACTACAGTTTTCTCCCCTTTGCTTGGGGTTTGGAAGTTTTGGAGCTGTCTGACCAGAGCTGCAGTTTGTTAGGTTATGCTGCGATAGGGCAGGCCATTTATATGAAAAAGCCGCTGCGCTGAGCTTGGGTGGGTTTGTAGATTGTGCAGGGTGGGGTCTCAGGGAGTCACTAGGCTAGGGTGTGGCAAACAGCGATGGCTGCCAGTCAGCCATCTCTGCATTTCCGCGTTTCCAAGTCCCCGCGTCCCGTGCCCCAGTGCAGTAAACAATGATTGCTGGGCGCCTCTCTGCAAGAAAGTCACCCTTACTTTCCGACCTGATGGTAGACAGTCCAGCTTCTCCCTGTAGGAGTTTGGGTCCCCCGCGTCTCCCCAGAAAATGGAGTTCAGAGTAATCGGGAGCTTGTCTCCCTTTGGGTTGAAAAAAGCAGCGCACCCAGATACCCGCCACCAGCCCAATTTGCGCACCTCCATACCTCAGCTTTTCAGTGCTTGTGCATGTCTCAGTGCTCTTTTCTCTTTCCTTCTAGGTGTAGAACTTTCACTCAGCCAACTTTCCCGTGGTTCTGGGTGATAGACATTTTGTCTTTCAGTTGTAGTTTTGAAATTGTTGTGCGAGGCAGCAGTTTAGGTGTTTACCTACGCCGCCATCTTGGTTTTCTCCTTACTGAGCTCTTAAAATCTAAATGTTTACATGGTTTAGTTAACTCATTTTAACCCTCAAAACCATCCTGTTGACAGTCTTTCTCAACCAGGGTTTCTCACCTGAACCACAAGAACACAGACAATCATTAAATTGACTGTTATTCAATTCTCTAAGGATAGTAATTAACTAGGGGCCCAGTGCATGAATTCATGCACCTTGAAAGGAACTGTGGGCTGGGAGGCTGCAGTGGGCACTGGGGTGGATCTCGGCCCATCCTCCGCGCTCCCGCCCTGCCCCTCCTACCATGGCCCCTGGTCCCCTGTCTGCCAGCAGCCCTGCTCCCACCACCACCACTCCCACACGCTGACGGCACCAACCCCACTCATACCCCCTGATGGTGCGGAGGAATTGGGGCCAGCGCCAGCAGCGGGTGTGAGCGGGGACGGTGCCAGCAGTGGTTGTGAGAGGTGGCTGCTGGCCCCAATCGCCCCTCAGGAGCGCAGGGGTAGGTGGAGAAGCCCTGAGGGTTGATAGGTGCTGGTAGCGGGTGGGAGCAGCGTCCTCGGCACCGGCAGTAGGTGCGAGTGGGGCCAGCGCCTGTGCTGGCGCTGCTGGCGGGATTCCAGTGCACCGGAGCAAAGAATTTTCAGTAACCACCAGAGGCTCGCCCCGATAACAGTGACCGGTGCCTCCCACCTTGGTCTGGCGCCCCCTTTCACCTGATCCACCATCCTGCCGCAGCCAGCAGGATGTTCCACACTCTGCTGCCTGCTGCCAACGCCCGCCATGTTCCCTGGTATTCAGCACACATCATAGCGTCCGGTTGTTCGGTTGTTCCACTGTTCGGTCTATTTGCATATTAGCCTTTTATTGTATAGGATAGGATACTATTCTAGATGCATAAGAGAGAAGTTCATTTTTATCTACAATTGATGGATGCCTTGGAGGGCATTAGGGCTTGTAAATAAGGGAACTAACTAAATCTCTTAATCAGATTATAGCTTATTTGCTGTTTTAAAGCTTATTATAGAAACAAACCCCTGATAAGAATTTTATTTCCAGCCTGGCCAGGTTGTTCCTGTTGGTTAGAGTGTTGTCCTCATACCCCAAGGTTGCGATTCAATCCCAAGTCAGGGCACATACAAGAATTAACCTATGAATGCATAACTAAGTGGAACAACAAATTGATGTTTCTTTCTCTCTGTTCTTTCCTCTCTTTCTCTCTCTAAAATCAATAAATATATAAAAAATTTTAAAAGAATTTTATTTCTTAATAGCAATAATTTTTCTTCTCCCATTACTACTTCCATTCTTACCCAGCAAAATCTTGACTTATTGAAGTACACATGATTTACATATTCTAAAGCCAACCCATTTTAATGGTGTAAATTATTCTTAAAAGTCCAGCTGTTGCCTGAGTTATAAATATTAATCTAACAAAAAATGTATCTTTTTCTTCCCAGAAACTCACGGCCTATTTAGATCTTAACCTGGATAAGTGCTATGTGATTCCTCTGAACACTTCCATTGTTATGCCACCCAGAAACCTACTGGAGTTACTTATTAACATAAAGGTATACAATTTTGAAATGTTTCTTATTAATGTTACTGCTATAACATCTTGGAATTTCTTATTGAGAAACTAGCCCTAAAGGAGCCCATTTTACTGGAAATACAGCTTTTTTTCTTGTTTATTTTTTTCTTCTAATTTTGAAATTAAATATGTAACTTTTAAAATTATACTTAAGTTTTCAAGGGCCAGAGAATAAATAGAAGGCTTTTAAGAAATAAAATCTGTTTTACAACTACTCAATTCTGATGCCATGGACAATATGTAAACAAGTGGGCATGACTGTTTTTCAATAAAACTTTATAAAAACAGATGGTGGGCAGTAGTTTGCCAGCCTCTGTTCCAACTATAATCTGTAAGAGTTTTGTTTATTTTCCTTGTCTGTTCAGTGTAAGCCTTGAGATAATTTTGTAATTTATTTTTTTCCAAATGTAGGCTGGAACCTATTTGCCTCAGTCATATCTAATTCACGAACACATGGTTATCACTGACCGCATTGAAAACATTGACCACCTGGGTTTCTTTATTTATCGACTGTGCCATGACAAGGAAACTTATAAACTGCAACGCAGAGATACCATTAAAGGTAATAACTTTTTAAAGTGCTGGCAGAAAAGTTTTTTGTTTCACTTCATTGTGTTAAGCTAGATTTAATATGTTTGCCATGAATGAGAAATAGAACTCTGTTCTATATAATATTTATGGCTTTCTGAAGAACCATCTTAACTCTAAACCCACTCTTTTTAGAGAGAGAGAATAGGTGAATGTGAAATCTCATTGCCTTCAGCTGCTGGAAAGTTTCTTTCCATGTAGTCATCCAGGCCAATGTTCCATCCTATTTGGTACAGCCACACGGCAAAGGGTGTCTAGAGAAGCTGTTCAGGTGTATGCTCAGGCATCTGGATTCTAAGCACATTGTTTTTTGCTCAGGCATCTGGATTCTAAGCACATTGTTTTGGATCTTGTTGAAGATAATCACAGTCAGGTTAATACAAAGGAATTTGGCTGAAGAATTAAGAGCATTGACACAACTAATATAGCTTTGCCAAATCATTGAACTTTTGTTTTCTCACCTAAAATATAAGGATAACAGTACCTCCCCATTTCCTTTCAAGATCATTATAAAAGTAAAATGAAAGTACATGTGGCAGAGCTATGGGAAAGCAAGAAGTAACATTCAAACACTAAGGTGTTATTTCTTTGGAACTGCAGCACCCAGTAAAAGTGCTTTCCTGGCTTTGGTTAGCATTTTTACTTACTTCACCTGATGAGTCAGTCACCTGAAATCTGCTGCTTGATTTCTTACATTTTTAAATTATCTTAATAGTTCATAATTTTTTTTAAACGTCAGATTATGCATATAATGAGATTCTCTCAAGTCTGAAGTTTCAACAAATCACCACCACAGTCAAGATATATTTCTAAATTATACATATGGCATTATTATTGTTACTAAGATCTATTAAGACATTTAGTTCAGAAAAGAGAAAATTATTTTCTTTAATGTTAAAAAATCAAGCTATAGAATGGAATATAGAGTAGAATATTTTCATAGTCTAAATAATAACTGTGGATTAATGTGAATATTTATAACTAAAGAACCAAAAATTTAACAACTTTTCCCTTCCAAACAGGTATTCAGAAACGTGAAGTCAGTAATTGTATCACAATTCGGCATTTTGAAAACAAATTTGCTGTGGAAACTTTAATTTGTTCTTGAACGTTCAAGAAAAAATGGAGAAAAACTTAATCTCACAGCATAACCATACTCTTTGTATTTTGTGCGGTGATTATTTTTTAAAATCTTCTTTCATGTAAGTAGCAAACAGGGCTTCACTATCTTTTCATCTCATTAATTCAATTAAAACCATTTCCTTTTAAAAATATTTTCTTCTTTCCAAGTGTGGTGTCTTTTATCTTTGAATTAGTAGTTGTATAAAGTCATAAATCATAATACACTTCACCATATATCTTAGGTAGAGAGATTTTATGTTTTAATTATGCATTTTCAAGAGGAGTGATTATCTAAAGGATAGTCATATAAATGCATACATAAAAATGGACCATTGTGACTTATTTGTAGTTGTTAGTTGCCCTGCTACTTAGTTGTTAGAGCATTTACGCACACAATTTAATTTTTCTCTAATTAAAATATGCAGTATTTTCGGTGTCATATTTAACTCTTTAGAGTATAATTTCCACCTCAGTGTTTTAATATCGTAGGCATCTGCTGTAATAATATTTTAGAAAATGTTTGGAATTTGAGAAATAACTTGTGTTACTAATTTGTATAACTCATAAATGTGCAATGGAAC
Organism: Corynorhinus townsendii; assembly: GCA_026230045.1. NCBI lineage: Eukaryota > Metazoa > Chordata > Mammalia > Chiroptera > Vespertilionidae > Corynorhinus > Corynorhinus townsendii. The sequence goes on from JAPDVU010000003.1 coordinate 89,803,615, forward strand.
ATAAATATCACAAAATTATTTGACTAAAGGCCTGTGTGTTGTTTTTCCCATATAATAAAAACAAAAGCAATTTGGTTCTTTGTATCATAAGATATATTCCATGTAAAGGAAGAAACTATTTTTTAAAAAATCTAGTTCTCTATATGCAGTGAGTAAAATAGATTTTTTAAAATAAGCTTTTAAAATAACTATATACTTCATTAGTACTATTAAAGTAATACCTACGACTGAACCTTGAAAGTTGCTGTTTAATACGTTTTAAAATAATTCTTTTGTATTTAATGGAAGGGCTGTTACTAAACCTAAAATTTCCAAGTAGCATAAAATACAGTGCGTTTCTGATACTGTCTCCTCACAAGTGGAATGCTTTGAATTATAGTGATGATTTTTAAATCTCTAAGGTTGCTTCCTATGTGAAATAATTCAAAATCCACCACCATTTAAAATACCTAAGAATAATTTTGTTGCAAATTTTCAAGACGAAAGAAATTATTTCTGAATTTAGGAAGTCAGAATTTTTAAAGCTTCACAAACCCATAAAGGCTTTGGCCTAGAAACCAATTCTAGTTCAAAAGGATGTTATTGGCTCTTGGTTTCATTTTAGTAATGTAAGAGCTTTAGGCCAGCCAGTCAGTTATTCGGGGGTTGAGAATTTATTTTAGAAGAGAATGTTTTGATAAAATGAAAACTGCTTTTCCCTACCTTCCAGGCTCTAAAATTTCATGGTATTTTAGGAAGCTGTGAACATTTAAGAGCACATTAATTCATCTGAGCATCTTTTATATACTCAGCACGAAGCATTAAGCTTTGAAGATATATCTCTGAAGAAGACCCTTGCTGCCTCATTGGACACTCACAAACTAGTGAAAGGGACTGATGAATAACAAACTAATTACAATACAGCTGTGATCAGTACTCTAATGGGGAAGAACAGATCCAAGAGTTTAGGGAGCATTTAGGAGGGACAGTGAGATTTTTTTATTGTGAAGTGCATGGGACCAGGTCATGCACTTAATGCATGCCATCTGAGGACTTCAGTAGATGATGGGCCCGCTATTAAAGGTTTGTATTTTGGAAGGAGCATTTTCGTTTCTCTTTCCTACTGATAATAGTAATGCTATATTAGGATAGATGAACTGCTATAACAATTGCAACATCTCAGCAGCTTCATAATATTCCAGTGTGGCAGGCTCCACATTCCCAGGGATCCAGACTTCTCCATTTTATGACTGCCAGCTTTAAATCTCCAAACTTGCCATGGAAGGAGAGCTAGAATAGTAGATTCTGCAGGGGTTTGATGGTCAGGCCTGGCAGGCATACATCACTTACCATTTCCATTGGCCAGTACTCAACCAAACCATTCTCAGCCAATGGTAAGGGAGATGGGAAAGCGTAGTCATATGTGTTAGGAAGAAAATCCAAATGATTTGTTGAGCACATAGCACATAGCACTGTCATTGCCACAAATGGACATTACAAATGAATGAATGAATGATAAAATTAACTAGAAAAGAAAGATCACCCAGAAAAAAGTCACAGGAAGATTTTGAGTGTGTTTAATAACCTATGTTATTCTATATAATAAAAGCCTAATACGCTAAATGTCCGACTGTTCATTCAACCAGTCGCTATGATGTGCACTGACCACCAGGGGGTAGGTGCTCCGACCGGTAGGTTAGCTTGCTGCTTGGGGTCCGGCCAATTGGGACTGGGTAAGATGGGCCAGACACGCCCTGGAGCCCTCCTATAGCCCCTCCCTGGCCAGCCAGCCTCCCGTGGTCCCTCCCCAGCCCCAATTGTGCACCGGTGGAGTCCCTTGGCCTGGCTTGAGCCCTCTTGCAATCTGGGACCCCTTGGGAGATGTCAGAGAGCCAGTTTCAGCCCAATCCCCGCAGGCCAGGCCAAGGTACTCCACCGGTGCACAAATCCATGCACTGGGCCTGTATTCCTATAGAATAAAAGGCTAATATGCAATTGATAGAACAGCTGAACAACTGGTCACTATGATGTGCACTGACCACCAGGGGGCAGACACTCAATGCAGGAGCTGTCCCCTGGTGGTCAGTGCACTCCCATGGAGGGAGCGTTGCTCAGCCAGAAGCCCTGAGCTGGGCTCATGGGCTGGCTGGTGAGCGCAGCATTAGTGGCAGGAGTCTCCCCTGCCTCTGCGGCAGCGCTAAGGATGTCTGACTGATGGCTCCCGGACTGCAAGAGGGTGCCGGCTGGGCTGAGGGACCCCCTCTCCAGTGCACAAGTTTCATGCACAGGGCCTCTAGTGTTACTGTAATAGCAACACGCTCTTGGTAGATTTGGAAAAAGACAAGGAAAAAAGAAGTGTATTTCCTACCATCAGCTCACTTGTTTTTTGAGGTTTGTGGGTTTTTTTGTAGACAACATATAGTTAGATTGTGTTTTGAGTTACTCTGACAATCTGTCTTAATTGGTGCATTTAGAACATTGGCATTGAAAGTAATTATTGATATAGTTGAATTCTTGTCTACCATATTAACATTTTCTATTTATTGCCCTTATTTTTTATTCCTATTTTTGTCTTTCACTCTTTTTTGCCTTTTGTGGTTTTAATCAAGCATTTTATATGATTCTATTTTTTTTTCTTTTCTTAGTATATCATTTATACTTGAAAAAAAAATCTTTTTGTACCCTGGCCTGTGGTTGGAACATCATCCCATACACCAAAATGTGGGTTTGATTCCCCATTAGGGCACATACCTGAGTTGCTGGTTCAATCCCCAGGTCGGGCATGGTCAGGAAGCAGTTGATTGATGTTTCCCACATCGATGTTTCTCTTTCCCTTTCTCGCTCTCTGAAGTCAATAAAAACATATCCTCAGGTGAGGATTAAAATAAATATTTTTTTTAGTGGTTTTCCTAGAGTTCACAATATATATCTACAACTAATCCAAGTCCACTTTCAATTTACACTAACCACTTCATGGGTAGTATGAGTACCTTATAACAAAATAATCCTAATTCCTTCTGTCCCTTGTATCATTGCTATCACTCAGTACATACATACACAAGCTTATGGTGTATACACAAAATATATACATAATTTAATACATTGTTGCTCTTCATGTTTTATCTGGGAAAATGTAAGTATTTCTCCTTTGTTTTTTTTTTTTAATTGTTTAAAGTATTACATATGTCTCCTTTTTCCCCTTTGCTTTTGAAGGATAATTTTGCAGGATACAGAATTCTAGGTTGGTGAGTTTTTAAATTAACACTTCAGATTTCAGTTCACTCTCTTCTTGCTTGCATGGTTTTGGAGAAGTTGAATGTAATTCTTATTTTTCTGCCTGTATAGCAGGGGTGGGGGGACCTTTTTTCTGTGAAGGGCCATTTGGATATTTATAACATCATTCACAGGCCATACAATATTATCAACTACATTTAATTGACTCATTCCTAATACCTTGGCGGGGCCAGACCAAATGATTTCATGAGCCTTATATGGCCCTCGGGCCAGGCGTTCCCCACCACTGCTCTATAGGTAAGGTGGTGTGTTTTTTTTTCCTCTGCCTTCTTTTAGGATTTCTAATTTAATTTTTATTTTTTCTTTGTAATTTGAAAGTTTCTGCTCTGCGAGTCTCTGCTTCAATAAGGGGTGACTCCCTGTACTCTCACTGTCTCTCTGAGCCATTTTCCCCCAGGTCTGCCCTTCTCTTATGGATCCAAGAAGAGTTGTTGATTTTTCAGTTGGTTCAACTTTTTACTTGTTAGGGCAGAGTGGCAACTTTTAATCTCCTTATGTTTGAAACCAGTATATCTATATATTCATTTCTCTTTACACACATGTACATACACATACAAATAGGTCCTGATCTCATACTCCCAGTATAGTTACAGGGCAAATTTTAGTTCAGTCAGACATCAGAATTTATATTACCATGACAATATTCAGCTCAAAGCTAAAAAAAGGGTACTGTGGTACTCCATTTTTAGGCTAATTACCTTTTTTCATAAGCTTTTAATAAATTTAATCATAAAAATTTAAATCTCAATTAGATTGAGTACTTATTCATCAATTTTTTTTTCTTGCCCAATACTGAAACATACCAATTCTCTTTTTGTAGACCTCCCTTAGAGCTCTCAGTCCTGCTTCACTTTGAACAGAAAGCTTTTGTAGCTTGTTGTCCAGTGTGTCATTTTGACCCAGGTGTTTTCGTTGAGGGGGGGAGGAGATTGGTATACTTTTTTTTTTTTTTTACTGAGGGAGGAAGGGAGAAGAGAGGGGAACATCAGTGTGAGAGAGAAACGTCAATCTGTTGCCTCCCAAATACGCCCTGACTGGGGATCAAACCCTAGATATGTGCCCTGACCAGGAATCAAACCTGCAACCTTCTGGTGCACTGGTCAATGCTCCAACCACTGAGAACACCAGCCAGGGTGTACATTTTCAGTTGGCTTCTTAAGAACATGTTTTCTTGCCCTAACCAGTTTGGCTCAGTGGATAGAGCGTCGGCCTGCGGACTCAAGGGTCCCAGGTTCGATTCAGGTCAAGGGCATGTACCTTGGTTACAGGCACATCCCCAGTAGGGGGTGTGCAGGAGGCAGCTGATCGATGTTTCTCTCTCATTGATGTTTCTAACACTCTATCCCTCTTCCTCTCTGTAAAAAATCAATAAAATAGATATTTTTAAAAATTTTTTAAAAAGTGTTTTCTTGGTATTTAGATGACAATTCAGACTTCCAGTCTGAATATGGGAAATTTCTAGACTGAATATGTATAAGACCCATTTTTTCATTCTAGAATTTTTTGAGATTGTTACGCCTGTGTTCTCATACTTCATAATGATGTTTCTTATCAGTCTTCATTTTACAGTTTATGAAATGTTCTTATTTCCTCAATAATTTCTTCCATTCATTCTTTCAGGAGTTTCTATTATTCTATTGGACCTCCTAGATTGATTCTCTATGCATCTTTGTTTAACTATTTTCATGTCTATTTTACTGGTCTTTATGGGAGATTTCTTTGATTCCATTCATCAGAGCTCTTTCCCTTCAGTTCTCTGTTTTGCATATTGGTGTTTGTTTTGTTGTTACTAACCCCTGTTAATATCCACAGGTCTTTTTTTCTGGAGTCCTTAAATTACTGGAAACAGGTTTTTGATTCTGCCTTTTGACATTTTCAGCTAGAATTTTATCCTCCTATTCCACCTACTAGCCTGCCATTTGGATTACTTTTCTACCTACCTGGTTAGCATGGACATCTTTCCCCAGCAAACTTGAATTATTAAGCTTTAATGTATATTGATTTTTTCCAGCTTTTAGTATAATCTTAAAAAACACTTACTCAAAATATTTACAATCATTTATTTGACCAATTGGTCTACTGTGCTACCCATGATTTTACTTCATTTCCATCACTATTTAGACAATTTCTCTTATTAAGAGTCAGTCGAATAGAGGTGCTCCTCTCACCCAAGCTTTGTCCATCAGATATCTCCCAGGAATTTTGGAACTTCAACTGAGATTCTGGAGTATACCCTTGGAACTCATGTGCCATGCCTAAGAGTGCAGCCTTGGTGTGGTCATGGGCTTGGAAAAACCAGAGACTCCAGAGGGTAAGAAGGAAAAGATAAGAATCAGACAGGCAGAGAGGACTGCTCAGTTTCCTGGTGGATTATGGAAACTCAGCTATACTCCCCTGTTCTTGAGTTCCATAAGGCATCGAACCAGGAATGTGTATGTATCTTGTGTATGTATGTACTTACCTAAAAGAATTATCATCCAAGTCCTTTCCAGCAACATTCTATCCCTGTCAGAAGATTAAAATCTTGGCACAAGTTGTTAGGATTCTGATCATGACATGAGTGAGAATCTTTGTCTCAAAAAGTGGCAGAATATAAAATAATGGATGTGAAAGTGCTTTGTGCGGCTCTGCACAGTTGTGGTCAATTCATGCTTTTTGTGAACTCACTGCTCTCTTTTAGCAAGAAACACTGGTCTTAATTTTTAATGCAACTTTTTTTCTGTTTTTTAGAGTCTTCTCATCCATATTAGTAAGTGGGATGCAAACAAACAAAACCCATAAAATAAAACAACAAAAACCTCCACACTGTTCTAGATGGTATTTATCTCATAGCAGAAGTGGGACTACAGAAGACAAAGAAACTCAAAGGCAGTTTAATAATGTAAATTAAAAGGTCCCAATTCCGCATTTGAATGCCATTATGAGTTAATGCTGGCTGAATCTGTAAGATTCTGCTATAAGTGCACATTTAATAATTCACTAGATACCCCCCTCTTCTGCCTAGTGGAGTATTGCCCATAATTAAATCCTACTGGGTGTTGGACACCAATCCTTCCATGTTTAATTCTTTGAGACTTAAGTTTTCTAGATAAGGACTTCATGTGTATCTGTTTATAAAAAGGACAACCCCTCCTCTCCACAAAACTACAGAGCTCCCAGTTTGCTGAATGTTTCTTCCAAAGTCAATGCATCCATCTTTCTCTCTGGGTCTTTCTCAATGTGTAACATGAGGAAGAAGTATGTTTAGTCTCAACTCTCTTAGTATTGATCATTGTTAGACTTTGATCTGAGAAAATATGAATCAAAAGATTTTTTTGAAGTATTTTCTGTGGATTCTACTCTTAATTCTTCCAACCTATTACAGATTACTCACGAGAAGCAAAATGGATGGGAGAGGGCCCTTGAGTGCTCAATATCCAAGTCATTCTAAATGACCTAAGATAAGACAATCCTAGCTCTCTCCTCACATTTTTAAATAATTTGATGGCATTTCTATATTCATATTTTAAACATTTACATTTTTATAAAAGTCAAATAGTTGATAAAAAATGAATGGCTTCCCTCTTTCTACCACTCTCTTCAGTCCCATTCTCCAAGGTAGACCACTGTTAACAGTTCAATGTAAATTTTAGATGACTTAGTACTTGACCTAGTGAATAAAAAGATAAATGCCTTTCTCTGATCAGGTGATAGGATTATGTTTAGGAAGACAGAACCAGAAATACTCTTCACAGTCACCATGTCCTCTACCTCCCAACATCTTTTTGATCTTAAGTAATCATGGCTTAACCCATTTTACAATATCCACTTCTCCACCCCTTCACACTTGCAGTCAATAATCTTTTCAAAACATGAATTTGATGTTTTCTTTATCACATCTATTAAAACATTTTCAGGGCTTCTCCTGGCTCTTAGGATAAAGACTAAACTACTTAAGACTAAACCACCTTGCCAACCTCATCTTAAACACTTTTCTCTCTGCATCCTGCCACACTTGCTATTTTACAGTTTTATGGTAAATACTGTTCTCCCTCCATCCATTCTCCATTATGCCCTTTTAGATAGCTTCTAGTCAACCTTCAGAATTTAGTTCAGATTTCCCTTCCTCAAGGGAAACCTTTCCTGAAGCATTAGGAAAGGTTCTCTTGTTTCACAGTTTCATAGCATTTCCCCTTTGTGGTACTGAATATAATTAAAGTTTTATATTTTACTAGAGGTCCAGTGCACAAAATTCATGCATGGGGTGAAGGGGGGGTGTCCCTCAGCCCAGTCTGCACCCTCTCCAATCAGGTCCCCCCCCCAACTGCCCTCCCCTACAGGCCTGGTCACCCCCAACTGCCCTCCCCTGCAGGCTTGTTCATCCCCAACTGCCCTCCCTTGCAGGCCTGGTCCCTCCCAACTGCCCTTCCCTTCAGGCCTGATTGCCCACAACTACCCTCCCTTGCAGGCCTGGTTCCTCCCAACTGCCCTCCCCTGGCTGGCCATCTTGTGGCAGCAATCTTGTGTCCCATGGGGGCAACCATCTTTGACCACATGGGGGCAGTCATCTTATGTGTTGGAGTGATGGTCAATTTGCATATTACTCTTATTAGATAGGCGGATAGAGGCCTGGTGCATGGGTGGGGGCCAGCTGGTTTGCCCTGAGGGGTGTCCCGGATCAGGGTGGGGGTTCCCTTGGGGCGTGGGGCGGCCTGGGTGAGGGGTCTGTGGTGGTTTGCAGGCCAGCCACACCCCCCGGCAACCCAAGCGGAGACCCTGGTATCTGGGACTTATTTATCTTCTATAATTGAAACTTTGTAGCCTTGAGTGGAGGCCTAGGCTGGCCAGGGTGTGCAGAAAGCTTGGCTTCCTCCATCGCCGGGGGCAACTCAAGCCTCCTGCTCTCTCCAGCTCCATGGCTGCTTCCATTTTTGTTGGGATTTATTTATCTTCTATAATTGAAACTTTGTAGCCTTGAGTAGAGACCTAGGCTGGCTAGGGTGTGCAGAAAGCTTGGCTTCCTCCATTGTTGGGGAAACCCAAGCCTCCTGCTCACTCTGCGGCTGCAGCCATCTTGGTTGAGTTAATTTGCATACTCGCTCCTGATTGGCTGGTGGGCGTGGCATGTGGGTGTAGCAGAGTGATGTTAATTTGCATAATTACTCTTTTATTAGATAGGATCATTGTTGCTTGTTTGATCAATTTATTTCCCCCAGTAGATTCCTCAGTATCCTTAATAGAGTACCCAGCACCTAGTTGGAGCTCATAATTGACTGAATCATTCCTCCCTGTAACATCTTGTCTCTATTCTGGATAATATAACATTTCCCAACCAGTTGTCTGGATGTCTCTTCCAAAATCTATGCTAGCATTCTCCTAAAATTTATTCACTCTGAATCTGAGTAAATTGCCTGAAATAGAAATCTGATTATGTCTTTCTTTTACAAAATTCTATGGTGGCATTCTGTTGCACTTAGGAAAAAAATTTGAATTCCTTCCAAGCTCTAACATTCTTCTCTCAGTAGACTTTCAATATTTTTCTGTTTTTATCCTATCCTCTTCTTTGTGTTTTGGCCTTCATATAAGCTGGTGGCCCTCCTGAAACAGTTTTCTTTCTCCCCTTACCCCATCTGCCCAAAAAACGCATATAGTTAACTTTTACTCATCCTTCAGATTGAAAGTTTCCTCATAGAGAACATCATAACTCTATTATCTGTCTCCCTGAAACCTTCCACTAGACTAGTGATTTTCAATGGGTGTGCTGCAATAATTTTTGAAACATGAGATAACTAATCAGGGGCAGTGACCTCTTTTCTCTTAGATTGTCAAATTAAAAAAAAAAATGACAACAGGCCAACACATCAATAGCCATCCTGTGTGAATGAATCAAAATTATACCTATTTTTTGTCAGGCAAAATATTTTTTGGTGTGCTGCAGAATTTTATAATTAGTTTATGTTTGCCATGAGATGAAAAAGTTGAAAATTGCTGTGCTAGACTGTTAGTAACACCACTGTGTCCTTTCCACTTGGCATATAATAGATCTTAACATTGAATGAATAACTTCTTGGTCAACTGTAGATAGACAAAAAAAAAAGTTCAATATAAGCTTCATTAAAACCAAAGTATTTTTTAGCAGAAAATCTTCAGCATTTGAATAGACAATTCAATGAATATTTGTTGAATGAACTACATTTTGTGGATCAACTCATTCAGCTGGTGAGGGTTTTACTTGGAGACTATTTCATCCTAGCAGACAATGGTACAGATGTAGCACAATTCTAAATAAAATGTTCTATGGGGGCAATATTAAAGATTTTTTAATATCACAGAAGTGAATGACTGATTTATCTCATGTCTTCTGGCATGCTTTACAGAGTGGAAGTTGGGACTAGTTGGTTGCTCTTCCACATTCAAAAGGGTAACAACATTCTTTTAAGGCTGAGTGATTAACAAAGGCATGGTAGTAAGTTTTAAAATGTAGGGTGAATATTTCAGTCGTCACAAGAATTTGTATTTAGTGGGTGGGCCAAGGATGCTAAATGCCTCAAAAGTAGGAAGGCCTGCACACACAAAAACGTGTTGCTCTGTTATAACTTGTCATTTATACCCCTGCTGGGAAGCATGGAAGGAGACTCAGATCTGAGTTTCCATAATGCCAGGGATCAAGGTGTCCATGAACCACCCTCCCTTTCACCTCCTAACTAAGTAGAGCCAGGCATGGTTTTCCATTTGGGCATGAATATGGCCGTTTCTTAGAGCATTTCTTAGAACAAAACCGTTAGTTAAATACAGGTTTCGTAGCTAAACCCCACATATCTAGTTTTAATCAACTCCAGAGAACATTACACTTTAGTAAACCCCTCATTATCTGATATCCAGCTCCCGTCACAAACCCGGCTGAAATGTCTAAGAAAGGTGAGCCTGTGAAATGTGAGAATTCTCTATTCCTCTAGCTAGTTGACACTCTAGAAAGCTCCTTGAATGCCTTCATTTAGCTCCCCACAGAAATGCCTTCATAGAACCATGACTCTTAGCTTTGGTTGAGGAGTGATAAAAATAAAAATGAGCCTTCAATCTTTAGAAAAGTTGAAGTTTCTTTTTGTAGAAGATAAAAATGTTCCTTCAACTTTTATGAAAGTGCTAGTGAAAATGATACCTAATAAGTAATGTTTCTTATCTAAATATTCTTAAATTTAGTGTTAAAATATTTTCTCTCCTAATATATACTGATATTAGATAATAGAACTAAATAATTTGTTTCCCTTTTGCTTTGGTTGCCAGGAAACTTGGAGCTAAACTTTGTGCTCAATTAGATTAATTACTTTTAGCAGAGATTTTTCTGTATATTATTCTTTCAGTGGTGGCTCATGTTTTGTTGTGTATTTAAGATAGAATTTACTTGCAATAAAATGCACATAAATATTCAATTCAATGAATTTTGACAATTTTATACACCCACGTTAACAATCATTGGAACATTTCCATCACCCCAGAACATTTTCTTGTGTCCCTTTCCAATCAACACCTCCTCCCTTTATTGCAAATACTTTTTGGTTTCTATGACCATATATTAATTTGGGGCTGTTCTTGAACTTTGTTTGAATGGAATCATACAGTGTGTAATATTTTACTCTGGCTTTTTCTCTCAACATTTCTGCCATTCTTCTGTGTTGTTGCATGAATTCCTTTCTTTGCAATTGCTGAGTAATATATCACTTTTTAAATATATCACAATTTGTTTATCATTTCTCCTGCATGTGGATATTTTGATTGTTTCTAATATTTGGCTACTATGCATAAAGTTGCTATAAACATTCATGTACAATGTTTTGTGGACAGCTCATTAAAAAAATCTTTGTTTAATGATTTAACTGTGATTAGATTTATAATCATAACTTAAACAATAAAAACAACTTACACATTTTAATTTCCCATTGTTTTAGAATTAAAGACCAAGCTAGATATATACATTATCCCTTCACATAAACTTCTGCAGTTTGGATTCCTTCTCATTTAAATTCTCCATAAGGTATAGGTGGCTATCTTCTCAAATCCCCATTTTTCTTGTCCAGTAGGCAGATCAGATTTAACATATTAAAAGCCAATCTTGATTTTCTCTTCAAACCTAAGCCTCCCATGGTTTCTTTAACTCTCCCTCCCCCTCTCCCCCCCCCCAAGTTTCTCAGGCTGAAATTGTGAAGTTATCCTTGATTCCTCTTTTTCACAAACCTCACATCAAATTCATCAGCAAAATCAGCAAACCTGGTGCACTCTACCTTCAAAATACAGATTATCAGGAATTCAGCTACTTCTCTCTCTGTTGCTAACATTTTAATCAAGGGTGTTATCTCTTGCTTGGATTAGTCCAATAACCTAACTGGTCTTTCTGCTTCTGTATTGGCCCCTAGAACCTATTCTAAACAGAGCAGATAGAGTGATCATTTCTAAATCTCAGTGACATCATGTCACTCCCCTGCTCAAATCTCAATATTTTTATTCAGAATAAAAACCAAAGTTCTTACGATGGACTGATTACAAGGCCATCAGTGATCTCATGTTACATCAACTCCTACCAATTAGAGACTTTGTATTTTTAAAAAAATATATTTTCATTGATTTCAGAGAGGAAGGAAGAGGGAGAGAGGGAGAGAGAAACATCAATGATGAGATAGAATCATTGATTGGCTGCCTCCTGCATGCCCCCTACTGGGGATCAAGCCCACAACCCAGGCATGCGCCCTTGACCAGAATTGAACCCGGGACCCTTCTGTCTGCAAGCCAATGCTCTACCCACTGAGCCAAACCAGCTTGGGCTTAAGTTGATATTTTGTATGTTACAAATAGCCAGAAAATGGAAGGTCCCTTCTGTGAGTCATACCATACCCAGAAGCCATGGCCTTCCTGCAATCATTGTTTAAAATCCCAGATCTCTTGGCAATGACTTTGAAACACCATTTTCAATATTATTAACCCACATAGCCATTTCTAGATGTACAGATTGTATGGTCTCATGGTTTGTGATCAGAACAGGGGACCAGGCAGAGAGTACAGCAAGGAGAGAGCAGAAACAGAAGAGACATATTTGCCCACCAACCACTACCTCTTTGTTTTTTAAAGATTATATGCATCTTTGACTTTTCATTATGGAAATTTTCTAACATAAACACAAAAGTAGAAACATTAGTGGCTCTCTTGAGACCATCACTCATTTTTATCAATTAGCAATATTTTGTCTTTCTCATTTCACCTATTTCCTCCTATTTTATTAGTTTTATTTGTGCTGAAGAATTTTAAAGCAACTCTCAAGTATTATATAATAATTATAATTGTAATTAATTATTAATAACAGAAAAGGAGCAAAGGGAAGGCCAGACATTATAGGAATGTTTCCTTCAAAACAGTGGGGGAGGGAACCACATAGAAAGGGTAGAAACATACCCAGAAAAGTTGGGGTGACATACAGAAGAAATTTATTTGCCTGTCAATCTCACATGGGGACAGAGATGGTTGGCCAGAATGGACGTGGCCACTGCAAGCACTTGAAGATTTGGAATATATAATCCCCTGACCAAAGGAGTTTGATCTCTTGTGATTTTGGGACTCTTGGTGCTCAGGACATGCTCTCTTGGTTCTCTTGCATTTGCCTATATGGGGGATGGGGTCTAAACTGGCAGTCGGACATCCCTCTCACAGTCCAGGACTTCTGACTCCCAACCACTTGCCTGCCTGCCAGCCTGATCACCCCTTACCACTCTACTGCCAGCCTGATCAATGCCTAACTACTCCCCTATAGGCCCGATTGCTCCCAACTGCCCTCCCCTGCCAGCCGAATTGCCCCCAATGCCCTCCCTGCAGGCCTGGTTGCCCCCAACTGCCCTCCCCTGCTGGCCTGGTTGCCCCCAACTGCCCTCCCCTGCAGGCCTGGTTGCCCCCAACTGCCCTCCCCTGCCAGCGTAGTCACCTCTAACTGCCTGCCCCTGCAGGCCTGATCTCCCCCAACTACCTCCACTTCCAACCTGGTCACCCCTAACTGCCCTCCCCTGCAGGCCTGGTCACCCCCAACTACCCTCCCCTGCAGGCCATCTTGTGGCAGCCATCTTTGACCACATGGGGGCAGCCAACTTGTGCGAGGGCATGAGGGTCAATTTGTATATTACCTCTTTATTATATAGGATTTGTTTGAATTGAGATTTAAGCAAGGTCCACACTTTGCATTTGGTTGCTATAGCCCTTAAGTCCATTTTAATCTATAATTTCCTCTTGATCTCCACTCCATTACATTTATGGTTTTAAAAGTTGGATCATGTGTCCTATTGAATTTCCCAAATTTTGGATTTTTCTGATTGAGATTCCAGGGTGTCATATTAAATGTGCCTATATCCCCTATATTTTATTTTGTAAACTGATAGATCTGGAGGAAGGATTTAATTCAGGTGACTTATTTAGGCAAGAATACTGCAGTGGCTGTGCAATAATCTTTTATTGAATCATATCAATAGGAAGTGATAGCTGATTAATGGATTCAGGTAGGTTTGTATAATTTTATTTAAAATTCTTAATTATGAATATAATATGTTCATTGTGGGAAAATTAGAAAATATAGATTGAAATAAAGAAGAAAATAAGAAGGAAGTGTATTGCCATAATCCAAAGATGACTACTATTTACATTTGGTATCTGCCTTTCTAGTTTTTTTTTTTTTTTCTATTTTGGTTGATCTTGAAAGTTTTTCTTTCTCTCCCTTATTGGATTATAGTTCCCTTTTAAATATAATCCAAATAAGTCCTTTTTGAGGTGTAAATATTTTGGGGTACCTTTTTGATACTGGAAAGAAGGAAGGAAGGGAATGAGGGAGAAAATACAGCTTGAACATCTGCTATGTAGCTGTTACTTTTATATCATTTTTTTTAGTAATCTTCAAAATGACCTTGTCAGGGAGGTATTATATTCCCATTTTATAAAAGAGGAAATTGAAATTTAGACATTTTGGTGTTTTTAAATCTGAATTCAAAGAGTCTTGAAGTCTTCTGATTCCAAATCCATAGTCCTAACATTCATTTCTTTCCTGAATTTTGTGGTATTGATATCAAACATGACCATTCTATCTAGGCAGTTAAGAATGTACTTGATGAACAAGTACAAGAAATGTACTTGATGGCATGAAAAAACTTAGTACTTCCTTAAAATGCTTGAGAGATCTTATTTGATATTTAGCGAGGCAAACTCAGGCATATGGAAACAGTACAGAAAGTTCTCCATTTTTCAGAGATTAAAAAAAGTTGCATGTTTTCTATATTCTCCTACATTTTAAAAATATATTTTTTTATTGATTTTAGAGAGATAGAAACATCAGTGATGAGAGAGAATCATTGATCGCTGCCTTATGCACGCCCCACACTGGGGATCCAGCCCACAACCCGGGCATGTGCCCTGACTGGGAATCGAACTATGACTGCCTGGTTCATAGGTTGATGCTCAACCACTGGGCCACACTGGCTGGGCTCTACTACATTGTTTATGGTTTATCTTTTTTTGTGGTACTGGCAGTTTAGGGTCTTTAACTTAAAGTAGGTGAAAGAATGGAAAAATAGATAAAAATCTGTGGTGGAAGAGATTGGGATTTGGGTTATTTATAAATCTTGTGTCATACCAATTTTTTAAAAATATATTTTATTGATTTTTTACAGAGAAGAAGGGAGAGGGGTAGAGAATTAGAAACATCAATGAGAGAGAAATATCAACCAGCTGCCTCCTGCACACCCCCTACTGGGGATGTGCCTGCTACCAAGGTACATGCCCTTGACCGGAATCAAACCTGGGACCCTTCAGTCCACAGGCCGATGCTCTATTCACTGAGCCAAACCGGTTAGGGCTGTCATACCAGTTTTTAAGTGAATGAGTTAATTCCAAGAAGCACAGAATTTTAGAAGTGGAAGGTGCCTTAAAGATCATCTTCTGGAACATTCTCAATATATAACAGAGTCCAAAGCTCCAGTCGGTTCAGTGACTTTCCTCAGGGTACTCAACAACTTAGATATCGAGACATTACTTGAATTCAATATCTTTGACCTTCAGCTTTACATATCGCCATTGTGTTAATTTAACCCATTTTGGAGAAAATTTCCCTCCATGAACAGAAGGAAATGTTTAAACAATCTTTTCATTACACTTAAGGTGGATACTGGTTTTATCAGATTCAGAATAAAGTCCTACAGTTGTAAAGCATGTGCCAGAAATGATTGCTTGCTATTCTGAAAGCTGAGGGCGAGGGTACAAATAGGGACTGCAGAAAGGAGAAACACATTTTAAATAAAACTGTAATTATATTTTTCTAGAGTTTCTTTAATCCTCTGTAGGCAATTTTAAATAAATGTGCCTTTTAGAGCCATTCAATACTTTAATTCCAAAACAAAGGTAGAAGTTTGATAAGCTTGTTTATAATCCTACTGATGACACTATAAAAATAGAAATACTTAAATATAGAAATAGAAATACTTAAATATAGAAAAGATGAGTTAAGGAAATTGTTTTATCATGCTACACTTTAAAATGCAAATATAAAAGAAATAAATAATAGGAAATAGCTAATTGTTTATTCAGTAACTAGCTCTTTGGACAATGGTTTGAGGCGGTTGGATGACGTATTTAGCATCCAGTTTCTTACTATTTTGTATAAACATTGCCTCTCTGTTGCCTTCACGGATAAATTTAACCTAAAAAAATCAGCCTCAGTGTCTCCAGTGCTGTCCTGTTTGCAGGGCAATAATCAGTCCACCATTTTTTGACACTTTAAGGCTTATAGGCTATCCTTCAGCAGACAGACAAGGGCATTAGTTACCTATTTTCTAATGATATTTCTGGACTGTGTACAGGGACTGGTGGTACCATGTGGTATATAGCTATTTTTTCTGGCTTCTAAGTAATTGTAATGCAGAGAACTACTTAGTTCCATGGTTCTTGAAAGAAGGCAACAGATTTGCTAGACAAGGTTGAAAACAAGCATGTCTGTGGGCTGAGAATAAATTGGGATAAATGTAGTATCATTCCTATTTGAATATCCAGTAGTAAAGAATAATATCAGATACCATTCACATTGAAATACATAATGAGGGGAAAGGAACTCTGATGTAACCACCAAGTAACTTCAATAATTATCAGCTCATAGCCAATCTACTGTGCTCCAATCTACTCAAGCAAATTCCAGATATCAAATCATTGAATCTATAAATATATTATTTATCTCTAAAAGACAGGAACTCATTATTTTAAAAACAACACCTGCAATACCATATCACAACAAAAAGAAAGTCCATAATAATTTAATTAAATATACATATTAAAATTTCCTGAACTGTCTCATAAATATTTTTGTGTTCTTTTAAGTTTGTATGTTTGAGTCAATATTCAGATAAGATTCATGCATTGTAATTGACTATTTCTTAAATCATTTTAAATTAAAAACTTGGTATTTTTAAGTGTGGTACAATATATATAACTTAAAATTCACTGTCCTCACTATTTATAAGTGTACAGTTCAGTAGTGTTAAGTACATTGACATTGTTGTACAATTATCAACACCATCTATCTCCAAAACTCTTCATCTTGCAAAACTGAGCTCTATATCCATTAAACAACTCCCCACTCCCCCATTCTCTAGGTGCTTAGGAATCACTATTCTCCTTTCTGTCTCTATGAATTTGACTACTCTAGGCACCTCATATAAGTGCAATCAGACAGTCTTTGTCTTTTTGTGACTGGCTTATTGTACTTAGCATAATGTTCTCAAGATTCATCCATGTTGTCGCATGTGTTATATTTCTATTCCTTTTAAGGCTGAATAATATTCTATTGTATATTTATACCACATTTTCTTTATCTATTGATGTATACTTGGCTTGGTTCCACCTCCTGGCTATTGTGCATACTCCTTCTCTTAACATGAGTGTTCAAATATCTTTTTGAGACCTTGCTTTCAATTATTTTGGATATATACCCAGATGTGGAATGACTAGATCATACGGTAATTCAATTCTTGTGGGTTTGTGTGTTTTTTTCTTTTTAAGGACCACCATACTCGTTTTCTTAATGGCTACACTATTTCACATTCCCACCAACAGTGCATGAAAGGTTCCAATATTCCCACATCTTTGCAGACACTTATTTTCTAGTTTTTTGTTTGTTTGTTTCTTAATAGTAATCATCCTAATAGGTGTAGGGGTGGTATCTCATTGTGGTTTTCATGTGCATTTCTCTAATGGCTAATGATGAGCATCTTTTCATGTGCTTGTTCTCCATTTATATATTTCCTTTGGAGAAATTTCTATTGAAGTCCTTTGCCCTTTATTTTTTATTTATTTATTTATTTATTTATTTTAAAACAGCCTTTTATTTGTTAATGTCACATAAGAAATTTAAGCAAGTTACACTATCTTAAAAAAACATAACTAACCCATTTTAAGAAGAACCCTCCCTCCCGTTTCCCTCCCTCCCCCCATACCTCTGGTGAATTAAGAATCTAAGAAAAGAAGTAACCATAAAACAAAGTTTTGTGGAATCCTTCATCCAGGGTGCTTACATGATTAGGTTAATATTGCCATCTTACAAAATTTCTCTTTTCTATTAAAAAAAATTGTAGCCATGATTGTTTATTACAAAAAAATTCAGTACAAAATTGAAAAACACTTTCCCCCTCCCTCACAGCACCGTTATATGTAGCAGAGAATAGTCAAGAGCAGATTGCTAATCTAGATGGAGCAATCTTCAAATTATGCCCAAACACACAGTGGTTTATTGACCCTCCCTCCCCCTCTCATAAGAACTTAAAAAAAAACAAACACACATACAAAAGATGTCAAAAAATTTGAGGGAGCCTTTCCAAACAGTACAGTTAGTTCAGTGTCAATAATTCACATCTTGCAACAAAGTGTATGGATATGATTTCTTTTACAAAACTTTCAGTGTCAAAAAAGGAAATTAAGTCCATCATTTCGCAGCTTAAAAATTCACATAAAGGAAATATAAAAATATTCTGTGCTTCTGAGAAGGCTCTGCACTGTATGTAGGTAAGGATTACCATCCTTCTTTACTTCGAGGAAGACATTCGACTTGAGAAGTTCACATAATTGCACAGCTTCTGTTGGATGCTCGAGAGGTTCCCCGCTGGTGGAAAAGTTCTTCCTCGATAGCCACTTCAGCTGCTTCTTCCTCTTCCTCTTCCTCTTCAGGTATGGTTGTTTTAAAGACTGTACTTCTTTGAGCCACCTCCTCTCCCTGAGAATTTCTCAGGATGACCTTCACGTCTTCGCCAGTGCCCCAGGAGTTCTGGTTCTTCCAGATGAGGTCGGTGGGAGGACTGGCTGTGACACCCGCGTTTACAGGCCAGATTGTAACAGTCTGCCCTGCCTTCAGCACATATCTTGAGGTATATTTGTAACTGACTGATATGTCTCCAATTTTTCTGATCATCTCCCAGCCTCCCATTGGTTGATCCTGTTCGGTAGTATTCTTCAAGCGGATAAATTTCCCATCAACATCTATCTCTTCAATACAGATGTTCCCGGTGGCTGAGGCGGAATGAGAGATGCTAACACTGCTGCTCGCCTCTGATTCTTTCACGTCCACTCTCTTCCGTTTCCCCCTAGTTGTGCGCACGCTGCGACTTGAGGATGCTCGTGAGACTGTCACACGGGAAGAAGGGCTCGGCGAGAGCTTCAATCTCTCCTCTTCGCCTTCTAGGAGTTTCCTGTAAGCACTGATTTCCATGTCCAGGGCTAACTTTACGTCGAGAAGTTGTTCATAATCGCTCAGCTGTTGCTGCATCTGGTCCCTTATTTCCGCCATCTCCCTCTCTTTGTCAGACAGCATGCGCCGAGAGTTGTCTCTTTCTTTAGCAAGCAAGTCCTCCAACTCTTGAATCCTCTCCAAGCAGGCTCTAGACTCTTTCTGTAGATTAGAAAGCTGAGATGAAAGGCTCTCAATTCTCATACGACTTTCCATCAGTTCTTCCCTGGCACTGTTGACAGAGGACGTGTTCATCTCTGACGAGAGCCTGGCATTCTCGAGTTTGGCGTGGTAAGTCTGCTCCAGCTCCTCCTTGTACATCTTGACCTGGGCATCGTGCTGCTCGCGCATCTCGTGAAGGGCTTGAGCCAGCTTGTACTCATACTCAATCTGACGCCCGGAATCCACCTCTACCAAGCGAGTTTCATGCTTCCTTCTGGTCTCATTAATCTCCTCCTCATACATGTTTTTACGGAACTCCAAATCCTCGGTAAGGCTCTGACAGCGATTCTCCAAATCCACTTTAAGTAGAGTTTCATCAGCTAACTGTTTTTTGGCAGCAGTCAAGGAGGCTTCCAACTGGGCAATCTGATCCTTCAGATCCTCCAATTCTCCCTCTAAACTTTTCTTGTCACCAAGTGCATTGGCCAGAGCCGCATCTTTAGAATTCAGTGCCGCTTCATATTCTCGGAGCTTCATCTGGGCTCCATTAAGATCAGATTCTTTCTTAGCGTAATTGAGAAGCAGCTGGTCGTGCTCGGCCTTGAACTTGCCCAGCTCTATCTGCAGCCTGGCGCGCTCGCGGGCAGTGTCGTCCAGCGCGCCCCGCGCATCTGCCAGCTCGGTCTCGTAGAGCGCCTTGAGGCCGGTGAGCTCCCGGCCGCGCACCTCCTCCCGCTCCGTCACCTGCAGCTGCAGCGCGCTGTTCTCCGTTTCCAGGCTGCGCACCTTGTCTATGTACACCGCCAGCCGATCGTTGAGCTCGCGCAGCTCCTCCTTTTCCTGCAGCCGCGACAGGCGCGTGGGGCTCAGCGGCGTGGTGGGAGCGCCAGCGCGGCTGCCTGTGCGCGGCGGCACGGGGGTCGCAGTCGCCATGGCTGGTGGCGAGGCGATCGGCGCGGAGCGGGGAGGCCGCGGGCAGCACGGGGACACGCAGCAGGCTGAAGAGAGCGACGCCGGGACCAAAGGCACACACCGGCGATCCGCGATGGTGGGAGCGGGGTTACAGCACAAAGGGCAAAGGCGAAGACTACGAATCAATCAGTCGTAAAATGCCCTTTGTAAGAAAACACGCGCGCGCGCTCACACACACACACGCACACTCAAACACGCACTAAGGAAGACACGGGGCAAGGGTGACCGGGAGGGCCGATCTGGGTCCGCGCACCGCCGCGGCTGCCGAGTCTCCCGCCCGCAGCACTTTTCCTTTGCCCTTTAAAAAAAAATAAATCAGGCCGCAGGGCCGGATGCATCTGCCGGCCCTCTGGCACCGCCCAGAGTCGCGGGCTGGGGCTCGGCGGCGGGGGGCGGCCCCCAGCGTGGGACCGGGCTGGCCCAGGCGCTGGCGGGGCTGGCAAGGCTAGCCGCCGCCGCCTTTGGGCACATGGCGCGGGCGGAAATGGTGTCCAAGAGCTCCCGGGCGCGGAGCCCCTCGCGGGGAAGGCCAAGGGAGGAGGAGGACGAGTTGGCCCGCCGTTGCAGGGGCTTCATGGCCTTGCCTGTGACGGACCTGCGCGAGCTGCGAAGGAGGCCAGGGGACATGAAGACCAAGATGGATCTGCTGATTCTGGAGACCCAGGCCCAGGTGTGCCAGGACCTGGTCCAGGTGGATGGGGGAGCCGGCTTCTCTGTGGACCGGTGGGAGAGGAAGGAAGGAGGTGGGGGCATCAGCTGTGTGCTTCAAGATGGGCATGTTTTTTAAAAGGCTGGGGTGAGCATTTCTGTCGTTCATGGACATTTTTCTGAGGAAGCAGCAAAGCAAATGAGAAATAGAGGAAAAAAATCTGAAGACTAAAGATGGTAAATTGTCATTTTCTGCTATGGGTGTGAGCTCCGTTATCCACCCCAAGAATCCTCATGCTCCTACCATCCATTTCAACTACAGATACTTTGAAGTAGAAGAAGCCAATGGTAACCAGCATTGGTGGTTTGGTGGGGGAAGTGACCTTACTCCCACGTACATGAACCAAGAGGATGCCGTCCATTTACACAGAACTCTAAAGGAGGCTTGTGACTGGCACGGCCCAGATCTCTACCCTAAATTTTAAAAAAGGTGTGACAATTACTTTTATATATATAGCCCATCGTGGGGAGCGGGGGAGGGAGGGGGGCATCGGGGGTATCTTTTTTGATGACCTTGACTCTCCATCCAAGGAGGAGGTGTTTCAGTTTGTGCAGAGCTGTACCAGACTGTCGTTCCTGCTTGTTTTCCCCTTGTGAAAAAGCACTGTGATGACTCATTCACCCCTCAGGAGAAGCTGTGGCAGCAGCTCCGGAGGGGACGGTATGTGGAATTTAACCTGCTGTATGATCAGGGTACAAAGTTTGGCCTCTTCACTCCGGGATCCAGGATCGAAAGCATCTTCATGTCTTTACTTCTGACTGCTCGATGGGAGTACATGCATTTACCCTCAGCGAACTCCAAAGAAGCAGAAATTCTGGAAGTTCTTCTCCATCCAAGGGATTGGGTGCATTGACAGAGGCGAAGCAGCCGTCCTGTCCTGGGGTTTGGGACACAGAATGTGTGCTCCCATTCCACTGGCTGGCACCGTTGCTACCCTGTGGCAGTTAGTCATCTGTGTCTTGAGCCCCAGCCTTCATTCTGGAGCCTGCCTTCTTGGCACCATAAGTTTCCATTGGATGCTGTCGGTGATGGGTGAGGAAGTGACCACAAGTCCATTGGTTGATATAAATCTCATTTATACTTTTATTTTTTTTTATTATTATTTTTTTTTATTTTATTTTTTTCATTTATACTTTTAGAATAATTTTATATGACTAGTTTACAAAATATGACATTGGGTTTCCTATATTGAGTTAAGAGAATCTAAATATTATAGTTTGTATCAGGACAACTTATTTTATTTCTTATATTTCTTAAAAATTATAGTTTCTGCCACAAAAATCTGTTGTGGGATAAATTTGTTTTCATTAATTCAATGAGACTGAGCTTATCAGTAATTTTTGAAAGGAACCTGAAATGAAGGTAAAAGTTTTGCTTTGTTGTTACTGAAGTTTTTTAGTCATAATATTTGTATTTGTATGTCTGTATCTTACTGTAGAAATCATGTTTTAAAATGCTCATTTTTATATAATGATATATTTTTAAATTTCTTTATTGATTAAGATATCACATATTTATGCTCATCCCCCCATTCCCCTCCCGAACCCCTCCCCACACATGCCCCCACCCCCCTGTTGTGACCACTGGTTCGGCTTATATGCATGTATGTAAGTCCTTTGGTAGATCTCTCCCCCTTACCCCCACCCTCCCCTACCTTACCTCTGAGGTTTGACAGTCTGATCAATGCTTTCCTGTCTCCAGGTCTGTTTTTGTTCATCAGTTTATGTTCTTCATTATTACCCCTAGAGATCATGTAATACTAGAAATACACTTATAAGAACCGAAAATGAGACAAGCAGTAATGGTTATGCTGAGAGGCAACTGAATCAGTCTGTAGGTGAGTTTCTTTCTGGGCCAGCAGTTCTTTTGAGTCCCAATTTCAACGTCAAACAGTTCCTTATGTGTACATGTCAGCAATGATATTTCAGTTCTGGATGGTGGACAAAAGGTGGTAATGCAGGTCTGACCCTCTCTGGTTTGGTCCTGGGCAACCTGCAGCGATGCACAGCTGCTGACTGCTAGTATGGCAAAGCATCATCAGCGTCTTCCATCTCCGGACTGTGTCTCTTCTGTCTTCATGGCTGGAGCAATTCCTCCCTGTTGCAGGAATCCACATGGTCTTGGAGTTGTTTTCTGAAAATATACAAACATGTTCTTGACCAAAAGTTAATAAAGGAAACTTTTCTATAAATTTGACTTGGGACCTTTTTCATTTTTTTGCCCAAACGATTTTCCTTTGGCTTGTTTTGACACCATGTGTGTTTTTCATGGTTGTCTTGCTGTTAGCATTACAAATGAAAGTTAATTAATTTTTCTAGAATATTCGCTTATTTCAATTAGCCAAATTAGTCTGAGAACTTGACTACTATTTTACTGTCAAATTTAATACTCAATCAACAATCTTATTTTACCCTGTAAATATTAGTGGGAAGGATTATTTGCCTTCTTGAGTAGGCCCTGGGCATTCCTGGTGCTAGGCTGGATTTAGATATCAAAAATCCACTTCCCCACACCATGGGTACAAGACAACTCAAACAAGTGTTTTTGCAGTGAGAGGGCAGCTGCTGTCGGCCAAGTCTCTGTCTGTTACCTGGGTCCCGATTTGAGCTGGGCATGGGAAGCAAAGCAGCCATGGGGCAGGAGACCTCCCTCAGAAAGGGTGAGGGTTCAGGCACCTGCAAAGTTGGGTAGGTGAGGGTCTGTGCCCCACCTCTGTTGCCCCCCAAGTTCTCTCCTAATGGCCCCTCTGCAACTGTGCCTGTCTTAGGTTGCTCCTTCCCTGAGGAATCTTACCCGTCTGTGGCTAACCAGCCATCCTCCGGGGTCAAGCAGGGTGATGTGAGGTTCAGTTCTGTCTCCTTCGTAGCCTATGCCCCCGTGACCTCCATGCCCAGCACCTGCCTTAGTATCCCCTGGCCTGCTGGCAGGGCCCCTGGCACTGATCACATATCTTGGGGAACCCAGGTTTCCTCTGCAGGGAGGGCCCAGCTCACTCCACTGGGCGAGAGACAGATCCATGGTACCAGCCACCACGAGGCTTCAACCTCAGGATGAACAAAAAGCTCAGGCAATATCTGTGGACAATTGGATTGTGAAAAGAGGGTCCCTCTTGGCCAAAGGGGCAAGAGGGGCCAATATAGAATGCTCTGGTGCCTTCCCAGGGGGCCCTCTATACAGTGGAAGGGATTAAATCCCTTCGTGTCCTTTTTAAATTGCTGCCAGACATTCAAAGAATTAGTTTGTAAGTTTGTTTGGGATAATTGTACATTATGCTGTTGTAATTCTAAAATATCAAGAGCTGTGTTACCTTTGTCTCCAAGCACCAAAAAGATGATTTTTTATTGATTCCCAAGGGTGCAAAGTACTATTATAGGTAATGGGGGTAATACAAATCTGGGAAAAATTATAATGAGATTGTAGAATAATATCATGTAAGGATATTCTTTGCTCTAGGCCATGGCAATTCCATTTCAAACTGGTTGTCAATTTCTTTTGTATAGACAAGGTCTTAGTTACATTTTCTGCACCTCTCCCAGGAGCAAGTAGTGATAGCCCCTTCCTTTGGTGTCCATGCAAGCCAGAAATCTCTCTTTAATTTTACACGCAAAGGAGCAGTGGTTTGATTTTGTGTCATACAAAAGGGAAGCTGGGTGGAGACCCTGTGTAATTATACTTCCTAGCCCCACCCATGGTCCTCCTGGATGACCAAGGTGTTTGGTATTATTGGTGACTACATTAGGGAGGGATCAGCCCATGTAAGGGCTCTTACCCATGAAAGGTCAGGAACAGAAGTCCAAACTACTTTCCCATTTGTCCCAAGTAATATTACCATACAGCTGATGGCTGCTAGCATGGCAAGAAAGATGTTTTCAGGCATTGTTGGGGTTCTGGTTATCTCACAATTACTTTTCTATTTTTTATAATTATTATTTTTATTTTGTTATTTTTAAACATATATGTCCTTATTCCCCCATGACCCCCCACCCCCCACTCATGCTGCACCCACCTGTTGTCTGTACCCATTGATTAGGCTCATATGCATGAACACAAGTCCCTTGATTGATCTCTCCCCCTTAAGAGAGGCTCCCACCGACCCCCTCCTTCCCTGAGGTTTGAGGTTCTGATCGATGTTTCTCAATCTCTGGTTCTGTTCTTGTTCATCAGTCTATGCCATTCATTATATTCCACAAATGAGTGAGATCATGTGATATTTATCTTTCTCTGCCTGGCTTATTTCACTTAACATAATACTCTCCATCTCTATCCATGTTGTTGCAAATGGTAGGAACTTCTTCTTTTTTACCACAGCGTAGTATTCCATTGTGCAGATATACCACAGGTTTTTAATCCACTCATCTGCTGATGGGCATTTAGGCTGTTTCCAAATCTTAGCTATGGTGAATTGTGCTGCTATGAACATAGGGGTGCATATAACCTTTCTGATTGGTGTTTCTAGTTTCTTGGGAATTATTCCTAGAAGTGGGATTACTGGGTCAAATGGGAGCTCCATTTTCAGTTTTTTGAGGAAACTCAATATTGTTCTCCACAGTGGCTGCACCAGTCTGCATTCCCACCAGCAGTGCAAAAGAGTTCCTTTTTCTCTGCATCCTCACCAACACTTTTCATTTGTTGATTTGTTGATGATGGCCATTCTGACAGGTGTGAGATGGTACCTCATTGTTGTTTTGATTTGCATCTCTCTGATGATTAGTGACTTTGAGCAGGTTTTCATATGTCTCTTGGCCTTCCTTCTGTCTTCTTTTGAAAAGTGTCTGTTTAGATCAGTTGCCCATTTTTTGATTGGGTTGTTTATCTTCTTTTTGTTAAGTTGTATGAGTTCTCTGTAAATGTTGGAGATTAAACCCTTATCGTTGATATCATTGGCAAGTATGTTCTCCCATGCAGTGGACTTTCTTGTTGTTTTATTGATGGTTTCCTTTGCTGTGCAAAAGTTTTTCATTTCCATGTAGTCCCATATGTTTATTTTCTCTTTAGTTTCCATTGCCCTAGGGGCAGTATCAGTGAAGAAGTTCCTTCGGCATATGTCTGAGATTTTTCTGCCTGTGGATTCCTCTAGTATTTTTATGGTTTCCCGTCTTAAGTTTAAGTCCTTTATCCATTTTGAGTTTATTTTTGTGTATGGTGAAAGTTGGTGATCTAGTTTCATTTTTTTTGCAAGTATCTGTCCAATTTTCCCAGCACCATTTGTTGAATAAACTGTCTTGACTCCGTTGTATGTTCATGCCTCCTTTGTCAAATATTAATTGGGCATAGTGGTTTGAGTCGATTTCTGTGTTCTCTGTTCTATTCCATTGATCTATATGTCTGTTCTTGTGCCAGTACCAGGCTGTTTTAAGAACCGTGACTTTGTAATACAGCTTGATATCTGGTATTGAAATCCCACCTACTTTGTTCTTCTTTCTCAGGATTGCTGCAGCTATTCGGGGTCTCTTTTTATTCCAGATGAATTTTTTGAAGGTTCGTCCTAGGTCTGTGAAATATGCCGTTGGTATTTTAATGGGAAGTGCATTGAATTTATAAATTGCTTTGGGTAGTATAGACATTTTGATGATGTTGATTCTACCAATCCATGAACATGGTATGTTCTTCCATCTGTTTATGTCTTCCTCTATCTGTTTTTTCAGTGTCATGTAGTTTTCCACATATAGGTCTTTTACCTCCTTAGTTAAGTTTATTCTTAGGTATCTTAATTTTTTTGGTGTGATGGTAAACGGGATTGCATTTTTAGTCTCTCTTTCTGTACGTTCACTATTGGTGTATAGAAATGTCACCGATTCCTTGGCATTAATTTTGTATCCTGCTACATTGCCAAATTCATTTATTAATTCTATTAGTTTTTGATGGAGTCTTTCTGGTTTTTTATGTACAATATCATGTCATCTGCAAATAAGGACAGCTTTACTTCTTTTCCAACTTGGATGCATTTTATCTCTTCTTGTCTAATTGCAATGGCTAATACTTCCAGTACTATGTTGAACAGGAGTGGTGAGAGTGGGCATCCCTGTCTTGTTCCTGTTCTTAGGGGAAATGGTTTTAGTTTTTGCCCATTGAGTATGATGTTAGCTGTGGGTTTATCATATATAGCTTTTATGATGTTGAGGTATGATCCTTCTATTCCCACCTTGTTGAGAGTTCTTATCAAGAAATGATGTTGAATTTTGTCAAATGCTTTTTCTGCATCAATTGATATGAGTCCGTGATTTTTATCTCTCAATTTGTTTATGTGATGTATCACATTTATTGATTTGTGGATATTTGTACCATCCTTGCATTCCTGGGATAAATCCTACTTGGTCACGGTGTATGATCTTTCTGATGTAGTGCTGGATCTGAGTTGCTAGAATTTTGTTGAGGATTTTGGCATCTATGTTCATGAGGGATATTGGCCTGTAATTCTTTCACTGTGTTGTCTTTATCTGGTTTTGGTATTAGGGTGATGCTGGCTTCACAGAAGGAGCTTGGAAGTGTTCCTTCCTCTTGAATTTTTTGGAATAGTCTGAGGAGGATAGGTTTTAATTCTTCCTTGAATGTTTGATAAAACTCCCTTGTGTAGCCATCTGGCCCTCGACTTTTGTTTGCTGGAAGCTTTTTGATCACTGCTTCAATTTCTTCCATAGTTATTGGCCTATTGAGATGTTTAGATTCTTCCTGATTGAGTTTTGGAAGGTTATATTTTTCTAGAAATATGTCCATTTCCTCCAGGTTGTCCAGTTTGTTGGAATAGAGTTGTTCATAGTATTTTTTAACAATCCTTTGTATTTCTATGGGGTCTGTTGTTATTTCCCCTCTTTCATTTTTTATTTTGTTTATTTGGGTCCTCTCTCTTTGCTTCTTGGTGAGCCTGGCTAGAGGTTCATCAATCTTATTTATCCTTTCAAAGAACCAGCTCTTGGTTTTGTTGATCTTTTGTATTGTTTCTTTGGTCTCAATGTCGTTTATCTCCGCTCTGATCTTTTATTATTTCCTTCCTTCTGCTTATATTGGGCTTTTATTGTTGCTCTCTTTCTAACTCTTTGAGTTGTAGGTTTAGGTAATTTATTTCCATTGTTTTCTGTTTTTTTGCAGTAGGCTTGTAGAGCTGTGAACTTCCCTCTCAAGAATGCTTTCGCATGTCCCATAGATTTTGGATTGTTGTGTTTTCATTGTCATTTGTTGCCATTATGTTTTTTTATTTCTTCCTTGATCTCTCTGGTAACCCAGTCATTATTTAATAGCATGCTGTTTAGTCTCCATGTGTTTGATTGTTTTGGATTGTTTTTATTGTAGTTGATTTCCAGTTTTATGCAACTGTGATCTGAGAAGATGCTTGATATGATTTCTATCTTCTGGAATTTGGTCTATCTTTGAAAATGACCCATGTGCACTTGAGAAGAATGTATATTCTGATGGCTTTTGGGTGAAATTTTCTGAAGATGTCAATGAATTCCATCTGGTCCAGTGAGTCATTTAGGATTGATGTTTGTTTGCTGATTTTTTGTTTAGAGGATTTGTCCAATGGTGATAGTGGGGTATTAAAGTCTCCTACTATGATTGTATTGCTGTCCATCTCTCCTTTGATAGCCTCCAGGAGTTTTTTTTATGTATTTGGGTGCTCCTGTATTGGGTGCATATATGTTTACCAGAGTTATTTCTTCTTGTTGGATTGCTCCCTTTAGTATTATGAAGTGGCCTTCCTTATCTCTTGTTATGTCCTCCACTTTGAGATCTAATTTGTCAGATATAAGTATTGCTACCCTAGCTTTTTTTTCATTTCCATTTGCCTGAAAAACCTTTTTCCATCCCTTCACCCTCAGTCTGTGTGCGTCTTTTTTCTGAGGTGGGTTTCTTGTAGACAGTAGATATATGGTCGTGTTTTCTAATCCAATCCGTTACCCTATGTCTTTTTATTGGGACATTTAATCCATTTACATTTAAAGCTACTATTGATAGGTACTTACTTGTCACCATTTTTATTCTTTACCCCTATGTTCCTTCTTCGCTTCCTATTTCTTTTATTTTTTATTTTTACAGCAGACCTTTTAGCATTTCTTGCAGCGCTGGTTTGGTGGTAATAAATTCCCTTAGTCCTTTTTTTGTCTGTGAAGCTCCTGATTTCACCTTCAATTTTGATTGATAGCCTTGCTGGGTACAGTATTCTTGGATTCAGACCCTTCCTTTGCATGACTTTATATATTTCATTCCATTCCCTTCTGGCCTGATGAGTTTCTGTTGAGAAATCAGTTGCTACTCTATGGGGGTTCCTTTGTAGGTAACTTTCTGTCTCTCTCTGGATGCTTTTGAGATTCTTACTTTGTCGTTGGTGTTTGCCAATTTAATTATAATGTGCCTCGATGTCGGTCTTTTGGGGTTCATTTTGCTTGGGACTCTGTGAGCTTCTTGAATTTGTGTGGGTTTTTTCTTCCCTATATCAGGGAAGTTTTCTGTCATTTTTTCTTCAAACAAGTTTTCTATTCCTTGCTCCATTTTCTCTTCTTCTGGAACCCCTATTATGCAGATGTTGTTTTGTTTCGTGTTGTCCCAAAGTTTCCTTAGGCTCTCCTCCTGCTTTTTAATTTTTTTTTCTAGAAGCTGCTGTACTTGAGTATTTTTTCCTACCTTGTATTCTAGCTCACTGATACGGTCCTCTGCTTCTTTTAGTCTAGTCTTGATGCTTTCTATTGAGTTCTTTACAGTAGTGATGTCATTTTTCATTTCCTCTTGTTTCTTACTCATATTGTCAAATTTGTCTTCCATTCTTTTCAGCAACCTTATGACCATTTCTCTGAATTCTTTCTCTGGCAGATTGCTTGCCTCCATTTCGTTTACTTCCTTTTCTGTTGATGCTTGCTTTTCTTTCATATGCAGGATGTTTCTTTGTCTCTCCATGGTCTCTGCTTCTCCGGGTTTCAGGTTATGTAGTTCTCTCTCTCTCCTATGTTGATTTAAAGGCACAGAATACAACACAACCAAGTACCACACACAAGGTACTGAACAGAAATGTAGTCACTATATTAATAACCCCAAATAAAGGTGACCACCAGAGAAAGGCAAATTAGGGGATAGGAGAGAAAGAAGAAGAGAGGGAAAAAAATTAAGGCATGCCAAAATGAAATTGGGAAAAGGGAAAAAAAAGTAAGAGAGTAAAGAAAGATAATAAGAAGAAAAAGGGAACAAACTTTATATATGGGGGGAAAACTCCAATAGAAGAACCACTAATCCCAGCAAATGCCAGCAACAAGTACCTGGAGATGAATACAAACTACAAACAACAACTAATATCAAGCAAGGCTAGGGAAAACAGATGCAAAAAGAAGCAAACAAGAAAACAAAACAAAAAAGAATAAGCAAAAGAATCTCACAAACAAGCATAAAAAAATGATATAATCAACATTCCAGCAAAAAACAACAAAAGGACAGAGAGAAAAACAATTTTTGGATAGTGAAGACAGAGAAGAGAGAGGTGTGTATGAACTTGGAGCAGAGGATTGGAAATTAGATATATAAGTAAGGTGAAAATTTAACAGGGGGTAAAAAGAAAGAATAGGGAAAAATCTAAGGCAGGAAAGGGGTTAAAGAAACAGGACAACAAAAGGGCAAAAGTTAGGAAGAGAGTGAGGGCATAAAGATAGAGTTGAGATAGAGTAGAATGATGCTAAAGGAAAGGTGAAAATAGAATGTAGAACACTAATCTCAAAGTCTAATAAAAGAGAAAATAAAATGACACTTTTTAAAAAAAAGGTAAAATAGTAGTAGTAATAATACTGATTGAAAATAAAAATGTAATAATTAAAAAGGTGAAATCAAGTGAGGAAAAAAGAAAAAAACTAGTTTCATAAGAAAAAGATGAAAAAGAAAAATAATAAAACTGAAAAAAATGTGCAGTAGTGAAGGTCATTCACTTCCTCTATTGTTCTGTTTGGCACACCTGTTTCCCAGTCAGGACAATATTGCAGTTCCCTGCGCTCCACTGCTCAGCGTTGTAAGCCAGTCCTGATTTTTAAGCAGGCAGTGTGCTTACTTTCTTGTATTCCTTAATTTGTGATTATACAAGAGTCGATTTGTGATTCAACCCCTGGATGGCAGTGTTTCTGTGTTGACTTCCAGGTCTATGGGTCCTTTCTAGCTTCAGCTTTAGATCCTGCTTTCCCTATGGCACTCAATACCGGTTTGTGGGAGTGGGCTGTCCTAGAGCTGGTTCTCTGACAGTCACTCCCTGCTCTGATCCCCAGGTTCCAGAAACACAACTTTCCCCTGCAGTCTCCTATGGTGTCCCCAACTGGGTGATCCTATGTATTGGGCTCATTAATCAGAAACAAGGATTCAAAGAGGAGAAAGCGTGAGTGTGTGAACTCTGGGTTTGCTCATAAGCCTGCGCAATCCCCTTATCCCCCTTGTGTCCAAACAGCTGGCACACTCCCAGAGTTTTTAGGCTGTCCTTCTGTGTCAGATCAAAATGGGTTGCTTTTTAGAGATCCCCTCTGTTAGCAGCTCTGAGGACCCCTTCCACATTCATGGATCATGCCAGCCCCAACAGCCACGGATTTTTCTAGGCTCAGACTTCCCTGGTCCTCCAGCTCCCACAGTGCGAGCATCTCTCTGTCCTGCCAGGACTAGAGACCTCATCTTATCTCAGGCGAAATCTGACCTTTCCATGGTGGAGTGTAAATGAATAGAGTCCACTGAATCCACGTGATTGTGCCAATTGGGGACTGCTCCTCTGAATCCACATGTTTGTGCCAATTGGGGACCGGTGCTCTGGGGTTCGCAGCTGTTTGGTGGTTGCTGCAGTTGTAGATTTTCAGGTTTCCAATAACATCCACTTTCCCCTTCAAGATGGCACAGTCTCCGTGTCCAAGCCAGTGGTTCCGAGAGGGAACCCAGCAGCAGTGGGGGCTGCCTGGTCAGGGCAACCCTGTCCAGCAGTCCCCCACCTTCTCCTGGAGTATAGCTGTCCCTTAACTCTCCAAGAGACACTCCTCGTGCGACCCTCAGCTGTTCTTTCCATCTGCTCTGGGACAAGACTCAGGACACATCTTTCTATTCTGCCGCCATTTTGGTTCTCCCTATAATGATAGATATTTAGGAACCCTTGAAATTTTCTTAATCTCTACATGTGTTACAATTCAGTGATTACCTGTGGTTGTTAACTCTCCATCACTATTATTTCAAAAAGGGACATCTAAGTTGTAATTTTTATTTTTGTAGAACTAGAATTTGTTATCTGCACTTTTGAATGTGAAAGTTTATAACCATAGATTCTGATATTTAGAATTTTTTATTCCAGACAGTTCTATATGGAAATTAAAAAAAAAATCCTGGGGATGTTATGAATAAAGAAAATGTTTCTCACTAAATGTTTCTCATTTAGTGAGAAACATTTTCCTTCTTTAATTAAAGTTAACATAAATGTTATGAGTGTGGGAAGCATGTAGGCATTTTATAAATATTTTTTTCTTGTAAGATGGACTGGTTGCAATTGTCCTCTTTAAATGATAGATTCTATAACTCATATTTAAATTCACAAATTTCTTAAAATGGCTTCTTTGTTCACATAATAATATGAATGTGTTTTTTTTAATTCATAATATATTGAAGTTTGTAAGGAATATTATCTTCCTACATACTATTAAGCATTATCTTGGAACATGTTGAATGTATGTGACTGTGTGACTCTTTAGGGCTGGAAAATGTATGAATTCTTTAACTGTCTTACAGCAGATCGGCTGATTAAATTTTATTATGGAAAAAAATAAATCAGGTCATTTGTTTATTGTTCTTAATTTTTTAAAAAATATATATTTTATTGATTTTTTACAGAGAGGAAGGGAGAGAGATAGAGAGTCAGAAACATCGGTGAAAGAGAAACATTGATCAGCTGCCTCCTGCACGCCCCCCACTGGGGATGTGCCCACAACCCAGGTACATGCCCTTGACCGGAATCGAACCTGGGACCTTTCAGTCCACAGGCTGACTCTCTATCCACTGAGCCAAACTGGTTTTGGCTATTGTTCTTAATTTTTAGTTCCTTATCTAGACTAATAAAAGCCTAGGTGGTCCTCACACGCGGTGTCATCACAAGATGGCCACCACAAGATTGGCTGCCACAAGATGGCTGCCACAAAGATGGCCACCACAAGATGGCCACGTGTACAGCAGAGGCAGGGCCCAGCGGCCACTCTGCACAGTGAAGCCTGGGAGTCCCATGGTTCCGTGTGGTGCAGAGGAGACCGGTCCTGGTGTCTCTGCCGCCTCATGCGGAAGAGGCAGGTCCTGGAGAAGAAGGGGGGTCGTGGCAGGGGAGGGCAGTTGGGAGCAATTGGGCTGGCAGGGGAGCAGTTAGGGGCGATCAGGCTGGCAGGCAGAAGTGGTTAGGGGCAATCAGGCAGGCAGGCAGGCAAGTGGTTAGGAGCCAGTGGTCCTGGATTGTGAGAGGGATGTCCAACTGCTGGTTAGGGCCTAAACCGCAATCATACATCCCCTGAGGGGTCTCAGATTGGAGAGGGTGCAGGCCAGGCTGAGGGACACTCCCACCCTGTGCATGAATTTTGTGCACCAGGCCTCTAGTATATTATGAACATTAACACTTGGTCATGTATGTGATTTGCAAATATTTTCTCTCATTTCATGAGTTATATTTTAGCTCTGTTCATTGTGTCTTTTGATATACAGAAGTTTTAAATTTTGATGTAGTTCAATTCACCTATTTTTACTTTTGTTGCCTATACTTTTGGTATCATATTCAAGATATCATTGCCAAATCTAATGTCACAAAGCATTTTTCCTATCTTTTCTTTTAAGAGTTTTATAGTTTTAGCTCTTATGTTTAGGTCTTTTATCAACTTTTAGTAAATTTTCATATAGCGTGTAAAGTATGACTCTTAAATCTGTCTTTTTTTTTTAAGGTTAGATTTTTTTTTTTTCTGCAGACAGTTTTTGACATTTTAATACTCTTTATTGCAAACTACAACACATATAGAAAAGTATATTAAACATAATGAACAGTTTAATTTTTTTATATAAAGTAAACCCACATCAGGTCAAGAAATAAAACATTTCTAGCTTCTGGAGCCCCCCGCATAATTCTTCTCAACTGCAGTTCTCCTTTTCAAAGGTAATTCTGCTTCTTTTTTAATGGTAATTCACTTTTTGCTTTTCTTTAAAATTTCTCTACATAAATATACAACCATGGACACCATTGTTTGATTTTATCTGTTACTGAAATTTATAGAAATGAATCCATACATTGTGTTTTTGATGTCTGGCTACTTTTACCAACAATGTTTTCGAGTGGCATTCATGTTACACAGAGCTGTAGTTAATTTATTGTACTATTGCATAGTATTTTATTGTATGAGTAATCAGCAGGTTTTTACAAATTCATTTAATTGTGGAATTTAATTGTTATTAATTTGGGAATTTTAATTTGTGGAATACATCTGCTCTAGAGCATATGCTTCCATGTCTCCTAGTACTCAAGTACAAGGATTTAAATAGGGTAAATACTTTGGATTAGAATTCCTGGGTCATGGGATATGTTCCTTCAACTTTACTAAATGATTGAAAAGTTATTCCTTTGATTTTGACTCCCACCAACTGTATATGAGAGATCTCAGTGCTTCACATCCTCACCAACACTTGATAATGTTAGTCTTTGCAAGGTTAGCTTTAAATCTCTTTTAATCTATGGATTCCTTCTTTTCTTCTTTCTCTCTCTCCTCCCTTCTAATTTTTCCTTGAAAATTTTTTTCTTGTTGAAAAAAAATGGGTTGTTTGTCTTGCAAATGAGTTTTGTTGATGTAGGCTGTTGTTTTCATTCAACAGTTCCCTGTTTCTCTTCCCTGAATTTCCTGTAAACTGGTAGCTAGCTCTAAAGGCATGATTAGATTCTGGCTCAACATTTCATAGGTTATATAGGCACACCAAGAAGCACATAATAGCTGAGATTTTTTTTTCTTTCTGTTGTTGTCACAATGTTAACTACCACTGAACAATAATTACTTGAGTGGATTTGTTCATTCACAAGGGTTACAAAAAAGTGATATTCTAATTTTTCATTCTCTCAACACTTATTTATTAGAAAAATTCTGTATAGGAAAACTTATCATTAGCAGCTAATTAATTACCTTAACTTAGTGTTTATATATTAAAATAGGCTAGAGAATTCCAAAATGGCAGCAGAGTAAGTGGAAGCTACTCTAATACTGTCCCAGGACCAAACTGGAATTACAACTAAAAAACAGAAAAACCATCCTGAATAATCACCTAGCTGGAGAGAACTCTGATAACAAAGGACAAAAAGTGGAGACTGCAGAGAGAATGGTAGGAAGTGTGGAGCCATGAAAGGTTTGGCTGGGCTTCCACAGACAGCAGCTGAAGTTCCAGAGGGATCTCTCAGCTGAGGGGAATTCCCACTGAGAACTCTTGAGGTGTTAAACCCAAAGCTGGGCCCACCAGCCCAGAGCAGCAGAACTGAGAGGGATGCTCACATAACATCTAGCTGTGAAAAGCAACAGAGTTGCTGCCAGCCAGGGAGAGACTGCAGGAAATGCAGGCAGCCTTTTAAAGGGCCAACACACAAAATTTCGTGTGCAGCGACTCACTGTGGGATCTGGCAGAGGAATGACAGAGTGGACTAGAGCTGTGTAAGCAGAATCCAGGGTTAGGAACTCTTGGGTTAGAACTCAGAAGACAGCCAGTTTCCTGTGCTGAGTCATTTCCTCATATTGCAGAGGCCATCTTTCTCAGGAAGACCTTTACCATCCAGGCAGCTTTTGCCTGGAAGGGAAGCAATTGCCCCACCATGTTGTAAAACCTCTCACCCCACTCTGCAGTCAATAGCCTGAGGCTAATCAAGACTGAATAACAATCAGACTGCAGACAGAGGTGGATTTTTAGAGGCTTTGAGTCTTTGATTGATCCCCTTCTGGGTCCGGGGCTAGGAAAAGCAAGCCTTGGTGCACACTTTGGTCCTTTCCAAAGGTACACAGCCCCAGTAGAGGAAGCCACAAGCTGTGGATTGCTGATAGCTCCAAAGAGGTTACTCAGTTACAAATAGCATCTGACATTGTCCTGCATCAGAAGTTGAAAGGCATAGCAGATCTACCTAATACTTAGAAATACTCGATAAATAAGTACCTATCAGTAATAATCTTAAGTGTAAATGGATTAAATACTCAATCAAAAGACATAGACATGAAAACATAACACAAATATACACTGAGGGGCCAGATTATTATGATCTCTGACAAAAACACACACACAGAAAAAGGAACAAGAGAATCTTCCAGAAGAAGACCTAATGAAATGGAGATAAGAAATTTATCATCTATGGAGTTCAGAATAATGATGGTAAGGATGCTCAAAAGCATGAGAAAAGATATAAAAACTATGAAAAAAGACCAGTTGGAAATGAAGAATGACATAGCACTAATAAAGAAGACATTGGAAGGAATATATAGCAGATTAGGGGAAGCCAAGGACCAGATCAGTTAACTCAGTGGTCGGCAAACTGTGGCTCACGAGCCACATGCGGCTCTTTGGCCCCTTGAGTGTGGCTTTTACACAAAATACCACGGCCTGGGTGAGTCTATTTTGAAGAAGTTTAAGTTTAAAAAATGTGGCTCTCAAAAGAAATTTCAATCGTTGTACTGTTGATATTTGGCTCTGTTGACTAATGAGTTTGCTGACAACTGAGTTAAGTAGAAGAGAGGGTAGAAAAAAAATCACTCATCAGAGAACCAAAAAGAAAAACAGGAGGACAGCCTACACTGGTTTGGCTCAGTGAATAGAGCATTGGCTTGTGGACTGAAGGTTTCTAGGTCAGATCCAGTCAACAACACATACCTGGGTTGCGGGCTCAATCTCCAGTAGGGTGTGTGCAGGAGGCAGCAGATCAATGATTATCTCTCATCATTGATGATTCTGTCAATCTCTCCCTCTCACATCCTCTCTGAAATCAATAAAAATATACTAAAACACACACACACACACACACACACACACACACACACACACACAAGGTCAGCTTTAGGGAACTGTGGGATAACATGAAACATAATAATATTCACATCATAGGAGTGCTATAAGGGTAAGAAAGTGAGCAAGGGATAGAGAACCCATTTGAAAAAATAATGGCAGAAAAATTCCTTAACCTGGTAAAGGAAAAAGTTATACAAGTTCAGGAGGCACAGAGAGTCCCAAGCAAGAAGAACCCAAACAGGCCCACACCCAGACACATCATAATTAAAATGCCAAAAATTAAAAACAAAGAGAGAACCTTAAAGGCAGCAAGAGAAAAGCAACTTGTTACCAACAAGGGAGCTCCCATAAGGCTGTCAGCTGATTTCTCATCAGAAATTCTATAGGCCAGAAGAGAATGGCATGAAGTACTCAAGGTAATGAAAAGCAAGGACCTGAAACGAAGATTACTATATGCAGCACAGCTATGATTCAAAATAGACTGTGAGATAGTGTTTCTCAGACCAAAACAGGCTAATTGACTTTATTACCACCAAACCAGCACTGCAAGAAAGGGACTGCTATGAGAGGAAGAAATACAGAGAGAGAGAGAGAGAGAGAGAGAGAGAGAGAGAGAGAGAGAGAGAGAGAGAGAGAAACATAGGCATAAGGAATAAAAATGGCAATAAATAAGTACCTATCAATAATAATCTTAAGTGTAAATGGATTAAATGCTCAATCAAAAGACATAGACATGAAAACATAACACAAATATACACTGCATGGCCACATTATTATGATCTCTGAACGCATAATAATCTGGCCACTCAGCGTATATCCTATATAATAAAAGGCTAATATGCAAATTGTCCCCTTGACCAGGAGTTCAACCAGTGGGCAGGCCGGCCAACTGCCCATGTCCCCTCCCTCTGGCCAGGCTGGCCAGACCCCACCCATGCACGACTTCATGCACCGGGCCTCTAATATATATATATTAGAGGCCCGGTGCATGAAGTATGCTGTCTACAAGAGACACACCTCAGAATAAAAGACTCACACAGATGATAGTTAAGGGCTGAAATTTTTTTTTCATGCAAATGGAAACAAACAAACAAAAACTGGGGTAGTAATACTCATATCTGACAAAATAGACTTCAAAATGGAGGCCATAAAAAGAGGCAATGAAGGTCACTACGTAATACTAAAGGGATCGATCCAACAACCCTGATAAACATATATATACCCAATATAGGAACACCTAAATATATAAAGAAATTTCTAGAGGACTTTAAAGGAGAGATTGATAACAATATAGTCATAGTAGGGGACTTTAACACCCTGATGACTTCACTGGATAGATCGTCAAGATAAAAAATTAACAAGGAAACAGTTTTTCTAAATGGCACACTGAATCCAATGAATCTAATTGACATTTATAGAACATTTCAAACCAAAGCTGCAGACTATACATTCTTCTCAAGTGCACATGGTCATTCACAAAGATAAACCATATGTTAGGGCACAAAACAATTATCTACAAGTTCAAGAAGATAGAAATCATATCAAGTATCTTCTCAGATCACAATAGAATGAAATTAGAAATCAACTACAGTAAAAACACTCAAAAACTTTCCAGCACATGGACGTTAGTAGCATGTTATTAAATAATGAATGGGTTACAAATAAGGTCAAGAAATAAATAAAAAAATTCTTGGAAATAAATGAAAATGAACACACAACAGCCCCAAACTTCTGGGATAAAGCAAAAGCAGTCCTGAGAGGGAAGTTCATAGCACTACAGGCCTACCTCAAAAAACAAGAAAAATTAATAATAAACTAACTCTGCATCTTAAAGAACTAAAAAGAAAACAACAAAAAAGGTCCAGAGTAAGTAGAAAGAAGGAAATAATAAAGATTAGAGCAAACATAAATGTCATGGAGACTAAAAAAGCAATGCAAAAGATCAATGAAACCAAGAGCTGGTTCTTTGAAAAAAGATAAAACATGACACATCACATAAAAAAATTGAAAGACAAAAAAACCCACATGATCGTATTAATAGAAACAGAAAAAGCATTTGACAAAGTCCAACACCCATTTTTTTAAATAAAAACTATCAGCAAAGTGGGAATAGAGGGATCAGACCTCAACATAATAAAGGCTATATATGACAAACCTACAGCCAACATAATATTCAATGGGCAAAAACTAAAACCATTTCCCTTAAAAATGGGAACAAGAGAGGGAGGCCTGCTTTCACCACTCTTATTCAACATAGTACTGAAAGTCCTAGCCACAGTGATCAGACAAGAAGAAAACATAAAAGGCATCAAATTGAAAAGGAGGAAGCAAAATTCTCATCATTTGCAGATGAAATGACATTGTACATAGAAAACCCTAAAGACTCCACCAAAAAACTACTAGGTTAAATAAGTGAATTCAGCAATGTAGCGCAATATTTTGTAAAAAATACAAAATTAATACTCATAAATTGGTGGCATTTTTGTACACCAATAATGAATTTTCAGAAAGAACAACTAAACAAACAATCCTATTTATGATTGCAGTAAAAAATTAACATACTTAAGGAATAAACTTAGCCAAGAGGTAAAAGACTTGTACTCAGAAAACTACAGTAAGTTAAAAGAGAGAGAGAGAGAGAGAGAGAGAGAGAGAGAGAGAGAGAGAGAGAGAGAGAGGAAGATATAAACAAGTGGAGGAATATATGGTGTTCATGGATTGATTGGTAGAATT
This sequence comes from Corynorhinus townsendii, assembly GCA_026230045.1. Taxonomy (NCBI): domain Eukaryota; kingdom Metazoa; phylum Chordata; class Mammalia; order Chiroptera; family Vespertilionidae; genus Corynorhinus; species Corynorhinus townsendii. Next base: position 89,843,205 of record JAPDVU010000003.1, read on the forward strand.
AACATCATTAAAATGTCCATATTACCCAAAGTAATCTATAGATTCAATGCAATCCTATTAAAATACCAACAGTATATTTCACAGATCTAGAACAAATACTCCAAAAACTTATATGGAACCAAAAAGGACCCCGAATATCCACAGCAATCTTGAGAAAGCAGAACAAAGTTGGAGTATCAAGTTATACTACAAAGTTGCTGTAATCAAAACAGCCTGCTATTGGCAAACAGGCATATATAGATCAATGGAACAGAGCAGGGCCCCAGAAATTGACCCAAGCCATAACACTCAATATTTGACAAAGGAGGCAAAAGCATACAATGGCATAAAGACAGTCTCTTCAATAAATGGTGTAGGAAAATTGGACAGATACATGCAAAAAAAATGAAACTAGACCACCAACTTACACCATACACAAAAATAAACTCAAAATGGATGAAAGACTTAAATGTAAGTCACAAAACCATAAAAATCCTAGAGGGAACCATAGGCAGAAAAAATTCAGACATCTCTCACAGTAATATGCTTATGGATACATCTCTTAGGGCAAGAGAAATTAAGGAGAAAATAAACAAATGGGACTACATAAAAATAAAAAGTTTCTGCACAGCAAAAGAAACCATCAACAAAATGAAAAGGGATCCACTATATGGGAGAATATATTTGGCAGTGATATATATGATAAAGGGTTAATATCCGAAATATATAATGAACTCATACAACTTAACAAAAGGAAGACAAACAATCCAATTAAAAAATGGGCAGAGGACCTGAATAGACACTTCTCCAAAGTACACATATAGCCAAGAGCTATATGAAAAAATGCTCAAAGTCACTGGTCATCAGAGAGATGCAAACTCAAACGACAATGAGATATCAACTTCACACCTGTCAGAATGGCTACCATCAACAAATCAACAAATGACAAGTGCTGGCAAGGATGTGGAGAAAATGGAATCCTAGTACACTGCTGGTGGGAATGCAGACTGGTGCAGCCCTTTTGGAAAGCAGTATGGCGTTTCCGCAAAAAATTAAATATGGAACTACCATTTGACCCAGTGATCTAATTTCTAAGAATATATCCTAAGAAACCCAAAACACCAATCAGAAAGAATTATGCACCCCTATGTTCATAGCATAACAATTTACAATAGTCAAGATCTAGAAACAGCCCAAGTGCCTATGAGTACATAGAGTGGATAAAAAAGCTGTTGTACATTTACATCATGGAACACTATGCAGCAGTAAAAAAAAAGGAAGGATCTCTTACCTTTGAGACAGCATGGAGAGACCTGGAGAGTATTATACTAAGTGAAATAAGCCAGTCAGAGAAGGATAAGTATCACATGATCTCACTCATATGTGGAATCTAATGAACAAAATTAACTGATGAACAAAATGGATCCCAAGACAGAAGCATGAAACAGACTGTCCAACCTCAGAGGGAAGGTGGGTAGGTGGTTGGATGAGATCAACCAAAGAGCTTGCATGCCTATATGCATAACCCATGGACACAGACAATAGGGTGATAGAGCTGTGGGGCAAGCGATATGGGTGGGCTAGAAGTGTTCATTGGGGAAAAAGGTTGACATATGTAATACTTTCAACAATAAAAATTAAAAAGAAGGATAAATACTTGATTCTTTAATTTAACCATTTTCAAAATGTGTTGTTTCCCTAGTATATAATGACAAATGCAGTTTCTTTTTTTAGTTTTATTTTAAAACACATCATGAATTTATTATGAAAAAATGTTTAGTGTTAATCTTAGTTATCTAAGATTGAATTCATCTTAGTTATTAATCTTATTTGTGTTTGTGTTGTTCCATCTTTTCCAATGGGAGCTTCTCCAATTTAACTTGAATCCTTTTGAAATAATCGTGTTAACCTTTGATAGCCTTCTTGCTTTCTGGAATGACAAACTGTTCCAGGCTTGTTTTTAACATTTTTTCTACTTACCAGGATTTGGCAGTTTCTGAGGAACCCTGATTCCATTTACTAAGAAATGATATTTAGATTTGACAAAATTGTGGTATAAGAGGTGCTCATTGTTACTGTGTTGGCCATTATTTCTAGACCTTTTCAGTGGACCAATCATATATATGTATATGTATACATATATATGCCACATATATATATATCCTGATACTGCCAGTATAGGAATTTTACTTAATTGATTTTACATCTGTAATACCTTTTCTCATACTTTATTTTATTCTCACAGTGCACACACAAGCTTCAACATAACAAATAGCAACTTTACCATCAACAATGATTATCGGTAAAACAAAAAAGACAATGGTTATTGGAAATAGTGAACAAAATATTTTCTTAGTTCCCTTTTCTAAAGTATATCTTACTTGGAATGTACAGTTAAATTGCCAGATTTATCTAACTTTGATGTAATAGTTTTGTTGAGATATAATTCATATATCATACAATTCACACATTTCAAGTGTAAAATTTAATGTTTTTTAGCAGATTCTGAGTTGTGCAATTATTGCCACAATTTTAGAACAGTGTACATGTTAGCAGTCAGTCCCCATTTTCCCAAAACTGCTCTTTCAACACTAGGCAAATGCTAATCTACTTTTTATCTCTATAGATTTGCCTAATTGGATATTTTACATAAATTGAAACATATAATATGTAATGTTTGTCTGACATTTTTCACTTAGCATAATGTTGTAGCATATATTAGCACTTCATTTATTATCACCAAGTTATATTCCATACTATGGTTATACCACACTTTATTCATTCATCAGTTGATGGACATTGGGTTGTTTTTATTTTTGCCTATTATGAATAACTAGAGGCCCGGTGCATGAAATTCATGCATGGGAGGGGGGGCCCTCAGCCCAGCCTGCACCCTCTCCAATCTGGGACCCCTCGGGGGTTATCTGACTGCCAGGGATAGGGCCTAAACCAGCAGTCAGACATTCCTCTCACAACCCAGGACTGCTGGCCCATAACTGCCCCCTGCCAGTCTGATCACCCCTAACTGTCCCCCCCCCCCCCCCACTGGCCTGGTTGCCCTAACTGCCCCACCTGCTGACCTGGTTGTCCCCAAATGCCCCCTCCACTGGCCTGGTCACCCCTCACTGCCCCCCTCTGCCAGCCTGGTCAACCCCTCACTGCCCCCCCTGCCAGCCTGGTCACCTCACACAACCTGCTGTTCAGTCGTTTGGTTGTTCCTCACTAACCCCCCTGCTGGACTTGTCACCCCATGCAGCCTGCTGTTTGGTCGTTACTGTGAGGGCGTCTTGACCAATTTGCATATTACCCTTTTATTAGTATAGATGCTACTATGAATATTTGTATACAAGTTTCATATGTTTACATTTCCCTTGGGTATATACCTAGGAGTGGAATTGGTAAGCCATAGGGCAACTAACTCTATGTTTAACTTTGGAGGAACTGCCATACTGTTTTCCCACCAGCATTATACGTGGGTTCCAATTTCTCCACATTCTCCCTACACTTGTTATTACCTGACTTTTTTATTACATCTATCCTGGTGATATCTCATTATGGTTTTGATACGCATTTTCTTTAGGGCTAATGCTTGTTGTAGGTTTAGTTGGCTCTCTTTTTACAATGTAGTAAGGTGGAATTTTAGGCTTTGATTTGAGATCTTTCTTCCTTTATATAGATATTTATAGCTATAAATTTCCCTCTAGTCACAGCTTTTGCTGCATCCCACAAATTTTGGTATGCTGTATTTTTATTTTCATTCATTTCAAAGTATTTTCTAATTTTTCTTATTATTTCTTCTTTGACTGGTCATCTAAATTTTCCATATATTTTAATACCCCAAATTTCTTTCTATATAGATTTCTATTTTCATTCGAGACTGATTAGAGAACATACTTTGTATGATTTAAATCATTCTAAATTTATTGTGCTTATGTTATGGGCTAGCATATGGTCTGTTCTAGTGAATGTTCCAGGTGTATGTGAGAAGAATATGCATTCTGTTATTTCATGAAGTGTTTATAGATGTCTGTTAAAACATCATTTGTTCTTGATTTATAGATTTCTTCATTTATTTTCATGCTGATCTTTTATCTAATTGTTCTATCCACCTTGAAATTGGGGTATTAAAGTCCCAACTATTATTAGTGAGTTGATTATTTGTCACTTTAATTATGTCAGTTTTTATTTCATGCATTTTGGGGCTCTGTTGTTAGGAGCATACATGTTTATACTTATTATAGCTTCCTAATAGAATGATATTACGAAGTGCTCTTTCGACCAATAGTGAATAATTTTGGTTAAAGTCACTTTTGTCTGATAGTAATCTATCCACTCCAGCTTTTGTATGGTTGTTGTTTGCATGACGTATCTCATCTTTTACATTTACCTATTAGTATCTTGATTTAAAGTGTCTTTTAGACAGTACATGAACCTTAATTTTTATTCAGTCTGCCAGTCTGCCTTTGAATTGTTTAATCTATTCATATTTAATAGCATTATTAATATAACTTGATTTACACCAGCCATCTTATTTTTGTTTTTTATATGCCTCATGCATTTTTTCTTCCTTTATTCTTCCTATACTGCTTTCATTTACATTCAATGGATATTTTCTGATGTAACATTTTAATTCCTATAATTTTCACTATTTTTTGTTACTTTCTTAATGTTAGCTCTAGCATTTACTTTAAATATATTTAGAATCTATGCCAAATTTATACTAACTATAGTTATGCTAGAGGCCTGGTGCACAAAATTCATGCACGGGTAGGGTCCCTAGGCCTGGCTGGTGATCAGGGCCTTCCTTCTGGCTGCAAACTGGGGCCTTCCTTCCCTGGCTGCTGGCTGCCAGCCAGGGCCTTCCTTCATTCCACACTGCCTCCTGGTGGTCAGCGGACTCATAGTGAGCAATTGAACTCCTGGTCTCCAAGTAGAACTCCCAAGGGGACACTTTGCAAAATCTCTCTATATAAAAACCTAAGTGGCCATTATGACCGAACAACCAGAACAACCACAACTGGTTGACCAGTCGCTATGACGTGCACTGACCACCAGGGGGCAGATCCTCAATGCAAGAGCTGCCTCCTGGTGGTCAGTGCACTCCCACAGCCAACCTCTTGTGGCCCCTCCCCCCGGCCAGCCAATGCCCCCCACCAGCTGGCCAACCTCCCATAGCCCATCCCTCCCAGCAGGCTGGCCCCCCGATAGGCTTAGGGCTGGCCCGAGTTGTGGGCAAGCCTCGGATGTTGGCTGCCCAGCTGCCCAGCTGCCCAGGGCTGGCCTGAGGTGCAGGCAAGCCTCAGATGGCAGCTGCCCAGCTGTCCAGGGCCACCTGAGGCTCAGGTAACCAGGGCCGGCTGAGGCTTGCACTGCTGGCAGTGGCAGTAGCAGAGCTGTGATGGGGGCATCGCCTTCCCCTGATCGTCGGGTTGCCTCCTGCCCCTGAGGGCTCCCGGACTGTGAGAGGGGGCAGGCCGGGCTGAGGGACCCCCCTCCAGTGCATGAATTTTCATGCACCAGGAATTTCTTTCATAATAGATTAGGTTTTCTTGGTCTAGGAAATAAAAAATAGATAAATTGGGTTCAATTAAAATTAAACATTTGTGCTTTAAGGGACACAATCAAGATAATTCATAGAATGGGAAAATATACTTGCAAATCATACATCTGGTAAGAGACTTATCTACAGCACATAAAAAACACTTACAATTCAACAATAAAAAGACAAATAACCCAATTTTAACATGAGCAAAACATTTGCATAGACATTTCTCCAAAGAAGATAAGCATATAGAATAAGTTCATGAAAAGATTTTTAGCATAATTTGTTCTTAGAAAAATACAAATTAAAACCATAACAAGATACCATTTCACAACCACTAGGATGCTTAAATAAAAAAATAGTCAATGGCAAATGTTGAAGAGGATGTAGAGAAATCGGAACACTCATATATCCCTGGTAGAAATGTAAAATTGTGCTGCCACTCTAGAAAACTGTTTGGCAATTCCTCAAAAAATTTTAACAATTCCACTCATCCTAATATATAAAAACCCTGGGTCATAACAACCGGTAATGACTGAGGCTCAACCAACTGGAAGTCAGTCCTGAAGTCAGTGCTGGGTTGCTATGGCTGACTGCTTTCACTGCAGGCATGGTGCCCCAGCACAGACTGCTGAGGGGGCTGCAAATCAGGGCCAGAGAAAGGCCTGAAGAGAGAAGCAGGGACTGATCTGTTGCCTTTGTGGCAGCTTTTGATCAGCACTTGCCTCTCTCTTTCTCTCCCAGTCTGGCCAGCAGCTGCACCTCCATTTCTCTCTAGGCCTCCACCAGGGCTGCTGCCCAGCCCTGCCTTTCTGATTGGCCCCACTGATAGGCCCAGAGATGCTGACTGGCATGGGAACCGACCAATCAGAACCAAATCTGGGTGCTGTGGGGAGCCAATGGCTGCCTAGGAGGCAGAGCTTTTGATGCTGACTGGGATAGAAATCGACCAATCAGAACCAGATTGACCAGGAGGGCAATGGGGGTGAAATCAGGCCAGCAGGGGAGGGCAATTGAGGGCAACCAGGCCAGGAGGGGAGAGCAGTTGGGGGTGAGATCAGGCTGGCAGGGGAAGGCAATTAGGGGCGATCAGGCAGACAGGCAGAGGCAGTTAGGGGCAAAAGGCCAGCAGGGGAGGGAAGTTAGGGATGATCAGGCAGGCAGGCAGGTGAGCAGTTAGGAGCCAGCAGTCCCAGATTGTGAGAGGCATGTCTGACCACAGGGATCGGGCCTAAACCGGCAGTCAGACATCCCCCAAGGGGTCCCCAATTGGAGAGGGTGCAGGCTGGGCTGAGGGAACCCCTCCTCCATACACAAATTTCGTGCACCGGGCCTCTAGTAAGTATATAAACAAATAATTGAAAACATATATCCACACAAACCTTGTACATGAATGTTCATTGCACCATTATTTCTAATGCTGGAAACAACTAAATGTCCATCAACTGATAAATGGATAAACAAAATGTGGTATTTCTATACAGTGGAATATTATTCAGCCATATAAAGGGATGAATACTGATTCATGCTGCAATATGGATGAACCTTGAAAATATGTTTTATGATCAATTTATATGAAATATCTGAAATAGACAAATACATAGATATAGAAAGTAGATTAGTAGTTGCCAGAGCAAAAGAAGAAAGAATGGAAACTGCTAGTGGGTAGAAGGATTCTTTTTGGAAAGAAAAAAAATGTTCTTGAATTTTATAGTGGCAATGGTTGCACAATTCTGTGAAAATACCAAAAACCACTGAATTGTACTCTTTAAAAGGGTAAATATTGTAGTATTATAATCATATCTCCTTCAAAATAATTATCAAAAAATCAATCAATGTCAGTCACTATACCAATAGACTAAAGAAAAAAAAAGTATTAGATTCTCAATAGATTCAGGTATAAAGCAAGTATATCCACTCTCACCACTACTGTTTAATATTGTATCCAAAGACCTAGTTAGTGCAGTAAAGCAAGAAAATGAAGTGAAAGCCATAAATAATAGAAAGGGATAAATAAAACTGTCTTTTTAAAATAAAGGTTTTTACTGATTTCAGAGAGAGGATGGGTGAGGGATAGAGACAAAGACACATCAATGATGAGAGAGAATTATCAATCTGCTGCCTCCTGCACGGCCCCCTACTGGGGATTGAGTCTCCAACCTGGGCATGTGCCCTGATTGGAATTCGAACTGTGACCTCCTGGTTCATGGGTTGACGCTCAACCTCCAAATCACACCAGCTGGGCAAAAACTGTCTTTATTTTCATAAAATATTATGGTATACATAGATGTATAAGTGAATTTAGCAAGGCTGCAGTACAGAAGATCAATATACAAAGCCAATTGTATTTCTATATATAGTGGAACCTTAAACATGGGTTTGAATTGCTGGTGTCCACTTATACATGGGTTTTTTAAATAAATACTTTCTCTTCCTTATAATTTGTCTATTATTATTTTCTCTAAATTTCTTTTCTATTATTTCTTTTCTCTAAATTATTTTATTGTAAGAATACAGTATATAATACATATAACGTAACAAAATGTGTGCTAATCAACTGTTTATGTTATTGGTAAGGCTTCTGGTCAACAATAGGTTATTAGTAATTAAGTTTTTTGGGAGTCAAAAGTTATATATGGATTTTTGATTGCACAGATGGTCAGCACCCTTAATCCCTGCATTGACCAAGGTCAACTATACTATCTACAACCAAACAGAAAATGAACTAGATAGCATTTACATAAATTCAAATACTTAGGGATACATTTGACAACTAATAGGTAAGATTTATACAGTAAAGACTACAAAACATAATTAAAAGAAAATTTAAAAAGACTAGCTCGGGAGAAACCAAGATGGCGGCATAGGTAAATACCTAAACTGCTCCCTTGCACAACAATTTCAAAACTACAACTAAAAGACACCATCCAGAACCACAGGAAGGCTGGCTGAGTGGAAATTCTACAACTAGAAGGAAAGAGAAAAACACATTGAGACTCAGAGGAGCTGCAGAAGGCAGAGGTACGGAGACACATGTGCAGAGAGGGCTGGCAACTGAGTACTCAGCTGGCTTTCTCAGTCAGAAGGGACACAAAAGCTCCTGAATGCTCTGAACTCCAGTTTTGGGCGAGACTCTGGGGACCCAGACTCATTCAGGGAGAAACTGGACTGTCTGGCAGTGGGCGAAACTCGAGGGCGGTTTTCTCTCAGAGGTACTTGCAACGATTACCGCGGGACATTGAGAGCTGGGGGGCCTCTTAGGGAAGGGTTGATGGGAAGCCATTGCTGCCTGCTCAGCCCTGAGACTCCGCCCCATCCAAGCTGAGCACAGAGTCTTTTGCAAGTCTTGTCTCATAAGGGTGTCTCCAGCACAGAAGTTCCCCAGCGTAGACACAGCTGATCCTCACAGCCAATTGGCCTGGAGGTCAATTCCTCCCAGTGATACCAACAACAATCAAGGCTTAACTATAACAAGACTGTGCACACAGCCCACAAAGGGGTGCACCAAGCGTGTCCACCTCAGGTAACTGGGGAGGCTGAGCCACTGTGCCCTATAGGACACCTACCACACAAAGCCACTCCATCAACTCAGGGAAGTGCCAAAATGTGGAGACAAAGAAACAGGTCACAAATGAAAGAAATGGGGGAAAACAAACGACTGGATATAGAGTTCAAAACCATGGTTATAATGTTTTCCAAGAATTTCCTGGAAAAGGCCGATAAATTTAGTGAGACCCTTGAGGATATGAAAAAGGACCAACTAGAAATTAAGTATACACTGACTGAAATAAAAAATAATATACAGAGACCCAACAGCAGACTAGAGGATTGCAAGAATCAAGTCAAAGATTTGAAATATAAAGAAGCAAAAAACACTCAACTGGAAAAGCAAAAAGAAAAAAGAATAAAAAAATTTGAAAGTAGTGTAAGGAGGCTCTGGGACAACCTCTAGCGTACCAACATCCGAATTATGGGGTGCCAGAAGAAGAGAGAGAGCAAGATACTGAAAACCTATTTGAAGAAATAATGACTGAAAATTCCCCCCACCTGGTGAAAGAAATAGACTTACAAGTCCAGGAAGTGCACAGAACCCCAAACAAAAGGAATCCAAAAAGGACCACACCAAGACACATCATAATTAAAATGCCAAGAGCAAAAGACAAAGAGAGAATCTTAAAAGCAGCAAGAGAAAAGCAGTTAGTTACATACAAGGGAGCACCCATAGGATTGTCAGCTGATTTCTCAACAGAAACTATGCAGGCCAGACAGGAGTGGCAAGAAAATTCAAAGTGATGAATAGCAAGAACCTACAACCAAGATTACTCTACCCAGCAAAGCTCTCATTCAGAATTGAAGGTCAGACAAAGAGCTTCACAGACAAGAAAAAGCTAAAGGAGTTCATCACCGCCAAACCAGTATTATATGAAATGCTGAAAGGTATTCTTTCAGAAGAGGAAGAAGAAGAAAAATGTAAAGATAAAAATTATGAACAACAAATACATATCTATCAACAACTGAATCTAAAAATCAAGTGAATATAAAATCTGATGAACAGAATAAACTGGTGAATATAATAGAATCAGGGGCATAGAAAGGGAGTGGACTGACAATTCTTGGGGGGAAAAGGGTGTGGGGGTTGCGGGAAGAGACTGAACAAAAATCGTACACCTATGGATGAGGACAGTGGGGAGGGGGAGGGCAAAGTGTGGGGTGGGAAACGGGTGGAGGGGAGTTATGGGGGGGGGCGAAGAGGAACAATTGTAATGATCTGAACAACAAAGATTTATTAAAAATAAAATAAAATAAAATAAAAAGACTAGCTCGGCTGTGGTGGCTCAGTGGTTGAATGTCAACCTAGGAACAAGTAGGACATGGTTTGGTTCCAGATCAGGGCACATTTCCAGAATATGGGCTCGATCTCCAGTGAGGGGCGTGCAGAAGGCAGATGATCGATGACTTGCTCTCATTGTTGATGTTTCTATCTCTCTCTCCCTCTCCCTACCTCTTTGAAATCAATAAAAAATATATTTAAAAAATGACTAAATAGAGAAATATACTGTAGTTATGAATTAATGATTATAATAAAAATCCCAGCAGTTTTTTCAAAGAAAAGCTAAGCTGATTCTAAAATGCATATAAAAATTTAAAAAGATCAAGAATACAAAAAAAAAATTCAAAAAGTAGAAAAAAGTTGAATGGCTGATGTTACTTAATTTCAGGAATTACATTGCTGTATTCATGTAAGGATAGATAACAGATCAATAGAATAAAATAGTCTAGTAACAATCCACACTAATAAAAATAAATTGATTTGACAAAGATACCAAGGCAATCTAATGAGGAAGGAATGTCTTTTTTTTTTCAAACAGTACTGAAACAACTGAATATTTATATGAAAAAAAATGAGCCTCAATCCCTATCTCACACTGTATACAAAAATTAACCTAATTGAAATTTATAGAATACTACATGCAACAACTGTAGAATATATATCTTTTTAAAGTCACATAGAACATTCATCAAGATAGACCACAGGGTAGGCCATTAAACAAGTCTGAATAAATTTCAAATGATTGAAAATAAACTGTGTTTTTATTAAAATTACCAGAATGAAATTAGAGGACAAAAAAAATCTGGAAAATTCTCAATTATTTTGCTGTACCTGTCCTATCAATTCCTACAAAAGGAGTGTTGTAAATCTTTATTATAATTGGGGATTTGTCTATTTCTCCCATTAGTCCTGTCGATTCTTGCATTATGAATTTTGAAGCTATCTTATTTGATACATGCATATTTAAAATTGCTGTATTTTCCTGAATGACCCTTTTACCAATATGAAATATTCTTTTCATCTCTGGTAAAACTCCTTGTTCTAAAACCTATTTTCTTTCATACTAAAATAGGCACTCTAATTTTCTTATGGTTAGTGTTTGCTTTTTAAAAAATATTTTTATTGATTTCAGAGAGGAATGGAGAGGGAGAGACAGACAGAAACATCAATGATGACAGAGAATCATTGATCAGCTGCCTCCTGCACACACTCTACTGGGAATTGAGTCTGCAACCCAGGCATGTGCCCTGGACTGAAATCGACCCAGGACCCTTCAGTTCACAGTCTGATGCTCTATCCATTGAGCCAAACCAGCTAGGGCTAGTGTTTGCTTTTTAATTATACCTTCTTTCTTTTGCTTGGAGTTTGATTGCTATCTATATATAAAAGGCTAATATGCTAAGTGTCTCTCCAACCATCTGACCAGTTGCTATGATGTGCACTGAACTCCAGGGGACAGACGCTCAATGCAGGAGCTGCCATGATGCACACTGGCCATTTATAAAGAAACAGCACTGTGGACCTGGCACCAACAAAGCAACACTTGGTTTCCCCCCATAGGGATACAGGCCCTGCCACTACCCTGGAGCGATAGCCCACCAAATTGCAGACAATGTTGCCAAGAGCCCATGGTGCAAAATGCAGCCCACAGCCCAGCCCAGAGATGGTTGCTGTGGGCACTGGGTAATGGCATCATGTAGCAATGCCCGGCTTCCTCTCCCTAGAGACTAGCTTCCTTGGAGTTTCTTCAGCCCAGGAACATGACTTGCTTTATAGTCAGGTGCAAACAGTTCACACTTTAACCAAATGTCTGTGAAGCGTTTTCACCTGCCTCATCTCATTTGATCTTCACAGAAGTCCTGGATTAGGTAGACAGGAGACTTAGTGGAATCCTATTTTCTTTTCATTAGCCAGAAAACAGAGATTTAGAAAGTTTAGAAACTTGACCCAACTGAAAAGAAGAAATGGTGGAACTTGAAAATGACTTCAGGTTTTCTCATTGCTCAGAATATAGTCAAACACTACTACAGTTAAATATTTCACCCTTTGTTCTCCTGCATGATCTACAATAATACTCTGCTTCATGTTGATATTTACTGCTGTGTTGCTGACAATTACCTGAAAGAGAAGTTGGGGTGTTTACTGGGCTGGAATAAGTTTAGCTAAATCAGAAAGCAGGTCTAATTAAGAAAGTTTATCTATATATATAAAGTTCTCACTGGTGCCAATTGCACACGTGTGTTTTGATCTGTCATTGTCGATCATGAATTTGGTTGACACTTCTATTATAGAGAAAGGGCGAATAGTGGTATTAAAATATTTATTCTAATTAATTTCCTTTCAATGTGCACAAATTTGTGCACTGAGCTTCTAGTAGTGACTATAATGGGCACCTCTGATGAATTAATGTTATACAACGTTATTATATGTGAGAACCTCACAACAGCGTTTGTATATATTTTTAATGAAAAATTATATAGTTTTTTCTTATTACAAAACATCAGACATAGAATTGCAAAACCTAAATTTATTGTATAAAATTAAAATTAAGAGAAACACCTGCCTGCATATTATTGTTTATCCTTTGAGGCCTTTTTCTACATGCAAATGCACTTCATTAATTCTTTTATGAATTTGCCACCACTCAGTATTAAATGCACCTCAGTCTCAGGTGAGCATCTTTCAAGAGGCAATACAAATGACCCTAATCTCAGAACAAACTTCTTGGGAGAAGACATAGAATTTATCTGCTAGATTCCCTTATCAAAGTTTTTCTTCATGGATATTAAACCCCCCGCATTTTTGGGTTGTACATGTATAGGCACTATCAGGTCCTGCATTGTCTCATTCCTCATTGCCAACAGAAAAGCTCCAGGGCAGGAGGTGACAAGATATTGTTTGGGTATAATGTGAGCCACCATTGAGTTGTGCTTCTATGCAGTCTGTTGCCATAACAGTATAGCCCAGCAGGAGTTGGTTGCCACAATCTTGGCTGGTACAATACAAGTGGCTAATGTGGAGCCAGTGAGGCCAAGAGATCTGAGTACATAAGCAGTGCTCGATAAAATCCATTTCTTGCACCATTAATTTTCACTCATGCCTTTCCATTATATTCACCTCAATACTGCACACATACAATAGGGGCATCCAGTTTTGTGTGATCATTCCTTTACTTCTTCCCTAAGGAGGAAGGAACAAGTCCATTTTGTCATAGTCCTATTCAAGATGGTGACCAGCCACAATCTCTGAAAAGGCACAAAGGTTAATAAAACAAAGTACCAAGACCATAATTAATAATCTTCCTCTTTCTTGCCTTAACCCTTTAATATCCTTCTGTCAGTCAATTATGGGCCAAGATGTCAGCAGTGGGGGGGGGGGGGTGGTCAGGAATGGGGGTAGACCTCATAGATGAGGCAGCTCCCATTTGGATGAGGACAATTCTCAGTCAACATTCACGGCAGTTGAGGGATGAGTGTGCCAGTAGGAAAAAGAGATTTAAGCAAAGTGCCAATATTCATCCACTACAAGGGGCTAATCCTACCTCCACTCTTTATTCCTTGCACCCTTATATCCTAGCCATAGTATCACATAGTAGCTGTTAGTTCAGTGCATATACTGTATCTTGGAGGACAGTGCCCAACCGTGCACTAAGTCTAGAGCATTTTGTTATGTAACAAGATCTAACTAATACAGATGAGTTACATAAGACCACAGGGGCCTTTGGTCATGTATTCATTATTTCTCCTCTTTGGTCATAAAATGGATCCTTTGGTCTGAGAAACCATGTCAATAGATGAGGCTTCTATAAATTCTTGAATAGTGGTCCTGGCAGAGGCACTGAGGGCAAGAAAGGCAAATTCATGATCAGATTAGGTACCAGTTCTGATGAGCATGAATCACTGCTTCTCCACTGTATAAGGAATGCAGTGTGATCCATCTGCCATCATGTGGCTGATTGGTCTTTTCCAAGAGTAATGCCATATTTTGGTCTCTCAAATGGCAAGTTGGGAATTAAGCAACAGCAGTAAACATCAATGTGGATAGATCAGAATTGGTGAGGAGTCCATATTTTTGGGCCCTTGTAAGACTTTCATCACTGCCACCATGACTTCTCTATTCCTGGGATCTTTGTGCTAACACCACAAGACAAGTTATTCATTTACCTGGTGCCAGAGAATCTCCTCAGTGATTGATGCTCTTTGGTGGGAATTAACATGAGACACAAAGATAGAAATGCTTTATTCTCACTCCCATAGCTCACTCATCTTCTGTTTTCAGACCAAACTATCCCCAATACTCCAACCTTCCCCCCCTACCCCAGGTCCTGACCAAGCCAAGAAGTTCATGTATATTCATATCTCAAGCCACTTATTCTTCCTAAGAAGTAAACAATCAAGTTACTGCTCACAAATATGCTCAAGGGAGGATTTCCATCATCACTGTAATTTGGGGCATCAGCAATGCATTTTTAATAGTACCTATATTTTTTACCAACCCATATGTAAACTAGGTCAGAGGTTTTTCCTCCTCCATCAGTTGGTCCTAGAGAACCTCCTTTGGCCAAAGGACTGAATTCAGGGAGAGGTATCAGTGCAAGAGAGTTGGTGAAATTAAGAGTTTGGATCATTTGTTCACTTAGCTACTCATGCCTTGTTGGTCCCTGCATGGGCCTGATCGTGAATGTACCATATCCACTGTACAATAGATTGATGCTGTGCCTGCCAGTGGCAATAAGTTATTAACTCAGTGGATAATAATCAGCTCATGATGGTCTACTCCTATTGTTTAGGCACCTTATGGTCTCCATAATCAGGCACTCAGTTCCACTTGGGCCCGTGATTTTTCAAATAGAGATAATTCACTATTGCAGAAGGCATTGTGTTGCTCCAAAACCTCAGAGTATACTTCCTATTGGGACTTACCAGAGACTCTATAGATTGCTTACCCACCACAAATACATCTCATACCATTGGATTTGGTGAATTATACTGCTCAAGTAGTAGGGCACCTTGTGCTGAAGCCTGGACCTGATTTTGATATGTCTCTTATTTTGGTACCCACTTGCAAATAAAAGCTTTTAAGTCACCTGAAAAATGAGTTTAATTTATATTCCCAAAGACAATATATACTGCCCTCAAAATCCAAAAAGGTCCACCACTATGTGATGAGTCTCTCTGTTACCGGCAGGAAGTGAGAGGTGCAACAACTTGTTCTTTACATCAGTGATATTCCTAGCATTCCCAGAATATTAAAATCCTAAAAACTCCATCAATGTGGCAAGCCCTTGGATTATTTTAGACTAGAGGCCCAAGTGCATGACATTTATGCACAGGAGGGGGGTTCCATCAGCCCAGCCTGTGCCCTTTCAGTCTGGGAGCCTTGAGGGATGTCCGACTGATGGCTTAGGCCCGCTCCCTCTGGAGAGGGAGCAGTCAGTCGGATATTCTTAGCGTTGCCTCGAAGGTGGGAGAGGCTCCTGCCACTGCCGCTGTGCTCGCCAGCCCTCAGCCCGACTTCTGGCTGAGTGGTGCTCCCCCTGTAGGAGCGCACTGACCACCAGGGGGAAGCTCCTGCATTGAGCATCTGCCCCCCGGTGGTCACTGTGCATCATAGCAACTGGTTGTTCTGCAGTTCGGTCAATTTGCATATTACCCTTTTATTATATAGGATTCTATCCTCCATTCTTTGACATGCATTTGCTTTACTAGGCCATTTAGATTGTGTTATTCAAAGTACAGTCTATAGACTGGTATTGGTTAACTTTTGGTTACTGGTTTGTGGCAAGATAAATTCAGAAATTAAAATTAAAAGGATAGGAGTACACATTTACTTTCTAGCCACAGAGCTATTTTAACTCTTCTGTCTTCTGTCCTGGTGAGTACAAAGGGGCAAGTACTCTAGATTAATGCTTGTCAAGCTATCTGTGGTGAAGGACCAGTTTTTTTCAATCTGTTTTAGAACATCCAGGGTATGATCTATCTATACTGTTCAAGGAGATGAGTCTTCTGATCATGTGCTTGGATGTCACAGCAATGTCAAATTTCTACAGGAAATCATAGCCTTGTTAAAAAAAAAAAAAACATCTGCCAACAGAGGCCCTCTGACATTCTTAGTGTGCTTTGAAGTGACAGTTGGCTGTCTGAGGTATCATTTTCTCTTAAAAGGCATACACTTCCATAAACAGAATCCATCCCATCCACAATCCTTAAAATTATTGTCCCCATATTGTTCAAGTATTATAGCCACCACACTTTCCAATGCCCCACCTTCTACCTGCACTGCATCCCAGTGGACACAGGTGTGAAGCCTTAGCAATTATGATATGCTGTGTGGCCTCAGTTACTACATAACTTACTATGCCAGGGGTCTTTATCACCCTGAGCTATCAACTCCAATATCCCATCCTATTTGCAGGACATTCCTGGTACCGTCTTTTAACTTGGGTTCTCTAGAAAATACAGCTCGAGTGCAATTTGAGAGAAACAGGAGTTAAGACAAATGGGAGTGGACAGGAAAGGAGAAGAATAGTGTAATACCAAAACTAGCTATCCCTTGGTATCAAGTCCAATTGATTGCTCGGTGCCATGGGCACATGCTAGGGATGGAGATACCATAGTTAGCAGAACAGATATAGATCTATCCTCATGGGCAGAGTTGGCTTTAGGGCATGTGAGCAATACATTTAGAAGGGTTTTATGCTTGAGTTAATGTCCTGATGTCACCATCTTAAATTTCTCAATAATTTTTGCAAAAGGAGTTCTGCATTTTCATTTTGCACTGGACCCTGCAAGTTGTTACCTTGTGCTGCTAATGTAAATTGCAGTTTAGTGAGGGAATCAATCATTCTCTCTCCAGAAGAGTGTGAATTGGTGGGATGGAGAGAAGGTCACTGCAGCAGAAGAACAGCATAAAGAGATGAACAAAAACACCATTCACAGGGGCAGGAAGGAGGGAAGCCCAAGTGTAGCAGAAGGGACTCTTTTTGTTGTCTTCTTCACGTTCCCCCCTTAAACTAAGCATTAACCCTGAATAATCCAGGTAAACTGAGCAGGTTTCTTAAACCCTGAAAGAATCTAAGAGCATATACATATGGGAGGTAATTTAAATCATGCAAGGTAATTTAAATAGAGCAAGAACAAAGTTGAGGATCTTCTAGGCTACTGCTGCCTCACACTATTTTTAAAGAAACTTTTTAATTTCTGATTTTTCATGAATTGATACTTTTGGAAAATAAAAATTTAAAAAGTACTAGAAAAATCAAATGAAGTCACATCACATACAAGCTCATATTTTTTAGTATTTTAAACAGACATAAAACTATATTTCAGAAAACAATTAGAATAAAAGATAACAGGATAAAAAAATACAAAACTGCACTTTGTTCACTGAAAGTGCACATGTAGATGATTAATAGAGGATTGCTAATACACCCTTAATTTTTTATGATTTCACAGTAATAACAACTAAACAAAGCTTGGTAATAAATTAGCGATTTCCCACATTAAATGCTATAACAACATTTAATATTTTAAGTTTGTCAATATTTAAAGTTTTAACATGACAAATGGCATGTGCCTTTTGCTTTTTAAAGTATCTAATTTAGGTTGGATTGGGGACAATGCTACTAGCAAAAGATAATGTCGTATATCTAAACTGTTTCTATGTTTTATTTAACAGCTCATAGCAGAAGAAACCAGTCTCTTAAAGGTATGTTTAAGAAAATGGAAGAAAAGATTTTAATGCGATTTCAGCAAGCTCAGAATATTCATTTTTAATTTTTATCCACAGTGAAGCAAACAATGCTTTATTTTTAAAATTCATTTTCAACTCTTTGTCTGTAGCCAGGTCCCAAAATTTCTCCTATTAAGTAAGTTATAGCTACATTTAAATTATCTTTCAATGGGAGAAATGGATTTTACACCCATGAATTTCTTATGTGTGTAGTTTATTTTCATGGAAAATAAAAATTCAAAATGTTTTATCAAATTCAAAATTGGTTTCTCTATATTTTATATGTAAACTAGAGGCCTAATGCATGGATTCATGCACTGGTGGGGTCCCTTAGCCTGGCCTGTGCCTGCTTGCAATCCAGGACCCCTCGGGGGATGTTGGACTGCTGGTTTCGGTCCAACATCCCCTGAAGGATGTAGTAGTGTGTGAAGTGGCAGGCAGCTGGGGAGGAGCCTGAGTCTGGGCCAGGTGCCACCCTGCTCCCGCTCATCCAGGCCCTGCTGCGACTGCCACCGCCCAGTAGGTGCTGCTGCGGAGCAGGGAGAAACATGTGCCACCGCAACTAAGCTTGCCAGCCATGAGCCCAATGTCTGGCGCCTGACGGTCAGCTGAGCGGGAGTGCAATGACCACCAGGGGGCAGCTCCTGTGTTGAGCATCTGCCTCCAGGTGGTTAGTGCACATCATAGTGACCAGTCGTTCGGTCACTTAGGCTTTTATATATACAGTATATAGATGCCACTCAAGTTTGATGGCTTTACTGTTTCATTTGTCAGTTTGTGGTTTTAGTACTATACTATGAGTTATGGGTATGAACTCAAATATACTTCTGAGTAAAATTAGTACAAATACTTAGGTCTTTAATTCCTTGTGATCATTTCTCTGGTCATTATTTGGTTTACTACCATCATTACTAACTCACTACTGATGTGTGTGTCTTTTCTTGACAAAATGGGACAAAAAGGCTTATTTTGCCAAATATAATTTAGGGTTAAAAACCAATGACACAAATTTTACTTCCCTAATGTAGCTATGCTTTTCAAAAACAGGCTTGATTAAAAATTCAAATGACTATAAATATAATATTACAGAAGTAAATAAACATATAAATTTTAACTTACTTTTGGGTTATAGTTGACAAATTAACATTGAAATAATGTGGTCCTACTGCACATAGCCATACTACCTGCAACTCACCACACAAGTTGGAGAATACCTGTACTGTGCTATACGCTATTTAATGAGAGCTGTCCAATGATCATGAGTTTGGATATTGATGAGATGTTAAATTGCTAAAAAAATGCTGCTAGGCATTTACTCTTAATTTCTGTACTTATCTCTTGGTAGACCAAACACAAACAGTGTGCAAATTGGCACTGGTCCAAGGACCATTTTGAGTAATGCTGCTTTAGGGAACCTGTGCTAAAGAGACTGGGAGAAGAACTGGTGGAGGAGTTCAGAAGGGAGGAGGAAAACAAGGAGACCATGGGTTTGTGGAAGAAGAGGTAAGTATTAAGAGGAAGTGGTCAACTGTGGTAAGTGCCAGAAAAGTTAAATAGGCTGAGGACAGAAAAGAATCCATGAGTTGACAATTAGGACAGCAGTGACCTTTGAAAAAGTGATTTCAGTGGAGTGCTGGAGTGGTGTTGCTGGTAGAAAAGAAACAGGCACTAGTAGGCTAAGGAAGGAGAGAGAACATATGGGGACTTCCCTTTCAAAAAGCTAGATTGTAAAGACATGGAAATAGTATGGTAGCTTATGAGTGCAAAAAAGGTCAAAGGAAGACTAAAAAAAATATTGTAATGTCATTGAAGGCACTCCAAACTGAAAAAGTTCTATCTCCAGATAGAAAATCTAAGAAAGATCTTCATTTGGACTTAATGGCGATCTTAAAACTACTCTGGAGGTGTGGGAAGATCAGGGGAAGCTTCTTTTAAGAATCTGCAAAATGTCTAATACTTCTCTGGTAGTGCAACAGAAGATAAGGATTTTGATTGACTTGATTTGTCCTGAGTTGTGCATAAAGATTTAAATGTAGTAAGGAACAATTAAATTAATTTACATCCTTTTGTAAATTGAGGAATCTCTCTTTGACTTACCATAATTGTGGTACATCCAGATGTTAACAAACTGGGTTTAATAAAGCAAATCATACCTACATATGAAGAGTTTACTTCAGTTCCCAGAACTTTCCTATGCTCTCCTGCCCTCCCCACTTTTACCAAATAAGAATTTACTGTATGGCCAACACTGTGCTAGGTACTAAGGCTATAACGATGATTTGGTCTCTATTCTGAAGGAGCTCATTAGAGAAAAATCATGTTATGTTTTCTGGTTAAGTTAGAGGCTCAGTTATGTCACTGAGGACCCATTTTTAAAATATTCCTACTGTGCCATCCTTAATATTTCTGTTTCATCCTCAAGTCAGGTGTCTTAGGTCACAATGCTGCAGCAATTGCATGGATAACATCCTCATAGTAGTTAAGAAGTAGAAGAACTGTGTCATGCTTGTATCTCATTTTAGCAGGCTTTCAGTGGACTGTCTTTGATCTAGCAAAACACAAAATTTCACCCTGAGCTCCTGCCTACACTACTCCTGGGCAAGGTGAATAAGATTAAATAGGATTACCACTTTGATGATATCTTCTCTCTGTAGTTGGAGCTGGTCATGGACTTTACCTTTTGACAAACTTTTGGCTTCCAAGAGAGGGTCTCTGAACTTTGGCTGATATAGCTGGCTTACAAATATACCTGGGCTGTTGAGTAGGCCAATGACTGCAAACCCTTTGTACATTCTGGCATATGTCATGGTGTACACAGAAAATGGTAATCCATCATACCACTCACTGGGATAAACCCAAGAAGTTTGCAGCCATGCCTTGCCTGAAGGCTCCTGCTGCCTCAGCCCTGCTCAGCTTTTCCAAGAATAAGGAGATTCACATCAGAGCACAACTGTATTTCGTTTACCGCACCTTAGTTGGGAAGTTCTGGAGGAGCAATCCACAGCATCTGCCAAAGAGAAAAAAACATGTACTCAAACTAGACAATTTATTACTATAAGACCAAGAGACGGAAGAGACAGTTTCTGAGCTAATGTTTGATGGTGGTAGTTCCAGCAAGCTCTTCTCTGATGTGTTTGTGCCTTTACACATGCTGCTTCTCTCTTCTTGCTGTTTTCTTTATCAGTACAATGTAATGGATAAGCAGAGTCAAATATACCTGGGTTCAAATCCTCTGCCACCCATCAGCTCTGGAATATTGGGAAAATTGATGAACTCCTCTGAGCCTGTTTCTCCATATGCAAAGTGCAATAATACTACCCACTACTCATTTGAAATAATTGTTTTTGTGGACTAAGATAATTATGTAAAATTACCAGCACAACTTAATGTTAACTAATAAAGATTTGAGGCTATAAAACAAATTAAAAGTTTGTTTGGGGGTCTTAAAAAAAGAATTAGAACCCGAGACCCGTATTTAGATAGCAATCCAAACTGCTCTGAAGAGAACAAAAGAAGACAGGATTTATAAAGGCAAAAACCACAAAATATAATTCTTTCATGCAAATGAAGTATTGCTGGGTAAGTACAGGGATTAGTTAGTTCCAATATATAATACTAGAGGCCTGGTGAATGAAATTCTTGCACTGGTAGAGTCCCTAGGCCTGGTGGGCAATCAGGGCCAATCTGTGGGGCGACCAACAGGGAGATGTAGGGCCGCCCCCTGCACCCGCCTTGGCTGGCCTGGGGTCTGTGGGCAACTTCTGCATTGAGCGTCTGCCCCCTGGTGGTCAGTGCACATCATAGCAACAGGTCAGTCCACTGGTCATTCTGCTGTTCAGTCAATTTGCATATTAGGCTTTTATTATATAGGATGTAGGGAGGAAAAAAATTACTTCCTATGATGAAGGAAGTAAAATATATATATGTGTGTGTGTGTGTATGTATATATATATATATATATCTCCATGTAGCAGTCAGTGATTGTTACAGTATATTTATGGCTGGGCCTTGAGCCGAGTGCAGCAACTTAATAGCTGCTCTAAGAACTGAAGCACAAGATGTGGCTGGGCCCCACTTCCCTAACAGCCTCTATTTTAAGTGACTCTCTTAGCAATGCTTATTCCATTTAATTTTTTCCCATTATCCATAGTAAGCCCTCCTTAAATGTTACATCTCCCTGGCAAAATTCTACTAGTATTCAACTGCCACTGTTCCTTTGAAGATGTCCCTTAGACATTTCTAGGTGCCTCCTGTAAACCACTAGACAATTTATCACTATAAGTAAAGACCAAGAAAACATGTTAAGATGTCTTATGGTTAAGTTAGAGACATTAAAACATTTAAAACATTAATTACACTGTAATCTGTTCTTTACCCACAGTCCTCCTCTCTTCCCTAACTAGTGATCCTACAATTTGTATCTCCTAGTGACTGGCAGAGTCCAGCTCCTATTATGCGTTCCAGCAATGTTTGTTTCTGTTTTGGCCCGCTCCGCTTAGCGGACTGGGCGGGAGGACTGCGGGGGAGACCAAGGGCACCGCCCAGAGGAGAGGGGCGTGCCCGCTGAGGGTGCAAACGCCTGATATTCCCGGCGGGGCCTCAGCCGCACCCCATGATCCACCCACAGATGAACACGGGCCCAATCTCACCCACCAGACTGTGCAATGCCCCGTTACCGGCACCCATGCCTGGAAGGGAGCGTTTCGGGTAGAGACACGTTCAGGTGGCGGCCGCAGCCTCAGGAAAGACGCCTGGGCGCCGGCCCGGGCTCCATGCCCAGCCCGCCCGACCTCGCGCCCCCGCCCCGCGCGCCACCCGGCGCCCGGGTTCTCTCCAGACGCCGGCGGACCCGGAGCCTCGCGGACGTGACGCCGCGGGCGGAAGTGACGTTTTCCCGCGGTTGGACGCGGCGCTCGGTTGCCGGGCGGGGGAGGGCTTGTCGGTTTTTCTCAGGGGACATTCATATTATTTTTGTAACGGGAGTCGGGAGAGGACGGGGCGTGCCCGGCGTGCGCGCGTCCTCCCATCCCGACACCCCTCACCGCTCGCGGGCTCCTGCCCTGGCAGGGCGTCATGCCGCCGAAAACCCCCCGGAGAGCCGCCGCTGCAGCCGCCGCACCCCCGGCGCCGCCGCCGCCCCCTCCTGAGGAGGACCCCGAACAGGACAGCGGCCCTGAGGACCTGCCTCTGGCCAGGTGAGCGAGCAAAACCGCTGCGACGGCCGGCGGGCGGAAAGGGCGCCCGGAGGATGCGTCGGGGCTGGCGCCGCGGTGCCCGGCGGGGTGCGTCTTCGCCGGGGGCCGGTCCGCGGGAGGAGGGTCCCTCCGTGTCCCCCGCCGCGGCGGAGCGCCGGGGGGAGGGTGACAGGGTCTGGATTCGCGAGAGAGGGGAGAGCCGCCGGAAGGGGTCTGGCTCCAGCTTGACAGGTGTCCGGCGGGTGGGGCTCCAGTCCCTGAGCGAAGTGACAGGTGCCGCCTTTCCTCCGCGGGACTGGAGGCTCGCAGGCGGCGGGTAATTTCGAGGCCCCGCCAAACGGGGCGGGGGAAACATCATCCAAAAACAACACAAAAAGACTAGTGTCTGGCGGAGAGTTTTTCTCCAGTGGAGATTTGTAGTACGCCGGTGGTCGTGTGACTTTCTGTTTTGGTCTCCTGGGATGCAACAGTTGGAAATGTTTTCCTGTGGGCGTGCAGCTGCATCTGAGCGTCCTCTGGGAGAGGCTGGCCTGAAGAGCATCGGGCGCTGCTGCAGAGCCGCCATTGGGCGGAAAGTGCAAGGTCCTGGTGTCAGCTGTCCCCAGGGCACTTGGCTGAGGTGCTATGTAGGGTTCTCTCCTATCAGTGCTTTGAGTTCTTGGGGATACAGAGCCATAGTAGTGACTGGTGGGACATAAAGCTCTTTAGAGGAACTGATGTATGGACACAGGTTTAGCCTAAGTGCTTAAAAGTCTCCAAACTTTTTCTCTTTCTTGTTTCATGTTAGTTGGGTTCAGCATGTCTCATTATTTTTTCCTTTTTGCCTTTTGGCTTGGAGCCAGCCAGGGTCCTGTTGCTCCCCATCCCCACCCCCTTTGTTTGGGTGCAAAATTAGTGTCCTTATGCTCCCAAGAATGGAATTTAAATGGAAGAAAGTCATGATATCATGATATAATAACGCAGTAGAACACAACGGAGATGTTTATTCTTTTTAGCAACATCTTATTTTTCTTGATTGTGATACTCTATGGTTAAGAAGCTAAGATTGGAAGAGTAAGTATAATTGTCTTTATTCTTGTCAGCACTGGTCCTCTTAAGACCACATATCCCTTGCAGGGGAACGAGACTCTTTTCTGTCCCTCACCACTCCCTCCCTCTTTCTACTCCATTGCCAAGGCCTGTTTCTTTCACCTCCCCAGACACTAATAGAATTCAGCCAAATTATAAAAGATTGGAATGGGTTTTTGGAAATGGCTTGTGAAAGACTATTAAAAATTCATATATTTAAATAGACTGCCTTATGGGTCAGTTAAAAGTAAAAAAAAAAAAAGTCCGAGGATGTTTTGGGAGAAGATATTAATTTCTGTTTAAACTCTGTTGTATCCAGGACTTGAAAGTTTCCCTTTGGAAACAGCAGTAAAGACTCAGTGAAGTGTTCCATGTTGTACACAGAGCTTTGGAAGCATTCTTGATTACTGTATGGTAACCAGAAATATTGAAGTTCTGGTCATCATCTGGACTTTGTTTTTTTTTTAAACTTTTTTTTCTAACACTTTTTATATACCTTAAATGATGGAATTATTAAATTATCCTGTAAGTCAAAACCATATAAAAATAGTGTGCTCTTTATTATCCATATCCACAAAAGGTTTTTTTTTAGCATGGGCAGTCTAACTCGGTAGACTAACTGCTTAGCAAGGATAGAACCACTGACTGGCAAACTGAGGCCAAGAAACTTATTCAGGTCCCAGTCCAACTGGACTTCCAGTTACAGAGTCCATTTCTACCTTGGGAGTTGAGATCTTATTTCTGTTGCGTTATCTCTGGCCTAAATGATGTAATTGGAAGGGAAAGTCTCACTAGTAACAGCATGCTATCTTTATTGTTGAGATAACCAAAAGTTAATTGTGTTTTGAGAGAGGGTTGACAGTCTGGAAAATGGTCAAGGACATGAATTATAAAAATGAAGTTAGATTGTTGGGTTTATGTCAAGGTTCCCACTTACTGGCTGTCATCCCAGGTGAGTGCTTTAACTTCTCTGATTTGGTATTTATCTGTAAAATAAGGATAATAAGAGTACTTACTTAATAGGGCTAATTTGGGGATTTAGGAAAACCATGCATCTAAGCTACTTTACACTGGGTCATAGTAAATACTCAAAAATTACTAGCTATTTCTCATATTATTATTATATGGACATTATACAGTATTATACATACTGTTAATATTCAAAAACTATTAGCTACTCCTCATAATATTATTATTAGTTGTCAAATAGGCATTAAATGAATAAAAAGGAATTATCCAAAAAGAATAATTTATGTCAAATTAATCATTGGTAAGAAATGCCAGCAGGTAGATTACGTATGAAACATTGATAATTATAGACTATATTTTAACTAAGTCACTGGTAGTGAATTGAATTCTGTAATAATGGTTTTTTTCTCTTCTTGCTGTTATTGTTTATCCCAGTTTCCCTGAACAGTTTTAGCTATTTTACTTACTTTCCTTCACAAACTATTTTGCTGCTCTGAAGTGTGATTCACCAGGCCAGCAAACATTTTTCACTGTGTGGTATCCTTATTTTGGAAAGACTGAAAAAGATAACCATATGCTTAAATTCTAAGTGTAAATTTTTCAAAGATAAATTTATCCTGTAAAGATAAATAAGATCCTAAAGTATTTAGTGATGCTAGCTTTTTAGAATAGTGCTATTTTTCGAAAACCATCAAAACAAATGTTTACTTAATTAGTTTAATTTATGATTTTGTGCCTATTAAATGTATATCTTTATTTGGTAGGCTTGAGTTTGAAGAAACCGAAGAACCTGATTTTACTGCATTATGTCAGAAATTAAAGATACCAGATCATGTCAGAGAAAGAGCTTGGTTAACTTGGGAGAAAGTTTCCTCTGCAGATGGAGTATTGGTAAGAATTTGCCTAAAATTTTTAATACATTTTTATCACCTTAAAAATAAATTTTTGGACCCCTGTAGAAAATTTAGAAAATAGAAAAATTCAAAAAAAAAGAAAAGCTAGTAATAATTCTATTACCCAGAGGCAATTTACCTCTGATAACATAAAAAAGTCACCACATAACCACCCACCAAAGTATTTTAAAGCTAATCTTAGATATATTTTATTTATAAAAACTTCCCTATAATATAAAGACTTTAAAAAAACAAAGCCATACCTTAAAAATAATTTTTAATATTTTCTATTACGCAGGGAATGTTCAAATTTTCTGTAAGTCTTAGAATTAGTTTTATTAGAATTCAGAATCTTTGATAATATTTTGATAGTTTCTTCTATTTTTTTGCATATAATATTTGAAAATAATTACTAGTGCTTTATATGCACTGGGGAAATATTGTAAGCACTTTGTAAATTACTGATTTAGCAGTCCATTGGGATGTGAAATATAAAATCCTTATTTTACATGTATTATGTAAAATCTTTATTTTATAGATGAAGACACTGAAGTAGAGTAAGGTCAAGTAACTTGACCAAGGTCCCTGGCTAGTACGATCTAAAACAAAGATTTAGGATCCTATCTATCCTATCTAATAAAGAGGTAATACGCAAATTGACCGTCACTCCAACACACAAGATGGCCACCCCCATGTGGACACAAGATGGCCACCACAAGATGGCCAGCAGGGAAGGGCAGTTGTGGGCGATCAGGCCGGCAGGGGAGGGAAGTTGTGCGGGACCAGACCTGCAAGGGAGGGCAGTAGTGGGGGACCCAGGCCTGTAGGGGAGGGCAGTTAAGGGCAACCAGGCTGGCAGGGGAGGGCAATTGGGGGCAATTGGGCCAGCAGGGTAGCAGTTAGGCATCGATCAGGCTGGCAGGGGAGTGGTTAGGGGGTGATCAGGCTGGCAGGCAGAAGCGGTTAGGGGCAATCAGGAAGGCAGGCAGGCAAGTGGTTGGGAGCCAGCAGTCCCAGATTGGAGAGGGTGCAGGCTGGGCTGAGGGACCCTCCCCCCCCGAGCATGAATTTCGTGCACTGGGTCTCTAGTAGTTATATATAGTTACATATATTTTTGCATCTTGCTTTAAATGTTTTTCTTAATATCATGAGCATTTACTTGTTATTAAATATTTTTTTGAAATATGGTAATTTTCAGTGGAAGTATAATATTTTATTTTTTAATTCTTACTATTATTAGACACTTATTTTTTCCCTAACTCTTTTGCTATATAGAATAATGAGATAACTGTCCTTTCTTATTCATAAGAATAATGCTTGCCACAAAATAATTCCTTGATAATTTGTTATATAGATTAGTGAATGACTCTCTGATTATTAGAGTCAATTTTTATGAGTTGAATTACTGAGTCAAAAGCTATGAACATTTAAAAACCCTTGATAATTATTGCTGAATTGCACTCCAGTCACTTTTAATGAATTTATTTCTCATCAGCATCCTATCCTATATAATCCTATATAATAAAAGCCTAATATGCTAAGTGTCTGGTTCACTGGCCGGCCGTTCAACAAATCAAAGTGTAATATGCTAACGATATGCTAAGGCTGCTCACTATGACATGCACTGACTACTGGGGGCAGACCAGTAGGTTAGCTTGCTGCTGGGGTCCGGCCGGATGAGCCAGATGGGCCAGCTGAGTGAGACGGGCTGGACATGCCCTGGAGCCCTCCTGTGGTCCCTCCCCAGCTGGCCAACCTCCTGCGTCTCTCCCCAGCCCTGATCATGCGCTGGTGGGGTCCCTCGGCCTGGCCTGTGCCCTCTTGCAATCTGGGACCCCTCAGGATGTCGGAGAGCCAGTTTTGGCCCAATCCCACAGGGAGAGCACTGCTCAGCCAGAAGCCGGGCTCATAGCTGGCCAGCGCAACAGCAGTGGTGGGAGCCTCTCCCACCTCCGTGGCAGCGCTAAGGATGTCCGACTGATGGCTTAGTCCCGCTGCCCCCAGGGAGTGGGCCTAAGCTGCAGTCGGACATCCCCCGAGGGCTTCCGGACTGGAAGCGGGTACAGGCTGGGCTGAGGGACACCCCCTCTCCCCGAGTGCATGAATTTCATGTACTGGGCCTCTAGTTGTATTAGA
This sequence comes from Corynorhinus townsendii, assembly GCA_026230045.1. Classification (NCBI taxonomy): domain Eukaryota; kingdom Metazoa; phylum Chordata; class Mammalia; order Chiroptera; family Vespertilionidae; genus Corynorhinus; species Corynorhinus townsendii. The sequence goes on from JAPDVU010000003.1 coordinate 89,871,549, forward strand.
ATACATCTGTCTCTTTTTACTGACCAGATCAATACAGAAAAAAGAAAATCTCTGCTGTCTTAGTCTACTCTGGGTACTATAACGAAATACTATAGGCTGTGTAGCTTATAAACAACAGATACTTATTTCTTACAATTCTAGAGGCTGGGAAGTCCAAGATCATGGTGCTGGTAGATTCTATGTCCATTGAAGGCCCACTTCCTGATTTATAATTCTTATCACAGGCCTTACATGGTAGAAAGGGTGGGAGCTTTCTCTAGCCTTTTTTATAAGAGCACTCATCCCATTCATGAGAGCTCTGCCTTTATGACTTAATCACTGCCTAAAGGCCCTACCTCCTAATACCATCATGTTAGGCATTTAGTTTCAGCATATTAATTTAGGGAGAATACAAGCATTCAGTCTATAATATCTATAATAATAAAAGTGTATTATGCTAATTAGACTGGACATCTGTGAAGCCACGGCCAGTGTGGCCTCGGATTCAAAGCCTTGAAGAAAGGGCTGACACGCAAATTAATACACAAGACAATATAAATTTGGAAATTATGGGGGAAGTCAGGGAAAGCTTAGCTATAGTAGCCAAGTTCCACTGAGTCTTCGTTCCCATCTGCTTTTATCCTATATAATAAAAGGCTAATATGCAAATCAACCGAACTGCGGAACGACTGGTTGCTATGATGCGCACTGCCCACCGGGGCAGATGCTCAATGCAGGAGCTTCCCCCTGGTGGTCAGTGTGCTCCCACAGGTGGAGTGCCGCTCAGCCAGAAGCCGGGTTCATGGCCGGTGAATGCAGCGGTGGTGGTGGGAGCCTCTCCTGCATCTGCAGCAGTGCTAAGGATTTCCGACTGCCAGCTTAGGCCCACTCCTGTGGGGCCTAGGCCATCAGTTGGACATCCGTGGAGGGCTCTGGGACTGCAAGAGGGTGCAGGCTGGGCTGAGGGACCCTCCCCCACCGAGTGCACAAATTTTGGGCACCGGGCCTCTAGTTTACTAGAATATACAATCGCCTTTTAGGAATGCAAACAGACATATCAATGGTAATGTTTAGTGAACAGTAAGATTATCAGGTTGGGGGAGTTTTCTTTAGGCCATTGAGTCAGCAGTAGGTGATAAAATGCAAATATTCACCCTGTGAATATCAAAGAGTCCAATTCTGACCGGACTTCTCGCATTTATATTAATTACTGTTGATCTTGATTCTCAGCATTTCCCCCTCTTTAATTTCTTAATAGATGTTGATGTGCCACTTGCAGAGCCCAGATTCTTTTAAGACTTTTATTCCGCATCTGCAGACTAAAATTAAACAAATAAGAACAAGAATGAGACAGGCAATAGTGGTTATGCTAAAAGGCAAAAGTAATGAGATCCAGTGAAAAGGAGTAAATTCTTTCTTTAAATTGCTGGCAGGCATCTAAGGAATTAGTTTGTAAGTTTGCCTGGGATAATTATACAATATGCTGCTATAATTTCAAAATATCAGGGGTTTGTTATTTTTACTTTAAGCACCAACAAGGTGATTTTTCATTGAAGTTATTTTAAACTATATCACTTTACTGGTGCAAGTGCAGCAGCTGATTTACATGGATTATTACTATACGCAGACCCATAGGGGCTCCAATCCACAAAAGAAAAAACTGTTCTTAAGTTTGCTGCTGGTGGGTGCCATTCATAAGACTTTTAACATAATGACTTAGTCAGGGGAGGTCTTAGTAATGTTAAATTCTCTTTGCCTCTCCCAGAAGCAAGCAGTGACAGTAATTGTATTTAGGTTTTCGCTTCTCCCTCCTTTGGTGTTGATGCTAGCCAGAAAGACCTCTGTCTAATTCTACACACAAAGGAGCAGTAGTTTGATTCTTGTGTCCTATAAAAAAGGGAAGCTGGGTGGGGACACCCGTGCAATTATACTTTGCCCATATATTTACTATACTAGGCAGGGGATCAGTCTACGTAAGGGATTTTACCCAGGGAGGACATCCCCATTAGCCCTTGGTGAAATTGCCGCACAGCTGGTTACTGCCAGCATGGCAAGAAAGACGTTTTCCGGCATTCTTGGGGTTCCGGTCTCCTCACAAATTTGCTCAGCTTTCTGGACCGTCTTCTTTATCACTCCCTAAGTCATCTTGGGGCTGTTCATCATCCACTGTGTTCTTCTTCCACTCCTTATCTTCAGTGTATTGCCTGGGGAAGCTGCTATTTGTGGCTGGGGTAGCCAATTGTCTGCAGCTACAAGATGTGGCTCCAGGCGCAAGGTCCTCATTAATCTGGCTTGTTCCTCTCTTGGATTCATGTTGCAGTTTAATATTTCTTGCAGGAATCCACACAGGTTTGGAGAAATTTTCTGGAAATATACAAGCATATCCTCGACCAAATGTTAGCAATGGATCAGGTCCCTTCCATAAACCAGATTCAGAATCTTTCCATTTAACTAGACCATTTTCCTTTGTTTTATTCTGACACAAGTGTAACTCCATGGGTGTTTTGCCATCAACATCACAAGTGAAAAATTTTAAAGTAGTTAAGGCTTGATGCAGCCTACCCATAGGTGATTTCTCCATTATAATCCCCCCCTTTTAGTTTTTCAACTTGGGATTTTAGCCCCTGATGCTGTCACTCAATAATGGCCTGCCAGTGGGAATTATTTTGTATTTCTGTAATGTGCTGAATTTTCCACTTTGTACAAAATTGCTGGAAATGATAGCTTGTGTAAGCAGGCCCATTATCAGTTTTAATAATTTTTGGAATTCCCATGATGGCAAAAGCAGCTAGGCAATGATTAATAACCTGTTTTTCCATTTTCCCTGTAGATGCAGTAGCCCATAGGACTTGTGAAAAGGTGTCTACAGAGACATGCAGTGCCCCAAGGCGTCCAAAGGAAGTATAGTGTGTAAATGGTCACTGGACCATTTGCCAGATATGGTGCTTTAGCAAACCTCTAGAGTTAACTCCTGTGTTAGGCCATTGAGGTAGATGTAACATGCAAGTGGGCATTTTCTGATAATCTGTTTTGCCTGCTATTGAGAGATTGAGAATTGTCTAGTTAACATTTTGGCAGGCTGATGAGATTCTGAGGCCTGTTTTAATAAAGCAACCAATTGATCAGCATGTGCATTTCCTTTTGCCAATGGGCCAGGTAATAAACTGTGGGCCCTGATGTGAATGATATAAAAAGGATATTGTCTCTGTTGTACAATCTGCTGAACTTGTTTAAATAGTAAAACTTTGATCACTGAGCCATTTCAAATGAGCAGTTTCAATTCTATTTAATAAACCTGCAGTGTAAGAAAAGTCATAGATAATATTAAGAGGCTCTTGAAAATCCTGTAATGCAGCCTTAATAGCTTCCAATTCAATTTTTTTAAATAGAAGTATGAGTAGTTTGGATGACTCGGTCTGAATTCATTGTATGATAAGCAGCTTTGCCATTTGATGGTCCATCAGTAAAAACAGTTAATGCTCTAGGAATAGGTTCCTGCCTAGTATTTTTTGGTATAATAATAGGAGTATGATATAGAAATTTTAACAATTTGTCTTTTAGTAGGTGACAACTAAGTTCCCCTGAATATCCACTCAGTCCAATTTGCCAATTTAAATCAGTCTGAAATAACATTTCTAATTGCTTCCAGTGAGGGGAAGGTAAATACATTGGGGTTCTTCTCCTCTCCTCTAAGCTGTCTGTAGTGCTTTCTAAGTTGAAATATCAACTAAGCTATAAGTTCTGTATATGTCACTGCAGTTTTAGAGGATTGATGTCCTAGGTCAGTGGTCGGCAAATCGTGGCTCGTGAGCCACATGTGGCTCGCGAGCCGCGGTTTGCCACTCTGTTGACTAATGAGTTTGCCGACTACTGGACTAGACTAAATGTTACCATGTAGTTGGAAGCTGTGAGGATTAGGCAGTTGTGGCATATTGTGTGCACAGAGGGTAAAGGGTAGTATATGACAGTGGTCGGCAAACTCATTAGTCAACAGAGCAGCAAACCATGGCTCGCGAGCTGCAGTTTGTTGACCACTGTCCTAGGTGGACCCATTAAATAATAGCAAGAGAGTTTTTATTTTGGAAGATGACTCCAGTGGGACTATTTGCAGTGGGATTAATCTGTCCCAATAAAGGCAATTCAGGCAGTACTCATGCCACTTGGGCTAAGGAGATTGCCTGCTCAATTCTTTATAACTCCTTTCTAGCTTCATCTGTCAATATTCGGGGTGAGGAAAGATTAGAATCACCTCTAAGTATATTAAATAAGTTTGTCATTTCTCCTGTAGAGATTTTTAGATAAGGTCTTAACCAATTAATGTCCCCTAATAATTTTTGAAAGTAATTTAAAGTTTTAAGGCAATCTTTTCGTATTTCTACTTTTTGAGGCCTAACATATTGGTTTCCAATTAAGGTACCTAGATATTTGAAAGGCATTTCTTTCTGTACTTTTTCTGGAGCAATTTTAAAGCCCCATTTCAGAAGTTCCTTTTCTAATTGAGAAAACATTGCTAAAGTCTCTTCTTCCCATGGACTCACTAGGAGCAAGTCATCCATGCAATGGACAATATAACACTGGGAATATTTGTCCCTTAAAGGCTGAATAGATTGAGCTACATATTTTTGACATAAAGTAGGGCTATTGGCCATTCCTTGAGGCAGAACTTTCCATTGATATCTTTTCATAGGTCCTATATTATTAATAGATGTCACTGAAAAGGCAAATCTTTGTATATCTTGCGGTGCCAAGAGAATGGTGAAGAAACAATCCTTAAAATCTACTACTATAAAGAGACCAATCTGGAGGGATTTGTGAAGGCGCTAGGAGTCCAGGCTGTACAGCTCCCATGGTATGCATAGTAGTGTTAACTGCTCTAAGATCATGTAACAATCGCCATTTTCCTATTGCCTTCTTAGGGATTGTAAATATAGGAGTATTCCAAGGACTATTGGAAGGTTCTGTATGACCAGCCTCTACTTATTCCTGTATTAATTCATGAATATGACTTAAAGTCTCTTTGGTTAATGGCCACTGATCCACCCATATAGGCCTATCATCTTTCCATTGTATAGGCTCAGCATGGGGGTGAGGAGATTGAGCAGTGACCACTCCTAAAGGTTGATATTCTAATCCTTGTTTCCCTGTGTTTCCTTTGGCCTGAATGGGTTCTTTAATCCCCTTATTATCTTTTCCTAAACCTTGAGCAGCTTGATATCCCATCTGAGTTATTAACTGTTGTCTCTTGCCGGTATTAATACAAGCTTGTAAATCTTCTAAAACATCTCAGCCCCATAAGTTGACTGCAATTCCAGAGACTATATAGGGCTGAAACCATCTTGTTTGTCCTTTGTCATCTTGCCACTTTAATACTGCAGTGCTGCGTTGTGTGTTATCAGGAATTCCAACACCTGTGATAGAGCCTATAGCTTCTACCATGGACCAACGTGGAGGCCAGAATTCTTGACTGATAACACTAACATCTGCTCCAGTGTCTACTAAACCTTTAAACAGTTTTCCCTCTATTCTTAGATTAATGATAGGACGGGTCTTGCTAATTTCCTGTATCCAATATATATCTGAGCTTCCAAATCCTTGTGTCCCTCTCCTCCTGTTTATAACTTCACCTTGCTGAATATAAGGTAAAACAGGAGCTAAGCAATTCTTTGTCCTGGAATAATTTGCATAATATGTTTGCATTCTAAAATTACTTTGATTTCTCCCTTATAGTCTGAATCTATAACTCTAGGAAAAGCAGTCCTGTTAGCGTATTTTTACTCTTTCCTAGGACTAAACCTGATATTCCTGGTGGCACAAGTCCCCAGATTCCTGTAGGAACAACTTGTCTAGCCATATCGGGGATCAGAGTGATTGTTATTGTGCCATTAAGATCAAAGCCAGCATTTCTTTCTGGAGTGACTCGAAGGAGGGAATCTGCTGTAGTCCTGGCAGAGTGGAACTTCCCCTTATTTAATAACGGGGCTGAAGGGAGCCCCTCCGGCCGTTTCCCTGCAGCTGGCCATTTCCTATGTCTTGATTTAATGGCTGGCCACTTCTTTGAAATTTAGATCTACACTGACTGGCCAAATGATTCCCCTTCTGACATCTGGGACATAGACCTGCATTACCTGAGTTGGGAGGCGGAATGCTCACGCCTTCTCCCTGAGCATCACCTTGTGTCCTTTTTGGTTACTTACATTCCTTTTTAAAATGTCCTTGCTGTCCACAGTTGAAACATGATTTGTTTCTTGTTGTGATTGCAGCAGTGAGTAAGGTTGCCTGAAAAATGCCTGACCCCACATTCTGACATGCTCGAATCATTTCTGTAATGGTACTGTTTTTTCTTAGAGGCGTTAGACATTTCTTACAATCAGCATTGGCATTTTCATAAGCTGATTGCTGAGTTCAAAATGTCTCCTGCTGTCTCATGTTGAATCTGCCTGCTTGAATCTCACTGCTTGAGTGAGGCGAGCTACAAAATCAGAGAATGATTCAGTGGGCCCCTGCATGCACTTACTAAAGGCTCCTTCAGGTTTCCCTTTTGCTGGTAAAGTCCACCAGGCTTTTCTTCCACAAAGTCTAATTTGCTCATATGCCTGTTGGATGTAGAAGAGCTGATTTTGGACGTCACTAGATTGCCCCTGTCCTGAAAGCATCTCAAAAGTTATTTGAACATTCTGTCTGAGATTTGAAGTGGCTTGTTCTTGACATTTCTCTAAAAATTCTCCTTTCCATAGCAAATAATCTCCTCCATCCAGAGTTTCATGGGCCAGAGAATACCAATCATAAGGAGCTAGGAATGCATCAGAAATGTTAGTTATAATTTCTCCAGTAAATGGAGCATTTGCGCCGTTCTATATCACACTCTCACGCAAGGCCTTTACCATTTTAAAGTCAAATCTTCCATGCTTTCTTATTATTTGATTTGGGAATTGTGGATTAGCTACCTTATAACAGGAAAAGCAAGTCTGTCCTCCACCATCATGTCCTTTAATCCTTTTCGGATGGCTCGTTGAATAGGTGATTCTATTAGTGGCGATTTAAATGTTTCAGAACAGGACATGAAGGCCACTCCTCCAAGTTATCTTTCTGCTTCTCTTTAGGAGTGGAGGGTGCAGACGGAGGAGGTCTTTCTTTTCTGAAAGGCTCTAGCAAATGTGATACCATTTCCTACAAGGAGAAACAATCTGGAGGCAAATTTTTCCCCTGCTACTGAGCTTCTTTCAAGTTCTGACCTATTCTTACCCAACATTCAATATCAAATGTACCCTCATCAGAAAACCATGGATTATATTCTATACTAATCTGTAGAAACTGTAAAAGAAGATCTTCTGACACTGAAACTCCCTTATCCTTTAGCCAGCAAGCCAAAAGTCTACAAGAAAGTCTCTCCCCTTTCCACAAATTCTGCCCCATTGTGATCTGGCTGAAACAAAAGAAATTACTCAAGCACTTACGGATCCTTGGGCTTCTGCAGCTATAAGAGTTTTGCACGCAGTTTCATCTTACTCTACCGGGTCCGGTGATTTCTTTTTCCACTCTGGCAAATTCTTTTTCTCCAAGTCCCAGTTCAAGGTGCCAAATGTGAAGCCACGGCCAGTGTGGCCTCGGATTCAAAGGCTTGGAGAAAGGGCTGATGTGCAAATTAATACACAAGACAAGAAATATAAATTTGGAAATTATGGGGGAAGCCAGGGAAAGCTTAGCTGTAGTAGCCAAGTTCCACTGAGTCTCCCTTCCCATCTCCTTTTATTTACTAGAATACCCAATTGCCTTTTAGGAATGCAAACCTGAGTTGGGAGGTGGTAATGTTTAGTAAACAGTAAGATTATCAGGTTGGGGGAGTTTGCTTTAGGTCATTGAGTCAGCAGTAGGTAATAAAATGCAAATATTCACCCTGTGAATATCAAAGAGTCCAATTCAGCCTTCTGACTGGACTTCTTGCGTTTGTATTAATTACTGTTGATTTTGGTTCTCAGCAAACATCCTTCTGGATGAAGCTGGGGCTGTGAGGGAAGCCCAGGTCCTGGGTGTCAGAGGGAAGCCGGGGGGCTAGCAGGCCTTCTCTTGCACGAATTTCGTGCATTGGCCTCTAGTAATAAAAAAGATAAAACAAATCCCACGATTTCAAAGATCTAAACATATTCTAGAAATCCTTACTAAAAAAAGGAATATTGCAGTATCATGGATGAATGATTTTGGTATTATAATCCCAAGGCATCAAATGTATAACCATTGATTTGGATACTTCATATACAAAGCTGTTTTTGTGCATATGCAGTTAAAAGGAGTCAGAGCTTCTTCCCTTCTCTCTCTTTCAGAAAAATTAGGCTTTTAGTTTTCAGAGAGTTGGGAAGGAGTAGCTGATTATAGAGAGTATTAGTGAATATAGATAGTCTCAATTTATAAGTGGGTTGTATTCTAAATCTCTTTGCAAGCAGTGCAGTATAGTACTTAGGTTTCTAGTTAGTTCAGTGCAACTATAGCAGTAATAGTATAGTAATAGTAATAGGCCCTCTTGGGCTTTAGACTTGAATACATATACCAATAAATGTTACTACTTTCTTACCCTACCCTTCTCCCCTCCTGCTTTGCTCCTGCCTTCCATGGGAACCGGCATAGTTTAAATCTCATTTCCTAATGGAGCTCGTGATGGGGACTAAAACATGTGAAATTTCTTGTTGTGTACTGGAGGAAGACAAGAAAGGAATTTCATATTATCTTTGGGATTTTGAGTACCTTTTGGTGCGGGAGGGGGAGGGATCATCAGAGAATGATGATGTATTGTCCTGTTCCAATTCACCACACTTTAACCTAGAAACATTAAAAATTTTTGAGGGTTGGTCTGAGAACTTCACCTACACTTACCCAATAATTTCTAAGGGAGAATGTGACAGTGGGTGTGTTGAGAAGCAAATGTAATAACAAAATGAACCTGTTTTTGAAGTAGCTATTTGAGTTGCTATTGGCTATCTTTGAAACAAGAAAAGAAATGTGGTATTACAGGGAACTCTTTTTGGCAACTGAAAGAAGATCATGTTTATTGGAATAGAGCAGTGATTTTTCAACCTTTTTCATCTCATGGCACACATAAACTAATTACTAAAGTTCTGCGGCACGCCAAAAAATATATTTTTTGCTGATCTGACCAGAAAATAGGTATAATATTGATTCATTCACACTGGACAGCTATTGTTGTGTTGGCTGTTATACTTTATTTTTTTACAGTCTACAGGATGACAGTGCCCGTGACTAAATAGTCAGGTATCACATGTTTTAAAAATTATTTCGGTTCATGAGTTCAAAATCGCCGGAATAGAGGATGGGCTAAGAGCAAGGATTTGTTGTCAGACTAGGCTGACTCAAGTCTCAGATCTACTATTTACTAGCTCTATGATCTTGAACAAGTTACCTAAAATCTCTGAGCCTCAGTTTTCTCATCTGTAAAAGGGATAAGTAATAATTTCTGGATCTTGTAATTAATTCCTTTATTTAATAAATTTAATAAATTTATGCACATAAAGCACTTATTAGTGCAAAGGAGTGTCTATATTAAGTCATACAAGCAGAATAATTTGACTTAAGAATTATTATAAATTTTTAGGAGACCTTAATCAGTTAAAATAGTTGAATTAAAAAAAAATATTTTTTTATTGATTTCAGAGAGGAAGGGAAAGGGAGAGAGAGAGAGAAAATTGATCGGTTGTCTCCTGCATGCCCCCCACTGGGGATTGAGCCTGCAACCCAGGCATGTGACTTGATCGGTATTCAAACCTTTGGCTGATAGGTCGACGCTCAAACCAATGAACCACACTGGCCATGCTAAAATAATTGAAATTTTATTTTATTATTTTATTTTATTTATTTTTAATATATTTTTATTGATTTCAAAGAGGAAGGGAGAGGGAGAAAGAGATTGAAACATCAGTGATGAGAGAGGATCATTGATTGGTTGCTTCCTGCATGCCCCCCACTGGAGATCGGGTCCGCAATCTGGGCATATGCCTGGACTGGCAATCGAACTGTGAACTCCTGGTTCATACATAGGAACCACTGAGCCATGCTGGCTGTGCTAAAATAGTTGAATTTTTAAATGCATGTGTAGCGATTTTGATGTGGTACCTTTGATAAAAATTCGTATTTTTTTAAGTTCCTGAGAATCAGAAAAGTTGTTTGTGCATACATGAAATCATATATTAATTTTTTTGAGGAAAGTGTTTGGTGTTTTTTTCTAGAAAAGTGTTTTCTCCCTTTTGTATAAATGTTTAAAAGTGTGAAATATATATTTTTTATTGTTTTTTTTTTTTGTTTTTTTTACAGAGAGGAAGGGAGAGGGATAGAGAGTTAGAAACATTGATCAGCTGCCTCCTGCACACTCCTTACTGGGTATGTGCCCGCAACCAAGGTACATGCCCTTGACTGGAATCGAACTTAGGACCCTTGAGTCCGCAGGCCGATGCTCTATCCACTGAGCCAAACTGGGTAGGGCCATGATTTCTGTCTTAAGATTAGATTGTGCTCATGCTGCTTATAGAGTATGAATAAGGGACTTTTCATTAAGAAATTGGCCAGAAGTGCTGTTCTTTTTTTTTTTTTTTCTTTTCTTTCTTTCTTTTTGTTAATCCTCATCCAAGGATATTTTTACATTGCTCTTTTAGAGACAGTGGCAGAGAGAGGGAAAGACAGAGAGAAACATCGATTGGTTGCCTCCTGCATGAGCCCCTACCAGGGCCCAGGTTGGGGAGGATCCTGCAACCAAGGTACGTGCTCTTGACTGGAATTAAAGTCAGAACCCTTTGGTCCTCAGGCCGATGCTTTATCCACTGAGCCAAACCAGCTAGGGCCAGAAGTGGTGTTCTTGTTGTGACTTACGATGAATCATTTGTTAGAATTTTGATTTTCTTTCTGCGTCTTGAATGGCAGTGTGGTAGAATGGAAAGGCCTTGGACCTCAAGACAGAAAACTTTGATTGTAGTTATATTGTACCTACATGATTTTAGGCAAATTGGTTAATTCTCTAAATCTCACTTTTCTTATATGTAAAGTAGAAATCATGCCTGAAATGTCAAACCTCTTAGGTTTTTGTGTGTGTTATGCATATGAGTATTCAAGAGCTTTGAAATATATTGCTCTTGATAGAGGCATTTGTTTTTGTGATATGGATCATTGTATTTAGAAAGATAATGGAAAAGAATGGAGTTGGAGTAATTCTGGGCATTCCATTTAATTTATACTATAGAAATATGATAAAGAGTTTTCTTAACAACTTAAAAAAAAAGCAGACTGTCTTAATAATTATATGTAATGAAAGGTCTCTACCTATTATTTTCCAATTTTTAGTAATGTATGTACCATTTCTATTTAAAGATAGTGCTAGTATTCTGATTCCATGTGGGTGCTGCTGAGAAACAGTTTTTCGAGAAAACATTTATGAACATGAATATGAATGTTATATTTTGTCTTAATAGGTGTAGACTACTTTCAGCTTCTTTTATTTCTGATTCCACTTTTATTTCTAAGTAAGAAGTGGAATCAGAAAAACATTTTATTATAAAAAAATCAGACATTTATAAAAATAGGTAGGGAAAACAGTATCAACTCTCATCAACCTCTTAACTAGTTTCAACAGTTAAACATGGCCAAACTATATTTATCTCTGAGCCCAGATTACTTTAAAATAAAATAGATAGGATGTTTTATCCATAAATATTTTAGTATATATGTGGAAAAGATAAGAATTCTTAAAAAAATAACCATAGTTCATCACACCTAACAAAATTAATGAAAATTCCTTCATGTTAACTATCCAGACTTCAAGATTTCTCAATTGTTTTATAAATTGTTATGATTCAGTATGTTCTAATCAGTACTAAAATAGGTTCATACATTATGATTGGTTGATTAATCTCTTAAGTCTCCTTTAATCTGTAGGCTTTACCTTCTTCCCTCCCCCTTTCCCTTTGTTTTCTTACATTTTATTTATTGAAGAAACTGGGATTTATCCTAATATATATACAATATTAGATTTCATCTCCTTCATTGTTTAATATATTTGTCTAATTTCCTGGAAGTGGATCTAGAGGCCTGATTAGTTCCTGATTTGATTGTTTTTGGAAGAAGTACTTCAGAGATCTTGTGTATGCTGTCAGGTGGAACATAATGTTTTATTATTTCTCTTTTTTGATGTAAGCTATTATTACTGCATCAATTAGGTGTTGCTAAAAGGTGAACTGATAATTTTATCATTCCTCTTTTCAATTAGTTGTAATTCTTCTGTAAAGAGGAACTTTTCTCCATCAACTATTATTATTTGAAGTATAGTTCATTCAGAAAAGGTAGGATAAGTGCTTTATTCTTTTTTTTTTTTTAAAAAATATATATATTTTATTGATTTTTTACAGAGAGTAAGGGAGAGGGATAGAGAGTTAGAAACATCGATGAAAGAGCAACATTGATCAGCTGCCTCCTGCACACTCCTACTGGGGATGTGCCCACAACCAATGTACATGCTCCAGACCAGAATGGACCCTGGGACCCTTGAGTCTGCAGGCCGACGCTCTATCTACTGAGCCAAACTGGTTAGGGCTATTCTTTGTTTTTATTGACTAGTTTTCAAACTAATGAGTTTGTTCTGTAACATCCTCCAAAGGTGATTAATACTTTTCAAGTATTATCTTGAGAGTACCAATAGACCAGTTTGGCTTTACATAGACATTTAATTAAGATATTTATTCAGTGATAATGTGACATACTTTATAATTTCAAGGATTTTATATAAATGGAGTCATGTAGTATTTAACCTTTGGGGCTGGCTTTTTTCACTAAGCACATTTTCCTGGGGATTCACTGAAGTTGTATATCTCTATTTTAGTTTGCTAGGGCTGCCATAATAAAATACTACAGACTGAGTGGCTTAAATAACAAAATTTATTTTCTCACATTTCTGGAGGCTACAAGTCCAAGAAGAGATGTCCACAGATATAGAGTTCTGAGGCCTCCCTTCTTGGCTAGATGACTACCTTCTCCTTATATTCTGGAATGGTTTTCTTATGTGAACATACATGGTGTTTTTATGTGTATCCAAATTTCCTGTTCTTACAAAGACACTAGTCATATTGGATTAGGGCCCATACTTATGTCCTCATTTTAACTTACTGTACCTCTTTGAAGCCCATCTTCAAATACAGACACATTCTCGGATACTTGTGCTTAGAGTTTCAACACATAACTTTTTAAAAAAGGGTATGTGTAATAATTCAGCTCATTGCAAATAGTTTGCTCCTCTTTCTTTATATTTTTTTATTAAATGTATTGGGGGAAATATTAGTTAATAAAATTATAGGTATCAAGTATACAATTCTATAAAATACGCCATCTGTGTATTGCATGTATGTGTGTTTACCACCCTAAGTCAAATCTGCTGTCACCATATATTTGACCCCTTTTATCCTTTATTACTCCCCCCTCCCCTCATCATACTGTTGTCTATATCCATGAGTTTTTATTTGTTTGTCTTGTTTGTTCATTTGTTGCCTTCAGTTTTAAATTCCACGTTAGACTGAAATTCTTTTTTTTCTGAGTATTATTCCATGGTATAATATATTTTTTTCTGAGTATTATTCCATGGTATAATTTTTAACCATTTACTCATTGAAAGATATCTGTATTGTTTGTAGGTTTTAGCTATCCTATATAATCCTATATAATAAAAGCCTAATATGCAATTTTTCCCCTTGGGTGGTCTTTCAACTGGAGTTCGACCACTTGCTATGACATGTGCTGGCCACCAGGGGGCGGCGTGGAACATGGTGGACGTTGGTGACACAGCGCTGGCAGTGGGCGGCAGTGGAAGCACTGCCGGCCCTGATGGGCCCAGATGACAGCGGGACTTCGGAGGGATGGTGGAGCAGGTGTGCAGGTGGTGCCAGGCCAAGATGGGTGTGAGCAGGGGCCGATCACCCTGCTGATTGCCCCGCAGGTGCCCCGCAGACGGCGACCAGCGGTAGCGGCAGGGGACGGGGCCACTGCCTGGCTCCCAGGTGCTAAGGGAGCTCGGTGGGAAGAACCAGCCCCAACTGATCATCCCGCAAGCAGGATGGTGGAGCAGGTGAGGGGGCAGTGCCAGGCCAAAGCGGGGTGCCAGGTGGGGTTGCGAGACTGGGGGTGTGAGCTGGGGCTGCGAGGCTGGGGCATGAGCTGGGACCCGATCTCCGCAGGCCATCCCGAGGGACCCCACCCATGCATAAATCTATGCATTGAGCCTCTAGTTATGAATAAAGCTGCTATGAACATTCATGTATAGGCTTTTTTTATTTCTTCAGCTCATTTTCTTTTTTTTAATTTAATAAATCTTTATTCAGATTATTACAATTGTTCCTCTTTTTTCCCCCCATAGCTCCCCTCCACCTGGTTCCCACCCCACCCTCTGCCCTTACCTCCTCCCCACCGTCCTCATCCATAGGTGTACGATTTTTGTCCAGTCTCTTCCCGCACCCCCACACCCCGTTCCCCCCGAGAATTTTCAGTTCACTCCCTTTCTATGCCCCTGATTCTATTATATTCGCCAGTTTATTCTGTTCATCAGGTTTTTTATTCACTTGATTTTTAGATTCACTTGTTGATAGGCAAGTATTTGTTGTTCATAATTTTTATCTTTACCTTTTTCTTCTTCTTCCTCTTCCTAAAGAATACCTTTCAGCATTTCATATAATACTGGTTTGGTGGTGATGAACTCCTTTAGCTTTTTCTTATCTGTGAAGCTCTTTATCTGACCTTCAATTCTGAATGATAGTTTTGCTGGGTACAGTAATCTTGGTTGTAGGTTCTTGCTATTCGTCACTTTGAATATTTCTTGCCACTCCCGTCTGGCCTACATAGTTTCTGTTGAGAAATCAGCTGACAATCGTATGGGTGCTCCCTTGTAGGTAACTAACTGCTTTTCTCTTGCTGCTTTTAAGATTCTCTCTTTGTCTTTTGCTCTTGGCATTTTAATTATGATGTGTCTTGGTGTGGTCCTCTTTGGATTCCTTTTGTTTGGGGTTCTGTGCACTTCCTGACTTTTAAGTCTATTTCTTTCACCAGGTGGGGGGAATTTTCAGTCATTATTTCTTCAAATAGGTTTTCATTATCTTGCTCTCTCTCTTCTTCTGGCACCCCCATAATTCAGATGTTGGTACGCTAGAGGTTGTCCCAGAGGCTCCTTATACTACCTTCAAATTTTTGGATTCTTTTCTCTTTTTGCTTTTCCGGTTGAGTGTTTTTTGCTTCTTTGTATTTCAAATCTTTGACATGATTCTTGCGGTCCTCTAGTCTGCTGTTAGGTCTCTGTATAATATTTTTTATTTCAGTCAGTGTATGTTTAATTTCTAGTTGGTCCTTTTTCATATCCTCGAGGGTCTCGCTAAATTTATCAGCCTTTTCTAGGAAATTCTTGAAAAACATTATAACTGTGGTTTTGAACTCTATATCCAGTCGTTTGCTTTCCTCCATTTCCTTCATTTGTGACCTGTTTCTTTGTCTCCGCATTTCGGCTGCTTCCCTGAGTTGATGGAGTGACTTTGTGTGATAGGTGTCCTATAGGACCCAGTGGCTCAGCCTCCCGTGTTCCCTGAGGTGGACACTCTTGGTGCACCCCTTTGTGGACTGTGTGCTTAGCCTTGTTGTAGTTAAGTCTTGATTGTTGTTGGTATCACAGGGAGGAATTGACCTCCAGGCAAATTGGCTGTGAGGATTAGCTGTGTCTAAGCTGGGAGAACTTCTGTGCTAGATACACCCTTATGGGACAAGAGTTGCAAAACTGCAAAAACCTCTGTGCTCAGCTTGGATGGGGCGGAGTTTCAGGGTGGAGCCGATAACTTTGGCTTCCTGTCAGCCCTGCCCTATGAGGCCCCTGGGTCTCAGTGTTCCTCAGTAATCACTGCAAGCATCTCTGAGAGAAAGCCGCCCTCAAGTTTCGCTCACTGCCAGACAGTCCAGTTTCTCCCTGAATGAGTCTGGGTTCCCAGAAACTCGCCTGGAACTGGAGTTCAGCACAGTCAGGAGCTTCTGTCTCCCTCCCGTTTGAGAAAGCCATCCGTGCACTCAGCTGCCTGGGCATTCAGCTGCCCTTCCTCTCCACACGTGTCTCCATACCTCAGCCTTTTGTAGCTCCTCTGAGTCTCAATGTGCTTTCCTCTTTCCTTCTGGTTGTAGAATTTCCACTCAGCCAGCTTTTCTGTGGTTCTGGATGGTGTCCGTTTTGTCTTTTAATTGTAGTTTTGAAATATTTGTGTGAGGCAGTAGTTTAGGTGTTTACCTATGCCGCCATCTTGGTTTCTCCACATTCATGTATAGGTTTTTGACATCAGTTTTCATTCTTCTGGTGAATAAATGCCCAAGAATGCAGTTACTGGTTGTGTGGTATGGTCATATGTTTAATTCTATAAGAAACTGCCAACTTTTCAAGAGAGGTTGTACTAAGGTCACATTCTTCCCATTAATGTAGGGTGATCTTTCTATGCATATTTGCCAACATTTGGTAGTGTTACTATTTTCATTTTAGCCATTCTTATAGGTGTATAGTAATAATCTCATTGTGGGTTTTTAAATTTACATTTTCCCGATGGCAAATGATATGGTACATATCTTTTTAATAGACTTAAAAAAAACCAGTTTTAGGTTCACAGAAAAAATGAGCAGAAGGTGCAGAAATTATCTATATATGCCATATCCACATATGGATGGTCTTTCTCAGTATCAAGACTTCCCAAAAGAGTGTTACATTTGTACAATTGATGAAGCCACCTTGATACATCATCATCTACAGTCCATAGTTGTTGAAGGTGTTCTATATGCCCTTGTTTGCCATTTGTTTGTCATCATCAATGAAATGTCTCTTTATGATTTTTTGTGTTTTCATAGCGTTTTCTACATACACAGTTATGCACTCTGTGAATAATGACAGTTTTATTTTTTCCTTTCTAATCTTTGTGCCTTTTTTTCCTTGCCTTTTGGCTTTGGCTAAGAGTTCAATACAATATTGTATAAAAATGAGAGTTCCTGCTCTTAGGGAGAAATCGTTCCGTTTTTCACTATTAAGTATAATATTAGGGGTAGGTTTTTCTTGGGTATCCTTTATTAGATTAAGGAAGTTTCCTTCTATTCCCTTCTATTCCTATTTTGCAGAGGTATATTTTATTTATTTATTTTTAAAATATGTTTTTATTAATTTCAGAGAGGAAGGGAGAGGGAGAGATAGAAACATCAGTGATTTGAGAGAGAATCATTGATCGGCTGTTTCCTGCATGCCCTCTACTAGGGATCGAGCCTGCATCCCAGGTACATACCCTGACCAGGAATTGAACCATGACCTCCTAGTTCATAGGTTGATGCTTAACCACCGAGTCACACTGGCCAGGCTGCAGAGGTATTTTTTAATGTATTAGAAATAAATGTTGGATTTTATCAAATGCTTTTTCTGCATCTGTTGAGATGATCACATACTTTTCCTTTTTTAGACTGTTAATATGGTTAATAATATTGACTAATTTTCAAATGTTAAAGCAACCTTGCATTCCTGGAGTAAACTCCAGTTGATCACGATATACTATCCTTTTCATATATTGTTGAATTTGATTTGCTAAATTTTTGTTAAGAATTTCTGCATGTATATTTATGAAGGGTAGTGGTCCATAGTTTTCTTTTTAAAAAAATATAGTTTTAATTATTTAAAAAAATATATATTTTATTGATTTTTTACAGAGAGGAAGGGAGAGAGATAGAGAGTTAGAAACATCGATGAGAGAGAAACATAGATCAGCTGCCTCCTGCACGCCCCCCTACTGGGGATGTGCCCGCAACCCAGGTACATGCCTTTGACCAGAATCGAACCTGGGACCTCTCAGTCCACAGGCTGACGCTCTATCCACTGAGCCAAACCGGTTTCGGCTATTTTTAACTGTTGATGGTATTACAGATATCTTCCACTTTCCCCCCCTTTACCCTCCTCCTCCCAGGCCCTACCCACCCCCCTATGTCTTCATCCTCTTATTGCCTGTGTCCATGGGCTATGCATACAAGTATATAAGTTCTTTTTTTGTTATTAAATATATTTTTATTGATTTCAGGGAGGAAGGGAGAGGGGGAGAGAGAGAGAAACATCAATGATGAAAGGGAATCATTGCTCGGCTGCCTCTAGAACGCCCCCTACTGGGCATTGAACCCACAACCTGGGCACGTGCCCTGACCGGGAATCAAACCTTGACCTCTTGGATCATCAGGTTGACGTTCAACCACTGAGCCACGCCAGCTAGGCAGTATATAAGTTCTTTGGTTTATCTCTTCTTGTTCCCCCAAACCCCACATGGAAGTATATCAGTCTGTTCCATGTCTCCATGCTTTATGTCTTATTTTGTAGCTCAATTAATTTTGTTCATTAGATTCCACAAATAAGTGAGATCATGTGATATTTGTCTTTCTCCGATTGGCTTATTTCACTTAGTATAATAGACTCCAGGTCCATTCATTCTGTTGCAAAGGATAAGAGATCCCTCTTTTTTACTGCTGCATAGTATTCCATTGTGTAAATGTCACACAGCTTTTTTATCCATTCGTCTACTGATGGGCAATTGGGCTGTTTCCAAATCTTAGCTATTGTAAATAATGCTGCTATGGACATAGGGGTGCATATATTTTTTCTGATTGTTTTTAGGATATATTTCCAGAAGTGGGATCCCTGGGTCCAACGGAAGTTCCATTTTCCATAGTGGCTATACCAGTCTGCATTCCCACCATCAGTGAACTAGTTAGTGTTCCCTTTTCTCCACATCCTCGCCAGCACTTGATTTTTTTAATTGTTCCCGCCACCCAAATTTTTGTCTGGTTTTGTGACAAAATAATGCTGCCTAATTATTTTGAATGAATTGGGAAATAGTTTTTTCTCGTCAGTTTTTTGGTAGAGTTTTTGTAAAATTGATGTTATTTCTCTCTTAAATGTTTGGTGAAGCCATATCGGCCTGCAGTTTTCTTTGTGGAAAGGTTTATAACTACAAATACAATTTCTTCAATAGAGATTTCAAGGAATTTGTCCATTTCATCTATGTTGTTAAATTTATTGGCATAAAATTATTTATAATGTTTCTTTATTATTATACCTTAATATTATCTTAATAATGTTCTTTTATTATTATACCTTAATATTATCTTAATACACTTGGTTATTAATATATCTTATATACATCATATATTAATGTAGTATATAATGAAATGTCTATCTCTCATAATATTCTTTGCTCTGAAATATACTATTTTTAATATCAATAAAGACATGTGAGCTTTCTTTTGATAGATATTTGGTATACATGCCTAATTTTTAGTCTTTTCAACCTATTTGTGTCTTAATGTTTAAAGTGGGTTTCTTAACCAATCAGAAAGGACATATGCACCCCCTATGTTCATAACAGCACAATTCACCATAGCTAAGATTTGGAAACAGCCTAAGTGCCCATCAGCAGATGAGTGGATTAAAAACCGGTAGTATATCTATCTACACAATGGAATACTACACTGCTGTAAAAAAGAAAGAACTCTTACCATTCGCAATAGCATGGATGAACCTGGAGAGCATTATGCTAAGTGAAATAAGCCAGTCGGAGAAAGATAAATATCACATGATCTTACTCATTTGTGGAATATAAAGAACAACATAAACTGATGAACAAATTAAATCTAGAGACAGAGAAGCATCTAACAGACCGTCAAACTTCAGAGGGGAGACAGGGGAGAGAGGTGCTAAGAGATCAACCAAAGGACTTGTATGCATGCATATGAGCATAACCAATGGACACAGACAGTAAGGGGGTGAGGGCATGTGCCTGGGGGTTGGGAGTAGCCGGGGAGAGGTCAATGGGAGAAAAAGACATGTAATACTATATGTAATACTTTAAACAATAAAAAATAAATAAATTGGGTTTCTTATAGGTAGCAGATAATCAGGCCAGTCTTTGTCCTTTAATTGGGATTTTTAGAGCATTGACATTTAATGTGATTACTAAGTGGTTGGGTTTAAATCTACCATGTTGCTATTTAGTTCTATTTGTTTCTCTGTTTCTTTTCCCTTTTTCTGCCTTTGTTTAGACTATTTTTTTATGATTCCTTTTTTCTCATTTATTAATTTATTAACTAATTTTTTGTTGTGTTAGTCATTGTTTCACAGTTTATAGCATAGAATGGAAAATTTTCAGTCTATTTTCAAACAAAATTACTATGTTATGGATAGTATAAAAACTTTATATCAGTATGCTAGCTTTTCTTTCCTTTTGGGCTTTGTTCTGTTGTCATATTTTTACTCATATGTGTGATATAAACCCTATAGTACACTGCTATTATTTTTGCTTTAAATAGTCAATTATTTAAAAATAAATTTAAATAAGAAAAAAGTCTTTGTCTTTAGCAATGTACTACCATTTTCAGTGCCCTTCATTCTTTTATATCTGTCTAGATTTCTATCTGCCATCATTTTCCTTCTTGAAGGGTTTTCCTTTTTTAAGAATATATTTTTGTTGATTTCAGAGAGGAAGGGAGAGGGAGAGAGATATAGAAGAATCGATGAGAGAGAGAAGCATTAATCCATTGCCTCTTGCACATTCCACACTGGGTATTGAGCCTGCAACATGAGCATATGCCCTGACCAGGAATCAAACCATGACCTTCTTGTTCATAGGTTGATGTTCATCCACTAAGCCACTACACCAGCCAGCCTTGAAGGATTTTTCTTAACATTTTTTATAGCGCAGGTCTGATGATGATTTCTGTCAGCGTTTGTATGTCTGAAATAGTCTTTATTTTGCTTTCTTTTCTTTTTCTATTTTTTAAAGTATTTTTAAAATATATTTTAATGATTTTTTTACAGAGAGGAAGGGAGAGGGATAGTTAGAAACATCGATGAGAGAGAAACATTGATCAGTTGCCTCCTGCACACCTCCTACTGGGGATGTGCGTGCAACCAAGGTACATCCCCTTGACCAGAATTGAACCAGGGACCTTTCAGTCCTCAGGCCAACGCTCTATCCACTGAGCCAAACCGGTTAGGCTGCAGTGGTCGGCAAACTGCGGCTCGCGAGGCACATGCGGCTTGTGAGCCGTGGTTTGCTGCTCTGTTGACTAATGAGTTTGCCAACCACTGCCTTAGGGAGAAACACTTAAAAAACATTTTAGTAATGTACTAATGTCTTTAACCTGAAGTCAAAACTTCTGGGTAACGGTAATGCCTTACAGCCGCAGTGGTGGGCAAATTCATTAGTCAACAGAGCCACAATTTGCCGACCAATGGGTTAGGGCTTTTATAATTTCCTTATTGATTAAGGTGTTACATATGTATCCTTATTCCCCCATTACCTTCCCATCCCCCCCACTCATGCCCTCACCCCCCTGTTGTCTGTGTCCATTGGTTAGGCTTATATGCATGCATACAAGTCCTTTGGTTGATCTCTCCCCCTTAACCTCACCCTCCCCTACCTTCCCTCTGAAGTTTGATGGTCTGATCCATGTTTCTCTTTCTCTGGGTCTATTTTTGTTCATCAGTTTATGTTGTTCATTATATTCCATAAATGAGTGAGAGCATGTGATATTTATCTTTCTCTGACTGGCTTATTTCACTTAGCATAATGCTCTCCAGTTCCATCCATGCTGTTGCAAATGATAAGAACTCCTTTTTTATTGCAGCGTAGTATTCCATTGTGTAGATGTACCACAGTTTTTTAATCCACTCATCTGCTGATGGGCACTTAGGCTGTTTCCAAATCTTTATTTTGCTTTATTTTCTGAAAGATATTTTCACTGGTTAAAGTATTGTAGATTGACTTTCCCCCCTCAGTACTTTAAGATGTTGTTTCTCCATGTTCTAGCTTGCATTGTTTCCAAAGAGAAATCTGCTGCCATCTTTATCCTGGTCCTCTGTCTGTATTATATCATATTTTATGATCTCTTCTTACTGGATTTTCATGCCTTGGGTGAGGTTCATTACGCTTCTTGAATTTGTAGGTTTATAATTTTCATCATGTTTGGAAAAATTTGGCCATTATGTCTTTTAAAAGTTTTTTTTGGTCTCTTCCCTTTTTTTCTTTCCCTTCGGGGTCTTTAATTATACATATTTTTAATTACTTGGCGTTTTTCCAGTCATTGGTCCTTCGTTTAGTTTTTGGTTTCTGATTTTCTTTGCTGTGCATTTCATTTTGGATAATTACTTTTGCTTTGTCTTTAAGTTCAGCTATTTTTCCTTTTGCAATAGTCTAATTTGCCCTTAATCTCATTCAGCATACTTTTCATCTCAGATTTTTTTTAGTTTTCATCTCTAGAAGTTCAACTTAGGTGTTTTAAAAATATATTTCTTTGAACTTAATATGTTTAATCTTTGCTCTAGCTCAGGTGTTGGTAAACTTTTTCTATAAAGGGCCAGATAATAAATGTTTTAGGCTATGCAGCTCTACCTACCATTGTAGTATGAAAACAGTCCTAGACAAAATGCAAATGGATAAGTGTGGCTGTATTTCAACAAAACGTAATTTATAAAAATGGGCAGGCTGGATTTGGCTGTAGTTTGATGATTATTGTGCTAGCGTCTTGAACATATAAGATTCATTTGTAAAAACTGCTTTAATGTTCTTATCTAATAAAACTATATCTGAGTTAAAATTTTTTTATTGGTAATTCTCCTTATTATGGTTATTTTCCTGCTTCTTGTTGTGATTTTTTTTTCTGGCTGCCAGATATTGTAAATTTTACCATGTTGTGTAGTAGGTATTTTTGTATTCTTCTAAATATTCTTGAAATTTGTTCTGGAATTTTATTATTTTTCTTGGACACAGGTTGTTCCTTTTAGGTTTTATGTATAAGGCTTAATACTTAATAGATGGCACTAGAGAGTTTAGTCTAGGTCAGAGATTGCCACTATGACATTTTGGGTTGAATCGTTTTTGTTGTGGAAGCTATCTTGTGCATTGCAGAATGTTTAGAGGCATTATGTCTGGCTTCAATCTACTTATGCCAGCAGTATACCCTCCCCAGTTGTGAAAACCAAAATTGTCTCCAGACATATGGCCATATATCCATTGGGATGGAAAATCGTCCCTGGTTGGCAATCACTTGTCTAGTGTTAAGTCTTTACTATTGATGTAAACCCCTTTCCTGTAATGTATACCTCCTGTATTATGTTTTCTCTTCTGGCCATTGGGAATAAGCAGTATTCCTAGCATGTGTGAGCCAGAAGTAATTATTTCTCATCTTGGTTGCTTTGATGTTTTGGCAATTTTGAATAAAGCTTCTCTAAATTAAATTGACATAGTTTTCAACTCTTTGGGTAAATACCAAGGAGCTTGATTGCTGCTGGATATTATGTAAAGAGTTTGTAATTTTTGTAAGAAACAACCAAATTGCCTTCAGTGTGACTGTACCATTTTGCTTTTCCAGTGTTAATGAAAGTTCTTGTTACTCCACATCTTTGCCAGCATTTGGTGTTCTTAGTGTTTGGATTTTGGCCATTTTAATAGGTGTGGTATCTCATTGTTTGAATTTGCAGTTCTCTAATGGTTTTGAACATCTTTTCATATACCCATTTGTCATCTGTATAACTTCTTTGGTGAGGTGTCTGTTCAGATTTTGTGTTCATTTTTTAACTGGGTGTACATTTTCTTATTGTTGAATTTTAAGAGTTGTTTGTGTATTTTGGATAATAGTTCTTTATTAGATAGATCTTTTGCAAATATTTTCTCTCATTCTTTGGCTTAACTTCATGTTCTCTTGACAGTGTCTAGAGCAGAAATGTTTGATTTTAATGAAGTCTAGGTTATCATTTCTTTTATGAATCTTGCCTTTGGTTTTGTAATCTAAAAAGTCCTTGCCATCATGCTTGTAGAATGTTTAGAAATACCCCAGAAATAAATCCACAAATATATGTTCAATTAATTTGTGACATAAGGAGCCAACAATGCAGAATAGGAATAGGGGACAGACTATTCAATAAATGGTATTGGGAAAATTGGACAGGCACATGTGAAAGAATGAAACAAAACCACTGTCTTACACCATACACAAAAATCAGCTGAAAATGACTTGAACATAAGACCTGAAGCTGCAAAACTACTAGAAGAAAACATAGGCGGTGAGATCGTTGATATTGGTCTTGGCGATTATTTTTTGGATTTGACACCAAAAGCAAAGGCAAAAAAAACAAAAGCACGCAAGTGGAACTACATCAAACTAAAAAGCTTTTGCACAGCAAAGAAAACCATCAAGAAAATGAAAAGGCAACCTACTAAATGGGAGAAAGCATTTGTAAATTATATATCTTAAAAGAACTTAATATCCAAAAAATATAAAGAATACATACAACTCAATAGCCCAAAAGCAAACAACCTGATTAAAAAATGGGCAGAGGAACTGAATAGAGACTTTTTCAAAGAAGACATACAAATGCCAGCAGGTACATGAAAAGGTGCTCAATGTCACTAATCATCAGAAAAATGAAAATCAAAATCACAGTGAGATATCATCTCACACCTGTTAGAATGGCTTGGATTAAAAAGACAAGAAATAACAAGTGTTGGCAAGGATATGGAGAAAAGAGAGTTGTTGTGCACCATTGGTGGGAATGTAAATTGATGTAGGTACTATGGAGAACAGTAATATGGAGGTTCCTCAAAGAATTAAAAATAGAACTACCATATGATCCAGTAGTTCCGCTTCTGAGTATTTATCTGAAGGAAGCAAAACACTAACTTGAAAAGATATGTGCACCCCCATGTTCAATTGCTACAGTATTTACAATAGCCAAAATATAGAAGCAACCTAAGTCTCCATCAATAGATGAATGGATGAAGAAATCATGGTACATGTACACACACATGCACAGGGATATTATTTAGCCATAAAAAATGAAGGAAACCTTGCCATTTGTGACAGCATGAATGGACTTTGACAGCATTATGCTAAGTAAGTTGGCCATAGAAAGACAAATATTGTATGATCACACAGATATGTGACATAATAACAACAACAATAATAAAAAATAATAAATCGACCTTAAGAATACAGAGAATAGATTGGTATTACCAGAGATGGGGCAGGGGTGGCAAAATGGGCGAAGATGGCCAAAAGGTACGATCTTCCAGTTATAAGTTATGGGATGACTTGAAGGAAGGAAGGAAGAAAGAAAGGAGGGAAAGGAAGGGAAGGGGAGGGGAGGGGAGGGGAGGGAAGGGAAGAGGGAGGGAGGAAAGGGAGGGAGGGAGGAATGGAGGGAGGGAGAAAAGGAAGGGAAGGGAGGTAAGGGAAGGAAGGGAAGGAAGGGAGGGAGGGAGGGAGGGAGGAAGGAAGGGAAGGAAGGGAGGGAGGGAGGGAGGGAGGAAGGAAGGAAGGAAGGCTGGCTCCAGTTAATAATACTGTATTGTATATTTGAAAGTTGCTAAGGGAGTAGATCTTTAAAGTTCTTATCATAAGACAAAAATTTATAACTGTGCGTGATGATGGAAGTTAACTAGACTTATTGTGGGGATCATTTCACAGTATATACAAATATTGAATCATATTATATACCTGTAACTAATATAATGTTATATATCAATGGAAAAAGTCATTGCCAAACCCAGGGTCAACTAGATTTTCTCCTGTTATCTTTTAGGAATTTTATAGTTTTACATTTTATTAAATATAAATGATACATTTTTGAGTTAATTTTTATAAAGGATATCAGGTTTGTATCTAAATTAATTTTTTTTGCACATGTACATACATTTGTTCTAATACTATTTGTTGAATGTATATCTTTTCTCCACTATATTACCTTTGCTCTTTTGTCAAAAATCAGTTGACTATATTATGTGGGTCCCTTTCTGCACTCTTTATCAGTTCCATTTATCTATTTGTCTTGTTATTTTACTAGTACCATGCTGTATTGATTATTGTAGCTTTATAGTTATTTGTGAAGTTAAGTAGTGTCAGTCCTTAAACTTTGTCCTTCTTTACAATAATGTTGGCTCTTCGCGATTTTTTGCCTCTACGTGTAAACTTTTAGAATCAGTGTTCTGATATTCACAAGATAACTTGCTGGGATTTTGATTGAGATTGAGTTGAATCTATGGATGAAGTTGGAAAAAACTGCTATCTTGACATTATTGAGTCTTCCTATCCATTTATTTAGTTCTTTTTCAGAGTTGTAGTTCTCAGATCTTGTGTTTCATTTTTTGGGGTGCTGATATGAATGGTATTATGTCTTTTATTTCAAATTGCACTTGTTCACTATCCTATATAATGAAAGCCTAATATGCAAATTGTCCCCTCGGGTGGTTGTTCAACCAGGAGTTGGACCGCTCGCTATGACATGCCTGACCACCAAAGGGCAGCGCGAAACATGGCAGGCATCAGTGATGCAGCACTGGCAGTGGGCAACAGTGGAGGTGCTGCCGGCCCCGATGGGCCCTGACGACAGTGGGACCATGGCAGGATGGTGGAGCAGGTGAATGGGTGGTGCCAGGTGAAGGCAGGTGCTAGTGGGGCCTGATCACCCTGCTGATTGCACTGCAGATGGCAACCAGTGGCAGTGGTGGGGGGTGGGGCCACTGCCTGGCTCCCAGGCACTGAGGGAGCCAGGCGGGGCCTGATAGTCCTGCTGATTGCCCTGCCGATAGCCCCACAGATGGCGATGGCTCCACAGATGGTGATGGCCTCACACATAGTGACCAGCTGCAGCAGCGGAGGTCAGGGCCGCTGCCCGGCTCTCAAGCAGTGAGGGAGCCAGGCGAGGGGCCTGATCATCCCGCCAATCGCTCGGCAGATGGCAACTAGCGTCCATTACAGAGAAAGGACAAATAGCAATATTAAAATATTTCTTGGAATTATTTTCCTTTCCGTGTGCACAAATCCGTGCACCAGGCCACTAGTTAATATATAAGAAAGTGATTGACTTTATATGTACTAGTCTTGTTTCCTGCAGCTTCACTATAATCACTTCTCAATTCTAGGAGCTTTTTTTTTTTTTTTTTGAAATCGGAAATTCTTTCAGATTTTCAAAATTAATTAATTATATCATTTGCAAATAGAGTTTTATTTTTTTCTACCAAATCTGCCTTATTTTTTGTTTTACTTCATTTTCTAGGACTTCTAATATGATGTTGAAAAGGAATGTTGCCTTATTCCTGATCTTTCATCGGAAAGCTTGTAGTTTCTCACCCTTAAGTATGATGTTAGCTGGAGGTTGTTTGTAGGTGTTCTTTATCTAATTGAGGGACTTTCCCCTACTATTCATAGTTTGCTGAGAGTTTTTATCAAGAATGGTACTGGATTTTGTCAGGTGCTTTTCCTGTATCTGTTGATAGGATCATGCCACTTCAACCTGTTGATTTAATGGATTACATTGATTGGTTTTTTAATGTTGCATACCTAGAAAAAATCCCACATTATCCCACTTGATACTGGTATATGATTCTTTTTATACAATGTTGGATTCAATTTGCTAATATTTGGTTGAGGATTTTTGTGTCTTTGTTCTAGTAGATATTAGTCTATAGTTTTTTTCTCTCCTTGTAATGTCTTTGTCTGAATTTGGTATTAATGCTAATGCTTGCCTGGTAGAATGAGTTAGGAAGTATTATTTCCTTTACTTCTGTCTTCTGGAAAAGACTATTGAGAATTGGTGTAATTTCTTCCTTAAACATTTGTTAGAATTCATCAGCAAATCCTCTCTCTGCCTGCTGCTTTCTGTTTTGAATGATTATTACTTACTGGTTTAATTTATTTACTAGATTATCGGTCTATTCAGATTGTCAACTTCTTGTGTGAGTTTTAAATGGTCCATTTCATCTAGATTTTCAAGTATGTAGGCACAAAATTGCTCATAGTATTTTTTATCATCTTTTGAATTTCCATGGGATCTGTAGTGATATCCTCTCTTTCATTTCCGATATAAGTAGTTTGCCTTTTTTGATGGTGTTAATCTGACTTACAAGCTTATTGATTTTATTGATCTTTTTGAAGAATCAGCTTTTGGTTTCATTGATTTTTCTCTTTTGATTTTCTGTTTTTAATAATTCTTTTGTGTTTAGTTGGTGTTTGTAGTGAAATATTTAAATTTATTTCTTATTTCCCTTGTATACTTTTAGTCACTTTTATTTTTTTGGTTTTGTTTTGTAGTTACTGTGGGAATTACATTTAACATCTTAAAGTTATAACAGTCTAATTTCAATTTATTTCAGCTTAACTTCAATAACAGAGCTCTTTCAACAACTCGGTCCCCACCCCTTTTGGTTGTGAATGTCACAGAATTACATCTTTTTACATTATGAGTCCAAAATCATAAGCTAGTAATTTTTAATATGTTAGTCTCTTAAATTAAGTAGAAAACAAAAAGTGGATTTACACACCATTATTACAGTAATAATAACTTTTATAATTGCCCATTTACTTTTACTGAGATTTTTATTTTTTCATATAACTTTGAGTTACTGACTTTTGTCCTTTCACTTCAGCCTGTAGGACTCCATTTAGAAACATTGCTTACAGGGCATGTTACATTGTAATGAACTCCCTCAACTTCTGCCTATTTGAGAATAACTTTATTTCCCCCTCAATATTAAAAGTCACTGGATATTTTTGCCATTGATCTTTTAGAGAGAGTGGGAGGAAGGGAGGAGGGGGAAAAAAGAGAGAGAGAGAGAAAGAAGTATCGACATGAGAGGGACACATTGATTGGTTGCCTCCTGTATGATTCCAGGCTGGGTTGGGGAATTGAACCTGTAACTGAGGTGTGCTCTTGACTGGAATCAAACTTGTGACCCTTTGGCTGATGCTGTAACCACTGAGCCAAGCTGGTCAGGGCTTTCCTTCACTTTTGAAGGACAGTTCTGCTGGTTTTAGCGATCTTGGCTGACAGGTTGTTTTCTTTTAGCACTCTTAGTATATCAGCCCACTGCCTCCTGGCCTTCAGAGTTTCTAATGAGCTGATAATCTGCTTATAATCCTATTGAAGATCCCTTGTACGTGATGATTGATTTCTTTCTTGCTGCTTTCAAAATTCTTTTGTTTTTATCTTTTGACAGCTTAATTATAATGTGTCTTGGTATGGGTCTCTTTGATTTCATTCTACTTGGAGTTCATTGCATTATTATCCTATATAATATAAGCCTAATATGCTAAGTATCCAGTTGTCTGATCATCTGTTCAACCAATCAAAGCATAATATGCTAATGTATGCTAAGGTCACTCAACTACTCACTATGACATGCACTGACCACCAGGGGGCAGACAGTTGACTGGTTAACCAGTCACTATGACATGCACTGACCACCAGGAGGCAGGTGCTCTGACCCGTAGGTTAGCTTGCTGCTGGGGCCCAGCCGATTGGGACTGAGCGAGACGGGCTGGACATGCCCTGGAGCCCTCCTGCCTTCCTCCCTGGCCCCTATGGTGCACCAGTGGGATCCCTCGGCCTGGCCTGTATCCTCTCGCAATCCGGGATGTTAGAGAGCCGGTTTCAGCCCGATCCCACAGGCCAGGCTGATGGACCCCACTGGTGCACAAATTCGTGCACTGGGCCTCTAGTATGCATTATAATTTTAGAAGCCTGATGGTCATAATTTTGATGTTCAGATTTGTAGTAGTTTCTGGTACATATTCAGCTATATACAGATAATCAAGTTTATCTGAGACCTAGATATTTCAGAAAACTTTTAAATGAAATCTTTTTTAAAACATTCCTATTCTTGTTCCTATTTTAATTTACCTCTTTTATATGTACCTTGATTTTCTAATTCTGCAAAGTATTTTTTAAGGTAAGGTGAATCAGAATTGTATTGCTCTTAGAAACCACCAAATGCCTGTTATTAGTTTTCTTCGACATTGAGTCTGTTTCAGAAACTCTACCAAACTTTGTTTATTAAGAATTATTTTTTATTAAACCTCTATAATCTTATTACCCAGCGCTACCCCGATAAATTTAGTTTTAAAAAATAATTATTTTTCCTAGTTTTATTCAGGGCATAGCAAGATGATAGCCAGTGTTTTTAATCAACATAAAGATAAATTGTGTTACCATGCTGCAGTGAATTCTAGAAAAAGGAAAAGCACTTGCTATTTTAGAAGCAGGGGCTTTATTGAAAATAAACATATGGGTTCTATTAAGTTTTTTTTAATATTGGAAAATTTGCCAAAGGTTATCATTTTATGACTTGGAGCCCTAGAAACTCCCAAACTACAGGACTCTTTCATTCTAATGTTAACTCATTTATTGGTGATATTTCCTTTTTTTTCAAGCAGAGTGTGTGGTATTTGTAGAAGGAGTTGACATGCAAATTTTAGAAGATACCATTTATTCACATAATTGAATATGAGCTGTAGAAATTGACCTCTCTCCTCAGTGTTTTTTCCACCTCGTTTCTAAGAGTGGTAGACATCAGGTTTGTAGCTTTTTGACAGACAAACTGTTTAGTTAAAGGCTGTTTGAGTATAGTTTTTATCTCCTATATGGTTATATCTTCTTGGGTGGATTATCTTTCGGCCTTTTTTCCATAAACTAAGCAGAGAGCTTCACTAGAAACTAAGTTCCAGATTAGTTTTATATTAACTCTTTAGAAAAGGAAATTATCATTTCTTTGTATGAGTTACTATTTCTGATACCACTATTTTGTTACCAGTGTGTGAATGGGAGCTAGCCAACAGTCTTGCCTTACATTTTGCACTGGTGATTGATTCAATGCTGCTTATTTCTCTGAGTATATTTAAAGGGGGTTGGGGGGAGAAATTCTGTCCTATATTGGCGTATGACCATTGCTACTGCCTTTTTTTTAAACTGCCCCCCCCACACATATTTAATATCAGTTTAGTGCAGTGAATTAGATATAATTTTGCTGCCTACAAGATGCTTATGGCCTAATTGAGATATGGATAAGTAAAGTGAGTTAATTGCTTAGATAGGCCTATCCACTGAGTTCTGTAGTTGTTAAGGGAGGAAGTTCAAGGTGCTCATATCTTGGGCCAAAGGCTAGGTAAATCTTTTTCTGGGAGTAGAGTCAACTCTCTCCCCACAAAGCCTTTGTGTAACTGGATGGCTGATTCAGCTGGTGTTTACCCCTGCATGTTGTATTAAAAATGTGATGAGTACAAGTAAGGTTAGCTTTTGGATTTCTCTTCTTGGCTATGCTACTCTTGCCTTTTAATTTTTCTGAGCACCTGAAAGAATGTCCTTAACATTAACTGCTATCAGCTAATATTATACAAGTGAAAGGGGAATTTTCTGGCATATTAGCATTTTATCCCTTTCATTACTACATATAAAATACAGTGAGGAGGAAATCCAGAAATAGAAGAGAAAGGCAGTTTTTCCCCTTATATTCCTCTTATACATTCCTGAAATATATTTAACTTGTATCCTTATTTCTAATCACTCATTACAGTCTCATGAATCAAGTGTAAGGATATATCCTTTTGATGCTGAGATAGAGAACATATTCCTAATGGCTTATTTTCATCTTGGTGGTGGCGAATATTTTAAAATGTGAAGATCTGAGACTAGTGGTTTTAACTTTTAAAATTTCAACTTCATGCTAGTTAACTTATAGTGTGAATAGCAAGATTATCCGATTTTCTGATGCCAATTTTTCTGATGTTTTCAAGATGATTTATGTCACCACTTGGTGGAGCTCTTTTATAAATTAGTGCATTGTAGAAAAGCAAGTACAAGTCTTCACTAATTAGGGTTTATCATTAGGGTAGTTCAAGTGAACTAAACTAAATGATAGCTTAGAGGTAGCCTCTTCAAATGTTGATTATTGATTTTTATTTAAACTAATGCTATATCTAATTAAATTTAAATATTTTAAAGATTTTTCTCGAGTATTCCTTATTTTTCTCTCTTTATATAAATTTAGTACTTTTTAAAGTTGACTTACTTTTCCTCCTATTTTGTAATTGTAGGTAATTTGGAAAATGTAGTTAAGATTATTTGTAATTCTACCACCTAGAGATAATTAACATTTGTAATTCTACCACCTAGAGATAATTAACATTTGATATATTTTTTGCCTTCCCTTTTTAAATTTTTCACATTGGAATTAAAACAAACACAGAACTTTATATTCTGGTGTTGTTGTTTTTTCCTAAGATATCGTTGGTATTTTTCATGTTTTAATCTTTTAAATGTTTTAAGGGTTTTATATTATACCATGATATAGTTCTATCTTAATTCATAAAACTATTTTATTTTTACTTTTTAAAATATGTTATTGATTTTGACGGGGAGAGGAAGGGAGAGGGATAGAGAGATAGAAACATCGATGAGCGAGGAACATCATCGATCGACTGCCTCCTGCACTCCCCCTATTGGAAATTGAGCCCACAACCCAGGCATATGCCCTGACCAGGAATCAAACTGGTGACCCCCTTGTTTCCTTAGTCGATGCTTAACCCCTAAACACCACTGGCCGGGCTAACTATTTTATTTAAAAATATTTAGGCTATTTCCCCTGTTTTGCTATTATGAGTAATTCTTTGAACATCTGTTATACTAAATCTTGACTCAACTCTCCTATTTTCATTTTACAAGTTTTTTTTATATAAACTAAACTCTTAAGGATCTTGATGCATATAACAAAATGTCCTTCATTGACACTGTTTTGAAGTTCAGTATTTTCTAAGTACTTTAGGAAAGTACTTTTTTTCTATTGTAAATACTTTTTCTTATCCTTTGCTCATTTTTTCCCTCTCTATGTTTTACTATTTCTTTTTGGTGGTTCTTTTGGCTGGGTAAAAAGAATTACTTTTCCTCTAACAATTTTTAAGGTGCTGTTCTGAGCCCTTTTCATAATTCTCATTTAAATTTTAAAGAAAACACATCAGTTAAAGATTTTAGATCTTAAATTGTCATCAGAAAACAAAGCCTGGATCTTGAGAGACCAATTAGGGCTGGCTGGAAAGCAGGACGAGATGTATGAATAATCTATATGGAGGTGATGGGGATGCTATGGAAGTGGATGAGATTGCTAAGGAAGAGAAAGGTGGTGGGCAAAAGTCCTGGGAGTTAGGAAACACTGAAAAAGTTGTGAGAGAAAGAAAAGAGAATGAGGATGTTGTAGTATTTTAAAATCTATGGAAAAAACTTTTACTGTAAGAATGTCAGATGCTATATAGAAGTCTTCTTGGATGAAACCAGAAAAGGTCATTCAACTTAGAAAGATAGAGATATTTTTCTGAAATAACACTTTAAAAAAATGTAAGTATTTTTGGTATACAAATTATATTGGTTTATTAGTTTCAGGTGTTAAGATTCAAGCTTTTTATACAATGTGATCACCCTGCTAATTTTAGTAATCATCTGTCACTGACTAAAATTATTACAATATTATTGACTATATTTCTCTTCCCCTTTTCACTCATTCTCCCTGTCCCCGTCCTTCTGGTAAACATCTCTTTGGCCTCTGTTTCTATGTTTTTGTTTTGTTTTGTTTTGTTTATTTCACATATAAGTGAAACCATATGGTAATTTATCTTTTTCTGCCTTACTTCACTTAGCATAATACCTTCTAGATCTACCTAAGTTGTCAAAAATGTTAAGATTTCAATTATTTTTTATTGCAGTATAATATTCCGTTTTACATATTAAAATTGCCTAGGTGGCTTCCATATCTTGCCTATTGTAAGTAATGCTGTAATGTACATAAGGCTGCATATATATTTTCAAATTAGTGTTCTTGTTTTCTTTGGATATATAACCAGAACTGGAATTGTTGGGTCATATGGTATATCTATTTTTAGTTTTTGAGGAATTCTGTAGAGGCTGTACTGGTTTATAGTCTCACCAACAGTGCACATATCCATATCCTTGTCAACACATATTACTGTTGATTTATTGATAATAACCATTCTGACTGAAGTGAGGTGCTATCTCACTATGGTATTGGTTTGCATTCCCCTGATAATTAGTGATGTTGAACATCTTTTCATATGTCTTGTGGCCATCTGTGTCTTTTTTGAAGGTGTTTTTTTTTTAATGTTCTCTGTCCATTTTTCTATTGGATTGTTTATTTTTTGTTATTAAGTTGTATACATTTTTTAATATATTTTGAATATCAACCCCTTATTGGACACTTAGAGGCCTGGTGCACAGTTTCATGCACTGCTGGGGTCCCTCGGCATGACCTGCGAGGATCAGGCTGAAACTGGCTCTCTGACATCCCCTGAGGGGTCCTGGATTGTGAGAGGGTGCAGGCCAGGCCGAGGGACCCCACTGGTGCACGATTGGGGCCTGGGAGGGACCACAGGAGGGCTCCAGGGTGTGTCTGGCCCATCTCGCCCAGTCCCGATCGGGGCCAGCTGGCCGGGGAGAGATTGTGGGAGGGCTTCAGGGCATGTCCAGCTTGTCTCACCCAGTCCTGATCGGCTGGACCCTAGCAGCAAGCTAACCTACTGGTTAGAGCATCTGCCCCCTGCTGGTCAGTGTGCATCATAGCAACTGGTTGAATGGTCGAATGAATGGTTGGACACTTAGCATATTAGGCTTTTATTATATAGGATATCATTTGTGAATGTATTCTCCCATATAGTAGTTTGTCATTTTGTTTTGTTGAAGGTTTTCTTCGTTGTGCAAACTACTATTATAGTTTGATATAGTCCCATTTGTTTATTTTTGCTTTTGTTTCCCTTGTTCTAGGGCAGTGGTTCTCAACCTTTCTAATGCCGGGACCCTTTAATACAGTTCCTCATGTTGTGGTGACCCCCAACCATAAAATTACTTTCGTTGCTACTTCATAACTGTAATTTTGCTACTGTTAATGAAACGTAATGTAAATATCTGTGTTTTCTGATGGTCTTAGGCAACCCTGCTCACGACCCACAGGTTGTGCTATAGAGCCTAAGACCATCGGAAAACACAGATATTTACGTTATGATTCATTAACAGTAGCAAAATTACAGTTATGAAGTAGCAACGAAAGTAATTTTATGGTTGGGGGTCACCACAACATGAGGAACTGTATTAAAGGGTCGCGGCATTAGAAAGGTTGAGAACCACTGCTCTAGGAGATGTATCCAAAAAGATATTACTCAGACTGATGTCAAGTAGTTTACTTCCTATGTTTTCCTCTAGGAGTTTTATGGTTTCAGTCTTTACATTGAAATATTTAACCCATTTTGAGTTTATTTTTGTATATGGTGTAAGACAGTGGTCTAGTTTCTTTCTTTTTTGTTTTGTGCATACTGGTTTATCTGTCTAGTTTTCCCAGCATCACTAGTTGAAGAGATTGTTGATACTCTGGTGTATATTTTTACCTCCTTTTTCATAGATTAGTTGACCATATAAGCGAGGGTTTATTTCTGGGCTTTCTGTTCTGTTCTATTGATCTAAGGGCCTGTTTTGTGCCAGTACCATGCTATTTTAATTATAACTTTGTAGTATAGTTTGGGATCAAGGAGTGTGATACGTTCAATTTTGTCCTTTCTCAAGATTGCTTTGGCTATTCGCGGTCTTTTGTGGTCCATATAAATTTTAGGATTAGTTGTTCTAGTTCTGAGAAGAATGACATTGGTATTTTGATAGGAATTGCATTGAATCTGTAAATTGATTTGGGTAGTATGGACATTTTAACAGTATTAATTCTACCCTGGCTGGTTTTCTCAGTAGTAAGAGCGTCGGCCCACTGACCTAAGGGTCTGGGATTGATACCTGGTCAAGAACATGTACTTGGGTTGCAGGCCTGATTCTGGCCCGGGTCTGGGAGTGTGTAGGAGGCAACTGATCAGTGTGTGTGTGTTTCTCTCTCCACTGTCTCTTCCTTCCACTCTCTCTAAAAATCAATGGAAAAACAAATCCTCAGATGAGGATTAACCAACAATATCTATCCTTCCAACCCATGAGTATGGTATAGCCTTCTATTTATTTGTGTCTTTTTCAGTTTCTTTCTTCACTGACTTACAGTTTTCAGAGTACAGTCTTTCATCTCCTTAGTTAAGTTTAATCCTAGGTATTTTATTCTTTTTGATGTAATCATATATACGATTGTTTCTTCTGTTCATTACTAATGTATAGGAATGTGACTGATTTCTGAATATTAATTTTGTATCCGATTACTGAATTCTTTTATTAATTCTGTCAATTTTTGATAGATTCTTTTGGTTTTCTATATATAGTATCATGTCATCTGTAAGTAGTAACAGTTTTATTCTTTCTTTCTATGAAATACAGAGATCTTTGAAAGCTGACAGAATAGCCTTAGTAGAATAGTGCTTGTATAGTGAGAGTATGTGTTCAGTGAATGCAATATGTGTGAACTGTGAGAGTATATGTGGTGAGTGTGTGTTGTGTGAATAGTGAAAAGTTTGTAGGTGTAGTGAGGACATTCTTTTGATAATGGCCAGGGATAGAGGATAGGTTATTTTTTTAAGGTGATACAAGCTTATTTGTGATGAAAGGGAAAGAAGTTTAGGAAGAAAACTGTTGGAGAAATTACAAAGACAGAGAGAGAGGAATTAATAAACTAAGTCTTAAAGGAGATGAGAGGCAATGTGGGAGGTAGAGAGTGATTAGAATAGTTAATTTGAAAGTGGAAGAAAATGTCTATTTGTCAAAGTCAGAAGACAAGAGAAACTTAGGTTGAAGAAGTTTTGAGGAAGACTGGAAGATAGGGTAATTAGAAATTTTTGATGTGGAGAAGAATGTTGCGGCTGTAGGCATTGTGAGTCTTTAACCTTCTCAATATAATAGAAATCAAGAGTACGGAATAGTATAGCAATTGAATACCAAACTCTTGGTGGGGTAATGAGATTAAGTATTTCAGTAGTGAAAATGTTAGGAATATCATGTAGCAGTGTGATGAGGAATTATCTTTAAAAAACGGAACAATAAACTTTCTAGTCTTTAATTTCTTAATCTGAACAATGAGAAACAAATCAGATGACCTTTCAGATTGAAAATTTTTGAATAAAGTCAACTAAAAAAGAACAAAACGTATAAAGCTACATTGTAGGTAAAAGAAAGACAAGCAGGCCAATGAAACAGATCAGAGAATCCAGAAATAGAGTTTAGACATACATATATAGTAAGTCTTTGCATACAGACGTGCAAAAGTAATTCAACGAATGAAGGATGTTCCTTCAGCAAATGATGCTGGAGCAATTGGACATTTATAGGCTGAAAATGAACTTTGATCCCTGCCCTGCACCATTTATAAAAATTAACGCAAATGAATCATAGACCTAAACTTGTAGAAGATGACATAGGAGAAAAATCTTTGTGACCTGGGATTACACAGAGATTTCATAGATAATATCATTATAAGCATGTTCCATAAAAGAAGTTAATAATTGAGTTTCATCAGAATTAAAAACTTACACTCTTTGAAATATACTGTTTAGGAAAATGAAAAGACGAGTTTGACTGAGTGAAAATTTTTGCAAAACACATATCTGTTAAAGGATTTGAGTCTAGAACATATAAATAAATAACTCTTACAATGTAATAAGACAAATTGAATAGAAAATTGACAAAAGACTTAAAAAGACCTTTCACCAAAGCAGTGATATGGATGCTGAGTAAGATTTGTAAAGTGCTCAATGTCCTTGGTCCTTGGGAAAGTATACCAAAAGAAATGAAAACGTAAATTTACTTTAAGACTGTAGTTAGCTATATAAGATTAGTGGCCTTATTTATAACAGGGTATTAAACACTTGGAATGGATAAACAAATTGTGGCATATTCATACAATGGAGTGCTACTCAGCAATTTAAATGAATAAATGCTAATAGGTACAACAATATGGATGAGTTCTAAGAGGCATTATTCTGAATGAAACAAGTCAGACAAAAAAGGCTATAGACTGTATAAGTCCATTTGTATCACATTCTGGGAAAGGAATTAAAATCAGGTCAATGGTTGCCAGGGGTTAAGGATAAAAAAAAATCCCTTTTTCTTAAAGCAAAACGAAACAAAACTATGAAATTCTGGTATTCCCAAGGATGGATATTTATTATATAGAGAAGGTAAGAAGGTCAGATAGTGGATAGTGTTGAGACAG
The DNA here is from genome assembly GCA_026230045.1 of Corynorhinus townsendii. NCBI lineage: Eukaryota > Metazoa > Chordata > Mammalia > Chiroptera > Vespertilionidae > Corynorhinus > Corynorhinus townsendii. Next base: position 89,909,549 of record JAPDVU010000003.1, read on the forward strand.
AGATGGTGTAGTGCAATGAGTGCTCGCTTCACTGAAAGTAGTTTTGCTGCTGCTGATGGTTAACTGATTCTGTAGATACTATGCCAGGTACCATGCTGATTACTTAAGAGCATCCTCACTGTTAATTTTCATTGTGACTCTATGATTAGACACTATTAATAACATCCTCACTTTAGCAGAAACTGAGGTTTGATTAGATTTAACCAAGTCACCCACAGTTACACTTCTAGAGTATGTATGCAAACTGTTGAACCAAAATCCATGCTCTTCATGTCAATAATAGAGTGTAAGTCCTGGAAAGACAGTTTGTTTTTGTTTCTGTGAGTTTCATCACTGTGTGCCCAAAGTCATAACTATGATAGTTGCATAATGAATATTTCTTTTTATTTTATTTATTTCTTTTTATTTTTTTAGAGGTGTTTTTTGTTGTTTTTTTTTTTAAATTTCTTTATTGATTAAGGTGTTACATATGTGTCCTTATTCCTCCATTACCTGTCCCCCCCCCCCCCCCTCATGCCCTCACACCCCTGTTGTCTGTGTCCATTGGTTAGGCTTATATGCATGCATATAAGTACTTCGGTTGATCTCTCTCCCTTACTCCCACCCTCCCCTACCTTTCCTCTGAAGTTTGATGGTTTGATCTGAAATAAGCCAGTCAGAGAAAGCTAAATATCACATGGTCTCACTCATTTATGGAATATAATGAACAACATAAACTGTTGAACAAAAATAGATCCAGAGACAGAGAATATTTCTTTTTAAAAATATGTTTTTATTGATTTCAGAGAAGGAGAGGGAGAGAGAGATAGAAACATCAATGATGAGAGAGAATCATTGATTGGCTGCCTCTGCACTCCCCACACTAAGATTGAGCCCACAACCCAGGCATGTGCCTGGGCCAGGAATTGAACTGTGACCTCCTGGTTCATAGGTCCATGCTCAACCACTGAGCCAACCTGGTTGGGCCATAATGAATATTTCTTGAAAAATCATTAGATATCTAAAGTTTTGGAAGATATAAAAAAACAAATTAGAAGGTGCAAAGAAACATATATGAAGGTAAAGATATGATTTTTAAATGATTGTGAATTTGGTGGTTATACTGATGATTTTTGTTTAGGCATTTACTGTATCAAATGACTGTTAAATTGTTATTGGTGTGTCCTAATAAAATCTGCTCTTTTAAAAAGTGAGAAAAATGATTATAGAGTAGGATTTGTAGTTGATTCTAATCTTCATGACTTTGTATATTCTTTCCTTCTCACAAATCTTGGTGGCATCCAGGTATAACATCAAAGTGGATGTTACTGGTAATAATCAAAATGCAAGCAAGCTTTTTTCATATTTTATGTATTTTTACATATAAAATTTTATATAATTAATTAAATATATAACATATGTATACACACAATCTTGAGGACTTTAATCGAGAAATTTTACTTCCAGGAACTTTCCTAGTTGGAAACTGGTCATTTTCTTTGCATAGGTACACAAAAATATTTGCAGGTGAATGAGTCATCCAATTTTATAATGTTGATAATCCCATAATCTAGTTCCCTCTAAAGAACTAAGTCAAATAGATGATTAAAATATTATTTAATAGAAACAAGTTTAGAAGAAATATTTAGTTTTCTTCCCTAGGTATATGAAGAAGAAAAGGCATTTTATCTAAATACAGAGTTAATTGGAATGTGACTAGAACAACAGCAGGAGCAAAATTTTATAAATTATCTGATATAAAGTTCATACATTTTGCTCATTGGAAAATTCCTCAGGCCCTTAAAAATCAGAACCTATTTATATGACATTTCATTTAAGCATTTTATTATTTCAAATGAATTCGTGTTGAATTGTATTGGCTATATCCCAATAAAATTTGCTGTTAAAAAATGAATAAAGAACATATTCTATTTTTACAGCTTTAGTTACTTCATTTCCCAACTTTTAAAATAATTTAAAAAAAGATTGAAGTTGTTGACAACTGACACATTGGGAGCAGTTAGGTTCAACAGGCCTTACAGCAAAGAAGCAAATAAAAAACAACATAAGAACTAAGCATAAAAATTTAAAAAGCCTGGTATTTGGGAAGTTATTTACTATAGAGACAAACCACCTTTTACATTTCAGTAGTTACTGAGAAATTGACCATCTATATATATAAAAGCCTAATATGCAGATTGTCCCCAAGGGAGTTCGACCAGGGGACTGATCGCTTGCTATGACGTGCACTGACCGCCAGGGGGTGGCACAGAACAAAGGAAGGCCCCGGCTGGTGGCCAGCACCTGGGGAACGGAGGCCCCGGCCAGCAGACAGAAGGAAGACCCCGGCTGGCAGCCGGAAGGCCCCGATTGGCCCTGATCGCCAGCCAGGCCTAGGGAACCTACCCGTGCATGAATTTTGTGCACCGGGCCTCTAGTATTAATATAAGCACATCTGCACCCTATCGCAATCCGGGATCCCTCGGGGGATGTCCTGGCCAAAACCAGCGGTTGGACATCCCTCTTGCAATTGGAGACTCCCTGGCTCTTAACCACTCGCCTGCCTGCCTGATCGCCCCTAATTGCTCACCTGCCTGCCTGCCTGATTGCCCCTGACCACCTCTGCCTGCCTGCCTGATTGCCCCTAACCACTCACCTGCCTGCCTGATTGCCCCTTACCACTCACCTGCCTGCCTGATTGCTCCTAACTGCCTCTCCCTCTGCCTCTGCCTTGGCCCCCACTGCCGCTACTTTGTCCAGAAGGTCGTCTAGAAGGATGTCCGGAATGACATCTGGAAGATTGTTCGGCTGTCTGCTCTAATTAGCATATTACACTTTTATTATTATAGATAATATACTTTTAGTCATTATTAAGCAACACATGTATACTTTGTATAATCAGTTTCAGAAATAGTAAGTGTAATTTCAAAATCTAATTTATTGAGGTATAATTTACAAATATTAAAATTAACCAGTTTTAAGTGAACAGTTCAATAAATTTAAACAAATGTACTTAACCATGTATGTACCACCATTAAGATACAGAAATTTATGATTACTCCAGAAAGTTTTCTCATTCTCCTTTTTAGTTATTCCCTAACACCCTTACTCCTGTCCCCAGGCAGCAACTGATCTACTTTGTGACATTAAGAATTAGTCTTACCTTTTCTAGAATTTCATATGAAAGGATTGTACCCATACTCAATGTACAATATAAATTCATTTGCATCTGCTTATTTTTCTCAGTGTAATAATTTTGAGATTTGTCTATTGAGATTTGTTGTGTTTATTAGTACTTTTCTTTTTAATATTGACTAATTCCATTGTGTGGACATACTATAATTTATCTGTTCACCTGTTTCTGGAAATTGAGTTGTTTCCAGTTTTTTGTTTTTATGAATGAAGTTGCTGTTAATATTTTATACAAAGTTTTCATTTCTCTTGTGTATAAATATCTAGGAGTAGAATTGCTAAGTGTTATGGGAAATACATACTTAACTTTATAAGGACTTGCCAAATGTGTTTCCCAAAATGGTTGTGTCATTTTACATGTTCGCTAGCAATATCTGAATGTTCCATTGCCAAATATCCCCATCAACCCTTGATATTGTTGGTCTTTTTTTAAAAAAATGTTTTTATTGATTTTTAGGGAGAGAGAAAGGGAGAGGGATAGAGAGATAGAAACATCGATGTGAAACATCAATTGGCTTCATCCTGCACTCCCCTTACTAGGGATGGAGCCTGCAACACGGGCGTGTGCCCTGACTGGACACCGAACCTCTTGGTTCATGGGTCAATGCTCAACCACTGAATCACATCAGCAGTGATATTGTCAGTTTTTTTTATTTAAACATTCTAGTTGGTGTATAGTTGTAATATTAGTTTTAAGACATTATTTCCAAAGTAGATAAAATTAATGAAAAGTTTAAAATCAAATACTGTAAGGTTTTTATTGTGCATAAATTCGATGGTCTAGAACAATTCTTTTCCTAAAGCTTTTATATAATTGAGATTTCAAAACAATGAAAATTGCATCACATTCTTTTCAGCCTTATTGTAATCTCCAATTAAGACCAAGCAAATAGTTCTTTAATAGAACATCAGGTAATTTGATATTCCTTTTGTTTTCAATTTAATCCAAATTTTACCAACAAAACTGAACTTATGTAGACAATGATATACATTTTTAGGGAAAAAAGTGTGTATTCTAATAATGAAAAACATTCCGATAATGAAAGCCATCACTAATTGAATACTAATTATATGCCAGACATTATGCTAAGACATTCATTTCATTTAATTCTTACAAAGTAAGGTATGCATTATAATTCTCATTTTGTAAGAAAGCAAGTATGGATTAGAGATACGAATTTCACAAAGTTAAAATACACATAAATCATTAGATTGCTAAAATAATGAGTGAATTAAAGCAAAAAGAGGACAATCAAATTACAAAGTGGGTTTTATTTATTTTTAAAATATATTTTTATTGATTTTAGAGAGGAAGGGAGAGGGAGAGATAGAAATATCAATGAGAGAATCATTGACTGACTGCCTTCCGCATGCCCCCTACTGGGGATCAAGCCTGCAACCCATCCACATGCCCTTGACTGGAATTGAACCTGGGACCCGAATTGAACCCAGGACCCTTCAGTCTGCAGGCCAATGCTCTATCCATTGAGCAAAACCAGCTAGGGCATGGGCTTATTTTCTAAATAATTTATTTTTAAAATTTCTGAACTCTGAAATTTTTTAACTTGCTTTGATGACATTGGATTATTGAAAAACGAACTTGAAAGAACTGACTGACCCCTGAATTTTCCACAGTAAGTTGGAACTTAACTTTTTAAAAAATTTCTCTGTTATTTCTTTTTTCTTACAATATAAAATGTGCTTGTTATTAGTGTAGAATTTAATGCTCTCAACTATATGCCATCATAACGGTTTAAATACTATTTTGTTATGTTGAATAAAAAATTACATATAACACAAATTTAATACAGTATTCAGTTGTGAATGATTTAATGAAATATTTGAATTTTTTCTTTTTGTTTGTTTTCAGGAAAGTTATATTCAGAATAAAAAGGAACTATGGGGCATCTGTATTTTTATTGCAGCAGTTGACCTAGATGAGATGCCATTTACTTTTACTGAGCTTCAGAAAAACATAGAAACCAGGTAAAAAATTTTCAACAATGTCACCTCTACTATTAAAGAAAATTACCTCTGAACTTTTTTCTTAATAAGCGCTAGTAAATGAAACATAAAGGACTTAGGTCAATTAGTGAACTATCATTCTCTCATGGAGCCCTTCGTGAAAGTGTATTTATGCTGCACTTTCTTAAAAATGTATCAGTTTGTGTCCTGGCAAAATTATCATCAGGTCTCTCACTGTCTTTAAATTTTCTTAATTGTAGCTGTTGGATAAAGCCATCTAAAACTAAGTAAAACTGGTGTTTTATTTAAATGAGATACATTAAATTGTTTCTTTTGGTAATACTTTTTTCTTATTATCTCTATATAAAATGTGGAAACATAGGGCTGGTATAATCATATTTAATCTATTGCAGTGATTTTCAACGTGTGCCACAAGGATTTTTAAAACATGCAATACATGACTACTAGTATTTAGTCAGGGGCATTGACCTCTTTTGCCTTAAATTGTCAAGTAAAGTGAATGAATCATAATTATACCTACTTTTTTGTCTGATCAGCAAAAAACATATTTTTTGGTGTGCCACAGAATTTTAGTAATTAGTTTATGTGTGATGAAAAAGGTTGAAAATTGCTGACCTAGTGAATTAGAATTGGTTTCCCTCTTAGAGCTTTCAGTTTAACTTCATTAAATAAAATTGCTAAATCAAAGTAGTTTTATGTAGCTTAAAAGTAATAAAAATATGTAACTAAATTTTCATATTTTTTTTTCCATTCAGCAAATGATTTAGCGGCTTCAAAAGATTAGAAATAATATGGATGTTTGGATTAACATTAACTGGATATAAATCTGGGCTCTGTTTTTTATAAGCTATATTACTTGGAGCAGACTTCTGAGCCTTTAGTCTCAAGTTCCTCATCTGTGAAGTGAAAATTATTAGCTACTTCAGAGAATTACGAGAATTAAATAACTTATGATGAATAGAGATGTAAATACAGTAAAAACTCGATATAATGGGCTAATTTGGGCAAGGGGGTAAGCCCCAAAGTCAGTTATATAATAAAGTAGGTTTATTATATAACTAAATGCATATGTTAAATTGACAAATTAGTTTACCTGTTTTTACTTATGTAGACACGTTTTGTGTAATTAAAATTAAGTATGTATGAAAAGTTTTCTATATATATCACTGTAATTTTAAATTTATACTCAATAGGTTCAGTAAATGCATGCACTCATGAGTCACATGAATAAACAAAGGCACAAGGCTGGGGCTTGGCTTAGTGCATGTGGGAACATTGCCCTAACTTGTTAAAACTGCTTCAGAAAGTCACGCCATTTGACAATAGAACCAGTTACCTACTTCACATGATGTGGTGTGATCACATGCTAATCATTCCCAAATATTGCTTACAAGCCCCAACTTGGATTTAAATATGTAGACTATAGTTGTAGATATATACTACTAGAGGCCCAGTGCGCAAAATTGCGCGAGACCCAGATCCGCTGCACCAGCAGGACCCCAGACCCACTGTGCGTGAGCAGGGAGCCCCTCCGTGCCCCGTGAGCTCCTCTGCACTGCGCAAGCCCCGCCTCGCCGTGTGTGAGCCGTGAGCCCCACCCCGCCACCGCAAGCGGCTGGTGGGCCCGGGGGAGGGACTGAGAGGTGCTCCCTGTACCTCCTGGTGACCCGTCATTTGGTCGTTGTGGCTTTACGGCCACTGGCCTTTTATAATGTAGATTTATTTATGTTGGCGGAATTACCATAGTGTTTTTTCCAACATATGGCCTATTAGCTAAAATGTTAATTTAATTATAAGCACATCTTGGCTAAAAGCATTTTAAAATTAACTGGAGTGTTAATTTTCACATGTAGCATATGGACCAGAAATTTTGTTTGTTAAGTCTGAAATGTGTTAAATCAAGGTCTGCAAAATTGAGGGCTTACTGTAGTTCATAGTCAATACCTGTAACATCTTAGGCACTGATGGGGTCTTAATCTCTTTTTCTGTAGCCCTGTCTCCCCATTACCTGCCACTCCCCACCCCCCCCAAAAAAAGGAAAAAAAGAAAACTTGAACAACTACTAGGTAATATAATACTATGCTAGGTTCTAATGATATAAAGGTGCGAAATAATCTCTGACCTCAAGAAACTCAATTTGTGGGGAAGATAAAAGTAAGCAGATGATTGCAATGCAGTATTATATTCATAGACTATTAAATAAATATGACAGAGCAAGGCTATTACATCTTTTATCTATAAAATGAAATCATTTTCCTGGCAAAGCTTTTCCTAAACCCGTTTTCTTGAGTATTCACAGAGCAACCTGATTTATAACTTGGGCATGTCATAAATATAGTAATGTATTGGTTACACTTTTTTCTTATGCAACTTTCACTGTTCTGGTAACTATCCAGGAGTGTTATCTGGACAATTGCATCTTAAATGTGCTCTGGTGAAGGACTAGTTGTTTTTTATTTCCAATATATCACAGACTGGATATTTTTTTAAAAATGTAGAATAAAAAAAAAAAGAAACAAAATCATAGTAGACATAGGACTAAACTTTTTATTATAAGATTCAGCAGGTATAAAATTAGTGTAAAATTGCCATAACATGACTGGTAACAAACATTTCACAGACCAGTATCTACTCATGGAGCATTGGTCTAGAACAGGGTCGGCAAACTGGCTCGCGAGACGCAGTTTGCCGCTCTGTTGACTAATGAGTTTGCCGACCACTGGTCTAGAATATGTAGTTATCAACAAATCTGTGTGTCTTAATTATGGCTTTTTATGCCGGCCTGCCAACCTGCCTGCCTATCTACCCTGCCTCTTTTTTCCTTCAGAGGAGGGCCATAGAAGGAATAGGCAGTCACATAAGTTAACCCTAGAAAAAGAAGGCTTTTGTATTCACAGTTCACAGTTTTCATGGTGCTCCATGGATAGGTAATGCCATATATCTCATTAAAACCGAAACTGAGTAGTTCTTGAATAAATGCTATTCAAAGGTTGATTTCTTTTTTTCCTGGATGTATCTACACATTTGCTCCACTCTCTTTTCTAAGTAACAATGTGGTCATCTACTCCATATCATTTCTCCCCTCCTTTATTGGATTTTCCACATTTTGTGTCATGGCTGTCCTAATCCCTTCTATATCAAAGGAACTTTTAATAACCTTATTTTTGGGCTTTGTGCCCTTTGCTGATAGCTGAAATTTATATTTTTCCAGTTCTCAAGATAACTGTCTGAGTACCCCAGCCCATTTTTTGGAATGAAACTTGTAACTTTAGTTGCTGGACAGCCTATGAATGGGTCTAGTGGCTACTCTGGAGGGCAGTCCAGGAATGGGAAGTCAGTTGGAACAGGAGAGGAGAGTACCCATGTGGGGGAGCTTTGGAGATGCAAGATGGTTACATATAGGGAGATTGAGTCAATAAATTAAAGATAAATGGATTCTAGGCTTTCTCACTGTCAATGAAGAGTTATAAGCATGAAATGAAACAATTGAGTTTATGTTGGAATTGGATAAATAAATGTGAACTTACAGTTTTAAAAACATATAGGTAGATAATAGAAATAAATATATATTTATGTATGTCTTTTATTATCCTTTTTTATATTCTTAATGATAAATAGGTGTAGGCATAGGTATATAGATATAAGGATGTAGGTTGAAGACTAGTGGATTATTTTTCTCTTCAAATTCTAGGAAAATAAAAAAGTAATTCCTTCCAAAGGATATCATAGTGATTTGATATAGAGTTAATAATATTTTGAAATGTCTATGCTTTGAAAATGAAATAAAATAAATTTTTAAAATTGTGATTCACTTTTTTCTATTCTTTCCTTTGTAGTGTCTATAAATTTTTTTACTTACTAAAAGAAATTGATACCAGTACCAAAGTTGATAATGCTATGTCAAGACTGTTGAAGAAGTATAATGTATTGTGTGCACTCTACAGCAAATTAGAAAGGTAAAGTAAAAATTTTATTAGGATTATACCCTGTTTTTTAATATCATTTTTCATGGTTAGATTCCATCTGGGAACTGTTACATATTTAGTAAAGTTAGTAGGTATCTTTTTAAAAATATATTTTTATTGATTTCAGAGAGGAAGGGAGAAGGAGAGAAAAATAGAAGCATCAATGATGAGAATCATTGATTGGCCTTCTCCTGCAGGCCCTTTACTGGGATCGAGCTCAAAACATGGACATGTGCCCTGACCAGGAATCGAACTGTGACCTCCTGGTTCATAGGTCAGTGCTCAACTACTGAGCCATACCGGTCAGGCAAAGTTATTAGGTATTACCCCTTAGACTTGTTCCCTTTGCTATAAATTTTCTTATTCTTCACTTTTTAATTTATCCAATTATATGCATTCTGAATGTTTCCTCCAAAATTAATTGTTTTTCTATATTTTCATGTTTCCATTTGTTTTACCAAACTTTAAGCTTAGATTCCACTTTAGCCTTCTCTGTGAAAAGACTTATAGTTTTGAGTGGAAGAGTGACCTAAATTTAAACTTCTTTTTAATGATGTTATTTAATTTAGAAAGAGAAAACATATTGGTGATGGAAGGTATATGTAATGTATACTACCAAGCCATGATTGTATTCCCAATGGTGGTTTAGAAGACTTTTTGTTCAACTAGGAAAAAGATGAAATTTAGATAAACTTAGGTTAAGTTTTTAATATACTAGTACTTTTCATCCAAGTCTGCACTCCTAGTATTACAGTCCTTAATTCGGCATGTGCCTATTACTATGTTGATTTTGGGGCTCATTTTATTTGGGTAAAAGAATATGAAAGTTAATGTTTTAGCTAAATAAGCAGTTGTAAGAGGAGAAGGGAAAAAAGATGTGTCCTTATTAAGGGAGAGAATGAGTATGGAGATAAGAGTTGAAAAGAAACATCTTCTCAAAAGGATGTTTCTATTTTTCCTTTTCTTTTTTGGTTGGTATGTCAGCCCAACGTCAGAGGTGTGATGGTGAATGAGAAAAGTGGAAGGAAAACTGAAAGACTGGCCTAGGGCTTTTTAGAAAATCCTCACCTAAGGATATTTTTTCCATTGATTTTCAGAAGGGGGTGGAAGGGAGAAGCAGGGGGGAGGGGAGAGAGAGAGAGAGAGAGAGAGAGAGAAATATCTATGTGAGAGAGAGACATCAATTGGTTGCCTCCTGCATGAGGGGCCGGGGCTTGAACCTGCAACCAAGGTATGTGCCCTTGACCTGGAATCAAACCCGAGACCTTTTGGTCTGCAGGCTGATGCTATAACCACTGAGCAAAACTGGCTAGGATGGCCTAGGGCTTTTTGAAGAAATTTTTCTTGTTCCTGGTTTTTAATTGTAATATGGTAGCATTGGTCATCATTATTTTCTTTTATCTTTCTAGAGTAGAAACTCTTTGCACAGGAAAAAAGGGAAAAAATAAAAATGTTGTTTAATTCTTAAAAAATAACTCATTTGCCTAAGGCAGTGGTTGGCAAACTCATTAGTCAACAGAGTGGCAAACCGTGGCTTGCAAGCCACATGTGGCTCACAAGCTGCGGTTTGCCATCCACTGGCCTAAGGAATGTGAATTGTCGAATACTTGGAAAACACAGAAGGGCATAAATAAGAAAATATGAATGACCCAAACCTTTAACACTGGAGATAATATTTCTTTCCTTTGGATATTGTTTTACATAGAGTAGATCATATTGTATATCTGATTTTTGTCTTGGCTTTTTTTAACCTAATAGGAACTTTCTAAATGCTTTTCTGTCCCTTAAATTTGTTTACAAACTTTTATCTCATATCTTGGAGCTTATCCTAAGAATATCATCCTAAATACAAGAAAGCTTTATAGATTTTTATCACAATACTAGTGGCCCAATGCACGAAATTTGTGCACGGTGGGGGGGTGGGGGTGTCCCTTAGCCTAGCCTGCACCCTTACCAATCTGGGACCCCTCAGGGGATGGGATCAGGCTTAAACCGACAGTTGGACATTCCTCTCACAATCCAGGACCACTGGCTCCTAACCACTCACCTGCCTGCCTGCCTGATCGCCCCTAACCACTCTGCCTGTCAGCCTAATCACCCCCAACTGCCAACCTGGTTGCCCCAACGCCCCCCGCCCCCCGCTGGCCTGATCACCCCCAACTGCCCCCCTGCCAGCCTGATCGCCCCCAACTGCCCACAGGTATCCTCGCAGGTAGCAGGTGCTGATTAGGGGAGGAGAGCATGATTATTTCCTGGGACTGTAGCTATGGAAGCTTTGCAGAGGCTTTTGCAGGCCTTGGAGGGGCAGGCTCTGGCCAGCAGCCCTGTAGTGGTGGTTGTCCCTGGAGGCACTGGTGGGGGGCAGGGAGTTAGGGGAGGTTTTAGGGGGGTGGCAAGGCCTAAGGGGGAGTAACTGTCAAACCTTCCTGCTTGGCGCCATTCTTTAAATTGTACATGGCTGTTTCGCAGCTATACCTGCTCAGGGCAGGCCTCCAATCTCCTGAAGCGGGGTGGGGGCTGGGCCAGGGCGGAGCCAGGCGAGCTAGGAGGAGGGTGGGTTTAACCACACCCCCATCGAGGTTCAGCGTGCTTCAGCTGCAGAGACCTGCTGCTGTGGGGAGGGGGGGGGGGCAGGGGAAAGGGTCTGACCTTGGGAAGCCGCTCAGTCCTGCCTCCACCCGGGTCTGGAGTTGTAGGGAAAAGTGTGCTTGGGCCCAGCAGAGGGGGCCCAGCAGAGGGGGCCCAGCAGGCCAAGGGCCCCGGGTGCCTCAGGGGCGCTGACTGGTGGTTGCCGGCATGCTATTGTTATGGGTGCCCCTGGCGGGGGTGGCGGGGGAAGAGATCGGGAGTCAGAGATGTGGGTTGCAGCTACCCCTGAGGCTGGGTCTTCTCCCCATCTGGTCAGCCTTCCCGTTTCCCCAGGGGTGCGGGGGCTTGGGTAGGGTGTCCCGTCCGTCCCCCCAGGGGTGCAGGGGGATTGGAAGAGCTCCCCGTGTACATTTCCTCTTCTTTGCAGTCCTGGCTCTTGTCAAATGCTTTCTTCAGACCCCCGGGAACTTGGCTCCCGGCTGCCCTCCTCCTGCTGTGCATGCATCAATATGCAAATTGGTCATTACTGGGACACCTTAACGACAATTAGCATATTACCTCTTTATATGTATAGATTATTTATACCACTGAAAAATTTGCAACAACCTATTGATGCACAACTGAAATAAACAATAAAATATTAGAAATATAATCTAAGTATATTATATTATAAATATAAATTAAGATTTGATGAGGATTAATGTCAATGTGGAAAAAATTCTTCTAATGTTAAATAAATAAAGTAGGATCTATAATAATAAAAGTTTAGTATGCTACTTAGACCGGACATCATTCCAGACATCCTTCTGGACGAAGCCGGGGCTGGAGGGAAGTCCGGGTCCTGGGTGCTTGTCGGTGGCCTGGGTCCCTGGTGCCAGAGGGAAGTCGGTGCCGGCAGCCGGGGGAAGGAAGGCCTACTCTTGCACTAATTTCATGCATCAGGCTTCTAGTATACTGTAACTGCAAAAGGAAGAAACCCAGACACTAATGCATTGAATAAAATGACAAGAAAGAAGTGTACCAAAATGTTAATTGAGGCTTTGTTTAAGTAACTTACATATGTGTTTCCTGTATAAAAAAAATTAAGCAAAAACTCTCAATGCTAATATTTAAGAAAAATCTATTCTGTAAAGACTGGTACATCAAAATCTGGTACCAGAAATAATCATCAAACTCTTTCTAGATATAGAATTTTAGTGAGAATGATTTGAAGCACAGTTCTATTTTATTTGTGTCCTGCTGTAATCATTTTAACTGGATATTTGTAGGTTTTGCTCTGCTTTATGAGATTAGAAATCTTCTTGGATATTTGTTTGTGTTTGCCTTTTTCCTTCACCTCCTAGTGATGTGTTATACTTATGATTCTCTTAGAAACTAAGGGAGAGTTAGAATAGAAAGTTAAAAAATGTAGTATGGTTCTGACATTTCTGAAGTTTTTAGGTTCTTCCTACCTCCCAGTCCCTTTAGGCCAGTGTAAACCCTCATTATTTCAGGTTAGTAAATAGGACACAAGGTCAGAGTTCACAAAGAATTTTCTTTAAAGTAGTAGTCTGGTTTGATGCCCTACCAAAAATGGGAGGCCCCACTAGAGCTTAATGTTGAAGAGAATGTAATTTTTTGAGTCAGACAGATTTGGATTCTAATTTGGACTCCAACATATATTGTGTGATCTTGGACACGTGAATTATCTAACTTTACTGGTTTTCTAATGTGTCAATTGAGTTCATAATACTGCCTATTCTGTTAAGGTTTTATATCTATATCTATCTATATCTATATCATCTATATCTATATCTATTTTTTATTTTAGAGAGAGGGGAAGTGGGGGGATGCAGAGAGAGAGAGAGACAGGGAGAGAGAGACATTGATTTGTTCCACTTATTGATGCATTCATTGGTTGTTTCTTGCATGTGCCCTGACCAGGGATCGAACCTGCAACCTTGGTGTATTGGGACAGTGCTTTAACCAACTGAACAGCCCAGCCAGGGACTGTTAGGTTTTTTAAATGTATTAAATGAGGTAATGCAAAGACTAGCGGTCACCAACCGGTGGTTCACGGACCACTGGTGGTCTATGAGGTCCGAAAGGTTGGCAACCACTGGCATAGACAATGTTGAGGCCAGTGGCTGGCGTAAACATAGTAACCTTTTCCATGAATCTTAGTTCTTTTAAACAAAATTCTGGCCAAATTTCTGAAAATCTGCATACCATATGTCCCCCACCCCCCGCCCTTTAAAGAATCACAATTGACATTGGCAACCCAAGTTTCTTAGAAGTCCTGTATAATAAAATTTGTTGAATCTGTAGAGTTAGGTCTTTTCTAAATTTATTAGGTTACTAATATATGTTTATATGTATTAAACATCAATTAAAATATTCTGGAACTAGTGTTTTGTGGAATATACTTTAAGAAATTTTAGGCTATCAGCTGTTTTATTGCAAATAACTTAAGAAACTATAATAAGCATTAAGTGACTCTTAGTACCTGGCTATATGTTAGGTGCTGGGGATACAAAATCATATGACACTGTGATCATCAAGAAGCTTACAGAAGGGGGGAAAATAGTGGCTGAATAGGCAGACACGTCCCAAGCCTTATCCCAGAGCAGAGAGAAGTAGCATCTAAATCAAATAACGTACACCTGGAATTGGCTAAGTAGACACCTGGCTGGTGAGACAGTTTGCAGCCAGGAAGGGCAGAGGATACCTGGAGAACAGTAGGATTGGGGATCTGGGCTGGAGAGAGTCATGAGACCGCCAAGCAGAGAGGGTCAAAAGGAAGCTGCATGGCACCAAGTCTGTGTCCCTTGGGGACAAGTGTAACATTCAAGTGTAGAAAGGAAGTCCACAGGGCTGCTGGTGTCAGGGGATTCTAGATCTAAGTCCACAATCACGAGAGGCTGGGCCCAGAGGGTTGGCCTGAAGAACTGCCCAAGCCCTGCGGTGTCAGGGAGAGAGAAACTAGCATTTGCGCAGTTGTTTTGCCTGGTTGCTCTTTGCTTTTATTCGCTAAACCCAGTTCATAGGACCTTTCAAATACACTCACTCACTCATGGCTGAGGTGCAGGTGGAGGTGCAGACTTGTGGAGTCTGGGGAGAGGCTGTGAAGGCAAGCGGGTTGGGGAGAGTTGACCAGGAGTAACACTGGGACATTCCTGACTTCTCTGGACGTAAGCAGCCATTTTTCTCTTGAAGAACCAGCCCCTCCAAGCAGCCTCAAGGCAGTTAATACAGCCACACCCAGACTACACCCAGAGCAGTACAACAATGGGCAGATACGGTAAAGCAGTGGATGGCTTGGAACTTCAACATGGTGCTGACTACCTAATAGGAAACTGAGAATTGGTAGAGAGAACAGAAGAGTGGGATATTAAACCAGCCCCCATGGAGCATTAAAACTCTGCTGAAACAAATGACACTTCACATTTTTTTTTTAATCTTTTATTAAAATTTTTTTTCTTTATTTTGTTTTTTTCTGCATTATTTTTTCTTCATTCTATTTTTATTTTATTTTACCTCATTTTTTTTTATTACTTTTCCTTTTTAAAATTTTTTTTCTTCTTATCCTCTCATTCTCTTTCTACCTCCTCTATACTGAACCAATATAGTGAATATCATTTTTGCTCTCTTTTCTCTTTCCTACTTCTCTTTTTTCTGGTGGTCACTTATATTGGGGTTATTGCTGTTGTGAGTACATTCGTGTGTTTTTTCCCATTGTGTTGTGTCTTGTCAAGTTAGAAATGCTTGCACTAAGCAATCACTGGTTTGATTTCTGGTCAGGGCACATGCCTGGATTGCAGGCTCAATCCCCAGTAGGGTGTGTGCAGGAGACGGCCGATAAATGTTTCTCATCATTGTTTCTAAATTTCCCCTTTCCCTTCCTCTCTAAAAATAAAATAAAAATAAAATCAATAAAAACATATTTTAAAAAGAAGCATACAGTAAATAAATATATTTTGTAATAAAAATGTGTAATAATCAATGCATGTGATGCTCTGTTGTAGAGGATTATAAGAAGTAGAAATTATATAATGAGCAAAATATTGTATATGTTGAAGGTGATTATGGGGTGCTTTTGATCAGGAAAAACATATAGAAGGCAATATCTGAATAGGGTTTAAAGGATAAACAGAAACTCACCAAACAAAATGTGTAGGAACTGGGACTGAGCATCCTAGGCAGTGATTAGTATGTGTACAAAGCCAAAGCAGTACCATAATGTATTTTAATATTTCTAGAGGCTGAAAGGTAGGAAGGGATCAGATTGATAGTGAATTAGACTTTCTCCTGCAGATGATGGAGAGTCATTGAGTTTAAGCAAGGGAGTAATATAGTCATATTTGGCCTTATGAGGTTCACTGACGATTAATATAGTCATATTTGGGCTTATAAGGTCACTCAGGTCTTTCTAAAAGGGATTATAATTTTTATTTACTGGTTGCATGAGATAATCCAGTGTTTACTGGCCTTGAAGTGGATTGGCAGGGTTTTAAAATTTTATTTGTACTGTTTTCTGAAGAGCAGTTGGGAAGTTTAACTGTGATATCAAAACTTATTTATTTAAGGTTATACTTTATGTACATACTAGAGGTCTGGTGCATGAAAATCGTACATGGGTAGGGTTCCTAGCCTGGCCAACGATCAAAGATGATCTGGGCCTTCCTGCTGCTGGCTGCCAGCCGGGGCTTTCCTTCATTACACATCACCTCCTGTTGGTCAGCACACGTCATAGCGAGCAATCGAACTCCCGGTCTCTCGGTCAAATTCCCGAGGGGACAATTTGCATATTAGACTTTTATATATATAGATTTGGCAACAGGCTGTAGTGATTATAACTTTAGAAAAGCTGAACAGATCCAGTTATGAATATTAATTTTTTCTTTTACAACTGTGTGGGCTAGGGAAAAATACTTAACTTTTCTAAACCTCAATTTCAATCTGTAAAATATAGCTAATAATGCTTTCTTTTTAGGGTAATAAAGAATTAACTAAGATAGTGTTACTGGTTATCTTGTTTCCTAGAATATGTTAAGGGCTTTATAAACAGTAGTTTTTTAAAGCTATTTTTAGCTATGTTAGTGCTGTCCCATAGAAATACAGTGCAAGGGCCCTAACTGGTTTGGCTCAGTGGATAGAGTATCGTCCTGCAGACCAAAAGGTCACTGGTTTGATTCTGGTTAAGGGTTGTGGGCTCAATACCCAGTTGGGGGCATGCATGAGGCAGCTGATCAATGATTCTCTCTCACATCATTGATGTTTCTAACTCTCTCCCCCTCTCCCTTCCTCTCTGAAATCAATAAAAATATAAAAAAATAATAAAATATATAAAAATGTACTTAAAAAAAGAAATACAGTGCTAGGCATGCATTTTAAATGTTCTAATAGCTACATGACAAAAAAGCAAATGGGAACAAGTGCTTTAATTTTAACATTTTATTTAACCCATATATCTTAAAATGTCTAATTTCAGCATGTATCATTCACACAAAAAATGTACACAAAAGTTCATAGCATTATTCACAATAGCTAAAAAGTGAAAACAACCCAAATGTCTTACCAACTAATGAATGGATAAACAAAATATGATATATCCATATGATGGAATATTGTTCATTGATAAAAGGGAATAAAATACATGCTACAACATAAATGAACCTCGAAAACATTAAGCTGAGTGAAAAAAGCTAGACACAAAAGGCCATATATTCCATCAGATGAAATGTCTAAATAAACATATCCATAGAGACAGAAAGTAGATTAGTGATTGCCAGGGAGTGGGGAGTAAGGGCTGTTACGTATTGAGTTTCCTTATGGGGTGATAGAAATATTCTGGAATTAGATAGTGGTGATGGTTGTCTAAAAAAGTGAATATAATAAAATTTATTGAATTTATGGACTAAAATAGTGAATTTTATGTTACATGAATTACATTTCATTAAGAAAACACAAAGCCAATATAAAAGTTATTAAAGAGATATTTTATATATTTTTTCTAAGTATTTTTTAATACTTCAGTGTGTAATTTACATTTACAGCACAACTTCATTTGGACTAGTCACAGTTCAGGTGTTCATTATTCATAGGTGCTTGTGACGACCATATTTGATAGCACAGATATATACAGAATGTAATTATCTTCACTATAGAGAATTTTATTCTTAGTTATATTAAGTTACAAAATGATAACTTAGAAAAACAATGCATTTGACATTAAACATTTTTTCTATAATTAAAAAAATTCATTTCTTATTACTGTTTTTTATTATGTTAGTAGTTTTCTGTGTATATATTTTTGATTTATATATTTTTTGTGACTGACTTGTTTCATGTAGCATGTTTTCATGGTTTATCCATGTTGTAGCATGGTTCAGTATTTCATTACTGTTATCTATACTAATAAAAGAATAATATGCTAATTAGACCAGTAGACCTTCCAGACAACCTTCCGGACTTCCTTCTGGACAAAGCCATGATGGTGGGGCCGAGGCAGAGGCAGTTAGGGGAGATCAGACTGGTGGGGGGGGGGCATTTGGGGGTGAGCAGGCTGGCAGTGGGGGCAGTTGGGGGCAAGCAGGCTGGCGGGGGGACAGTTGGGGTGATCAGGCTGGCAGGCATAGTGGTTAAGGGCGATCAGACAGGCAGGTGAGCATTTGGGAGCCAGTGGTCCTGGATTGGGAGAGGGATGTCCGACTGCCCGTTTAGGGTTGGACAACCCCCGAGGGGTCCCAGATTGGAGAGGGTGCATGCTGGGCTGAGGGATATCCCCCTGTGAACAAATTTTGTCTACCGGGCCACTAGTTATGGAATAATATTCCATTGTATAACTACACATTTTATTTATCCTTCCATCAGTTTATAGACACTTGAGTTGTATGTCTTTTAAAGTAGTTGAGAGTATAAAGGAGAACAGTGTTTTCACTAGTATATGGAGTTTGTTATTTTAACTTTCATTTACCATGTCTTTTCATTTGTTCCCATTGATTCAATTTATTATCTAGTGTCATTTGTTTATTTCATTAAAGTTTTGATTCCATCGACCTCCTTTGTGCTGCTATTTTCACATACATTACATTTCTGTATGTTATAGGCCCAACAATCCTATCTAATAAAGAGGGAATATGCTAATTAACCATCACTCCATCAAAAAGATGGCTGCACCCACATCTGAGGCCAAGTTCCCATAAGGAGCCTTAACGAGCAATCAGCAGGGACCTGAGGCTAGCCCTCTCCTGCCCCTGTAGGGCTTGATAGGAGACCTCAGGCCATGTCCCCCACCTGGCAGGGCTTGACAAGGGATCTCAAGGTGCGCTTCCTGTCCTGGTGCTGAGCTAGGGGACCTCAGGCTGCTTCCCCTGCCCCAGCGCCAGACCGGGAGACCTCAGGCCACGCCCCCCACCCTGGCACTGGGCCAGGGGACCTGAGGCTGTGCCCCCTGCCTGGTGGGGCTTGATAAGGGACCTCAGGCCCTGCTCCCACCCAGGGGGGCTTGATGGGGGTCCTCAAGTGCTGGGTTGGGGAAACTCAGGCTGCGTCCCCCGCCCAGCGGGGCTTGACAGGGGACCTGAGGCTGTACCCCCCTGCCAGTGGGGCTTGACGGGGCACCTGAGGCTGTGCCCACCTCCCAGTGTCAGGCTGGGGACCTGAGGCTGCACCCCCCCGCCTGGCAGGGCTTGACAGGGGACCTCAGGCCATGCTCCCCACCCAGCGGGGCTTGACAGGGCATCTCAGGCCATGTCGTCCACCTGGTGGGGCTTGACAGAGGACCTCAAGGCACGGCCCCCACCCTGGTCTGTGCTGGGGGACCTCAGGCCACACCCCCCGTCCTGGCGCTGGGCCAGGGTCCTGAGGCTACATCCCCTGCCCAGCGGGGCTTGACAAGGGTGGGACTGGCTGGGTCTGGATCTAGCCCAATGGGGGGGGCGCCGGCTGGGTCTGGGTCTCACATGATTTTGAGGTACATGTGGGTGGGCGGGGACTTGACTCTGGGTCCCGAGGTGCGCCCCAGACTCTGACAGGAGGAAGGTTTTCATATACATTTTACTAATTTTCTTTCATCTCTGACACTTCTATTATAGAGAAAGGGCAAATAGCAATATTCAATTATTTCCTCTAATTAATCCCCTTTTAATGTGCATGAATTTCGTGCACCGGGCTACTAGTATAATTATATATATATATGTGTGTATATATATTTATATATATATATATATACATATATATATAGTGTTATACAGTTGCCTTTTACTTCAATTAGGAGAAGAAAGGAGAAGAAATATGCAGTCACGTAATATTTTATAGTTGCACTAGAGGCCCGGTGCATGAAACTTGGGCACGGAGGGCAGGGGCGGCATCCCTCAGCCCAGCCTGCACCCTCTTGCAATCTGGGACCCCCTCGGGGGATGTCTGACTACTGGTTTAGGCCTGATTCCTATGGATTCCTAAACTGGCAGTTGGACATCCCACTAGCAATCCGGGACCACCAACTCCTAACCGCTCACCTGCCTGCCTGCCTGATCGCCCCTAACCACCTCTGCCTTGGTCCCCACCACCGTAGCTTCATCTGGAAGGATGTCTGGAATGATGTCCAGAAGGTCATTCGTCTGTCTGATCTAATTAGCATATTATGCTTTTATTGTTATAGATAATTACCTTTACCAGTGCTTTTTATTTTTTCATGTTGATGTGAATTACTATCTTGGGTCACTAGTTTTCAGCTTGAACTTCTTAATTATTTTTTTTGTAAGGTGAATCTACTCTATACATTTCCTGTTGTTTGCCTTTCTATCAATTTCCCTTTTGAGATGTAATTTTGGCAGATATATGATTTCTGTTTGACTGTTTTTTCCTTCAGCACTTTGAATATGTAATCCCACTGTCTTCTGATGGTCATTGTTTCTAATGAGAAGATAGCTGTTAATGTTGGAACATATTTCTTTGGCCTATTTCAAGATTTTCTCTTTGTCTTCCATTGTTTTTACTTTGATATATCTGGGTGTAGATCTTGTTATAGTCATCCTACTTGGAATTCGCTTTTTTTTTTTTTCTTGGATATATAGAATAATGTTTTTCATCAGATTTGGGGAAATTTCAGCCATTACTTCTTTAAATATTATTTCTGCTTCCCCTCACACTCCTCCTCCCCTTCTGGTACTCCCAATACCCTATATATTGGTATATTTTTTTGGTGTCCCATATTTCTGTGACCCTCTTCATATTGTCTTTTTCTCTTTGTTCTTCAAACTACTTAATCTCTTTAATTCTTTTCAAGTTTAGCAATTCTTCTGCCAACTCAGATCTATTGTTGAGTTCCTCTAGTGAATCTCTCATTTAGGTTATTGTACCTTTCAACTCAAATTTCCACTTGGTTATTTTTAAATAACTTATGTCTCTTTATTAGTATTCTCTGTAGGATGGGACATTGTCAGCATATATTTCTTTCTCCTTTAAGCCTGGTTTCCTTTAGTTCTTCAAACATATTTATAAAAGCAGTTTTGAGTCTTTGTTAAGTCTGACACCTAGGTTTTTTAAATGCAGTTTCTGTTACCTGCTTTTTTCCTTATGTAGAATTCACACTTTCGTACTTATTTTTGTAAACTGGCATTTTTGATAACATTTTGGTAACTCTGGATAGATTCTTCTCAATCCTGGGGCTTGCTGTTGTTATTCTTTTCTTGTTTATTTGTCTAGTGACTTAGCTGTAATAGTTCAGTGAAGGCTATTTGTCCCAGAGTGTATAGCTTCTGATATTGTTCCTCCATGTAGCCATGGGCATGTGTACAGTCACTCTGAGGTGATAGTGGTTTTAATGGGGTTCTCTTTGGTGATCTTTTCCTCTGATCTCTCTTGTTAATCTAACTGCCTTGGTTGCTATTGCACCTAGCTTTTACTTTCCACTAATTACTAACTGATTGCTTTATTTTTTGACAGTGCCCTGGGTATTGGTGGAAGTGGGGTTCCTGGGGAAGTGGGGTTAGTGGGGTTGTAGGAATAAGTATTTTTGGAGGCCCTCATGAGTGGATGAGATATAGGAGAAAGCTTTATTTTCATGGAATTACATTCCTGGATTTCTAAAGTTCCCTTTCCCTTAGTTCAGTCATAGAAGAAGTATAGCTGGTGTTTCAGTAAAGCTAGAAGCAAAGCCAATGTCCAGAGATTCGTTTCCATGTTGGAGCCAGGTCCAATGCAGCATCAGGCAAGTTGCAGTCCATTAGTCCATTGTGTGTGTGAGTCTACATGGCTGTGGGCCATATGGGAGAACGCTGGAGAGTGCTCCCTAAGTAACAAGAGTCCTATGGGTCCTGAAAGCACAAGAGGGTGAATTCCTTTGTTTGGGGGATTAAATATTTCAAATCATCTGGAGTTTTCAGTGGCCACACACATTCTGGCCAATGACCTTTGTTCCAAGGGGTGACTGATAGCCAAGTATTTCAGGAAGATTGCTTATAATGTCTGGCCTTCCCTTTGCTCCTTTCCTGTTATTAATAACTAGAGGCCCAGTGCACAAAATTCATGCGGGGGGCGGGGTGTCCCTCAGCCCAGCCTGCACCCTCTCTAATCTGGGACCCCTTGAGGGATGTCCGACTGCCCTCACACAATCCAGGACTGCTGGCTCCCAACTGCTCGCCTGCATGCCTTCCTGATTGCCCCTAACTGCTTCTGCCTGCCAGCCTGATCACCCCCTAACCACTCCCCTGCCAGCCTGATTGATGCCTAATTGCTCCCCTGCCAGCCTGTTTGCCCCTAACTGCCTTCCCCTACAGGCCTGGTCCCCCCTAACTGCCCTCCCCTGCAGGCCTGGTCACCCCTAACTACCCTCCCCTGCAGGCCTGGTACTCCCCCCCCCCAACTGCTCTCCCCTGAAGGCCTGGGTTCCCCCCCAACTGCTCTCCCCTGCAGGCCTGGGTTCCCCCCCAACTGCCCTTCCCTGCAGACCCAGTCACCCCCAACTTCCCTCCTCTGCCGGCCGGGTCACCCCTAACTGCCCTCCCTTGCAGGCCTGGTCCCTCCCAACTGCCCTCCCCTGCTGGCCTGATCGCCCACAACTGCCCTCCCCTGCTGGCCATCTTGTGGTGGCCATCTCGTGTCTACATGGGGTCAGGATCTTTGACCACATGGAGGCAGCCATCTTGTGTGTTGGAGTGATGGTCAATCTGCATATTACTCTTTTATTAGGATAGAGGCCTGGTGCACGGGTGGGGGCCAGCTGGTTTACCCTGAAGGGTGTCCCGGATCAGGGTGGGGGTTCCCTTGAGGCATGGGGTGGCCTGGGTGAGGGGCCTATGGTGGTTTGCAGGCTGGCCACGCCCCCTGGTGACCCAAGCAGAGGCCCTGGGATCTGGGATTTATTTATCTTCTACAATTGAAACTTTGTAGACTGGAGTGGAGCCAAGCCTTCTGCTCGCTCCATGGCGGTAGCCGTTTCTGTTGGTATTTATGTATCTTCTATAATTGAAACTTCGTAGCCTTAAGCGGAGGCCAAAGCAGGCCAGGGCTGCAGAAGCTTGGCTTCCTCCATCACCGTGGGCAACCCTAGCCTCCTGCTCTCTCCAACTCTGTGGCTGCCGCCATTTCTGTTGGGTTTTATTTATCTTCTGTAATTGAAACTTTGTAGCATTGAGTGGAGGCCTGGGCCAACAAGGGCAGGCGGAAAGCTTGGCTTCCTCCATTGCCAGGGAAACCCAAGCCTCCCTCCTGCTTTCTATGGCTGCAGCCATCTTGATTGCATTTATTTGCATATTCGCTCCTGATTGGCTGGTGGGCGTGGCTTGTGGGTATAGTGGAGGTATGGTCAATTTGCATATTACTCTTTTATTAGATAGGATGAGGTTAATTACAATGGTATTAGTCTGATCCATTTAAATTTGCCTCCCTTTGCAAGAGTAATCTTTGAGTTCAGTCTTGAGGTTTGTTGTAACCTCAGGAGAGGTTAGCTTTGCCCCTGGTTCTCTCTTAGGTGGTCTAGGACAGTGGTCGGCAAACTCATTAGTCAACAGAGCCAAATATTAACAGTACAACAATTGAAATTCCTTTGTAGAGCCAAATTTTTTAAACTTAAACTTCTTCTAATGCCACTTCTTCAAAATAGACTCGCCCAGGCCATGGTATTTTGTGGAAGAGCCACACTCAAGGGGCCAAAGAGCCGCATGTGGCTCACAAGCCACAGTTTGCCTACCACAGGTCTAGGATTTAGGTTGTTGCTTTCATATAGCTACCAGCTTTCTCTTACTTGCTTACTACCAACATCTCCATTGTTTTCAACAGGGCTTTTAGCCTTGATTGTTTCCACACTCTGTTCCAATGACTTATGTCTCTTTATTTGATATTAATTGAAGTTAATTCCCTTGGAGAGAGCTTCAGATCTCTCTGTTCTTAAGGCCTATCTCTTCCCTGAACAACACTTTAGTGCCACTACTCAGGATATCAGAGTGGGAATAGTGTCCACTTTTTTGAGTGACATCTCTGCTTTAAGAGTGGGGTGCTAAGAAGGGGCCATAGTCCCTTGTCTTCTCAGATTGCCTTTATTGGTTGGAACCTCTGTCTTATCAGCTAACTGGAGTAAGGGAAGTCAGGGCCCCAGTAATCCTGGATCTTTTGTCCTATGACTGGGTAGGAACGGAGCCCCAGACCTCTCAGTTTGTCTTGCATGGGGTATGAAAAATGCTGGTACCTTGTGCTTCCCAGAGAGATAGTCCTAGGCTGGCAGCTCAGGAGAGAGGGAGCGTTGTGTCTTGGCTGTACCTGCCCACGTTAGAGCTTTGTGATGCTGGGATAGAGAGGAGGAAGAAGTGAGTTTTTCTTTAAATTCCACAGACTATCATTGTTTTTACCGAGATTTAGTAAAATTTATTGAAGAAATGTTTCTATTTTTGCTTTGTATAACCTTAGGAAAATTTCCAGAGACTTTAAATGTGTTTGAATAAATAATTTTCACCAGTTATTACACTGGAAACAGTTCTATGAAGATCCTTATTTTGCCATTCTGGAAGTCATTGTCCTAAAAAAGTAGGTTTTATTGTACTTTTCAATTGTGTTATTTTAGTGAGACTATTCGTTAAATAGGTTTTTATGACCTAATCTGGGATTCTAGCAAGATCAAGATTCAATTACAAATGTACAGATGAGTGACAGATGCACATATGAAGTCCAATCCTTTTGTAGTTAGATATTACCATGATGTATGTGAAATGCCATAGATGGAAAAATATACTTTAACTTTGTTTTATAATGCTATGATATTTTTGTTTTTAAAACATATACTTCTTAAATAAGATTAATAAAGCCTGATAAAATCCATTTTTAAATTATGAAAAATATTACAAAGTAACTTTATAAAAGCCATAATGTTAATATAATTATTTTTTCCTTTCAGGACATGTGAACTTATATATTTGACTCAACCAAGTAGTCTGTAAGTAGTTCAGTGCATCTTATTTTTCACTTTTTCTTAAGAAATATCTTTCTGGATTGATCCCAAATATGTTGATAATGTCAGGGTTAGTTTGATAGATTATAGCATGCTTCTTCATAAAGGAAGGTTATAGTTCTAAGCCCAACAGATTATTTATCTTCTCATAAAGAAAAATCATAGGAAATACTTGCCTTTTACTATATGGGAGAACTAATAAAGTGCAAGTTGTTTCAGTGCAATGTATCAACTCTGGAAAAACTGCACGTTCATTGACTAAATCTTTATTGAGGTTCTATTACAGGCATATTCTTTTTTAAAATCCTCACCCTAGGATATGTTTTTATTGATTTTAGAGAGAGAGAGAGAGAAACATCAATGTTAGAAAAAACATCTATTGGTTGCCTCCCATACATGCCCTGACTAGGGGGTCGAACCCACAATCTAGATATGTACCATGACTTAGAATTGAACCTGCACCTTTTGGTGTACTGGATCATGCTCCAACCAACTGAGCTACCTGGCCAGGGCCAGGCACATAATTTTTGTGTAAAAAAATAAGTATGAACACCTATATTAAAATTTCCAAATTATCTTTTAACCTATAACACATGTTCCAACAGTATACCCATGTAAGATCTATATAGAGTTTTTCTTTGGAAAAATAATGAGTAGTATGTGAGATTTTCTGCCCCATTCAAGTAGTAGTATTGAAGATGATTAATATAAAGAAAAGTTGTATATTTATTAACTCTATTCATTATTAATTTCACTTGTTAATTCCAACAAGTGAATGAATCGGTGAACTAGAATAACCCAAATCTCTATTTTTCTGCTTACTATATTGATTTTCATTAGAAAACAGAGCAGAAAACTATTAAGTAACTGGAAACTAAATACAGTATAGTATACTATTTCCTGTGCATAATTAATTTTTTAAAATAAAATGTTTACTACTGTGGGCACAATATTACCTTGGTATAAACACTAACTGAGACAAAGTAGTAACTTCATGTGTAAATTGTGCATTTAAAATAGACTGTATTCTATTATATAATCAAGTCTGCATTTAAAAAAGTGTGTGTGGGAGGGAATCAGGTATAGTTAGAAAGCTATAGTAAATTTTTTTTTCTCCTTTCTGATTGCTTACTAGGATATCTACTGAAATAAATTCCGTGTTGGTGCTAAAAGTTTCTTGGATCACATTTTTACTAGCTAAAGGTAAAGTCATTATGTTTGTTACATGATAATGTTTCAGATGTAATAATTGATTAAACTTTTGGACTAAGCTCAAAGTTTTATTCAATTTAATGTTGCCTCCCCCCCCCCCCCCCGTATTAACCACAGTTCTTTCTGTGGCTTATTAACTATTAGCAAGTCCTTGTAATTCTAATATTGAAGCAACATTGGAAATATTTCATTTCATTTCTAATATCCACTCCTCTTTTCTTTCTAATTTTTAAAGAATAATCTTATTGATTTTATAAAAATGATGTGTACTTACTAAAAAGAATTCAAATAATACAACAAATGCAAAGAAAAACAGAAAAGTTACTCAAAATCCATCCAAAAATAATCATCATTAAAATTATGGGGTTTCCCAAAGCAATGTAATACCCATCAAAATCCCAATGACAGTTTTTAAACAAATAGAACAAAATATCAGATTTGTATGGAATGACAGAAGACCCCAAATAACCAAAGCAATCCTGAGAAAAAAATAACAAAGCTGGAGGTATCACACTACCTGACTTCAAATACTACAGAGCAACACTGATCAAAGCAGCATGGTATGGGCCAAAAAAACTTAGACCAATGAAATAGAATTGAGAACCCAGAAATAAAACCACATGTATATGGGCAAATAATTTTTGACAAAGGAGCCAAAAGCATATTATAGAGGAAAGAAAGCCTCTTTAATAAATAGTGCTGGGAAAACTGGAAAGCCACATACAAAAGAATGAAACTAAACTACAGTGTGTCACCAAGTACAAAAATTAAAATGGATCAAAGACCTAAATATAATATATGAAACAATAAATTGCGTAGAAGAAAACATAGGTACTAAACTTAGGACCTTGGTTTTAAAGAACATTTTATGGATTTGACCCTGAAGGCAAGGGAATTAAAGGCCAAAATAAATGAATGGGACTATATCAAACTAGAAAGCTTCTGCACAGCAAAAGAAACCACCAACAAAACGAAAAGGCAACCAACCAACTGGGAGAAGATATTTTCAAACAACAGCTCCAACAAGGGACTAAGACATAGCCAAGAAATGGAGAAAACTCAACTGTCCTTCAAAAGATAGTTGGTAAAGAAGATGTAAATATATACTACTTATATATACTACTCAGCCATAGAAAAGATAAAGTACTGCCATTTGTGACCACTTGGATGAACCTTGAGAATGTTATGCTGAATGAAATAAGTCAGCTAAAGCTAAGAACCATATGATTTCATTCGTACGTGGAATATAAAACTGAAAGCCATAGACATAGATAACAGTATGGTGACTGCCAGAGGGAAGTGAGTAGAGGGATAGTAAAGGTTTAAGTGGGCCAAATATATGGTGAATATGATATGTCTTTGAGTGGTGGGCACATACTGCAATGTACAGAACATATATCATGGAAATGCACACTCAAAATCTATATGATCTTTTTTTGAAATTCTTACTGAGGACATGTTTATTGATTTTTTTAAAAAATATTTTTTATTATTGATAGTATTACACATATCTCCCATTTCTCCTCTTTACCCTCCTGTTTATTTATTTTAGAGAGAGAGAAACATTCATAGGAGAGAGAAACATTTATCAGTTGCCTCCTGTACATGCTGTGAACCTTCTGGTTCATAGGTCGATGCTCAACTACAGAATCATGCCCGCCAGGCAGTGTTTTTCTTTTTTTTAAATTTATCTTTATTGTTTAAAGAATTACAGGAGTCCCCTTTTCTCCCCCATTGATGTCCCCTTTTCCCCACTCCTGTCCCTTCCCCAGGCCTTCATCCCACTATTGTCTATGTCCATGGGTTATGTATATATGCATATACCAGTAAGTTCTTCAGTTGATTTCTTCCCTCCTCCACCCCCCTCCCTCTGACGATCCTCAGCTGGTGTTTTCCTTATGTATTGACTATTTTTATCTCAAGCCTTCTGTTTTGAGCTAAACTATGTTTGTAATGGTGTTATTTGGTTCTCAGGTTTTTCTTAGGTTGTCTAGCTCCTTGTTTTTATAAAATGTGTTTTTTAAGTTAGTTCAAGGACTCAAGGACATTTTCTTCTGATAGATTATCTTCCAGATTGGGTTTTCTATCTGATTTTCCCCCCTTCTCTGTTGTAATTATATTTCTTCTTTTCTGTAATATGTTTGCATAATCTCTGTGCTTTTCCCCCCATGTAACTAGAAATTCATGTGGGCGACCCTGACCTGATGTTCTGTTTTCTTTGATGTGGTGTCAATAAATTTCCCTTTACTCACTTTGCATTTTATCTATGATTTGTGTTCCTCCAAAGGCTATGAGAGCAGGCTTTTTTTTTTTTTTTTTTTTAAGACTTTTAGTCAGAGGGAGAGAAAGTGGAGAGTTCATCTGGAATGCTATGTGTCTTTTTTTAAATATTTTTTTTATTGATTTCAGAGAGAAGAAGGGAGAGGAAGAGAGAGATTGAAACATCAGTGATGAGAGAGAATCATTGATTGGCTGTCTCCTGCATGCCTCCCACCGGGGACTGAGCCCGCAACCTGGGAATGTGCCCTTGACCAGAATCGAACCCGGACCCCTCAGTCTGCAGGCTGATGCTCTATCCATTGAGCCAAACTGGATAGGGCTGCTACGTGTCTTTGATGTTCTGAGATTTTTGTTAGAATAAACAATAAAACAACATTTCTAGTGACAGTTATATCCTGTTTTCATAACAGGATTGTGTTTGGATTCAAATTGTTTTTCCATCTGGAATCTTTGTCAGAAAGTTAGCTATAGTTGTTTACTTTCCTCCATTTTACCCTTTTCTCATCAACAGTTTCCATTTCTCCAAGTAAGAAGAGAAAAGAGATGATACTTTCGGTGTCAGTATCTCAAATTTGCTATTGGTGCTAGCACTTAACCAGTATATTTGTTTCTTTTCTTTTATTAAATGCTAGAGGCCCGGTGCATGACATTCATGCACTGTGGGGGGAGGGGATTCCCTCAGCCTGGCCTGTGCTTTCCCGCAGTCCAAGACCCCCGAGGGGTCCTTAGCGCTGCCATGGAAGCAGGAGAGGGTTCTGCTACCACCGCTGTGCACACCAGCCATGAGCTCGGCTTCTGGTTGAGTTGTGCTCCCCCTGTTGGAGTGCATGGACCACCAGGGGGCAGCTCCTATATTCCTATGTTCTATGTTGAGTGTCTGCCTCTGGTGGTCAATTCACGTCATAGTGACAGGTCGTTCCACTGTTTGGTCAATTTGCATATTAGCCTTTTATTATATAGAATTGGAGGAGAGAAATTCTTTTTATTTGACTTCACTCTACTATTTTTAACTACAATATCTTCACATCATTTTTACCTCTACGGTATTTTTAAATAACTTCTTAAGTATATTATTACAAACATATTTTTGTACCATTCCTATGATACAGGGTTACTTATTTCTCATAGTTTCTACACCATCAGTATTTGTTGAGATTGTTTTTTAAAAATATATTTTTATTGATTTCAGAGAGGAAGAGAGAGGGAGAGAGAGATAGAAACATCAGTGATGAGAGAGAATTATTGATCGACTGTCTCCTATATGCCCCCTACTGGGGATCAAGCCACAACCTGGGAACTGAATCATGAGCTCCTAATTCATAGGTCAATGCTCAAACCAGTGAGCCACATTGGCTGGGCTTTGTTGGGGTTATTAATGGTTTATCAGTCTCATATCAAGAAGATAGAAAGTGAGTCAAACTTCTCTTTTTTAAAAATCTTTATTGTTCAGATTATTACAGATGTTCCTCTTTTTCCCCCCATAGCTCCCCTCCACCCAGTTCTCACCCCACCCCAGGCCCTCGCCCCCCGCCCTCACTGTCCTCATCCATAGGTGTAAGCTCTTTGTCCAATCTCTTCCTGCACCCCTTCATCATCTCCCCCCTGAGAATTGTCAGTCCACTCCCTTTCTATGCCCCTGATTCTATTACATTCAACAATTTGTTCTGTTCATCAGATTTTTTATTCATTTGATTTTTAGATTCACTTGTTGATAGATTTGTATTTGTTGTTCATAATTTTTTATCTTTACCTTTTTCTTCTTCTTCCTCTTATTAAAGAATACCCTTCAGCATCTATATGTATAATAGAGAAATATGCTAGTTAACTGGGGCGCCATAACGCATTGACCGGACAGGAGGAGGTTGTGCACGCAGAGTCAGGGGTGGGGCGGCAGGAGCCTCCGTGCCCCTGCACTGGGAGAGGGCCTTGTCATCAGCTGCTGAGGCTGTTTCAAGGGCCAGAGATGGAGGCAGGGCTGGACCCACAGTGGCCGTGGCTGCTGCGGGGCCTAGGGAGCCAGGCAGGGCCGGAACGGCGACTCCAGGGTGGCTGCGCAGCTTGACAGCAGACAGCAGGGCCTACTTGGCTGTAGCCATGGCAACCTGTGAGCAGGTAAGTGGGCCCCTAGGCAGCAACCAGCAGGGCCTGGTTGGCCATTGCCACAGCAACCCAGGAGCAGGCAAGTGTGGCCCATAGGTAGCACCCAGCAGGGCCTGCTTGCCCATTGCCGTGGTGTGGAGCAGGCAGGCTTCGCAGAGAGCAGAGAACCATGGGGAGCAGGCCTAAGCCATCAGTAGGACATCCCCTGAGGGCTCCTGGATTGGAGAGGGTGCAGGTTGGGCTGAGGGACACCCCCTATGCACGAATTTCATGCACTGGGCCTCTAGTTTCATATAATACTGGTTTGGTGGTGATGAACTCCTTTACTTTCTTCTTCTCTGTGAAGCCCTTTATCTGCCCTTCAATTCTAAATGATAGTTTTGCTGGGTAGAGTAATATTGGTTGTAGGTTCTTGCTATTCATCATTTTGAATATTTCTTGCCACTTCCGTCTGGCCTGCATAGTTTCTGTTGAGAAATGAGCTGACAGTCGTATCGGTACTCCCTTGTAGGTAACTAACTGTTTTTCTCTTGCTGCTTTTAAGATTCTCTCTTTGTCTTTTGCCCTTGGCATTTTAATTATGATGTGTCTTGGTGTGGTCCTCTTTGGATTCTTCTTGTTTGGGGTTCTCTGCGCTTCCTGGACTTGTAAGTCTATTTTTTTTCCCCAGGTAGGGGAAGTTTTCTGTCATTATTTCTTCAGATAGGTTTTCAATACTTTGCTCTCTTTCTTCTAATGGCACCCCCATAATTCGGATGTTGGTATGCTTGAAGTTGTCCCAGAGGCTCCTTCTTCATATCTTCATATTTTTGGATTCTTTTTTGTTTTTGCTCTTCTGATTGGGTGTTTTTGCTTCCTCATATTTCAAATCTCTGACTTGATTCTTCGGATCCTCTAGTGTACTGTTGAATCTCTGTATATTATTCTTTATTTCAGTTAGTGTATACTTAATTTCTGAATGGTCCTTTTCCATTTTTTTGGCATTCTCACTAAAATCCTTGAAGGTTTCACTAAGTTCCTTGGAGGTTTCAGGAATATTCTTGAATAACCTTATAACTGTGATTTTGAACTGTATATCCAGTATTTTGCTTTCATTCATCTCTTCCATTTGTGACATGTTTCTTTGTCTCTGCATTTTGGCTGCTTCCCTGTGTTTGTCTCTATGTATTGGGTAGCTGCTAAGTCTCCTTGAATGGCCTTGTGTGATAGGTGTCCTATAGGGCCCAGTGGCTCAGCCTCCCTAATTACCTGCGGTGGATACTCTTGGTGCATCCCTTTGTGGGCTGTGTGCACAGTCTTGTTGTAGTTAAGCCTTGATTGTTGTTGGTACCACTGGGAGGAATTGACTTCCAGGCCAATTGGCTGTGAGGACCAGCTGTGTCTACAATGGAAGAGATGCTGTGCAGGAGACACCCTTATGGGGCAGGATTTGCTTCAGTGGGGCTTTGGTGCTCACTGAGTCTGCCCCTTGAGTGTGTCACTTGCGGATGTGAAGAGTTGTAATCTGGTATGGTCTCACACTGACCACTGAGTACACTGGCTCTTGGATCTCCTAGGAGGTGCAAAGTCAGCCACTGCCTGGGGTCACCCAGCAGGAGCTACAGAGAGATCTGCACATTCCTCTTCTTTGTATTGGGTTTGGAAGTGCCCAGATGAGGTCCAGCTGTGTAGCAAGGCAGGCTGCTGCTGCCAGATTGATTGCTTTGGAGCTCCCTGACCTAGATGCTGCCTATTTGACATGTTTTAGGCTGAGAAAGGACAGGCCATTCATATGCAAAAGCTCCTGCACACAACTTGGGTGGGGTTGTAAATTGGGTGGGGTGGGGGTCTCAGGGAATCACCAGGGTGGAGCAAACAGCAATGGCTGCCATTCAGCCCTGTACTAGAGCGGTCCCAGCGCAGGAACAATGACCACTGCGTGCACGTCCATCTGGAAGAAAGCTGCCCTCGTGTTCCTGTCCCGATGCCAAACAGTCCAGTTTCTCACCATATGTGTGTGGGTCCCCCCGAGTCTCGGCCAGAACTGGAGTTCAGAGCAAGTGGGAGTTTGCATCTCCCTCCCGTTTAAAAAAGCAGCACACCTGGGTGCCAGCCCATTCCATGCCTCCGCACTTCCTACCAGTCTCAATGCATTTTCTTCTTTACCTCTTTAGTTGTAGAACTTCCACTCAGCCAGCTTTCCCATGATTCTGGATGATAGTTGTTCTGTCTTTTATTTGTAATTTTGATGTGTTTGTGAGAGGCAGCAAGTACAGGTTTTTACCTATGCCACCATCTTGGTTCCTCTTCAAACTTCTCTTTTAAAAACAATGTACAACAAAGAGCCATAATCAAATGTTATAGCTATATTTGATCATGATTTGTGTATTTTATATTGCTGTACAATTTTTTTCTCAGGTATTTATTACATTCATTTATTTCTTCACAGTTCTGTATTTGTATAGTTATTGCATTAACTTTCAGGATTTTGTGCTAAGTAATTTATAGTTGACTTTACAATTATACCCTAATTTTGTTTTTCTTAATGGCTTTTGTTGTTATAATATTTTGGGTGGGGTTTAAAAGTGAAAATATATGAGGATTCATAAATAAGTAGAATTAAAGATTAGCATATATCATATTTCAAAATTATTTTCAGAATACATTCTTAGCTCTTACCAAAACTGGAAGTAAGTTTAAAAAAGCAAAAAACCAAAGTAATTTTGACATAAGGACTGAATAATAATAATATCTAAACTTAACATTCTCATTATAAACTTTTACTTTATTTATAATTTCATAACTTTATATTTTTATATATATTAAATCTGACTGAGTTTTTATTAAAAAAATAATCTTTATCATGCCTCTAGTGACTATTGAATAAATGAGTATGTGGATACATCCATACTGACAATTTTCCCTGACTTAAGCGTCTTAATCTTGCCCTAGCCAGTGTGGCTCAGTTGGTTAGAGTGTAGTCCTGTGCACTAGAGGGTTGTGAGTTTGATTCCTGGTCAGGGCACATACCTAGGTTGTGGGTTTGATTCCTCTTCTGAGCTGGAGGCAACTGATCGATGTATCTCTCTCACATCAATGTTTCTCTTTCTCCCTAAAATCAATAATAAAATAAAATAAAAATATCAATCTCTAACTTTACTTTAAAATGTGAATCCTTTTTATATTCAGGGGAAATATTACAAATGGAAGATGACCTGGTGATCTCATTTCAGTTAATGCTATGTGTCCTTGACTATTTTATCAAACTCTCACCTCCTGCATTGCTCAAAGAACCGTATAGTAAGTATTTTAAATATTTTGTGCTCCTCCTACTTCATCATTCAGTAGTTGTTTATTAATGTCTGATATATCCAAAAAGTGGTTTTAGACCTTAGGCTACGATAATAAATAAATCAGACATGGACTGTGTCCTCAAGTAGTGTAAGATATAGCAGGAGGGATAAGATAAGTAAGCAAGTAATTAGAGTATATGGTAGAAAGTGGTCTGGGCCAAAATACAACAAATACTATGGAAGTTCAACAGATGAGAGAGTTTTCCCAGCTGGGGAAGATCAAGGAGGGCCAT
This sequence comes from Corynorhinus townsendii, assembly GCA_026230045.1. Classification (NCBI taxonomy): domain Eukaryota; kingdom Metazoa; phylum Chordata; class Mammalia; order Chiroptera; family Vespertilionidae; genus Corynorhinus; species Corynorhinus townsendii. The sequence continues at coordinate 89,943,840 of JAPDVU010000003.1, forward strand.
ATAAAGGAGGTGGCATTTGAAGTGAGTAAAAAAAATAGTTGGGATTTGAGTGTTTTGGTAAGTTGCGGGGAGGGCATTCCCAATAAAGAGCAAATCAAGGGGCAAGGCATAGATATGATGGAAACTGCATGGGAAAGAGTTGTCCATTCTACAGGAACAGATTAAATTTTTATTATTGAGTGCTGTAATGATTATGTGACTAACTTTTTTTTTGTTAAATGAAGTGTATTGATCTATTTCAGTGGGTGATGAGATGGGAAATGTATTTAATTAAAAGTAACTGTTGCTAATTAATTAATATCATTAAGCAAAGATGAGTATATTGTCATAGAATGGAATTGCTTCCTCTGGTGGCATCATGAGTAGGATTTCAAAATTATTATACAACAGAAACATGTAAAATTAACTAAGGCTGACCTGATTCCTTGGCTCCTAAAATGATGAAAATATTATACTAAAATAATGTAGGACAGATCAAAATATAGAAGTCACAAAGTGTCTTTGAGTGACTGAAAAGCTGAAGCCTTATTAATCCGTGTGAACAGTATTTCATGGGAAAATGAAGTCTGAAGCAGAATTTTGAAAATTTGTTGAACATGGTTTGACAGACAAGGCAGTCATTTAGCAGAAACCATATGTAAAACAGAGAGAGAGAAAAAATAGGAAAGAATAAATATATTTTACATTTTTCTTTACAAAAGTTTTTTTATATGCCTTTTCTCAATATTTTCAATATTATAATATTAGTAACTTCATGTAGGATATTACTTTAGGTTGACAGGCGTTGTGTGGTTTTTTTTGGATCATTTCAATGCACATTTAATTCTCTAAGTGATAGGTTAAAGAGAAGCCAGGATGAGTTATTGAATTGACTGAGTATAATACACTTTTAATTATCTTTTTATTATGGAGAATATCAAATGAATACAAAAGTAGACAGTAATATAATAAGCCTCCATTTATTTATTACCTACCTTCACTGTCCAGCTCTACCAGCTATATTATTTTGAAGCACATTTCTGCATATAATTCATCCTTATAAATTTTAGTATCTCTAGAAGATAAAGACTTTTTGAAAAGCATAATGACAGTACCATTATATCATACCTAAAAAATGAATTAATAGTGATCTCTTACTACCATCAAATATTTAGTAACTGTTCACATTTTCATTCGTCTTATAAAAGTAATTTAAAAAATTTTACAAGTTGACTAAGAATCTACATGAGATTATACTTTGCAGTTGATTTATATGCTTTTAAGACTTTAAAAAAGTTCCTCCTTTATCTATCTTTCTCTCTTTTTCCCCCCTTGCAATTTGTATATTAAATCCTGTTGAGTTTCCCATGTTTAATTTTTTACGATTGCATCCTGTGGTTTGGTGTAACATGTTCCTCTCACCTCTTGATTTCTGGTAAATTGTTGGTTGGGTCTAGAGGCAATTAATACTTTTTATACATAGTCATCTGTACTCTCTGTAATAGCTGAATCCACATTCAGTTTAAATTGGAAATGCTCTAAATAATCCAGGGAATTAAAAAAAATCTACATATAAAGATTTTAAGAAATCACAATTTAGTGTCACATTATAATATGTATATACTTATCTTTTGAAAGCATCATAATTTACTATGGTATTTGCTAAAATTTTTAAAATTTATTTATTTTTATACTCTATCTCAAAATTGAATCCATAAATACTTGCTTATTATTTTAAGATACTTTAAAAGACAGAAAACATTTTTTTCCCCTTGCAGACTGAGTAGGATAATTTGGAATTACTTTATAAGTTGGCTATTTCCCCTTGCCTTTCTAATATTTAGCTTTCAGTATTTTGGTTTATTTTTGAGCTAGTTGGGGACAGAAGAGAATAGGAGCATGGCAAAAACTATTTTTAGTACATAATTTATAATAGATATGCAATAAAAAGATAAAATTGTTAGCTTTTAAAGGAAGCCTAATAATTAAAAGTAGCATAATGTTACCAGATTATTTCTGACCTTCCTAGTTATATTTAAAATATTTCATTATTTTATACAGTGGAATTTGCAATTGTTCTGATCTAATTTACCATTTTTACAGAAACAGCTGTAATACCTATTAATGGTTCACCTCGAACACCAAGGCGAGGTCAGAACAGGAGTGCACGGATAGCAAAACAACTAGAAAATGATACAAGAATTATTGAAGTTCTCTGTAAAGAACATGAATGTAATATAGATGAGGTAATTTGACTTCATGATTTCTTTAAAATAGTTAAAGTAGATTTAGATATAAGTTCTTTCTAACAGTATATACTTCTTTTGTAATGAGCTTGCTTTTTGTAATTAGTGCTAACCCTTTTGCAATAGCAAAATGTTTAGCAAAAATTTAATTTTCATGTTCAGCTACTTTGATTTTAAAGAGTAGCTCCCTCACTCTAGAATCACAGAAATGTGAATCATTAAGGCAGTAGTTTTCAAATGTATTTATTCTTTAATTCCTCTGTGATTATGATACCCCTAATGTTTTAAAATACCCTGTAAGAAAGCCCTAGTGTTTTTGGTTTAGTGATAAGTGATACCAGTATTAAATTTCTGTTCAGACTTCTGTAATTACTGTCTTTCTAAATATTACATCAGATGATAATGGTTGGTAGAGTGTACACATAAATACCCAGGAATTGCTTATCTTGTTGATAGAATCTGGAATGTTGGAATTGGAAGGACTCTTATAAATAATATACTCTGCCTCCTTTTTGTAATGAGTAAATAAGCTTCTAGAGACTGAGCTAATTACTAACAGTCTAGACTCTGGGACATCTTGCTACCAGTGCTCCTGTCGCTGTACCATGCTGTTTCTCTCATACATTGTTATATTGTACACAGTTCACTACCATCAGATAGCTATATGAAATGCTGCATCTTTGAAATTTCTCTGTGAACTCTAGGAAGAAATGGGGTTTTAAAAGTGTTGGAATGATTTATCAAGATATCTGGGTTTTTAGCACTGTGGCTTTTTTATTTTAATAAATGATAGATATAGACATATAGATACAGATGTATTAACTTTATGTATATAGATGTGTGTGTGTGTGTGTATACTAGTATATATACTTTCCTAGAATCACAAATTATGTTTTCTAATAAGCTAACAAATATAGTTGACATATATGTATATTTTTTACTCTACTCTACTACTCAGTCCATTTTCTAATTCCTAGTTGTTAATTCTCTGAGTTTCAGAACTACTTGTAAAATTTCATTTTTAAAATCAGGAGTAAATAATTTTTTACTTTTTTATTCTTTGTTATAATTTAGAATCATTATAGTAATGCTTTTTAGAGTATAGGTAATTAAAATCTTTGGTGATAATTGACATTAATTAATTGACACTTGGTTATTTACACAGCATTTATTGGTTAGTTATATTTATGGTTATATAATTATTAGTTAGTGAACTACCCACCTTTTAAATATTCTGGTTAAGTGGGAATTAATTAGAAAACAAAGCTAGTAAGTTTAACAGAAGCTTAATTCTTATAACTTATTTGTGAAGTAGAAGACAGAAACTGATATTAAATCATTTCCAGCTTAGTAAATGTAGACTTCAAAGTTGTAAAAGGAAGTTAAATGAAGGAAAGCAAGTTGTTTAAAATTCCACAACACATTGCAAGTGTAGAATAGCCAGGAATATAACTTCAGGTTTTTCTGAGTGCTGTCTTTTTTTCCATATTAAAAGCAGGATGCTTTTGCATGAATTTGCATAATTCCACAAACATTTTATTTTGGTTTTGAATTCAATTATTGGGTATCATTTTTGTATGTGAAATTATTTTGTTACAAAAGCAGGTTATTTTCCCAAATTTATGCTAAAATAATTGACTTAATATTCTCTAAGCTACGTATTAGATGACATGTGTGAAGTGGACTGAACTATACTTTGGGGACAAATCAGAGGCAGTGCAGAAGTAAAACTAGTCTTGGCTTTGCTGTTAGGCAGATTAGGTTTAAATTCCAGCTCTGCCGCTTCCTAGCTGTGTAACCTTGGTCAAGTTGATTAATTTTTTTGAGCCTCCCATTTTTTTATCATTTGTTTAATGTGGAATACTGAAATTGGTTTCAATGGCTTTCTTCTTATAAATCCCATTTCATTAAAAACTCCAACTCCACCTCCATTTTAGGACCTGAAACCTGCCTCACATAATTTTAAAGGTAAATAATTAAATTAATTATAAATAAATGCCACACTAGGTTGAATGTAAGTTATTGATCAAAATGTCAGTTAACACTTTCATTCTAGTGATAGTGATGGAGATTAATTTTTAAAAATTTTAATGGTCATGTACCTTTATCTTTTTCAGGTGAAAAATGTTTATTTCAAAAATTTTATACCTTTTATGAATTCTCTTGGAATTGTAGCTTCAAATGGACTTCCAGAGGTAATTTGAAAGAAAACTTAATAAAATGTTAATGTGTTTTGGAACTTTTGGGAGGGGGGAATAGTTGTCTAAATTTCTTAAGATCACTCTACTGTATATTAAATACTTCTTGCTCAGGAAAAGGAATCTAAGAATTGTGATGAACCAACTTTACATAGAAACAAGAAAACCTTCTAAGCGTGTACTCAAACATATAAATAAGCAGAATTTTGTAATTTAAACTAGAAATTGATTCGTCCTAAAATGTTTCAAAAATTTAAGTGTAGACTTTTGAATTTTTAAATTTCACTAATACTTAAATATAGTGCTCGCCTGGGCAGCACATATGCTAAATAAAACTAAATATATACAATCACATTTGACTCTAATTTGCTTTACTTCACATCTTCTTGCATAGGAACCATAATTAATGCCATTAACTTTATTGCCATCACTGTATTGCAGAGCATCTCTTTTGAATATTTAAAAACTATGTAATTGAAAGTAAACTTGGTTGAAATGACTGTGATTATATTGCAGAAATATTTTATCTTAATGGTGTACCATCCATCCATTTGTTTTTTTTTTTCACATTTTGCCTCAAATGTTTTGCTCTTCAATGAGAACAGAACAACTGAGAACTTATGTGGTAAGGTAAAATATGTGGAGAAAAGGGTGCTTCAGATAAAGGATGAAGAACAAGTACTCAGTGATAAAGCAGTATTTTAAAAGCAGCCAGCATTAGTCACTAAGACCAAAAGATGTGAAATCAGATAGCTAGACTGCTGATTCTGTGGCCTGAACTGGTAGGTAGTCCTTGAAATCATTCATTCATTCATCCATCCATTCATTCATTCAACACTGTTTATTAGAGTGCTTAGTATGTGCCAAGCATTGTGTTAGATATCATTGATACAGAGGTTTAACTTGTAGTTGCTGTCATTAAGGTGCTAGTGGGACATAGACAAATAAATAGAACATTACAAGAATATATGAGTCTGATAGAAGTATATACAGGGTGTTGTAATATTTTGGAGGAGGTCAACCTAATCCAAAGTGGGGCATATAGGTTTTGCGGGAAATTGTTTGGACTGATGTCATTTCTGAGCTAAGCAAGCTTTATGAAAAATGGCATTTCCAATGGTTGGAAATTACAGATTCAAAGGCACAGCGATATGTGATAGTTTGGTCTGTTCAGTGAACTCCAACTAGTTAAGGTTGGGTTACAGGGCACAAGAGAGGCAAAAAGGGGCCGAATGTTGTATTACTGAATCTTGTTATAAAAAAATATACTGTTCACAACTCTAAAAATGTTGGATACTTGTAGTAATTTTCTACAAGAAAGGATTATAATTTTAATAGAAATCTTAAGATAAATTTGACATTTTCCCCAATATTTTGCATATAGTACTCATAGCTGTCAATCAATAAATGATTCATAATTAGTGTTTCACTAAGCGAGGGCAGTAACACTTATTAAACTTAAACATTAATGGTTGTTGTACCTAAAAAATTTATGCAGACAAAAAGTTTATGCTTAACTGGATTTCTTCTTCCACTCCTTTTAGAATGCAATTTTAGTACCCTAAAAGGTTGGAAACACTTTGGCCTTAAAAGGCACACAGAAGGCATGCCAAATAGTTGTCTATCGTGCATTGATTTTTAAATTATGATTCAAAATTATGAAGCAGAACTGATAAAAGAATTGCAGATTCCAGCAATAGAAAAAGTGTCTTAAGAGTGGGAATAAATCATGCAAATGTGTTAATTGGTCTAATTAATTGAGCAAATACTCTTGCTTAACATACTTAACTGAAGGAAATTGGAGTGAATTAAAAGATTTAGAAAAGATGGGAAGAATATATAGTCAAGAGGATTTGTTACAGTATTTGAAAAATACTTCATTTTATATTGATAAGCGTAGTAGATTAAAAGTGAAAAATGTATGGGATGTTTGGAGGATTTTGGCAGTGCAGTGGTTATAATAATACTTATTTTTATCTTATAGTTCCATCTCAGTACTGATTTGGGCATTGATGAATCTTGTCTACATACAATTCTAATGAATGGGGTGCTTGCATAAAATATGCTTAAAATTATAATTGAAAATTTGCAGTTTCCTTTACTTCACTTGCACATATGCCTTATTTATATTGCATGTCAACTCAGTGTGTAGTAAAATTAAGTGTATTGTATAAAAATTCTTTAATTAAATCTTCTGTGTATTGAGAGATGTAATGACATGAAAGGATAATCATCAGTATTGTTTTCTTTTGAGGTGGAAAGTCTCTCTAAACAATATGAAGAAATTTACCTTAAAAACAAAGATCTAGATGCAAGATTATTTCTGGATCATGATAAAACTCTGCAGGCTGATCCTATAGACAGGTATTGTACATGGTATATTTTTGTTTAAATGCTTTGCTATAGGTCAGTTTTGATAGAGGTAGCGGTTAAACAGGTTTTTGTTTAACTTAATGATCTTTAAATAACATAGTGATTACTTCAGATGTCTTTCTATAAAGCTAATAAGATAAACAATATTTAAGCATATAATTTATTAAAAAATGAAGATTTCTTATGATACAGTGTCTTAGGTTTACATAGGTTTAAACCTATTCTTTTTTATTTAAACAAGTGAAAAATATTTTCTGTACTGTATTATCTTTGTAAACATTAATTTGCCTCCTGGTATGCACAGGTTTGTGTTGATTTTTCATATCTTTTTAAAGTAATTTTTCTCCAATCAAGACAGAGATTAAATCTTTCAGTATTTCCTTCATGCTTTCTGGAATGTAGTTGTTTTCACTTTTCCTCATTGAGTCTTAATTTCCTCATCTGTACAATACAATCATTTACTGTAGAGTCACATATATACTAGGTGTACCGGTTAATAACCGGATTTTGTAATCAAAGAAAACACAATAATTTCAAGAGAAACATCAAAAGTGCTTTGTTCAAAGTAATGTCCATTGCTAGCTACACATTTCCCCATCTTTCAGGTAATTTGTAGATACCGTCCCAATAGAACTTTTCTTGTTTTGAGGCAAACCATTCAGAGACCCAGTTTTCCACTTCTTTGTACGTTTAGAAGTGCTGCTCAGAAAGTGCGTGTGCCATCGATCAGAACAAATGGTAATCTGAAGGAGCAAGGTCTGGTGAATACAGTGGGTGGGTTAATACTTCCCAGGCAAGATCTTTTAACGTGTCTTTAGACTGGTTTTGAAGTGTGTGATGGTGCGTCATCATGAAGCAAAATTACTTTGCCATGTCTTCTGGCACATTCTGGTCGTTTCACAATCAAAGCGTGGTTCAAATTGATTATTTGTTGTCAGTAGCGATCAGTATTGACGGTTTCACCTTGTTTTAGAAGCTCATAATACACCACATCTTCCTGATCTCACCAAATGCAGAGCATTGTCTTTTTTCCGAAGCGATTTGGCCTTGCAGTCGATGTTGATGGTTGGCCTGGATCAACCCATGATTTTGTGCATTTGGGATTCTCAAAATAAATCCACATTTCATCGCCAGTCACAATTCAATGCAAAAAAGACCTTCTTTCGTGCCATTAAAACAACATTTTACTGATGGCTTTTCGGTTTTCCATTTGTCTTTCGTTCAGTTGATGTGGCACCAATTTTCCTTCCTTTAGAATCTTTCCCATTGCTTGTAAACAATCAGAAATATGTTTGCTGAGCAATGTTTAATCTTTCTGCAAGTTGTTTTTGAGTTTGATACACATCTTCATCCAATAATGCTTGTAATTGTTGGTCTTCAAACTTTTTCAGTTGACCTGGACATTCTTTGTCTTTCACATCGAAATCATCACTTTGAAAGCGTTTAAACCAGTGTTCACAAGTATCTTGAGATGGAACATGTTCACCATAAGCTTCCCGAAGTATTCAGCAGGACTTTTCTTCAAAATAAAGTAATGAATTAAGACTTTCCACAAATGCTCTTTTTTGGCATGAAATTCGACATTTTTTTTTTTAAATATTTATTGATTTTTTTACATAGAGGAAGGGACAGGGATAGAGAGTTAGAAACATCGATCAGCTGCCTCCTGCACACCCCCTACTGGGGATGTGCCCACAACCAAGGTACATGCCCTTGACTGGAATCGAACCTGGGACCCTTCAGTCCGCAGGCTGACACTCTATCCACTGAGCCAAACCAGTTAGGGCAAATTCGACATTTTTAAGTGTAAAAATATCTATGATGTAACACCTTCAGAAAATTTGCCATATGAAGTTTTGAAGCTTGTTGTCAATACAACAAAATAGTATACATATTAAATAGCATATATATCAACATATGTGTAACTCCACCTATTGAAAAAATCTGCATTATTATAACTGGTACACCTAGTACTTTGTACTATATATACATGTATATTAATGAAAGTACTTTGTAAATGGAAAAGTGATAGAAAAATGCTAGCAATCCCAGTTCAACTTATGGGGTTGAATATTTTTCATAAAACTAGGATAGGATAAATTTGTATACATAAGAAAGCAAACATAATTTAGAGAAGAGGAAAGTGAAGATGCTGAACAGCCAATTGAATATATGATTTTCGTTTTTTAAACTAAAAAAAAGTTCACCCACTACCTTCCATTCCCTCTGATTTGTTCTCTGTATCTAAAAGTTTAAATTAAAAAAGAAAGTATATAAGAGAAATCATGCTGTATATATTTTTTTCTTTCTGGCATTTCACTTAATGTAATGTTTTTAAGGTTGCAATGGCAAGATTTCATTCTTTTTAATGGCTGAATAATACTCCATTGTAATTTATATATATATAATCTTACAGTTTCTTTATCATTCATCCATCAATGGACATTTATGTTTCTATATCTAAACGATTGTAAATAATGCTGCAATGAACATGGGGGTGCAGGTATCACTTCAAGTTAGTGTTTTTGTATAAATTCCCAGGAGTGGAATTACTGGATCATTAGTAGCTCAATTTTTAATTTTTTGAGGAACTTCCATATTATTCATAATGGCTGCATGAATTTACATTCCCACCAACAGTGCACAAGTGTTCCCTTTTCTCCATATCCTTGCCAACACTGGTTCTTTAATGTCTTTTTGGTAATAGTCATTCTAATTGGTGTGAGATGATATTTAATTGTGGTCTTGATTTGCATTTCCCTGAAGACTAATGATATTGTACCTGTTGGTCATCTGTGTGTCTGTGGAAAAATGTCTATTCAAATCTGTTCATTTTTAAATTTGTGTTTTTGAAATTGAGTTCTTTATATATTTTTAATATTAACCCTTTATGAGATATGATTTGCAAATATTTTCTCTTATTGAGTAGATTGCCTTTTTTCATTTTATTGATGGTTTCATACGCTGTGCAGAAGCTTTTTAGTTCAGTGTACTTCTGCTTGTTTATCTTTGCTTTTAGTGTCAGATTAAAAATATTTCCACTACTGATGTCAAAGAGCTTCTAAACACCTCTGCTTTTTTTAAGGAGTTTTATGGTTTCCTGTGTTACATTCATGTTTTTAATCTATTTTGTGTTAATTTTTTAGAATGATGTAAGATAATAGTCAAATTTTATTTGTTTGTATGTAGGTGTCCAGTTCTGTCAGCACCACCAAGGATATTTTTTCCATTAATTTTCAGAGAGTGGAAGGGAGGGAGTGGGGAGGTATGAGAAAGGAAAGGAGGGATGTGGGAGGAAGGGAGAGAGAGAGAGACATCTATGTGAGAGAGACACATCAGTTGCCTCCTGCATGCACCCTGACCCACAACCCAGAATCGAGCGCAACCCTTCAGTCCATGGGCCAGTGTTCTAGCACTGAACCACATGGGCTAGGGCTCAGCACCACCTATTGAAGAGACTGTCCTTTCCTTATTCTAAATTCTTGGCTTCTTATGAATTAATTGACAATATATGTGTGGGTTTATTTCTGGGGTCTCTATTCTATTCCCTTGGTCAGATGTCTGTTTTTCTGCCAATGTTATGCTATTTTGATTACGCTACCTCTGTAATGTAGTTTGAAATCAGGAAGTGTTATGGCTCCAGCTTTGGTCTTTGTTTTTTTCAAGATTGCTTTGGCTATTTGGGTTCTTTTGTGATTCCATACAAATTTTAGGATCGTTTGTTCTGTTTTTATGGAAAATGCCATTGGAATTTTGATAGGGTTTGCAATGAATCTGTAGATTGCTTTGGGTAATATAGACATTTTTATTTTGTTATTTTTTAATTTTTTAAAAAATTTAATAAATCTTTATTGTTCAGATTATTATGATTGTTCCTCTTTTTCCCCATAGCTCCCCTCCACCAGGTTCCCACCCCACCCTCTGCCCTTACCTCCCCCACACTGTCCTAATCCATAGGTGTACGATTTTTGTCCAGTCTCTTCCTGCACCCCCCACACCCCTTCCCCCCCAAGAATTGTCAATCCACTCCCTTTCTATGCCCCTGATTCTATTATATTCACCAGTTTATTCTGTTCATCAGATTTTTTATTCGCTTGATTTTTAGATTCACTTGTTGATAGACATGTATTTGTTGTTCATAATTTTTATCTTTACCTTTTTCTTCTTCTTCCTCTTCTGAAAGAATACCTTTCAGCATTTCATATAATACTGGTTTGATGGTGATGAACTCCTTTAGCTTTTTCTTATCTGTGAAACTCTTTATCTGTCCTTCAATTCTGAATGATAGCTTTGCTGGGTACAGTAATCTTGGTTGTAGGTTCTTGCTATTCATCACCTTGAATATTTCTTGCCACTCCCATCTGGCCTGTATAGTTTCTGTTGAGAAATCAGCTGACAATCGTATGGGTGCTCCCTTGTAGGTAACTAACTGCTTTTCTCTTGCTGCTTTTAATATTCTCTCTTTGTCTTTTGCTCTTGGCATTTTAATTATGATGTGTCTTGGTGTGGTCCTCTTTGGATTCCTTTTGTTTGGGGTTCTGTGCACTTCCTGACTTGTAAGTCTATTTCTTTCACCAGGTGGGGGAAGTTTTCAGTCATTATTTCTTCAAATAGGTTTGCATTATCTTGCTCTCTCTCTTCTTCTGGCACCCCCATAATTCAGATGTTGGTACGCTAGAGGTTGTCCCAGAGGCTCCTTATACTATCTTCAAATTTTTGGATTCTTTTTTCTTTTTGCTTTTCCGGTTGAGTGTTTTTTGCTTCTTTGTATTTCAAATCTTTGACATGATTCTTGCGGTCCTCTAGTCTGCTGTTAGGTCTCTGTATAATATTTTTTATTTCAGTCAGTGTATGTTTAATTTCTAGTTGGTCCTTTTTCATATCCTCAAGGGTCTTGCTAAATTTATCAGCCTTTTCTAGGAAATTCTTGAAAAACTTTATAACTGTGGTTTTGAACTCTATATCCAGTTGTTTGCTTTCCTTCATTTCTTCCATTTGTGATCTGTTTCTTTGTCTCTGCATTTTCGCTGCTTCCCTGAGTTGGTAGAGTAGCTTTGTGTGCTAGGTGTACTAAGGGCCCAGTGGCTCAACCTCCCCAGTTACCTGAGGTGGACACTCTTCGTGCACCCCTTTGTGGATTGTGTGCACAGCCTTGTTGTAGTTAAGTCTTGATTGTTGTTGGTATCACAGGGAGGAATTGTCCTCCAGGCCAATTGGCTGTTAAGGATCAGCTGTGTCTATGCTGGGAGAACATCTGTGCTGGAGACACCCTTATGAGGCAAGATTTGCAAAATTGCAAAAGCCTCTATGCTCAGCTTGGATGGGGAGGAGTCTCAGGGCAGAGCAGACAGCCTTGGCTTCCCATCAGTGCTGCCCTAATAGGCCCCTGGGTCTCAGTGTCTCTCGGTAATCGCTGCAAGCACCTCTGAGAGAAAGCCACCCTCGAGTTATGCCTGCTGCCAGACTGTCCATTTTCTCCCTGAATGAGTCTGGGTTCCCAGAGTCTCACCTGGAACTGGAGTTCAGCGCAGTCGGGAGCTTCCGTCTCCCTCCCACTTTAGAAAGCCAGCCGCACACAGAGCAGTCAGTCCTGGCTGTGCGCGCGTGCCTCCGGACCTCTGCCTCCTGCAGCTCCCCTGAGTCTCAGTTTGCTTTTCTCTTTTCCTGACAGTCCAGATTCCGCCTGAATGAGTCTGGGTTCCCAGAGTTTCGCCTGGAACTGGAGTTCAGTGCAGTTGGGAGCTTCTGTCTCCCTCCCGCTTGAGAAAGCCAGCCATGTACTCAGCCGCCAGTCCTCTCTGCTCACGCGCGTCTCCGTACCTCAGCCTTTTGCAGCTCCTCTGAGTCTCAATATACTTTTCTCTTTCCTTCTAGTTGTAGAATTTCCACTTAGCCAGCTTTCCTGTCATTCTGGATGGTGTCCGGTTTGTCTTTTAGTTGTAGTTTTGAAATTGTTGTGCGAGGCAGCAGTTTAGGTGTTTACCTATGCCGCCATCTTGGTTTTCCTCTTGACATTTTAATATTAATTCTTTCGATCCATGAGCCTTGAATATCTTTTCATTTGTTCTTGTCTTCCTCACCTTTTTTTAAATCAATGTCTTATACTTTTCAGTGTATAGTACTTTCATCTCCTTGGTTAAATTTATTCCTAGGTATTTTATTCTTTTAATGCAATTTAAATGAGATGATTTTCTTAATTTCTTTTTATTATAGTTTGTTATTAGTATAGAGACACACAAATTACTTTTATATATTGATATTTATCCTGCAACTTTACTGAATTTTGTTTTTTAGTTCTAACAGGTTTTTGATGGAGTCTTTAGGATTTTCTATATATAATTTCATTTAATCTGCAAATAGTGACAGTTTTTCTTATTTGTCTCTAATTTGGATGCCTTTTACTAGTATTTCTTTTTATTGCCTAATTGTTCTGGCTAGGACTTTCAATCCTATCCTATATAGTAATCCTATATAAAAAAGGGAAATATGCAAATTGACCCTAACAGCAGAATGACCAGAATGACCGCTGGACCAGTCACTATGAGGCGCACTGACCACCTCTTTGTCCTTTTCCCCAGCCAGCAGGCTCCAATCGCCTGATGGCCACCCACTGCGGGGGCAGGGCCAGTGAGCAGATGGGAACAGCCGACCTCTTGGTTCCTTCCCCCGGCCATCAGGCGAATGGGGAACTGGGGGTGTGTGGCGGCGGGGGGCAGGGCCGGCTACAGACAGCTGGGGAAGATGGCCCTGATCGCAGGCCAGGCCTAGGGACCGTACCCACACACAAATTTCGTGTGCTGGGCCTCTAGTGTTGAATAAAAGTGGTGAGAGTGGTCATCTTGTCTGATTTTGATCTTAGGTAAAACTTTCAGCTTTTTTACCATTGAGAATGATGTTGGCTGTGGTCTTGTCATTTATGACCTTTATTATGTCGAGGTACATTCCCTCTGTGCCTGCTCCGTTGAGAGTTGTTATCATATATGGATGTTGAATTTTGTCAGATGCTTTTTCTGCATCTGTTGACATGATCATATGATTTTTGTTTTTCATTTTGTTAATGTGGTGTATCACATTGACTGATTTGTGGATGTTGAAGCATCCTTGCATCCCTGGACAAATCCCACTTGATCATGGTATATGATTCTTTTAATGTATTGTTGAATTTCATTTACTAACATTTTGTTGAGGATTTTTACTTATGTTTTCATCAGGGATATTGGCCTATAATTTTTTTTGTGTGTGGCATTTTTGTCTGGTTTTGGTATCTGACTAATAATGCAGCCCTTATAAAATGGATTGTGAAGAGTTCACTCCTCTTCTTTTTTTGGAAAAGTTTGAGAAGGATTGATATTAATTTTTCTTTGAATGTTTGATGTAATTTACCAGTGAAGTTCTCTGGTCCTGGACTTTTGTTTGTTGGGATATTTTTATTTACTGATTTATATCTCTTCAGGTTTTCTATTTCTTCATGATTCAGTCTTGGAAGGTTGTATGTTTCTAGGAATTTATCCATTTCTTCTAAGTTGTCCAATTTTTGTGTGTAATTGTTTATAGTTGTCTTACGATATATTTGTACTTTTGTGGTATCAGTTGCATCATGTCCTCTTTCATTTCTGAGATGAGGAATGGTGAGAGTAATCAAATATTTTTGAATGACTGTGTGATTAATACTCTATTTTATGTATTTATGTGCTCGCTCTCTCTTCTCTTTGTTTCTGTTGAGTCTAGCTAAAGTTTTGTTAATTTTGTGTATCTTTTTAAAGAACCAGCTCTTGCCCTGGCTCAGTTGATTGGAGCATCATCCTGTACACCAAAAAGTGGCAGATTCAATTCCTGGTCAGGGCACATACCGAGGTTGCGGGTTTGATCCTCCATGGGGGAGCTTATGGGCTTGAGGGGCAACTTCTCTAAAGAAGTCAATAAAAACATATCCTTGTGTGAGGATTAAACAACCAGCTCTTAATTTTATTAATATTATCTACTAGAGGCCCAGTGCACAGATTTGTGCACATTGAAAGGAAATGAATTAGAAGGTGGCTGGCAGGGCAGGACTGGGTGATGGGCCGTACACCCCCTGGAGTCAACCTCCTGTGGTCCTTCCCTGGCTGGCCGCACCTGGGGCAGTGCTGTGGCTCAAAGAGTGTCTGCGGAGTGAGTGGGGTCCCTCTGGCAGGTGGGGTCCCTTGGCCTGGCCTGCAGGGATTGGGCCGAAACCCGCAGTCTGACATCTTCTGAGGGGTCCCAGAGTGCAAGAGGGCAGGCGCTCTGTAAGGTTGCTGTTGCTCAGCAACTTCTGTGTTGAGCATCTGTCCCCTGGTGGTCATTGCACGTCATAGCTACCTGCTGGTTGGTCAGCCAGTTGGCCTGTTGCTTAAGCTTTTATATATATAGATTGTCTTTTTAGTCTCTACTTCATTTATTTCTGCTCTGATCTTTGTTATTTTGTTCCTTTTACTATCTTTAGGCTTTTTCCCCCCCTAGTTCCTTGAGGTATGAAGTTAGGTTGTTTAAGACTTTTCTTTTTACCTGAAATAGGCATTTTTGCTATGAAATTTTATCTTTAAACTGCTTTTGTTGCATTACATAATCTTTGGTATTTTACATTTTCACTTTTCTCAAGGTCTTTTTATATCTTTTAATTTTTATTTGACCCATTGGTTCAGTTTCATGTTAATTTCTACATATTTGTGAGTTTTTTAGTTTTATTCATGTAATTAATTTTTAGTTTCATACCATTGTGTTTAGAAAAGATGCTTGGTATGATTTTAATCTCTTAAATTTATTAAGACTTATTTTGTGACCTAACATCTATTTTAGAAAATGTTCAAATGTACACTTGACAAGAATGTATATGCTATTATTGCTTTGGAATGTTGTTCAAATATTTTTTAACTCCATCTGATCAAATGTGTCAATTAAGGCCAGTGTTTTCTTATTGAGATTCTGTCTGTATGATTTATCTATTGATGTAATATTAGTGGGGTAATGGTAGGGAACTTTGCTATTATTGTATCACTGTCTATTTCACCTTTCAGGTCTGTTAACATTTGCTTTATATGTTTAGGTGCTCCTATGTTGGTTACATAATATTTACAAATATTATAAGTGTTATATCCTCTTGTTAGATTGACTCCTTTATCACTATGTAACACCATTTTTTTGGTCTCTGAGATAGAAATTTAATGTGAATTGTCTTGTATACCCACTTTTTAACTCTCATTGAGATGAGTATAATTTTTAAAATGAACATCAAAAGAAAATTATTGAAATACAGTTGTCCCTTGAACAATTCAAGGTTGGGAGTGCCCACCATCTGTGTAATCAAAATTCGTGTATATTTTAAGTTGGCCCTCTGCATATGTGGATTCCAGACCATGGATTGAAAACAACATTGATGGGTAAACAAAGCAGGTTTGAACTATGTGTGTCCACAGCATAGGGGAACAACCCACGTTATTCAGGGGTCAGTTCGTTTACTAGTTAGTGATCTTTGTCTTTATTTAGCCTTTCACCTGCTGCTACTTTTTTGGTTCATTTGTTTAAAGATTAATACAAAAGTGTATTCTCTTGAATTGTCATGTAGAATCCTGAAGTAAGAATGGTTGAGAGTAATTACAAAAATTTTCCAATAACCATAAGTATGATTAATATGGCTTTAGCATGAAATATTGTAATAGGTAACTGAAAAATATATAATTTTGTAATTAAACACAGGTAAGTATTTCTAATTTTATTTAAATAAAAGTAAAGGTTTTGGAAGGCATAATGATTGAAAAACTTGAGCTTTGATATTTTTTGACATGGAAAACTTGATTTATAATGCCATTGAACATCAATCTTTGTAGAGAAAATATCTTTCTCTTTCAAAAAAAATCCTTAATGATTGTACCTGTTTGTCATAAAACTAGTAGAAAGAAACCCAATTTAAAAACAATAGTGAAAGCCCTGGCCTGGTGGCTCAATTGATTGGAGTGTCCTCAGGTATATCAAAAGGAGGTTGCAGGTTTGACCTCCCCTTGGGGCATGTACAAGAGGCAACTGAGTACTAGTAATGTTCTCTCTCACATAGATGGTTCTCTCTCTCTCTCTCTCCCTCCCTCTCTCCCTTCCTTCCTCTGTAAAGTCAATCAAAAAATATCCTTGGTTGAAGAATTTAAAAACACACCATAATTTTATTTATTTTATGCAACTGTTGGATTATCTGCTTCCCATTACTTCTATTATAGACTTGTCATTTTGTATCATGTTATGAGGCAATGGAGCATATTATACTGTGTTTTTGTTTGTTTTTTTTTACTCATAAAGTACAAAGTGTAAATTTTCAGTCTGAATGACTTTGCTTTTCATTATTTAGTTTTGAAATGCAGAGAACACCACGAAAAAGTAATAATGATGAAGAGTTGAATGTGATTCTTCCCCAGACTCCAGTTAGGTATGAGTTATCTTACTCTTCATTTTCATTATAATTGTTTATCCAATGCTTCATAGAGCTTTGGGTTTGTTTATTTATTCTATTATATATTTATATATAGATGCCACAAATATAGTATAGTGAGTGTTTTTGCATTCGGTATTTTGATAATGGCTGAGGATATGATTATTAGACCTAGTTCTGTCTGTCATTAAGGAATATAGTCTAGAATGGGAATGTGTTCCATCTCAGTAAATAAAAAACTAAAAATATGTTTCACCATTTAGTTTGCATACAACCTAGAAGGATTAGAACTATTTTTTATGACCTTATCCTCACTTACTTCCCTAGTATAATATGTTTTAAGTCTTATTAAATTTACCTCTAAAATATTTCTTGAATCCATCTACTATTCTCCATTTCTATTCTCACCACTCTTGTCCAAGATATCTTTTTCTTTGATTTTTTTGAGGTATCCTATTATCTGATCTCATCCCTATTCCTTTCTGTCTACCACCAAATCTGTTCTCTAGAGCTCCCAGAATAATATTCTAGAAATGTAATTCTGATCATGTTCACTCTGCCATTAAACCTTCTGATTGTTTCCTATTGCAATGGAAATACAATGCAAATTTTTAAATAATGCCTACCAGATCTTATATGATCTAGCTGTGTTGCCTGTCTAACCTCATCTTGTTTTTCTCTTCATTATGTATTAGCCAGTTTCCTGAACTCTCCAATCAGCCTCTTCTTTTGTGCTTGAGTACTTTCACGCTTCCTTTTCCCTCTTAACTCTTTTCTTTCCATGAATTACCAACTGTTACTGTTCCTTTAGGTTCAGCACTAATAGTACTTTTTAAAAAAGATTTATTTCTCTCTGAAATATTTTCTTGTATTCCTTCTCAGAGCATCCCTTTGAATTCCGTCATAGTGTGCTTCACAATGTGTAATTAGAAAACGATTTGTGTGTTTGCTTGTTTTTGCTAATATCCAATAGCCTTTAAGTTGTATGTCACATGGACCATAACTTTTTTGTTCAGCATGTGATAATTAGGACCAAGGCTAATACTTGGCATATAGTAAGTAATCAGTAATATTTTTAAATGACTATTTAGAGATATAAAATACATTTTTGTATAAGTATAGTAATAGACTTAAGACAAGTTAATGAAATAGCACAGAATGAACTTTATGAAGTGGTATTTGAACTCAATTTTGAATATATAAAGATTTATGTCACAGGATACTGGCATGTTAGTGGGTGGGAACAGCATATGCAAAGGGTTGGAAGGAAGAAACAACAAGCTGTGTCCGGGGAACTATTAGCAGCTCTGTATTGATTGATTGTAAAATGGAAAAATGGTAGCAAGAGAGGAGGGTGGGAATCAGATTATAAAGGACTTTATTTGCCATACTCACAAGTTTTGACATTAGCTGGTGCACAATATACATAGCCTGTTGGTATAAATGGGTGTTAAGCAGAGATAAGTATAAAATCAGACTTGATTTTTGAAAGCTTACATGAATGTGATTCTTCCCCAGACTCCAGTTAGGTGAGGTTAGTTTGTGAGAGGGTGGAGGCGAACATGGTGAGAAATACTGAGACCTGTTAATCTGTCACAATGGTTCTTAATCAGGGGTCAATTTATAATAACCTGGGGAGTTTTTTCAAAGTACATGTGCCTAGAGCCTACTACCATAGACATAGTGAGTCAAAATCTCTGGACTGTTGTATTGCAGTAATTCAGTTGAAAGATGTTGAAACAAGAGATAGGCAGTGGAAATGAAGGAGCAAGAACAGTTTTGCAAATATTTGATGAATTCATATTTAGAATATTATTTTGAGGCTTTTATGGGACATGAAGATGTGTAGTAAGTAGTAGGACATAAGGATCTTGTATATTTGAGAATAATCAGGGAGAGTTAAAGCCCTAAAAGTAGATGAGGTTGCCTGAAGTGAGGGTGTATAATGGCAAGAATGTATGGCTTAGGGCTGAACCAGAAAGAATGCTGTCATTTAAGGACTAAATAGAAGGTAGATTAAATGAGAAGTGTGATTGGGAGCTCCAGAGAGTGAAGGCAGAAAAGCCAAGGGGGTCAGGGGTGGGCAGTTTCAGGAAAGAGCAGGTGTTTAAGTATACCTCAAGGAAGTCAAATATCAGATAAAATGAGAAAGATTTTTGGTTTAGAAGTTTGTGCCTTAAGTCACTGTGCTTTAAGTAGATCATTGGATGTACAAGTCATAGAAGCAATGTATTTGAAAGGTGAGGAAGTGTAGATATCAGTTTATAGATACTTGACTGAGAACACTGAACACATTTTACTGAGTGATATATAACAACCTTTTTAACCATAAATATTCTACAGTTCTTTGCATCATTAGTGCCTACAGTAGCAATGTACTGCTACTCCAAAATTGGAACATGAATATTTACTGTACTGTCAATCATATAATTATAGAATCAAAGAGAATTCCTGAGATATTGACCTAATTTTATGCTTTAAAAATGATGACTTCTAAAATTATGTATGCTTTCCTTTTGAAAAATTTCTTGCTCTCTTATTTGAAAAAGTTTAGTTTTTAATTATATTAAAAGATTACTATTTCAATTCCACTTATGTTTTCTCTTTAATATAATGTTATGAGTTTGACCACTTAATGTTATATTAATTTATAGTTCTATTAGTAAATAAGCTCATCGTTTTTGATAAACATACTGGTTTTATGAACACATCTTTTCATTAAGCTTTAAGTAAAATATAATTCCTTGTAAATAATAGTACACTAAGGGTTTTATAAAGTTTTATTGCAGAGAACTTTTTAAAGATAAATGGGAGACAGTGAGTTTGAAGATATATTTAACTTGTGTGTTAGATACATTTCATTTTTTTCCCTTCATTGCTTAACATTTCTGTTTTTGTTTTTTTTTTTTTTTTGTTTAGGACTGTTATGAATACTATCCAACAATTAATGATGATCTTAAATTCAGCAAGTGATCAACCGTCAGAAAATCTGATTTCCTATTTTAATGTAAGCCATATATGAACATTATTTATTGTAATACCTTAGCAAAGAAATTTGAAATTAGAAGTTAAAATTCTGAGTATTTTTAAAATACTTATCTCCCAATTAACAAGAATATAGTTGTCTATTAACTTATTATTTTTTTAAATCCTCAATATTAGATTTTATTATTAGATATTACTGGTAGACAGCATTTTTCTTAGATTTCCTCTTATTCATTTACCTTACTCAGCATTTTTTCGAATAATTTATTTTTATTGTTGATGTCATTATAGATGTCCCCATATCCTACCCCCTTTGCCCATCTCCACCCAGTCCCAATTCCCTTCCCTTCAGCCATCACCACACTTGTTTGTGTCTATGGGTTATGTATATACTAGAGGCCTGGTGCAATGGGTAGGGTCCTTCGGCCTGGCTGGCGATCAGGGCCAATTGGGGCCTTCCAGCTGCCGGCCGGGGCCTTCCTTTTACTGCCAGCTGGGGCCTTCCTTCATTCTGCACCGCCCCCTGATGGTCAGTGCATGTCATAGTGAGCAATCGGTCTCCCGGTTTAACTCCCATGGGGACAATTTGCATATCAGTCTTTATATATATAGCTGTTCATTGGCTCCTCCCTTTCCTCTGACAACTGTCAGTCTGTCCTCTTATCCATGCTACTGTTTGTTTTGTTCGTTAGTTTATTTGTTCATTAGATTACACATATAAGTGAGATCATATAGTATTTGTCTTTCTCTGACTGGCTTATTTCACTTAGCATAATAATCTCCAGGTCCATCCATGCTGTCACAAAGGGCAAGATTTTCCCTGGCTGGGTAGCTGAATTGGTTAGATCTTTGTCTCCATGTTCCAAGGTTGCAGATTTGTTCTGTCAGGGCACATACAAGAAGCAACCAATGAGTGCATAAATAAGTGAAAAAACAAATCTCTCTCTCTTCCATCCTCTCTCTCTCTAAAAACCAATAAAAAATTAATTTTAAAGGTAACATTTTCTTCTTTTTTATGGCCACATAGTATTTCATTGTGTAAATATACCACAGCTTTTTAATCCATTCATCAACTGATGGGCACTTGGGATGTTTCCAGATCCTGGCAATTATAAATAATGCTGCTATGAACATAGGGTGCATATGTATTCTTTCAAATTGGTGTTTCAGGGTCTTAGGCTATATACTCACAAGTGGGATTGCTGGGTTGAAAGGCAGTTCCATTTTTAATTTTTTGAGGAAACTCTGTTCTGTTTTCCACAGTGGCTGCACAAGTCTGCAATCCCACCAACATTGCACTAGGGTTCCCCTTTCTCCACATCCTTGCCAGCACTTGTTATTTGTTGATTTATTGATGGTAGCCATTTTGGCCGGTATGAAATGATATCTCATTGTGGTTTTAATTTGCATCTCTTGGATGATTAGTGACTTTGAGCAGTTTTTCATATGTCTATTAGCCATCCGTATGTCCTCTTTGAAGAAGTGTTTATTGAGATTGTTTGCCCATTATTTTAAAATAAATCTTTATTGTTCAGATTATTACAATTGTTCCTCTTTTTTCCCCCCATAGCTTCACCTCTACCTGGTTCCCACCCCACCCTCTGCCCTTACCTCTCACCCCCCACCCACTATCCTCATCCATAGGTGTACGATTTTTGTCCAGTCTCTTCCCGCAACCCCCACAGCCCTTTCCCCCCAAGGATTGTCAATCCTCTCCCTTTCTATGATACTGATTCTATTATATTCACCAGTTTATTCTATTCATCAGATTTTTTATTCAATTGATTTTTAGATTCACTTGTTGGTAGATATGTATTTGTTGTTCATAATTTTTATCTTTACCTTTTTCTTCTTCTTCCTCTTCTGAAAGAATACCTTTCAGCATTTCATATAATACTGGTTTGGCAGTGATGAACTCCTTTAGCTTTTTCTTATCTGTGAAGCTCTTTATCTGTCCTTCAATTCTGAATGATAGCTTTGCTGGGTACAGTAATCTTGGTTGTAGGTTCTTGCTATTCATCACTTTGAATATTTCTTGCCACTCCCATCTGGCCTGAATAGCTTCTGTTGAGAAATCAGCTGACAATCGTATGGGTGCTCCCTTGTAGGTAACTCACTGTTTTACTGCTTTTAATATTCTCTCTTTGTCTTTTGCTCTTGGCATTTTAATTATGATGTGTCTTGGTGTAGTCCTCTTTGGATTCCTTTTGTTTGGGGTTCTCTGCGCTTCCTGGACTTATAAGTCTATTTCTTTCACCAGGTGGGGGAAGTTTTCGGTCATTATTTCTTCAAATAGGTTTTCATTATCTTGCTCTCTCTCTTCTTCTGGCACCCCCATAATTTGGATGTTGGTACGCTTGAGGTTGTCCCAGAGGCTCCTTACACTATCTTCATATTTTTGGATTCTTTTTTCTTTTTGCTTTTCCGGTTGAGTGTTTTTTGCTTCTTCGTATTTCAAATCTTTGACTTGATTCTTGTGATCCTCTAGTCTGCTATTGGATCTCTGTATATTATTATTTATTTCAGTCATTGTATGCTTAATTTCTAGTTGATCCTTTTTCATATCCTTGAGGGTCTCACTAAATTTATCGGCAGTTTCTGGAAAATTCTTGAAAAACCTTATAACTGTGGTTTTGAACTCTATATCCAGTCGTTTGCTTTCCTCCATTTCTTTCATTTGTGGCCAGTTTATTTGTCTCCGCATTTTGGCTGCTTCCCTGAGTTGTTAGAGTGGCTTTGTGTGCTAGGTGTCCTAAGGGCGCAGTGGCTCAGCCTCCCCAGTTACCTGAGGTGGACACTCTTGGTGCACCCCTTTGTGGTCTGTGTGCACAGTCTGGTTGTAGTTTATGCCTTGATTGTTGTTGGTATCACTGGGAGGAATTGACCTCCTGGCCAATTGGCTGTGAGGATCAGCTGTGTCTACGATGGGAGAACTTCTGTGCTGGAGACACCATTATGAGGCAAGACTTGCTTCAGTGGGGCTTTGGTGCTCCCTGAGTCTGCCCCCTGAGTGTGTCCCTTATGGATCTGAGGAGTTGTAATCTGGATGGTTCCACTCTGACCCCTGGGTACACTGGCTCTTGGATCTCCAAGGAGGTGCTAATTTA
The DNA here is from genome assembly GCA_026230045.1 of Corynorhinus townsendii. NCBI lineage: Eukaryota > Metazoa > Chordata > Mammalia > Chiroptera > Vespertilionidae > Corynorhinus > Corynorhinus townsendii. Next base: position 89,967,163 of record JAPDVU010000003.1, read on the forward strand.
GCCTCTGCCTGAGGCCACCTAGCAGGTGCTATGGAGAGATCTGCAGATTCTTCTTCTTTGTTTGGGGTTTGGAGGTGCCCAGATGAGGCCCAGCTGTGAAGCAATGCAAGATACTGTGGGGCCTTGGGCCTTCTTTTCGATGTTCTGGGTCTCTCTGACTCTGCTGCAGTTTGTTAGATAATTTTACATTTCAAAGGACCAGGCTATTCATATGCAGAAACCTCTGCACACAGCTTGGGTGGAGCGGGGTTTCATGGTGGAGTAAACAGCAATGGCTGACTGTCAGCCCTACCCTAAGAGGCCCCTGGGTCTCAGTGTCCCTCGGTAATCGCTGTAAGCACCTCTGAGAGAAAGCCGCCCTTGAGTTCCGCCCGATGCCAGGCAGTCCAGTTTCTCCCCATATGAGTCTGAGTCCCCAGAGTCTCACCCGGAACTGGAGTTTACAGCAGTCGAGAGCTTGTGTCTCCTTCCTAATTGAAAAAGACAACTGCGTCCTCAGCTGCCAGCCCTTTCCACGCACACCTTCCTACCTCTGCACTTTATTTCCGCAGTTCCTGTGAGTCTCAGTGTGCTTTTCTCTTTCCTTCTAGTTGTAGAATTTCCACTCAGCCAGTCTTCGTGTGGTTCTGGATGATGTTCGATTTGTCTTTTAGTTGTAGTTTTGAAGTGGTTGTGCGAGGCAGCAATTTCAGGTGTTTACCTATGCCACCATCTTGGTTTCTCTCTCTCTGCCCATTTTTTACTGAAAAATGGGCAAAATACCTGATCTGGATTAATTGTCTTTCTGGTGTTGAGTTGTATAAGTTCTTTATATATTTTGGAAATTAATCCCTGGTCAAATGTATCATTGGTGAATATGTTCTCCTGTACTGTGGGGTTCCCTTTTCACTTTGTTGGTGGTTTCTTTTGCTGTACAGATTCTTTTTAGTTTGACATATCACACTTGTTTAATTTTTTTCTGTTTTGTTTCCTTTTTCCAAGGAGATATATCAGCAAAAATACTGCTACAAGAGATATCTGAGATTTTACTGCCTATGTTTTCTTTTAGGATTTTTATGGTTTTGCAACTTACATTTAAATCTTTTACCCATTTTGAATTTATTCTTGTGTATGCTGTAAGTTGGTGGTCTACTTTATTTTTTTTTTACATACTTGTCCAATTTCCCTCACACTTTTTATTCAAGAGGCTGTCTGTCTTTACTTCATTGTATGCTTTTGCCTTCTTTGTCAAATATTAATTGACCATAAAGGCATTTATTTCTGGGCTCTCTTTTTGTTACACTGATATATGCCTGTTCTTATGCCAATACCAGGCTGTTTTGATTAAAATGGTCTTATAGTTTGCTATCAGGTATTATGATACCTCCAACTTTGTTCTTCTTTCTCAAGATTGCTGAGGCTATTCAGGGTCTTTTGTGGTTCCATATACATTTTTGGAATATTTGTTCTAGACCTGTAAAATATGCAGTTGGTATTTTAATAGGAATTGCATTAATCTGTAGGTTGCTTTGGTTGGTTGGACATTTCAATGTTGTTAATTCCTCCGATCCATGAACACAGTATACTAGTATTCTTCCACTTGTTTGTATCTTACTCAATTTCCTTCTTCAATGTCCTATAGTTTTCAGAGTACAAATCTTTTATCTCCTTGCTTATAGTTAATGCTAAGTACCTAGTTTTTGTTGTTCTTGAAATAGTAAGTGGGATTGCTTTCTTAATTTCTCTTTCTGATGGTTCATTTTTGGTGTATAAAAATGCCACCGATTTCTGAATATTAATTTTGTATCCTGCTGCTTTGCTATATTCATTTATCAGATCTAGTAGTTTTTTGGTGGAGTCTTGTTTAGACCTCATTTCGAAGATCATTTTCTTTCTGTTTCAGACATATCTTTTGTTTAGTTCTTTTCGTGAAAGTTAGTTTAGGATGAACTTAGAAGGTGTTTTGGAGTTTTATGTAGACTACTAGTACAAATTGCCTATCTCAGAGTGGACATACCTTGAAGAACAGTAAGTTTTTCTTTGATTTTGCTTCTTTATTACATCAGTTTTATTCATTTTAAAAATTAATGCCTCATTTCCTTTTGTGTGTAAATAAAACTTCAGGAATTTATACACATTTTAATGGATATTTTGGCAACAATAATTTCTGACAGGAAATGTTTCTTTGTTTCCATGTTTCTAAGACTTTGTGTGCTGTTTTTGTTTCATAAAGATAAAATAATTTATTTTATAGAATGGGAAATTTTTGAATGACTGTTTACATTTCAAAGAAAATTCTAATTAGTCTTAATTTTGAAACATTTCTTTTTTAGAAAATATATTTTTATTGATTTTATAGAGGAAGGGAGAAGGGGAGAGGGATAGAAACATCAATGATGAGAGATAATCATTGATTGGCTTTCTCCCGCATGCCCCCTACTGGGGATCAAGCCCATAATCTGGGCATGGGCCATGACTAGGAATCAAACATTGACCTATTGGTTCATAGGTTGATGCTCAACCACTGAGCAACACCAGCCGGTCCATTTGTTTTCTAATGTATAATATTTTAAATGTGTTTGATTGATAGAGATTATAAAATGAAGTTCATCTTTGGTTATAGCTGAAGAAAATCATGTTTGTGATAATATTTTAATGTATCATAATATGCATTTTAATAATTAGCTTGTGAGGTATTTTAATCATTAAAATTGATATAACTCTTACCTTATATAATACATATATTAGAACTTTGTTTGTAACCATTTCTCTATCTTGTGTTTCTAAATACGTAGCTAAATTATTTAGGTAATTCTTAACTTTTTTTTTAAGAGAAGGAGGAAGGTGGAGGAGAGAGTAGGGGGAGAGAAACATCAATTTGTTGTTTTACATATTTATGCATTCATTGGTTGATTCTTGTGTATGTCCTGACTGGGGATCGAACCCAAAACCTTTGCTTATCAGGATGACGCAATGGTGTAACAAACTGAGCTACCTGGCCAGGGCAAAAACAATTTTAATTCTTTCATTAAAAAAATCTTCATTATTGAAAGTATTACATATGTCCTCTTTTCCCCCCCATTGATTCCTTTTAGCCCATCCCCGCCTGCACCCCAGGCTTCACCACACTCTTATCTGTGTCCATGGGTTAGGCATATATGTATACAAGTTCTTTGGTTGATCTCTTCCCACCCCTCCACCCACTCTCACCTTCCCTTTGACATTCTACAGATCCATGCTTCTATGTCTCTGGCTCTATTTTGTTCATCAGTTTACTTTGTTCATTAGATTGCACACATAAGTGAGATATGTGATACTTGTCTTTCTCTGAGTGGCTTATTTTGCTTAACATAATACTCTCCAGTCCCTCCATGCTGTCTCAAAGGGTAAGAGATTCTTCATTTTTTACTACTGTATAGTATTTCATGGTGTAAATGTACCACAGCGTTTATTATTTTTAAGTATATTTTTATTGATTTCAGAGTGGAAGGGAGAGGGAGAGAGAGATAGAAACATCAGTGATGAGAGAGTATTATCGATCGGCTGCCTCCTGCATGCCCCACACTGGGGATCGAGCCCTGCAACCTAGCATGTGCCCCGACCAGGAATTGAATCATAACCTCCTGGTTTATGGGTGGATGCTCAACCACTGAGTCATGCCAGCCAGGCTGTACCACAGCTTTTTTATCCACTCATCTACTGATGGGCACTTGGGGTGTTTCCAGATCTTAGCTATTGTAAATTCTGCTGCTATGAACATAGGTGTACGTGCATTCTTTCTGATTGGTGTTTCAGGTTTCTTAGGATATATTCCTAGAAGTGGGATCACTGGGTCAAATGGCAGTTATATATTTAATTTTTTTGTGGAAATCCCATATTGTTTTCCATAGTGGCTGCACCAGTCTGCATTCCCACGGTGTGCTAAAGCTCCCTTTTCTCCACATCCTCACAAGCACTTGTCATTTGTTGATTTGTTGATGGTAGCCATTCTGACAGGTGTGAGATGATGCCTCATTGTCATTTTAATTTGCATCTCTCTGATGACCAGTGACTTCGGGCATCCTATCTAATAAAAGAGTAATATGCAAATTGACCATCACTCCAACACACAAGATGGCTGCCCTCATGTGGTCAAAGATGGATGCCCCCATGTGGACACAAAATAGCTGCCACAAGATGGCCAGCAGGGGAGAGCAGTTGGGAGGGACCAGACCTGCAAGGGAGGGCAGTTGGGGGTGATCAAGTCTGCAGGGGAGGGCAGGTAGGGGTGACCAGGCCAGCAGAGGAGGGAAGTTGGAGGCAACCGGACCTGCAGGGAAGGGCAGTTGTGGGGGGCCCAGGCCTGCAGGGTTTGGCAGTTAGGGGTGACCAGGCCTGCCAGGGAGGGCAGTTAGGGGCAGTCAGGCTGGCAGAGGAGCAGTTAGGCATCAATCAGGCTGGCAGAGGAATGGTTAGGGGGTGATTAGGAAGGCAGGCAGGTGAGCAGTTGTGAGCCAGCGGTCCTGGATTGTGAGAGGGATGTCCAAAGGGCAGGCAGACATTTCTTGAGGGGTCCCAGATTGGAGAGGGTGCAGGCTGGGCTGAGGACACACACCCCTGTGCATGAATTTCATGCATTGGGCCTCTAGTGTTTCTATATGTCTCTTGGCCATGTGTATGTCCTCTTTGGAGAAGTGTCTATATAGCTCCTCTGTTTATTTTTAAATTTGATTGCCTTCCTTCTGTTAAGTTGTATGAGTTCCCTATATATTTTGGGTAGTAACCCTTCATCAGATGTCTCATTGCCAAATATGTTCTCCCATACAAAAGGCTCCCTTTTCATTTTGTTGATGGTTACTTTAGCTGTGCAGCAGCTTTTTTTTTTTTTTTAATTTAAAGTTTTGGGTTTTTTAAAAAATATATTTTATTGATTTTTTACAGAGAGGAAGGGAGAGAGAGAGTTAGAAACATCGATGAGAGAGAAACATCGATCAGCTGTCTCCTGCACGCCCCCTACTGGGGATGTGCCCACAACCCAGGTACATGCCCTTGACAGGAATCGAACCTGGGACCTTTCAGTCCGCAGGCTGATGCTCTATCCACTGAGCCAAACCCGTTTCGGCTGCTCAGAAGCTTTTTATTTTGACGTTTCCCCATTTGTTTATTTTCTCCTTAGTTTCCCTTGCCCTGGGAGATGTATCTATAAACATATTGCTACGAAAGATATCTGAGGTTTTGCTGCCTATAGTTTCCTCTAGGATTTTTATGGTTTCACAATTTATTTTTAAGTCTTCTATCCATTTGAATTTATTCTTGTGTCTGGTGTAAGTTGGTGGTCTAGTTTCATTTTTTTGCATGTACCTGACCAATGTTCCCAACACCATTTACTTAAGAGACTGTCTTGACTCTATTGTATGCTTTTGCCTCCTTTGTTAAATATTAATTGAGCATAATGGGTTAGGTGCATTTCTGGGTTCTCTGTTCTATTCCATTGATCTATATGCTGTTCTTGTGCCAGTGCCAGGCTGTTTTGATTACAGTGGCTTTGTAGTATAATGTGATATCTGGTATTGTAATCCCTCCAACTTTATTCTTCTTTCTCAACATTGCTGCAGCTATACCTGGTCCTTTTTGGTTCCATATAAATTTTTAGAGTATCTGTTCAAGATCTATGAAATATGCTGTTGGTATTTTAATAGGGTTTATATTGAATCTGTAGATTGCTTGGGTAGTATGGACATTTTAATGATGTTAATTTTACCAATCCATGAACTTGGTATATTCTTCCACTTGTTTTATCTTCCTCTGTCCCTTTTTTCAATGTCCTATAGTTTCATGAGTACAATTCTTTTACCTCCTTCGTTAAATTTATTCCTAAGTATCTTAATTTTTGTTGTTGTTGCAGTTGTAAATGGGATTGTTTAATTTCTCTTTCTGAGACATCATTATCTATATATATAAAAAGCCAGCAACCAGAATGCTGGAATGACTGGAATGACCAGAACGACCTTTTGCTATGATGCCAACTGACACTAGTGAACCAGCCTGATAGGGGGGTGGAGCCAGCTGGCCAACCCCCCCACACAGCCCTTCCCCCCGGCCGGCCCCATGCCTGATCACGCCCCCACCCCAATAGGGGGTGGGGCCAGTCAGCCAACCTTCTGCAGCCCCTCCCCCAAGCCAGCCCCACCTCTGATGGGCCCCCACCACCATAATTGGCCCTCTGCCCCTCCCCCTGGCTGGCCCTACCCCTCATTGTCCCCCTCATCCCAATAGGGGTCAGGGCCAGCCAGCCAACCACCTGTGGCCCCTCCCCACTACCGGCTCTGCCCCCATGGGCCCCTACCACCCCAATCAGCCTGCAGCCCCTCCTCCCAGTCACCTCCACCCCTGATCAGCCCCTCCACTCCGCTCAGGAGCAGGGCCTGTTGGCCCACCGCCCACAGCCCCTCCCCACAGCCGGCCCCACCCCTGATCAGCCCCTACCACTCTGATCAGCCCATGGACCCTTCCCCCAGCTGGCCTGGCCCTGATCAGGGCAGGACAGCCAGCCAACCTCCCACTGTCTCCTCCTCCTAACAGGCTCCGCCCCAATCCACCCCAATTGGGGCCAGGCTCGACAGACCCCACCCATGCTCAAATTTGTACACTGGGCCTCTAGTTGATACTAAAATGCTATTGATTTTGGGGTGTTAATTTTGTATCCTGCTACATTGCTGAATTTATTTTTTAAATCTAGTAGGTTTTGGTGGAGTGTTTAGCGTTTTCTATGTACAATGTCATGTCAGCTGCAAATGATGACAGTTTTGCTTCCTCCTTTCCAATTTGGATGCTGTTTATGTTTTCTTCTTGTCTGATCACTGTGGCTAGGATTTTCAGTACTATCTATACTAATAAAAGAGAAACATGCAAATTGACCGTACCTCCACTACGCCCACAAGCCATGCCCACCAGCCAATCAGGAGCAAATATGCAAATTAACCCAACCAAGATGGCGGCAGCCACGGAGTTGGAGTGAGCAGGAGGCTTGGGTTGCCCTGGCGATGGAGGCTACAACATTTCAATTATAGAAGATAAATAAATCTCAGAAACTTGCTTCCAGCCAGCCCTGGCCTCCGCTCAAGGAGGTGCTGGAAAAAAAAAAAAAGAAAAGAAAAAAGGAGGGTCTGGAAGCTTGGATCACAGTGGGGTGATCAGCCTAGGATGGGACAGCAGTTGTGGGTGATCAGACTGGTGGGGGGTGGAGCCGTTGGGGGTAAGCAGACCAGCAGAGGGGCCAGTTGGGGGTGAACAGGCCATCAGTGGGGGTCAGTTGGAGGTGATCAGGACAGCGGGCGGGGCAGTTTGGAGTGAGCAGGCCAGCAGGGGGGCAGTTGGGGGCAAGCAGGCCAGTGGGATGGAAGGTGGGGGCAAGCAGGCCAGCAGGGGGGTATGTGGGGGTGAGCAGGCTGGCACAGGGGGACAGTTGTGGGTAATCAGACTCTCGGGCATTTGGGGGCGAGCAGGCCGACGGTGGGGGGCAGTTGGGAGCAGGCCGGCAGGCAGATGAGTGGCTGGAGCCAGCAGTCCCAGATTGTGAGAGGGATTTCCAACTGCTGGTTTAGGCCCGATCCCTGTAAACCATCAGTAGGACATCCTTTGAGGGGTCCCAGATTGGAGAGGGTGCAGGCTGGGCTGAGGAATACCCCCTCTCCCCCCATGCACAAATTTCGTGCACCGGGCCATTAGTATTGAATAATAATGGTGAAAGCAGGCATCCCTGTGTTGTTCCCGTTCTTAGGGGAATTGGTTTTAGTTTTTGCCCATTGTGTATGATGTTAGCTGTAGGTTTGTCATATATGGCCTTTTTTATGTTGAAGAATGATCCCTCTATGCAACTTTGCTGAGAGTTTTTATAAAAAATGGGTGTTGGATTTTGTTGAATGCTTTTTCTACGGCTATTGATATGATCATGTGGTTTTTGTCTTTCAATTTGTTTATGTGATGTATCCTGTTTATTGATTTGCAAATATTGTACCAATCTTGCATCCCTGAAATAATTCCCACTTGGTCATGGTGTATGGTCTTTTTAATATATTGCAGGATCCTATTTGCTAATATTTTGTTGAGGATTTTAGCATCTATGTTCATCAAGTTTATTGGCCTATAATTCTCTTTCTTTGTAGTGTCTTTATCTAGTTTTGGAATTAGGATAAAGCTGACCTCAAAATGAGCTTGGAAGTGTTCCTTCCTCTTTGATTTTTTAAAATAGTTTGAGGAGTATTATTGTTAGTTCTTCTTCGAATGTTTGGTGAAACTCCCATGTGAAGCCATCCGAACCAGGGTTTTGTTTGCTGGGAGGTGTGTTTTTTTTTATTGCTGCTTTAATTTCATTAGTTGTTATTGGCATATTCAGGTTTTCTGATTCTTTCTTATAATTTTAGAAGATTGTATTTTTCTAGGAATATTTCCATTTCATCCACATTGTCCAGCTTATAGGCATATACTTATTCATAGTATTTTCTTACAGTCCTTTGTATTTCTGTAGTGTTAGTTGTTACTTTACCACTTTCATTTCTGATATTATTTATTTGAGTCCTCTCTCTTTGTTTCTTGATGAGTCTACCTAAAGGTTCAACAATCTTGTTTATCTTTTTGGAGAATCAGCTTTTGGTTTCAGTGATCTTTTATATTGATTTTTTAGTCTCTATGTCATTTATTTCTGCTCTAATATTATTTCCTTCCTTCTTATTCTGGGCTTCTCTTGTTCTCTTTCTAATTCTTTAAGTTGTAGGGTGAAATAGTTTATTAGGCATTTTTCTTGTGTGTGTGTATGTGTTTTGTTTTTTTTGTTTTTTAGGTAGGCCTGTAATGGAACTTCCTTCTCAGGACTACTTTTCCTGTGTCCCAGAGATTTTGGGTTGTTGTATGTTCATTTTCATTTGTTTCCAGGAAGTTCTGTTATTCTTTCTTGATTTCATTGGTAATCCATTCATTGTTTGATAACATGCTAGTTTGCCTCCAGATATTTGAATGTTTTTTAATATTTTTACTGATTTCTAATTTGATTCTGTTGTGACTGAGAAGATGCTTGATATGATTTCAATCTTCTTGAACTTGTAGAGACTTATTTTGTGTCCTAACATGTGTTCTTTCTTTGATAATGGCCCAGGTACACTTAAGAAGAAAGTATATTCTGCAGCTTTAGGTTGAAATGTTCTATAAATATCAGTGAAATCCATCTGATCCAGTGTGTCCTTTAGAATCACTGTTTCCTTGTTAATTTTTTGTCTAGAAGATCTATCTAGTGAAGTCAGCGTGGGTGTTAAAGTCCCCTACTATGACTGTATTGTTGTCAAACTCCCCTTAAAGTTCTCCAGAAGTTTCTTTTTTAAAATATATATATTTAGGTGCTGTTATGTTGGGTACATATATGTTTACCAGGGTTATGTTGGTCAACCCAAGTCCTCTTGTTGGATCGACCCCTCTAGTATTATTAGTGACTTTTATTGTCTCTTGTGATGGCTTTCATTTTGCAGTCTATTTTGTCAGATATGAGTATTGCTACCCTAGATTTTTGTTTGTTTGTTTTTATTTGCATGGAAAAAAATTTTCCATTCCTTCATTCTCATCCTTTGTGAATATTTTGTTCTGAAGTGGGTCTCTTGCATATAATTGGGTCATGTTTTTGTATTCATTCAGTGACCCTATGTCTTTTGATTGGAACATTTAATACATTTACATTTAAGGTTGTTATTGGTAGGTTCTTATTTATTGGCATTTTAATATTTTATGCCTATGTTTCCCTCTGTATTTCTTCTTCTCATTACTGCAGTTCCTTAGCATTTCTTGCAGTGCTGGTTTGATAGTGATAAACTCCTTTAGCCTTTTGCTGTCTGGGAAGCTCTTTGTTTCATCATCTACTTTGATATTCTTGCTGGATATAGAAATCATGGTTTCAGATCCTTGCTTTTAGTTCTTGTCATTCCCTTCTGGCCCATATGATTTCTAATGAGAAATCAGCTGACAGCCTTATGGGAGCATCTTGATAGGAAACAAATTGCTTTTCTCTTGTTGCCTTTAAGATTCTTTGTCTTTAATTTTTGGCACTTTAATTATGATGTGTCTATGTGTGGGCATGCTTAGGTTCTTGCGTGGGACTCTCAGTTCGTCCTGAACTTGTGTGACATTTTCCTTCACCAGGTTATGGAAGTTTTCTGCCATTATTTTTTCAAATAGTTTCTCTATCCCTTGCTCACTTTCTCCTTCTGTTCTCCTATGATGTGAATATTGTTATGTTTCATGCTGTCCCTCAGCTCCCTTAAGCTGTCCACCTGTTTTTTTCTTTCTTTTTTTTTTTTTTTGGTTCTCTGATTGAATGATTTTTTCCTACATGTCTTCTAATTCACTAATCCCATACTTGGCTTCCACTAATCTGTTGTGTATTCCCCTCCTATGTCTTTTTTTAAAAAAATGCATTTTATTGATTTTTTTACAGAGATTTTACAGGGAGAGGGATAGAGAGTTAGAAACATCAATAAGAGAGAAACATCCATCAGCTGCCTCCTGCACAGTCCCTACTGGGGATGTGCCCGCAACCAAGGTATATGCCCCAACTGGAATCAAACCTGGGACCCTTCAGTCCGCAGGCTGATGCTCTATCCACTGAGCCAAACCAGTCAGGGATCCTATGTCTCCTTTGTTAGCACTGTGTCATTCTTTATTTCCGACTTATCTTTTTTCATAGTTACTATATCTTTTCTCATGCTCTTGAGCATCCTTGCCATCATTATTCAAAACTCTATATCTGATAAATTTCTTATCTCAGTGTCATTTAATTCTTCTTCTGGAGAATTCTCTTGTTCTTTTATTTGGGCTTGATTTTTTTCTGTTCTGATTTTGGCTGTCTGTTTGAGTTTGTGTCATTAGGTAGATATGCTACCACTCCCAGTCTCTAATGCAGGACAATGTCAGATGCTGTTTGTGACTGGCCCTGGGTACCCTGTTCGGAACTATTAGCAACTCATAGCTTGTGGCTCCCTATGCTGGGGCTCAGTGCCTTTGGAAAGGACAAAAGTGTGCACCAAGGTCTGCCCTGGGCCCAGAAGGGGATCAAGCAAAGACTCAGAGACCTGCCTCTGCCTATAGCCTAATTGTTATTTAGTCTTGATTAGCCTCAGGTTATGGACCACAGAGAGGTGCAAGAGGTTTTCCAATATGGTGGGGCAATTTTCTTCTTCCTGCAGGCTGAATGTTATTCTCTTAATGGGCCTCAGAAATTTCACAGTCTCTTAATGCACCTCAGCAATTCCAGTGTGGGGCAAAGGGTTTTCCAGTAGGGTGGGTCAATTGCTCCCCTGCCCCCCGCCCAGGCAAAAGCTGCCTGTATGGTAAAGATCTCCAAAGTATGAGGGAATGAATCAGCACAGGAAACCAGGGTAGATGCCCTTCAAGCTCCAATCCCAGAGTCCCCAACCTTGGACTCTCCTCACACAGCTCCAGTCTACTCTACCTTTCCTCTTCCAGAGCCCAAGGAGAGTGATTGCATATGAAATTTTGTGTGTTGGCCCTTTACATGGGTGCCTGTATTTCCAGCTGGCCACCTCTGGCAGATAGCAAACCAGCCAGATATTGCATGGGCACCTATCTCAATTCTGCTGCTCTGAGCTGGAGGACTAGCTTGGGGTTTAGACCCCAGAGTTCTCAGTGGGAAGCCCCCCGCTGCTGAGATATCCCTCTGGAACTTCAGCTGCTCTCTGTGTGAGCCTGGCCAACCCTTTCGCGCCTCTACAGTTCCTACCAGTCTCTATGTGGTCTTCACTTTCCATCCTTGGTTATGATGGTTCTCTCCAGCTAGTCTTTATTTGATTATTTAGGATGGTTTTTCTGTATTTTAGTTGTAATTCCAGTTTAGTCCTGGGAATATGTTAATTTAGCTTCCGCTTACACTGCCATTTGGGACTCTCCTGAAAGCACAATTTTAAATTAGGAAATGATACCAAGCTCAAATCTTAGTTTCATTTTTATCAGTTGCTTTTTTGGGGTATAACATACATTCTAATGTAACTCCTAATTGAAGATAATATATGAGAGCATATGAGGCTCTTTTTTGTTTTTGGTAATTGTTTCATTTGTTTGGTAAGCTATAATCCTGTATAATAAAAGCCATGGTGGTGTCACACCCTCGTGTGACACCATCACAAGATGGCCACCACAAGATGGCCACACAGACAGTGGAGGCGGGACCCAGTGGCCACTCCACATGGTGAGGCCTGGGGGTCCTGCAGCTCTGCATGGCATGGAGGAGGCCGGTCCTGGCATTTCTGCCGCCTTGCGCAGAGGAGGTGGGTCATGGTGGAAGTGGCAGGTTGCAGCAGTTGCGGGGAACCAGGCCTGCAGGGGAGGGCAGTGGGGGGCAACCAGGCCTTCAGGGGAGGGCAGTTGGGGGCAATCAGATGGGCAGGGAAGGGCAGTTGTGGGCAATCAGACCAGCAGGAGAGGGCAGTTGTGGGCAATCAGGCCGGCAGGGGAGGGCAGTTGTGGGTGATCAGGCTGGCAGGGGAGGGCAGTTGGGGGCAACCAGGCCTTTATGGGAGGGCAGTTGGGGGGAACCAGGCCTGCAGGGGAGGGCAGTTGGGGGCAATCAGATGGGCAGGGAAGGGCAGTTGTGGGCAATCAGACCAGCAGGAGAGGGCAGTTGTGGGCAATCAGGCCGGCAGGGGAGGGCAGTTGTGGGTGATCAGGCTGGCAGGGGAGGGCAGTTGGGGGCAACCAGGCCTTTATGGGAGGGCAGTTGGGGGGAACCAGGCCTGCAGGGGAGGGCAGTTGAAGGCAACCAGGCCTGCAGGGGAGGGCACTTGGGGGCAACCAGGCCTGCAGGAGAGGGTAGTTGGGGGTGACCAGGCAATCGGGCCAGCAGGGCAGGGCAGTTAGGGTGACAGGGCTGGCAGGGGAGGGCAGTTGGGGGCAACCGGCTCAGCAGGGGAGGGCAGTTGGGGGCAATCGGGCCAGCAGGGGAGCGGTTAGGCATTGATCAGGCTGGCAGGGGAGTGGTTAGGGAGTGATCAGGCTGGTAGGCAGAAGTGGTTAGGGGAAATCAGGCAGGCAGGCAGGCGAGCGGTTGGGAGGCAGATTGAGCCCCAGTAGAGGGAGCCACAATCGATTGTGAGAGGGATGCTCAATTGCAGGTTTAGGGGATCAGGCCTAAACCTGCAGTTGGATATCCCCCAAGGGGTCCCAGATTTGAGAGGGTGCAGGCTGGGCTGAGGGACACACCCCACCCCCCACCCCAGTGCACGAATTTTGTGCACCGGGCCTCTAGTTGTAAATAATGCTACAATAGTCATGGGGGTGCAGACATCTTATTGTGTCAGTGTTTTTGTTTTCTTTAGATAAATACCAAGTGGGATTCTTGGATATTATGGTAGTTCTATTTTTAGTTTTTTTCAGAAATTTCCATACTATTTCCCATAGTGACTACACCAATTTACATTTCCACCAACAGTACATAAGTGTTTCCTTTCCTCTACATCCTTATCAACACTTGTTATTTCATATCTTTTTTGTCATAGTCATTCTAACAGGTGTGATGTTATATCTCATTGTGGTTTTTGATTGGCATGTCTCTGATGATTAGCAACATTAAGCAACATTTTATATACCTGTTGGCCATCTGTATGTCTTCTTTGGAAAAATGACTATTTAGGTCTTTTAAACATATTTGTAATACAGTTTTATTTTTATTTTTTAATTAAACTTATTGGAAATGGCATTGGTTAATAAGATTATATAGGTTCAAGTGTACAATTCTGTGATACATCATCTGTATACTGTATTTTGTGTTCACCACCCAAAGTCAAATCTTCTTCCATCACCAAATATTTGACCCCTTTTACTATTTACCCCTCCCACTTTCCTTCCCTCAGATTACCACTATAGTGTTGTCTTTGACTATATGTTTTTGCTTGTTTGTTTATCTTGTTTGTTCCTTTGTTATTTTCAGTTTTATATCCCTCCTATGGATGAAATGACATTATTCTTCACTTTTTCTTTCTGACTTATTTCCCTTAGCATGATATTCCCAAGATCCACCTGTGTTTTCACACATGGCAGTATTTCATTTTTAATTATGGCTGAGTAGTATTCCATTGTATATATGTACCACACCTTCTTTATCCAATCAACTGTCGAAGGACACTTTGGTTGTTTTCATGTCTTAGCCATCATGAATAATGCTGCAATCAACATAGGGGTGCATATATCTTTGCAAATAAATGTATTCAAATTTTTCGGGTAGCTACCCAGAAGAAGGGTTTCTGGGTCATATGGTAACTCTATTCTTAATTTTTGGGGAACCGCCATACACTTTTCCATAGTGATTCCCATCAGCAGTGAACCTCTCCAACTCTTGTTATTACTTGTCTTATTGATAATAGCTATTCTAATAGGTGTGAGGTGGTAACTCATTGTATTTTTTATTTGTATTTCCCTAATGGCTAGTGAAGTACACTGAGTGGCCAGATTATTATGATCTCTGAACACATAATAATCTGGCCACTCAAAAAATAATAATAAAAAAAAAATATATATATACATATATATATACATATATACATATATATATACACACACATATATATATATATATATATACACACACATATATATATGAGGCCTGGTGCATGAATTCGTGCCTGGGTGGGGTCCGGCCAGCCTGGCCAGGGGGAGGAGATATGGGCGGTTGGCCGGCCTGCCTGCTGGTCGAACTCCTGGTCGAGGGGACAATTTGCATATAAGCCTTTTATTATATAGGATATACACTGAGTGGCCAGATTATTATGCGTTCAGAGATCATAATAATCTGGCCACTCAGTGTATAGTATAGATAATATGTTAATTTTGATTAAAAAGTATTCTCAATATTTCTGTTTTTCTTCTTAAAGAACTGCACAGTGAATCCAATGGAAAGTATCCTGAAAAGAGTGCAGGGTATTGGATACATATTTAAAGAGAAGTTTGCTAAAGCTGTGGGACAGGGATGTATAGAAATTGGATCACAGGTAACTATAATTTTTATTACTGCTATTATATTTCAAATGCAACATCTGTTCAAACTGTATAAGTATTATTATGGTATTTGTCCAATAGTATAAAATACTGACACATACTGTATCCCCGCTGCTCATCTATGCTGTTATTATGGAAAACTTTATGGGAAAATACCCTTCACTCCTATAAAAAAACAAAAGTAAATATGCAGAAAATTTTAGAAAAAGTGTAGATGTTTAAAAAAAAGGAAGAAAAAAATTTTTTTAAACTTTGATACTATTAAATATTATTGCACATGCTTTGACTTCTACATTTAGAAATAGTTCTGTGTGCATATACTTGTATGGAATGGGGTTATATTATACATGCCATTTATCAGTAGTATTTTTAATACTGCTATTATTATTTCAGAAAATTTAAAACTAATGTGGTGGATAAGAGTATGGGCTCTGGATCAGAACCATATGGTTCTATCATTATAATCAGTCATTTAACTTCTCTGAAAATCAGGTGTGTTTTTAAAAAATATATTTTTATTGATTTCAGAGAGGAAGGGAGAGGGAGAGAAAAAAACATCAATGATGAGAGAGAATCATTGATCGGCTACCTCCTGCACACCCCATACTGGGGATCGATCTTGCAACCTAGGCATGTGCCCTGACCAAGAATCGAACTGTGACCTCCTGATTCATAGGTCGACACTCAACCACTAAGCTACACTGGCTGGGCTGAAAATCAGGTTTTTTATTTGCTGTGCTTTGTTGTGACATTAATGAGGTAATACATAAAGATATATTTGGAAACTATATTCTACTATACACGTTTATTTCAGTGTATTGAGTTTATATTTTGATGCCATGAGTATTTTAAACAATTATATTTAATTTTTAATTGAATTTTTTGGGGGTGACATTGGTTAATAAAATTATATAGGTTTCAGGAGATAATTCTATAATATATAACCTGTATTTTAAATTGTATGTTCACCACCCAAGTCAAGTCTCCTTCCATTACCATTTATCCCCCCTTTACACTCTCCTACCTGCAAAGTTCTTTTTGTTTGTATCTGAAATTTATGCTCATAATTTAAAATAAAGCAATATGCTTTGTGGGTGAGTGTGTGTGTGTCTGCATGTGTGTATCTATAAAATTTGATTATCCTTTGAGCTAATGGGAACTAGTTATTAGGTTAAAACTTTTTGCTGATACGATCAGTGAAATTTGATTTTTGCCTTTGCCAATTTTATGGACAGAGTCTATTTTGTCATCCTGGATGGCTATCTTGAAAATACATGTTTGAAGTCACAAAAAGTATTACATTAGTATGTAAAAATAGTACTAGGCACACAATGTATTTTATATATATGTGTGTATGTGTATATCCTATCTAATAAAAGAGTAACATGCAAATTGACCATCACTCCAATACACAGGATGGCTGCCCCCATGTGGACACACGATGGCCGCCACAATATGGCCAGCAGGGTAGAGCAGTTGGGAGGGACCAGGCCTGCAAGGGAGGGCAGTTGTGGGTGATCAGGCCAGCAGAGGAGAGCAGTTGGAAAGGACCAGGCCTGCAAGGGAGGGCAGTTGGGGGCGATCAAACCTGTAGGGGAGGGCAGTTAGGGGTGACCAGCCTGGCAGAGGACGGAAGTTGGGGGCGACCAGGCCTGCAGGGAAGGGCAGTTGGGAGGGACCCATGCCTGCAGGGGAGAGAAGTTGGGGGGGGACCAGGCCTGCAGGGGAGGACAGTTAGGGGTGACCAGGCCTTCAGGGGAGGGCAGTTAGGGGTGACCAGGCCTTCAGGGGAGGGCAGTTGGGGCAAACAGGCTGGCAGGGGAGCAGTTAGGTATCAATCAGGCTGGCAGGAGAGTGGTTAGGGGTTGATCAGGCTGGCAGGCAGAAGTGGTTAGGGGCAATCAGGAAGTCAGGCAGACGAGCAGTTGGGAGCCAACAGTCCTGGATTGTGAGAGGGGTCCCAGATTGGAGAGGGTGCAGGCTAGGCTGAGGGACCACCCCTCCCGTGCACGAATTCCATGCACTGGGCCTCTAGTATATATATATGCACACACACAATACACACACACACATATATAAAATGTGTGTGTGTGTATTGTGTGTGTGTATATATATGTATAATCTGTTGAATGATATAGACTGAAGTGTTTTCATATGAATGAAAACAAAGACCTCACTCTTGATAATTTATTGGGAATGTTAGCTATCATTTATATTTAAGTGTTGAGTTTTAGACAAGCTAGCTTTCCTGATCTCTTGGTAGTCATATTCCTAAGAAGGTTCAGAAATGTGTTTCAAGGAAAACTTTAAAAAGATTAATAATTGTTGTGATTTTCTAAAGTAGTGGGATATAATTATTTTTCTTTTTTTGTAGCGATACAAACTTGGAGTTCGATTGTATTACCGAGTAATGGAATCCATGCTTAAATCAGTAAGTTAAAAAAATAATAGAAAGAAATTTCAATGCCAACATAAAAAAGGTTTCAGTTAAACATTTTTTTAAAGTTTATTTTTATTGTTGAAAGTATTACAGATGTCCCCTTTCCTCCACCCCCCATTGATCCCTCTCCACCCAGCTCCTGTCCCCTCCCCAGGCTTTTACCACACTATTGTCTGTGTCCATGGGTTATGCATATCCTATATAATAAAAGCCTAATATGCTAAGTGTCTGGTGGTCCATTCAACCAATCAAAGCGTAATATGTTAATGGCATGCTAACGCCGCTCAACCGCTCACTGTGATGTGCACTGACCACCAGGGGCAGTTGCTCCTACTGGTAGGTGAGCTTGCTGCTGGGGTCCAGCCAATTGGGACTGAGTGAGATGGGCCGGACATGCCCTGGAGCCCTCCGGCAGTCCCTGCCTGGCTGGCCAACCTCCTGTGTCCCTCCCCAGCCCCAATCGTGCACTGGTGGGGTCCCTTGGCCTGGACTGCACCCTCTCACAATCTGGGGCCCCTTGGGGGATCTCAGAGAGCTGGGTTTGGCCCAATCCCTCAGGCCAGGCTGAGGAACCCCACTGGTGCACGAATTTGTGCACTGGGCTCTAGTATTCATATAAGTTCTGTAGTTAATCTCTTCCCATGTCCCTGCACCCCTTAGATTCCTCAGTCTTTTGCATACTTCCATGTTTCTGGATCTATTTTGTCAGTTTATTTTGTTCATTAGATTTCACATATAAGTGAGATCATGTGATACTTGTCTTTCTCTGAGTGGCTTGTTTTGCTTAGCATAATGCCTTTTTTATGTGTTTTAGGAAGAAGAACGATTATCCATTCAAAATTTTAGGTAAGATTTTTTAGCTTTAGTAAAAGATTTTTTTAAAAAAATAGAAGTAAGTGTTCTTTAAAATCACTTTATTTTTTTTTCTTTTAGCAAACTTCTGAATGACAACATCTTTCATATGTCTTTGTTGGCATGTGCTCTTGAAGTTGTAATGGCTACATATAGCAGTAAGTTAAATTTTAGTAAATAAACATTTTAGTTTAATTTAAAGTTAAAAACACTTATTGAAAGTGTGGTGTGTTTTGGGAGAGATGGATGTCGTTAAGGTGAAGAAATGCATATTTTAAATCAGTATATACTGAAGAATGTAATTGGTCACAATAAGCCATTTATTTAATTGGCTTATATTCTGAATTATTTCAGGTCATCTTAGGAATAGTATTTCCGTGGGCTCCCATTTGGGGCTATTCTGAATCTAGGAAATATACCTATTGAAATCCCTTTAAATACTTATGAGATTGTAAAATGCTAAGAGTACTAAGGAGCTGCATCCACTGATAGGAAGCACTGCTATAGATACTATGACCATGTGACCAAAGGTTGGAGCTAGAATCCACCAGATACTCAGAAAGAGGCCACTGATAGTGTTGTTTTTAAAAAATATAATTTTAAACGTATTATTTTGCAGATAAGGTTGTAAATGTTAAAAAATTCTTCCTTCGCAAAAACAAAAGATGATTCATCTAAGGAAACAAATACACAATAAAAGAGAAACTTAAATTAGTAAACAAATATGGAAAACTGTGAATCCGCATTAATAACCAAGAAATGCACATTTAAAAGAAATAACATTTTCTAAGCATTAACAAAATCTTAAAGACTCCTTCTTTCCCCCAACCAAGTATTAATGAGACAGTTAAAATGAGTATGTTAATGCATTACTGGATTAGATATTAAACCTGTCCCTGATATAAGTTTGGGATATTTAAACCTTTGAAAATCTGATATAAGCTAGAAATGTCATATATGCACATACACTCAAAATTTCAAAAACTATATCCTGGGAGTCTGTGGGCTCCAAAATAAAAATTATGTTCTAAATAAAATTTTTTATTTAGCCTTTTATAGTGTTTTTAAATTTTTTGTTTGATAAAACCTTCCAGCCTAAAAATATGTAGTTTAAGGCTTAACATTTCATACCTAAGTTACATTTTTTTCTTTCATTTTTAGGAAGTACATCTCAGAGTCTTGATACTGGAACAGATTTGTCCTTCCCATGGATTCTGAATGTACTTAATTTAAAAGCTTTTGATTTTTACAAAGTGATTGAAAGTTTTATCAAAGCAGAAGCCAACTTGACCAGAGAAATGATAAAGCATTTAGAGCGATGTGAACATCGAATCATGGAATCCCTTGCATGGCTCTCAGTAAGTAACTAGCTAAAATAATTAAAGATATTTATGTGAATTTGGCATATCTCTTAGTGAGAGGTATTAATTAAACTTTATCTCAAGAGCAAATATACAATTTAACGAATAGTGTGATGTCAGTGGATAGCCCAAGAATCAAGTGGAATATTAGAATTGAGTTTTCTTTTATTTGAACTCCCTTGACTATCTGATACAGTGATTTATTTAGGAAAAGCTTTTCTTAAAGCATGGAACTTTAAAGCAAAGCTGAATTCTTTAAAGTATGGAAGTAATTTATTTAAAACAGAGGTGTCATATTTGAAAATTTAAACATCTGCTCTTAAATTTCAACAGTGATAAAAATTTTTAGATTATCCTATTTAGATGATTTAAAAATAGTTTTTTAGTTAATTTTTACTATTGTTAAAAATAGTTATAAAACCTACACTATTATTCACTCATCATTATTGTTTTTATAGCATTATAGATAAGGTACAAATCATATTCTCTAGGTATTCTATTTATAACATAAACTATTAAGGTTTTGTGGCATTTTTTACGTAGTAGTAGTAAAATACTTGAAGTTCTATTATGTTCTTTAAATCTGCATAGTTAAGTAAAACTGTGAAACATCAGATTTATAGATTAATATAGAATTGTTTTTTTGAAACTGTTGCATGCTAGTATATATATTTTTATTTATAATAGCATATAGAAATGGCAATGAAAAAATTAACACTTTAGTTATATTAGAGTACTAGTCTGTACATGTAATCTTAATTTTAATTTTTTGATGTTTTAAAAACTTAATGGCTAAGAGATAACTCATTTCTTAGTGTTTGCTTATGTTACCATACAGACAGTGGGTAGAAAAGGAGGTGAGGAGGGCAAGTTGATAAAAAGATGTTATATTGCTATCCATTAAATTTAGTAACTCCTGATAGAGGAGCTTTCACTTTATAAGAAAAGGAAAAGTTAGGAGAAATTCAGATTTAAAATAAATAAATAAATAAAATAGTACTTTTCACAGGCTGATATGCCATCTCCTTGTAGAAACTGAAATCAAAACATTTACTGTATCATCTCAAAGTACCTATTCTCATTTCTTTTAGAGAATTACTTTTAATTCCATCAATGCATATCTGCTATATGCCTTGCATTGGGATAAACATTGTAAGGATACAGAAAAGACATGGATTTTGAAAATTGTGGAGGAAATATTAGATATTTTCTGTTTAAAAATGGCTTGTGCTCAAGCCTACTTAATTAGTATTTTTTACAGTGTCCCAGGATTCTAAACAATGTTCCTTTATTTTTGAGAATTTTTGGAGAATAAGTGACATGCTTGAACACTCCATGTTACCAATGCCTAGATCTAGAATCAGAGCAAATTTCCCTAGTCTTTTGATTCTGTATCACAAGAATTACTCATTAAAATATAGATTGATAACAACATATTTAAATGCACGCAGGGGAACATTAAGTGAGGTACTACTTGCCATGCTCCCAATAATTTAATGGAAGAACATATTTGTAATTTTTATTTGTTGATATTTATTTTTTTATTTTTCAATTACAATTGACATTCAGTGTTATATTAGTTTTAGGTGTACAGACATTTATATAATTTAAAAAGTGATCCCCTTGATTAGTCTAGTACCTATATTACACTATATGCAGTTATTACAATATTAATGATTATATTCCCTACACTGTACTTCACGTCATGTACTTTACATGCATTTTGTAACTACCATTTTGTACTTATTAATCCCTTCACCTTTTTCACCCAGCCCTCTAAGCCCCTTCCATCAGGAAACCATCAGTTTGTTCTCTATATCTGTGAGTCTGTTTCTGTTTTGTTTGTTTGTTTATTTTGTTCTTCAGATTCCACATAAAAGTAAAATCACCTGTAATTTGTCTTTATCTGACTTATTTCACTTGGCGTAATGCCCTCTAGATCCATCCATGTTGTCACAAATAGTAAGATTTCATTCTTTTTTATGACTAATATTCCATTGTATTATATGTACCATATCTTTATCCATTGGTCTTTTGATTGGAGCATTTAACCCATTTACATTTAAAGTAATTATTAATAGTATGTAGTTGTTGCCATTTTATTAGTTGTTTTCTGATTTTTTTTTTAAACTCTTCTCTATTCCTTTCTTATTCTCCTGCTCACTTTTGTTATATGTTGGTGGCTTTCTGTAGTGTTGTATTTGTATTCCTTTCTCTTTATGTCTTGTATCTCTCTTGTAGATTTTGGGTTTGTAATTACCAGGTGCGCCATATATATCAAGTTATATTGATCGTCTATTTTAAGTTGATGGTTGCTTAAGTTTGAACACAGTCTAAAATCATTACCATTTTATGTCTTTGAAATTATTTTTTACTTCTTTTCTGTGTATTTTTGTGTGTACCTCTTAATTTACTGTTGTAATTACACATAGTCTTCCTACTTTTTTTTTAGCCTTTGTATTAGCTTTCTTATTGGTTAATGCACTGCTTTTATTATGTGTTTGCCTTTGTCAATGAGAAGTGTTTTTTGTGATATTTTCTAATTCATATATTTTATTTTATTTTTCTTCATAAAGAGGTCCCTTTAACATTTCTTGTAATACCAGTCTGGTGGTGATGAACTCCTCCAGCTGTCTCTTATCTGGGAAGATCTTTATCTCTCCTGTGATTCTATATGACAAATGGTGAGAGTAATCTTGGTTGTAGATCCTTGCTTTACGTTACTTTGAATATTTTTACCAGTCTCTTCTGGCCTGCAAAGTTTCTTGTGGGAAATCAACTGACAGTCTTTTTATTTATTTTATTTTTTCTTTATTGATTAAGGTATTACATATATGTCCTTATCCTCCCATTGTCCCCCAACCCCCCATTTATGCCCTCACCCCCCTGGTATCTGTGTCCATTGGTTAGGCTTATATGCATGCATACAAGTCCTTTGGTTGATCTCTTCCCTTTACCCCCACCCTCCCCTACCTTCCCTCTGAAGTTTGACAGTCTGATCGATGCTTCTCTGTCTCTGGATCTCTTTTTGTTCATCAGTTTATGTTGTTCATTATAATGCACAAATGGGTGAGAGCATGTGATATTTATCTTTCTCTGACTGGCTTATATTGCTTAGCATAATGCTTTCCAGTTCCATCTATGCTGTTGCAAATGGTAAGAATTCCTTCTTTTTTACTGCAGCGAAGTAGTATTCCATGGTGTAGATGTACCACAGTTTTTTAATCCACTGATCTGCTGATGGGCACTTAGGTTGTTTCCAAATCTTAGGTATGGTAAATTGTGCTGCTATGAACATAGGAGTGCATATATCCTTTCTGATTCATGTTTCTAGATTCTTGGGATATATTCCTAGAAGTGGGATCACTGGGTCAAATGGGAGTTCCATTTTTAGGAAACTCCATACTGTTCTCCACAATGGCTGCACCAGTCTGCATTCCCACCAGCAGTGCAAAAGGGTTCCTTTTTCTCTGCATTCTCGCCAGCACTTGTCATTTCTTGATTTCTTGATGATAGCCATTCTGACAAGTGTGAGATGGTACCGCATTGTTATTTTGATTTGCATCTCTCAGATGATTAGTGACTTTGAGCATGTTTTCATATATCTCTTGGCCTTCCTTATGTGATCTTTCGAAAAGTATCCATTTAGATCCATTGCCCATTTTTTTATTGGATTGTTTATCTTCCTTTTGTTAAGTTGTATGAGTTTCCTGTGAATGTTGGAGATTAAACCCTTATCGGTGGAACATTGGCATATATGTTCTCCCATGCAGTGGGCTTTCTTGTTTTGTTGATGGTTTCTTTTGCTGTGCAGAAGTTTTTTATTTTGATGTAGTCCCATTTGTTTACTTTCTCTTTGGTTTCTATTGCTCTAGGAGCTGTATCAGTGAAGATACTGCTTCGGCATATGTCTGAGATTTTGCTGCCTGTGGATTCTTCTAATATTTTTATGGTTTCTCATCTTACATTTAAAGCCTTTATCCATTTTGAGTTAATTTTTGTACATGGTATAAGTTGGTGGTCTAGGTTCAATTTTTTTGCACGTATCTGTCCAATTTTCCCAGCACCATTTGTTGAATAAACTGTCTTGACTCCATTGTATGCTCTTGCCTCCTTTGTCAAATATTAATTGGGCATAGTGGTTTCGGTCGATTTCTGGGTTCTCTGTTCTATTTCATTGATTTATATGTATGTTCTTGGGCCAGTACCAAGTAGTTTTGAGAACAGTGGCTTTGTAATAGAGCTTGATATCTGGTATTGAGATCCCTCGTACTATGTTCTTCCTTCTCAGGATTGCTGTAGCTATTCGGGGTCTTTCTTTATTCCAGATGAATTTTTGGAGAGTTCTTTCTAGGTCTGTGAAATATGCCATTGGTATTTTAATGAGGAGTGTATTGAATCTATAAATTGCTTTGGGTAGTATGGACAATTTGATGATGTTGATTCTACCAATCCATGAACATGGTATGTTCTTCCATTTGTTTATGTCTTCCTCTATCTCTTTTTTCAGTGTCCTATAGTTTTCCGAGTATAGGTCTTTTACCTCCTTAGTTAACTTTATTTCTACTTATCTTAATTTTTTTGGTGCGATGGTATATGGGATTGCTTTTTTAGTCTCTCTTTCTGTAAGTTCACTATTGGTGGATAAAAATGCCATAAATTTTTTAGTGTTAATTTTGTATCCTGCTACGTTGCCGAATTCATTTATTAAGTCTAATAATTTTTTGATGGAGTCTTTAGGGTTTACTGTGTACAATATCATATCATCTGCAGATAATGATAGTTTTATGTGTTCTTTTCCATTTTGGATGCCTTTTATTTCTTCTTCTTGTCTAATTGCTATGGTTAGCACTTCCAGGACTATTTTGAACAGGAGTGGTGAAAGTGGGCATCCCTGTCTTGTTCCTGTTCTTAGGGGAAATGGTTTTAGTTTTTGCCCATTGAGTATGATATTGGCTGTAGGTTTTTCATATAAGGCTTTTATTATGTTGAGGTATGATCCCTCTATTCCCATTTTCTGAGGGTTTTTATCAAGGAAGGGAGTTGGATTTTGTCAAATGCTTTTTCTGCATCGATTGATATGACTATGTGATTTTTATCTCTCAATTTGTTTATGTGATGTATCATGTTTATTGATTTGTAGATATTGTACCATCCTTGCATTCCCCGGGATAAATCTTACTTGGTCATGGTGTATGATCTTTCTGATGTAATGCTGGATCTGATTTGCTAGAAGTTTGTTGAGGATTTTGGCATCTATGTTCATGAGGGATATTGTCCTATAATTCTCTTTCATTGTGTTGTCTTTATCTGGTTTTGGTATTAGGGTAATGCTGACTTCATAGAAGGAGCTTGGAAGTGTTCCTTCCTCTTGAATTTTTTGGAATAGTCTGAGGAGGATAGGTTTTAGGTCTTCCTTGAATTTTTGGTAAAACTCCCCTGTGAAGCAGCCTGGCCCCGGGCTTTTGTTTGCTGGAAGCTTTTTCATGACTGCTTCAATTTCCTCCATAGTTATTGGCCTGTTGAGATGTTTAGATTCTTCCTGACTGAGTTTTGGAAGGTTGTGTTTTTCTAGGAATATGTCCATTTCCTCTAGGTTGTCTAGTTTTTTGGAATACAGTTGTTGTTCATAGTATTTTTTAACAATCCTTTGTATTTTAAATATCCTTTGTATTTTTGTGGAGTCTGTTGTTATTTTGCCTCTTTCATTTCTGATTCTTTTTATTTGGGTACTCTCTCTCTCTGCTTCTTGGTTGGCTAGAGGTTCAATCTTGTTTATCATTTCAAAGAACCAGCTCTTGGTTTCATTGACCTTTTATATTATTTTTTTGGTCTCTATGTCATTTATTTCTGCTCTTATCTTTATTATCTCCTTCCTTCTGCTCACTCTGAGTTTTTCTTATTGCTCTCTTTCTAATTCTTTAAGTTGTAGAGTTAGATAATTTATTACCATTTTTTCTTGTTTTTTTTGAGGTAAGCCTGTAGAGCTATGAACTTCCCTCTCAGGACTGCTTTCACTCTGTCCCATAGGTTTTGGATTATTTTTTCATTGTCATTCGTTTCCAGGATATTTTTAATTTCTTCTTTGATCTCTTTGGTAACCCAATCATTATTTAATAGCATGTTATCCAGCTTCCAAGTGTTTGAATTTTTGACTCTTTTTCTTGTAGTTTATTTCTAATATTATGCTATTGTGGTCTGAGATGATGCCTGATATGATTTCAGTCTCCTTGAATTTGGGGAGACTTTGCCTGTGACCCAATATGTGGTCTATCTTTGAAATGTCCCATGTGCACTTGAGAAGAACATATATTCTGTAGCTTTGGGGTGAAATGTTCTGAAGATGTCAATTAAATCCATCTGATCCAGTGAGTCATTTAGGATTGCTCTTTCTTTGCTGATTTTCTGTCTAGAAGATTTATTCCAGTGATGTCAGTGTGGTATTAAAGTCCCTTACTATGACTGTATTGTTGTCAATCTCTCCATTGATATCTTCCAGGAGTCTTTTTATGTATTTGGGTGATCCTGCACTGAGTGCATATATGTTTACCAGGGTTCTATCCTCTTGTTGTATTGATCCCTTTAGTATTATGAAGTGGCCTTATCTCTTGTTATGGCCTTCACTTTGAGGTCTCTTTTGTCAGATATAAGTATTGCTACCCCAGCTTTTTTTTTTTTTTTTCCATTTTTCTGGAAGATATTCTTCCATCCCTTCACTTTCAGTCTATGTGAGTCCCTTGTTCTGAGGTGGGTCTCTTGTAGACAGCATGTATATGGGTCATTTTTTTTAATCCATTCAGCCACTTACTGTCTTTTGATTGAAGCATTTAGTCCATTTACATTTAAAGTTATTATTGATAGGTACTTGTTTGTATCCATTTTCATTTTTTTTTTTGTGTCTGTGTTCCTTCTTCTCCATTTTATTTCTTCTTTTTACACCAGTCCCTTTAGCATTTTTTGCATTGATGGCTTGGTAGTAATAAACTCCCTTAGCTTCTTTTTGTCTGTGAAGCTCCTTATTTCCCTTTCAATTTTGAATGATATCCTTGCTGGATAGAGTAAGCTTGGATTCAGTCTCTTGCTTTGCATCACTTTGCAAATTTCCTTCCATTCCTTTCTGGCCTGGTGTGTTTCTGTTGAGAAATCATTTAATAATCTAATGGGAGATCCCTTGTACATAACTTTCTGTCTCTCTCTTGCAGCCTTTGAGATTCTCTCTTTATCATTAACATTTGCCATCATATTGACGACTTGTCTTGGTGTGGGTCTTTTCAGGATCATCTTGCTTCGGACTCTTGTGCTTGTGTGACTTTTTTCTTCCCCACATCAGGGAAGTTTTCTGACATTATTTCTTCAAATAGGTTTTCTAACCCTTGTTCCTCTTCCTGTCATGCTGGCATCACTATTATTCATATGTTAATTTGTTTCATGTTGTCCCAAAGCTTCACTAGGCTCTCCTTCTATCTTTTAATTTTTTCTCCAATTATAGTTCAATTTCGGTGTGTTTTGCTTCCCTGTCTTCTAATTCGCTAATTTGGTCCTCCACTTCTCCTAGTCTACTGTTGAAACTTTCCATGGTGTTTTTTATTGCAGCTATGTCACTTTTTATTTTTTCTTGACTCTTACATAAATTGTTGATGTTTTCGTCCATTCAGTTTATGAACTGTACGACCCTTATTCTGAATTCTTTTTCTGACATATTGCATGCCTCTGTTTCACTTACTTGCTTTTCTGGTGATTCCTCCTTTTCTTTCTTTTGGGGCTTTCTTTGTCTCCCCATTTTTGCTCTCACTGAAGGATCTAGGTGTTGAGTCGTGCAGGGGCTGCTCCTTGGGTGGCAGTGACTCATCAGATAGCAGCTGCTTCTCGGTCGTGGCAGCGGCTGCTCCTCAGTTGGTGGTGGCTCCTCTGGTGGGCACTGCATGCAGGAATGGTGGCTCCTCTGTCTTGTTTGGGCACACTCTTCACGCAGCTACTGTTCCTTGGATGGGGGCAGGTTGCTCGCAGGGCTGCTGCTCCTTGGAAGGGTGCAGGCTGCTCATGAGGTTGCTGCTTCTCGGCCAAGGGTCAGGTTGCTGCTCCTCAAAAGGGGGATGGGCCACTCGCACAGCTGCTGCTCCTTGGACAGGGGCAGGTAGCTCACACAGCTGCTGTTCCTCAGACAGGGGTGGGCTGCATGGGCTGCCGCTCCTTGGACGGGGGTGGGCTGCTTGTGCGGCTGCCACTCCTCAGACGGGCGGGCTGCTCACACAGCTGCTGCTCCTTGGTCAGGTGTGGGCTGCGTGCAGCTGCTGCTCCTTGCCTGGGGGCAGGCTGCTTACGTAGCTGCTGCCCCTTGGATGGTGGTGGGCTACACGTGGCTGCTGCTCCTGAGGTGGGGGTGGGCTGCAAGGACTGCTGCTCCACAGCAGCAGTTCTTGACCCACAGGTTGAGAACAGCTATCAGGGTTGCCTGAGACCATCGGAAAACACAGATATTTACATTACGATTCATAACAGTAGCAAAATTACAGTTATGAAGTAGCAACGAAAATAACTTTATGGTTGGGGGTCACCACAACATGAGGAACTGTATTAAAGGTTCACAACATTAGAAAGGTTGAGAATCACTGGTATAGAGGAAGTAGAAAGAGAATAAATGGATAAGAAGAAAGAGAAAGAGGAGAAAAAAATAAATACAATTTAACTAAAAAATAGGATAAAATAAAAAAATTAGAATGATGAAAAAATAATGTGAAAAGAAATAGAAAATAAACAAATGAAAAAGGGAAAATAAAGAAAAAAGAAAAAGAGATATAACAAAATAATAATGAAAAAGTGAAGTGTCATTCCTTTGGCTGGTTTAAGATCCCACAGTTCTGTACTGTCTGCGGCTTCTCAGTTTCCTGTTGCTGGGACTGAATGGCCTCTCTTTAGGCCACTCCCTGAGGACTCTCAGTGACTATTCAGATTTAGTTTCCTTTTGTATCCTTTGTACCACTCAGGGTGTAGTCTGGGTGTGGCTGTATTGGTTGCCTGGAGACTGCAGGGAGGGGCTTTCCCTTCAGGAGAAAATGATTACCTAGGTCCCTCCCGTCAGGTATGACTCAGCGCCAGACTTTCGGCCACCCCCCCCCCCCCCCGCCCTCTCCTCACCCAGCCTCTCTCCAGGCTCCACAAGTCTGCACCTCCTTCTGCACCTCAGCCACGGGTGAGTGTCCATATCTGAAAGGTCCTATAAACTAGGATAAGCGAAGAAAAGCAAAGACCACAGAGGTGAAAGAGCTATGCCTTTGTGAGCCCCTCTCCTCTCAGCACGGCGTGGCCTGGGCAGCCATCCAGTGTGTCCCCCTGGGCTCAGTCTGTCATGACTGTGGACCCAGATCTAGAATCCCTTGCCACCTACAGTCCTGTGGATCTTTCCACAGTCAGACGCTGTGCCTGTCCCAAGGGACACGGCCTCAGTGCCGTGTCGTTTCCCTCTGACCCTCTGGGCTCGGAGGTCTTGCAGCTCTCTCCAGCCCAGATCCCTGAGTTTACTGTTCTCCAGGTGTCCTCTGCCCTTCCCGGCTGTAAATTGTCTCACCAACTGTGTCTACTTCGCCAATTCGGGGTGGATATTATTCAGTTTAGTTGCTCGTTCTATTTACTCCAGGACATTATTCAGTTTAGTGGCTCGTTCTATCTAGGCAGGACACATCCGTCTATTCTGCCACCATTTTGTCTCCCCCTCAGCTGACACGTCTTAAGGAAGCTCCCTTATAGGTAACTAACTGCTTTTCTCTTACTACTTTGAAGATTTTGTCTTTAACCTTTGGCATTTTGATTATGATTTGTTCTGGTGTGGGCATCTTTGGGCTTATCTTTTTGGGACTCTGTGCTTAGCAGACTTGTATGTCTATTTCTTATTTTCTTCACCACATTAGCAAAGTTTTTAGTCATTATTCTTTCAAATAGGTTTTCAACAACTTGCTCTCTCTCTTTTCCTTCTGGCACCCCTGTGATGCAAATGTTGTTATGTTTGATGCTGTCCCAGAGGTCCCTTATACTGTCCTCATTAAAAAAAAAAAAAAAATTCTTTTTCTTTTTGCTGTTTTGATTGGGTGTTTTCTACTAGTTTGTCTTCCAAATCACTAATTCCATACTCTGCTTCATTTAATCTGCTGGTGATTCCATCTCATGTACTTTTTAATTTCAGCTATTGTATTTTTTATTTCTGACTGGTTGTTTTTTATGGCTTCATTGTCCTTTTTTTATGTTTTCTGTCTTGTGTAAGTTGTCTTGAGATGATTCTTTCTCTAAGTTTATTGAGTATCCTTATAACCAGTGTTTTCAATACTGCATATGGTAAATTGCTTGCTGCCATTTAATTTAATTTTTTTTTTTTAATTTGGATCATGTTTTTTGTTTCCTCATTTTGGCTGCCTCCCTGTGTTTGTTTCTGTGTATTAAGCAGAACCTATATGGCTACCAGTTTTCATGGGGTCACCTTATTTATGTAGTTGGTGTCCTGTGCGGGCCAGTTGCACAGTCTCCCTGTTGACTTGAGCTGGGTGCTCCAGGGGTGTCCCTTGTGTGGGTTGTGTGTGCTCGCCTTGATTTTTGTTGGCATGTCAATGGATGGGATTAACCCTCAGGCTGACTGGTTGTGAGGACTGGCTGTGACTACAGCAGATGAACTGTTATGTGGGGGCTGACCCCAAGGAGTGAGATTAAGTTTAGCGGGACTTTGTTTCCTGCTGAGTTCACCCTTTGGATGTGTCATTTGTGATTCTAATTTGGTGGTGCTTTAGTGTGGTCTGAAGCCAGGCACTGGGTACCCCTAGGGAGGGGCTCCTTGTTGGGCAAGGTCAGCTGCTGCCTTTGTCCATCCCAGGGCTGGGTTTGGAGTGCCTGAGAGTGGGTTTGCTATAAACTGAGACCTGCTGCCATTAGTACTTGGATTTGGGCCACTTATCAAGGGATAGAGGGCATGCAGAGGCCAGCCACGGCTTTTTTGGGGTTTGTGGATCTTTGAGAGATGTTAAGAAAGTCTGCAGTATAGGCCCAGGCTGGTTGCATGTGTGGATTAGCCTCTGAAAGAAATTTGGGCTGGAACATGAATTGGATGTGGTGGGGTCTCAGATAATCAATAGTGTGGAGTGAGAATGGCGTTAGCCAGGTTGATGGAGACACAGATTTGTTGCCCACCTGCTCCTGCAGGCTGTGTGGGGGGACTCAATAAAGGAACAGTGTGGTACCTGCCAGCATTTTAGTTTCAGAGAAACTCCAGGCCTTGCCCTGAAACCAGACAATTTAGTTTCTCCTTGTATGTCTCTGGAGCTTAGGGAGAGTGCTTGTGAGTGAGTGAGTCTGTGATGCTCAGGCCCTTTAAGAGGGTGGCTGGGTCTACAGCAGCCCTTTGTCTCACTAGACTGAGTCCCTGCTGATTTTCACTTCAGCTGTTGTGGGGACTTCTCTTCCCAGCACTGGTGCTTTGGGCTGGGCTCCCGGTGTGGGGCTGGGACCCCTAACTTTTCATTGGAGACCTCCACAGCTGAGATACCCTCCTGATTATTAACTCCCATATCCTGGGTCCATGTATAGGATTTAAGGAGTCAGTTCCACATGGCTTTTTTACACTGAGTGGCCAGGTTGTTATGACCACCTGACGTTTGTAGGCAAATTAGCTGTACACTGCATCATATGGGATATGGAAGCCGAAGGCCTGTTCAAACACCTTTGCTGTCTGCAGTTACCAAGATAAAACATCTCCAATTCGCACAGGAACACAAGGATTGGACAGTCAAGCATTGGAAAAAAGTCATGTGGTTTGATGAATCACGTTTCCAGTTGCATCATGCAGATGGAAGAGTGAGAATTTCGCGGAAACAGCATGAAAGCATGCACCCCACATGCATGAGTATAACCCTTCAAGCTGGTGGGGGCAGTGTTATGGTTTGGGGCATGTTTTCCTGGCATGATTTGGGCCCTTTAATTTGTGTGGAACAACATCTGAATAGTACAACATACCTAAGTGTCATTGCTGAGATCAAGTTCATCCTATCATGTTGATGGTGTATCCCAATGGAGATGGCTTCCTCCAACAAGACAATGTGCCATGCCATGGTGCTCGTATTGTGCAGGAGTGGTTTCAAGAACATGAGGGAGGGGGGAATCCAAGATGGCGGCGTAGGTAAACACCTAAACTGCTGCCTCGTGCAACAATTTCAAAAATTCAACTAAAAGACAAAACGTCTAACACCCAGAACCACGGGAAAGCTGGCTGAGTGGAAGTTCTACAACTAGAAGGAAAGAGAAAGGAGCATCGAGACGTGCACGAGCGCTGAAAAGCTGAGGTACGGAGGCGCGTGATCCGGGCTGGCTGCGGGCGTTGCTTTTTTCAACCCAAAGGGAGACAAGCCCCCGATTACTCTGAAATCCAGTTTCTGGGGAGACACGGGGGACCCAAACTCCTACGGGGAGAAGCTGGACTGTCTGCCAGTGAGGGGGGCTTACTTGCAGAGCTGCGCGCAGGAATAATTGTTTACGGCACTGGGGCACGGGACTCCGGGACGCCCTTGGGGACACAGAGCCGGCTAACTAGCAGCCATTGCTGTTTGCCACGCCCTAGCCTAGTGACACCCTGAGACCCCGCCCTGAACAACCTACAAACCCACCCAAGCTCCAAGCAGCAGCGTTAGCAGAAGAAAGCCCCGCCCTATTGCAGCTTAACCTAGCAAACTTGCAGCCTGGGTCAGACAGCTCCAAAACCTCCAAACCCCAAGCAAAGAGGAGAAAACTGTAGCTCTCACTGTAGCTCCTGCTGGATGGCCTCAGACAGTAGCTGACCTGCACCCCATTGGAGATCCAGAAGCCAGTATACCTAGTGGTCAGAGTGAGACACCAGATTTCAACTCCTCACATCCATAAGTGACGCATTCAAAGGCAGACTCAGTGAGCACCAAAGCCCCACTGAAACAAGTCCTGCCCCTAAGTGTGTCTTCAGCGCAGCAGTTCTTCCATTATAGACACAGTGAGTGCTCACAGCTAATTGGCCTGGAGGTCAATTCCTCCCAGTATACCAATAGCAATTAAGGCTTTAACTGCACCAAGTCTTTGCACTCAGTCCACAAAGGGGTGTACCAAGAGTGTCCACATCAGGTGATTGGGGAGGCTGAGCTACTGCCCCCTATAGGTCACCTACCACACAAAGCCACTCCATCAACACAGGGAAGCAGCCAAAATGAGGAGACAAAGAAACATGTCACGAATGAAAGAAACGGAGGAAAGCAAACTACTGGATGACATAGAGTTCAGAACCACATTTATAAGGTTACTCAAGAATCTTCTTAAAACCGCTGAGAAACTTGATGAGACCTTCAAGGAGCTTAATGAGAATGCCCAAAAAATGGAAAAGGATCAGTCAGAAATGAAGCATACACTGTCTGAAATAAAGAATATACAGAAACTCAACTGTAGATCAACGTACCCCAAGAATCAAACCAAAGATCTGAAATATGTGGAAACAAAAAACATCCAACCAGAAAAACAAAAAGAAAAAAGAATCCAAAAATATGAAGATAGTGTAAGGAGCCTCTGGGACAACTTCAAGCGAACCAACATCCGAATTTTTGGGGTGCCAGAAGAAGGGAGAGAGCAAAATATTGAAAACCTATTAGAAGAAATAATGACAGAAAACTTTCCCTGCCTGGTGAAAGAAATAGATGTACAAGTCCAGGAAGCGCACAGAACCCCATACAAGAGGAATCCAAAGAGGACCACACCAAGACACATCATAATTAAAATGCCAAGGGCAAAAGACAAAGAGAGAATATTAAAAGCAGCAAGAGAAAAACAGTTAATTACCTACAAGGGAGTACCCATACGACTGTCAGCTGATTTCTCAACAGAAACTATGCAGGCCAGAAGGGAGTGGCAAGAAATATTCAAAGTGATGAACAGCAAGAACCTACAACCAAGATTACTCTACCCAGCAAAGCTATCATTCAGAGTTGAAGGTCAGATAAAGAGCTTCACAGACAAGAAAAAGCTAAAGGAGTTCATCACCACCAAACCAGGATTACATGAAATGCTGAAGGGTATTCTTTAAGGAGAGGAAGAAGAAGAAAAAGGTAAAGATAAAAATTATGAACAACAAAATGACATCAAATACATACCTACCAACAAGTGAATCTAAAAATCAAGTGAATAAAAAATCTGAAGAACAGAATGGACTGGTGAATATAATAGAATCAGGGACATAGAAAGGGAGTGAACTGATGATTCTCAGGGGAAGCAGGTGTGAGGGGTGCGGGAAGAGCTTGGACAAAAATCTTACTCCTATGGATGAAGACAGTGGCGGGGGTAAGGGCATGGGGTGGGGTGGGGAATCAGGTGGAGGGGAGCTATGGGGGAAAAAATAGAGGAACACCTGTAATAATCTGAACAATAAAGATTTATTAAAAAAAAATAAAATAAAATAAAATGGTACTTCCAAAATGGAAAAAAAAAAAAAAAAAAAAAAAAAAAAAAAAAAAAAAGAACATGAGGGAGACTTTACCTTGCTTAGGTGGCCCCCACAATCACCAGATCTCAATCCAATTGAGCATTTGTGGGACAAAGTTAAAAGAGCCATCAGGCAGCTGGTTCCACAACCATCAAATCTCACAGAACTGGACAGTGCTATTCATCAGGCATGGTGTCAGATTCCTCTCATCACCTTTCAACATCTCGTGGAGTCAATGCCAAGAAGAATCACCACAGTATTGAAGGCAAAAAGGTGGCCCAACGTTCCTAACCAATTTGGCTCAGTGGATAGAGCATCGGCCTGCGGACTCAAGGGTCCCAGGTTCGATTCCAGTCAAGGGCATGTACCTTGGTTGCGGGCATATACCCAGTGGTGAGTGTGCAGGAGGCAGCTGATCGATGTTTCTCTCTCATTGATGTTTCTGACTCTCTATCCCTCTCCCTTCCTCTCTGTAAAAAAATTAAAAAAAAAAAAAAATATATATATATATATATATATGAAAAAGGTGGCCCAACGAAGTACTGATGGGGTGATCATAATAATCTGGCCACTCAGTGTATATCCTTAGTTATAAGAGTTCTGTTTAGCTTGTCTTCAGTGTGTTTCTTGAGGGTAGTTGTTCTATAATTGAGTTGCATTTTGATGTCACATCTTTGTATTTTTAATGATTATATGAGGGAAAGGTTCAGCATCTTTGCTTTGACAATCTTGAGAAATAATAAATCAAGAACAAAATAAGTGTGAAAAGGAATAAACAACCTCTGTTTCTTTTATTCTCAGAGAGGTTTACCGGCAATATATGAGTATATAATGCTAAACAGTCTATTGAAAAAATCTAATGAAATCTTGATCCCTGGAAATTTAGAAGATTAGAGGTGATTTAGTATAAACGATATCTAACTTGTAGATTAAATGACTTCCAGATGTTTAGTCCTCTTAAATCTGTTAAGCAGTTTATAATGCCATCAGATGATGATACGACGATATTTGGATAACTTATTTCAGTAATTCCAAAATTTATCAGATTTTTAAAATAAAATATTTATAAACAACAATATACCAGGTACTTTATTTTCTAAATGGTCTCTCTTTCCTGGTCTGTTGTGGATTCTTCCTGTTGCTCTCCCCACATATCTAGCTACCTTAAGACTTTACCTCACAATAGCCAAAGAAATCTGTATATATAAAAGTCTAAGCAACTGGTCAACTGGGCTGACCAGCTGGTAGCTATGATGCACACTGACCACTAGGGGCAGATGTTCAACGCAGGAGCTGCCAAGCTGCGGTGACTTGGAAGCTGCGGTGACTTGGAAGCTGCGGTTCTTGGGTGATGCACCTAGAACCAGAGAGGAGGGAGCCCTATTTCAGAGTGTGTCACTAGAGAACTGCCCTCTTGCAATCCGGGACCCCTTGGGGGATGTTAGAGAGCCAGTTTCAGCCCAATCCCCACAGGCCAGGCTGAGGAACCCTACCAGTGCACGAATCCATGCACCAAGCCTCTAGTATTTTTATAATGAACATCTCTCTCATTATGCTAACTTATCAGATAAAAATCTTCTGAGGGGACCTATGTATCTGATAATGGTGTAGTACGACCCTACCCTATGATTCCCTGCAGAAAAAGACAGCTTTAAAACCTGTATATAGTACAAAAAGCTACTGCCTGAAATCCTTGGACAGAAAGAGTAGACAGACTCTATTTAAGGAGAGGAGGGCAACTATGAGTCTAGGGAAGAAACTTGCACCTGGGGCTAAGTGGAGTATGCAGAAAATTATAGTAGGATGGGGTGGAAAGCACCATGGGAAAACTTGAGAACTTTCTTACCAGGGAAACTAGAAAACCGAAGCTGAGGAAACCTTGGCCACTGAGGAGTGGAAGAATCCTGCAAAGGAAAGAGAGCCAGGGAAAGATTGTTCAAATTCTGTCTTCCCACATCTATGACTGAAACTTGAATCATTGGGGTGTAATAGACTCAAAGCAGGTGAATAAAAAGACAAAAGATCTGAACTGAGAAGGGAGCTGCTGCCCAATAAACAATTTACAGTTCAAGTTCAGTGAAAGTAATTGCCTCATTAAAAACAAAACATAACAATGCTCATTTGAGAAAAACAAGAGAATCCAGAAATTTTACAATTTAACATTTGTGATTTCTAGAATATAATTCTAAAATTACCCAGCATACAAAGAGCATCAAAGGTATCAAGTACATGTTTTTAGAATGGGATCTTTAACTTAGCCATTTGAAGCCTCAAAGGCTGTTTTTTTTTAGAAGCTTTGTTTCTCCTTTTTTCTTATATTAGCAGTTCAAAGTGTGGTCTATGATTTCCTGGTAGTCCCTGAAACCATTTTAGGGAATCTGCAAGGTAAAAACTATTTTCATATTACTATTAAGATGTTATTTATCTTTTTACTCTGTTGACATTTATACTGATGATATAAAACTTGGCTCCTTTGCAGGCATCAAAGCCATAGCATCAGACTGGTAGTAGCCATTTTATTTTTCACCACCCAAACTCTCAGTTGAGATACAAAACACATTAATGAAGTCCTAAAAAGTATTAATTTTATTAAATCTTCTTACTTATTGTTGAAAATGAATCTCAGTAAATGTTACCAGTGATAAATTTTGACTTTTCAAGTGGAAATTAGAATTTTGTTGAGCTTGTATCCACTGTAAGCATGACAGCTTCTCAGTACTTCAAAAACTTTTCAGATGAAATTGGTAATATTAATGTAGGATTTCCATAATTCAGTGAATCAATATTTCCAATTCCGTCATGTTATGAAATAATGCATGGATAAGAAAGTTATTTAAAATTGAAGATAGACCAACAGATTGTAAAGTCTCAGAATATGAAAAGTTTATTTCTGTTCATCGATACTGGTTTCAATTCCATATTGCTAACCATTTGTGGAGTTTTTGGTTAGTGTCTGAAACATCTATTACTAGGTGTAACAGTTAATGCGGATTTTTTTCAATAGATGGAGTTACACATATGTTGATATATATGCGATTTGATATGTATGCTATTTTGTTGTATTGACAGCAAGGTTCAAAACTTCATATGTCAAATTTTCTGAAGATGTTAACATCATAGATATTTTTACACTTAAAAATGTCGAATTTTGTGCCAAAAAAGCATTTGCGGAAAGTTTTACTTCATTACTTTATTTTGAAAAAAAGTTATATACTTCAGGAAGCTTATGGTGAACATGCTCCATCTCAAGATACTTGTGAATGCTGGTTTAAACGCTTTAAAAGTGATGATTTCGATGTGAAAGACAAAGAACATCCAGATCAACCGAAAAACTTTGAAGACCAACAAGTACAAGCATTATTGGATGAAGATGCGTGTCAAACTCAAAAACAACTTGCAGAAAGATTAAACGTTGCTCAGCAAACAATTTCCGATTGTTTACAAGCAATGGGAAAGATTGTAAAGGAAGGAAAATTGGTGCCACATCAACTGAACGAAAGACAAATGGAAAACCGAAAAGCCATCAGTAAAATGTTGTTTCAATGGCACGAAAGAAGGTCTTTTTTGCATTGAATTGTGACTGGCGATGAAATGTGGATTTATTTTGAGAATCCCAAATGCACAAAATCATGGGTTGATCCAGGCCAACCATCAAAATCGACTGCAAGGCCAAATCGCTTCGGAAAGAAGACAATGCTCTGCGTTTGGTGGGATCAGGAAGATGTGATGTATTATGAGCTTCTAAAACCAGGTGAAACCATTAATACTGATCGCTACCGACAACAAATAATCAATTTGAACCACGCTTTGATCGTGAAATGACCAGAATGGGCCAGAAGACACAGCAAAGTAATTTTGCTTCATGATGACGCACCATCACACACTTCAAAAGCAGTTAAAGACACGTTAAATGATCTTGGAAGTATTAACCCACCCGCTGTATTCACCAGACCTTGCTCCTTCAGATTACCATTTGTTCCGATCAATGGCACACGCACTTTCTGAGCAGCACTTCAAAATGTACAAATATATGGAAAACTGTGTCTCTGAATAGTTTGCCTCAAAACAAGAAAAGTTCTATTGGGATGCTACCCACAATTTACCTGAAAGATGGGGAAATGTGTAGCTAACGATGGATATTACTTTGAATAAAGCACTTTTGATGTTTCTCTTGAAATTATTGTGTTTCTTTGTGTTTCTCTTAAATTATTGTGTTGTGTTACAAAATCCTTATTATTAACCGGTACACCTAGTAAAATACTCCTTTTCCCACCTGCATATTGTGTGAGGCCAGATTTCCTTATACTTCAGCCAAACAACATATTGCTACAAAGTAAATGTAAAAACAGATTAGAATTCAGGTTCTTCTATTAAGCCAGATATTAAAGAGATTTGCAAGATCATAAAACAGTGCCACTGTTCTCACAAACTTTTTTTGGTTTTGAAAAATATGGTTATTTTTCATAAAATGTTATTGATGTTAACATAATGATCTTATTTGGGTTGTGCCTCTCTCACGTCTGTTTCTCTCTCTCTCTCTCTCTCTCTGTCTGTCTCCCACCCTCCCCTCCACTCTCTCTAAAAATCAATGGAAAAAAATTTCCCCAGGTGAGAATTTAAAAAAACAACAACTTATATACATAGATATAATCCACATGACCAAAAAGTTTTGGGTCCTCAATAATTTGAATAATGTAAAAGGATTATGTGTCCAAAATGTTTGAGGATACCTGCCTTAAATTCTCTACTTCATTCAGACTTGTATGTTTACTATCACACACCATGTTTAGAGTTTTTATTTACGTTGTAGGCTCCACTTGAAGTGCTTCCCTGTTCCTTTTTATCAGACTTTCAGGTCTACTTCCACTTTGCCCTTTGTGACCACCCTGTGTATAATCATTTTTCCTTTCTTGAATGTTTGTTTATACTACTCATTGGTAATTTATAAACTTTATATCTTATATGTGTGTGTCCCATGTTAAACGAATTCATTTTTGTAAAGCACTTAAAACAGTATCGGGCATTGTATTATAAGACCAGAGTCCTGGTGCATGAAATTCATGCATGTGGGGGTTCCCCTCAGCCCAGCCTGCTCCCTCTCCAATCCAGGACCCCTCAGGGGATGTCCAACTTCCAGGGATCGGGAAATACTGTATGGCACAATGTAAGTAATTACAAGCAAAGTTGTATGTGGAAGCCATGGCAGGAAATTAAGGAAGTGTCTGTCCATTTAGTGGCTTAAAAAAATAAAATAAAATAGAGCTGAGGTAATTTGTTGAGGGGTGGGTTGGGGTTGTAACTGGATAATCAGTGGGTCTGAGCTGCCTGTCACTTCTTGAGCCAATTT
This sequence comes from Corynorhinus townsendii, assembly GCA_026230045.1. Classification (NCBI taxonomy): domain Eukaryota; kingdom Metazoa; phylum Chordata; class Mammalia; order Chiroptera; family Vespertilionidae; genus Corynorhinus; species Corynorhinus townsendii. The sequence goes on from JAPDVU010000003.1 coordinate 90,006,633, forward strand.
AGCAGAGGCAGGGTTGAATCATATACAAGCGTTTATTCCCATAATGCAGGCAGTATGGGAGAGCAGCATGTCATCCACAAAAATCTGCATTTGCCCCCAACATAAGCCAGCTGCCCAGCCAGATTAGAATGTGCCTTCTTTAATCAGAACAAAACAATCATGGTTAACAGAGCATGATTAATATTTCTTATTATTATAGCTCTTCCCCAATATTCTATTTCTACCCCTATCAGGGTGAGGAGTGTAAAGTGGTATAATCAGAAATTTGAGGAGTGTGGACACAATTTGAAATTGTTGCTAAGGAGAATAGAGCTAACTGGTGAAAGATAAGAAGATTGCACTGAAGGCAGTTTTGAGGGTAGAAATTCTAACTGTAGTGCCACCCCAACTCTGTGTGGTGGTGGTATTATTATTATTATTATTATTTTTTGGCATCACCTAGCAGCCTGGTGTAGGAATTAGAAAAGGTGAACAACTAGATTGAATGAAAATATTGTGGTTTGGCTAAGCAGATGCAATAGAATGATAAATGGGACAAGTAAGATGAGGAAGTTGATCAGAGTGAAACCAAAATGTGGGTTGTTGAGTCCCAGTTTGTCGTCTCACCAAATTGAAGAATGAAGTTGCAGACAAAACCAGTTAATGGAACCAAAGTTTATTGAGAGAAGCCATCCTGGAAAAGGTGCAACTGGAGTTCCAGGAGCAAGCCAGTGTCCAGATCTCCCTTTCTACGTTACAGTTGGGTGTTAGTATTAGTCCATGTGTAGAGCCCCACATAGCCATAAGCCACATGGGAGCAGGAGATGTGCTTCCCTGCCACAGGAACATCAGAAAGCTGTTGTGTGCTAGGGGAGGGAGAGGATGAGAGGAAGTGCATGCCTTTTAATTTAGGGACTAGATACGGCCTTGCTAGCTCCTAATTGGTCTTTTCAAAGAATTCTCCCTTAACATTCTTGGGATTACTTATACGCCTCACTGTCCTCTTACTGGTTATCTGTAAGCTGCCTATCTTAGCAACATTCATACATTTTAAAGCTCATGTCTTCCACACTCACCTTTCCCCACTCAGTTGGGTTGCCTTAGTAACTCCACCTAGATAGGTTCCCCGGGTTTATTCCTTCCCCTTCCCCCATGGTCCCAGTCCCTATCTAGCTTCCCTCTGTCTCCTCAAGAGAATAACTAAAATATTAAGGTTTGGAGTTTCAGCTACAATATAGGAAATAGGAGATTGCTGAAGAAGAGAGAGATCTTTATTTTTATTTTTTAGAATAAACATCTTTATTACATGAGCTAAGATAGGAGGGAAGAGGATTTATTTGCCTTTCCGGGCCTTGATTTTCCTCAAATAGAACTCCAGCTCCTTGCCCTCGAACACATAGCCATCTGTTCAGCCATACCGGCCTGGTCTTGAAGCAATGCATGCAAGAAGCTCGCCCTGTTGGAACTGCTCCTCGAGAAGACTGCTGATTTTGGCATTCTTTTTTTCCTTCCATCATATTTCTTCTGAATATTCTTTGATCGTTTTTTGTTCAAAATCTCTTCCTCTTCAGGAGTCAGCTTGGCCCCCTTTTTGTGGCTCAGGGGCAGTGCGTAGTGGGACTTGTACCACTGTCAGTACGGAGTGCTGTCAATGAGCACGATGCAGTTCTTTACTAGGGTCTTGGTGCGGACCAGTTCATTGTTGGATGCATTGTAGACAACATCAGTAACCCTTGTTTTGCACGTACAACACTCTGAGCCCCAGGAGAAGTTGCCCATGTCCAGCCTCAAGGCTCAGTACTTCTTGTTGCCTCCGTGCACTCGGATGTGTGTATGCTGTGGGGTCCAATCTTAGTGTTGGCAGCAGGGTGTCCTAGCTCGTATTTTCGCTTCTTGTGGTAGGGCTTTCTCTTGCCCTGGGTGTTGCAGTGCTTGTGCCAGTTGTCCTCTCAGGTACCCATACCTCGGCACCAGCTGGAAAGAGAAAACGCAAAGAATCACGGTCCGGTTTGTAGAAGGGAGAGATTTTGAGAAACATGAGCTTTTTATGAAATGACAGTGATAATGAGCATGAAAGGAAGAGGTTGTTCAGAGAGTCAGATGTTTCAACTTAATGTTCCAGAGATAGAACATTTTTGGGTAATTTACTGTATTCTAAGAAATAATCTAGGGAGTGCATGACTGAACTGGAATGAAGATGAAGGCCATTAGAAAAGAGGAGGTCAAGGAACCAGGAGGCTGAGTGAACTATGAAAACACACAGTACATGTGATAGAAAAAAATGGAATGTGGACCAGAAACCAAAGTTTTCAATGTGTGACTCAAGTAACCAGGAAATTAAAGAGATTAGGAAGTACCTCCAAAGGAGTTTGGAAAAAAAGAAAAAACAGAAATAAGAGGGGCAAATGGTTAGTGAGATCTTGAAAAGCAAAACTTCTGTCTTACTTTTTAAAATATGTTTTTATTGACTTTAGAGAGAGAGGTAGGGAGAGGGATAGAGAGAAACATTGATAAGAGAAACATTTATTGGCTGCCTCTTGCACGCCCCTTTCTGAGGATTGAGCTGCAATCCCGGCATTTGCCCTGACCTGGAATCAAACCTGTGACTTCTTGATTCATGGGTCCATGCTCAACCACTGAGCCACATCAGCTGGGATTCTGTCTTACTTTAAAAAAAAAAAAAATCTCTCTCACAATACCTAATCCAGTGTCTTACATATGGAATTTGGGTGCATAAACAATTAGAATTGTAATGTCTTCTTGATTAATTTAATTCTTAATCATTACAAAATGAATTTCTCTATTCCTAATTATATTCTTTGCTCTAAAAATTACTTTGATATTAGTAAAACCGCTACAGGTTCTTTTCATCAATATTAGCATAGCATAGCTTTCCCATTCATTTTGTTTTAACCTATTTTTGTCTTTATACTTAAAGTAGGTTTCTTATAGACAACATGTAGTTGGGTCTTGCTTTGTTAATCCAGTCTGACAATCCCTGTTTTTTAATTAAGGGATGCTTACAACATTTACATTTAATGTTGTTATTGCTTTGATTAGGTTTAAATTTTCTTATCTTACTACTTGTTTTCCATTTGTTCCATCTTTTCTTTATTCCTCCTTTTTTTCTGCCTTCTTTTTGATTGAATATTTTTTATTCCATTTTATCTTCTCTGTAGGCTTACTATATACTTATTTTGTTTTATTTTGTAGTTGGCTGTTTTATGATTTATAATATACATCTTTACCTTCCATTAGTTTATAGTACTACCCCACTTGACATATATTATAAGAACCTTGGAAGAGTATATTTCCATTTCCCTTTTCCCAACCTTTGTGCTGTCACAACCTTTGTGCCATATGTTTTACCTCAACCTAAGTTATAAGCCCTGCAGTACGTTACTTTTGCTTTAAAACATCAATTACCTTTCAAAAGAGAGTAAAAGAAGTATTTTTAGTTACCCACTTATTTACCATTCAAGTGCTCTCCAACTCTTGTGTAGATCCAATTTCCATCTGGTATGTATTGTTTTCTGTGATAAATGTTTTCAACTGCTTAATGTCCAAATATCATCTTTACATCACTTCTGTTTTTTAAAGATATTTTGCTGAATATAGAATTTTAGGTTGACAGTTCTTTTTCTTTACTTAAAAATGTTGCTCTACTCTTTTCTGTTTGCATTGTTTCTGATAAAATCTGCCTTTTATTAATTTCTCTGTAGGTAATGGGATTTTTCTTTCTGCCTGCTTTTATGATTTTCTCTTTATCACTGGTTTAAGGCAGTTTGATTATGATATATCTTGGTTTAGTTTTCTCCAGGTTTCTTTTGCTTGAAATTCTGCTTCATTATGTGGGCTTTTAGATTACATTAGATTTGGAAATTTTGGCTATTATTTTCTTAAAATTTTTTTGTTGACTCCATCCACACTTTCCTTCAGGGATTCCAATCATACATGAATTAGGTCACTTGAAGTTGTCCCGTAGCTCACTTATACTGTGTTCTTTTTCTTTCCCTCCAGATGTTAATTTCCTTTGTTTCATTTTGGATAGTTTATATATCTAAGTCTTCTAAGTTCACTAATTTTTTTCTTTTTGAAAAAATTTTAACATATTTTTATTGATTTCAGAGAGGAAGGGAGAAGGAGAGAGACATAGAAATATCAATGATGGGAGAGAATTATCCATCAGCTGCCTTCTATACACCTCACACTGGGGATCGAGCCCACAACCTGGGTATGTGCCCTGACTGCGAATAGAACTGTAACCTCCTAGTTCATAAGTTGACACTCAACCACTGAGCCACGCCAGCCGGACATTAATTTTCTTCTAAAATGTGTAATCTTCTTATCCCACTTACTGTATTTTTAATCTTAGACACTATGTTTTTATCTCTAGAAGTTTGAGTCTTGTATTTCTTCCATGTCTCTAACATGTTTGTGCTTTCCTTTACCTTCTTGAGCATATAGAACATAGCCAATAATAACTGTTTTAAAATCCCTATCTACTAATTCTAACATCTATGTCTTTTTAAGTTTGTTTCTACCGACTGATATTTCTCCTTTTTTAGGGTGTTATTTTTTTATGCTCTTTTGCCTGCCAGACATTGTGAATTTTACCTTATTGGTTCCTAGATATTTTCATATTCCTTTCACTATTCTTGAGCTGTGTTTTGGCACACAATTTAGTGACTTGAAACAGTGTGACTTTTTAAGGCTTTTGTTGGTGGTGTTTTTAGATAAAGCCAGAGCACTCTTTAATCTATGACCAATTTCCCCCCGCTATTGAGGCAGTGTTCTTCTGAGTACTCTTCCTGATGTCCCATACATTACAAGGTTTTCCACTCTGGCTAGTGAAAATCAGAAGCCTTTCTGGCCCTGTGTCAGCTCCTGCAATGGTTCTGCTTCCAATGGCTCTCCCTGGCTTCGGGTAATTTCCTCACATGAATGCACTGGTCTTTATTCAGCTGAAGCCTCTGCAAAACCCTGCAGCTCTCTTGTTTCACCTCTCTCTATTTAAATCTTACCTGTCTGGTAGTCTATCCAGCTAATTTTAGCTGTCCTGGCTTCCTTGAATTCTCAACTCTGTTTCCTCAACCAGGGAGACCATTAAGCTCTATTTCAGTTTGTCCTGCTTGCATTGTAGCCTGGGAACTCTCTCCAGACAGTGGGGGTTTACCATTTGTTTTTTCTCTCTCAGGGATTACTGTCCTATGCTGCCTATTCTTCAGTGTCTGAAAACTATTATTTCATGTATATTGTCTGATTTTGTAGTTGTTTAAGACAAATTAGTCTCTGCCCCTTCATCATGGCTGAAAGAGTTATATGTAGTATTTAATGATTCATAAAGTATTTATAAATATGTGTACTTAAAGAATATTTAGGGTATCATTTCTGTTTTCCTATATTAAATCCATTCTATCTTCTGAATAATACTGTTTCAGAGGGCTACTTACTATATGAAAAGCATAGCTAGAAGTACTAGTTATTAATTATTTTCTTGTATTAAGTTTTAATAAGTCATAAGAAACTTGACACTCCTTTAAATGTTGTCAAATGTATCTGACTCATTAAATTGGATTTTGTCATACTATTTTTCTCTAGTCACCAAACATTAGCAAGTTTCTTCATTCAGTTACACAAATACTTGGCCAGAGCACTTTTATATAAGAAAGGATTAAAAATATTTCTTTTTTTATTATTTTTCCAAATTTTAAATGAAGACCTGTTTTATACATCACTACAGTTGTAATGAATAGCTTTTTTATTCTTCCAAACTCATAAAAAATATTTTAAGCTTCTTTGGCGTTCTTTTGAAATGTCAAACTTGACAGGAAGTGAACACAAAAGGGAGAAAAGCCTGTGGCTTTGAAAAAGCCCCAAAGGATATCTATTGTATATTTGTGTGGTGGATAATTAACCTCTGGTGCACTTTGCACAAAGGTTTTAGTATTTACCATTAGACATTGTTTTTAAAGAATGTTACATATTGCTAAGAGCTTTGTTTCAGGAAGGTGGGTGAATTATAAGATAATGATTAAGCCATATTTAACACTTTTTCAAAATCTGGGTAAGTGCAATGAAGTAATATGATGCTATATATTATGTTTATACAACTATGCTTCTATAATGAAAAATGTTTTATGTTGGGTTTTTAAAAGCTCCTCATGAGTTATATAAAACAACCATGTATTTACTTTTTGCCAGCAAGAGGAAACATTTTAATTTTTTAAAATCTTATTCTTTTTTAAAATATAGGTACGACTTTTAACCTTTCCTCTGACCAATGTGTTTCTAATTTCTTGCCCTTAACTCTCACAGCTAACCTAGTACCTTCTCAAGTGATTTAGGAGACTTGATTTCACCATTCAAAATTGAAATTATTTTATTTTGTTCTAAATACAACTTTGCTTCCCAATATGTATATTTTTACATTACTTTTCAAGTCATGCAGGATTGAATACTGAGCATTTTTTCCCACCTTTTTCTCTATACTTAGGTACAGAGTTTTGTATTTAAAAAACAAAACAACAGCAAAAAAAATCTTTATCATGTCTCTTAGATTTATTTTATTATTTTTAAAATCTATCCTTCTGAAATTAATAGAAAATATGTATATTAAAAAATGTGTAGATTTTTATCACGTAGTTCTAGGTTGTGATTTGAGATTTAGCATTTCTAACAAGCTCGCAGATGATTCTCATGGTGCTAGCCTGTGGACCACTCTTTAGAGTAGCCAGTTTCTGGGTGATTGTAAAGCCCTTACATTATGGAGCTTTAATAGGAAATACTCCGTTGGCTCTTTACACTAACTCTGCAAAGTAGAAGGTACAGGTATGATTCCAGTTTTGCATATGAGGAGAGAGAAATACAGAATACCTATAAAGTACTCCTGTCATTGTATCACCTGATTTCTGTTAAGTCATTCACACTATTTTTATTACCACTATAACATCTAGTATAGCATGTGGGGCAGTATAAAAGACAACAATACAAATAGTAAGTTGATTTTATTCTAAGTGAAAAAATTTATATGTATTTTTTACCTTGAGTAGCAAGGTAAGTGTTTTGCCTAAGAGCTAATTAGTGATAGGAAGGGGAACAAGTACTATTTGTTAACCAACTCCTTTTTGCAGTGCATTAACACTATTGGTATAATGTATTTCTCAAGAAGGAAAGATTAAAAGAAGACTTTCTAAAAAAAGAGCAAATTGTATTTTAAATGGAAGTACTAATGTGCATATATATTTCATTCATACAACTTTCAGAAGTGAGATTTTAACGTAAGTATTTTTAGAATATATAATATTTAGGGTTGGTGAAATTGGGTATTTGGACCATCTTTCAAGGAGATTGAAGGGAGACATGAGAATGAGATGAAATGGAAAACGAGGTCTCTTTCCATAGATTGAAATGTTAGAACTGAGCTTTCTCTCAGTTTTTAATGAAAGATTCCAGCTACGCCTAAATTCTTCTATAAGAAAAAAATAGATAAAGCCTGAGAAGTGAAAATAAAGGAAGGCAGTATCTTAGAAATAAAATTTTTGATAGAGACCTTGTGTTCTACTAATTTAGAATTAAAAATATAGATATGCAGAAAAGTACAAACCATTAACATAAGGATAAGAACTTAGTTCACAGAATATTCACTGAAATATGAAGAGATTATTGCTTTTTAAAGGACTAAGAATATAAGCTCAATTTAATAAGATAACTGTAACTTCAAAATTAGTAAGGATCAATGAAGCAATAGTGATTTTTATGTGGTTCCTCATATATAAAAAAAACAAAACAGAAAATTCGAAGAAACTGAGATAGTCATTATGAATTAATGACTTGTCTTGTATTAACTAGTTACGTGAGTTTGAGTTCTTCATCCAGATCTATTTATGGTTTTAAACATAAAATCTTTCCCAGGTCTAAACCTTTGCTTCCTGCCTTCTTGTCCTGAACCCCATGTGATTCCTCAGTATATTCTTTTGTTTAAGCATTTATCTCCTTCTTTAATCTTTAGAACACTCTGACACATGAGAAATTGCTAGAGTTCACTGTGGAGAAGTATTTATGACTTGTCCATTCATGTCTCCCAACTGCCTCCCCCTTTGTCCTTAATACATTTTCCTTGTCCATGAATTGGCACAGGGACTAAAGACATTCAGGAATGGGGAAAAAATCCAACTCAGAAATGTCCCTTAGGTAGCTCATAGAAACTTGCTTTAGGAAGCAATGCTTGTAAAAGCTATCACTGGTGTCCTGCTTGGAATCCTTCCTGGTCATCATACAGACCAGCATAAGAATGACTCTTGATTATGCACATGACATTTCAATGTAGAAATCATAATAATTAATATTTTTGCAAGTGTGCTGTTATAGGCACTGTTAAAAGTGCTGAAATAGGTTAACTCACTCACTTTACATAACCCTGTGAAATCTATGCTATCATTATCACCATTTCACAGATGAAACTGAGGCACCAAGAAATTGAGGAAGTTTCCCTTGTTCACAAAGCTAAGTTGATGGCAAAGCCAGAATTTTAACTCAGGCTATCTAGAGACTGCCCTTAACCTTTGTGCTGCCTCTTGGGGTGTTTACTAGTTTACTGTTGGGTATATGCACTGTTATGATTAGTTTCTTATTCATATTTTCTCTGTGTTTGTATCTTTCTCTTTATGTCACTATGCTGTAGCAGAAGGAGCCTGGGCTTTGGAGTCACCAGGTCTCATTTAATCTTCACAGAAGTAAACATTGCTAACTCTGTTTTAAAGATAAGGAAAACTGAGGTTCAAAGGTATAATTCTGAACAAGTTATGTCTCTGCATCTCAGGTTTTGTCTGTAAAATGAGAATAATAATACTTTCCAGAGTTGTAAGGAATAAACAAACATTTATGAGAATGGTACAGTTTAGAAACATCTCAATTGTTAGTTCCCTTCACTTCATCCCTTTTCCTCTACTGTACAGAGATTTTTTAAGAAAAGAGAAGTGAGAATACACTTAAATGGTATTGGATCTGTTTACCCCAGCTTACTATAAGTATGTAGAACTTTTTTCTTTTCCTGAGATGCCTCTCTCACATTTCTCCCTCAAAATGGAAAAGTTTCAAGAAATAAAAGGTGTCACTGAACTCCAGCATTGTTAAATGTGGGCAGTGTTCGCTGTTTCACTGTAGTTGGAATTTGTTATATTGCTTTAGTTATGAATCATCTCAGTAATTACCCCAGGTCAGTGTTTATTCATTATTCAAGTACAAAAAAGAAGGGAGATAGCTTGGATATATTCTTTGTACTTAACCAGTGGGAATGGAAGCACTTATACTCTGGTTCAGAAGGTTTTCTACAAGATCATCATGTTAGATAATTACTTGAATATAGCCCTAGAATTTTCAGTCTCTAAACTTACGGTCATATCATAACTGTGATAATGAGTAAAGGTTCTTTTTTCTTAAAGTATATTTTATTGATATTTTACAGAGAGGAAGGGAGAGGGATAGTTAGAAACATTGATGAGAGAGAAACATTGATCAGCTGCCTCTTGCACACCTCCTACTGGGGATGTGCCTGCAACCAAGGTACATTCCCTTCACCAGAATCGAACCTGGGACCTTTCAATCCATAGGCTGACGCTCTATCCACTGAGCCAAACCTGTTAGGCCAAGGAAGGATTCTTGAAACTGGATTTACAACAGTAGAAGTATCTTATGAGATATCTATTCTGCGGCAAAATAAGAAGCTGTTATTTAGTGAGGTTAGTAAAATTTTTAGAAGCACTCTAGTGCAATTATTTTTAAATCATCTAAGTTCATTTTCTTTAATTATGACATAGAACCAACTTTCTTTTTTACATTTATTTTTTACAAATATCTATGGCTTCTTTTTAAATCTCTGAACTGTCACAACCTCGTTTTAAAATATACATGAATATTATGTGTTTTTGTCAATTTACTTATTGGTTCTTAATATTTTCTACTATTGCCAGAAATGACCAAATATCAAAAGCATTTTTGGTGTCTTCCTGTAAGTGCTAGATTTAGAATATGATAAGGAAATGTAGAATAGGAAACAGCTGGATTTGTTTCTCTTTTAAAGAAATCTTTCCTATTTTTGGTAAGTTTCAGTGTTTCTTACTTTCAGTAAATATAACAATTTCTCTTTAAGATTTTGATTATACTTTTTAAGAATTCCTCAGAGACTTACATAAATCTGTCTTGCTGTCTTTTAAGTTCATTTTTTGGAGTTTAATATCTGGTCATTATACTGAATCTTTCCATGTCTAAGATAATTTAACTGTCTAAAAGTTTTTTTGTTTATTTTTAAGTAATGCTGGTTTATATTATTTGTTTTGTCATTTCCGTTTTTTCTTTTAAACATTAAAATGAGAATGTGGAGAAATAAAATGACTTACCTGTTACTAATTATTTAGTCATAAACAAAAATGAAAATTGGGGTTCGTAATCCAAAACCAAACTCTTTAAAATATAAACTGTTCTTGAAAAATACAAATTTTTGCATTATCCCTGTAACAGGCATATTGTACTCTTTTATTAACACTATGTACTTTTAGACCAGGGTCTAACTCATATATTTAAACAAGGTCTTCTAAAAGTAGACTTTTCTATAGTTCCATTGCAAGTGAAGAATGAATGGCCTGGATGGATGGAGATGGGTAAAAATTGCCATGATAGTGAAAAAAAATCATATCTCTGACTTTTGTAATTATTTGTCTAGGAACAACTCTATAATCTCTTCTAGACAAACTATTTATACATGTCCTTTTCTATTTTTTAATGCATGTCCATTTTTTTTCCTAGAGTAGCTAAGATTATTGAATTACATGTGTTTCAGTCTAACGAAGTCTTATGGGACCACAACACAAAGTAGAGCAATTTTTGCCTAGCCATTTTGAAACCAGTTATTTTGGTCATCAGCAAGAATTACATATGGGGCACATAGTCCAAAAGGTGTAATTTTTTAGTGCAATGTTTTAAGTAATATCCTATATAATAAAAGGCTAATATGCAAATTGTCCCCATGGGCAAGAGTTTGACCAACCCAGAGTTAGACATGCACTGACCACCATTTTTTTAAAGAAAACTAACTTTAAGGTTATGTTCATAATATAAGGATTTCCTTTGTTGTTGTTGTTTTCTGTCTGGGATTTGCTTTGTTTTGATGAAGAAGCATGATATTTTTTAAGATCAGTAAAAGGTTTATGTATTATTATTTTTTTTATATATATAACTTAGATGTGCAGTTGCTTTGATATATAGAATATTTCTGGTTCAAAATAGTAAAGTTACCACATATCTTTACCTCTTTTTCTTCCCCAAACCCTAGAAAAGTTACAGAAAAGAAAAAACCAACACATGGGTTGAAATCTAGCAGTACTGAGACTCTGCAGTGGTAAAACTATGGAGGGAATTTGAGGGATTGATTCAGTTTTGAGAATCAAAAGGAAATGAGGAGTCTATTGATGGATACAGCAAAGTAGATAAAACTACAGCTCTGAACACACCCAGGAAAGGGCTCTAGTGGAAGTGGGAGACAGTCTCCAAGGCCAAAGTAGCAGGTACAGAGATTGGGGCTGTAATCAGGAGAGTTTTCTAAAGTGCCAGTGACTCTCAAACTTTAGCATTTATCAAAAGCTCCCGAAGGCCTTGTTAAAACCCAGTTAAAATTTCTGGGGCCAACCGTGAACTTTCTGGGGGAGAACCTAGAATATGCATTTCCAGCATCTGTCCAGGTGGTGCTGATATGCTAATCTGGCACCTACTTTTGACAATTGTAGATTTGGGAACTATTGGTGCATGAAACACCTGGGCCAGTCCCCCACTTAACACTGTGCCAGCCTATAAGAACTAGGAAAATATGTCTCCTTCCATACTAATGAATTTGAAAAAGATGCCCCTCTGGACACATGTGGCCTAGGCTTGGTATACAGAGTTTAGGCTGAAGCCTTGTGTTCTTGTGCAGTGCACAAACTATACAAATATATGCCTGGTCCCAATTGAACTTTTGTGTATGTGCACACAGGGCTAAGGCTTTCTCCTGTGCCTGCAAAAGAAGCAGAATAGAAATTAAGGTAAATCCAGATTTCTATCACAGACTTGAAGAAAGAGAAAAAAAATAGAAAAAAAGAAAGGTAATTCTGCTTAAGAAGGAAATGCCACAGACTATTGCACTGCTAAGTTTATTGCCCTTATTTTGGTATTTTGAGACACCTCATTTCAATATCTATTTATTCATCCTCAAAAGAAAGACCAGAAAAAAACGGAGGAGAGAAAATAATGATTAAAAAACATATTAGGAGAAAATTTTTCAAAGCTATTGAAAGCCAGAAGACCAGATGGGAAGGACCATAATACCAAGCAGGATGAATGAATGGATGCATCTTAGTGAGAATTCAAAATTTCAGAGGTGCCCTAACTGGTTTCACTCAGTGGATAGAGCGTCACCCGCGGACTGAAAGGTCCCAGGTTCGATTCCGGTTAAGGGCATGTACCTTGGTTGTGGGCACATCCCCAAGTAGGAGGTGTGCAGGAGGCAGCTGATTGATGTTTCTCTCTCATCAATGTTTCTAACTCTCTATCCTTCTCCCTTCCTCTCTGTAAAAAATCAATAAGATATATTTTTTTAAAATTTCAAAAAATCAATAAGATATATTTTTTTTAAATTTCAAAGGTAATGAGAAAATTAACATCTTTTACAGAGAACAAGGAAGTTATTTGCAGGGAAATAAGATCCAGATTAGCATCAGTTATCTAGAATTATTTATCTGACCCACACTGTCAAACATGAAGGTAAAATGAAACAATTTTCAGGCATGCAAAAAATGAGAAAGTTTATCTCTTGACCACCCTTTATGAAATAGATTTACTAGAAAATATGCTTTAGCAAAACATAAACCCAAGAGAGGAGATATCACAGAATCTAAAAAAGAGAGTGAAACTGCCAAAGGAGTACAAAGAAAAAAGAGAAAGGGAAAAATCCTAGGATTCACCAGACCTAGAAAATAATTGTTCCAAAAGAGAAGTCAGTTCCATAAAGGTCTTCAAGAACAATGTGGTTTCTTTTAACAGTGTATCACCTCATCTAAATGGTGGGGATTCAACAGATATAGTTTAAAACTAATAAATCAAGTAATAAGAGTATGGTGATGACTGCAGGAATTAAATTCTTATATGAGAGTAATATTGGTAAAAGAAAATTTGCCTTTTTACCTTGGGCTTTGGAAGAATTAAAAGAACCATAGGTTTGGTAAAACAAAAGGCAAACTTTGTATGTAGGTATAGGACATTTATTAGTCTACATTGATAAAGACCCAGAGTAGATTCTATATAAAGTAAATAGATATTAGTTATTTAAAATTAATCTTTTGTCTGGCAGGAAAGTAATATATACTAGTAATTTGCTTTTAACTCTAAGCTCCTTCCTTCTAATCTTTATGCCCTCTATTTCAATCCTATAGGTATGTTAGGTGCTGTAGAGAACACAAATAAATACAAAACATAATCCATTTTTTCAAGGAGCTTCAGGTATCTAGTAAGGAAGATAAAACATAGCCTAGGCAAAAAAACAAACAAACAAAACAAATAAGCAAAAAACTAACAAAAGCATTAAAGAAATACAAAATAAGTAACACAGACAGTAAGTGTTATCAAAGGTTTTGTTTAGGAGTTGAACTGGGCCTTATAGGATGAAAAGGGAAGAGGAGCAAAGTGAGCTTTGTTGACTGGGATAGGGAGAGGGGTGAGTAGTGTGAGTAGTATGTTATGTACTTAAATGTCTAGAGTCAAGAAAGTGAGAGTTGTGACCACAGGACAAGTAATAGACCACCCTGGAGTAGAGGTTTCTTGTTTGGGAGGCAAGAGAAAACAAAATATTGGATAGGTTGGGGTCAGATTTTGGTGAAATTTGAACTTTGAAGCTGGACTTTTCCCTTCAGGCAGTGGATAATCTGACAGCTTTTAAAACTGGACATTAGCAATAAAAGGCGATTTAATTGGTGAACCTAGTTGAGCTGTCTTACATGGGTTCAAAGGAAGAAAATAGGAAGCGGGCTGAGTGAAGGAGTGATTGCAGTAGTCCCAATATAACATGGCAACAGTGGTGAAAAATGGTTACTAAAAGAAAGGAATGAATGAAAATTATAACTGACAAGAATGAGAAACTAGGATATAAGTCATGACATGGACCTTATATAATATCTAGTTCAAAACCCATAGTTAAAGATGCAGAGGTCAACATAAAAAGGTTAAATGACTTAACTAAAGCTATATTACTTTGTAGCAAAGATCTGACTAGAACTCATGTCCATCCTGTATAACAAAAGCCTAATATGCTAAGTGTCCGGTCATCTGGTCGTCCGTTCAACCAATCAAAGCGTATTATGCTAATGATATGCTAAGGCTGCTCAACCACTCGCTGTTACATGCACTGACTACCAGAGAGCAGACGCTCCGACTGGTAGGTTAGCTTGTTGCTGGGGTCCGGCCGATCAGGACTGAGTGAGACAGGCTGGACATGCCCTGGAGCCCTCCTGCGGTCCCTCCCCAGCTGGCTGTGTCCCTCCCTTGCCCCGATCGTGCACCGGTGGAGTCCCTTGGCCTGGCCTGCATCCTCTTGCAATCTGGAACCCCTCAGAGGATGTCGGGAGAGCAGGTTTTGGCCTAATCCTGCAGGCCAGGCAGAGGGACCCCATGGGCCTCTAGTCTTTTAATAGAACTTTAAGGTTTATTCATTCAGCAGATAATTATCAAGACCTATTATGTGCGAGGCACTAATAAAGATGCATATATAGGGTTTTATTTTTTATTCTTTTTATTTCTTATCATTGTTGGCTTGATGGAGGCATGTATTATGTGCGAGGCACTAATAAAGATGCATATATAGGGTTTTATTTTTTATTCTTTTTATTTCTTATCATTGTTGGCTTGATGGAGGCATGCATATATAGGGTTTTATTTTTTATTCTTTTTATTTCTTATCATTGTTGGCTTGATGGAGGCATGTGGCACAGGAGGTGCCACACACAGACCACAGGCCAACCATCTGTTTTTATAAGTAGTTTTATTGGAACACAGCCACACTAATTGTTTATGTATTATTCATGGCTGCTGTTGTACTACAATGCAGAATTGAGAAATTGCAATAGGTTGGTATATCCTACAGGCCTAAAATATTTACTATCCTTAAAGAAAATGTTTTCTGATTCCTGATGTACATTAGCATGATTCCCAAAGTTTTACACTCAGTTGAGAGTTATTTCTTTCAGTATCCATTCTACACCATATCCAACTCCTACAGCCTTATTTTTTTTGGGTTATTGATTTTATGTTTCTTTTAGTAAAAATGAGTAGATATATGTATGTTTCCTTGTTTTGTCTTTTTCTTACACAAAGTTAGCATACTTCGTGTGTTCATTTGTGCTTTGCTTTTTCATTTAACCATACTTTCTGGGTATCAATTCTTGGAGAGCGTTCTCATTCTTTATTATGGCTGCACTAGAGGCCCGATGCATGAAATTCATGCAAGGGGCTTGGCCCTTGCAGCCCCGGCTGCCTTGACTGGCCCTCGCAGCCCCAGCTTTGTCCAGAAGGTCATCTGGAAGAATGTCCAAAGGTTGTTTGGCTGTCTGGTCTAATTAGCATACTAGCTCTTTATTATATAGGACAGCAGTACAATGCACATATGTGCTACAATTCTATGCTTAAACAAGACATCTGGGTAGTTTCCAATATTTTACCATTTCAAATAATGCTGCACCTTGTACATATGTATTTTTATATTATTAAAAGTGTGTGTTCAGGATAAATACCAAAAAGTGAGAATGCTAGGTTAAAGGGTAAGTGTGTGTGTGTGTGTGTGTGTGTGTGTGTTAGATATTGCCAAATTCCCAGCCATAAGGATTATATCATTTTGTATTCCTACAAGCAATGTATGAACGAATTAGTTTCTCCACAAGGGCTACTGGCTTACTTGTGCTAAGTAATGACATTAAAATATCCTTCCCAGCCCCAGC
Organism: Corynorhinus townsendii; assembly: GCA_026230045.1. NCBI lineage: Eukaryota > Metazoa > Chordata > Mammalia > Chiroptera > Vespertilionidae > Corynorhinus > Corynorhinus townsendii. Next base: position 90,022,625 of record JAPDVU010000003.1, read on the forward strand.
CGATGTAGTTCATTCAATTTGGATGGGCATCTCTCTTGTACCAAAAAATTGCCAATTCGATTCCCAGTTAGGGAACATGCCTGGGTTGCAGGCTCAATCCCAGGAAGGGGTGGTGCAAGAGGCAGCTAACTGATTTTTCACTCTCAAGTCCATTTGTGTTTCTCTCTCTCCCTCTTCCTTCCTTTCTAAAAGTCAATGAAAAATATTTTTTAAAAGTCCTTTCCATCTATCATCACCATCATTTCAAAACAAAAGGCCATCTTAATAAGAAAGGATGTAATCAAAATAAAGGATAAGGACAGCTCTTTTCATTTAAATTGCGTAAATATAGCTCTTATTGTGATACTTTTTTACTTTTTGCTGAAGACAAATGCATCTCTTCCCTGTAATCAGAGGGATCTTTTTAGAATTTTAAACCTGATCATGCCTCTGCTTTTACTTGAAATCCTTCTGAACTTTCTACAACTCCTCAGATCTTAACATGGCTTTATCATGGCCTATAAGTACATGTATGATCTCAGCCTTACATCTCAAGCTACTTTTGCTTTGTTTTAATCCTTTCAGTTTACCAAGTTCTCTCTCACAGGGCCTTTGCATGTGCTCCTACTTCTCTTGCCACCTTAAAGAAATAGACATGTCAAAAACTAATGAAACGAAAACCACATACACACAAAAAAGTTCTTATCCTGGCTTTACTTTAACTTGTTATGTGACCCTGTGCAAGTTACTTACCCTTTTAGTTCTTCAGTTTCCTCAACCTAAGTAAGGTGAGGTAGTTGTTTTAGGCGACTTCTAGGCTCTTTCAATTCTAAATGGTCAATTTACCAGAAGCCATTTGGATAGGAAGATAATAGACCTCAGCACATTCACCCTATAGTATTAACTATAAGTTGGCTGTAAGTATATTATACATACTTGTTTTTTATTAATAATACTTACTTAAACTTTAATTATTTTAAAAAACTATTCGAGTGAATTTATATAAGTAAGCCAGGTTTTGAGTTTGAAGACTAATTATTAAATTCATGGGTTGTCTCTACTTCTGGGATCCTGTCTTTTGTTTTTTTGGGGTTTTTTTTTGTTGTTGTTTTTTTTTTTTTATTAACAAAGTATTTCTTTAATTATCAGTGAATTCAGATATTTATTGGCCATTTGTATTTCGACTCTGAATTGTCTTTTGTTTTCTTTTTTTTTAATATATATATAATTTTTTTATTGTTTTAAGTATTACAAATAGTAGTACATATGTCTCCTTTTTTTTCCCCCCCGTTGATCTCCCCCCGACCTGCCCTACCCCCCAGGACATGCCTTCACCTACCCGCCCTCCCCCCCCGCCCCAGTGTCTTATATCCATTGGTTGTGCTTATATGCATGCGTACAAGTCCTTCGGTTGGTCTCTTACAGCCCCCCTCGCCCAACCTCCCTGTCCTCCCAATGTAGTTTGACAGTCTGTTCAATGCTTCTTTGCCTCTGTATCTTTTTCCCACCATTTCTTTCCTTTAAAAAGTTTTGCCTTTGCAGACTAGAAATAAACATATAATAACAAAACAAGACAAAACAAAAAAATGTTTGAGTCCCAATTTCAATGTCCAACAGTTCTGAGTCCCCATTTCAATGTCTAACCGTTCCTTATGTGTACATGTCAGCAATGATATCTGGATGGTGGGCACATGGTGGCAATGCAGGTCCGACCCTCTCTGGTTTGGTCCTAGGTAACCTGCAGCGGTGCACAGCTGCTGACTGCTCGCATGGCAAGGTGTTGTCAGCGTCTTCCATCTCTGGACTGTTTTTTCCTCTTGTCTTCGTGGTTGGAGCACACCTGTCAATTCCTCTCTGTTGCAGGAATCCATCTGGTCTTGGGGTTGTTTTCTGAAAATATACAAATATATTCTCGACCACAAGTTAATAAAGGAATCTTTTCTATATAATTGATTTGGGATCCTTTTTATTTTTGTTCAAATGATTTTCCTTTGTCTTATTTAGACACCATGTGTGTTTTTAATGTCCATCTTGCTGTTAGCATTGCAAAGGAAACTTAATTTGGTAAAGTAAAAATTTTCTAGATGTAATTTACTTATAGGATATTTTTCCTTACATGATATTGCCCTACTATCCCCCCCCCCGTTTTTTTTTTATTAATGGAGGTTTTTGTAAATTTTATAATGCAGTCTTGATAACTTTAAATTTAAATTTTTTTTTTTTTTTGCCCTCACATATGACTGCTTTAGGTTCATTGCATATTCAGGAATTTTACCATGAGATGAACTACCAATAGAAATTTTAGTTATTACTTTAAGAACAGCTTTTTGTCCAGTACAATTAACTTTACTTGAATATTCACTTATTTCAATTAGCCTATTTAAATTAATCTGAAAACTTGATTACTATTTTACTGTCAAATTTAATACTCTACCAACCATCTTAGTTTACCCTGTAAATATGAGTGGGCCCTGAGCATTCCAGATGCTAGGCTGAATTTAGATCTAGGGCAACTGCTGTCGGCCAAGTCTCTTGTCTGTTACCTGGGTCCCAATCTGAGCTGGGCCAAGTCTCTGTCTGTCACCTGTATCTCGATATGAGCTGGGCCAGGTCTCTTTCTGTTGCCTGGGTCTTCTGAGCTGGGTGTGGGAAGCGCGAAGCAGCCATGGGGGCAGGAGACCTCCTTCAGAAGGGGTGAGGGTTCAAGCCCCTGCAGGATCCTGTCTTTTGGATTCTGTTTTTGCCACTGCCATTGCACAAAGTGATGAAAGAGATACTTTTGTACCCTGTTAAGCAGTTATTGAAGTAAATAATTTTGAGAGAGGGAAGAAAGAGAAAGGTTTGGTAGAGAAGTTTGCCTGGAGTTAATTTTGTATTCTCTTATTATCCAGATCTATTGCCCTATTTAAATGATATTCTTTGTACTTTTATAAAATTGTCAAAAATGCATAGCAGACATCAGGTAAAAAAAGATGAGGAAAGATAAAATAGAAATTTGAGAATTAGTGGTTTTAGGATTGTGTATATATTGATCGCTGGAAAATTTTGTTAATTAAATATTTGGATTGATTTAAATATGTTCTGTGTCCTTAGTTCTGTCTACTAGTCCTTTTTAACTTGGAACTTATTTCATAGAATTCATATTATAAATAGATAAATTTGGTTCTCAGGCCAGCTGAAAGAGCTTTTTAAAAAACTATTTGCCTTGGGACTACCTTCATGTACTAATAAGCACTGTTTATAAAATTTTCTATATAAAAATTCACAACTGAAAAAACAACCACACTAGGTCACATCTTTCTTCTTTTGTGACATCAGGTTAGATTGGCCTGTAAGCACTAAAGTAGTTTGGATGTTGGGATGTAGTAAAGATTCTGCTAGGCAATAGTAACTTAATATATTGACAAAAGACCAGGTAACCTGGTTCATCAGGGGTCCAGAATTGCAGGACCAAAAAACTATTGCTTCTGTCTCTTGCTAGCTACATACCAGTCATAAAATTAAATGTTACTCAGTTGGGGAGATGAAGTTTGCTAATGTTCCATTTTGTATTTTCTATTCCTCAACTGAGTGACTAATTTTTTTAAATACCAATATTTATAATTGGGATTTATACCTCAAATTTGCTTTTAGTATTTTGAATGTAGAATATAAAATCAGAACTCCTTGATAAAATAGTATCTTCAGTTTCTTTAAATTTTCTGTTGGATATATTATGTACAATGCATATATTTTTGTACATTCTTTTGGTAAACTAGTTACTTATATTTCTCAGAAAAGATAATTTCTATGTTTAGAACCAAACATTAGGGGGCTGGAAAGCTGTTTTCCACAATTCAGAAATGTTCTCATCTGTTCCTTTGAAGCGAGTTAATGTGGAAAGGAAGATTAGTTAAATAATCTTTTATAAAAATGTTGAAAACAGTGGGCACCATTTTTGGGGGGGAAGAAACATCTATTGGCTGCCTCCTGTATGCGCCTTGATCAAGAATAGAATTTGCAAGCCTAGTCAGGAATTGACCCCGCAATCTTTTGGTGTATGGGATGATGCTCCAACCAACTGAGCCACCTGGCCACAGCTAATTGGCTTGTATTTTAAAGTAATAGCTGTGCTTTGAGATCTTGTTATCTTGCTCACAGATCTTTAATCTAAGGAAAGTTCTGTGAAATCTGTTAGCAAACTACCACCTGTTTCCTCCACATCAGTAAGTTATTACTTGCTTTTCAACTCAAAAATATACAGGATGGGGTAAAAATAGGTTTACAGTTGTTCGTATAAAAAGTAATCCAATAATTACTACTAATAATCTATATATATAAAAGTCTAAGCGACCATGAGGACCAGATCATTGGTCGCTATGATGACACACTGACCACCAGGGGCAGATGCTCAATGCAGGAGCTTCCCCCTTGTGGTCAGTGCGCTCCCACAGCCAACTTCCTATGACCAGCCAACCTCCTGCAGTCTCTTCCCCCAGTCTACTGGCCCCGATCGGCAATGACCAGGCCAAGGGACCCCACCCATGCACGAATTCATGTACTGGGCCTCTAGTATAAGAATAAACTCTTGTTTTGTGCACTCACAATTGTAAACCAATTTTTGCCCCACCCTCTATATTTAGTGCTAAATGTGTTTGTTTTCCAAAGCATGATATCAAATAAAGGTACTTTGGAGTCAATTAAAGAAAACATGTTTACAGCATATATCCTTCTTTTGGGCTATAAAGGACCAAGCTTAATTTCTTCACTAGTTGTTTTGTTTGTTTAAGAATTTGTTTTCCTTCTAAAGCAGAGGTGAGGAACTTTTCTGCCAAGGGCCATTTGGATATTTATAACATCATGGGGCCATACAAAATTACCAACTTAAAAATTAGCCTGCTATATTTGGTCAAATATTTAATTAACTCACCCCTAATGGCCTTGGCAGGGCCAGCCCAAATGATTTCTTGGGCTTTGTCGTGCCAATATTCCCCACCCTGATATAAAGGAAACCATGGTTCCCTAAAGAAAATTCCCTCTTTCCCCGTTATTTCATTGAAAATGAGTTTACTTTTCTAGCAAATGACTATTATTCCTCTGAAATCATTGCATCACAAACCCAGAGAAGAGCAAAAAATCAAGTTAAAATCTTAAGAGTATTTGCCCAACATTGTATTCTTGAAAGTGGAAGATTAAAAATCAGATAGGTTGAATGCTGAATTGAAATTAATTATGTGCCTTTTTATTTTCAAATAAAAATATTTTTTGTTTTAGTTAACTTTGGAGAACTGCTTGAATTTGAAAATAAAGATATGTTGGGAAAAGAAAATGTTTCAGTGTAGTTGGTGCATCATATCTAAATTATAGCTCAAAGCAGTACCTTTTTTATATTTAGTAAAATGAAATTGTAGTTATAGTTAGTTATTTGGCCCTTTAGCTTTACTTCTTTTTATGTAAGGAATTATGTCCTTCATGAATTATTTTGACATACAGTAACATTTTAATAACTTGAAATAATATTTTTAGCTATTCTTTATTTGGCTTTAAATGATCAAAAGATGGAAAGGAAATAATACACAAGTTGATTACTTTCTAAGTGCCAAATACTGTATTTTACTATCTTACTATTTATGGTGCTTTGCTAACCTAAAATACTTAAAATACAAGTTATTTAGTGTGACATAAATATACGTTGAAAATGTACCTTCAGTAGAATTTTATTTTTTAAACATTTATTTAGCAAAATAACATTTAATTAGTTTTCTCGTCAGTTTTTGTGGCATATAACATTTTGAAATTGGGTGCCAGTAAAGCCAGAAAATGGTCAAATAGTAATTTTAAAGCATGCTGTACTTCATAGTTAGATAGCATCTGCTTTTTATGAGTTGCATGCAAATACAAATTCCTTAATGTTATCTTTAAGTGTAATTGCTCAAGAGCCTCAAATAGTATCTATTTTTCTACAGAAGTCATTTTTAGCTACTTTTTGAAAAAATACTCCAAAAACACTTATTTTAAATTACTCTCTGTTCTCATTTAAGTTATTACAGTATAAGAAACATGATTAGTAGTTTCAGCTCAGATGAAACTGAAATAAGATATGTTGAATAAAATATCACTTAAACAAAACATTTAATATTTGTAAATCACTTAGTATAAAATTACTAAAAACTTCAAAGACAGTACAGATGCTCACCACATGATTTAAATCATAATCACTTTTAGACTTCGAACAACTTTTTAAGGGATTTTTTTTTAATGAAGAGGAAGGTACAAATCAAAAAATGGCTAAGAAAAATAAATTGGAGTGTATATAAGAACAGAATACATTTGAATGCTTAACACATTGAATACAACTTTTTTTTAATACTAAAAACTTTAAAATGTCCACATGCTCATTTTCTTTTTGAGGTGAAGAGTTGTTCAAGAAAACTTTTCACAGTTGAAGGAACTTGGAGGTTCTGTCCCAGTGAAGTTCCAGTGGTTTTGTTCCAGGCAGCTTATATCGTAGATTCACTGTCAAATATCTTAGTTTTTAAGGGTTCTAGGTTATGATGAATAAAGTTTTCTGTGCCTTGAACTTCAGAGGATCTTGAGTCATTTCTCCTAGCAGACCAGTTTTTCATTTTTATTGAATTCTGAATTGTGTCTGACGTGAAGTAGTAAACTATTGGGTCAAAGCAGCAGTTTGAAACAGCAATGCAGAGAGTGATTGGGTACATGGTCCTTACTGCTGTCACTGCTGAGCAGTTAACAAATGTCTGTGTTCTCATAAGAGAATATAAAATAAGGTTGATATTATAAGGCACAAAACAGAAACAAAATATGACCAAATGTACAAAAATCATTCTTAAAACTTTAGTTTTGTTTATTTTACTTCTACTTAGTGTAACAGGTTTATTTAGAGTTCTTAGCACCATACTAGAACAAGTTACATTTAAAATTAGAGGAATAAAGAATCCCACTATTTCAATGAAAATTACAATCCGTGAGAGATAAGTTTTCCATGTGGCATCAGGAAAATTTTCAAAGCAGGCTTCTGAGGTATTGTTACCCCGAGAGTGGGTAGACGGAAAAAAAACTGCTGGTGCACTTCCTCCCATCACAGTTAACCACACAGCAATGCAAACAATTTTTGCATTTCGTTTGGTTCTTAGAGTCTTTGACTTAAATGGGTAGACAATTGCCAGAAATCGATCTACACTAATGCATGTTAAGAACAGAATGCTTCCATACATGTTGGTATAAAACAGCATCACTGAAATTTTACAAAGTAAATCTCCAAATGGCCAATTCCGTGTTGCAAAGTAAAAAATCCTGAAGGGTAGAGTAAAAACGAAAAGCAAGTCTGACATTGCCAAGTTAATCATGTACGTTGTAGTTTCATTTCGCACTTTGAGGGTACAAATGAAAATGTATATGGCAACACAGTTGGATATTAACCCAAGCACAAACACCATACTAAACATGCACCCATACAAAGTGTACTTAAAGGAGTCATCATAGGAGCATTGCGAGCTGTTATTGCTTACCATTCTAAAGCACGGTCAGCTTACTGTGTTGAAGTCCTTTGGTCAGCAGCAGGCTCCTTTGGTATTCAGATTTTGACCACTTAAAGAAACCCCAGTATATTTGCAAATTCTTCGGATCTTTGGGTGGTCTTATAAATATTTCCTTTCTCTCCAGAATCTCCAAAAGAAACATGAAATTTGTTGCTGTAAAGCTTGCACTTGGTTCCTCAACAGGAAAGTAGTCTCATTTTCTCGAGTCCAAAAATCTTTGAATCCAGGGCTTGTTAACCGATGAGCAACCTGTAAAAAATGTAGTCAGTGAAGCCAATCCATTGGACTATAGATGGTAAAGAAACGCTGTGTTCTAAGACGAAATAAATCTACTTGTCTGGTACACTTGTATTTCAGTAGTCTGGGTGATATTCCAAATTTTAAGTTTCTTTGTGCTCCAGAATGTTTAAGCTAAAGTTAGCAATTTTATTTTTTGCTTTTCAAAGCAGACTTGCAGAGATTTAAACATTCCCAATTTGGTCTCATTTACTTCTTGCTTTTTTAAAATGAAGTTTTCCTTTTGTTATTCCGGTAGTGGATCCGAAGTGGTGGTAAACAGAAGAGTTTTTTAAATGCTCCTAAATAAATTCTTAAGCGTGTTAGCTCTTGCTGAACGAGGTCTTTTTCTCTGTTGCCAGCTGTATTGTGTGATGAACTTTCTCTGAAGTGAAAAATAAAGGCTTGCTAGATTAGTAATATGACATCACAGGAAGAAGAGGCTGGACTTGGACAAAGAAAGGTTTCAGTCCCGTTTGTTTGCAGTTCTTTAATCTGGAAATGTGTCTGCTGAGGATATACCTGGGAGGCTTGTCACTGTTTAGCTGAGTCGTCTGGTTGTTAACTCTTTTTATGCGGAAATACCTTCTGGGATGATGACCAGCTCTCGGGGTTTTCTTTCTTTTCTTTCCTTTTATTCTTTCCTCTGGTAGTAAGAATTGAAAGAGAGAGAAAATCAGTATTAAGCTTGTTTCTCTTGTTTGCTTTTGTGTTTAGAATATGACTTCTTTTTTTTTTTTTTTAGAAATAAATATGTATGAGTATTTTTAAATTGAAATTGCTAGTGATACCTTAATAAAACATTTTTTAAAACTATAATGACTGAAAGAGAGCAATTTAATCTTCGGGTGTATAAAGGATTTGATTGAGAGACCAACAGTAGTTTTGCCACTCTTGGCTTCTGATTTCTATAATTGTTCCTCAAGATTTAATTTAATTTAATTGGTATGATTGTGAATGGCTCCAATCCCAGATGTCTTTAGTTTTTGATAAACAATTTTCTAACATTCTTTGCTTTTTCCTATAAAATTGAATTAATATTTTACAGCACTAGTTCTATTTTTAAATTACCACTTTCATTAAAGAATAAATTTAAAAATGTTTGTTTTGTGCAATGTTAATCTTATGCACGCAATTAAATTGTATCTTTTCAAACGAATTTTATTTCATTCCCCGACTCCTCCCCTTTCCCTCTTAATATGACATTAACTATATATTGGAATATGGTTCTAATTTGTCTTCATGTAAAAGCTCCTATGAGTGGTTTCTCTATATATTTATATTTAAAGTCTATTCATTTTTTAAAGCCCAAAGAAATTCGAAGAAGAAAGTATGTGTGATGGGGATGGTTGAATGTAGATGTTATTTTCTCAAGACTGAAGATATCATAACTACTGGACATACACATGTTTTTCTTATTTTAAATTACCATTTTTCAGAAAAGGCTAGATACAGTTGTGTTTTACTGTTGTTTTCTAGTTTGGTTCCATTTGGACTGAAACTCTTCCTTTTGATATGAAGTAGGTATTTAAGGAATTTAAGAACAATTTATTTTCCTTTATAAACTACTTAGCTGATTTAAAAATAATGTGTGAAAAAAATTAAAAATAATATGTTGCAGTAATATATTTTATGCTGATTTTGCACCTTTTTAATTTGAGCTACACTTTCATGCTAAGCAACTGTTGTTGTTTATTGATAAATCCCTCTTGAATTATAATCTATTTTTATTGTTTTGACTGAGAAATTTATAATCAAGTGAAACAAAAAATATGAATATTACTTACAATCAATAAACTTAAAACTTTAAATGACTGAATATCTTTGTATGGAACTGGTATAGAAAATAGTATATGTGTGCTCATATAGAAGCAGGAAACTGAGTAAACAGTAATGAAAAAAGGAGAAGGTAGTTGATAAGCTTGTATTCTCAAAAGAATTTTTTTTTACAGTTTTTTAGTAATCTACTTTCAAATTGATAATCTACTTTTTAGTCATTAAATATTAAATATAAGCATTTATATACCCTGACCTTGTTTACTTCCACTTTCATTTTGAATATGGCATTTTCTCAAAGAATTAAAGTTCTACATTAGACTATTCTCCCATGTATTAATATTGTTATTCACCTTCTTATTTACTTAAATGTTCATTTGCAGTTTTGTGTGTTATTGGTGCTTAAAAATAGATTGCTATTTGTTAAATTAAGCTTTTTGTTATTATAAGCTAACTCTTACACGATGCTTGAACCTTAGTAGATACTCACGTGTTTGCTAATAAATGAATCATATCAATAAGTCGGAATTTTGTTATAAATTGTCTCTACTGAGGAAGAGCAATGGTAGAAGGGCTGTTTGTTTCAACAGGGAAGATTATTGAATGCTGTTTTGTGTGGGTTTTTTTTGAGATATTTAATTAAGGGACCAAAGTGAAATTAGATACCTTAAAAAAATTTTAGGTTAAGATTTGAAAAATATAGAGTAGCTACTTACAAAAAGAATTAAATAAATCCAGGGAATCGAATATATTAATAGGTGCTTTTGTATTTGATAGACTCAGACAAACTGTTATTTTAATGTGAGATTAGTATATTTTTGAAGTTAAATTTGAATCAACTTGTTTCTTGTATGGGATTTTTAGGGGCTATAATAACACAGCTGATTTGAAATTTAGTGAATCTCATTATGTAACTCATTACTTTTCAAATTTTAATTATATCAAGAAACCAGATATAATAACCAGCTAGCCTATAAAGTAGATGTTTTTATGAATCACTATAGTAATGGTATAAATCATTTAGTTGTAAACTAATTTTTATCAATTTGAGAGATAGTAGTAGTCTATTAATTAACCATTAGAAGTTTAAGGATTTGGGTAACTTCTGAGTTCTTGACTAAATTTCTGCTATAACCATGGTTTTGAAGAGACAAGAAATCTGATTTTGTTTATGCCCAATTCAAAATAAGCTCATAATAATGTTTGTTGAATGAGTAAATGTTTATTGAACACCCACTTTAGATAAATAAATTTATAAACTGGGCTCCTCGGCCATTTTTATTTTCTCTAATATTTTATAATGTTTATTTATAGTCTTGATAGTATATGAGTTTTTTTATAACCTCTTTTTTTTTCACTGCCACCTTTTTGGGCTAATGCAGTTCACTCATCTGTCAGGTTATTATAATGCCTTATCTTCTTACTTCTAATCCAACCCATTTCCAGTTTCCTCCTGCTTTTCTGTCACAGATCAACTCATGAATGAATCAACTAATTATTTAATACTCCTCTTGCTTTCAAAAAGAATTTAAAGCAGATTATATTTTAAAACTGTATAAACAGATGGAATTAAACATTTAATATTTTAAGATTTTAATGTATATAAATAATACCTACATTTTAAAAATTTTAAGAAAGTCATTGTAGAACAGTTAAAAATTTAAATGAGAATTGTGGGAGAAACTATTCTTAAACATTAATCATATTCACTATTCTAAAATTATTTTGAGCACAATAAATGTTTCCAAAAAGAAAAAAAAAATTAAACATAAATTCATAACACATTAGTAAAAGAATAAAATCCAACAGCGATGGGAAGGGTAATGTGTAAAATGATGTTACAAAAATCTAGGCTGCATTTGACACAAAACAGAAAAGGAAAACATAATGAATTATGTAGTTTTATTTTAATGAAATAAAACATTCCAGAGTGTCAAGGGAAAAGCTTTTTCCTTTAACTCAGAAATATATTGTGAATCTTTAAACATGAACTATTCAGTGACCACTGTTGATTGTTTTCTACTAGCAGAACACATGCCATTTTTTATTGGCCCTCAGTTCAAGAAAAGCAGTCAATGTCAAAGTATGGTTCTGAGAAAACACATTTATTGGTAGATTAATATAGTCTAACTAGAGCCCAATGCACGAAGATTTGTGCAAGAATAGGCCTTTCTTCCCCTGGCTGCCGGCACCAGCTTCCCTCCAGGACCTGGGCTGCTTTGCTCTGGCCACCACCACCACCCACGGGTTGCATGCTCCAAGCTGTGCCGGGGCCACTCGGAGCACACCCCCACCCCTGGTGTGTGTCCGCTGGGGTGGTGGCACGCAGTCCCTTCCCTCCCATCTGCACGCGCAGCTCCTCCTGAGCCTTTGTAATGCATCCTCCTGAGCTGATCATGACCGTTGTGGCATCCCAGCCTAATTTGCATATCACCTTTTTTTGGGTGTGTGTGGATGGATGGATGGATAGATAGATAGATAGATAGATAGATAGATAGATAGATAGATTTTAACACCAGGCCAAGTTTGATAGTCTAATGCAAAGACTCTCCACCTGAGAACCTTGAAATATCTGAAACCTCTGTATACATTCCCCCAAGGATTGGGTCCATGGCTTTGATGAGATTGTCAAATAAGACATGACTAAAAATAGTTAAGAAACCACAGTTCTAAAGAAATGGATTAGAAAATTCTGTAGACTATTTCTTTGAAATATCTGGAAATCTCTGAAATATTTTGAAAGTTTTTCTCTGTGGGTAGAAGAAATCTAGACTATACTTGCTAGTGCAGATTCTTTGTTAATGAAGTAAAATAATCATGTATATACATAATAAAATGTTAATCTATATATATTTTTATTTAAAACAGGGAAATATGAAAGTGTTGTGAAATTAACACAGGCAGAAAATTAAAGACACAATATACAATCACTTGACCTTTCTAAGTTTCTTCATCTTTGGCTGTAAAATTGAGGGAGCTGGATTGCTCAAAGGTCCCTTCCTGCTTCTGTATCTGATTCTGATTCTTTGAATACTCTGAATGCTTAAGCTGCCAGTTTTTTTTTTCACTCCTAGGTATAACAAATCAAGGAATCACCTTTCATTTTTTTATATTTAAAGATACATATTTAATTTTGAAACCAGGTTGTGCAAGATATATTCTTTGCTTTAACCCAAGAGTTTCATAATATAGGAAGGATTTTGTTCATAGTTTGTTATACTGTGAAGAGTAAACATTTTTTAAAGCTTTTCCTTTATATTTCTATAGCATTCTTTAACAATATGTATATATTTCTATTGATTTCAGAGAGGAAGGGAGAGGAGAGAGAGAGATCAGTGATGAGAGAGAGACATTGATTGACTGCTTCCTGCATGCCCCCTACTGGGGATTGAGTCTGCAACCCGGGCATGTGCACTTGACCAGAATCGAAGGGGAATTGATCAAAGCTTTCAAGTAGCCTTTGATTAAAAGTTTTGATGGCCGTAACCAATTATGTGAGATAATGTGAAAAAAAGTTGGATGAGAGAATATATGAAACTTAAGCTGAGTAAATTTGTTCAAGTCCGAATGAAAGTGTGGAAAAGTAAAATTTTAAAATGTAACAAAAATATTAAAACTATTTGTTTTGAATGCGCAAATGTTTGCCATGATGAGATGTGGCTCTTGAAGATTATTTTCCATCTCCAATTTATACTTAATGAAAAAAGCCAAAGTTTTTTCATTTTGGAATCTTCGGAAGCCTGTTACAATACATTTTCTGTTTAATTTTAGAATTGAACAGAATTTTTGCAGTTTGAGAAATGAATATTTCTAATTTATGTTGGTATAATATATTTATTTTTTATAAAAAGATCTTTTAGCCTAAAGAAAAAATTATTCTAGAATCATTACTTCAAACACTTAACCCTTTTTGTCACTCTTTACCCAAGTTCAAAGGGTTGATTGAATTAGCTTGTAGAGTTTATAGCAAAGTAAAAGTGGATGGGATTGATGGTTGAAGTAGGTTCAAGCCAAGAGGATAGTGGAAATTAAAAGGATCAGGAATTTTGTTGTGTATAAGACTTAAAACTTGAGAAAATATGTTTTTCATTGCCAATACTTAAATTGTCTCTTCCTTTTTCTTTTCCTATTTCTGCCTGATCTCTCTAGCTTTAATCTGCCTCTTGAAAGTCTATCACATTTTTCTATGGAAACCTCTCAATCTCATCAATTTCTTTTCAGTATTTCCTCAGTCTGTACTTAGTTTGTCTTCCTTTTAAGACATATTCATGCAATTCAATTATGATTTAAAAACAAACAAAAAAATGCAACACAAAGTGTTAACAATAGATGTTTGTATAGAATGATGATGAGCTGGAACCAAGTCAGTTAAAGGGCCTCCAGAGGAGATCATGTCTAAGAAGCCTTTAAAGTTGAATGAAGATTTCATATTTCAAATTCTGAAGGCTAGAGCCAAGCCTGGTAATAATGTCTTTATATTACACTACTAGTATAATCACATTGTCTTTCTCAACCAAACCCACAGAAAAACAATTTAAGTGACTATTTATTCATTTCTCGCAAGGATGCTACCTAACTAGTTTTATAGTACAGTCCTAGAAGAAAATTACTTTGTCACATGCAGCGTATGCTTTGGTTAATAAAGGCTTAATTTTGTTATAAAATCTAGTTGAGGAAGGAGAGGTGGGTTGTAGTTTTCAAAAATCTTCCACCTACTTTGGGCAGCAAGGAGTAGAGAAAAAAAGCAATTTGTCTAGGTGTTAGTGACTTAGATTCTAGTCCCAGATGTGCTATTAAAAATTAATGTAACCTTGAGTAAATAATTTAACTTCTTTATTGTGCATTTGTAGAAGGCGAGTACTGGACTAGCCTTATGTTTTTATCTAATTTAATCTTTACACTAATTTGAATGACATGGAGCATATATTGTCTCAGTTTTACAGATTACAAAACTGAAATTCAGAGAAGTTGTGACTTGCCTAGGATAGCAGAGGGATTAAATGATGAAGAATGATGAAGCCAGAGCTAGAAACTAGGTCCTCATTATTAAGTACCCAACCCATTCCTTGTACATGTTTGTCAAATTAAAGAAAATAATTCAATGAGGGCATGGAGAGCTGAAACTAGAATTCTAGTTTCTTGACAGCTGGTCAAGTTTTCTCATTATAACAGGTATCTTACAATATTTCTTATTGACATAAAATAAGAAAAAAACTTGCTTCATAGCTTAGGTGACTGTTAAGCAAACAAGAATTTTGTTTTTGTATGTGTAAGCTGTGTAGTCATTTTTAAAACACTGTATTCTAAAATTATAATATAAATTTAAATTAATATCTTGGAGGTTTCCATTTTTCTTTAGATTAAAATCATACTGCAACCTTTCTTCATTTTTAGCTTCATCTTTATTGAGCAAATAAAAATGGTTGGAATTAGGAAAAGTACTATGCCATGTTTTATACAGAGGAAGGAAATATTTCTGCTTTCAATAATTAGAGCAAGGGTTTTCTGTGAATAATAAATTTAATATTTATTAAAAAATCCAGGTACTCCTCAGTTTATTTTGAATAAGTAATAACTCATTTAAAATATACATAAGTATATGTATATTTATTTTAATGACTTTGTTTTACTCATTTCTAAGGGGTGGAGATAGAGAAGGATTGCTCTCTCAGGATGTTCCTAGAAAGCTAAAATGTTTGTGGCTAAGAAAGCTACTGTTTGATATATCTGAGTTCTTTCATTCCCAGTAATGAAATTGGATGCATATTAAAAGTTAAGTATATTTATTCCCAAATTTATGTTTGCGGGTTATACATGTTATGAAATACAAGGGCAAAAAGGTTGTTTTTAGAAAACCAAATTCAATGCTTTGGAATAACTTACAGGCAAGTTTTGCTGAGGACGTGTCATTGAGTTAGATGTGCACATACTTCTGTTAGAAATTTACAGGGGATGCCATAAAAAACTCTAAGGGTTGATTCTCTAGTTCTAAGATTGCTTTGTAAGTGTCTTTATGTCCTCTTCACATAGTGAAAGTCATAAACACATTATTGGTGTGGTTTATAGAAGAAAAACAACTTGGAACGCTACTAAAAAGAGAACCTTGACTCTACGTAAAGAGAGGGTGCCTTTTTTTTTTTTTTCTTTTTTTTTTTTTTTACTGATTTTTGAGAGAGAGAAACATCACATCCATCTGCTATCTCCTGCACATTCCCTACTGGGGATTGAGCCTGCAATCTGTGTATGTGCCCTGACTGGGAATGGAACCAGCGACCACTTGGTGCGTGGGACAACACTCAACCGAGCCACACAAACCAGGGCCATAAAAGCATTTTTAATGAGTATAAATTTTATATTTAAAAAAACTCAAGTAAAATGTTTGTTATGTATATCATTTAAAAATGATTTCTTGTTTAGCTTTTTTTTTTTTTTTATTAACTGGTGCCAATCTCATCCAACAAGACAACTTCTAAATCAGTAATAATTAACTGGCAAACATAATGGAAAAAAATACTCAATTTAGAAAAAATGCAAACAAAAAATACCCAGAAAAAAAGAAGGGGAGCTGAATCTGAAGAGGCAGAGCTTATTTTCAGCAGGTAAGGTAAAGAAATTGAATGAATGGGGGAACAGCCACGATTCAGTACACAGGAGTTAGAAAGAGAATGAGTGTATAAGAAGAAAAGTAAAAAACAGAATATTCAATAAAAATAATAATTAAAAAATAATAAATATATGTTAAAATATATATAAGAATATTTATATATATATATAAATAAAAAAATTCCCCTTTTTTAAATCTATCTATATATTCATCTATTTTTGAAAAAGGAGAATAGAGAACAGATAAGCCTGAGTTTGGTGATTGAAACTATTTAAGCTATTAGTAGAAGAAGAGAACAAGTGAGGAGAGGAAAAACAAAAGCATAAAATAAAAAAATTAAAAAAAAATGAGCTAGAGAAGAAAGAGAAAAGAGAAGGGTGCATGGACTTGAAGCAGGGGAGAGGAAATTAGATATATGAGTAAGCCAACAGAGACTACTATAATAGTAATGTGTCAATAAAGCAGATAAAGATCAGTTTTTAACAAGGAGTAAAAAGAAAGAGAAAAACTAAAGCAAGAACAGGAGAAGAGAAACAGGATGAAAAAGGGTGAAGTGAGGAAGAAAAGGTTGGTATAAAGGAGAAAATGAGATAGAGTAAAATAATAATAATAAAATAAAAATAGAATGTAGAACACTAATCCCCTCCAAAATTAAAAAAATAATGAAAGGTTAAAGTAATAATAATAAATAAAAATAAAGAATAGAGAAAAAAATTTTTAGTTTCTTAAGTAAAAAATCCTATATAATAAAAGACTAATATGCAAATTGTCCCCACCAGTGGGAGTTCGACCCACTGGGAGTTAGATGTGCACTGACCACCATCGGGCGGCACAGAACATGGCAGGTGTCAGTGATGCGGCGCTGGCAGGGGGCAGCAGTGGGGGCCCCAACGAGAACAGGACCACAGTGGGATGCTGGAGCAGGTGGCATCATTGCCCTATAGGTCACCTTATAGATCAGCCCTGATCGCGGGCCAGTCCTAGGGACCCTACCCATGCACTAATTTTGTGCACCTGGCCCTCTAATAAAACAGTGAAGTAGTGAAGTTCGTTTGCTTCAGCTTGGTTTTAATGTCCCATGGGGGCTAGTTTAAGACCCCTCTCTACTCTTATGCCTGCCATGTCTCAGTTTCCTTTTACGTAGTTAGCACTGTGTTGAAGTTTCCAGTGATCCACCACTCCTCAGTGTCAGATGCCATAACCTTGGTCTCAGGCAGATGGGATCAAACTGCCCACTTTGCTTTTCTGCCTGCTTTCAGTCATATTTACACAAGTGTCTATTTCTGACACATCCTCTAGATGGCGGTGTTCATATATTAGTTTTCGGGACCAAATGGCCTCTCAACTCAGTCCCTGAGACTCCCTGGGGGTATTTAGAATCTTTGTTTCCCTGCTGAGCTCAAGGCTGGGTGCAGCTTTGCTGTTAGGAGGGGTCTGGCCTTCAGGAGAAAAATGTCGGTTCAGGGTTAGAGGGGTCGGACTGTCCCAGAGCTGGCTTCCTCGTCGTCTCTCCCTGTTTTGCTCCCCACCTTCCACAAAACCACCTTCCACTGCATCACAGCCTCAGTGAGTGTTTGTAATTGAAAGATCCTATGTACTAGTTTCAGCAAGGAAAATATAAAGACAGAGCAACCGCGCCACTGCGTGTCTCTCTCCTCCCCCCCCCCCCCCGTACTGCACAGCTGGTGCTGAACTTCAGGCTGCCTTTCTGGGCGCAGCCTCCCACGGCTATAGGCTTAGATCTAGACTCTCCTGCTGCCAACAACCCTGTGGACCCCCTTCCACAGTCAAGCGCTACACTGTCCCCAAGGGATGTGGATTTGGTATAGTGCATGCTCCCTTTGAGACTCTAGTCCCTCTAGCCCAGATCCCCAACCCCACCTCTCTCCAAGAGACCTCTGACCTTTCCTTCCATGACTGTCTCACCAGCTGTGCTTAATTCACCAATTCTGGGTAGATGGTATTCATTCAGCTGTTTCTTCTATCCACTCCATGAGAATGCGCAGGACTTATCCACCTATTCAGCCACCACTTTGTCTCCCCAATAGTTTTGTTTTGTTGCACAAAACACTATAAACAGAGTAGGAAGAAAATGTCAGTCTGTCATATTCCACTTTATATAATAGTTAAAGGACAAATTTTTTTACAGAAATGTATGAGAACAAAACTTACAATAATTAACAACTCTTTAAAAAAAAATGGGAAAAGGACCTGAACAAGCATATCATTTTTTCCCTAACTGAAAATTGGTATTCAGTCATTTTTAGATACTCTTAACATTTTTATTTTTAAATTTTTGGTCTTCAAAATGAAAATGAATATACATTTGATTAGATTTCTTTACAAATTCCAGATTTTTAAGATCTTACTTCTATGAACATTACTGCAGATACACTTAAAAGTAGAACACATTTGACTTAAAGCATTTATGCAAGCGTTTTGTTGTTAACCTAACTAGAATTCAAAGAAATAAACTGGGAGAGAGAAAGCAAGGTGGCGGCATAGGTAAACACCTAAACTGCTGCCTCGCACAACAATTTCAAAACTATAACTAGAAGACAAAACGGACATCATCCAGAACCACAGGAAGGCTGGCTGAGTGGAAATTCTACAACTAGAAGGAAAGAGAAAAGCACACTGAGACTCAGAGGAGCTGCAGGAGGCAGAGGTACTGAGACGCGTGTGCACGGAGAAGACTGACAACTGAGTGCGTGGCTGGCTTTCTCAAGTGGGAGGGAGACAAAAGCTCCCTACTGCGCTGAACTTCAATTCCGGGTGAGACTCTGGGGACCCAGACTCATAAGGAGTAAAACTGGATTGTCAGGAAAGAGAAAAGCACACTGAGACTCAGGGAAGCTGCGGAAGGCAGAAGTATGGAGACGTGCACGGAGTGGGTGGGCAACTGAGTATGCTGCTGGTTTTCTCAATCGGGAGGGAGACAAAAGCTCCCGACTGTACTGAATTCCAGTTCTGGGCAAGACTCTGGGGACCCAGACTCATTCAGGGAGAAACTGGACTGTCTGGCAGTGGGCGGAACTCGAGGGCTGCTTTCTCTCAGAGATGCTTGCAGCAATTCCCAGAGGACACTGAGACACAGGGGCCTATTAGGGCAGGGCTGACGGGAAACCAATGCTGTCTGCTCTGCCCTGAGACTCCGCCCCATCCAAGCTGAGCACAGAGGTTTTTGCAAGTCTTATCTCATAAGGGTGTCTCCAGCACAGAAGTTCTCCCAGAGTAGACACAGCTGATCCTCACAGCCAGTTGGCCTGGAGGTCAATTCCCCCCAGTGATACCAACAACAATCAAGGCTTAACTACAACAAGACTGTGCACACAAGCCCACAAAGGGGTGTACCAAGAGTGTCCACCTCAGGTAACTGGGGAGGTTGAGCCACTGGGCCCTTAGGACACCTAGCACACAAAGCCACTCTATCAACTCAGGGAAGCAGCCAAAATGCGGAGACAAAGAAACTGGTCACAAATGAAAGAAATGGAAGAAAGCAAACGACTGGATACAGAGTTCAAAACCACGGCTATAAGGGTTTTCAAGAATTTCCTAGAAAAGGCTGATAAATTTAGCAAGACCCTCGAGGATATGGAAAAGGACCAACTAGAAATTAAGCATACAATGACTGAAATAAATAATAATATACAGAGATCCAATAGCAGACTAGAGGACCGCAAGAATCAAGTCAAAGATCTGAAATACAAAGAAGCAAAAACCACTCAACCGGAAAAGCAAAAAGAAAAAAGAATCCAAAAATATGAAGATAGTGTAAGGAGCCTCTGGGACAACCTCAAGCGTACCAACATCTGAATTATGGGGATGGCAGAAGAAGAGAGAGAGCAAGATACTGAAAACCTATTTGAAGAAATAATGACAGAAAACTTCCCCCACCTGGTGAAAGAAATAGACTTACAAGTCCAGGGAGCACAGAGAACCCCAAACAAAAGGAACTCAGAGAGGACCACACCAAGACACATCATAATTAAAATGCCAAGAGCAAAAGACAAAGAATATTAAAAGCAGCAAGAGAAAAACAGTTATCTACAAGGGAGCACCCATACGACTGTCAGCTGATTTCACAACAGAAACTATGCAGGCCAGACGGGAGTGGCAAGAAATATTCAAAGTGATGAATAGCTAGAACCTACAACCAGGATTACTCTACCCAGCAAAGCTATCATTCAGAATTGAAGGACAGATAAAGAGCTTCACAGATAAGAAAAAGCTAAAGGAGTTCATTCACCGCCAAACCAGTATTATATGAAATACTGAAAGGTATTCTTTAAGAAGAGGAGGAAGAAGAAAAAGGTAAAGACAAAAATTATGAACAACAAATACATATCTATCAACAAGTGAATCTAAAAATCAAGTGAATAAAAAAAATCTGATGAACAGAATAAACTGGTGAATATAATAGAATTGGGGCATAGAAAGGGAGCGGACTGACAATTCTCGGGGGGGAAAGGGGTGTCAGGGGGTGCGGGAAGAGTGGACAAAAATCATACACCTGTGGATGAGGACAGTGGGGGCGGGGGGTAAGGGCAGAGGGTGGGATGGGAACGAGGTGGAGGGGAGCTGGGGGGGAAAAAGAGGAACAATTGTAATCTGAACAATAAAGATTTATTAAATTAAAAATAAAAAAATAAACTGGCTCTTCAACAGATACTGATACTCAAAAGTATATGGAAGAATAAATCAATAAGATTCTAAGCCAGTAGTCATCTATTCTCAGAACAACATTTCCATAATCCCGTCTTTCATTGGTTTACTTACTAGTGTGATCATTTTAATCAACAGATTTCACATTCTTGAAAAATTTGAGGGTTTCCTATCAATTCCATAAGTTACCAGTGCTGCCTCAGGAAGGTTAGAAACAAAAGACCGGAAGGAGTGACTACAAAAGGCCTTCTTTAAAGCCCAGCCTTTTGTTGTTGTTTTTAGTTAAATAAAAGTGGACTGTTTCAGCCTGACCACAAAAAGGTTGCTGGATTATCATTCTAATTATAAGGTGATAAATAGGCTAGGCACATTAAAAATTTTTTTCTGCTTATTTTATCTTTTTCTCTGGATATGCAAATACCTAGTTGTATATTCAGTAGCAAATATTTACTGTATGCCAAGTGCTCTTCTAGATGCTAGTAATATAGCAGTGAATGAAATGAAATCCTTGAGCTTACGTTTTTATTTGGGGGAGAAAGGTGATCAATAAACAACTATTCAGTTGCTTATATGGTGGTAAGTTCTCTGAAGAAAAATACGTATTGGAGGAAAAGCGGGATGTTTTGAATAGAGAGTTCTAGGAAGGGCTTGTTGATAAGGGAACACTTGAACAGAGACTTGAAAGAAGTGAAGGAATGAACCATGTGGATAACTCAAGGAATTAGCCTTTAACTGATAAACAATCTTTTAAAAGGTCTTCTTCAATCTGTATTTCCAGCCTCATCTTCCATAACTTTACTCACCAGGTTCATGTCCCCAAGATTTTTATGGCAATTGGAAATATCTAAATGGTGTTTCAAATTGATAAAATTCTGTGTCTGCTTCGGATTTTTGTTTGGCATGACACCTCATAAACTGGTAATTTTTTGTTTGTTTTTGGCTACTTGATAGTGTTCTTCAAACTAAATACTCCCAGGAGGGTACATATCTATCATTAAAAAGGAGACACAGATCGATAGTTCCATTTCAAGTCAGATCCCACCCTGACTTCTGCCTCCCTGTGACTTTTTTAGGTTTTTCTTTTACTCCTTAATGCTTTGTCTAGTACCCTATTACCTCAAGGGACTTAATGTTTTTCTCCTGAGTTCAGTTTCCCAGGTAGCAGTGACATCTGAGTCTGTATCAACTGATTTCCTTGTCTTCTAAAATTATTTATCCTTGAATAAGCATCTAGGACCTTAAAGGTACTTATTTTTCCTAGGGGCCCAGTGCACAAATTTGTGCACCCTGAAAGGAACTGTGGGCCGCGAGGCTGCAGTGGGTACAAGGGAGGGTCTTGGCCCATCCTCCGTGCCCCCACCTGGCCCCTCTTGCCGCAGCCCCCAGTTCCCTGTTTGCCGGCAGCCCTGCTCCCGTTGCTCCCACATGCTTACGGCACCAGCCCTGCTTGCACCTGCTGGTGGTGCAAAGCAATTGGGATCTGCACCATCAGCAGGTGCGAGCAGGGCTGGTGCCATCAGTGGGTGTGAGCAGTGGCTGCTACCCCAGTTGCCCCTCAGGAGCAGGGGGAAGTGGAGAAGCCTTGAGGGGCAATTGGGGCCGGCAGCCACTGCTTGCACCCACTGATGGTGCTGAGTGATTGGGGCCAGTGCCAGCAGCAGGTGCAAGTGCCTGGCAGGACCGCAGCACAAAGGAGCAAGAATTTTTAGTAACCACCAGAGGCTCACCCCGATAACAGCTTGCCTTGGTCTGGTGCCCCCACTCACTTGCTCCACCATCCCACTTCAGCTGATGCCCGCCATGTTCCGCGCTCTGCCGCCTGCTGCCACCGCCTGTCATGTTCCACGTGAGCCCCCTGGTGGTCAGTCCATGTCATAGTGACCGGTTGTTTCATCGTTCGGTCTATTTGCATATTAGGGTTTTATATATATAGATTTGTCTTTTCTCCATGATAATATGGTATCCTAATTTTTAATCTACCTTCAGATTCTTGTCATTGTGTCTGTCCTTCAGAGTCAACTTTTAGCTTTGCTCTCATTTGCTGACATGACCATTACCCAGCCTTACTGGTACCTGGAACCATGACTTCACTTTTCTCTAAGCCAACTCCACTACCCTCCTAAGCTCATAGGAAATCATTCTATGAGGTCTGTTTTAAAAATTATTTTACTAGGAATAAGTTATTTATAATGTAGGAGAGAGATTAATGTTCTTCAAGAACAATAATAAGAAAAATATAAAAAATTAGAAGGAAAAAAACTATATTTAATAAAAGCATAATATGCTAACTAGATGGGACATCCTTCTGGACGACCTTCTGGACGAAGCCAGGGCTGTGAGGGCCGAGGCAAGCCACTGCAGCTGCGAGGGCCAAGCCCCTTGCATGAATTTTGTGCATCGGTCCTCCGGGAACATTATATTAGTTTCAGGTGTCCAACATGATTTTATATATGGTGGTGGATATCTTACCTAATAAAAGTGAAACATGCAAGTTAACCCATCACTCTGCTACACCCAACAGCCAATCAGGAGTGATATGCAAATTAACCCAACAAAGATGGCAGTTAATTTGCATAGACAGGTGACCAGGGGCGGGCGGGATGCTTGCGTTGTCACGGTGACGATGCAGGCATTCCACCCCACCCCCGGTCTCTCAGGGCCTCTGGGCAGCGTGGGAAGGTGGGGCCAGAGCAGAAAGAGGCGGCTCTGGGGGTGGGCCAGAGTGGAAAGGTGGTGCCAGCAGCCAGGGAAAGGAAGGCCCATTCTAGCACGAATCTTCGTGCATCGGGTTTCTAGTATATATACATATATATATATATTATACATACATACTATATTGATATATGATTACTATAGTAAGTTAATATCCACCACCATATGCTGTCACAACATTTTTTTCTTGAGATGTGGACTTTTAAGATTTATTCTTTTAGCAACTTTCAAATATACAATACAATATTATTAAATACTAGAGGCCCGGTGCACAAAATTTGTGCACTGGGGAGGGTGTCCCTCAGCCCAGCCTGCACCCTCTCCAATCTGGGACCCCTCAGGGTATGTCCAACTGCAGGTTTAGGCCCGATCCCATAGGACCTAAACCTATGGGATCGGGCCTAAACCTGCAGTCAGACATCCCTCTCACAATCCGGGACCACTGGTTCCTAACCGCTCACCTGCCTGCCTGATTGTCCCCTGTCTGCTCCCTTACCAGCCTGATTGACACCTAACTGCTCCTCTGCTGGCCTGATTGCTCCCAGCTACTCTCCCCTGGTGGCCTGATCACCCCCAAGGCTTTTATTAGTATAGATAAGACCCTTCACAGAAAATTTTACTAACCCTGCTTTACAATAAGGGCTTGACTATTGAATCTTGGAACCAGACACCAAGATTTCCTTTCTTTGAATAGCGGAGGGAATAATGATCTTATCTTCAAGTTGCCCTGAAATTCAAATGAGATAATGACTTAGAAAAGTGTAAAAGCAGCATATAAAGACAACTGTCTTTTTCAAGTACTGAAAAGACAAAGTTGTAAAATGAAAAACACTATTTTTAATCTCCCCCTTCCTTCCTTTACAGCCTTTAAACTTTGAAATTTATAAAAATTTCACTCCAATTTTCATTTCTTTACATGCAATATTATTTTGTATTGGTTTCAGGTTTTATATTAGTTACAGAATAGTGGTTAGACAATCATATACTTTACAAAGTGTTCCCCGATACTTCCAGTACCCACCTGGCATCATACCATCATTACAACACTATTGACTGTATTCCCTATTTAAGTGACAATGGGTTTACAGTTTCCTTCCATTCTTTTGTGTTGTTTGCCTTTCCTTTTCTTTCTCACTTCTTCCCTCACTTTCCTTATATAGTATCTCAATTGGCCATCAAAGCTCAGTGAAGGCACTGGGACATGCTTAATCCATTTTACAGACCAGGAAACAGGCCAATTCCAGTTGGCTGTGGAGCTTGACTCGGCGCACAGGGAGCCCTCAGAGCCATGCTCTCTGCCCTTCCTAAGGGGCAGCTGCCGGGCAAACAGAACAAACCTTCTCGTCAGGCTTCCAAGCCTCTTTCTCAAGCACCTCTTCATTGCAGACACTCCACATTCTTTCCTCTCCCGGTCTCCTGCCCCCATTCTTTACTGTCCCCCCTTCTCCGGAGCAGGCGGAAGGTTTCACACTCACTGCCAAGGCATGCTCTCTCCTGGGGCAGGGCAGCGCAGGCTTGCTTTCGGGTCAAGGCGGGAGCAAGAATCGCCACCTCTGAAGTGTGAAGGCTACCTGGGCGAGGCCGGTGAGCACTGGGAGCTTGTCTGAATTATGTCAGTCAGTCCGGTACCCTGCAGTGCAGCACCCCTCCACTGAGGTGGCACTGCCCCTCAACCCCCACCTCAGGGCTGCGGGTCCTTGCCCCTCCGTCCGGGCATCCTTCCATGCCCCTTGATCCCTGGCCTGGCCTACCCGTGTCTAGGGGCCAGTGTAGAACCTCTCTCTTTCTACAGGTGAGGCAGATCCCTGCCCTTGGTCTCCGGGAAGCTGTGAGTCTGTGACCAGAGGCCCAGTCTGGGTCTCAGCAACCCCATGCCTGCGATGTTCCCAGGGCGTGGCTGCACCTCCCTGGGCAGCGATGTTCCCGGGCCCCACGGGAGTGGCTAGGTGGGCTGGCCTCCCCTTCCTGGGGCAGTGATGTTCCCAGGGCCCCGCAGGAGTGGCTAGGCGGGCTGCTTCCCCTCCTGGGGCCTGCGATGGACCCGGAACCCTCTGGTGGTGTCTGGTGCTGCCCACCCCACCTCCCTGGCCCGATGGACTGGTACCTTGTGGGCGTGTCTGGCGCTGCCCCCCTGGCCACCCCTGATGGACCCAGACCCCCAGGAGCAGGCCATGAGCTGCATGCCCACCTGCGTATGCAAATTAACCGCCATCTTTGTTGGGTTAATTTGCATACTCACTCTGATTGGCTGTGGGTGTAGCAGAGGTACGGTCAATTTACATGTTTCTCTATTATTAGGTAAGATAGTTACCATGCTGTACATTATATCACTGGGACATAACTGGAAGTTTGCACCTTTTGACTCCCTTAACCCATTTTGCCTGCTTCTTTCCTCCTGCCTCTGGCAACCACCGATTAGTTGTCTGTATCTGTGAGTTCGGGGGTCTTGTTTTGTTTTTATTCCTCATATAGGTGTGATCATTCTGTGCATGTCTTTCTCTTTCTGACTTATTTTACTTGTTGCAAATGGTCCAATCTCCTTTTTTATGGTTGAGTAATAGTCCTGTGTGTCTCTCTGTGTGTACATGTGTGTACCACATTCTTTTTCTGTTCATCCATCAGTTGACACCTAGATTCTAGGTTTAATTTAAGTTTTTGCTATTATGCTTACACTAGAGGCTGGTGCACAGATTCATGCACCACTGGGGTCTGGTTGACCAGTTGTTTGGTTGTTCGGCTGTTCAGTCCCATAGGCTGATAGATAGATAGATAGATAGATAGATAGATAGATAGATAGATAGATAGATAATATCTTTAAGGTTTGGAAGGAAACACTGGTTTTTCTTTTTACTATATGCTCTTAGATAAGAACACTTAATACTATATCTTTTAAATTGCCTTGCCATACATTCCTTGCATGTTTCATACATTTTTTTATTGATGACTACTATTTTATAGTGTAGAAGTACTAGAGTTTGTTTAACCATACACATACTGAAGACTATCTAATTGGATAGTTTGTGGTGGCTTTTTTATTTTCTTTATTTTTTTTACAATTACAGTTAACATTCAATATTATATTAGTTTTAAGTATACCGCATAGCGGTTAGACATTTATATAATTTACGAAGTGATTTCCCCCATAAGTCTAGTACCCACCTGGTATCATACATAGTTATTAAAATATTGTTGACTATATTGCTTATGCTTTATATCCCCGTGATTTTTGTAACTGCCAATTTATATATTTATTTATTTATTTATAAATCTTTATTGTTGGGAGTATTACATATGTCCCCTTTCCCCCCATTGACCTAGCCTGCCCCTATCGCCCCCCAACCAGGCCTTCACCACCCTATTGTCTGTGTCCATGTGTTATATGCATACAAGTACTTTGGTTGATTACTTCCCACCCACCCACCCTTTCCTCCTTTCCCACTGAAATTCCTCAGTCTATTCCTTGCTTCCATGTCTCTGGAGCCACTCCATTCATCAATTTATTTTGTTCATTAGATTTCACATATGAGTGAGATCATGTGATACTTGTCTTTCTATTACTGGCTTATTTCACTTAGAATAATACTCTCCAGGTCTCTCAATGCTATCTCAAAGGGTAAGAGATCCTTCTTTTTTACTGCTGCATAGTATTCATGGTATCTTCTCTTCCCTTCTGTTCCTAGTATGCAGAGGTATTTTATATTTATTTTTAAAATATATTTTTATTGATTTCAGAGAGGAAGGGAAAGGGAAAAAGAGATAGAAAAACAATGATGAAAGAGAATCGTTGATAGGCTGCCTCCTGCACACCCCACACTAGGAATCGAGCCCGCAACCCGGGCATGTACTGCAATCTGGAATTGAACCATGACCTCCTGGTTTATAAGTCGCTGTGCAACCACTGAGTCATGCTGACCAGGCTGTACCACAGCTTTTTTATCTACTCATCTACTGAAACGCAATTGGGCTCTTTCCAGGTCTTAGTGATTGTAAATTCTGCTGCTATGAACATAGGGGTGCATACATTCTTTCTGATTGGTGTTTTGGGTTTCTTAGGATATATTCCTAGAAGTGAGATCACTAGGTCAAATGGCAGTTCCATATTTAATTTTTTGTGGAAACTCCATATTGTTTTCCATAATGGCTGCACCAGTCTGCATTCTTAACAGCAGTGTGTTAGGGTTCTCTTTTCTCCACATCCTAGGCAGTACTTGCCTTTTGTTGAATTGTTGATAGTAGCCATTCTGACAGGTGTGAAGTGATACCTCATTATCATTTTAATTTTCAGCTTTCTGATGGTCAGTGACTTTGGGCATGTTTTCATATGTCTCTTGGCCATCTGTATGTGCACTTCGGAGAAGTGTCTATTTAGCTCCTTTGTTCATTTTTAAATTGGATTTTTTTGGTCTTCCTTTTGTTACATTGTATGAATTCCTTATATATTTTGGATATTAATCCCTTATCAGATATATTATTTTCAGATATGTTCTCCTATGCAGTGGGCTACCTTTTCATTTTGTTGATGGTTTCTTTTGCTGTGCAAAAGCTTTTTATTTTGATGTAGTCCTATTTGTTTGTTTTCCCTTTAGTTTCCTTTGCCCTACGAGATGTATCTGTAAATATATTGCTCTGAGAGATGTCTGAGATTTTGCTGCCTATGGTTTATTCTAGGATTTTTATGGTTTCACAACTTATATTTAAGTCTTTTATCCATTTTGAATTTATTTTTGTTGTATGGTGTAAGTTGGTGGTATAGTTTCATTCTTTTGTTATGTATTTGTCCAATTTTCCCAACACTATTTATTGAAGAGACTGTCTTGAATCCATTGTACGTTCTTGCCTCCTTTATTAAATATTAATTGAGCATAATGGTCTGATTTCTGGGGTCTCTGTTCTGTTCCATTGATCTATATGCTGTTCTTGTGCCAGTACCAGGCTGTTTTGATTATGGTGGCTTTGTAGTATAACTTTATATCTGGTATTTTGATTCCTCTGTGTTCTCCTTTCTCAAGATTACTGCAGCTATTTGGGATCTTTATTGGTTCCATACAAATTTTTTGAGTATCTGTTTGAGATCTGATTTTATTTATTTGGGTCCTCTTTGTTTCTTGATGAGTCTGGCTAATGGTTTATCAATCTTATTTATCTTTTCAAAGAACCAGCTCTTGGTTTCATTGATCTTTTGTATTTTTTTTCCTCATTGTCATTTATTTGTGCTCTAATCTTTTATTATTTCATTTCTTCTACTTACCCTCGGCTTTTTTTCTTGTTCTCTTTCTAATTCTTTAAGTTATAGGTTTAAATAGTTTATTATTAATTTTTCTTGTTTTTTGAGGTAGGGCTATGAACTTCTCTCTTAGGACTGCTTTAGCTGTGTCCCAGAGATTTTGGGTTGTTGTGAGTTCATTTTCATTTGTTTCCAGGAAGTTTTTTATTTTATTTGTTGATCTTATTAGTAACCCATTCATTGTTTAATAACATACTATTTAGCCTCCATGTGTTTAAATTTTTTGAGTGTTTTTTTCTGTAGTTTATTTCTAATTTTATTCCACTGTGATCTGAGAAGATGCTTGATATGATTTCAATCTTCTTGAACTTACAGAGACTTGTTCTGTGTCCTAACATGGTCTGTCTTTGAGAATAGCCCATTTGCACTTGAGAAGAATGTATATTCTACACCTTTGGAGTGAAATGTTCTATAAATGTCAAAGCCATCTGATGCAGTGTGTCATTTAGAGTCACTGTTTCCTTGTTAATTTTTTGTCTGGAAGATCTATCCAGTGAAGTCAGCATGGGTGTTAAAGTCCCTTGCTATGACTGTATTACTATCAATCTCTCCCTTAACATTCTCCTGAAGTTTTTTTTTATAAACGTAGGTGGGTGCATATATGTTTACCAGGGTTATATCCTCTTGTTGAATTTTTCCCTTTAATATTATGTACTGACCTTTGTTGTCTCTTGTAATGGCCTTCATTTTGAAGTTTATTTTGTTGGATATGAGTATTGTTACCCCAGCCTTTTTTTTTTTTTTTCATGTCCATTTGCATGGAAAATTTTTTTCCATCCCTTCACTCTCATCCTGTGTTAGACTTTGTTTTGAGGTGATTAGATAGCATATAGTTTGGTAGTATATTTATATCCATTCAGCTACCCTATGTCTTTTGAGTGGAGCATTAAATCCATTTACTTTTAACATTATTATTGGTAAGTACTTATTTATTGCCATTTTAATTCCATATGCCTAGGTTTTTCTTTCTATTTCTTTTTCTCATTACAGCAGTCCCTTTAGCATTTCTTGCAATGCTGGCTTGGTGGTGATAAACTCCTTTAGCCCTTATTTATCTGGGGAGATCTTTATTTCACCATATATTTTGAATGATGGCCTTGCTGGATATGGTAATCTTGGTTTCAGATTACCTTGAGTACTTCATGCTATTGATCACAGTGTATTGTCTTTGTAATGTATTTTTTAGTTGGAATTGTCAGTATTTTGTTGAAGATTTTTGCATCTATGTTCATCGGATATATTGGCCTATATTTTCCTTTTTTTTTTTTTCCATAACCTCTTTATCTGATTTTGGAATTAGGGTAATGCTGGCCTTGTAAAATGAATTTGGAAGCCTTCCTTTCTCTTCAGTATTGTAGAAGGAAAGTTGTTAAGTTTTGAATGTTTAATAAAGTTCACCTGTGAAGCCCTCTTGTCCAGCCAGAACTTTTAATTGTTGGGAGATTTTTGATTATTGTTTTGATTTTATTAGTACTTATCAGTTGGTTCAGACTTTGTTTCTTCTTTACTCAGTTATGGAAAATTGTATGTTTTAAGGAACTTACCCATTTCTCCTCTATTGTCTAGTTTGTTGACATAGAATTATTCATTTGGTCAAAGACTTTTCTACTTTTATAATGGTTCTCTGCAAGCTCACTTCTCCGATGATTAAGATATGACTCTTGCTTAAAGTTTTTCCAATGTTCATTCCATTGATAACTGCTGTCTCCATAAAATGTACTCTGGTGATAATGGATAATCTTATGTATTTCTATGGTGTCAGTTGTCACTTTTATTTTATTTCTGATTTTATTTATTTGGGTCTTTTTTTTGTCTTGATGAGTCTATTTAAAGGTTTATCAATTTTATTTACTGTCTTTTCAAAGAATCAGCTCTTGGTTACATTGATCTTTTGTATTTTTTTATACTCTATTTTATCTATTTCCTCTGTGATCTTTATTTTTTTCTTTCTACTAATTTAGGGCTTACTTTGTTTTTTGTTTTTTAATTTTTAGTCTTTTCATTGTAATGTTGGATTGTTTATTTGAGATTACTCTTGTTTCTTGCAGCAAGCCTATATTGCTATGAATTTTCCTTTTAGAACTGCTTTGGCTTTGTCTCATAGATATTGGGACTTTTGGGGACTGTTGTGTGTGTTTTTGAGTGTGTGTGTGTGTGCGTGTTTGATTTGTCTTACAATATCTTTTAATTTCTTCCCTTATCTCATTTTTTAATTTTAATTTTATTTATTTTTTACAGAGAGGAAGGGAGAGGAATAGAGAGTTAGAAACATCAATGAGAGAGAAATATTGATTAGCTGCCTCTTGCATACTCCCTATGGGGATGTGTCTGCAACCAAGGTACATGCCCTTGACCGGAATTGAACCTGGGACCCTTCAGTCCGCAGGTCAACATTACCCACTGAGCAAACCAGTTAGGGCCCTTATCTCATTTTTAACCCATTCATTGTTTAGTAGCATATTATTTAGCTTCTATGTGTTTGTATATTTTTCATTTTTTCCCCTTGTAATCGATATCTAGTTTTATACCATTGTGATTGGAGAAGATACTTGGTAAGATTTCTTAAAGTTATTGAGGCTTATTTTGTGTTCTAACATTTGGTCTACCCTGGAAAATGTTCCATGTGTGCTTGAAAAGAATGTATATTCTGTTTGTTTGGGGTATAATTCTCTAAAAATAACAATTAAATCTTTTTGGTCTAATATGTCATTTAAGGCCATTGTTTCCTTGTTGATTTTTCAGCTGTTTTATCTATCCATTGATGCTAACGTGTGTTAAAGTCTGCTACAATTACTGTTAATCTCTCCCTTTATGTCCATCAATATTTCCTTTCTGTATTTAGGTTCTTCTAAATTGTATGCATAAATGCTTATAAGGTTGTATCTTCTTATAGAATTGATACCTTTATCATAATGAAATATTCTTTTTGTCTCTTATTATAGCCTTTATTTAAAGTCTGTTTTGGATGATGTAAGCTTTACTATTCCAGTTTTGTTGTTGTTGTCATTCGTATGAAATTTCTTTTTCCATCTCTTTAATTCTGTGTGCCTTTCAGTCTGATGTGGTTCTCTTGTAGATAGCCCCTTTGCCCACCTCCACCTACCCCACCTCCC
Source organism: Corynorhinus townsendii (assembly GCA_026230045.1). Taxonomy (NCBI): domain Eukaryota; kingdom Metazoa; phylum Chordata; class Mammalia; order Chiroptera; family Vespertilionidae; genus Corynorhinus; species Corynorhinus townsendii. The sequence goes on from JAPDVU010000003.1 coordinate 90,054,575, forward strand.
TTTTCCTCTAGCTATCACCACACTGTTGTCTGTGTCTATGTGTTATACATAGATATGTGGATTATTTTGCTTAATCGCTTCACTTTCTTTCATCCAGCCCCTAGTCCCGCTCCCCTCTAATAGCTGTCAGTCTGTTCCATGTATCTGTACCTCTGTTTCTATTTAGTTCATCAGTTTATTTTGCTCATTAGATTTCATATATAAGTGATATCATAAGGTATTTGTCTCTCGCTGACTGGCTTATTTCTCATAACATAATAATCTCCAGGTCCATTCATGCTGCTTTTTATGGCTGAGTATTGTTCCATTGTGCATATGGACCGCAGCTTTTTTATCTACTCATCTACTGATGGGCACTTGTGCTGTATCCAGATCTTGGCTATTGTAAATAATAACTTTAATGAACATAGAGGTGCATATATTCTTTCAAATTAATGTTTTGGGTTTCTTCAAATATAGTCCTAAAAGTGGAATTGCTGGGTCAAAAGGCAGTTCCATTTTTAGTTTTTTGAGGAAACTCCATACTGTTTTCCACAGTGGCTGCATCAAGTCTATATTTTCACCAACAGTGCATGAGGCTTCCTTTTTCTCCACATTCTTGCCTGCACTTGTTGGATTTATTGCTGATAGCCATTCTGACAGGAGTAAGGTGATATCTCATTGTGGTTTTAATTTGCATTTCTCTGATGATTAATATGTCTATTGACCATATGTATGTCCTCTTTGGAGAAGTGTCTATTCAGGTCCTTTGCTTATTTTTTAATTGGGTCTTTTGTCTTCTTGGTATTGAATAGTATAAGTCTTTATATATTTTGTAAATTAACCCCTTGTCAGATGTATCATTGGTAAATATGTTCTCATTCAGTGGTTTCCCTTTTCATTTTGCTGATGGCTTATTTTCCTGTGCAAAAACTTTTTAGTAAATTTAACCAAGCAGGTAAAAGACCTTACTTGCAAAATTATAAGGTTCTGAAGAAAGAAATTGAGGAAGGTACAAATAAATGGAAGCATTTATATGTTCATGTTTAGGAAAAATTAATATCATTAAAATGTCCAAACTATCCAAAGCAATCTACAGATTCAACACAGTTCCTATGAAAATACCAATGACATATCTCACAGATCTAGATAGAACAAATATTCCAAAAATTAATTTGGAACCACAAATGACCCTGAATTGCCTCAGTAATCTTGAGAAAGAATAACAAAGTTGGAGGTATCACACTATCTAATATCAACCTATACTACAAGGCCATAGTAATCAAAACAGCATGGTATTTGCACAAGAATAGGCATGTAGATCAGTGGAACAGAATAGAGAGCACAGAAATAAAACCTCACGATTTAGGTCAGTTAATATTTGACAAAGGAGGCAAGAACATAAAATGGGGTAAAGACAGGCTCTTCAATAAATGGTGTTGGGAAATTGGACAGATGCATGTAAAAAAAATGAAACTAGACCTCCAACTTATACCATACACAAGAATAAGTACAAAGTGGATTAAATTTAAATGTAAGTCATGAAACCATAAAAAATCCTAAGAGAACAAAGGCAGTAACATTTCAGACATTTCTCATAGCAATATTTTTGCTGACATATCTCTCAGGGAAGGGAAACAAAGGAAAAAATAAACAAATGGAACTATATCAATCTTTATTTGTCCTTTGATTCTAAATGATAGTATTGAGTATTTGAATAATCTTAGTTCTAGGTCCTTGCTTTCATCTCTTTGAATATTTTGTGCCAGTCTTGCTGGCCTTCAAAGTTTCAGTGAGAAATCACTTGAAAGTTTGATGGCAGCTCTCTTTTAGGCAGCTACTTTTTTCTTGCTGTTTTTATGATTCTCTCTTTTTCTTTAACCTTTGGCATTTTAATTATGGTTTGTCTTGGTGTGGGCCTCTATGGGTCCATCTTGTTTGGGACTCAAGCTTTCTGGACTTGTATGTCTACTTCCTTCTTCAGGATATGGATGTTTTCCATCATTATTTTTTCAAATAGGTTTTCAATGCCTGGCTCTCTCTCTTTTCCTTCTGGCATTCCTATGATGCAACTGTTGTCATGCTGGATGTTGTCCCAGAAGTCCCTTCAACTATCATCATTTTTTAAAATCCTTTTTTCTTGTCCCCATTGGGTGTTTTTGGTCCAAATCATTGATTCAGTCTTCTGCTTTATTTGATCTACTGTTTATTTTTTTTTCTAGTATATTCTTTATTTTAGTTATTGTATTCTTTATTTCTGACTAGTTCTTTTCTATTGTTTCTCATTGTTTTTGTATGTTTATTGTCTCTTTGTTGAAATCCTTACTGAGTTCTTCTATTCTCCTAAGTTCATTGAGTATTTTTATAACCAGTGTTTTGAACTCTATATCTGGTACATTGCTTGTCTCTATTTGTTTAGTCCCTTTTTTGGAGGTTTTTACTGTTCTTTCATTTGGGACATGATTTTTTGTCACCTCATTTTGTTTGCCTCTCTATGTTTGTTTCTGTGTATTAGAGAGATCTGCTACTTTTCTTTTCCCAGTCATGGCAGGGTGGCCTTATTGATTGATTGATTTATCATTTTTATTTATTATTTTTTTAAATAAATCTTTATTGTTGCAAGTATTACATATGTCCCCTTCCCCCCCCCCATTGACCCCCTCTAGTCCACCCCTAACCCTCACTCCAGGCCTTCATCGCCGTCTGTGTCCATGGGTTATGGATATATGCATATAAGGTCTTTGGTTGATTAGCTCCCCCTCCCCGCCACACCTTACCTCTGAGATTCCACACTCTGTTCCATGCTTCCATGTCTTTGGATCAACCCCGTTCATCACTTTATTTTGTTAATTAGATTCCACATATGAGTGAGATCATGTGATACTTGTCTTTCTTTGACCGACTTATTTCACTTAGCATGGTGGTGGCCTTATTTAGTCAATATCCTGTGAGGCCCAGTGGCAGTCTCCCTGGACACCTGAGCTAGGTGCCCCAGGAGTGTTCCTTGTGTTGGTTGTGTATGCCTTCCTCTTGTAGGTGGGCCTTGATTGCTGTTGGCTCATCAGTGGTTGGGGTTGACCCTTAGGCTGACTGGCTGTGGAAATCAGCTACAACCACAGTGTACAAGGTGCATGTGGGGGCTGACCCCACAGAACGCAGTATTTGCCTCACTAAGGTCTGGTGCCTACTGATACATCTTTGGATGTGCCACTTGTGGAGCTAATCAAGTGGTATTCCTATTGCAGTCTGAAGCCAGCCACCAAATGTGTTGGTTCTGGGGCCTCTTGGAAGGGTCTCAGATCCAGGCCAAGATAAGCCACAGTCTATACCTTACCCAAAGCCAACTGGTATGAGCAACAAAGTGATTTGACAATTGGTAGCTGCCTGTGCATAGAGACATATAAAGGAGGCCATGCTGCAAAGCAAGGCTGGCTGCCACCAGTGCCAGGTCTAGGTCTGCTCAGCAAGAGGTACAGGATACGCAGAGGCCAGCCACCACCAGCCTGGAGTCTGTGTACCCTCTGAGAGTTTTTAGGAAAGTCTACAGATAGCAATCTGAGGCTGTCTGCCTGTGAAGAAGAGCTGCTGTAAGAGGCTTGGGCAGTTCATCATTTGGGTGGGGCAGGGTCTCTGTGGCTAGGTTAATGTAGATTCAGATTTGGCCCCCATCTACACCTACAGTCTGTGTGACAGTAGGGCTCCACAGAGGAACAATGGCGGCTGCCCCTCCAACACTCTCCTTGAAGCCACACAATTTGGTTTCTCCCCATAGTGCCTGGTACGTTTCCATCTTTGGAGCTTTGGGTGAGTGTGAGTGAATCTTTGTGAAGACCCAGTAAATGGATACCTGGGTTTCCAGTAGCCCTCCATCTCTCCCAAACAGAATTCCTTCTGATTTTCACAGCCAGATGTTGTGGGAACTCCTCTTCTTGGCACTGGTACTCTGGGCTGAGGATCCCTGTATGGGGCTGGGACCCCTCACTTCTCAGGTGGACCTCTGCCACCAAGATATCCCTCCTGATTCTCAACTGCCACACGTGAGTGTGGTACCAGCCCGATTTTCATCTCTGCCCTCTTATCAGTCTCGACGTGGTTTCTTCTTTATATCTTTAGTTATAGGAATTTGGTTCGTCTGGTTTTTAGATGGTTCTCCAGAGTGACTGTTCTGTAATTTAGCTATAATTGTTGTGTATGGTCATGGGAGGAGGTGAGCATAGTGTTTAACTGCTCTGCTATCTTGATTGGAAGTCAATCTGGCTTGTTTTTTTACTCATTGGGTTTTGAGAATTCTTTATATCTTCTAGATACTGGCCTTTAGTTTATAGTTTACAAATGATTTTTTTTTTAGTAGATTCTTTTTTTATCCTCTCCACACTGTCTTTCTCATAGGAAAAGTTCTTAATTTTGACAAAGTCTAGTTTATCAGGGGTTTTTTTGTTGTTGTTTTTTTATGGATCATGTGTTAGTGTCAACTCTAAGAACTCTAGGTCCTGAAGACTCTCCCCTGTGCTTTAAAAAAAAAAGTTTTATAGCTTTATTTTTTATATTTAAGTCTATGGTCTATTTCAGTTTATTTTTGTACAAGGTTTGTTCATTTTCTTTCTTTTTCCCTCTCTCTCTCTCTCTCTCCCCCTCTCTCTTTTCTTGCCTATAGATAGATATTCAGTTGTCTCAGCACCATTTTTTGTAAAGCCTATTCTTTTGCCATTAATTTGTATTTGTACTTTGTTAAAAAGGGAACAGAGATAGGTGAGACAAATAGATGTAGGATTTAAACTAACCATATTAATATGTTAAATGTATGTGGTCTAAATACCCCAATTAAAAGACAGAGATTAAATTAAACTGGGGAAAATTAATTTCTTATGCTACCTACAAGAAACCAATTTTAAACATAAAGACATGAATAAGTTAAAATAAAAGCATGAATCAAAAGATTAGGTGCCTAGATGGAAGTAAGAATAATTCTAAGGTTTGTACTGTGGGTGATTAGGTAGTTGATAACACAGTTAACCAAAGAGGATACTGGAAGGGTCATAGCTGATTGGTGATGAGGGTAATGAATTCATGTTAATGTTTGATCATATTAATATTTGAAATGTTTGCTATATGTACATACATGCAGACCTGAGGTCTCTAGTTGGAAATAATAGATTTGAAACTTAAAAGAGTAGTTGTAGTCATAAATGTAGACTTAGGAGTAATATAGGTATAATTAAAACCATGATAGTGGCTCAACCATACATATTGGCAAGAGGATCCTAAGGAATATCAATATTAAAGAAGTAGTGAAGTTAATAGGAAGAACTGTCAGAAAGGTCAAGGCCTGCTCCAAATTTGTATTCTAATTTCCATTTGCAAAGCAAAAATGGTCTCATAATGATTGGGCTTAGAATAGTACAAAAACATTTCCTATAATGTATATCCAATAACAATTCTTAAAATACCCGAAAACAGTAGCAATTCCTGTCTTCCACTTTCCCTGTTGTTAATTTTTCTACCAGCACTGGACACCTTGCTGGATGACCAAATTCTCTTTTAAGATCACCTTGGCCTAAATAGCCTTTTAAGTCTTTTACTCTCTGGAGAAGTTTATGCTTGCTTTAGAAATGTATTTAATTATGATAGATGTAGAATAGGCACACGCTTCTACTTTTTCTATCCATATTACTTATTCAGTGTGATTTATACTAATCTTGATGACAGAGTCTGGTTTCCTTCACAAGATTAAGTGGCAAAAAAAGAGTGGAATATTGTCCACAGAATGATTATACTGACAGTTAATTTAAGTAGATACATAATGACATGAGACAACTTGACTGAGTCTAAGAGAAAACTGCTGTCTTAGTCTGAATGGAAACAATGCTACAGATATGAATACTTAAATTTTCAAAAATTAAACATACCATTAAATATTTTCTTTACAGTTAAAAAAAATCAGTTGCTCTATAATTATTCTGTGTAAGAAATTTTCCTAAAACTTAGCAACTTAAAACGACTAACATTTATCATCTCCCACAATTTCTTAAGATCAGGAATCTGGGGGTGGTTTTGCCCTATGGTTTTGGCTCTGAGTCTCTCAGAAGAGATCCTCAAGTTTGCAACCAAGGCTATAGTCAGTTTAAGGCCTTATTGGAATTGGAGAATCTGCTTCCAGGTTCACTCAGATGAATGTTGGTAGCCCTCATTTTTTCAACTGGCTGTTGGCCAGAGACTTCATTTGTTTGCCAAGTGAACTTCTCAAGAGTGCTCAGTACATGGCAGCTGTTTTTCCCCAAAGCAAGAGATCCTAGAGAGAGAAAGTGCCTAAGATGGAAAATGCAGGTTTTTATAAGCTCATCTTAGAAATGACATACCATCATTCCTACTGTATGCCATTGACTACACAGACTAACTTTGGTACAGTATAGGAGGGGTCTATATAAGGGTGGTAAATACCTAGTGGCAGGAATTATTGGGGTTATCTTGGAGGCCAGCAGCCACAGTTGATATTTAGTATCAGTTAGAAAGCAAATTATATTATCAGTTTTCTTCTTTTGCTTTGCTGTATTTAATTTAACCCATGATATGACTATGTTATATAACATTCTGGAAATATTTATTGAATGTTCATTATATAGGAGGCACTGAGATTTTAAGAACTCTCGAAAGTCCTTCCTGGTTCCTGTTAGTCACCTGCTTAAAATCCTTCATTGAGTTTACCTCTCATTCTTTCTTTGCTATGCAATCTATGTTTTACTTTATGGTACAAATTATTTTAGTCTTAACAGTTTATGCCCCAGGTGGTGGTTCTGAGTACTTTGCACTTATTATCTTGTTTACTTGTCAAAACAGTCCTATGAGGGTTACAAGTGAGCTATGTGAAATTTTTCTGGCTTATTTTACTTAAAATAACTTTTTTCTTTAGGACTCAAATCAAGTATAACCTCTTCTAGGAAGTCTTCATTTGGATTAGTTGTCCCCCTCTTGATTTGTATGGCACCCTGTGCAACGTATTACTCTGTACTGAGATTTTTAAACCATTTATTTCCTTCATTAGATTAGAAACTGTAGTATATGGGTAAAAACAAAGGCTCTGGCGTCAAAAATCTTGGTGCCAAGTGCTGGATCCACCTCTTACTAACTGTGACTTTGGTCAATGTACTCTTAGCCCACCTTTCTTCACTTGTAAAATGACAATGAAAAAAATAGTACTTTTCTCCTAGAGTTTGTTGTGAGAATGAAATACAAAGTACTTGATGCTATTCTCGGTAGTCAATGTGTTACTGATAAGCTCTCCGAAGCCAGAATTTTAAATTACAATTATTTTAAATTCAATTATTTAATAGTTTTTAAGATTATTGAGGTTATATTATTTCTTTTTTTTATTGAGTTTTGCTCATTTATATTTTTGTGGAATTGTCTACTTGATGTAAGTATTCTAATATATTGACATAAAATTATTCATAACAATTCCCTATTATCTTTCTAATCTTTTTTATGATAAAAAAATACTCTTTATCTGTCTCTTTTTGTTAATACTTTTTATCTCTCTCTTTTTCTTAGTCAGTGTTACTGCTAATTTATTTTATTTTATTGTTTCAAATAACCGTTTATTGGGTATGATGATCAAACTGTATTTTATCTTTTTCTTCAGTTTCATTAAATTCTGCTCATATCTTTACTATTTCCTTCTTTTTACCTTCTTAGGTTTTTTTCTGTATCTTTTTTTTCTAACTTAAAATTTCTTTACTAATATAAACATTTAAAGATATACATTTTTCTAATCCCTTTTTTTTATAGTACTAAAATTGGCACTTGGTATTCTCAAAGTCGGGAAAACAAGTTCTCATTCTGAGCGTGGCCGGCGTGGCTCAGTGATTGAGCATCAACCTGTGAACCAGGAAGTCAGTTCGATTCCCAGTCAGGGCACATGCCCAGGTTGCGGGCTCAATCCCCAGCCGATCAATGATTCTTTCTCATCATTGATGTTTCTATCTCTCTCTCTCCCTCTTTCTTCCTCTTTGAAATCAATAAAAATATTTTTTTAAAAAGATCTCATTCTGACTTCTAAATTAGTGCTCACCATGTCAAAAATACTATTTTGATATGTAAATGGGAAAATCATACTTACCAATGTTGTTTTAATATCATCTTGTTTCATATAGGATTCACCTTTATTTGATCTTATTAAACAAGCAAAGGACCGAGAAGGACCAGGTGACCACCTTGAATCTGCTTGTACTCTCAACCTTCCTCTCCAGAATAATCACACTGCAGCAGATATGTAAGTAGAATATATGTTGTGTTATCTATTTGACCTACAAATGGATTTGAGCATAGTATAATGTGAGATACTATATAGTAAAGCTGTAGGGAATAGAATTTTGAATAAGACATCGTTGCTTTCAAGAAGAAGGAATATAGAATGCATGACTCAAATAAAGGTCATATAATTAAGGTGGTACAAAATGCTACCGAAATCACTCAGGTTTGGTGTAATGAGGACAGTTTTCATGGCAAAGATACCATAGGTCTTAGAGATTGAATAGGATTTCAACATGTAAACGAGAGAGGATGGAGGAGACAGAAAAGTGTTCCATGAGTCAGAAATGGCATAAATTCCACAGCTTAATAGCCAGGAAAGCAGAAAACATTTTACAGGGAGTTTAGATCAGTGCATTTGGAGTGAAGCATGGAATAGGCACAGGGACTAGTGTGGCGCATGAGATTAAAACAGTTGATTAGTGTATGGTAATTATGGAAGAAGAAAGCAATAGCTAACATTTACTGAGGGTTCACTATGTGCTGAACAGTTGCCTAAGTACTTCAGATTCTTTCTTTTTTCCCCATTTAATCTTCCTAACAGCCCTGTAAGGTAGCAGATACTGCTATCAGCCTCAGTTACCTATAAAATAGGAATTAGAGCAATAAGGTAACTTGCCAAAAGTCCACAGAAATCAAACCCAAGCAATCTGACTCCAAAGCCCATGTTCTTAAACATTCTAGATGCACTGCTTTTCATAGAAATGTACCTAATGTTATGTTTCTGTTGAGTTCTGTGTAAGCATTGATATTACAGTGTTCTCCAATTAGTGGAGGCACTATTTTCCAGAGATGTCATTTCCCTGCTAGCTTGTATTTCTAGCATATGGAGTCTCTGCCTTCACATATAAATTTGTTTGCTACGTAATACATTAATATAAGTAAGTCAAGCCTTATCTTTTTCTTTCATATAACAAAGCAGTTGTCAAGAATTGTTCTAGGCATAGGAATACAGAGGCGAATAAGGTGGACTAGATCCTTCCCCTCATAGAGCTTATATTCTGGAGGAAGGAAATAGACAGTGAACATGTCAACTAATACATGGGATGATTTTAGAATACAGTAAGTTCTGTAATGAAAATAATAAGAGCATGGTGAAAGAAAGAAAATGAGAGGGATAGAATGTTTAGGGAAGCTTTCTCTGATGAAGTTTGACCTGAGACTCAAGGACAAGTGGATGCTGGCCAGGCAAAAATCTGCATGGTGTGCATTCCAGACAGAGCGGACAGCAAGTGCAGTGGCCCTAGAGCAGATCAAACTTAGCTGGTCTGAGGAACAGAAAGAAATCTCAGTGTGGCTGGAGTAAAGTGAGCAAGCAGAGACTAGTATAAGACGAGGTTGTACTAAACTTGGGCTATGTTCCCATAGGAAGGAGTTTGGATTTCGAAGGGCAATGGGAAAGTGTTAAAGGTTTAAGCAGGGTTACAGCTTGCTATACTTTTTTGTTTCCCCCCACAAGGCCACTTTCTGGCTACTGTTTAAAGTACTGGTAGGGTTGGAGGAGGGAAAGAAACGGGGCAAGGAAGAAAGTAGAAAGACCAGTTTGGAGATAACTTCAATAGTCCAAGTGAGAGATATAGGTGACATGGTCTAAGGTATGTCAATCAATAGAGAGAAAGAAATGGAAAGATCTTGGATGTATTTTAGAGGAAGATTTAATAGGACTTGGTATTTCATTGGGTTTGAAGAACTAAAAAAAGAGATAAATTAGAAATAACTCCTAGCTTCTGACTTAAGAAACTGGATGTAATACAGAGTCATTTATTGAGATGGGAGAAACGGGGGAAAAATCAATAACTCCACTTTGACATTCAAGTAGTAAAGTCCAGTACGTAATTGAATATATGCACCTAGAACTCAAAGGAGACTAAATTCTAGCCAAGTTCAGTCATTCTATCGTATTGTCAGACTAGAGGTCCGGTGCACCAATTGGTGCACAGGTGAAGTCCCTCAGCCTGGCTGGCAATCGGAGCAATCTGGTCAGCTCGGGGGAGGTTAGCCAACTGCGGGGAGGGACTGCAGGAGGTTGACCAGCCATAAGAGGTTGGCTGTGGGAGTGCACTGACCACCAGGGGCAGCTCCTACATTGAGCATCTGCCCCCTGGTGGTCAGTGCACGTCATAGTGACCGGTCATTCGGTTGCTAAGGCTTTTATATATATACTAGGGGCCCAATGCATGAATTCGTGCACAGATGGGGTCCCTCTGGGTGGCCTGCAGGGATCAGGCCAAAACCCACAGTCCAACACCACCTACACCTCCTACCTGCCGCTCCTGCTCATCCCGGCTCCACTGCGCCTACCTTAGGCTCACGCCCAATCAGTCTCGGTCAGGAGAGGCTGGCGCCACCACAGCAGCGCTCGCCAGCCATGAGCCCTGTGTCTGGTGCTCTCCCAAGGGGAGTGACTTGCGGGATCAGGCTGAAACTGGCTCTCTGACATCCCCGAGGGGTCTCAGATTGTGAGAGGGCGCAGGCCAGGCCAAGGGATCCCACCAGTGCATGATTAGGGCTGGGGAGGGACCCCGAGAGGGCTCCAGGGCATGTCAAACCCCTTCTCGCCCAGTCCCAGTTGGGGCCAACCAGGGCTTGCCAGCCAGGGAAGGACCGCGGGAGGGCTCCAGGATGTGTCTGGCCTGTCTCGCTCAGTCCTGATCGGGTGGACCCCAGCAGCAAGCTAACCTATCAGTCGGAGCTCTGCCCCCTGGTGGTCAATGCACATCATAGCAACTGGTCAACCGATTGACTGTCTGCCCCCTGGTGGTCAGTGCATGTCATAGCAAGTGGCTGAGCGGCCTTAGCATATAATTAGCATATTATGCTTTGATTGGTTGAATGGCTGACTGGACAACCAGACACAGCATATTAGGCTTTTATTATATAGGATAGTGAAGTGAAGGGAATCCAACGTTGATAGTAGACTAGATCTGGTACTTATGAAATCATTATGATGGTGATTCCCTTTTCCTAGTGTATTAATTAGTATATTCCATGTAGTAGAAACATCCATGGTAAAGTACAAATCCTACTTCCTGTTCAGAATTATTTCTTAGCTACTAATGTAAAATTAAAAAGTAGACTTGGATTATCCTGTAAAATAAAGGGCAACACAGAGTAGTAGAATGTCAGAAATTGAGATTTGCCCTAGCCAGTTTTACTTAGTGGATAGAGCATTGGCCTGTGGACCAAAGGGTCCCGGGTTTGATTCCATTCAAGGGCACATATTTTGGTTGCAAGCTCCTCCCCATCCAGGGCCCTGGTTGGGGCTCATGCAGGAGGCAACCAGTTGATGTGTTTCTCTCAAATCAATGTTTCTCTCTGTCTTTTCCTCTCTCTTCCACTCTCTCTAAAAACCAATGGAAAAATATCCCCAGGTGAAGATTAACAAAACAAAACAAAAAAAAGAAAAAGAAATTGAGATTTATGTCTGACATACAGGATGGGGAAAATTAGGTTTATAGTTGTGAGTACACAAAACACGAGTTTATTCTTGTATTATTATTTATTTATTATTGTTTTATTTTCCATGCAAACAACTATAAGCTTACTCTTGCCCCATCCTGTATTTAGTATACAGGTGTAAATCCGCCTTGATAATTTTATCTAAAGTATTAATTCATAGAAATCTGTATTAAATAATTTAGATGGGTATATGTACATGTACAGATATGAACCATAGTTATTGAGACATTTTTTAAGAGGGAAAAAATGACAATACTATTTTAGTACAATAACTTGTTATTTTAAGCTGGAGTCATTTTATGATATCAATCCCACTATAATTATTAAAATTGAACATATATACTATGTAGTTTTTTTTCCAATATGGCAGTAATTCCCTGGAAAAGCCATTTATTAAAGAGTTAGAAATGATAATGACAAACTTAGTTTGCCTGTTAAGCTATATTTTTCATTATATATTTAAATAGCCTGCTCAAGGAATAACAGAACAACAGATTAAATATACGAGGTGTGTTTGGATGCATGTGTACAACTGTGTGTGTGTGTGTGTGTGTGTGTGTGTGTGTGTGTGTGTGTATGAGGGGGGAGGAGGGAGAGGGAGAGAAGGAGGGAGGAAGAGGGTTGAGGGAGAGAGAGAGGTTTTTAGCAAACATATATGAAGACTTTTCCTTTGAATATATCTAGGTATCTTTCTCCTTTAAGATCCCCAAAGAAAAAAGGGTCTACTACACGTGTAAATTCTACTGCAAATGCAGAGGCACCAGCAACCTCAGCCTTCCAGACTCAGAAGCCATTGAAATCTACCTCCCTCTCACTCTTTTACAAAAAAGGTTAGTAGATGATTGCTTTCAAGAGCATGGACTCTGAAACCAGGCTGAGTAAGTTCAAATCATGGTTCTTCTGCTTACTAGATGTGACCGTGGGCACAATTAATATCTCTATGCCTCAGTTTCCTCATCTATAACATAAAAATGGTAATCTACCTTATAATTATAATAATTTATCCTATACGTTTTTTGAGAGAATTAAATGAATTAAAACATAAAATACTTGCAACGGTGCCTAGCACATAGTAAGCACTCAGAAAAATGTTATTGTTGCTGCTTTTGTTATGATTTCAAATTTATGTTTGGAAATATTTGCTCCTGATATTGCTTTTGCTGTTCAGGTGTGCATGTTCAGGTGTTCAGATGTATATGAGAGAACACAATGTGCTGTGCCCTAGTACAGGTACATTTCCTAATAACCAGCTTGTATAGCACTCTGATCGTGTGTGTATGGTAGTACAGGGAGGTTGGTTTGTATGTCTGTGCATGTGTTTATACACACAAGTGTACACACACTTGGGGTTCTTTAAAGGAAAGTGAAAAGCCAGATTTCTCTGTGTTAAACATTTTTTCTGATTTATTAAAGTCAGAAATATTGTAAGACAGCCCTTACAAAAGCAGTGGTTCCAAACTTGCAGGGGTCCTCAAACTTTTTAAACAGGAGGCCAGTTCACTGTCCCTCAGACGGTTGGAGGGCCGGACTGTAGTTTAAAAAAAAAAACTATGAACAAATTCCTATGCGCACTGCGGGCCCGGGACAAGTCGGCTGCTAAGCAGGACAGGCAGCGGCACCCGGAGGGCCGGATAAATGTCCTCGGCGGGTCACATGTGGCCCGCGGGCCATAGTTTGAGGACCCCTGTTCCAAAGTATAGTCCCTAACCAGCAGAGTCCAACTTACCTAGAAAGTTGTAGAAATTAAAATAAACTACTTAATCAGAAACTCTAGAATGAAGGAAAAAAAATCTTGTTTTAACAAGCACTCTTGGCAAGTCTGATGCACATGGAAGTTTGAGAACCACTGGCATAAATTGTTAACTAAAATATTCTGATTACCTTATGCAAGTCTTTTAACGGTACATTTAAAACCAGGGTTATTCATATTTAAAGTAGATGGAGGAAAATTCAATTTTGTGGATTCCTTTTCTCCACCCCTATATTCCTGTAGTATTTTTAATACAGTAATCTCTAAATAAAGTTTATATCACAATCATGTTACCACTTAGTGGTACAATCTACCATTTTTTCAACAGAGTATGCTCCATTGGCATTTTATAGATAAATACACTTTGTATTTGTGTTTAGGATTAGAAAATTTAAAACTGAAAATTCCATTTTTAAAAATAATGTTCCATTTTGAATACCGAAAGAATTTCCAACATCTGTGATGAGTGGTTACCAACGGAACTGAAACAAACCCTATGTGGTTTGTCTAATTTCATAATATCTTATGATCTTTCTTTTACCTTCCACTCTGCCTCAATTTTATGCTGTAATAATCAATTCAGCAAGTATTTTACCTAGCACTATGCTAAGACTAGGAATCATTTATTCATAAGGGGAAGAATGGTAGAAGTGTAGTTATTATTAAAATTCTATTTAACAGCATATGGTTATAGCCATTTAATGTTTTTTTAAAAACCCACTGATAATTCAAGATGAACACTAAACGTAACTAATTCTCCTTGTCTCTTCAAGTGTACCGACTAGCATATCTTCGCCTAAACACTCTGTGCGCACGTCTTCTGTCTGACCACCCAGAACTAGAACACATCATCTGGACCCTTTTCCAGCACACACTGCAAAATGAGTATGAACTCATGAGAGACAGGCATTTGGATCAGGTAAGAAAAGAATGCACTTCATCTTCCTTTCTCCTACGTATTTGTTAACTATGTACTGATTCTTAAGATCAAATTCAAATAGCTAGATCAGTTTTGTAGACTTAGTATATATTTACTTATTGGCTACCTTTTATATTTTTCCTGTAATTCTTACAAATTAGAGCTTGAGTGTATTTCAGTAACTTTACTTGCTTAATGATCTGAAAGATCTTATATGTAAAAGTCACTGAAGAAATTGTTTATCATAGGTTTTTCTGTGTTGTGATAAGCTAGATTTCATTTCATTGTAGAATAAAGCAGGAGATGTAAGAATCAATTAATCTAAAAGAGTACCTATTGAATGAATGAATGAACTAACAAACAACTGGGTTAATTAATTTACAGAGAATAATCTCATATTTCCTTTTCTTTTCTGTAAACAGGATAATAATATTTTTGGGTAACAGCTTTATTGAGATTAAGTCATTACCATACAAATTACCCATTTAAAGTATAACTCCAGTGGTTTTTAGTATATTCACAGGGTTGTACAACCATCACCAAAGTAAATTTTAAAATTTTTTCTTTGTGCCAAGAAAAGAAACCTCATACCCTTTAGCACTCACCTACCACCCCATTACCCACCTTCTCCAGCCCCAGGCAACACTAATCTACTTTTTGTCTCTGTAGATTTGTCATTCTGGATATTTCATATAAATTGAATCATGTAATATGTTATCTTTTGTGTTTGGCTTTTTTCACTTAGAATAATTTTTATAGATATTCATAGATGACCTAGGTGTGTGCCGATATATATGGATTCTTTTTTATTTTATTTTATTTTTTACTGATGACAGTATTACAAATGTCCCCTTTCCCCCACCTTTGCCCCTCTCTTCCCCCACCTCTGGCCTTTACCATACTATTGTTTTCGTTGTTCATCTGTGTATAGCTTTTATCATCACTTCATTCCTTTTAATTGCCAAATAATATTCCGTTGTATAGATATACCACATCATGTTTATCTCTTCATCAATTGATGTACATTTGATTTCTACTTTTTGGCTGTTGTATGTAATGTTGCTATGAACATTCATGTGCAGATTTTTATGTGGATATATGTTTTCTTTCTCTCAGGTATTTATTTACCTAATAGTAGAAATTCTGGGTCATATGGTAACTCTATGTTTAAGCTTTTGAGCAATGGCCAGATTGTTTTCCAACATGGCTACACCATTTTACGATTACCCAGCAGTGTATGAGGTTCCAGTTTCTTCACATTCTCACCAACTTGTTATTTGCTTTTTTTGGATATAAGCATGCTAGTGGATATGAAGTAGTTATCTTTTTTATTTGCATTTCCCTGGTGGCTAATGATGTTAATTAAGAATCTTTCATGTGCTTATTGGCCATTTGCATATCTTCAGTGGAGAAATATCCTTTGCCTATTTTTAAGTTGAGTTCTATTTTTATTATTGAATTCTAAGGATTCTTTATGTATTCTTTATACAGATTCCTTATTAGATATATAATTTGCAAATATTTTCTCACATTCTCTGAATTGTTTTTTCACTTCTTTGATGGTGTCTTTTGAAACTCAAGTTTTTAATTCTGATGATGTTAAGTTTACCTATTTTTTCTTTTGTTATTGGTGCATTTGGTGTCATATCTAAAAAATTATTGCCAAATCACACGTCGTGAAGATTTATTCCCGTTTTCCTGTATGAGTTTTATACTTTTAGCTCTTACATTTAGATTTTGTTCCATTTTGAGATAATTTTTGTATATGGCATGAGGTCCAACTTCATTCTTTTGTATATGGATACCAGTTGTTCCAGCACCATTACTTGAACAGTCTTTACTTTCCCTATTTAAAGTTTTAAAAATAAATTAACCGTAAATGTGTGTTTATCTCTAATCTCTTCTATTTTATTGATCAGTATGTCTTTTTTTATGCCAGTAGCACACTGTCTTGATTACTGTAGTTTTATAGTAAGTTTTAAAATAGGGAGGGAAGTGTGAGCATTCTGATTTTGCTCTTTTACAAGATTGGTTTCACTATTCTGAAACTTGCTTTCTATATGTATTTTAGGATTGGCTTGTCAATTTCCACAAAGAAACCCGCTGGGATCATGATAGGGATTAACTGAATCATAGATCAGATTAAAGAGTACTGTCAAAACAACATTGTCTTTCCATTTATTTAAATCTTCCCTAATTTCTTTCAACAATTTTTTTTTAAATTTTAGAGTACAAGTCTTGCAATGGTTTTGTTAAACTTATGCCTTAAGTATTTTATTCTTTTTAACACTATTGTGAATATAATTGTTTCCTTAATTTATTTTTTAGATTGTTCATTGTTAGAAATAAGGCGAGCCCCCCAAGTCAGGGGTTCTGGTAGAACACAAAACATACTCGGGAGCCAGGCAGCAAGGCAAACATCTTTACTTCTACGTAGAAGGGTGCACACACATGGTCTGGAAGTGCGTGCACACCAAGCAGGCAGGCCGCTCGGCTTTATAATTACTGACGCACGTGACCTGTCCCTTGCTCTTGATTGGAGCTCAGGAGCACAGTCTTTCACAATTGGCTAATTGAAAGAGAGGGGTTGGCCTTTGCAGTTTCAAGATGGTGGCCCCCAGGGGAGCTGCAAGCCGTGTAGCCAACATGGCGGCTGCCAAGTCACACAGTCCAAAATGGCGGCTGTCTAAACTGTTCTTTGACAGAGAAGATGATTTGTTTATTCTCACATTCATTACAAGTGTATTAAAATGCAGTTGATTTTTATATATTTATCTTTTGTCCTGCAATCTTACTGAAGTAGTTTACCAGTTCTAATAGTTTTTAGTGGATTCCTTAAGATTTACAATATAAAGATCATGTCTTCTGTGAATTTACTTCTTTCTTTTCAATCTAAGCAACTTTCATTTCATTTATGTGCCAAATTGCCCTGGCTAGAACCTCCAATATAATGGTGAATGGAAGTGGTGAGAAGGGATATCCTTGTTTTGTTTCTGATCTTAGGGGAAAGCATGCATTATTATTAAATCATTAAATATGTTGCTAGCTGTGGTTTTTTTATATATGTCCTTTATCAGATCGAGAAAGTTTCCTTCTATTCCTAGTTTATTAAGTGCTTTTGTCATGAAAGGATGTTGAATTTTGTCAAAACACTTTTTCTCTGTCTATTGAGATCATTGTTCTTTCCCTTTTATTGTATTGATACTTAGCATATTATATTAATTGAATTCTACATGTTAAACCAGCCTTGCATTTCTAGAATGAATCCCAGTTATATCCACAGTGCTGCTGAATTCAGTTTATTTTTGTTGAAGATTTTTAAAAATTGATTTTTAGAGGTTGGGGGGGGGCGGGAATGGAGAGAACACAGTGAGAAAAACATAGATTTGTTGTTCCACTTAATTTTTCATTCATAGGTTGTTTCTTATATGCACCCTGACTAGGGATTGAACTGCAATCTTGCTGTATTGGGATGATGCTCTAACCAACTGAGCTACCAGGACTGAAGATTTTTACATTTATAATCATAAGAGATGTTAACAATTTTCTTGTGATACCTGGTTTTTGTATCAGAAAAATACTGGCCTCGTAGAAATAGTTGAGTAGTATTCCCTCCTCTTCTAATTTCAGAAGAGTTTGTGAAGAATTGATACTGATTCTTTATGTGTGGTAGAATTCACCAGTCAAGCCATCTGGGCTTGTGCTTTTGTTTGTGGAAAGTTTTTGATTACTAATTCAAAGTCAGATCTTCTTGAATCAATTTTGGCAATTTGTGTCCTATAAATTTTTCTGTTTTATCTTAGATATCTGTGGGGTTTTTTTATACAATTATAACTAGGGGCCCAGTGCATGAATTCATGCACCTTGAAAGGAACTGTGGGCCACAGGCTGCAGTGGGCACAGGGGCGGGTCTCAGCCCATCCTCTGCGCCCCCACCCAGCCCCTCCCGCCATGGCCCCCTCACCCCCATTCCCTCTCTTCTCTCTTTCAGCAGCCCCACTCCTGCCACCACCACTCCCACATGCTGATGGCGCTGGTCCCACTCGCACCTGCTGATGGTACAGAGCAATTGGGGCTGGTGCCAGCCGCGGGTGCAAGTGGCAGCTACTGCCCCGATCACCCCTCAGAAGCAGGGAGAGGTGGAAAAGCCCTCAGGCAATCGGGGCTGGCAGCCACTCGCACCCGCTGATGGTGCCGAGCAATCGGGACTGGCGCCAGGCACCAGCAGTGGGTGCAAGCAGTGGTTCTGGTGCTGGTTGTGGGTGCAAGTGTCATCTCCAGCGCTGGCAGCAGGTGCGAAGGGCTAGCGCAGGTGCAAGCGCTGGGTGGGACCATGGTGCGCGGGAGCAAAGAATTTTCAGTAACCACCAGAGGCTCACCCTGATGACAGTGACTGGTGCCCTATCTTGGTCTGACGCCTCATTCACCTCCTCCACCATTCCACCACAGTGGACGCCCACCATGTTCCGTGCACACCCCCTGGTGGTCAGCACACGTCATAGCGACCGGTTGTTCGGTTGTTTGGTTGTTCAGTTGTTTTGCTGTTTGGTCTATTTGCATATTAGGGTTTTATATATATAGATGTTACCTTATAATTTTTAATTTCTATAAGGTTGGCAGTAATGTTCCCAGTAAAAGTGTTTTGAACAAAAGATCAATTATTGTATAAAGTGTAACCTACAGATAATGTATATCTTACCAGATTATATTTGGATGTATACATTCTATTATGTTGGATTTTTTAAAGTAGGTACCTGTTGCCTTTTGATTCTATTGCTTCTCTACTATTTAGAAAGATATAAACAGTAGTGCTAAGGATTTCCGAAGAAATTGGGTATCTAGACTAAAAAACATTTTTATGAGAGCTGCCTTAGGTAAAGTGTTGAGGTAAGAGAAAAATATGAATTAGCAGAGAGGATACTGGATGACCTTCTAATGGGAGGAATAGTAGGATTGGGTCTGATTGAATGCTGAGCAAGGGATGATGAATAGGTATTCTTGGCAATAGTAGATATGAGCAAGAATGTTGCAGAAGATATGAGTACTTAAATTAGGCAATAACATTTATACAAATTTAAGAAGTTTGATGTTTTAAAGTCACAGGGAATCCCTTTAAATCTTATTTATGCATTTAAAAATATTTTTACTTGGAATGTCATATGCATATAGAAAACTCCATAAGGGTGCATCTTAATGTAAATTCATCACCTAAACACACCTGTATAACCAGCATCTAAGTCAAGAAACAGAACAGTTTCAACAGTACAAAAGATTCTCTGCTATCCTCTTTCAGTTAGTACATTCGCCTTACCATCACCATCAAGTGTATTAAATATTATTTTCCTGATAATATGAACCTTTTTAACACCTTGCTTTTTTTTAAGTGCTACTTACAGAGTGTGAACTGATTCAAATTTCAACTTTCATCATCTAAGGGATAGGAGCAAAAGTTAGGGTTATTTATAAACCAAATGATCAGTTTTTAATATTCAAGAGTTGGCTATTTGCGTTTTGTTCTTTAAATACAATTTGGGTTAAACACTTCACATAGACTTTCAAACTGAGCTCAGGATGGGAAAAAATAACATTGTAGGAAATTAAATTTCAATTTTTAAGGTTAAAAAGGAAGATAGATGCTTTTTAGAAAACAATCATGTTATAAAATTCTGACTATTTTTACATCACATTTATTTATTAGATCATGATGTGTTCTATGTATGGCATATGCAAAGTGAAGAATATAGACCTTAAATTCAAAATCATTGTCACAGCTTACAAGGATCTTCCTCATGCTGTTCAAGAGGTAGGTAATCTTCCATAGTAAGATTTTTTGGGATAGGTCCATATCTATAATATGGGTAACTTCAGTTATTAATTAGATAATAAATTCTGATCATATTATATAAAGCCACATATTAATTTTTTACTTGTATATTATTGGTTAATTATTTGTAACTAAAATGTAATTAGAAAAGTAATGCTCTTTAATATCCAAATTTACATTATAAAGTTAATAAGAAATACAATATCTCTATAATAATCCAAGTCCAGGCTTTTTCAGATTGTTTTTTTCTGTATCATATGTGTTTCTTACTGTTAAAAAATATTATGAACTATTAAAAAAGAAAATCTAAAGACAAATTCCCAAATTAATTTAACAGGTGTTTTTATTCTTCTTCCTCAGACCTTCAAACGGGTTTTGATCAGAGAAGAAGAGTATGATTCTATTATAGTATTCTATAATTCGGTCTTTATGCAGAGACTGAAAACAAATATTTTGCAGTATGCTTCCACCAGGGTATGTTAAAAGTAGCCTTTGATTCAGAAAATCTAATTATAAAGCAATGGATCTCACTAAAACAGTAAATAAATAATCTGCCCCTTTGCTTTTACCATAGCCCCCTACCTTATCACCAATACCTCACATTCCTCGAAGCCCTTACAAGTTTTCTAGTTCACCTTTACGGATTCCTGGAGGGAACATCTATATATCACCCCTGAAGAATCCATATAAAATTTCAGAAGGTCTGCCAACTCCAACAAAAATGACTCCAAGATCAAGGTTTGTTTTTTCTCTTTAGGGAAGTGGTAAAATATAAGAGGGGATTATTTTGATTTAAGCATAAAAATATAAAAATTTCTTAATTTAAAATAAGCTATACTCTTGCATCCCTAATTTGTTTATTTATATTAAGTGACATGATAAAAATATGGGGGGAGTGAAAGATACTGTGTTTATACTTAGGTAGGTTTGCAAATTAAGGCATTAGCTTTCCTGTTTGCTGAGATCTGTTCTTTGGTAAACAGTCTGAGAACCAGTTTGGTAATAGGTTTCAAGTCATATTTTTGTTAGTCAGTCTACTAAACAAAATACTTTTGGTTAATAAATTTTATTCTGTGGTTTATTGAATGTCCTGTAAACTCTTTCTGTGCACCTGTTCATCTTGCTCTGTTTTAAAAGTGTAGATGGGTGATTAAAAGTAGTTGACTAAGTTAAGACTTTAGAAGTCCTTCTCTAATTCTTCCTGTGACTTCCTTATACTACCATGGGCAGTTCTCTGTGTCTACCTCAGAAAGGTGCTGTGGATCTGGTAAATGATGAGTGTGAAGCAGTTTTAAATTTTTAGATGAAAGATTCTGTGCAACCACAAATCATTATATTCCACATCCAACCACAACTGCTCTCTGGCTTTGAAGTAGTTCAATTGACTTATTATATGTTATCATGGGCTATTTGAAACTGCTATTTGTATAAAGTGGGAGGCAGATTAGCAATTATAGTTAATGTCATCTCATCTTGGAAATTGTCAGCCCATATTGTTGTACTTAATGGACAAGAAAAGCAAACAAGGAGAGGGGATAATATTAATAATATTAATATTTGTGTGGTATGTTTAATTATATAAGTAATGCATTCTCACGATGAAAATTTCAAGCTCTACAGGAACAGATAAGGCAGGAAATAATTGGCAAATGATATATATGCTCTTGTGTGCCCCTATATTATCCTTTATTTGGTATTATAGTTGAGTATCTGTGTATTGAAATCTGCAACTTACGTTATAAACTGCTAAGATGCCACATCATGTTTATTTAATTTACACAGTCACACAATTCCACATGAAAATGTATACAGGGTAGATTTTTTTTTAAATAAATCTTTATTGTTCAGATTATTACAGGTGTTCCTCTTTTATTTTTCCCCATAGCTCCCCTCCACCTGATTCCCCACCCCACCCCATGCCCTTACCCCCCGCCACTGTCTTCATCCATAGGAGTAAGATTTTTGTCCAATCTCTTCCCACACCCCTCACACCTGCTTCCCCTGAGAATCGTCAGTCCACTCCCTTTCTATGTCCCTGATTCTATTATATTCACCAGTCCATTCTGTTCTTCAGATTTTTCATTCACTTGATTTTTAGATTCACTTGTTGGTAGGTATGTATTTGATGTCATTTTATTGTTCATAATTTTTATCTTTACCTTTTTCTTCTTCTTCCTCTTCTTAAAGGATACCCTTCAGCATTTCGTGTAATCCTGGTTTGGTGGTGATGAACTCCTTTAGCTTTTTCTTGTCTGTGAAGCTCTTTATCTGACCTTCAACTCTGAATGATAGCTTTGCTGGATAGAGTAATCTTGGTTGTAGGTTCTTGCTGTTCATCACTTTGAATATTTCTTGCCACTCCCTTCTGGCCTGCATAGTTTCTGTTGAGAAATCAGCTGACAGTCGTATGGGTACTCCCTTGTAGGTAATTAACTGTTTTTCTCTTGCTGCTTTTAATATTCTCTCTTTGTCTTTTGCCCTTGACATTTTAATTATGATGTGTCTTGGTGTGGTCCTCTTTGGATTCCTCTTGTATGGGGTTCTGTGTGCTTCCTGAACTTGTAAGTCTATTTCTTTCACCAGGTAGGAAAAGTTTTCTGTCATTATATCTTCTAATAGGTTTTCAATATTTTGCTCTCTCCCTTCTTCTGGCACCCCAAAAATTCGGATGTTGGTTCACTTAAAGTTGTCCCAGAGGCTCCTTACACTATCTTCATATTTTTGGATTCTTTTTTCTTTTTGTTTTTCTGATTGGATGTTTTTTGTTTCCACATATTTCAGATCTTTGGTTTGATTCTTGGGGTATGTTGATCTACAATTGAGTTTCTGTATATTCTTTATTTTAGACAGTGTATGCTTCATTTCTGACTGGTCCTTTTCCATTTTTTTGGCATTCTCATTAAGGTCCTTGAAGGTCTCACTAAGCTCCTCAGAAGTGTCATCAAGTTTCTCGGCGGTTTTTAGAAGATTCTTGAGTAACCTTATACATGTGGTTCTGAACTCTATGTCATCCAGTAGTTTGCTTTCCTCTGTTTCTTTCATTCGTGACATGTTTCTTTGTTTCTGCATTTTGGCTGCTTCCCTGTGTTGATGGAGTGGCTTTGTGTGGTAGGTGACCTATAGGGGGCAGTAGCTCAGCCTCCCCAATCATCTGATGTGGACGCTCTTGGTACACCCCTTTGTGGGGTGAGTGCAAAGTCTTGGTGTACCAACAGCAATTAAGCCTTAATTGCTGTTGGTACACTGGGAGGAATTGACCTCCAGGCCAATTAGCTGTGAGCACTCCCTGTGTCTATAATGGAAGAACTGCTGCGCTGAAGACACGCTTATGGGGCAGGACTTGTTTCAGTGGGGCTTTGGTGCTCACTGAGTCTGCCTCTTGAATGTGTCACTTATGGATGTGAGGAGTTGAAATCTGGTGTCTCACACTGACCACTAGGTACACTGGCTTCTGGATCTCCAATGGGGTGCAGGTCAGCTACTGTCTGAGGCCACTCAGCAGGAGCTACAGTGAGGGCTGCAGTTTTCTCCTCTTTGCTTGGGGTTTGGAGGTTTTGGAGCTGTCTGACCCAGGCTGCAAGTTTGCTAGGTTAAGCTGCGATAGGGCAGGCCTTTCTTATGCTAACTTCGCTGCTTGGAGCTTGGGTGGGTTTGTAGGTTGTGCAGGGTGGGGCCTCAGGGTGTCACTAGGTTAGGGTGTGGCAAACAGCAATGGCTGCTAGTTAGCTGGCTCTGCGTCCCCAACGGCATCCGCGAGTCCCTTGCCCCAGTGCAGTAAACAATTATTCCTGTGCGCAGCTCTGCAAGCAAGCCACCCTCACTGGCAGACAGTCCAGCTTCTCCCCGTAGGAGTTTGGGTCCCCCGCGTCTCCCCAGAAACTGTATTTCAGAGTAATCAGGGGCTTGTCTCCCTTGGGGTTGAAAAAAGCAACGCCCGCCGCCAGCCCGGATCACGCGCCTCCATACCTCAGCTTTTCAGCGCTCGTGCACGTCTCAATGCTCTTTTCTCTTTCCTTCTAATTGTAGAACTTCCACTTAGCCAGCTTTCCCGTGGTTCTGGGTGATAGACGTCTTGTCTTTTAGTTTTAGTTTTGAAATTGTTGTGGGAGGCAGCAGTTTAGGTGTTTACCTACGCCGCCATCTTGGATTCTCTCCACAGGGTGGTTTTTTAATGATGATAATTAATCCATATTATGCTGATAATGATGGCTATTTGCTGATCCTAGTGAAATCACTTCTGGGTTGGGGTTCTTCTTTAGCAAAGAAGTCCCATGAAAATCCTAATATATCACTGATCAAGCATTAAGAGAGCATCTTAACCCTTTATTTACCCAGCATATTTAGGTATTCTGGTTAGTCAAATATATAGAGATTAATGGCCACTTACCAATGAATTAAAGGACAATAAAATCTGGATGTCTACTAGTTCCTTGTGCATATCATCAAATCTTTGTTTTGTCAGGCTAATGCTGTTCTTCAGCTTTATTATCAAGAACATAAATTATATGGTTCAAACAAGGCCAAGCAGACTAATGGAGATTTCTGATTCTGGGATATATGATAAATAGCATTTACCCTATATCCTAATTAGAATAGATTATTACATAATATCATACATTTTTTTGTCATATGTAACTTGATTTTTTAATGAGAAAATGTGAAAGAAGTGTTAATAACTTACCTATTTATTTAGGAAGAATTAAGTAGAGGTAAACGTAAAATTTTATTTTACCCTCTTTAAATGTGGACAACGGCAGAATATGTTCTTGCAGACACATAGTTCTTGCTTTAAAAATCTAGGACTAGACTACCACTATTAAAATAAACCTGTTAGTATAATTTATCAGTGGTTGTAGGGTAGAAGAAACATTTGATTTGGTATTTCTGATAGTTCATCTCTGTCTGCTCAGTTGTGTATGATTTTCATTACTAATTTGTATTTTATCTTAACTTACAGAATCTTAGTATCCATTGGTGAATCATTTGGGGTGAGTATTTTCAATCAAATACAGTAACATGCACTAGAAATGGAAGATTTCTTTTGAATTTATAAATGCTGTTATTAAAATACCTCATTTAGCCATGTTTTACAGAATTTAGAATATATGTATATATCAGATTTATTTTCAAATAAAATGTTTTCTAAATATTCCTTTGAGATTATGTAATATACATATGTGTTTATATACATTCAAGTATATATATGTAGATATATATCTATACATACAAAAGCATAATATGCAAATCGACCTGATGGCCAAACAACCGGTCGCTATGATGCACACTGACCACCAGGGGGCAGACGCTCAACACAGGAGCTGCCCCAGCCTACAGGCCCCAGTTGCCTGATTGGAGCCTTCTGGCCAACCTATGGGGAACAGGAACCAGGGGTGAGTGGCGGCAGATGCAGGCAGTGCCAGACCAAGGCAGGTGTGAGTGGGGACCCTATCACCCTGCCAGTTGCCCCACACACATAGAGGGTGACCGGTGGCAGGCGGCAGGGCTGGCGAGCAGGCAGGAACAGCCAACCTCTTGGTCCCTCGCCTTGGTCAGCAGGCTCCAATTGCCCGATGGGGAACAGGGAACCAGGTGTGGGTGGTGGCGGATGGGGATGGTGCCAGGCCAAGGCGGGTGCTAACAGGGCCCCAATAGCCCCCCCTCCTCAAGTCTCCCCACCCACAGAAGGCGACTGGTGGCGGAGGGCGAGCTACTGCCAGAAGCTGGGGAAGATCGGCCTGGATCGCAGGCCAGGCCTAGGGACCCTAACCGTGCACGAATTTCAAGTGCCAGGCCATATATATATAGAGTGCCAGGCCATATATATATATATATATATATATATAGAGAGAGAGAGAGAGAGAGAGAGAGAGAGAGAGAGAGAGAAGAGAGGACACATTTAAAATTCATTAATTATGAGTATGATTTAAATAAGATACTCCAAAATGTAACCACCTTATCCAAATGTCACCAGCCAGTCTCTACCTACTGGTCTTTTCCTTCTACACATATATACATGTTTGCTTGTCCTTCCTCTCAGACTTCTAGGATAGTCTTTCTCTAATAAATGGATTAGGCCTTGATTACATGACACTCTGCCCCAGTGTAAATAGTAGGGTATATAGTGGTCTTTGTTCCTGAGGGATCCAAGGGAAAGCTTAGCTTTGAAAGTTAATCTAGAATGCTCTAGTTTGCCTTCCATTAACATCACTAATTCAGCAGTCCTATATTCAGTGTGCATTACTATTACTGTTTCACCACTCGCATTTCTCTTACCTTTATTATTTATTTATTGCTGCGTAACAAATCACACCCACACTTAGTAACTTAAACATTTTTTCTCTCGGGTTTCTGTGGTTTCAGTAATCCAAGTGTGGCTTAGCGGGGGTCCAGTGCCTGTGTTCATAAGGCTGCAGCCAGCATGTCAGCTGGGGCTGCAGTTATCTCAAGGCTCATATGGAGGAGGATTTCTTGCCAACGCACTGGTATGGCTGCTGGCTGGTCCTTGATGGCTATCTGCCCAAGCCTTCCGCTCCCTGCCACTGAGGCTTTTCATGGGGCTACTCACTGCTCACAGCATAGCAACTTGCTTCCCCCAGAGCAAAAATTCCAGAGAGGGAGGGAGGAAAGGCAGATAATGAGTAAGATGGAAGTCACAGTCTTTTGGTCACTAACATTGGAAGTGACATTTCATCACTTACCATATTGTTTTTGTCAGAAGCAGGACAACACTAAGTCCAGCCCATACTCAGGAGGATCACACAGGTGTAAACACTAGGAGGCGGGAATTAGTAAGAGCCATTCTGCCTGCCATTCTTCCCCAAATGAAATAACTAGAGAAAGATGAAAAGTTTGTACACCAAAAGACCAGGTGTTAAAATGTAAGTTTCTAATATCTTATTAGAATAAAAATTTAATAAGTGCACTGGAATTAGTTTCTATCACATATATATGTGCTCTAAATGTATTTTGCATCAAAACCTGTTTTTGTGTTTGATTTTTGGAAAATAAAACATAATCAGCAAAGTTAATCCCCACTTCAAATCAATTAGTCACATCAGATTTAAACTTTTTCCACTTTTTTTAATTTACTGGAGTGACACTGGTTAACAAAATTATACAGGTTTCACGTGCACAATTCCACAACACATCATCTGTACACTGTATTGTGTGTTCACCCCAAATCAAGTCTCCTTCCATCCCCATTCAGATTTCATTTCTATCAGAAAGTCTGACTTTTTAGTTCAAATGAACATGTTCATACACATCCCTGAGAAAGTCACCTCACTCTGGTTCAAAAATAGGTAGATAACAAAATGTTTTCACATGTTTCCCCCTTGGATAAGATAAGGTATACCCCCTTTGGTATTTCTTCCAATACTTTCTTTACTTTGCTGTGACAAGATTCTCCCTCAGGATATCTCTCTCAAACCATCTTCAATAATACTGGGTGAACTCAAATTCTTAAGTCTTTTTGTTGTTGTTAATCCTTATCTAAGGATATTTTTCCCATTGATTTTTAGAGAGAGTGGAAGGGAGGAGAGGAGGAGAAGAGAGAGAGAGAAAGAGGAAGATCAGTGTGAGAGAGGCACATCAATTGGTTGTCTCCCACATGCTCCCCGACCCAGACCAGGGATCGAACCTACAACCCAGGTACATGCCCTTGACTGAAAATTGAACCTGCGACCCTTTGGTGCACTGGCTGACACTCTAACCACTGAGAACACTGGCCTGGCCTTAAGTCTTTTTGTTACTTGATTTGTTTTTTAAAAAATTTTATGATTTAGCAGCATTTCAACAAATATTGTATCAACGATGGCTTAAAATATATAAACTATATGACTTGTCAACATAATACTCATAAAGTGAGTCCAAAATTATTATTACTGGACACTTCATTTCATTAAATTCTCATGATGTTCTCTCTGATTATGTTACGTCCTAAAAAAAAAAAATTGTCAAAAACAGGGTTCCAGAAAGCTGTTTCAACTTTATATGCTTCTGGGAAAGAGGAAGCCTTGGTTTGGTGTGTAAGTGTGTTCTGAAGTTGAGGAACCAGGACTTTCAGAGCAGTGGTCAGACGAAGGTTTTAAAAAGGGGAGTAATTAATTGGGCACATAATTATTCTGATTTTGAGATTTTTCATGACTTATTTGATCCAGTAAAGCAGAAAGTTAAAATGTCGATATTACCTCTGCTTGATTTTTTTTTTTTGACACACCTCAAACTACATTTAAGGGTTGCTAACTATAAAATGCTAACATTAAAAAATTTAATAAGGAATTCTGTAATTTATAGACTTCTGAAAAGTTCCAGAAAATAAATCAGATGGTGTGTAACAGTGACCGTGTGCTCAAAAGAAGTGCAGAAGGAAGCAACCCTCCTAAACCACTGAAAAAACTACGCTTTGATATTGAAGGATCAGATGAAGCCGATGGAAGGTAGGAACAGTTTTAGAATGTTTTTCAGTAGCTGAGCTGGTCATCTGGAGAACCAGAATAACAGCTCTGCTTTTGACTTCCATCAGTCCCTTTCATGCCAATTTTATTTGGAAATTGTGAGGATTGCACAAAATAATAGATATGACTGCATCCCAGAGTTAAAAGCACCATATAAATAAACTATATGCCATCTACTGAAATACATTGAAAATATCAGATGTTTAAAATCTGAAAATTTTTTATAAAATATTGATAAAATTGTGCTACTTTTGATTAACATTAGATTTTAAAATGCTTACTCTTGAAAAATATTAGCTACCTTGTTTTGTAAGAACCACTGCAAAACTATATAGGATCATAAATTTGTGATATTCATATTTTAGATAGTTTGTTTATAAACCTTTGAAATTAAAAGCTCCTCGCTAAAATAAGAGTATAAAATAAGTCATGGAAAGCACCATAGTTACTGGAAATTTGCGTTTTCAGTTTATACATATACACATTAAATATTTTGCATTTTTTTCATCTCCAGTAAACATCTCCCAGGAGAGTCCAAATTTCAACAGAAACTGGCAGAAATGAGTAAGTACTTATTTCACTTTATGTAAATGAAATCGTTTACAATACAAAAACACTTTTCATGTTAGAAAAGAATAAATACATATAATTCCTTCAGTTAGTGGACTTGCTCATGTATTTAAAACATAATTTAATCAAGAATGTATTATTTACCTACACAAACATTTACAGTTTAAATGTATGCTGCAAATAAAGGTCATCTTGACCCTTTCTAAAATACTTTGCTCAGGAAGACTAAGAAATGAAACTGCATCTTCAACATGAATGGCTGTGGGTAGGAGATAGTTCAGGACAGCAGGACTATGAGGAACTCTTAAAGAGTGTTGGCTACAGGGAAAGGTCTTATAAACTTAGCATATATAAAATCATAACCCTTACTTAAACAATAATCTTCTATTCTATTACTGAACTTTCCTAACTTGCAAGTTTTCAAACTTAACTTAAATCAAAAGCTTTCCATTACTTGAAATCAGAATTCTGATAAAGACCACCACCTGATCATTTTCCAAGTTATACAGTAACATAAATTTGAAAGGTTAAGGCAAATGGAGTTCTATCTAAGTTATTCTGACAGTATAAAGGATTAACGCAAGTACAGTAGATGGAAAGCACATTATGGAAAAGATAAATGTATGCTAACTGCTACTGGGTTGTCTTAGAGACATTTGGTATATTAAAACTTAAGTATACCAAAAGTTTAAAATTATATATATATATATATATATATATATATATATATATATATATATATATATGATTTTATATTGACTAATGTACTCCTATTTGTACTTTGAAATAATTGTGGCTTTTCCACTCCAGTACATGAAAATAGAAATAAAGCTTATAACCAAAATCAGGCCTTGAAAACATGTGGAAGCACTATGGAGCCCTCAAATATGCATTTAAAAAGGAGCAAAAAGCTGTAAAAACATATATATATATATATATATATTTAGAGAAGAATTCCGTTGTTGTAGTCAGTACATTTCTTGATGACCTACTTAGCTATGTTGGTCAATTCCCTGACAGGTTGAAATTCAGGGATTTATGCAGCTGGAAAATGGGGGAGAAGCAGCAGGAGTTTTAACTGGTAAAGCTAAGGAATTATCCAGGCTCCTTTTCAGCTTTCCTTGAATAACTGCACTCAAAAAAAGATCACCAAACAATACTAGATGAGTCAGAGTGGAAGGACCAGCGGGAGAGACTTAGAATTGCTATTTTCTTTCTTTTCCAAGTATAAATATTCTTTGTGCTTCTTTATTAAATACTAGAGGCCCGGTGCACGAAATTCATGCACTGGGGTGGGGGGGTCCCTCAGTCTGGCCTGTGCCCTCTCACAGTCTGGGAGCCCTTGGGGGATGTCAGACTGCTGCTGAGGCAGGAGAGGCTCCCACCACTGCCGCTGTGCTCGCCAGCTGTGAGCCAGCTTCTGGCTGAGTGGTGCTTCCTCTGTGGGAGCACACTGACCACTAGGGGGCAGCTCCTGCATTGAGCATCTGCTCCCTGGTGGTCAGTGTGCGTCATAGCGACTGGTCATTCTGCCATTCAGTCAAATTGCATATTAGCCTTTTATTATATAGGATTCTTTGTGCTCCTTTATGAAGAGCTCCTGTCCACCGCTAAAATCAAGTTAAGAATTTTAAAATAACTTAAAAGAAATATCTGACTGCTGTCAGAGGGAAGGGAGTTTGCGAGGCTGGGTGAAAAGGTAAAGGGATTAAGCAAAAACAAACAAACATGTAAAACTCATAGACACTGAGGACAGCATGGTGATTACCAAAGGGAAAGGAGGCTGGAAAAGGTAGAAGAGGTTAAAGGGAGATAAATGAGGATGGAAGGACACTTGATGTGGAGTGGTGAACACACAATACAATATACAGATGATGTATTACAGAATTTTACACCTGAAACCTATGTTAATTTTATTAACCTATGTCACCCCAATAAATTCAATAAAGAAAGAAATGTTCCGTTTTTGTCTATGATGTAATTAATAATGTACTTTTTAAATGTTTATTTCCACAACTCTACTGACTTGGTATAAGCATAACATATATGGCAACCCTTTGCCAACTTACCTGGCACCAGCAGTGCCATTAACAGTTCTTTATTTTTTTTCCAGCATCTACTCGAACACGAATGCAAAAGCAGAAAATGAGTGATAACATAGATATCTCAAACAGGGAAGCCAAGTGAGGATTTCATGACTGTGGTGGGTACTGTGTTCACCTCTGGCTCTTACAGAGCTGACTGTGTAACTCTCCCAGGTTCTGTTTACGGCCACATTTAATGCATATCTTCTGCTCTTTTTATAGATATGAAATGATCAGGTGCACATTGAATATTTGTGCAGACAATTCCTAAGCCATTTGCAATGCTGTAGTTAATAGAATATGCATTGTTATTGTACAAGATTGAAAATCTTGTGTAAAACCTGCCATTTTAAAGTTGTAGCAGATATTTCTGTTTCCAAAGGATGCCTGGGAGTGGGAGTCCCAACACCCCATGCCTGTCTGAGTACTTTGTCTTTTCTTGTGGCATATGTGTGATGTTTGCTATTATTTTTATTAATTTATATTTATTTTTTTAATTTAACATGAACATCCTTAAAAATGTGTCTTGTCTTCCAAAGCAGTTTGGCTGACTGCCCCCCAATAACCCAAATGATCCTGAATTCTCCTTCTAAAACAGATATTAGAAACTATTAAAAAATTACTAATTTTTATACATTAGATTTTAGTTTACTAATGGAATCTGATGTACTGTGTTTTATAAGTTTTAGCTTTTAAATACAAGCAAAAAACAAACTATAAACATAGGATATTGTCATACTACTGATACAGATTTCATACCTCAGGACTTCTAAGAATTTGTTGATTTTTTTTCCTTCATCCAATTCATGCTTTAAAATTAGGGTTACTAATAGTGCTCTTGGTTATACCATTCAGATTACTGAATTCAGAAAGTATCCATCTAGTACTTGGAAAATAAAATGTGCAGCCACAGCTTTGCCGCAGAGGACCCTAATACAGTATATCCAAAGTGCACTTTCTAATGTTTCTGGGTCCTGAAGAATCAAAATTCAAAATAATTTTACTCCATAAAACAGACTATTAAATTAGGAGTCTTAATTTTTTTCTTAGAGATTAGTCTAATTGCATCTCAGCAGTTGTTCTGCCCTCCTAAATTTGGGAAGGGGTTTGTGTTCTCCTGAATGGTACACATCTTCCTTGTATCTTTAGAGCTGGCCACTGTCTGTTTATCTCTTTGTTTTTAACGTCAGATGGTCTAACACTGGCACATTCACAGCCACATTATTTCTAGGTCAGAATGTCAAGTACGTATTCAAAGGCCTTTGGGTTAGGCATTAATGTTTCTAATTTTTTTGCAAAAATTTCAAAATAGCTACATTGTAAAAGAGGTGCTTTCCCTCCTGGCACCTAAAGGTGTGTTTGAACTATCTTGTGTGATTAACTTATTTAGAGATGGTATAATTTAAAATAGATGGTATTTAAGGTAGCATCAACTAGCTTTTAGGAAAATCATTTTTGTCTAAACTCTTTCTAAAAAGAAGTCTGCGCTGTTTGTTAGAAAACAAAATTTTATTTTATGCTCAATTAAGTTTCAAACTTTTATTTTTACAGTTATCTTGATAACAAAGGCACTAGAATGCTTTACTCCGTTCCCTCGTTAATTTTTGCATGAATATCATACAAATCAGTTAGCTGTTAGGTCAAGGGCTTACCATATTTCTGAGCCTTTTGCTAACAAACTCCCATTAGAAATAGTGCCAGAATTTTAGGAACTACAGAGATAGTGTATTGAGATTTCTTAAATAAGGCTTCAGATATTACTTTATTGCTTTTTGTACTGGGTAAAACTGTACATTTAATATTGCTGTGTTACTATTTTCTACAATTAATAATTTGTCTATTTTAAAATAAATTAGTTGTTAAGAGTCTTAATGGTCTGTTGTGGTATTTGTATTAATTGCACTAATGTTCTCTTATACGATATCTAAACTCTCTACTAGTATCTCATCTGTTCTTAGCCTTTAGTGGGTTTTATATGCTGATGATCCCTAAATTTACTTCTCTAGCCCTGACCTCTTCACAAAAGTCAAAGCTCTCATTGCCAATAGAACTCTTCATTCCTACTCCTCCCCGCTCTCAGCTTCTCAAAATATAAACCAAAATCAAACAAAAATACCTTGTTTCTACCCTAGTCTTAACCCATTTTACTAAACACTTGCTTGAGCAAAAAACCTAAGAGTCATCTATTAATTCCTGTCTGGACCACCGTTAAAAATTTCTAAGATTTTTCTCTCTCTTTAAAGACAACCCAGACAAACCGGGTCTCCATGTTTCCTCTTTCCTTTTTACCTTTCAACTCCATAAAGAGCAAAAATGATCCCTTTAAAATGTAAATTGATTTTCATTGCTACCCTACTTGAAGTATTCACACTCCTTATCTTGCCCTGTGAAGTGGCCTCTACCTCTTTCTCCATCCTCACCTCACTTTCTGCTTGCTTCATGTGCTTTAGCCACACTGACCATTCT
The DNA here is from genome assembly GCA_026230045.1 of Corynorhinus townsendii. Taxonomy (NCBI): domain Eukaryota; kingdom Metazoa; phylum Chordata; class Mammalia; order Chiroptera; family Vespertilionidae; genus Corynorhinus; species Corynorhinus townsendii. Next base: position 90,088,386 of record JAPDVU010000003.1, read on the forward strand.
CTGATGATGCCAAACCTGTCCCTACAGCTCAGGCTTTTATGTTTGCTATTCCTTCTGTATCTAGGTGCTCTTTCCCTAGAATTTTGCTGTTCAGTGCTCAGTTCAGAGGATTTGTTTGACCATCCAAGTATGTAGAAGCAAATAATATTCTCTTCCTCTTTTCAGATGCCATGTACGTACTATATTCCAATCAGAGTTGTAAATGTGATGATAAAACAGTTAATAAAAAAACTAAAAACCCATCTTTGTGGAACTTTCATTCTATTTCTGGTTTTGGGGAAAGACAGCAAGTGAATAAATAAATGTAGAATATATCATACTAGAGGCCCGATGCACGAAATTCGTGCACGGGGGGGGGGGGGAGGGGCAGCGGGGGTGTCCCTCAGCCCAGCCTGCACCCTCTTCAATCTGGGACCCCTTGAGGGATGTCCAACTGCCACCAGGACCGGGCCTAAACGAGCAGTCGGACATCCCTCTCACAATCTAGGACTGCTGGCTCCCAACCGCTCACCTGCCTGCCTGCCTGATTGCCCCCTAACCACTCTCCTGCCAGCCTGATCAATGTCTAACTGCTCCTTTGCCGGCCTGGTCGCCCCTAACTGCCCTCCCCTGCTGGCCTGGTCACCCCTAACTGCCCTCCCCTGCCGGCCTGGTCACCCCTGTCCTCCCCTACAGGCCTGGTCACCCCCAACTTCCCTCCCCTGCAGGCCTGGTTGCCCCTAACTGTTCCCCCCTGCAGGCCTGGTCACCCCTAACTGCCCTCCCCTGCAGGCCTGGTTGCCCCCAATTGCCCTCCGCTATAGGCCTGGTTGCCCCCAACTACCCTCCCCTGAAGGCCTGGTTGCCCCAAACTGCCCTCCCCTGCATGCCTGGTCCCCACTGACTGCCCTCCTCTGCCAGCCCGGTTACCGCTAACTGCCCTCCCCTGCAGGCCTGATCGCCCCCAACTGCCCTCCCTTGCAGCCCTGATCCCTCCCAACTGCCCTCCCCTGCTAGCCATCTTGTGGCAGCCATCATGTGTCCACATGGGGGCGGCCATCTTGTGTGTTGGAGTGATGGTCAATTTGCATATTACCTCTTTATTATATAGGATGTCCAATTGTATTAAGTACTTTGGAGAAAGATAGGAGGGAGGAGGACAGGGAGTGCTGGTAGGGAAAGAAGTTTTAAATTTTCAGTAGGATTGTCGGAGAAAGACTTGCTGAGGTGATACTTCAGCAGAGCCCTGAAGGTGGTGGGAGAGGGAGCCATTGACAGGAAAACAGTCCCCAGAGGGGGAAGCCAGAGCTAGGTGGTGGGAATGTGTCCGGTGTGTTTGAGCAATAAGGAGTCATGGAAGAATGGAGAGTTGTAAGAGGAGTAGTGAGGGAGCAGGTATCTCTATCTATATAATAGAGGAATATGCAAATTAGCTGGGACGCTGTAACGTCACGACCGAACAGCAGGGACCTGAGGCTGCATGGTGCCTGGCCAGGGCGAGGGACTTCAGGCCCCACCCCCTGCCCTGGGGGCTTGATGGGGGACCTCAGGCCATGCCCCCCGGTGCCAGGCCTAGAGACCTCAGGCCGTGCCCCCACCTCAGCGCCAGGCTGGGGGACCTCAAGCTGTACCCTCTGCCCAGCAGGCCTTGACAGGGACCTCAGGCCATGCCCCTTGCCCAGTGGGGCTTGACGGGGAACCTCAGGCCACGTCCCCCTCCCCCCACCCGGCAGAGCTTGACAGGGACCTCAGGCCACATCCCTCACCTGGTGGGGCTTGACGGGGCCCTCAGGCTGTGCCCCCCACCCAGCGGGGCTTGACAGGGGACCTCAGGCAATGCCCCCAACCCCGGCACCAGGCCGGGGGACCTGAGGCTGTGCCCCCCCACTCAAATGGGCTTGATGGGTGTGGGTCCGGCAAGGTCTGGGTGTCACCCAATGGGTGTGGGGCCGGCTGGGTCTGAGTCTCCTGCATTTTCGAAGTGCATGCGGGTGGTGGGCAAGGACTTGACTCTAGGTCCCGCAGCATGCCCCAGACTCTGACAGGAGGGAAATTTTCATATACATTTTACTAATTTTCTTTCATCTCTGACAATTCTATTATAAAGAGAGGGCAAATAGCAATATTAAAATATTTCCTCTTATTAATTCCCTTTTAATGCCATGAATTTCATGCACCGGGCCACTAGTCTAATATAAAGTTTATATGAAAGGCCTTTCCTCCCAAGCATCTTTCATGTATATAACAAAACCACAATTCTTTATATGCAATTCTGAAATCCAAAAGGCTTTAAAAAAAAAAAAAAAAGGAAAGACATATAATTCCTCAAAAAGAGGATGGGACGCTGGCTGTGGTTGGAGCATTGGCCTGCTCACTGAAGGGTCGTGGGTTCAATTCCCAGTCAAGGGCATGCACCTGGGTTGCTGTTTCCTCCCCTTCCCCAGTTGGGGCACGTGGGGAAGGAAGGCAACCACCCTATATGTCTCTCCCATCAATGTTTCTCTTTCTCTACTCTCTCTCCCTCCCCAACCTCCCTTCCACTCTCTCTAAAAAGTAAAGGAAAAAATATCCTCAGGTGAGGAGGATTCAAAACAAAACAGGGTGGATAGTTTGTTTCTGAAGGAAGAAAGGCAAATAAAGAGGTTAGAGCAGGAAAACCAGCAGGCATACCTGAAAGGACTGTATTTATGTTGGATGGAGATCTTACATGAAATGCAGTCTCTTAGGTTAAGGCAAAACCAAGCAATCTTTATAACACTAAAACTTCTTAGTCTAGATAATAAAAACTGATCCCTTCTGGCAATTTAGTATTCTAGAAATTAAAGTTCTTTATTAAAAAACAACAACAACAACAAAAAACAAGTTCAAATTCATATACTTACTTTCATCAGTTTCCCAGTGCAGATGTTGGGGGAGCCCAGCCGTCTACATGCTAGTTCTGTTACCATCTGCTTGGATTCATAGAAACTTGCCTGTAGAAGCATATTTTTGTTCCTCATTTTGGGCCAGATAGTGTACCCAGCATTTGGGTAGGTAACACTATAATATTTGAATGGAATTAAAACAGGCTTTTTAAATATGGAGCTGGGATAGTGATCTGTTCTTATAAATCCTTTTTTGTATCCATTATGTTTGGACTATACTTATATATTAGTATTTATATATATGATAATGGTAGTTTAATATTAATGTTAAATTTATTCCACAGACCAACATCAGTTACTTCCTAAATAGAAAATGTTGGAATTTTAACTGAATTTAGTGAAAGAAAATCAGTATGATTTATGTTTTTATGCTTTAAAGACTGAATTAAAAAAACAGTAAGGTATCATTTTTCCTTTCTTTTTTACAATTCTCCCAACCTATTTGTTGTAATAATAGGAGGGGTGGTTTAATAAGCGACAAAACTGTGTAGTTTGTACTTTCTTCCTTTTCATTACTGGTCAAGAATTCTGTCTTTAAATAAAACTCATCAGGTTATGGTTCAGAATGATTGGTAGTTTCTTCCAGTCTCAGCTGAAGAACATTAACCTTTACTTTTAAAAAAGCATTGATTTGTATCTTCATAAACATCAGCAGATGAGGATACTACTTTATTCCTGTAAAATCTTAACTTTTCTCTGTAAATTAGGGTAAAATTATTTTGGAAGCATTGAAACATTGAACTTCCTCATGTGAGCAGAGTGGAAACAAAAACTTAAGAATAGGAAATCTAAGATGAACTTAAATAAAGGGAAGGATCCATTCATTCTGATGTAGTGTTATTATGAAAATGTAACTTTTCTCTCTCATATCCCTAACTGAACAGTAGTGTTTCTGAGACTCTATCCTCCAAGACCAGAAAGAAGCATGTTTTTTTTTTTTTTCAGAGAGATATATCCACTGGACTCATATGTCATCTTTCAAACGTCTAAAATTAGCCCTTATTGTTTGGAATTGGGGATTTTAAGGGCTCTCATCCTTGGCTAAAAACATCAAAAATAATTTTGATGACATATTTTTTAATATACTGAATTAGAATCCTTGAATCTATATTTTGAAAAAGTCCTATGGCATAGATTATTCTGTTGTACCCAAAGATAAGAAGCACTGAGCTATATAGCAGTGCAGACCTAACATAACAAGTGTAGAAAGAAAACCTAGATACAAATCCACCTGGTCCTCCTTAATAACTTGTACTCTGGCAATATGGCTATTGACTCATTGTGGAGTTTGGATCCATTTTGCATCCTTAAATAAACTTACTGTTCCCTTTGTTCCAATTTTTACATGAAATGAGTTCATAAAAGAAAAAGGCAACAAGGAGCTTCAGAAGACCCTATCAGACTGCAAGAAAGAGGAAAAGGCTTTGGAAGACACTATGAAGATGTGAAGGTTATGGTCAGTTACAGTGAGCAGAGGAGGAAAAGTGAGGAGGAAAAGTCAGACATGAAGACAGGGGTTGTCCAACTGCAAGAACTGACAGCTATAGGTAATAGCCAGGTCTGCATATTTCTTTGCTGGATAAAATAGCAAATCTACCAAAAAGTGTGTGTGTGTGGCGGGGGGGGGCGGGGGGGGAGGCAGGGTTGGGGGAGCGGGGGAGATATATGGTAGGTTTAAAATAACAAATAACTGAATGAGACTATATAATTCCAGAAACAGGATTGTAATTTAGAACTAGAGGCATCCAGATTACTTAGCCTCTACAAGATAAGGTGTGCAAAGATGGATAAACAAAGAAACTAAGGATTCTAATGTGACCTCACCAATAAAGAACAGGCACAGGCAATAATATGAACAGTAAGTTGTTTATAACCATTTGTTTTAAGTGGGCTTCAGTATGTTACCTTATTTGAGTAACTGCTTTAAAAAACTCATATCACATGGATTTATATACATCTAAGGCATAAGGTTAATGCAATTTTGCTGTCTCTTAGAAATTAAAAAACACATCCTCTTATATAATAAAAGAGTAATATGCAAATTAACCATCATGCCCTCACAAGATGGCTGCCTATGACCAGGCTGGCAGGGGGGTTAGTGAGGGACAACCAAACAACTGAACAAGCAGGCTGCATGGGGCAACTAGGATGGTGGGGGGGCCAGTGGAGGGGTCATGAGGGGTGACGAGGCCAGTGGGGGCGGGGGGATGAGGGGGGCTTGGTTAGAGGAGACCAGGCTGGTGTGGGGGGGATACAGTTGGGGGCAACCAAGCTGGCATAGGGGGCAGTTGGGGGCGATTAGGCTGGTAGGGGGGGCAGTGAGGGGCAACTAGGCCAGTGGGGGGCAGTTGGGGGCAACCAGGCTGGCAAGGAGGGGGCAGTTGGGGGTGACCTGGCCAGCAGCGGGGGGCAGTTAGGGGTGACCAGGCCAGCATGCAGAGGCAGTGAGAGGCAATCAGGCCAGCAGAGGTGGCAGTTAGGGGTGACCAGGCCGGCAGGGGGGCAGTTAGGGGAAGCATGCAGAGGCAGTGAGGGATGATCAGGCCGGCAAGGGGTGCAGTTAGGGGCAACTAGGCAGGCATGTAGGTGAGCGATTAGGAGCCAGCAGTCCAGGATTGTGAGAGGGATGTCCGACTTCCAGTTCAGGTCCGATCCTCAGGATCCCAGGATCGGGCCTAAACCGGAAGTCGGACATCCCCCAAGGGGTCCCAGGTTAGAGACCTGGCTGGGCTGAGGGGACCCCCCTGTGCATGAATTTCATCACCAAGCCTCTAGTGTGGATATAAAATACAGCATAGGGAATATAGCCAATAATATTGTAATAATTATGTATGTACTAGAGGCCCAGTGTATGAAAATTCATGCACTGGAGGTGGGTTCCCTCAGCCCAGCCTGCCCCCTCTCACAATCTGGGAGCCCTCAGGGGCAGGAGGCAACCGGCGATCAGGGGAAGGTGACACCCCCATCACACCTCTGCTGCTGCCACTGCTGGCAACGCAAGCCTTGGCTAGCCTGGTTACCTGAGCCTCGTGTGGCCCCTGGGCAGCTGGGCAGCCGCCATCCGAGGCTTCCCTGCACCTCGGGCCCACCCTGGGCAGCTGGGGGGCTGAGGGCGGGTCCAGCCGCACAACGCACCTGCCAGACCCCCCACCCCCACCCCGACAGGGCTGAAAGAACTGGGGGACTCCGGCGGGGTTGAGGGGACTGGGCACAGCCATCTTGTGGCTATGGGCACTGCTATCTTTGTGACAGTGTGATGGTCAATTTGCATATTCCCTCTTTATTAGATAGGATGGTGCCAGGTGGGTACTAGAAATATTGGGGGAACACTTTGTAAAGTACATGATTATCTAACAAGTATACTATACACCTGAAACTAATACAAAATAATATTGAATAGAAACTATTTGAAAAAAATTTTTAATAAATTAAAAAAACACATCTGTTCTATTATATTCAAATAAGCACTTTATTATCAAATAGTTCAGGTTTCTAGTTCCAAGAGTTTTCTTTACATAATATCATATTGTGAAACATAATAGGAGGATCTGATACTATCCTATATCTCATTCCAGTTTTTATTTTGCAGTTGGGTAACTTGTTTTGATCTAAAAAGTATAAATTTATCTCATTCTTCCTAATGCTGTATATGAAATGTAAGTTTTAGTGCCTTTTCAGCTGGTATTTTATAATTATACTGTGCCAGGTTAAGAGACCTGATTTAAAATGACATAAAAGACAATTACAAGAAAAATACAAACATTTTTATAGACAGAGGCAAATCTCTCAACACAAAAGCAAAGGACATTTTGCAATTATGTAAGGCAGGTGAGCCCAGAAATAACATTCATTCAAAGATAGTACTTCATATTCAATAATCCCATAAACGAAATCAATGACTCAGAGTAAATAGAAAATTAAAGTTAGCCCTTAGGCCTTTGACAATTTATTTGCCAAGGCCCTTTGTGAATTCTAATTAATGCTCTAAATTAGCCACTATTTCTCAGAACAATGCACCAGAAGAATATGAACCTTAACAGATGCATGCTGTTTTAAATTTATTTTTGTACAACTTATTCCTTCATCCATTATCCCACAAAAAAAAAAGCTATTCTCAGGGCATACTTAACATTTATAATAAATTAATTGTGTGCCTACTATATGCAAGGCACTGTGCTGGATGCTGGAAATGTGGAGGTGACAGCATTCCTTGTCATGTTATCTATGCAATATCAGCCTGTTGAATAACAGAACATTCGGCCAAACTCCCATATACTTAGACCAATATGCCAAAAGTGTCCAATTTAAGTGACTCAAAAGAGGAAATGGTAAATATAATAAGACATTTTAATTGTTTTCCCTGGAGCTTAGTCACATCTGATCAGAGAGTTTAATGCCTTTTATATCAACTCTGGATTTCAGCAGATGGGGAAGACTGACCACCATACCTCTTTTGACATAATGTAAGTATTCAGCCAAATGTAGCTCATCATTAATACTATTAAAGAGAAATTATTCTCTGGCTTTTAAAGGGAAGACAGGAATGCTAAAAATGTTTTCCTGCAGGTGAGGATCAATTTTTAAAGGCTCCAACTCTGCTTGCTTTGCTGATAAAGTTCTTCAGGAGATCATGGTCCATTTCTGCAAAGCCTGAAGTTTGTGTTACTACAGTCAAATGGTTTACACAAAATCTGAAGCAGAATTCTTCCAAATCCTAGGAACAACAAAAAATATTTTAACAAATTCATATTTTCCAATGTAATGCAACATAGAATGAAAACACACAAGCAAGGAAAAAGGATTTGATAGCCAATAGGAAGACATATTGGTATGGCAATCCCTAAAGAATAGTTATAAAACTATAGTGCTAATATGAACCTATGGTTGTAAAAATGTAAATGACATAGTAAAACATTCAGGTTCCTCCACACCAGCCAATACCAGAGATAGGCACCTACATGTCTGAATTCTGTACCTTTCACAGTGAGAGTACTAGTATTTGTACTATTCATTCCACTTTCAATATTTGTTAAAAGTATGACACTCCTCTTTTACTCCTCTCTTCCCCTAGGGCAGAGGTGGGGAGCATCCAGCCCATGGGCCATATAAGCCCATGGGCCAAAATTATTCTGTCTGGCCCTGCCAAGCTATTAGGAGTGAGTTAATTAAATGTTTAACCAAATATAGCAAGTTAATTTTTAAGTTGATAATTTTGTATGGCCCACCAATGATGTTATAAATATCTAAATGTCCCTTGGCAAAAAAAAAAAAAAAAGGTTCCCCACCCTTTTGTTTATTGTCTATTATTTTGAATATAATCTAAAGGGAATATAAAAGAGGAGTGTCATACTTTTAACAAATACTGAAAGATGGGATGGTTGTTCCATCAGACCCTGAATACCTTCAGTAATCTTAACTGGGAAAATGAAGAAATCATGACTTTCTCTCTCCTAAAATAGTGGTCGGCAAACTGCGGCTTGCGAGCCACATGCGGCTCGTGATCCGTGGTTTGCCACTCTGTTGACTAATGAGTTTGCCAACCACTGTCCTAAAAGAAACTCCTCAGATTGGTGTTTCTGCCTTACTGTAATTCACTCTGGGCCAACGAATAGTCCTATAGTACTTCTCTTGGTCAGATTTGTAAACTTGAGACAGAATGAAGGTGGCTGGATGCTTTTTTGGCCCCAAATTAGAGCTAAAGTGAGGCCAGCTGGCGGAGATTCCAGTTGCCTTTGACCCTGGGCTATGCTGCTGTCTTGACCCAGGACAAGGTGCTGCCAGGTAGAAGTCAAACCAAAAGTTTCTGCTGCATTAGCTGAAACTGATTTATTTTAAAAGCCCAAAATAATGTCCAAGCAATCACATATACACATTACACATGTAAATTATAGCAGAAGCTGGAGATGAAAACACAAGCAAAAATTTGCAGTACTAATAGCCATGCCAATCAAATTCACAGTATGTTTTAAGTAGAGAAACAAACTACATGAAGAAAAACTATCCATTTCACCCCTAAACAGCTACATAGGCTGCTAGGGTCACACTGGCAATATGACATCTCTAAGTCTCTGGTAAGCCCTGAGTGATAGAACAGCCAAAACCCCACACACACACTCAATATCAGAACATGTGACTATACATAAAAATGTGTTTCAGCTGAAACCGGTTTGGCTCAGTGGATAGAGCATCAGCCTAAAGACTGAAAGGTCCCAGGTTCGATTCCGGTCAAGGGCATGTACCTGGGTTGCGGGCACATTCCCAGTGGGGGGCGTGCAGGAGGCGGCTGATCGGTGTTTCTCTCTCATTGATGTTTCTAACTATCTATCTCTCTCCCTTCCTAAAAAAATATATTTTAAAAATATTTTAAAAAATGTGTTTCATTAATACATACTGAATACACCAACATCCATTTGAAATTATGGACCCTTGCTTAAATTTTTAGAAATGACATTTTTTGTCTATAGCACACTGAATTGAAGCAAGACAGCAAATACTGTTCTTTATGAAAATCTGTATTTTAAGTATACATATGATCTATTTTACTGATTGTCTCTTATGTAATGTAGGTACAAAAATTAGTTAGATGGGCTATAGTAAAATATAGTGCCTCTATAGGCAAAGTTGTAATTCATTAAAGAAACATTTCTTGGTATGTGTCAGGCACTATCCTAAGCACTAAGGATTTGGTTGTGAGCAAAGCAAAGTCCTTGCCAATCTTTAAGGAGCTTACTTTCTAGAAAACAGAGGGCTGAACGGTTTAACCATACAAATAATTCACATAAGTAGGGAATATGAAAAAGTCCTGGAAATTAAGCCTAGTTCAGATGGAAACACTATACATCCACCATATTGCCATCCGAGGTAGCTCACCAGAGTCCAGTATTATCACTATGATTTTAACAAACTACAAAAAGCACATTGATTTTTTCCTTTTTTCCCAGAAAGCATTTTTCATGTTGTAAGTACCCAATAAAACATTACCTGGATGCAAGACAAACATTCACTATGCTTTTAAATGTCAATGTTTCTAGCTGGATGAGACTTTTTAAAACATTAAGTAAAACAAACAAACAAAAAAACACACTAGTATTTAGAGATATGCATAATGTAATCTAGGAAAAGATTAGAAGGAGCTGTGTGAAAATGTTATGTTGTCTGGTTGATGAGTCATTTCCTTCCTTATTCTTTTTTTATTTTTCAAATTTTCTTTACTAAGCATATTATTATTTATATAAGCACAAAAAAGGTTAAAACCTTTTTTTCCACCCACCACTAAAATGTCCCTGTTTTTTTTTAACCAAAGGAGAGGATATCCTTATAACAAAAGGAAATCAACTCCAAGAAGTATAGCCTGTTTCCTAAAGATTTAGTTCTAAGACAGGTTTTCTTTCCTTTCTTTATTATCAAAACAATACATGGTCACTGCACAAAGTTCAGAAAAAAACAAAGATAAGGAAATGAAAATCATCCATAATCCCACCATCTAAAGATAACCACTGACTATGTTTTTCAGTCTTTTTTCTTTGTAGATAATGAAAAAAAGAAGTCTTTTTAAATTGAGCTATTTATACTTTTTAAAAAAATGAAAATGGGACTATAGTTTTTCAGTTAATGATATATCTTGAATAGCTGCATGGTTTCATATTATTAATATTCACATTGACTTTTTCTAATTTTTCAAAATTATAAACAATGCTGCAATAAACATTTTTTAAGTTAATCTTTGTCCAAACCCAGGATTACTTCCATAAGACAGATTTCTTTATGTGAATTTCTTAAAGAATTATATCTTTAGAGTGTTTAATACATATAATACCAAACGGTGCCCCAGAATGATTGTACCAGTTTGCACTTTCATCAGCAGTTTAGGAGGACAGCCATTGTTCTGAGCTATAGTATTTCTAAAAACATATTCCCTGGTGTGACAAATATTTTTCATTTGTTCATAAATCTATATGGTTCATGTTTTCAGTCAAATTGCTCATATTATGTTTTATTTTTAAGAACTATACATTATGATAAGCTTGCTTTATCATATGTTGCAAAAAAATTCCCAGCGTATTATTTACTTTTTTATTTTCTTTGTGGCATTTTTTGGTGTATAAGCATCTTTTTTTTTTTTTAATCAAATCCATCAATCGTTTCCTTTATGGTTCCTGCCTTTGAGGTCCACCCTAATGTTATATTCACTAATATTTCTTATGATATTTTATTGTATTTGTTTACATTTTAAGTATTTAACTTACTTAAAGATATGAAGTAGACACCTACCTATGTTTCTTCCAGAAAGAAAACTAACTGAAAAAAATGCTTTTCTTACCTGAGCATCATACTTCACAGCAGCAGAGAGCAGAGCAATGGCATTCTCCTCACAGATGCCTTGCTTGATAGTTTGCTGGCAGAGCTTTTTCAAACGATTTTCTCTATAAAATGTAGCCAAATCTAGCAATCCTGGTGGAAAGAGATGTTTATGGGGGGAGTGACTTCAAGCATCCCGATTTAAACTCACTCAACCCTTAAGAATTTTTTTGACATTATTTTGAATATAATCCTTAATGAAGGCTATATAGATAGACTTGTGCTCATGCACTCTGAGCAGGTGGCTTTCCCTAAGAACACAGCTGAACTGAGCAAGTACAACAGACAAAACAGCAGCCATGGAAAAATTAAGACCAGTGAACAAGGCTTTAATATGTTTCCTAGAAATGCCCCTCTATCTGTCTGCCTTCATTACCAATGTCTGCTCTAGGATCATTTCCATCAGCATACATACATGCTGTAATAGCGCTCATCTCTTTAAAAAAGAAAAAATAAATAACCTTTCATGGAGACATGTCTGCCTCTCATCACCCTACCCCGTTTCTCTGCTCCTCTCTACAGCAATCCTCCAGGGGAGAGTCCTTTGCTTGCTGCCTCCATTTTCTGAGTTCCCATTCTCATCTCAAGCCATTCCAGGCATAATTCCATCCCCTCCACTCTTGACATCACACCTGGGATTGTCACTAAAAGCTGCCACAATGCCAAGTCCAAGGCTATTCTCCAGTTTCATTACTCAAGGATGACACAAAATTTCCTGTGGCTGATGATCATCCCTTTCTTGAAATGCTTTGTTACTTGCTTGTGTTTTTCTTCTTTTTCATTAGTTACTCTTCAGTCTGTTGGCTAGACCATTTTTCTTGAGTTTGAAATGTTTGAGTGCCCCAGGGTTCAAGCCTCATATTCTTATTTCACTTATTCCCCTAAGTCAGCGGTCACCAACCTTTTGGACCTCACAGACCACCAGTTGGCGACGGCTGCCCTAAGTGATTCCAGCCTGGTGGTTCCAAATGCCATTAATTGTTATCTACCCCATAGAACACTATGAAGTACTCCAGTCAGGAATGGCCAGTTAGCATTTGAAAGACGCTTGTCAGGAGTTTCAGATACACTACTTAAATCTTCAGAAAGAGCTAGAAATACTTTGTTATTGGTGAAATGAGTAGTGTTTAGGATATGTGGCTTGGCTCTAAATATCATGAGGGTCCTTTTGCCTTTGCATGAATGGCATTCAAGCATCATGAGCTTAAGTAGTCCTATACCTGTGGAGTAGTACATTTGCTAGGTCTACATCCAGTCCTAGGCTGGTCAAAGGGTTAGCTAAACCCTGCTACTAGAATATTATTACATCTACTTCAAGCTAACCTTCCAAGCAAGCTACTTTATAGAGGGCCTAATGGACAGACAGCAGGGATTTCATCAATCCCACAACATTAACTCTTCCTGTTTGTGTCTGCTATTGAGTTTTGTACGTGTGGAAGAATTTGATCAGAAACTTGCTTTCATTGTAATATGACATACATTATCAAAGTTATGAAAGAAAAGCCTGTTGCCCATTGGAGGATGCTGAAACCATTAAGAGTTGTGAATGGCTCAGTGGTTTCTGGTCAGTTCTCAACAACTCCCAAACTCATACCAACAGCCCTGTGCACTCCCCAGCTTCAGACTCACACCAACCTGGACTCGTAAGAACTGCCCTAAGATAGGACCCTGGCCTTCGTCTCTGCTCAGGAGGCCTCACTCTGTACTTCTGCCAGGCACACCCCTCATCACCAAAGTGTGGTGAAGGAGCCGTGTACCCATTTTTACTTAGGGCACACTTTGGGTGTCTGGGACCCTGGGATTCCCCAACTAACTGGCTCTGAGACCACATGTGTGGGTATTCCCTCCCCTCCAAACCATACCACCAAAGCACAGCCCCCCAGCCTCAAGGGGCGTGGCCCTAGGTGGGGGTGGCTAGAGCTTGGACATGCAGGCTGTGGTGCCCACACACCCCTTGTGAAAGAAAGGCACCGGGCTGCAAGCTGGAGGCCAGAGGCCTGTCCCTCCCATGCCACTGTGTTCAGCACAGAACTCCAAGGAGTCGCACAACTCTAAATTCCGACTAAAACTTAAACCTGGCCTTTCAGTTCTCAATGAAGGTATACTTTCCACGGTCTGAGGATTGAACATATTTTATCTGAAATTAGCATCACATATAACTAAGTTTTCAGATGTATGATACGTGGCCCTTTATTTGGACTCTTGCCCAGGGCCCTGCAAATATGAGGGGTGGGCTGATAAAAATAACTGCCACTTGGATGTCTAATCAGCTCCTTTTACTTTTCAAACTCAAGAGCAGCACCTTTCCATCTTCTTCATCTCAGTGAGTGATACTTCCATTACCCCAGCCACTCAAGCACCTTGGCGCAGTCATCCTTCTCTTCCCCTCACACCCACATCCCAGCCACTGACAAATACCATCAGCTCCATCTTTAAAATATCTGGAATCTGGTCTCTTCAACGCCACCACTGCTACACCACTAACCCAGGATGCCGTCATCTCCGGAATCGTTAGAATTACTGATCTTTTAAAGACAAATCACGTCATTCCTACGGTAGAAGCTACTTGTTGCTTCTTCACTACACACACAGTCATGGCCACCTGGATATGACCACACTTCCCCCCACCTCCTATGCATCTGGCTGGGTTATGGCCTTGGCCAGCTCCGATCCATGGTTTGAAGTAAGTGGAACTTACAGGACCCTTCCTCCCATAAGATTCTGGGCATTTGCCCTTCACCCCTTTGTCTCTATCCTTTCCTCCATCCTGCTACCTTAATGCAAATGCGGTCTTGGACCATGAGCACAGGGCCCACATACAGCAGTGCCCTGCCCTGTATCCCTGTGTGAGAGAGAAAGACACTATCTTGTTTAAGCCACTTCTCCCCCTTCCCCCCCATTTTACTATCAGAATTAAAGCAAATCCTAAATAACACAACCCTATGCTCAAAACCTCACACCAAGAAAAAAACTCAAGTTCCTCGCCATGGCCTTCATGGTTAGGTATGATCTTGCCCAGCTTTCAACTTCTTAATTCCTCCCAGTATAAGTCTTGCTCAGTCCATTCCAACCACCCTGGCCTTCCCCCTCCTCATCCACATGCTAACTTTGTTCCTGTCTTAGGCTTTTGCACTTACTGTTACCCATGCTTAGAGTGGTCTTCCTTGGGTATCTGCATAGCCCATTCGTGACTCCCCAAGGCTCTGCTCAGTGTACTTCCCAAAGGAGGCTTCTCTTGACCCTCCTGACTGACCGCTTCCATTTATTGCTTAGGGATCGTCTCCCTCATCCTAATACAAGCCCCACATGGCAGGGCCTCGGTCTGTCTCTGCAGACACCCAAAGGAGCTGCAGCACACAGAAGGCATGGGCACTAAAACATTGTCAAGAAAGGAAGGAAACTGTAAAACTTCAAAAATCAGACTTTTGTTTACCTGAGTAAAATTACATGCTAATCTGGTAAAAAAAAAAAAATGTTACTGACATGTATAAACATGTCAAATGAATGTTTAAAAATTTGGGGATTGAACTCTTTCTTTAGTTCCTTACAGCTGTAAACTGAAACTTAGTATGTATTGAACTCTGCACCCATTGGGTTCCCTGTGTTGCTTTTTTAATGTCAGGTGAACACCCCTCACTCCTTTCAGGATGGGATGCACCAGACCACATGGTCTGTCCCAAAGCCATCTGGGATGGAAATTCACAGATACAGAGACCAGCAGGGCTTATGATGTGGATTTTATCTATTTTATAATGAAAACATTGTGAGGGCAATAGGTATGATAGCTGAAAGTTATGTACAACACTAACATATAGTAATTAAGAGTGGTACCAGCTGCAGTGATGATAATTCATCTATCTCTTATTTTATCTATTCAGTCAACCTCTGAATGATTAGTAACAAGAGAAAAGAGTTTGGGTTCAACACACAAAAAGAGAACTCCTTCTGCGACTGCACTCATAGCGACATCCCTTTAGGGTCCACAGAAGTCACCTTGCCAAGTTACCCAGCACTTTGCCAATCTCTTGGTAAAGTCTGGTGGTAATTAATTACCTACTGCCTCCTCAGGGGGAAGGCTGATGTTGTCTGTGTACAGGTATTCCAGGAAGGCTCGGTAAACAGGATATGAAAATTCACTCATTTCTACAATATCATCCTCACTGTCGTCCAACGAAGAACGAAAATGCTCACACCTGAAGGAAGAAAAACATGTCAGGTCCTAGCTTCTGGGCAAGAGCAGTTAACACAAGGAGCACACCCCTGTGGGGCTTAAAGGGGAAAAACCTAACAAGGAGAAGGGAAACACAACACTACACATGGCACTCGCCACGTTGCACACCTTCATGTCCCTGCCCTGGCCCCTCACTTTCTCTGCTGGCCCGTTTTCAACCATTAATTTAACAAGGGTGCGAACACGAAGCTGCTGTGGGGGAGCTGCCCCTGCAGCCACACTGGATGGAGACGGTGCGGCCTCCCTGAAAGTAACCACACCATGTCCACTGAGCACATAGACTTTTGTAACCGCTGAGTAATTTTGTTTCTTCACTTCCTGTTACGGCTTGAATTGTCTCTCACAAAATGCACATGCTGAAGTCCTAACTTCAGAATATAACAGTATCTGAAGAAAGGGTCTTTACAGAGGTAAGTTACCAAGTTAAAATGAGGTCATTAGAGTGGACCCTAATCCAATCTGACTGGTGTCCTTATGAAAAAGAGGGGATCTGGACACAGGTGTGTACACACATAGGGAGAACACCACGTGACGATTGGAGTTATGCTGCCACAAGCCAAGGAATACCAAAGGTTGCCAGTGAACCACCAAAAGCCAGGAGACTGGTGGATCGGATTCTTCTTCGCAGACCTCAGAGGAACCCACCCTGTGAACACCTTGGTCTTAACGCCTAGCCTCCAGGACTGTGAGAGAATACATTTGTTGCTGTAGCCCAGTTTGTATTACAGTAGCCCTGGAAAACTAACACACACACACACACACACACACACACACACACACACACACCCTTTATGAAGGTTTATGGACTATAGTAAACGTGCACAAATGTACAGCCTGACCTTACTCAGAGGTGAACTTGAGACTGCAATGCTATATTGAGCTTATTTGTTGCAGTGGGTTTAAGTATCTATTAGACAACGTGATGGTTTTCAAAATCATTATGTGAAAAGAAAGCAGCCAGAAAGAAGAAAACATTGTATCATTCCATTTACATAAACTTCTAGAAAATGCTAACCAATCTATCTGACAGAAGATTACCTGCCCCAGAGCCCAGGGCACAAGGGATATTTGAGGAGTGACAGAAACGTTCTCAATCTTGACTTGGGGTGATGCTTTCACAGGTGTATTCATATGTCAAAGGTCCTCAAATGTGACCGTTAAATGGACTTTAAATGGATGTAACTCACTGGTCAAAATTTATATCAATATATTTGACTTTCTTTTTTTAATCTGTGTTAGCTCTATACTGGATCTGTTGCTCTGGAAAAGCCTTATCTTCTTTTTTTTTCAAGCCTCTAAAAGTTTCATATCCCACAGCTGAGTGGGGAGAGTGATGTTCCCGGCTGAGCCCAGCACCAAGTGCTAAGGTTTACTTGTGTTGAAGCCAGCAAGGCTAACAGCACACAACACTCACCACCGGCAGCTGGCTGCTCCCCGAAGCCAAGGGCAGTTGGCCAAGTCCTGTAAGGAAGCCTGGGGAGCTCCTGTAAGAAAGCTCCTGCCCTGAGCTGCGGCCTCTGGTATTTCTCGTTTTGTGTATAACGTTGCCGAGAACCAATTCCAGCATGTAATAATTACAAGAGTTTTACCAAAAGGTTGGGGGCTCAACAAGGATGAGCCACATATGTAATTTACCTGTTGGAATGGCTAAACGGCACTTCCCCCAAACCTGAATAGGATGATTGTCTGCTACCAGACAGCTCAGGGCATTTTATTTCCTCCTGTTGGCCAAACACCTGGACAGCTGTAGGCTATTCCCCAAACTGACAATGCTTCTGTACTCTACCCTTTGAAGTGTATATTTCCACCTTGCCTTAGGATAAATCGTGTTGAATAAAAGCACGGGTTCTTGGTCAAGGAAGAGTCTTGCAACTTCTTCAGCTGAAGCTCCTCTGACTCCCAGTGCCTTTCAAAAATGTCTTTCATCGTCCTTGGACTCCTTCTTGAATCTACGTGCAGCCCCTTTCTCCAGATTGCTGACCCCTTTGTAAGGCTGGGAAAAGAACCCCGGCAAACGTGTTTCCCCCGGCTGCACTGCAAGGTCCTAAGGGCAAAACTGGACTCACATTTGTCCATAGTTACTGAAGTGCCTAGAGTAGTTCCTTGGCAAATAACAAATGTATTTACTTACTTAATTCTCGAAATAAGTGATTCCATACCTAATTTTGAGAAGGACTTTATGTGCATAAATGTACTTTCCATCCACCAGAAACCTCAGGTCTGCGGTGCTGGGGTTGTCGAATTCCCTCTTCAGAGACTCAGCCACTGTGAGGTGGTCGTCAGGTTCTAAGAGAATAACAACACCCGTGTTCCTAGAGTTAGCCACAGACAGAGTGACAACGCAGTCTGTAATACAGCATGGCTCTGGTGCAGACACTCGTGAAAACATCAGCTCTCTACAATAACTGCACAACTAAGCCATGCTTCTCCCCTAAATATGAACTCGCACCTCTGTAATCATTAAGGGTTAAACCTCACACACATCTGTTTATAAATCTGGCAAAACAACAAAGTCCAAAACTACCTCACTAAATGAAATTTTCGAATGTTTAAATAAATACACTAGCTAAAAAACAATTTCTTGGTCAAATTAAAAAGTAGTCAAATAAAAGTACTTTTAATTTAGTATGTAGTTTTGGTTTCTGATACTTTTAAGAGAAATAAATCAGTCAAACTAGTTCCTTTTCACAGGAGTGCATTAGAGGGAAATAAATGATATGATACTGCACTTAACAAAGTCTTTCCTATCAAAATAAAAGTACCAGAGTTCTCTTCCTAGTTTTCAAGCATCACCCAAATGGACAGTGATCAGCTCACCCACAGACAGGAGGCGCCAGGAGACGGCGGGAGCAGCAAAGCAGGCAAACACGTCGTCGGTGCAGGAGAGGTGGGTGAGGTGAGGCTGGACCACGGACTGGCCCCGGCACTGGCCCCACATGTACACGTGCCCGCCCTGGGTCTTGGCGGCTGATGTGTGGGCAGAGTGGCAGGCTGCGATTTCTATAATTCTAAATTCACAAACACCAAGTAAACACAGCAAACAGGAGAAGAAATGACTTTATCTCATCTCCCCTTAGGTTTGATTTCAAAACACAAAACAAAAAAAGTTGCACACCTAATCTCCTAGATTTTCAGGCAGTATACAGGTATTTACAGCGAAGCTATACTTCAATGCACTTATAATGCATGAAGATCTTATCACCACTTTCTAGCCAGTGGGCTTATAAAAATATGTACCATCCCATTTTGAAATCCAGTATAATTCAAGAGAGGAAAGACCGAAGAAAAAGAAGAAGAAAAAAGGTGATATAACTTTTTATTAAAACGTTACTCACTGAAGTAGATAATAAAGGCTAGAGCCATCCTGACGCAGGTTCAAAAAATATTTTCATCAAAACAGCACCAGTTTTAGAGTTACATAGAGCATGCTGTAAGTCACCTCGACTCCCGCTGTGAACAGTAAGTTCAGTATGATACTTCACTGGACTGTGTCATTGAGAGCCCAAGAGAGTAGTTTTCTGGGATCCACCTGGGTGAGACCTGGTGCAATGGGCTTGTGACCACCAGGGAGGCAGTTCTTAGAACTCTGCCTAATAGAAAACACTGTTTTTGTTGATTTGGAAGCAATTACTTTGCTGTAAGCCACCATACAGATTCAAAGAAGACAGTAAACTATTTTACCCCAAGTGAGGCGGTCATCTTGGTTTTGCCATGGCAGGCAATGGGATCAGCATCCTCAGTGACTCAGCTCAGAACCCGAGTCATCTTTGGCTTCTTCCCCCTCCCCACCTACCACTTTCTTCCGAATATCCAGTTGACAGATAATATAGTCCCTTCGTAATTTCCCCCAAAAGCCACCACCCTCAGTCAGACACCCCCCACAACTGGACTAATAGAATAGTCTCCTAGGTCTCTCTGCCTTAGAACTTCTCTCTCCTCTGACCCAAACTGTACAACACTGGCAGGTTAATAATCCTCTTGAAACACCATTCTCACCAATACCTTCAAACCCTCAGTGATTTCCCACAAGATAAAACCCGGACAAGTGACATCAAGGCCTTCCATAATTTGGCTTCCACCCATGTCTAACCTTCTTTCAAATGACTTTTGCCCACACACCTATGTACCAACAAACAGAGGTACACACTGCCCCTCAATGTCTGTATTCACAGTTCAAGTCCTTATTCAGGAATGTTCTTTCCTTTCTCTCTGCCTCAGCAATCCTACCCATCTTTGAAGGCCAGTTCAAACAGCCACGAGGTAAGAGCTCTCTTGCTCACCTAAGCTCTTGCAGTACTGCCTGTCCACAGCAACTGCCATATCCACAGTTATTTTTCAGGTGGATATGTCTTACTTATTCAGTTAGATTACAAGTTCCTGCCAGGCTGATTCACTGGCTTATTTCTCTCTCCATAAGCACCCAGTACGTGTCTTACTAAATATAATGTGTAGATCATTTTATTGACTCATAAGGAAAGAGTCAATAACACAAAACAACTGAAGACTGGATAAGACCACACTGACCAAGGCTAGCAATGGAAGGGCGGAGATATTCCTCCACTGTGTGCTTTAACTAGAGGTTCCCAGTCCAGAAGGGAGGCTGGTCATCGCACACTCTGGAGATTGCTGTGGCGGCTTCTCTCAGAAGGCTCTTTTCATGTGCAGCCCAAGTAATTCCCCTGACTTATTAGAAGGTAGCCCTCAGCTCTTGAAAACAACCCGAGTACTGGAGGAAATGAGGCTGTATGTCCCAGAGTGCGGAGCCTGGATGTGGAGGTAGGTTTGAATGCGAGCTTTACCACGAGGCTGTGTGACTGGGAAAGTCCCTGAGATCTAGGAGTCTCAGTTTCATCACATTTTGAGGCCGGTGTGTGCGAATTAAGTGAGAAAACGTTAAGCCCAAGGGGTGGAGTAGGGGAGAGGGGGGTTGATGAGGGAAAAAACAGGGACATCTGTAATACTTTCAACAATAAAGATGAGTTTTTAAAGAAAAACATTAAGCCCCAAGCACAATGACTGGTGTACAAACGGCAGCCTAACGGCAGAGGTTTCTCAATATTACTACTTCTACTCAGCATTTCAAGTGCCAAAGCCTCATGTGTGTAGAGAATGTGTATTTCTAATGGTCAATTCAAATCAGTAAGGCCTTTTCCTATTTACATGGTTAAGCCAGTCAAATTGGCTCAAATTGAACTTCGCCTACATGGGGAAAATGGTCAATACTATTTTGTTTCTCAATAAGGAAATTTTCTTTCCAAAAATAAAGAAAAAGGGAAAATAAAATAAATACATTCAAAGAAAGTGAATTTACTACTACCATCCATCTACTCTCACATTACACCCACATGTGAGAGGAGCAACACTTCACTTAAAATGGCTTGGTGCAGTAGGCAGAACATGGGCTGGGAGCCAGAGGCCAAGTACTAGTACTTAAACTCTTAGAATCCATTTTATCATCTTAAAAAAAGAAAAGAGAGGTGGAGGCTTGTGGTGAAGATAAATGAAGTAAGCTACCCAGCACAGTGCACATTCAAAAATGGTTCTTCCCGAGTAACAGCTGCTTCAAGCACAATGGGGTCTGCCTGGAGGAGCTCATGCTTTAGCTAAAGAGAGAAGGAGGTATCTGTGAAACTGCAAACAATTCCCAGATAACATCACAGTACCGCCTACAAGTGCTCTGGTGAGTAAGGAGAAATACCTGGGGTCTCCTCAGGGAGTATTTAAAGTAAAGGGGGGTAAGAAATATATGGACAAATGTGTAGGCATAGGATGAAGAAGGTACAACATTAAGAGGTCCTACCCGGAATACACAAGCAACTTTGGGGAGCAGAGAACAATAACATTTGCTAGGAAAAGTGGGGTCAGTCTTAGATCCAAGGCTGAAGGATTTGATCTGATGTGATAGACAAGTGGGAAACAGCTGTGTAAACAGAGCCATGATAGGATGCAACGGAGTTCTTAAATTACTCTGGCAACAGTGTGCACGATAGGCTGAAAGGGAGAGGACGAACAGCCTAGATTAGAAGGTGAGCTAGGAAAGGCTGACGGGTGTGCAGAGGTCATGTCCAAGCATGGTGCCAAGGAAAAACCAGGTGGACTTTGATATTGTGGGAGTTCAGGGCAAGTCACCCAAGATGTGCTTCTATGGTATGCAGATTGTTTTGAGCT
Organism: Corynorhinus townsendii; assembly: GCA_026230045.1. NCBI lineage: Eukaryota > Metazoa > Chordata > Mammalia > Chiroptera > Vespertilionidae > Corynorhinus > Corynorhinus townsendii. Next base: position 90,110,046 of record JAPDVU010000003.1, read on the forward strand.
AAAGGCCACTTTAGCCATGGGCTCGAGAAATTTCTGCCTCTCCCTGAACTATGATTCTAGAATAACTTGAATTAGAACCCTTTTTTAATTGATATTTAAAGAGAGGAAAGTAGAAGAGGAGAGAGAGAAACATGGATGTGGGAGCGGAACATCAATCAACTGCCTCCTGCACAACCCCTACTGGGGATCAAGCCCTCACCCTGGCATGTGCCCTGACCAGGAATTGAACCAGCAACCTTTCGGTACCCAGGAGGATGCACTGGCCAGAGCAGATTCTATATTATGTCTAAGTTTTGTTTAATCATTTAAGGAACATTGAGGTTATTTTGAAAATGCACATATTACCTGTCCTTTTCCACAACCACAGGAGTAGGATAGGACTGGTTACTTTTATTGCCAGTGCCCAACTGGCCATAAGAATTTGCACCCCAAGCATATACTTGGCCTTCATCTGTTAATACTAATGTGTGTGCGTAGCCACAGGCAACCTGAAAGAGAGAAACCAAATCCACTCAGGCCTGCAAAAAGAGAGAAATATGCTTTCACAGAATAGGTTAAGAATAAAAAAAAAAAAAAAAGAAAGAAAAGAAAAAGGGAAGAGGCAGCCTCCAAGAGAGCAAGCATTAAATTAAGCAATCTCTCCAGAGCCAGCTTAGGTCCAATGTGGGCAAAATTACAGTCAGCTCGCCCTGAGTCCTTTAGTGACACGAGGCCAATGTTTACCTTCAATGTGGCATTCATTATGCTCACAGAGACCAAGGGGGTGAAGTTAATAAGCAACAGACACTTACACTTTTTAAGAAGAATTTTCTTCTTTTATTATGAAAGTTAACATGTTCATTGTGAAAAAAGTGTAAGTATGAAAGCAATCTCAAGCTTGACATTTTTTTGAGTTATATAAAGACTAGAGGCCTGGTGCATGAAAATTGTCCCGCCTGCTGCCCCAGTGGGGCTGAGAGACCGGGCGCCGCCATCTTGTGGCTGTGCGCACCACCATCTTTGAGGGTGTGGCAGTCAATTAGCATATTCCCTCCTTATTGGCTGTGGGTGCTTCCATCTTTGCGATGGCGTGAGGCTCAATTAGTATATTCCCTCTTTATTAGATAGGATATACAGATAGCTTTTTTAAATGGTCATATTGTATAAGCAGTTCTTTATCTTTTTTTAACTTAACATTACATAGAGTACTGTTCCTAAATCATAAAAACCCTTTGTAAACATATCTTCTCCACTAATTCTGTAAGTGACTTTCTCTTTGGTTCCCTAGAATAGAGTAGAATTACAGATCAAAGGGTATGACTGTTTTTAAACCTCTTGATACATACTGTCAAAATTTCCTTGGAAAAGATTTTAACAATTTATATTCCAACAATAGTGTAAGATAGTGCCCTAGAAATTTAAATTTTCTGATGAATAACTATAACTTAATTCAAGGAAATAGCACTTAAACCTTTCCTTAATGAAGATATCCAAGCAGCTAAATTTTTCATCCTGCTATAGAAACTGTTTTTAACACATTCGCATCTTTGCCACCGAAGACTTAAAAACCAATAGAGACATACCCGCTGGACACGAACACCTTGCAAAGCCAGTCTACAGGGGGTTGACTGGTTGCCACCACTGCCAAGTCCGAGCTGCCCATTTCCATTGTAACCCCAGACATAAACCTGAGAGGAAATGAGAGACTCAATGCCAACAAAAGACAAAAGTTCTCTGTGTGAGAAACATGCCCTGTTGGTAGGACACTGAAAAGGCACACAGTTTTTTTAAGTGAAATATGGAACAACCTTCTTACCTCCCCATTGTCCACCACCGCCATGGAGCACATCTGCCCACATGCTATGTTCACAACTACTTTATTCTGTAAGCAGCTAGTGACTCTTCGAGGGATCGGCTGATTAGCTGTTGATCCAGATCCTACCTGTCCAGAGTTATTATAACCCCAGGCAAATACCTATGTGAAAGAAGAGATCTATTAATGCAATATACTAATTTTTAAAGTATCCCAATTATATACTAACATATTCGTATGGCACCTCATCTTTGCTCTCAAAGTGGTTGCTATCCATAAACTGTCACAACACAGGCAGAGAAGTTTTGGTAAAAATCATTTTTTAAAATGTATTAATTTATAAAATTAGGTTATTGGTGTTATCTATACAAACAGCAGTAATTATTACCTAGTATCAAATAATCTATATTATAAAAGGCCTGTGGCCCAGCGCTGTAACAACCAAAGACCGACGCGGGTGGGCGGGGCTGTGAGCATGGCAAGGCCGCTTGGGTGGGCAGGGCTGCGCGATTTTGTGCTAGGCTTCTAGTATTTATAATAATATCTACTTTGCACCAGCCATCTTTTCCAGCATTTGGGAATTTTTCTTTTTTGTAAATAACCCCTTTGAGTATAGCAATGTAAAAGAAATAGCACATCCTCTTAAATTTTGCAGTAATAGACATTTTTATTGCATGAAGGTAAAAAATAATATAAACACCATGACTATGAGTTGCTAACAAGAATAAAACTAAATTTGAGGGAGGTGATCATTTTAATCAAATGATCATCCTCCTAGGACTGCTATAGGAATCTATATAATTTTACTGAAAAAAAAAGTCAATGACATTTATGCTAACTATTCTTACTTCTCCATCAGATGTTAGCACCAAAGAATGGTAAGACCCACAGGCAACTTCAATCACTTGTTTGTTGGACAAATTAGTAGATATATGACAGGGCACCAAACCATGATTAGTTGTCCCATTGCCCAGCTGGCTGTAAGCATTATGACCCCAGGTAAAGACTTCTCCTTCTGAAAAAATAAACACAAAACACAAACATAATTAGCTTTCAAAATATCTACTTCATCATATGAAAATATATACTGCACACTTCTACAAGTGAAACTAAAAATTAAGTTGCAAAAGTGAATCAACTTCCCTATTCCACCAAACTCATTCTATAAAAATATGCATTTGAAAAATATAAACTACATTCTACCTCAAAGCAACAAGATGAAATTTAAATAAATGCAATTATAATAGCTAGAAGATAGGCTCTTAATAAATGGCAGAAAAAAGGCTGCTTTTAATAGAGTACAAAGAAAAAAAACGTTAGATTGAAAGTAAAAAAATTTAACTTCCTTATCTATAAAATGATCACCAAGTTATTTTTTAATCTTTGTTATTATATCACTGATTGCATAATATAATACACATTCATAAATGTTCATAAAATATATATGCACAATTTCATAAATAATTATAAAACACACATACCCATGTGCTACCATTCAGGTGAGAAAATATAACCTCTGGTCACTCCCAAAGCCCCCCACGTATAAATCCAAAATTATTTGTCCTCTTTTTAAACTTTAAAGAAATTGAATTATACAGTATATAACTGCTTCATCTGTATTTCCTACCATAGTGTCTCTTTGTGCTACATTCCGGATAATTATTTCTGATCTATCTTTCAGTCTATTAATTTTCTCTTTTGCTGTGTCCAAACTGCAGCTTAAATGGTCTACTGAGTTTTTCATTTGGATAATTATACTGTACATTTAATTCTTTTTCAAATCTCTTATGATCTCTACAGGTATCTTAGCGCTTATTTTTTATTTTTTCAAACAATAAATACAGCCATCTTATCACTGGTGTCTGGTAATTCTAATATCTGATATTTGTAGTCAGTTTTTGCTGGCTGTTTTGCTGGTTCTCCTTCATGCTGCCTGTTTCCTTATGTACCTTGTTGCCTTTGACTATGTGCTGCTAATTGCGATTGGAAAATTATTTTTCAATGGCATCATACTCCCTCAGGCCCAGAATGAAGGTGCCTTCCTAAAGAAAGGATTTACATAAACTTAAGAAGGTACTTAAAAGTATCTCTTTAATAAATTCAAGACTTAAGATTTCCAGTCTAATGTGAATTGGAATACAAATCTATGGTTACAATCTCTAAGGGAGAGGTTTTCTTTCTTTTTTTCCTTCCTGATTTGCTCAGAGCCAAGGAATTCTTTAGTTTGGTCTGTAAGAAGGAAGAACTGGCTCATCCTTGCCCTGAGAGTGTAGCCCTCTGTGGTCTCAGCCTAATGTGTTGACTTATGACCCCTTCACCTCATGAGTACATTAGACCACAACTCCATTTAAGTGGACAGGCAGATGTCTTTAAGGCCAAATTGGCTTCAAGTTCCCCTCTGACTTCTTAATTCACACTTTCTCCTAAATTTGATCTAACAATTCCTTTCTGCCTTGTCAGTGCTTTGATGCCTCATGAAAAATATTTTTAATATTTTAATAGTTGTTTTTAGGAAATAAATGATCTAAATAATCTAGCCTGCTATTACTGGCAACCAATAATCCCTAAAAATTATTTTTTTAATGTGAAATAAGCACATAAAAGAATAGAAAATTTATTTTCGGTTTAAAGAATACTAACAAAATGAATATCTAGCTTAAGAAAAACTCCAACTTATGTTTTAATTATAATGTCTTATTAGTCTGAATTCATGAAATAGCCATGAGAATACTTAATTCCTTATATTACTAATACTAACTACAGTCATCAGTCACTAACATAAGAATCACAGAATGCTAAGAGTCGGAGGGGATGCTGGAATCTGGCTTTAGGCTTTCAGTTCATAGATCAGGAATCTCAAATTCAAAAAGTCTTGAGTGACTTCACCATTTTAATGCAAAATAATTATACTTGTAAAGTGTAAACAAAAGGGGCTTACTGGGCTTAAAGCACTGCCATTCTTACATCTAAAGTGCCAATAATTGCTAGATTCCATCTGCTACATTACTTTACTCTGATATTCAGATATGTTCATATTTTGTTGTCCAAAGCATAGTCCAGTTCATAAGGCAGAGCCAGAAACTCTTGTCCAATCAAAAAGTATGTTCTCGGTTTAGGGGGTGGTCCTACTCTTGTTTTTCAATAAATAAAGCAAGGGCTAAAACTCGCCACCGTGTTCCTAGGTTACCTGTTGTCGCCAGAACAATATGTGGGCCACTCCCGTAGCTGAGGCAGGCTATTTTTTTGCCACTTAAAGAATCCAGTCTCCGAGGTTCAATGGTGCTCTGGACGTCACCTAATCCCAAACAGCCACAGCAGTTTGTGCCAAGCACAAAAACCTGTGGGGAAAACCAACCAGTTAGTTCAAGCAGTTCTGCTTCTGACAAACCTGTAATTACATTCAAACCGGCATAGTCCTCCTAAAACAAAACTGCTTTATTATATAATAAATATGAATCTACTCTGTACTTTTTTTAAACCTTAATTCCTTAGTTCCCCCAAGGTCTTCAGTTTACCTAGCAAATTTATTACTGAAAACAGAAGTGGTTGAATTTTTTCTTCAAAATTACCTCATCATTCACTGTAGTATATAAAACTTCATTGCCAGCACTTCCAAAGACACAGGCCTGACGAATTAGCTGCAGTTCTTCCTCAGAACAAAGGGAGAAAATTGGCCACTTCCCCACATCTAACATCTTCAGAGATGACGGAGTAGTCTGTACTGGCTGAAAAGGAAAATATATATATTGAGACTATTCATTTAAAAATTAAATTTCTTTGCCCCTTTCATTTCTGTAAAAGAGCAGGCCTGATTTCATGAGGAGCAAGTTCTATTTTTGAGAGGTTCTCACTGCTGAGGAAATTGACTTTACAAGCTCAAGTGCTTCAGTACTGCTCTCACAGCAACCGAGAGCCAGAAGCTCTGGACAGAATCAGATGCCACCTACTAATTTTCGTCAAGGACATGGGAATCATCCAAGGCTAAACATTGGGAGCCGAATGGCTAGCCATCTCTTTCAGTGCTGGCTGTGTCTTAAACATAGCTCTGGAAACTAGGCTGGTTGTAAAAGCAGGAGGGTAAGGGGGAGAGGTAGGACTGCTATTTCATTAGCTGCCTACATCTGAACAAAACAAGTCCTTGGAAAAGAACAATGCTGAAGAGATACCAAGGAAACGGTCCAGAAATTTCAGGTCAGGGGCCAGTTCTGACTTTCAGTTTAAACAGCTGGTGGGTTCCCTCATCCCCCACTCAGGTTTGGGTATTGGTAGGAAGAAACACTCAGAAGGTGTATGTATTCATTTGCTAGGGCTACTATAACAAAGTACCACAAATGGAGTGACTTGACAACAGAAATTTATTTCTCACAGTTCTTGAGGCTGGGAAGTCCAAGAGCAAGACACCAGCACAGTCATGTTCCTGGTTCATTGCCGGTGGTTCTCACCTGGTGGAAGGTGCTGGGGATCTCTCTGGAGCCCCTTTTAGAAAGGCACTAATCTCAATCATGCGTGTTCCACTCATGACTTAAGTACCTCCCACTTCTTAATACCATCACCTTTGGAAATTAGGATTTCAACATATGAATGGGGGTGGCAGGGCAACAACAGTGATACCTTCTGAGAAATGCATTGTTAGGCAATTTTGTCATCATGTGACCATCATAGAGTGCACTTAGACAAACCTAGGTGGTTATAGTCTACTATGTACCTAGGCTATATTATATAGCCTATTGCTCCTAGGCTGCAAGCCTGTATACATGTTATATACTAAATACAAAGTAGGCAATTGTAATGCATTGCACTACAATGTTACACTGTCTCTAGGCAATAGGAATTTTTGAGGTCCATTATAATCTTACTAGAGGCCCAGTGCTCGAAATTCATGCATGGCAGGGGGGAGTGGGGGGGAGTGGGTGTCCCTCAGTCCAGCCTGCACCCTCTCCAATCTGGGACATCCCTCTCACAAACCAGGACTGCTGGCTCCCAACTGCTCGCCTGCCTGCCAGCCTGATCACCCCCTAACCACTCCCCTGCCAGCCTGATTGATGTCTAACTGCTCTGCTGCTGGCCCGATTGCCCCTAACTGACTCCCCTGCTGGCCCAGTTACCCCTAACTGCCCTCCCCTGCCAGCCTGGTTGCCCCCAACTGCCCTCCCCTACACGCCCAGTCACCCCTAACTGCCCTCCCCTGCTGGCCTGGTTGCCCCCAAGTGCCCTCCCTGATGCCTGGTCACCCCTAACTGCCCTCCCCTGCTGGCCTGGTCACCCTCCAACTGCCCTCCCCTGCAGGCCTGATCACCCCTAACTGCCCTCCCCTGCTGGCCTGGTCACCCCTAACTGCCTTCCCCTGAAGGCGTGGTCCCCCCCAACTGCCCTCCCCTGCAGGCCTGGTCCCTCCCAACTGCCCTCCCCTACAGGCCTAGTCCCCCCCCAACTGACTTTCTCTGAAGGCCTGGTCCCCCCCAACTGCCCTCCCCTGCCAGCCTGGTCATCCCTAACTGCCCTCCCCTGCAGGCCCAGTCACCATCAACTGCCCTCCCCTGATGGCCCAGTCACCCCTAACTGCCCTCCGTTGCCAGCCTGGTCACCCCTAACTGCTCTCCTCTGCAGGCCTGATTCCTCCTAACTGCTCTCCGCTGCTGACCTGGTCACCCCCAACTGCCCTCCTCTGCAGGCCTGGTCCCTCCCAACTTCCCTCCCCTGCAGATCTGGTAGCCCCCAACTGCCCTCCCCTGCACACCTGGCCCCCCCAACTGCCCTCCCCTGCAGGCCTGAGTTCCCCCCAACTGCCCTCCCCTGCTGGCCTGATAGCCCACATCTGCCCTCCCCTGCTGGCCATCTTGTGGTGGCCATCTTGTGTCCACATGGGGATGGCCATCTTTGACCACATGGGGGTGGCCATCTTGTGTGTTGGGGTGATGGTCAATTTGCATATTACCTCTTTATTATATAGAATAAGACCACCATCCTTATGTGAACTTTCATTGACCAAAAAACATGGTTATGTGGCACATGACTCACTCATTTAGCTCATGAGCATCTGCACTCATGATGAGAAAAGAGCATTCAAGGTGGACATTATAAAGCTATTTTGAAGAGCGCTTTTATTGATTTGCTATACTGGAAACACTTTTACTTATGTACTTTTCAAATTTCAAATTTTTGTAGATTACAATAAGATGCATAAACAGCCAATATGCCTATTAAATGACATGTTTGGCCATTTTCCTCAATAATCATCATACTCTTGTCCTGGTGGGTTGCTCAGTTGTTTGGAGCATAAAAAGGTTATGGGTTCAATTCCCGGTCAGGGTGCATACCTAGGTTGTGGGTTCAACCCGAATGGGGTGCATACAGGAGGCAACTATTGATCAATGTTCCTCTCCCCCCCCCTCCTCTCTCTCTCTCTCTTCCCTTTCTCTAAAATCAATAATCATATCCTCAGGTAAGGATTAAAAATAAATAATAAATAATCATCATACTCTTTATGGATTTAAAGGAGAAAGGGATTTTCTTAGGCCTGTCTTTCTCATCAGCTACTAAGTCAACCTTATACTAGGAATGAGTTCTGGTAGAAAGATGATCGTGTTAGATACTTATTTTCTATAGACCTGAAAGGATATTTGTCCCTTCCACCCTTAGGAATCATGGCCTTAATGACACCTTGGTTCTAGACTTCTAGCTTCTAGAACTAGGAGAGGATAAATTTCTGTTATTTTAAGCCCCTCAGTTTGTGGTCCTTTGTTAGGAAAATAATATAGAGGCAAAGCAGCTTGTCATTGCTAACAGAATCATCCTGAGTGAGTGGCAGAGCCTGAACCGGGGCGAGCTCCTGATGCCTAATCCAGCCACTTAACTTCACCATGCTGCTTGAACTGTGAGACCCAGTCCCAAGAATGATGTCTTCTATTATCTTTTGGGCAACACCCAAGGTCACTTTATAGCTAAGGACAGAACCTAAGCTTCTACTTTAAATTACCCACCTCCTTATGTCTACAAAGAACCTAATTTTCTATGAGGTCCTTATTTTATTATTTTTCCTACCTAACCCTGGAAATTTCAAACAGAACAATGTTTGGTATGTGGCATGAAATATTTAATGAAGATATCTTACGTGCTTAGTTAAGAGTTCTTATATATTATTTCTAATCTTCTCAATTGTAGGACATAGATATTGCTATCCTCATTTTACATATAAGGAAACTGAGAGACTAAGTAATGCCCAGAGAGACTAAGTAATCCTTCAAGATCACTAGCTCCTAAATGGATGAGCTCAGATTTCTTTCCACACATGATCGCTTGCTGAGTAAGAGGTTCACATATAAAGTTATATTACTGGTAGACCTAGTGCTTGCTTGTATTTGCAGGGCTTTGGCTGTTGTTCACACAAAGTCCTTATGAGCAGGGCAGTGATACCCACTGTGGGTTGTTGTCATGCATGAACAGGGCAGATGGCAATATACGAGAAAACAAGCAGCAATGACATTGCTACCTAATTTTTCCCTTTCAAGTCCAAAAATAGCTTAGTTTTTTTTGGATTTCAATCTGTCCTGCTATAAAATCAAGTGGTTTCCTAGATGTCTAGAATCAGGTTGCAAAATCAACAAACAACTAAACACTAGCCCATCTCTACAAAATCTATAGTACCCAGCTCATAACTCTGCTGACCACTGGGATTCCAGTGTGTTTGTAATGTCACCTGCAGCATACATTTGTGAAAGGACACTTCTGGTCAAGAGAACACTGTGTCTGACAGTATCACTGAACATTTATGGAGTGTCCAATATTAAAGGTATAAAAATGGGACATAATCACTCCCTTCGAATTCTCACAATTTAATAGAAAACAAATAACTACAATATAACCTAAGTAAAATAGGTGTGAATATACTGGTTTTTAAATCTGTCAGATGCTGGCTGCTGAAGTTAGTCACCAAAAATTCATTTTTTGTTGTTTGTATGGAAAAGCATACAATAATTATGCTTAAAGAATAAATTATGAAACAAGAATAAACTGTTTCACATACTTACAACTGTAAACCTACTTTTGCTCCACTCTGCATAATAAAAGTATTTATAGTACAAGAATTCACACGCAGCACCCTATAGGAGCCCCAATCATGCTGCAGGATGGGAGCCATCTCCATAGAAGATGGAGATGGCTCCCATCCGCCTTGCCTCTATGCCCAACTGCCTTGCCTCTATGCCCAACTGTTATGTCAGGGACTGGCTGAACAAGAGCCAAGAGTGGGCAACAGGAAAATATGTATGGGGGGAAAGGCGCTATCAAGAAATGAGAGCTCTCCTTTACTGCTTTGTTCACATCCAATCCACCTCCCCCATCTTTTGCTGGCGTCTGTTTGGGAAATGCAAAGTAGCAAAGTTATAATTAGCTCAAGGAAAACATAATTAAGGAAATAGAATTCCATAAAGTTAGAACCAAAATGCATTTTATTATTCCTTTGAGTGTGTGCGACATGTGTAATTGTTTTTCCATCAATGAGAACCAAGTGGATTATGATACTTCACTTAACTACAAACAATTATTAAGTTGTCATAATTCAGTTTAAAATACAGCATATGGGAAAGAATTAAAATTACATGTTGGACTTCCTAGCAAAAAAAAGAAAGAAAGAAAACCAGCCAACACCTTGCCCTTTGAAGATTTCCTGGCAGTATAACACTTTATATGTAATAAAGTAATTTCATTGCTAATTCTTTGAGTCCATTTTTTATCTTATAAAATCTGTCTCCAGAGAAAAGTTAGGAATTTTCCTATAAACATTTTGTAAGACACTCCAGTCCTATATATTACTTTTCTAAGCTATTTTTGGACTTTCCTACAAGGACTCACAAACAAGCACTTTGAATCAGCACATGGTAATACTATGGTTCAATTTCAGAAACTTCCGAAACTATGCTTGCTTTGTATAATTTACATTGTTCACTATATTTTTACAATATTTTATTTAAAAAAGAGTAGAAGTTAATTGTGGCAGTTAATATTAAGCAGATACTAACTGTGAAGAGCAGATATTCTCTAAATTTAATAAAATTAACACTAGATGGAAATCAATGTGCATGCTGAAAGATGTGAAACTTTTAATGTCAACTGGACACTGATTGGACTAAAGCTGGTTGACTGAAATGTTCAGATGTGATGAAACAGAAGTAAATTAAAGAATATCTATCATGAATTAAGATCATGTCATCTAAGATGAAGTATACTATAATTTAAAAAAATCTCTGGGAATGGAGTGAACATTCCAACTCAAACCCTTCTATAGGACAGCATTATTTCACCCAGCTCAAACGTCACCATCTCTGGGAACCCTCTCTCTCAGACTATATCCATAGTTCCTTGCTGGGTCCTATAAACTTTACATTCTATATACCCACAAAATGATCTGTTGGCATCCTAGTCACTATACTGTGAGCCCCTCAAAGATAGATACTATCTCACTGATCTTCCTATCAGATGACCAATAAATGTTTGATGAAGTGTTTCATGCCACAGAAAATACATGCTCCAAAGGCATGTTGTTTTTTTCTAACCTTGCCACTTTCTCCATAAAAAAGGGGAAGTTCTTCTTCCATATGGACTCAGTCCTGTGCAGTCCCTGAGGAAAAAGTATTTGGTAAAATCAGCATCCCATATGTCAAATGAAACTAGTCAGGTTAAAATTACTTCTAATTAACAGAGAAAATAAGCTGAGCTCAAATATGGTGAAGAGAAGATAAAGGAATTAAGTTTTAGGGATGGGAGTTAATAGCTATAAAACTCCAAAGGTGTTTTAACTGTTCTGGAACTACCTTATTGCTTCTTATGGGAATCCTCCTGCTGAGGTTTGAAAAGCAATCCCAGGATAAATGTAGATTCTGAAATCTAAAAGGAAATAAGTAGAACATTTTCATTTCAGAGTTGACTTTCTATAGATAAAGAAAAATAAACTTTTGTCCTTGTTCAAACTTTCCCTGGGATTGGAAAATTCCAAATCACTGTGAACAGCAGACTTATCAATTCTCAGCTCCACTGAGAAATATATGATTTACTAAGCTGGGGGGAAAAGGTAAGGGAGAGGGGAGGTAATGAATGAAAAGGATGAATGAACACGGCTTTGATATCCTAAACTTTAACAAAAAATCTGAAACAACAGCCATCAAGTATGTAGCAAAAGTACTGAATGTCCCTGCCTTAGCCATCTTCACAATATTTTCTACCACATAGAAGTAACAGCAGAAGCAGCCCTATCAGAATATATGCACCATGTCCATGATTCAGTCATTACAAGTCAACTATCTTGTCACAAAAAATGAAAAAAAAAAAATTTAATGAGCCTTCTCTGTACTCCTCAGTTTTCTAAGTGGTTAGAGCATTGGCCCACAGACCAAAGAGTCTTGGGTTGGATTCCTGGTCAAGGGCATGTACCTCGGTTACAGGTTCCCCAGCCCCAGTACAGGCGCATGTGGGAGGCAACCAATTGATGTGTCTCTCTCAGGTGGATGTTTCTCTCTCTCTCCCCTTCCTCCCTCCCTTCCACTCTCTCGCTAGAAATCAATGGAAAAAAATATCCTCCAATGAGGATTAAACAAAAAGCAATCATATTTAATAATGTTGATATTTCTGATTTAAGTTGGATTATATTTACTCAAATACAATCGCTATTTCAAGTACTAACATGAGGACATTTTATTTAATATTATCTGAAAGTAGTTAGAGCCTTATAATAGACAGATAAAAACAATAACCAAAATAAGGTCAATTCTTGCCCTGGCCAGGTGGCTAAGTTGGTTGGAGCGTCCTCCCGTACACCGAAAGGTAGTGGGTTCTATTCCCACTCAGGGTTTATAGGAGAAGCAACTGATTGAAGTTTCTCACATTGGTGTTTCTCTCTCTCTCACCCTTCCTCTCTAAAATCAATAAAAACATATCCTGGGGGAGGATTAAAAAAGTAATAATAAGGTCAAGTCTTAAAGGCGTTCCTTAATGATATTTTATATGCCCTTGAGGATACTGACAAAATTTTGTTTTCCTCAGCTATAAAAAGATCTCTCAGAATATAAGGAATAATAATATATTCAGAATACTTATAACTCAAACCATGGCAATTAATACAAACATTACTTCTAATGTTTGGAAAAGATATGCTTGCTTTAAAAGGATCACTTGGAGTTTTCTTATAAATTTACTAGAGGCCTGGTGCACGACATTCATACACTCTGGGGGTGTGGGGGGTGTGTGGGGAGGTCCCTCAGCTGGGCCTGTGCTCTCTCACAGTCCCTCTTGCAGTCCGGGGGCCCTTGGGGAATGTCTGACTGATGGTGGGCCTAAGCCATCAGTGGGACATCCTTAGCACTGCCACAGAGGCAGGAGAGGCTCCCGCCACCATCGCTGTGCTCGCCAGCCATGAGCCCAGCTTGTGGCTGAGTGGTGCTCCCCCTGTGGGAGTGCACTGACCACCAGGGGGCAGCTCCTGCATTGAGCATCTGCCCCCTGGTGGTCAGTGCACATCATAGCAACCAGTCGTTCCGCCGTTGGTTGATTTGGATATTAGCCTTTTATTATATAGGATAAAACTAAATCTGGTTGTCAATGTGGAAAGATAATTTCATATTTCTATACAATCTTTTCTATTAATTTGCCAAGTGCTTTAAGAGAAGGAACCTTGACTCTTTTATTGCTATAACCACCACAAAGTAGAATGCAATATATTCATTGAATACAGCTTTTTGAATATTGGATACTAACTATATTGGAAATTCTTCTATTTTTGCTTCATCCTAACCGGAAATACTTTTTCCATATCTGTCCCAAGTTTATTGAATAAAAATTTAAAAAGAGGAGAGGGATGAGAATAAAGAGAAAGAGGAGAGAAAGGAGAGTAAGAGAATTCAAAGGCAAAAAATCGAAATAAAGAAACAGGACCAAAGTAGAGATATGACTGCCCTCATTGTTAAACTTTAGACCACCTTTTTTTTGTTCCTGAAAGAAGGGAAATCTTGCTAATATGCCAAATCACTGAGCAGTACCCAGGTTTTTGTTTGTTTGTTGTCTTTTCCACCTCATCCCTGTACCATTGTAGATATTTATTTTAGCAACTGTATATGCTGGTTTTTTAAGGAAGAAAAAAATACAGGCTTTTTTCAGTGTCTTTTAGAAATTTCAAGAATAGTAACACATTAAAAATTAGAATGATGAAAAATGAGCCATTCTGTTTATTTGATAAGACATAATTGCATCGAGGCATAAGAAAATTACCATATTCAAGTAAAAACATTCAGTTGAATTCAATTAACATAATTTCATTTTTGTTGTTCAACATTCCCAATATACTTAGTATCCAGTATACAAAAATGATTCAAGATTAATTATTATTTTACAGTACTGTGAAAACATATTGGATCTTCTAGCATTGTGAAAAATGCCTTTTTAAAAAACATTCCAATATGATGCAAACACATAGAAGAAACAGCAGGAAAAGAATATACCATCTTGCAACTTTAATAAAGTCATTATTTACCTGAGAAAAATACAATTTAAAAATTATATCAGCTCTATTATTCAAAAGTCAGCAACAGAGTTACTCAATTATAAAAATAAATCAATATTGTAAAATATAACTTCTAGATATTATACTTTATAAGTTTTGGGAGCAGGCTCAACAATCCTGACAATGTAACATATGAAAAAAAAAACCATACTAAAAAAGCTTAATCTACAGTATTTCAACATAGAAAATTCAAAAGAAAACATCTGGAATGTGAAAAAAGCAAAACTTTCAAACTTCTGGAACAAAATATAAAACATATCTTTATGATTTCAGGGCAAGGAAAGATTTCTTAAATAAGACACAAAACAAAAGCATAAACCACAAAGAAAAGACCAATAAATTTTACTACATTAACGCTTAAACTTTTGGCATAATAAATGACAAAATGAACAAAAGGAAAAACATGCCAAGGAATGGGAGAAGATATTTTCAACACATATAACTGATAGCTGACAAAGGGTGAGCACCCAGAATATATAAAGAACACTTAAAAATCAGTAAGAAAATGACACGTTAGAAACGGGTAAAGGATATGAGCAATTCCCAGAAGAAATTAATAAATATACAAAAAGATGCTCAAATTCACCATGGAATTTATGATGGAAATGCAATCACAATGAGATAGATCTCATCCATCAGATCTGCAAAATTAGAGAGGAAAAATACCTAGTGTTGGTGAGGATGCAGACCAAAAGACACTTGAATTGCTGGAAGGAATGTAAACTGATACAATAACTTTAGAGAGCAATCAACAATACTGCCTTTCAATCTTTTTGATATATATATATGTAGTTGAAACAAAAGTTTCATAAAATCTTACCCTTACTACATGAGATGCTTATATCTTCTTTTGTATTTTTTCTATTTTATTCTATTCTACCCTGTTTTATCTTATCTTTCTCTATTTCATTTTTTAAAAACATACTCAGCCCACTAAAATAATTTCAAGATCATTAATAAGTCATGCCGTATAATTTGGAAAACAATGGTCTAGATAAACTCTAGAATATATACAAAATTTTCACAAAAACAAAACTAGAAATAGAAAGCTATATACTGAGGTATGTGCATACCACACACTAATTAAGTAAATTATCCAGAATCAACACAGATAAATCTCCAAAACAATTTTGACCAAAATCACTAAGGTACAGAATGATACATATTTGATAAAATGTTAAAACATGCAGAAAACAATAGAATTTTAATGTGGTGTGGATATAGTGACATATATATGGCAAGACTTTGATTAGGTATTTTTTTCATATGGACATTTTGATGGAGGTAATACCAGAGATAAAATTTGCCATGTAATTCTATCATTGAATTGGTATGATTTGGCTTTTCCATGTGACGAGACAGTTTTCAAGATGCTAAGCTTAACTTAATCATCTGAGTATGGGAGGATAATCCAAAGTTAAGGAAAACAATATCTTAGAATCAGAATGCCACCATTTTAATATTGCCTTTACCATGGACACAGGAATTCAATACAGGTTTGAAAATGAAAACTCATAACCCACAATTTCTTTCTCCACCTGCAAAATAAAATTTTATCAGTACCATAGGAAGATAATAACCAAATAGCATAGACACAACATAGCATCTTAAATGCCATAGAAAAAAATAGAGAAAAGTTTACTATTAGTGTATTAGAATAGCAAAAATGTGCTTTTTACTTCTGGTATAAATCTACTTACAAGTTTCCCCCTTTTCTGCACAGGAGTGCAATATTTCTGGTAGACACTGAACAGGGGCTGAGATTGTATTGGGAAGATATTCTTCATAGTGATAGTGTCATGGCATTAGATCATCCCACATGATACATCCTACATGTTACTTTATTTTTCTTTTCCTTACACAAGTTTTGGGATTTATTACTTGGCTCATGTATAT
Organism: Corynorhinus townsendii; assembly: GCA_026230045.1. Lineage (NCBI taxonomy): Eukaryota > Metazoa > Chordata > Mammalia > Chiroptera > Vespertilionidae > Corynorhinus > Corynorhinus townsendii. The sequence goes on from JAPDVU010000003.1 coordinate 90,126,281, forward strand.
AGTTGTATATAGTTAATTACTCATATTTAAAAAGTGCTTTGTAAAATAGTTTCTTATGTGCTTCCTCATTTGTTTAAATATAATTTTAAAACTATGCTATTATAGGATATTACTGTATTGATATTTGCTTTGCAATATGAAAAGAAAATGGGAGAATAAGTGTCATGGCATTAGATCATCCCACATGATACATCCTTTTCTAAGCAGAAGCTCCTGCTGATGATCGCTACCTTTACAGGGTCAAAATTAGATGTTCAAGGGCCAATGTTTCAAGTTTTGGCAAGAGTAATTTTCAAAACTAAATATACATCAACTAAGATAATCTTTTGCATGACATTTCCTATTTTTGGTTGTTTTCCTAAGTGTGTATAGTTCAATAATTTATTTCCAAATTATCCTTGTTTAGAACAGATAACTTCTTATTCTTACATACTCTATTTCAAGAGTTTTTCCTACACTCTTAATAACTACATGGTTGAATACTATTGGACAAGCAGACAATCTTTTGATGACTGAACATGGTAATATATACATTCTGAATCATCTCAAAGATCAGGTCAAATAATTCACTTCCCTGCACAAAGCATATAAAAGGCAGTCTCTACACATTATTGTTGGTAAAGCATCACTATTAATCAGTGTGTCTGCTAATATGACATGTCATTATGGACTGATATTTGGGTAGGCCTATCTGGTTCATTCAGAAGTCTCTAAGAGCAATAATTTAATACCTTAAAGCCTGACATAATACCAAATGAAACTTTAACAGTTTCAAATAAAGGAAAGCAATGACCACACTTAGAAAACATCACAAGTCATACACAGTCAGAGGGACATTAAGAAACAATTGCAAAGTGTAGTTAAATGTAAAGAAAACATAAAAATTTTTCAGCACATCTGTAGTACTCCTTTGGCTAGTCTCTTCCATTTAAGAGCCCAGTCTCTTAACTTGATGTGCTGAGTTAAACTGTAAAACCCTGAATAACTTGAACTCAATTTGAAAAAACATTTTGTTTTACCTTTATATTATAAAAGATGATTACACTTCCTATAATGGTCATAGTATGAGTGCCCATGAAAGACATAGTTGAGAATGGCAAGGAACATTTTCTCCAGAAAGACAATTAATTCTAAAAGCCAGTTCTCTGCCATAACTATCACCTTCAGTTTACCCTTCAAACCCACAGTAACCATGCTGTTAAAACTGCAACCCATATGTGCACTCCCAGTCCCCTTTCTCTGCTCTTTTTTCATAGCACTCATAATTTTCTAGCATTAAATAAATGTTTATTGTTACTCATTCTTTGCTAGAATGGAAGCTCCAGAAGAAAAGAAATCATTGTCTATATGTGCACTGACATATCCAGACACCTAGCCAGGATCTGATACAAAGCAGTCACTCAGTAAATGTTTGTTGAATGAATGAATGAATCCAAGTTGAGAGTTTAGTACAGAATATTTCTGGAGACAAATTTCAGTTTCATTTCTACAGTTAACAAATATATACTGAGATGTGATTATGGAGGAGACAGATCATATCCTATCAGATAGTGATAAATGCAAAATAGAGCAACTTAAGAGCAAGAAGCAGCTACTGTGGGAGAGGTAGTGATGGCAATGAAGTGATGGCAACTGTTTTGAGGCTTGAATGAAGTTGGGTGCTGTGCAGATTTGGGTGGAGGGAGAAAGTAAGCTTTGAACCTGGACAAAATAATGAATGGATAGGCTCTAGGGTTGAGGGGTCCCATGCCAACTGCATGATGGGAGTGAGGTGTGCAAGAACATATTCCAATTAATAACATGTACTGGTATATACCACCTAGTGCCCTGGAAAATAGAAATTACATTTCACCTAGAGTACTCAGATTCTCTGACAGCACTTCTTCTGTTTCAGCCCCAAACGTCTGTATCGGCACATCATGTAAGATTGCAGGGCACACAGTAATAACATTGTTAAAAAAGTTCCAAGTAGCCCGAGGAGTCACGCAACTGACTTAAGTACCAAGGCCCAGGATGGTGTAAAGCCACGTAGAAACTTAGTACCAGCAGGTGCAAAGCCAGGAGGCTCCACAGGCATGCCTGTCTCCTCCCAGCTGGGGAAAGAGCTTCTTCCAAAGCGCCATTTGTGAGCGCGACCACTTTCATTCAGCTCTGATAGAGATTAAGTGGCCAAGTGGGGCACCAGGCAGCTCTAGGGCAGGCATTCTGTCACAGCTGTGGAATAGAACTGTTCCAACGTTTTATGTAATTCCCAAGAACAAAAGCAAAAAGGTCACTCTGAACTAGCCTTCCAATTCAAGTAGGAAGTTCCTGTTCGGCCAAGGCGGGGCACTTGGAAAATTATCTGCCTCTGAAAATCCCCATTTCCGGGTCTGAGAGAAGCAATTACCTTCCAGCTTAAAATAAAGATTTAGAGCGATTTCTCCCCATCCCTTCCACATCAGTTTCACAACAGCTTCGTCTAGCTTGGTCAAACTTTGTGCGTTATCCCTCGAAATCTGGACCAAATGCTGAAGGCACAATCAGTTAGTGAGCTGACTGGGGCCTGGACCTATGTGACTAGATTGACGGGACCCGAGCCAGAGTCGAGGCGACAGAAACGAGCACATCAGTAGCCTACGTGGGACGGCGAGTGGGAAGGGACAGAGACGCTCAGGACGCCCCCCACCCGGTCTGCATAGTCTCCGGGCAGGCGACACCCCTAAGGTCACATCAACGCCGCCCTAGATCAGGTCCGCTACCTCCGCCGGCAGCGTCGCGCATGCGCCGCGCCGCCGTGGCGGCGGGCTGATGGGTGTGCAACCCGGGGCCCCGCGCCCAGCCCCCACTGGCGGGTTTGCGCACGCGCAGCGATGCCCAGTCCCTAGGCCTTGGCGGCGGTGCAGCCCGCGGCGGCGCCTAGGCCCCGCTAGTGCAATTGCGCTCACGGGAGGTGGGCGCGGCAGGAGGGCTCAGAAGCTGCTTCTGAGCGGCGGCCTCGTCCCGCAGCGCGGGCAGCGGGGGCGGCGGCATCGCTCCGGGGACACCTGAGACTGGCCCGCTGCAGCCCCGGCCCTACCCGGCTCGGCGCGCCCTACCCAAGCCCTACCTCAGCGCCGGCCCAGCCGCATCCGCTCCGCCTCCTGCGCCAACCGTACTGCACCGTCTGGGACGGGCGCGACGATGTGGCGCCTCCCCTTGAAGCGGCCAGGCCTCGGGATGCGCTCGGGTACCGGGTGGGCCAGGGAGGGGAAGAGAGGGGAGCCCACACGACGGGAGGGGGGCCGGGGAAGGCACCTCGCCCCTCCTCTCGTTTCTGCTGCCCACTGCGCGCCCCGCTCTTCCTCGCCGACCACCGCTCCTGTGGAGCCGACTCCTGGGACTGGACACCTCCTTTCGCCCGGGCCCATCTCTGCCCTTTTCTCCGAATTCCCATGTGGGCACCCCCACCTTCTCCATGGTTCTGGTCCCCAAAGCCTTGGGATTTTGGAGATGCCCGACCTACGTGTGAGGCGTGTCTGATGCTGTGGGCCACCTTGTCTACTGTCCTGCCCCGGCTTTCCTAGTGGTGTACCCCTCTGGGATCTCAAATCGCCTTTTTCACACGGTTCCCCTAGTCGCCTCACGAATGGGGGACAAGTCCTGCACCTTTCTAGTACAAAGGCTGAAATAACGAGTGATGTGTGCCCAGGAGGTAACCTGAGTTACTTTGGGACCAAGACCTGGAACAGCCACACTCCCTTTAGTAAGTCGCAGTAATTTCTTGTATTACACTGCATGCACTTCCGTTGATCTTAGTACATTTTAGTAAAATGCACCACAGCTTTATAATGTGCAGTAATTCCTTTCAGATTACTACACTTACATTGCCTGAGCGGATTTTGGTAAAATGCTCCACAACTAATATTATTAGCTGTTCCTATAAAGTAAGCTGATTGCTTATATGCCGGCTTTTAAATGACATAGGTTCAACATGGAAGTGCTTTGACAGAAGTAGGACAGCCAGATAAAATAACAGATTTCAACCCAGTGTAGTCATGTCAGTCTCTTGTTTGGTCTGGCTTTTGTCATTTCATTGGCAATGACATTTCGTTGGAAAAGTTCCAGAATGCCTAGCTGCCCTTATTGCAGCTGCTATAGTAGTCACTTATGTCTAGAAGCAAAGCTTACTCCATTGATCTCCAGAAGGAGACTTGCATTTATTTGATTGTAGGGCCAGACGTTTACATAAATGGCATTGCCTAAGACAAACTTTTTCCCTGAAACAATCCAGTTATTCTTTGCCCTCTTAATGTAAACTCTGACATAACCATAACTGAAGGGAAAACTTAGAATTTTTATTTTAAAAGGGATAGTTAGAGGGACTCCTTCATCTCGGATGGCCAGACTAAGAAAAGCATTCAGAGAGGAGGGGTTATCACTCAACATACCTTCCTTATACGATTACTTGGAATGTTTAAATCTCACTGGATTGTGAAATTCTTGAGGGCACAGATCATGCTTTATTAATTTCTGTACCATGAAATACTTAATAGATGTTTGTGGAATTAATCTATTACATGCCTTTAATTCCTCAAATATGCTTCCACACTACATTAAGAAACTTCAACAGAAACACAAATCCACTAATCCACTGTCTACTCTCATTTTAGTTGGTTTGTGCCAGTTCTGGGCCTGACTGCCTGGATAGCCTGACCTCTTAAGAGTGGTTGACATCAAATCCGAAAAGGCTTGAGATTACCTTTTTTTATACCTTGATCAGCTTTCTCCTTCCTCCTTTCCTATGGCAAAGCTGTATAACACTGAATCTATATTGAAAACCTAATGACTTAGTTTTCTGTTCAGGAAAAGGCTTTTCCTCTGACCACCTCCAGCGTTAAAATTCATCATTAAACAAGTTTAGTTTTCATTAAACAGGAATTGTTTCTAATTCAAACACTCAAGATCTCTTGTCATTTTTTCCCTTATCCAAACTGTTTTTGTATTTAAAGCATTTTAAGGGATTTGAATCACCATTTAGAGAGCAAAAGTACAGAAAACCACTTTCATACAGAATGTAACGCATCATTTACAAATCAACCTAGTAATGATTCTCTCCCTACACAAATGATACTCCTTTATAAGTTAGTATTTGTTTTTTTAAGGTTTAGCTATTTTAAAATTAAAGTCAATACTTTTTAAAGGTCTTGAGATTATTCCTAAATTATGGAAAATTTATAGCACAGACTTCCTTTGATTTCTAGCACTGACACATATTGTTAATGGGGAACTTAATGTTAAGATGTGATTACAACAAGAATAATTAGAGCAGAGGATTCAACAGGCATAGTCTCAAAATATAGAAAGGGAAACTTCCTGTAACAAGTCTGACCCCTGGAGCAGTTGGAATATGGGAAGAAACTGTTAGACTATCTCTATTTTTTACCTAAATTAAGAAATCAAGGGGATCCAAGACAGCAGTGGATTAGGAGGAAGTTACACTCACCTCCTCCCAGGACCAAACTGGTTATTTAGGTTGAATTAGAACAATCAACCTAAATAACCAACTGAAGATTAGTTGAATAAGAGTCTTAAAACAAGTATCTACAGAAGAAGCCACATAGAGACTGGTAGGAAGGGCATAGGTGCAAAAAGGGCTGGCCCTGCACCCATGTGAGGCAACTGAGAATCTGGAGGGATAGCTCAGCAGCAAAAGTCCTGGGTTAGTGTGAGGGGTCTCAACTCCACACCTGGTTCCCAGCCCAGAGCACCAGAGCCAGGAAGAAGAACACACATAATATCTGGCTGTGAAAAGCAGAGGGGATTCTGTCTTCCAGGGAGAGATAAAAGTCTGCTAAAAAAAACCCAGATGTCCTCTTAATGGGCCAGCACACAGTACACTTGCAGCCACTCACCCTGAGTTCTGGTGGAGGGAGAGAAGCTCAAAGTGGACTAGAATTGTGAGAGGAGAAGACTGGGTTGTGTGGCTCCAAGGACAAATCCAAAGCGACAACCGCTAGGGTTGCATAGTTCCTCTTCCACACTACCCACAAACTCCATCTTTCTTGGGTCAAGAACTCCCCTCCAGATGCATCAGCCTGGGGGGATGCAATAGCCCCACCCACCCAACTCTCTGTTTCCCTGTCCTGCAAGCTCAAGCCCTGCAGAGGTGTCAGCTGCCTGGGGCTCTGGGTGTGGAAGTCTGGGCAGACTCAGGGGGTGTTAGAGACTGAGTTGTGCGGCTCTGGAGTGCGGGCCATTCACCTCAATGTTCCTGAGAGCCTGACCTGTGTCATTTCCCCACAGGAGGTCCACTGGCTTCACCCTCCCAACTCCAAGCAGCTCTGCCTTGCTGAGCTCAGGCTCTGGAGGAGGTCTGGGCAGAATCCAGGACAGACTGAGTTGTGTGGCTTCAGGGCCATTTTCTCCTCCCATGCCCAACCGGCACCACTGTTCCTGTGCAGATCCCTTCCTTCACACAGCCCAATCTTGGTCTGTTGGAGTCTGTGAAACTGCTGGGCCTCATTCGGATGACTTCCTGAGATTCTGCCCCACGCCAAAGTTCTGTGAACAGCTGGCCTTGGTGGACCCTGAGATTTTGCTGGGTGGCCTCGTACCAAGCACTGGCGCTGAGTTTGAATCTGTATCAGTTTGGTACCCCTCACCCCTACATGCTGATTCGCTGAGAAACATTCTCCTGCAATTTGTGTACTGCCAGAGGCTCTTTCAGTGTTGGAGCCTAACAGTCACGGGGGTATCCTGGGCCTTTTGCTAACCTACCACCAGGCTCAGTGCTGGTGGAAGCCGGCCTTGTATGCAACTGAGTGCTTAGTGTACACTTAGGCCCAGAACAGACAGGCACAAACTGTGGATCACTTTGTAGCTCAAAACAGGTTGCCCAGGGCCAGTCACAGGCAGCATTGGACATTGACCTGCACCAGAGTTCAGTCCAAAAGACCCCAAAACTAACATACCCAGTGGTGGACTTCAGACCACATCACAGCAGGACCTGATTAACTCCACAAGTGGCACCAGACCCTGTTGAAACAAATTTTGCCACCAGACCCTGTTGAAACAAATTTTGCCACCAGACCTTGTTGAAACAAATTTTGCCAAAAGACGCTGTTGAAACAAATTTTGCCACCAGACCCTGTTGAAACAAATTTTGCTTCATGTAGCCAGCACCCACACAGCAGTTCACACACTGTGTCGGGATTGATCCTCCTAGCAGGCAGCCTGAGGGTTGATCCCATGCACAAAAGGGGCCAACAGCAATCAAGAATCAACTACAACAAGAAGGTTCAACAAGAGGCACAGGGGACATTTCTGGAGCATCCAGAGCTGATCAGGGAGACTTTGCCACTGGATCCCACAGGACCTACTACATAAAGCCACGCTATGAAAACAGGGAGACGTAGACCATCTACCTAATACACAGAAACAAAGAGAGGCAATCAAAATGGAAAGGCAAAGAATATTCCCCAAATGAAAGAACAGGAGAAACCTCTAGGAAAAAGAACCTAATGAAATGGAAGCAGGCAAATGGTTATAAGAATGCTAAGGAACTAAGTGAGAACTTCAACAGCATTAAAATGAACATAGAAACCACAAAAAATAACCAGTCAGAAGTGAAGAATACAATATTGGAAATGAAGAATATAGTAGAAATAAATAAAAAGTAGGTTAGATGAAACAGATTAGTAGTTACAAAATAGTCATGGGGATATAAAGTACAGCATAGGAAATTTAGTCAATAATATTCTTATAATTATGTATGGTGCCAGGTGGATAATGGAAACATCAGGGGAACACTTTGTAAAGTATATGACTGTCTAACAACTGTGCTGTACACTTAAAAGTAATATAAAATAATATTAAATGTACATTGTAATTTTTAAAAATTAAAAAAGAAATCAAATTGTACTAATATTTCACATGTAGACTTACAATAGTGCATATTTTTGTGATCAGAGCACATGATCAAAAATGTTTAGAAATCACTTCAATAGAGTACCATCAGCTCTGTAGGCAGGTATCTGATTTCATCACATTTTGAATCTTTGTAATATTGTAAGTACAATACTTTGGATTTAATAACATTATAAGTATAATAATCTTAAAATGTATATAACATTGAAAATTTTACCTTTTCCTATGCAGTTAGTAAATGTTTATCCTTCAATCACTTTCAGTATAATATACTTATTTAGCAAATCTTGGTAATTTTACATAATGTTTCTTTGCTTAACATTACTTTGTATTTTAGATTTACAAAATCATAGAGCTGAGAGAGATTAAATATCAGCCCTCAATTTATAGATGCCCAGATTGTAAGGCAACTTATCTCAAGTCTTTGGATTCATAATATCAATGCTTTTTCCAATGCATCATCCCATTCACAGAAAAATAGCAGGATTTCATTATCCATCAGATAAATGATAGCTACTATGCCATTACACAAGATGAGAGGGAGGCACAGCTATTTCTCATAGAGCTTAAGTGAAATAAATTCTTTTCAATTTTTCCCTTGAAAATAATTAAAGGTTCACAGGAAGTTGTGAAGAGAGTGCAGAGAGGTCCTATGTTCCTGTCTCTAGTTTCTTCCACTAGTTATATTTCATAAACGGAATAAGTTTACCAGGCAATATGTTTGCTCTCAATTCAAACCAATAGATTTAATAAAGGTAGCTGCCATTTTTCAAGTACCTATTGTATACTAGGAGCTTTAACTATATTATCTTATTTGGAGCTCATAAAAATCCTTTAAGGCAGGGGTCATCCTCAGTTTTCAGCTAAGGCAACTCAGAGATTAAGTCACTCCCATCAGTCCCAAGGCCAATCTGTATGCCTTGTACATTTCATCTTTTCTAGTATTGACAGCTGAAGCTCATACATCCCTTACACTAAATTTTAGTTGAATCCTGACAATTATCTAACAATAAAAATATTGTATTGATTACTAGAGTCACGGTGCATGAAATTCACGCACTCAAGGGGCGGGGGGAGGGGAGGGCGTGTCCCTCAGCCTGGCCTGTGCCCTCTTGCAGTCCAGTTGGACATCTTTAGCAATGCTGCAGAGGTGGGAGAGGCTCCCACCACCACCACTGCGCTCGCCAGTCATGAGCCCGGCTTCTGGCTGAGTGGCACTTACCCTGTGGGAGCACAATGACCACCAGGGAGCAGCTCCTGCATTGAGCATCTGCCCCCTGGTGGTCAATGCATGTCATAGCGACTGGTCATTTCACCGTTCAGTCAATTTGCATATTAGCTTTTTATTATCTAGGATAGGATTATTGTTTTGAAAATTGTGAATATTTTCTCAGAAATTAAAAAGGTTCTTTTAAAAAAGATGTATAGCCTGGCTGGCTTGGCTCAGTGGTTGAGCATCAACCTATGAACCAGAAGGTCATGTTTTCCCAGACAGGGCACATGGGGGGAGAACATATGCAGGAGGCAGCCTATGATTCTCTCTCATTGATGTTTCTATCTCTCTCTCCCTCTTCTTTCCTCTCTGAAATCAATAAAAAAATATGTTTTTTAAATCTGCACATGAAAAAAATTTTCTTAGGAATATTTATTTTATCTGGGACCAACAATTTTTTCCCGGGAGGTAAAAATTAAAAGCAGGAAGAAAAGATGACTAAATCACATAGTTCCCTTCAAAATTTTTTGGATAGTATAGTCTATTGGTATCACAATATTGCTAAATTTATCATATTGAAAAGTTTTACTTTGACAGTATAGTTCAGTATTTTAGGGGTTAACATTTCCATCACCACATCTATCAAGTTTACCTACTGTCTAAGTCAGTTCTCACTGCTTTAACAAAGTACCATAGACTGGGTAGCTTATACACAACAGAAATTTACTTTTCATAGTTCTGGGGACTGGAATTTCAAGAGCAGGTTCTCTTTCCAGGTTGCAAAATGCTATCTGATTGTATTCTCACACAGTGGAAAGAATGCAAGAGTTCTCTGGAATTTCCTTCATAAAGGCACTAATCCCATTCAGAGGGGCTCCACCATGTGACCTAATTACCTCCCCAAAGCCTCAGCTCCTAATACCATCACATTGAGGGGTAGGATTTCAACACAAAAATTTTAAGAAGATGCATTCAGTGCATTGCACCTACATGTGGACTTGTGCACTCTGTATACCCTCCTGTTTCCAAGAATAAAATGCCCATGCTCCCATCTAAGTCCAACTCTTCCACTTTTGTATGAGATCTGCTTTTATATTCTCAATATTGTTACTCTAGCAGTTGTCACCTCTCAATCCTACATTATTAATTTTTCTCTATTCTGGATTATTCCCATAAGCATGTTAACATTGTGTACCATTTTCACAACTTTTTAAAAAATTCCTTTAAAAAGAAGTATCTCTTACCCTTTGAGACAGCATGGAGGGACCTGGAGAATATTATGCTAAGTGAAATAAACCAGTCAGAGGAAAACAAGTATCACATTATCTCACTCATATGTGGAATCTAATGAACAAAATAAACTGATGAACAAAATAGGTCCAGAGACATAGAAGCATGGGACAAACTGACGAATCTCAGAGGTAAGGGGGGAGGGTGGATGGGAAGAGATCAATCAAAGAACTTGCATGTATATATGTATAACCTAAAGATACAGATAATAGTACAGTGAAGGCCTGGGGGTGGAGGGTGGGGATGGATGTGGAGGGGAATCACTGAGGTGAAAAGGGGACATCTGTAATACTTTCAACAATAAAGATAATTTTTAAAAAATAAAGTGGAATTTCTAACCTTAAAATAAAACAAACAACATCCTGACAACCCATTCCTCTCCAGCTACCACCCTATTTCTCTGCTTTCTTCCAAAATTCCTGGAAAGAGCCATTTATACTCACTGTATCCTCATCCCTTCCACCTGTTCATTCTTGAATCCACTCCAATCAGTCTTCTGCTCCCACCTCTCCACTGAAACTGCTCTTGGAAAAGTCACCACCGATCTCCATATTGCAAAATCAGGGGTTCTCAGTTATCTCACTCCAATTCTCAGCAGTATTTGAAACAGTTGTTCACACCAGCTATCTTGAAGCATTCACTTTCAGGAGGCCCCTCTCTCCGGTCTTCCATCTAACTGGCAGCTCCGTTGGTTGATCACCTCTCATCCCCCACATCTCCAGTCCTTGGCATGCCCAGGTTCAGTCCTTGGATTTCTCTATTCTCTCTCCCTTGGTGATGCCATTTATTTTCAAGATATAATTTTTAGTGTTCAGCTTCTCCTGGGGCCATTTCCCCTCAATGTTCTGCCACTTTACTGGAGTAGATTCATGGCTCTACTCTAGCATAACTTGGAGCCCTTGTTTTTTTTCCATTCCACAATGGTCCCAGCCATAATGGGACTGTCTTCCCTTTTTAATTCTCCAAAGCAGAGAGACTTCATCTTGCTTTTTTCTTTCCAGACATCCAGGCAGGAATGCCCTACCTTCTATAGATTTTTTTCTTGAGAATACAGAAAAGTCTAGTTATACTTCAGGGAAGAGGAATCTTTTCTTTCCTCCTTGTTGAGTCTTCAGCAGCAAAAATTAAGTACAAATAAGTTTCTCCATAGGTCACCTTGTTACAGATTAAATAAAATTAATTAATGAAAGAGAACTGTACTTAGCTGCCCTGGCATGCCACTGATTGAGTAATGACCTTGTGAAACAGATTAGTTTTCTAAAACTTAAATTCCTGAAGACTTTATGAAATTGGTGATTTGTATTACATTTTGAAGTTTTCAACATTTCAGATAATAGTATACTGCAAATGCTAAGAAAAAACAAAGACTTGGGTTCAATTGGCTGACCAAATTGTGGGAAAGCTGACTGGCCAGAAGCTAAAGGTTGCAAAGTACTGGGATAAGGAGTCTGACTGAGGAGAGCAGTTCCAGAGAAGAGGAGGAGGAGGAAGTGGAGGAAGAGAAGGAGGAGGAGGAGAAAGAGAAGGAGGAAAATGGGAGGAGGAAGAGGAAAAAAGAAAGGAGAAGAGATGGAGGAGAGGTGGGGGGGAGAAGAAGAAGGGAGAAGGGAGGAGAAAAAAGGCCACTAAACAACACATTTCTTGGTCAGGAGAAAAGACATGGCCTCTATATCAGATAGACATTTTTCTTTTGTGTTTTTATTTTTTTGTCTGTTATTTTATCATTTACAATTTCTTTTTCAAATGTTATCCCAGATAATGTCATTGCTATTGTGATCTATGTTTCTGCAGGTCATAGTTTGGAAATACAGCTAGGTCACACTAAAAGAGAACAATTTCCTGACTCCACATCTAAGGACAACTTTATGGGAGTATTAGCCCTCCTTAAATCCCATAGGGGCTGAGAGGATGGGGTGTTCTAGTACAATTCTGCAGACACCTTCTAGCATCCTCTGGGGTGGACATGTGACATCCTGGCTGTAGACACATACAAGGAAGTCACTAGAAGGAGTCTAAGAAAGACCCCTCCAGCCCAGCTGGTGTAGCTCAGTGTTTGAGCTTCGACCCATGAACCAGGAGGTCAAGGTCTGATTCCTGGGCAGGGCACATGCCTGGGTTGTGGGCTCGATCCCCAATAGGAGGCATGCAGGAGACAACGAACAATGATTCTCTCTCATCATTGATGTTTCTATCTTTCTCTCCCTCTCCCTTTCTATTAGAAATTTTTAAAAAGCATTAAAAAAATAATAAGACCACTCCACCCACTCAGTTGCCCTCTCTTCCCCTCTTCCCTTTTAGTTTCTTTTTACATTGTCACATGAGGATATGATGTTTGGAGAGCTGCTGCTGAAACTTGGAATATCCCACTGGAAACATATGATGCACAATTATGAACAGTAATACTACAGGTCTAGACTTATTGCAGGAAAATAAATCTATGCTATGTTGCTGATATAGTACCTATCATAAAAACCATTTACATAAAGTTGTACACAAGGGCATATATTTACACAGAGACCTGCCTAAAATTATGTTCACTTAAATATTAAGAGTGGTCATCTCTGAGTGGTGAGATATTGGTGAATTTCTACTTTATTTCTTGTATTTTTTTCTATAAGGTTTAAGGATCAAATATTTATGTGAATAATAAACTTTTTAAAAAAATATATTTTATTGATTTTTTACAGAGAGAAAGGGAGAGGGATAGCAAGTTAGAAACATTGATGAGAGAGAAACATCGATCAGCTGCCTCCTGCACACCTCCTACTGGGGATGTGCCCGCAACCAAGGTATATGCCCTTGACCGGAATCGAACCTGGGACCCTTCAGTCTGCAGGCCGATGCTCTATCCACTGAGCCAAACTGGTTAGGGCTAAACTTTTAAAAGCCATATAATTCTGGGCAATTCCCATTTATCTCATGTTGCTTATAATGGATTAAAAAATGTATTCTATCATAGAATTTCTTTTTTTACAAGACCCCATAATTGGCATCACATGTTTTTTCTTTGTGGAATAATCATCAGGCAGGAAATGTTTTGATTCTTGAGTAACATTTCCTGATAAACATTTTTTGGAAACATTTAAGCATTTCCTGATCTAAAAATTTTTGTGATTTTTCTTTGTGTATCCTATTGTCTTAATTAACAATACTCTAGCCCTATGGGACATAATCATCCTGTTAGAGAGAAAAAAATTCAAAAAAATGTGTTTTATTATAGAGACATTTCCAGTAACCAAGAAAATAAGATTGGCACAATTTTCACTTAGCGGTAAAAATAATAAATAGGCTCCCTTTAGCCCACATTTAAGAAATCTTGGTTCATTCTCCCAAGAAACTGCATATTCTTAAAACCAAAAGGGTACTTTAAAAAAATTCTAGGCCTCCAGAGTAAAATTGAAAAAGGGTCTTCCTTCCTCCTGCAAATTACCCTTTGCATGGCTGCTTCTGCCAGGCTCCCTTCCAGGACCGGGAGCCAGGGCCAGGCTGACTATGACAGTGAACAAAGGAGATAGAATCCACAGCTATTTGTTGCCCAGGTGCTGTGTACCCTCAATTACCATAGTTGTGACAAATACAATGAAGGAGATAACCTTGCTCTCCTGGACCTCGTAATCTTTGTATGTTTGCCATAAAGGCAAAGGGTAGACAAGGCTGGAGATGGGTCTAGAAAGGCAATTCCTTGAGAGCTTTGATGAATTTTAAACAGAGATCAGATATGGCTTGGAGAGTAGCATGAGGGGAACAGAAAGACATAGGAAAAGAAACCGACGTGGCGGCAGGAGTCCAGATGAGAGGCAATGCTGGACTTTGAACAGTGGCTTTGGGCTGCAGAGGAGAGGACAAAGGAGAGGTTAAACAAATACTTACACTATACGGTACAGTCTCTGTGGTCATTTTTCTCTTATTCTATCTTAACATCAATGGAGTCTTCAGCAGGATTTAACTTATCTCAGTTGGCGTAAGGGAAACAGAACAAGGTGTTTTTCACCAACCTGGGTCAGAACTCTGAGGGACGAACAGCTTGCTCCTGGGCAGCCAGCCTGGAAGTGGTGAAACTCTGAACAGGTTATCTGCAGGTTTGTTTTTGGTCCAATAGTACCACCCCTTCACGTGATAATTAACAGTAGGACTTACCTTGCATATGGACAGGGACGAGGTCTTGAACCCAGTGCAAATACAGTAGGCCATAAATCCTAGGACCCTATAGACTTGATATTTTCTTCCTGTTCTGCCCTCAAAGTCTTCAGGGAATTGGTGTACCTCATACCCTTACCTGGGAGAGTCCTGGTTTGGGTCTGCTCATTTACAGCCTTCCTCACAACTGGATCTTCAACCAAATTGCCTTTTAGGTGGACAGACTGTCCTGAAGCCTAGTCAGATATCAAGCAAGGCTTCTCTGCAACAGCAGAAACTCAAAGCTGATGTTTCCACTCCAACCTGAGCCAATGTGGGTCTACAGAAGATATTGTAGCAAGTCTGCTCCACAGAGGAAAGGCACGGACTGTCTCTGGCCAAACTGTTCAAAATTCAGGATCTCAGGTCTCCTTTGGGTCAGGAATGCCATCCCAAATGGTGAAAATGCACGGTACAGGGCAGTGAGAAAGTTTAAGAGCCCCACCCAGAAGAAACTTTGCTGAGACTCTATTATTTAGTACCGGTGTCTGTTTAACCCTCTCCCCTTTTGAGATTCCTATCTGGTGTACTAGTTCCTAGCTAGAGTTTGGTGCCTCAGACCCAAGTCACTAGAGAAAACTTGGAAACTAACTCATCGTCTCATTTTGCAAGGCCAGTGTAATGTTTCTAAAGCTCAATAGTAAGGTCTGAACTGATGATCTCATATGTATCACAATGAAATGAGGAACAAAATAAAATTTCCAACTCTTTCTGTAAATTTAAATAATTGTCCATGTAGTTAGTAATTTGAGATAAGGCCAGCTTCTTGGTTTCCAAAATTAAAATTAGGAGAAAAGTGTGTAAAAAAGTTATGATCCTGTTACCTGGAACTACATAGCCTGGGAAATGGACCATGTACTGAACCCTTGTCCCAAATGGCTATCCATCCTATTTCCAGAGACCTTCCCAAGCAGCATATAGGAGAAATGAAGAGTAAGATTTTAGGTAAATTAGGAAGCAATGATCAGTCAGTAATGTAAAACAGGACTTCAAAATAGGCAATGCATACTAGGTGTATCGGTTAATAATGGCAGATTTTGTAATCAAAGAAAACACGATAATTTCAAGAGAAACATCAAAAGTGCTTTATTCAAAGTGATGTCCATCGCTAGCTACACATTTCCCCATCTTTCAGGTAATTTGTGGATACCGTCCCAATAGAAATTTTCTTGTTTTGAGGCAAACCTTTCAGAGACCCAATTTTCCACTTCTTTGTATGTTTGGAAGTGCTGCTCAGAAAATTCGTGTGCCATCGATAGGAACAAGTGGTAATCTGGAGGAGCAAGGTCTGGTGAATACAGCGGGTGGATTAATACTTCCCAGGCAAGATCTTTTAACATGTCTTTAATTGGTTTTGAAGTGTGTGATAGTGCGTTTTCATGAAGCAGAATTACTTTGCCGTGTCTTCTGGCCCATTCTGGTCATTTCATGATCAAAGCGTAGTCCAAATTGATTATTTGTTGTTGGTAGTGATCAGTATTAACGGTTTCATCTAGTTTTAGAAGCTCATAATACACAACACCTTCCTGATCCCACCAAACGCAGAGCATTGTCTTCTTTCTGAAGCAATTTGGCCTTGCAGTGGATGTTGATGGTTGACCTGGATCAACCCATGATTTTGTGCATTTGGGATTCTCAAAATACTAGTACACATTATGATGTGACACCATATCACCTACTGTGGCTATGCTCCATGCTCTCTTAAACTCACTTCTCATCTCCACCCACTTCCAATCTCTTTCCACAGGATTGGACAGGGCTTTCTTTTGAACTTTTCTATGATTAGGATTGGACAGTAGCTGTTCTCTGGCTTAGCTCTGGGCTTTGACACCCTAGAAGCCTCTCTCCACAAACCCTTGTCTCACAGCAGTTCCACGTCTTGTCATCTCCACCTATGACCCAGAACTTCTACCTACTTAGTTAATCAGAATGTCCTGGCCCTGGTTTAACCAGTCTTCCTGGTTTCCGTGGCCTCAGATTCTTCTTCTCTTTCCTTTCCCCAGTGAATGCCCCAATGGACAATCGTACTAACTCATAGCTCAGATATGTCTCCCACATCTCCCTAAAAGCTCAGAGAAATCCCTGCCCTAAATAGACAATCGTAAGAAAGCTCACTGGCTTCCCCTTTTGTTTTAGTGCTTGGGACTTGAAAATGATTATTTTTATTCTAGGGATACTCTTTCCAGCCCTCATCAGAAGATACAGTCTATGGACCCCTGATTACATGCATCCCAGAATGGAGAATTGTGTTTTGGTGAGAGTGCCAGAAAGCGGACCCCACTGAGTTGTACAATTCTCTTCTATTTACACACAGAGTATGTGCTTTCATGTCAAACTGTTTTTAGAGAAATGATGATGTTTTAACGTTGTCCCTGAACTACTGTCTTAGTGTCTCTTCTTTGCCCTGAGCTAATTTGACTTTAGAATATAAATTAGTGATAAGACACAAACATGGAAAATGATTTGATTTGGGGAACCATGGCAACAAGAAGAAAAGGAACTAACATTTATTGAATACTTACAATGTATCAGGCACCAGGCATAATTAATCATAATGATAATATTTATTGTATGCATGTTATATGTAAGGTACTGTGCTTAGCCCTTATACATGATCAAATTTAATCCTCACAACCACCATGAAATAAGCACTGTATTATTGTCCTCATTTCATGAATGAAAAACTTGAGCTTAAAGAGGGTAAGTGACTTGCTCAAGATGAATTGAGTTTCAAGTCAAGATCTGTCTGAATTTAATATCTAACAAGTTTTCTCTCTCAACTTTCAACTTAAAGCTTCTTCTAAGCTTTGTGTATAAGCTTGTATGGACATACAGCTTTTTCTCTTAAGTAAATTCCTAGGAGTGGAATGGTGTATATTTAACATTTTAAGAGTTGTTAAAATCTTTTCTAAAGTGACTGAACCATTTTACATTCCCATCAGCAATATATCAGAGTTCCAGTTTCCCCACATCCTCACCAACACTTAATATGGTCAGCCTTTCTATTTTATATGTTCTAATAGATATATACTAGCATCTGATTGTGATTTTAATTTGCATTTTCCAAATGATTAATAGTGAAGTTGTGGGGAACAGGCATTTTTATGTACTCTTGGTCAGATCAAATATGGGAACCTCTTTTTTGTATTGCAATTTGAATTTGGTGGTTCCTTAAATATGAACAAACTTTTAAAAAAATTCTCACCAGAGCATATGTTTTTATTGATTTTAGAGAGAGTAAGAAAGAGAGAAAGGAGGGAGAGAGAGACAGAGAGAGAGAGAGAGAGGAGAGAGAAACATAGGTTGGTTGCCTTCCATAAGCACCCTGCCTGGGGATCTAACCCACAATCTAGGTATGTGCCCTGGTTGGAATTGAACCTGCAACCTTTTGGTGTACCAGATGACACTTCAACCAACTGAACCACACTGGCCAGGACTGAACAAACTTTTACTCCTATTTCTATAAATCTATTTTGTTATAAACTTGGCATTTCTGCAGAGACTATCAGAATAAACTCAGTTGTTTCATAATTTTCCTTTGACTCAGAAATGGTATTCTCATAAATCTTTGCTGGTCAATTTCCATTTCTCCACACCTTTCATTCAACACTTTGACATTGGTTTGAGTGTATGAATTGCTTGGTTCTGCACTAGTGATTTAACCTAAAATGCAACTAGATATCTTAGTTTAAAGATGGAAAACATAACAGTGTAGTAAATTGGGTAGGCCTTTTCTTTTTTCTTCTTTCTGTCTTTCTTTCTTTTTATTTTCTTTTTCTTTTTATTATTTTTTGTTTTTTTGCCTACCCAGCACATTTGGTGGCAGCACTCCATTTCCTTTGGGAAACTCCCAACCTCATATAGTCTGGACAGGGCTGCCAATCATACTGTCTGGCACTCTTTTGCCATGGGGTGGACAAATAACCCAGACTGGGCCACTCCTGGTTCATTATATGCTTGGTCTACTGATAGACCAGGAATGGGCTTATGATTCAGCAGGAACAGAGTCTTCCTCCAGATAGAAAGTGAGGAGCCAATTGTTTTTCTGTTGAGACTGCTGGGCTGGGAAAAAGTGGATCTGGGGCTGTCAGCGAGTGCCATCCCTAGCTGCATGGAGAAAGCTTGTCTTCAGTGAAAATCAAAAGAGTGAGATGAACGAACAGAGAAAAGCAGAGGTAGACATGGATAGGGAGAGAGATAGAAATGGGGCAAAGGGTGGAAAGAAAAGAGACAGGAAGAAAAGTGAGAGTGAAAACAGCATTACCATCTCTAAATCCAGATTCATCCCTGGACTTCCCTGTTTTATAAGCCAACTTACTTTTTCCGTCACTCTTCCTATTTCTCGCTTTCTTAACTTAGTTTATCTTGGGTTTCTGAATTTGCAAGTGGCAGAATACAAACTGTTACATTCCTCTCCTCTTCTTTGAGTCCTATCAAGAATCTATTCATACAAACGTTTAGTGAACAATGAAAAGTTAAGTTTTCTGAACATATCATAGAAGAGAAAAAAGAGGAGCTTGACAAAATATATCCATAGCACACAGCCTGCAAATTCCCATAGGGGTTTCTGGTCTCTCTGTTCCTGTTCTAATGGAGTGGTTCCCTTCTGATTTGTCCACCTCACAGCCTCCAGCCCCTTTAGTTCCTTCTATTATGTAAACCAATTTATCTCCTTTTTTTTTTTTTTTTTTGATCACTTGAACATACCCTTGAGGTTCTGAATTCTAATTTTCTTTAAGACTAAAACCAATGTATCCATTTTAATTTAAGTATTAGCTAGTTCCAAGCTTACAATTCTTAAAGCATAACTTTCTGGTAAACCAGAATGGAGCATGTGATTCATGTCCCATGCGTGCCCGAAGCAAGCCACCAGTCAATTGCTGCCATGAGAACAATGAAAGTGCTCAAAAACTTGTAAATGAAGAGAAAAGGACCAGAGACAAAGATGTGTGAATCATCCCTTAGGCAAAGCCTTGATCAGTTGACCAGTTCAGCTGTGTGGAAAGAAGACATGGAGCAGAGCATCCTAGAAAGGGCTACACCACACACCCATACATAGGCATTATATACTGTGCAGTGACTGCCCAAGAGTCAAGATGACCCAGTACATGTTCTGGGATCAAAGTAGTATTCTCTTATTTGGAGGAGGAGAGGAAGGGAGGAAAATGGTGTGGCAGAAACTACTGGTTTCCTCCACATTATCAATTATTTTTCCTCAGTAACAGAAGCCCCAAATTTAGTTGGGTACTAGCCACTTAGAATAAGAACTAAACTTCCTAACTTCCTTGAAGCTAAGTGTGGCATATGGCTAAGTTCTGGACATTGGGATGTAAGCAAAAGGTGATGTATGCAACTTTCTGAAAGTGTCCTAACAGATAGGGAGAATGCCCTTTGCTCCACTTTTCCTCCTCGTTGGCTGACTGGGAACATGATGGCAGGATCTAGAGAAGCCTCTTGGGCCACAGGATGGAAGTCGGATGGCATAGATCACTAACTACATGAGCAAAGAACAGAAAGGGAACAATAGAGGTGAATTTGCCAATCCGAATCTGTACTTAAGTTTAATGTTCATATTCTATAACTGAGAATTTTAAAAAACTGAGTGGAGAATGTTAGAATAAAATTTTTAATTAATAACATCTAGTTTATGATCTAGCTCTGGGGATTTATTATTTGCCTTCTGCATAAAATTATTTACTCTTTTTTCTTAGGATTAATAGTCATTAATGGGTTACCTAATAAGTAAGAAGTAAATTGAAACAAAAGTAAGGAACTAGAATGGTAAAGTGGACATTTGTAGGTTTCAGCTGTCCAGGGTGCTTCCTCTTTTTCTTTTGGAAACCACCACTTCCACTGTAAGCATATAATTATACGGTTCTCAACAAATACTTCTGTCATCTTTTAAAAAGTTCTGAATTTAAAGCCCTTTTAGTCATTGTCAGGTACAATTGCTCTATTGTGGGTTGTTGTTTTTTTTTTTCATCCACACTGAGGATATGCTTATTGATTTGAGAGAGGTGAGAGAGAAACATCTATCAGTTGCCTCCTGCACACACTGACCAGGAAGAGATCAAACTCACAACCTGGGCATATGCCTTGACTGGGAATCAAACCTGCAACCTTGTGGTGTATGTTACGTCGCTCCAACCAACGGAGCCACACTGGCCAGGGACAGATGCTCTATCTCAAAGAAGCTGATTTTTTTTTTTTTTTTTTGCCTGAGTGTGTTTGTGTTTATATCATACATACCATAGCATGAGTTTTTCACTCAATATTTTGTTTTTGAGACTTATTCATAGTGAATTATTTTGATCTAGTTTATCAATTTTCAGCACCTATATAATATTCAGTTTTATAAATTTATTAGGTTAAACCATATCAAAATGGCTGAATAGTAGCAATTTCAAATGGTTCAACCAAATATTACAATTGTTTATTTTCCAACTGAAGAACATTAGAGTTATTTTCAGTATTTTATTATTATAAGCAATGATGTAATGAAAATCCAATTATATATCTTATTAAGTACAAGTGCAAAAATTTCTTTAGGGTATATACTAAAAAATAGAATTGCTGGAACTTATAGTGTGTACAAGTTCTATTTTATCAGATAATGTCAAATTATTTCTCAAATTATTTGTTTCACTTTCCACTTGCCAGCCTTGTACTAGTATGAGAATTTTCTTATCCTGACCAACACTTGGTATTATATCAGATATCTTACCAATCTGATAGTTCTGAAAAGATATTTCTTTGTTTTAATTTGCATTTCCTTCATTAGTGAGCAGTTTGAACATTTTTTAATTTATTTAATTGTCCAGTCATGTCTCCATTTCTTTGAATTTACTCTTTATATATTTCTCAGCTACCTAATGGTATATTTCCCTTCGATTTATAGAAGTTTTTCATATAGTTAGACTATAGAATCATTGTTAGACATATGCATTGCAAATACCTTTTCCAAATCTCTGACCTGTCTTTCAATATCTTTATTTTACAGAGGTTTTACATTTGAAAATACTCAAATTTAATTATATTTTCTTTGCTAGTATGGTGTGTGATATTTGTATAGGAACTCATTCTACTCTGAGGCTATAATGTCATACTCCTACATTACTAGTAACTCCTAAAAGTTTTGAAGTTTTGTTTTTACACTTGAGTCTAATCCATCTGGAATTGAGCATGTGTATGGTGAGAGATAAAGGTCTAGCCTTTCCCCCCATGAGGTAACATGTTGTTCCTGCATCACTTATTGAATAGCCATCTTGTCTACACTGAGTTGTAATGCTACTTCTGTTATATAAAAATTTTCCAGACTTGTAAGGTCTTTTTAAGAACTTACTTTTCTATTAATTGGTCTACTTTTTCTGTCCCTTTGCCAATGTCACATTGTTTTACTTCCTATTGTTTTGTGATAAGTATTGGTATCTGTAAGAATGATATATATCATATTTCTTTCTTCAAAATTGCCTAAGCTACTCTTGGCTCTTTTCTATTCACTTGAAGTTTAGGCTCAACTTCTCAACACCCAAGACAAAGCCTCCTGAAAATTCCCTTGGATTTATACATTATTTTTGGTAAAGAACTGACGTTTTTGTGATGCTGAGTGACCTTAACCATGAGCATATTCTACCTCCCCATTTTATTAGATATTCTTTTATGTTACGAAGTAATGCATTATAATGTTTTCCATAAAAGTCTCCTGTATCTTTCATGATAGTTATATTCCTATTGCTTTTATAAAATATATTTTTTATTGATTTCAGAGAGGAAGAGAGAGGGGAGAGAGAGTTAGAAACATCAATGATGAGAGAGAATCATTGATCGGCTGCCTCCTGCACGCCCGCAACTGGGGATTGAGTCTGCAACCTGGGCATGTGCCCCTTGACAGATCAAACCCGGACCCTTCAGTCCGCAGGACGATACTTGAACCACTGAGCAAAACCAGCTAGGGCTTCTCATTGCTTTTGTAACATTCTAATTGGTTGTTGCTAGTGTACTGGAATGCCATTTAATTTTTAATATTGCTTTCATAACACATCATCTTGCTGAATTCTGTTATTATCTTGAATAGTTTGTAGCTTCTCTTGGATGCTCTGTGTAAACAATCTAATTATCTGTACATAATTCCCCCCCTTTCCATTTCAGTAATTATCTTTCATTGATTTTTTTTTGTTTCTATCTCTGGATAAAACCTCCATAGCTAAGTGGAATGGAAGCAGTAATGGTGACATCCTTATCATGTTCTTGAGTTTAAACAGAAGGCTTCTAATATTTTACCATCAAGTATGATATTTGTAGTAAATTTCTAATAAATACTCTTTATAGTTGAAGAAAGTTCCTTTCGGTTTCTGAGTTCTAAAGTGCTCTTTTCAATTATTTAAAACTCATGAAAAAATACTGAATTTTATTAATTTTTTTGGCATATATTAAATTACCATATTTTAAAAATTTTTATTAGTATGGCTCCCTGGCCGGGTGGCTCAGATGGTTGGAACATTGTCCTGTAAACCAAAAAGGTTACAGGTTTGATTCCCAGTCAGGGTACATACTTAGGTTGGGGGTGCTTACAGGGAGCAACTGATCTCTCTCTCTCTCTTTTTCTCTCTCTCTCTCACCTTTCTCTGTCTCCTCCTTTGTATCTAAAATCAATAAACATATCCTCAGGTGAGGATTATTTTAAAATATTAATGTGGCAAATGACATTAATAGGATTTCATGTCTTAAACCATCCTTATATTCCTTGAATAAACCCTAGTTAGTCATGAAAAATTTTATATACATTGCTGAATTTAGTTTGCTAATATTTTACTTGTGAAATTTGTATCCATGTTCATACCTAAGCTTACCCATAAAATTTCCTTCTTATACTTTTAGTCTAATTCTGATTTTTCTTTTTCTATTATCTGGAACATTTTGTATAAGACAAGATTTATTTGCTCCTTAATGTTTTGATAAAACTTATTTGCAAAATCATTTGGTATGGTACTTTCTTGGTGTGTAGCTTTTTTATTTTTGATTTAATTTCTTCAAGATTATGAATGACATTGATAGTCTTTTGGTACACGTGGTAAGTCTATCCCAGTTATTTTCACCAATGTCTACTTGGACTTGTTGTCCTTTGATTTTATCATTGCTTCTCCTATATCTGTTGTTGAATATTTTAAAATATTACTTCCGGGTATAGAGCTCTTTAAATTTTTTATTTATTCTTGAGTTAATTTAGATGAGGAAACTTTAATCAAAAAGTCTATTAGTTCTAAATTTCCAAATGTATTATTATAAAGTATTCAGATAAATTTTAAAAATCTTTGCAGTAAATTCTTTCATTTCGAACATGTTTTATTTGTGCTTTCTTTTTTCTTTATCAATCTTTCTAGTTGTTTATTTAGACTTTATTAATCTATACATAGTTCTAATTTTGGGGGGTTTACTCTGTTGTTTTTCTTAACTTTTAATTAAACACTTAGTTCTTTTATTTTCAATCTTTTAAAAAATGTAGACATTTAAGACTATAAATTTTCCTTAAGTATTACTAACTATATCTCACAGGTTTTAAAATGCAATATTCACATAACATTCAGATCTAAACAGATTTTAAAGTTAATTACTTTTTTTTTCTTTTCAGGCTACTTTTGAGTTTGGGTTTCTAATTTTATTGCATTGTGGTCAGTGTGGTTTACATGCTATTGAGTGTTTGTACTTTCAAAGATTTCCTTTGAGGCCTAGCTTGGAGCATGCTTTTCATAAATTCTCTATGTGTGTTCAGAACTTTAATTGTTAGGGACAGTTTCTCTTACATCCTTTTATCAAGCCTTTTAATATTATTGTTCACATTTTCTATTTTTTCTGTCTTCTATCTTTTCTCTGTCTTCTTTTAGCTATTCTAATATTTTATCAAATTTTCCTTTATTAAAAAATGTACTTAAGGCTATTTTGTTTATTGCATAGAATCAAGATTACTATCTCTTCCTGGTTAATTGTTTCTAATCCTCTATCACTAAAACTAAAGTGTGCCTCAGAGTCTCTTTTGTCTCATGTTGCTATAACTATATCACCATCATTTTGTTTAGTATTTGCTTGCTATGTCTTTCTTTTTCTTTCCTTTACTTTCAACTTTTCTGTGACATTATGAGTTGAGTGAGTTTCTTATAAAAGCATAGAACTGGATTTTAAACATTTTCTCAGTTAATTTCTGGTTTTCATAAGACTGTTTAACCTGTTTTATGTATTGTAAGTAGTGATATATTTGGGTTTATTTCTGCTATCTTATTTTGTGTTTACCAATCTCTTCACTATTATCATCACTTTTCTCTATTGTATTGAATTTATGAGTTTTTTTTGGCCCTTCAACATTTTAATTCTTTTACTGGTTACCTTAAATGTTAGTATGTGTAATTAACCTAATGAACTCTAATGTTAGCTGTGATAGTCTATTACATTGAACTGTGTCTCTAACTATTCATGTCCTTGTCCAGTCTCCATCCCTTGGGTCTGGGCTTGTCTTTAGCCGAAAGTAGTGACTGAAGTGATGCATGTTAGATCTTGATTTAAGATTTAAAAAGGCCTGGTAACTTCTGCTTTTATAGTCTTGGAAACCCTGAGCTTACATGTAATAAGTCTGGCTATCCTGTTGGAAAGTCACATGGAGATACCATGTGGAAAGGCCAGATGAGAAGGAGAAGCATGGGAATATGTGGGAAAGAACTGAGGAACTGAGTTGACAATAATAATTGAGGTCCCAGGATATGATCCCAGTTGAGTTTTTTAGCCAGCACAAGATATATGGGCCATACTAGTACATGTATTGGACAAGTGAGTGAAAAACACACACATTTAACCACAAAATTGTGAGTAAATGAAATGATTGTTCTTTTAAGCTTCTGATACTTGGGGTATAGTGCTACATGGCAATAGATAACTGGAATGTTAATAAAATCTTGATATTTATATTGAATCACATACTATTCTTATTCTTTAATTTCAATTTTCTCCCTACTTGATCATTTTCTATGATGTGATCCTTTTTGTGGTTCTATATTCCCTTTAAACATCTTTAAATTAATTATTTTTATCATTTTTAGTTAACAAGTCATTGGATATACCCTATTTTTTGTGTCCATAGGTAGTGCATATATGCATATAAATTCTTTGGTTAATCTCTTCCCACTTTTTCCCTCTTCCCTCTGAGATTCATCAATCTGTTCTATGTTTCCATACGTCTGGTTCTTTTTTATTCATCACCTTATTTTGTTCATTAGATTAATTGTTTGCTTATTTTGATTTTTAGATTTATTGTTGATAGATATGTATTTATTGCCATTTTATTGTTCATATGTTTATCTCTTCTTCTTCTCCTCCTCCTCCTTCTCCTCCTCCTCCTTCTTCTTTTATTCTTCTAGAATACTCTTCGACATTTCATGTAACACTGGTTTGGCTTCTTCTTGTTTATGGAGCTCTTTCTGACCTTCAATTCCAAATGAAAGCTTTGCTGGATACAATAATATTGGTTGTAGGTTCTTGCTATTCATCACTCTGAATATTTCTTGCCACTCCCTTGTGGCCTGCAAAGTTTCTGTTGAGAAACAAGCTGACAATCATATGGGTGTTCCCTTGTAGGTAACTAACTGCTTTTCTCTTGCTGCTTTTAAGATTCTCTCTTTGTCTTTAACCTTTGGCATTTTAATTATTATGTATGTTAGTGTCAGCTTCTTTGGGTTCCTCTTGTTTGGGACTTTTTGCACTTCTAGGACTGGTAAATCGATTTCTTTAACCAGGTAGGGGAAGTTTTCTGCCATTATTTCTTCAAGTAGGTTATCAATATCTTTTTCTCTCTCTTCTCCTTCTGGCACCCCAATAATTCGGATGTTGGTACGCTTGAAGTTGTCCCAGAGGCTCCTTACACTATCTTCATATATATATATTTTTTCTTAATCTTTATTGTTCAGATTATTACAGTTGTTCCTCTTTTTGTCTCCCCATTGCTCCCCTCCACCCAGTTCCCACCCCACTCCACCCTATGCACTTATCCCTCCCCATGTCCTCATCCATAGGTGTATGATTTTTGTCCAGTCTCTTCCTGCAAACCCACACTCTTTTCCCCCTGAGGATTGTTAGTCAACTCCCTTTCTATGCCCCTGATTCCATTATATTCACCAGATTATTCTGTTCATCAGATTTTTTATTCACTTGTTAATATATATGTATTTGTTGTTCATAATTTTTATCTTTACCTTTTTCTTCTTCTTCCTCTTCTTAAAGAATATCTTTCAGCATTTCATATAATACTGGTTTGGCGGTGATGAACTCTTTTAGCTTTTCCTTATCTGTGAAGCTCTTTATCTGACCTTCAATTCTGAATGATAGCTTTGCTGGGTAGAGTAATCTTGGTTGTAGGTTCTTGCTATTCATCACTTTGAAAATTTCTTGCCACTCCCATCTGGCCTGCATAGTTTCTGTTGAGAAATCAGCTGACAGTTGTATGGGTGCTCCCTTGTGTAACTAACTGTTTTTCTCTTGCTGCTTTTAATATTCTCTCTTTGTCTTTTGCTCTTGGCATTTTAATTATGATGTGTCTTGGTGTGGTCCTCTTTGGATTCCTTTTGTTTGGGGTTCTCTGTGCTTCCTGGACTTATAAGTCTATTTCTTTCACCAGGTGGGGGAACTTTTCAGTCATTATTTCTTCAAATAGGTTTTCAGTATCTTGCTCTCTCTCTTCTTCTGGCACCCCCATAATTCTGATGTTGGTACACTTGAAGTTGTCCCAGAGGCTCCTTATGCTATCTTCATATTTTTGGATTCTTTTTTATTTTTGCTCTTCCAGTTGGGTGTTTTTTGCTCCCTCATATTTCAAATCTTTGACTTGATTCTTACAATCCTCTAGTCTGCTGTTGGATCTCTGTATATTATTTTTTATTTCAGTCAGTGTATGCTTAATTTCTAGTTGGTCCTTTTTCATATCCTTGAGGGTCTCACTAAATTTATCGGCAGTTTCTAGAAAATTCTTGAAAAACCTTATAACTGTGGTTTTGAACTCTATATCCAGTCGTTTGCTTTCCTCCATTTCTTTCATTTGTGACCAGTTTCTTTGTCTCCGCATTTTGGCTGCTTCCCTGAGTTAATAGAGTGGCTTTGTATGCTAGGTGTCCTATAGGGCCCAGTGGCTCAGCCTTCCCAGTTACCTGAGGTGGACACTCTTGGTGCACCCCTTTGTGGGCTGTGTGCACAGTCTTGTTGTAGTTAATGCTTGATTGTTGTTGGTATCACTGGGAGGAATTGACCTCCAGGCCAATTGGCTGTGAGGATCAGCTGTGTCTATGCTGGGAGAACTTCTGTGCTGGACACACCCTTATGAGGTAAGACTTGCTTCAGTGGGGCTTTGGTGCTCCCTGAGTCTGCCCCCTGAGTGTGTCCTTTATGGATCTGAGCAGTTGTAATCTGGATGGTCCCACTCTGACCCCTGGGTACACTGGCTCTTGGATCTCCAAGGAGGTGCTAATTTAGCCTCTGCCTGAGGCCACCCAGCAGGAGCTACAGAAAGATCTGAGATTCCTCTTCTTTGTTTGCGTTTTGGAGGTGCCCAAATGAGGCCCAGCTGTGAAGCAATGCAAGCTGCTGTGGGGCCTTGTGCCTTCTTTTGGATGTTCTGGGTCTCTCTGACTCAGCTGCAATTTGTTAGGTAATTTTAGATTGCAAAGGACCCAGCCATTCATGGGCAAAAGCTTCTGCACACAGCTTGGATGGGGCAGAGTCTCAGGGTGGAGCAAACAGCAATGGCTTCCTGTCAGCCCTGCCCTAAAAGGCCCCTGAGTCTCAGTGTCCCTTGGTAATCGCTGTAAGCACCTCTGAGAGAAAGCCACCCTTGAGTTCCGCCTACTTTCAGACAATCCAGTTTCTCCCCATATGAGTCTGGGTCCCCAGAGTCTCGCCCAGAACTGGAGTTCAGAGCAGTTGGGAGCTTGTGTCTCCTTCTGGCTTGAAAAATCCAGCTGTGTACTCAGTTGCCAGTAGTCTACGCGCACGCCTCTGTACCTCTGCCTTCCACACCTCCTCTGAGTCTCAGTGTGCTTTTCTCTTTCCTTCTAGTTTTAGAATTTTCACTCAGCCAAATGGATAATGTCTGTTTTGTCTTTTAGTTGTAGTTTTGAAGTTGTTGTGCAAGGCAGCAAGTTCAGGTGTTTACTTATGCCACCATCTTGGTTTCTCCCCCTATCTTCATATTTTTTAATTCTTTTTTCTTTTTGCTCTTCTGAGTGAATGTTTTTTGCTTCCTCATATTCCAAGTCACTGATTTGAGTCTCAGAATCCTCCACTCTACTCTTGATTTGCTATAAATTATTTTTTTTCATTTCTCTTAGTGTATTCTTCATTTCTGATTGGACCTTTTCCATGTCATTGATATTCTCACTAATTTCCTTGAAATTTTCACTAAGATCCTTGAAATTCTCACTAAGTCACTTGAAGGTCTCATTAAGATCCTTGAGTATCCTTATAACCATTGTTTTGAACTCTGTATCTTGCAGTTTGCTTTCTTCCATTTCATTTAGTTATTTTCCTGGAGATTTCTTCTCTTCTTTCTTTTGTGACATACTTCTTTCTCTTTGCATTTTGGCTGCTTTCCTGTGTTTGTTTCTATGTATTAGGTAGAGCTGCTATGTCTCCTGGAATTTGTAAAGTGACTTTATGTAGTGCCTCCTCAGTCACCTGAGCTGGGCACTCTAATTGTGCCTCTGTGTGGGCTGTGTGCACTGTCTTGTTGCAGTTGAGCCTTGATTGCTGTTGTCATCACTGGGAGGAATCACCTCCCAAGACAATTGGCTGTGAGGACCAGTTGTGTCTACAATGGAAGAGCTGTTGTGCAAGAGACATCCCTGTGGATAAGGTCTTGCTTCAGTGGTGCTTCAGTGCTCACTGAGTCTGCCCTTTGAATGTGTCTCTCGTGGATGTGTAGAGTTGGTCTGAAGCTGTCCACTGGATGTACTGGCTCTGAGGCTCAACTGGAGGTGCAAAGTCAGCCACTGCCTGTGTCCTTCCTGGGATCACCTGTCAGGAGCTACAGAGTGATCTGTAGATGGCTGCTACTTGTGTTGGTCTTGGAAGTGCCGAGGAGAGGCCAAGCTATAAAGCAAGGCAGGCTGCTGCTAGTGCCAAGCCTGGGGCCTGTTATTGAGTGGTATTCAGCATGCTGATGCTAGTTGCTGCTTGTTTTAGAGGTTTTAAGAAAGTCTAAAGCCTGAGCCAGAAGAGGCCATTCGTATGGAAAAGCCATTGCAAATAGCTTGGGTAGGGCTGCATATTGGGTGGGGTGGGGTCTCAGGGAATCACCAGGGCAGAGCAAACAATGTGAACCAGGTAGACGGAGACTCTGCCAGTCAGCTCTGCAACAGGAATGGTCTCAGCATAGGATCAATGACTGCTTCGAGCACCCTGTCTGGGAGAAATACTCCCATAAGTTCTTGTTCCAATGCCAGACAATTCAGATCCACCTCAAATGTCCCTGGATCTCTCCCAAGCTGCTGCTCCAGTGCTGGAGCTCAGAGGGAGTGAGTATGAGTAAGTTCATGTGCAGGCCCTTTAAGAGGAACACCTTGGACTCCAGCAGCCTTCATGTCACTCAGTCACAATCCCTGCTAGCTTTTATAGCCTGAAGGTACAGGGACTTCTCTTCCCAGCACTGGAACCCTGGACTAAGGGGTCTGGTATGGGACTGGGACCCCTTGCTCCTTACTGGAGGCCTCTGCAGCCTAGATATCTCTTCTGACGCCACATGTGGGTGTCAGACCAGCCTAGTCCTTGCTTCCACCCCTCCTTCCAGTCTCAATGTGCTTTCTTCTTGACTTCTCTATTTGTAGGGCTTCCATTCAGCCAGATTTCAGGCAGTTCTGAATGATGGCTGTTCTGTATTTTAGTTGTAATTTTGATGTGGATGTGTGAGGCGGCAAGTACCACATTTACCTATATCACCTTTTTAGTTCTTCTTCTTTACATGAAATGAAAACAATTTTAAATGGATGACAGATTAGTGGTTGCCAAGAGTTAAGGATGAGAGAGTTACATCTTGTTGTAAAAGGGCAATAGGAGGGATCCTTATGGGGATGTAATGTTCTATATGTTAACTGTGGTGATAAATACATGAATTTACGTATATGCTAAAATTGAATAGAACTAAATACTCACACACAAATAGGTACATATTAAGGTGGGGAAATATGAATAAAATAGGTGGATTGTATTATGTTAATATCTTAGCTGTGATATTCTAGTTTTGCAAAGTGTGACCACTGGGAGAAATTGGATAGGAGGTACTCTGTATTATTTATCACAACTGAATGTGAATCTACAGTTATCCCAGTAAAATTCTCAATTAAAAATGCTTCACTAAATAATTTTTTAATTTTTCAAATAAAGTTTCATTTTTTATCATTTACTGATTTATTGTACACATTTACTAGATAAAGTTATTTTATATATTCCATCTTAAAGAGGAAAATATAGCAAAATGGATAAACGTGCTCCCAACTAGCAAACAGTAGTAGACAGTTTTTGGTTCTAATGTTTTTTTAGCTGAGTCAGTCATATTAAAACCATCTTCTCTAATTATAGGAGAAGAGTTGTAAAGAAGACACTTGCCTTGGATGTGGTCAGGAAGCACTTTGTTTGATAACGAAGTGATTAAGAACTTCTGTTCTTAGAATTCATTGTACACAGCATCATAGAGTTGAAGGGACCTATCTCTTCAAGTCTATCTGTTCTATCTTCCTACTACTGCAGAATTGTTCTCTACACTGCACTCATAATAAGTGATGATTACTGTTATTACTATTAATGGCCCCAACAACATTATACAGTATAATGGCTCCAGTGATTATACTGAAAAGTTTGATAGAAATTATTTTCCTGAGCTCATCCTAAAATTTCTTCTTCCTCAATATTATCTCTTTATTTCTATTTATTTCTCCCTTAAAATACCCTATCCATTACTTCCCTTGTAATTATAAGCTCACTGGGGTAAGACTCTTTCATTTTGGTTTCCTCTTTATTGCCTGAAGCATTGTAGGCATTCAGTTAATGTTGTTT
Organism: Corynorhinus townsendii; assembly: GCA_026230045.1. Lineage (NCBI taxonomy): Eukaryota > Metazoa > Chordata > Mammalia > Chiroptera > Vespertilionidae > Corynorhinus > Corynorhinus townsendii. The sequence goes on from JAPDVU010000003.1 coordinate 90,157,923, forward strand.
TACTTTTGATGTTGACATCTTCAAATGGAGACAGGTGGCTTCACAAGTTAGGACGGTCATTGCATCAACGAGGATTAATTTCTTAATTATTTCAAGCTCATTATAATATTGGCCCTTCTCCAAGAACCTTGATTTTTGACAGATTAGTGCTGACAACCAGGCTTATTCTTTTCCTTTTTAAATTAAATTTATTGGGGTGACATTGGTTAATAGGATCAATAGGTTTCAGGTTTGGATTTTATGTTACAAGATCTGTATATTGCACTGTGCGCCCACCACCCAAAGTAAAATCATCTTTCATCACCATATATTAGGCCCTCTTCATCTCCCATCCCTTGCCCCTTACCTCTGTCAACCACCACACTGTTGTTTGTGTCCATGAGTTTCAGATTTATATTCCATGTATGAGTGAAATCATATGGTTCTTAGCATTTTCTGCCTTATTTCACTTAGCATAATGGTCTCAAAGTCCATCCATTTTGTCACAAGTGGTAGCATTTTGGTTTTTTTATGGCTGAGTAGTATTTCATTGTGTATATTTACCACATCTTCTTTATCTGATCCTCTATAGAAGGATGCCATGGTTGTCTCCATGTCTTGGCCACCATGAATAATGCTGCAATAACGCTGTATCTTTGTCAATACATGTTTTTGAGTTATGTGGAAATATACCCAGGAGAGGAATTGCTGGGTCATAAGGTAGCTCTATTCTCAATTTTTTGAAGAATCCAGGAAACCAGGGAAGGTGTTTTAGCGATTGTTCATTGAAATGGATTTAAAGACCCAACATAAACACATATCTGCAGTTGAAAGCAAACCTCTAATGATTCTGATAAATCAGAAAAAAGATCTAATTAAAAAAGAGTTTATGTTGACCAGTGTCCTCTTGGCTAAATGTTACCTGCATAAGAAAAAAGTGATAAACTCTAACTTGAGATATTGAGTACCTTATCTGCAGGAAGCACCACTGATCTCAGAGGAAGAGAAACAGAAAACACACACGAGAGAGATCTGGTAAGAGACAGTGAGAACTGGATCTGAGCCTCAGAAGTAGTTATTTACAAGAAATGTGGCTTCACATTTGTATAACATGAAAGATTCCCTGTATGAGTTTCTATTCTGCCACTTAGCCTAACCTCATTGCCCCAAATTGAAGACCCAAACTTGGTAAAATTTCTCCAGATCAACTAAATAATTTGTACCAAACTTATTAATCATGAAATTAATAACATATAGTAATATGCCCAAACTTGGACAAAATATGGGAAAACACCAAAAAATTTTTTAAAATATATTTTATTGATTTTTTACAGAGAGGAAGGGAGAGAGATAGAGAGTTAGAAACATCAATGAGAGAGAAACATCTATCAGCTGCCTCCTGCAGGCCCTCCACTGGGGATGTGCCCGCAACCCAGGTATATGCCCTTGACCAGAATCGAACCTGGGACCTTTCAGTCCGCAGGCTGACGCTCTATCCACTGAGCCAAACCAGTTTCGGCCCAAAAAGAATTTTTTAAATGGTTCCTTACTTGGAGTTATGGAGAAAGGAGTCTAATGTTACTGGAGTAATGTGGGCGAAGGTGAGTAAGGTTAATATAATGCAGGTGTATAGGTTGAAAGTGCAAAATGGAGGATGCAAAATGAGGGCTTCTGATCACTATTCCTTCATTTCAAAATTACTTAGATATCAGGAAATGCCATCTTCCATCTCTATCTAGGATGATAGGCTTCTTAAGCACAATGGTATTTTTGCCTTGAATTTTCCCCATAGATCTCCCTTTCAGTGGTATCTCTGCTCAAGATTGCTGAAATCAGGAGCAAATGGTAGAAAAAATTTTATTCACAGCAAGACTTGACTGCCTCCTCTGTTGGCCAAGATGTCCTTCAATGAAAGGACATCTTGGCCAACAGAGGAGGACATCTTCTAAGACAAGGACATCTTCTAAGACAAGATGTCCTTCAATGAAATAAGAAAATGTTCAAATTGATTTTCTTCTGAAACCTTCACTGAACTTAAATGCACTTGCAGCTAAATATTTGCAGAAATCAGTGTTAAAGGCCTAGAATCATATGCTCTTTGACCATTTCTCTGTATTGCAAACATCTCTCTAGGAGATTCATATGATATTTAGTGTTATGACTATAATAAGGATAAAATTTAATTAAATATATTTCTTTGTCCAAATGTCCAAAATAATATAAATCCATGCTCTAATGGAAAAACGATAGGTCAAGTCTAATTTGTCACCCAGCTAATTTTAAAAATATGTTTTTTATTGTTGATGAGTATTATAGATATTTCTCATTTTCTCCACCTTTACCCCCTTCTTCCCAGCCCCTACCCACTCCCTCAGGTCTTCACTACCCTATTCACCCAGCTAACGGTTGGCCTTAGATGAGTCACTGGACCTCTCTGATTCTTACCTTCCTCATCTGTAACACGGAGATTTGGCTAGATAACCCCCAAAGTCCCTCACTGCTCTAAAACTCCCCAATTCTTCAGAGAACCAAGACAGAGTAATCTTTTCTCTAATTATTTTATAGCTTCCAATTATCAATCCTATTCTTTTGGTTGCCGGGTATCTAAATAAACCTAAATTTCTTGAATTATTTAAGGGCAATTATCACATTTAAATGTAAGTGTTTGCACTATAAGGAACTATTACCAAAAGAATCTTAGCATAAGGCCCTATAAGCCTTCATTTAATTTAAAAAAACTTCCTGTCTCTGTTTCATCAACTTTCAAGTCATCCAAACTTGCACTGACCTTGATATGCTTTTAATAAGCTTAGTGACTCACCAGAAAGACAAAAGGAATAGATTCTGTTAGTGTTTTAGACTGTTTGCTGGTAAGAGCCCTCAAGGGAAAGCATGATACACAGTTGGCAACCAGCATCTTGGAAAGAGATTGAAAATGAAGTTGCCGCCAGAAAGGCAAAAGGGCAATTAATAGCTTCAAGTTTTTATGTAGAAATAAAGAATGATAAATAAATGCTATCTCTTCTCTTTGATAATTGGCAATAACAACTCATGAACAAAATATTCATGCTAGTACAGCAAAGAAAGTGTGATGACAATAAAAGGCCATGGCAAGTCAGGAAGGATGTTTACACTGGTTTAAAAAGATCATCGTTCCTTGTCTGTGTCTTACTTCCTCTTTGAGCTGCTGACCTATTCTATTATGACAATGATAAGAGGACCTTTGAGAGATTTTACTGACTCTGCATAAGTTTGAAGTTCTCAGTAAACTTGGACCTCTGCCCCTTATTTAGCAAAATAAAATGAAAATAAATTGAGCAATGTAGAATTTATTTTAGAATCGAGTTTCGTGAGAAGGAAATATGTGTGTACGTGAATGTGTGTGTGCATGTGCCCCAGACGAAACACATTTCTGAGAAAACGCGTCAGAGCACCATGCCCAGGGACAGTATGAGGCCCCAGACGTGAATGTAGACTTTAGATGATATTCCAGGTCTTAATGCTATGTTTTGCAAGTATTCTTAAAACTGGGAACATAAAGGATGGGTTCTTAAGATTTATTATAGCCCATTTGACTTTGACACATTGAACCAAAATACTCTTCTTCTCAGATGCACTGCAGTGGGTTCCCCAGATTTCTGAGTAGGTGCCAGCAGAGTGATAGCCTCATCAATGATATTCCAGCCTTTCGTGCCCCAGGGTCTGTGCCACAAACTCCTTTAGGCATTAGGAGGTTTTAAGACTTTTGTAGTGATGGAGTAGGGCATGATGGAGAGAGAAACATTACGTGTTTAATTCAGTTGCACTTTTATTAAACTTTATTCAGTATATTCACAATATAATATGAAACCTTAGGTGATGTTTGAAACAAATACTCTATTAAACAAATTGCAATATGTATTGGAACCTTATTGTATTCTTTCCATAAAGTAATTATTTACATGCATTCATAAAGTCCATACATCAACACTTGCAGTTTTCAGTTCTTCCTATATATTCTATAATACATACACATATAAGAATAGTGTGTTTTCTTTACTTTTAGAATAACAAATACAATAAAATATGAAGTTGGAAATAGATAATCCTCAAAATGATTTTTCATATTGTCAAATAATTTTTACTTTGCAAAGTAGTTTCACTATCTGAAAAAAAATCCCACATGCTTCATCTTTTCAATGCTCTCCCCATCCCAAATGCCTGGCAATCATTATTTACCATCTTTGTAGTTTTGCTTTTTCTTGAATATCATATAAATAGAATCATACCATATGTAGCCTTTCCAGACTGACATTTTTTCACTTAGCAATATGCATTTAAGACTCTTCCATGGTTTTTCATGATCTTTTTACATATGCCTGTAAGTTTTTATCATTTTCCTACTTTCTGGTACACTGCAAGTTCATCTACATTTCCTCCTCCCAGCTCTGAAACTGTTGCTTTTCTCAAGGAGCTCAGAGGAATGGTGTTTAGAAACCAATATCTGGGCACAAGCTGTGCTTATTGCTACTGGGGTATCATTGCTTCTATGCCCCTTCAGAGAATTAGAATATATATTTATTTAAATCATGGCTGAATCACACTAAATCCTCTATTCTTAATAATAATAATAATAATAATAACCCAAAGGGTTCTTCCTTTAATGGAAAGGGATCTACATTCATTACCTCAAATCGGTGCCCCCTAGTTAGAAATGTTTCTTGTTTTGTCTCAAGTTTGGATCCATTTATTTCTTACTTGCTCCTAAAGTGACTCACAAATGACTCAAGGAAAGCTGATCTGTAAGGGATTGGTTTTTATGGTGACCATTTTTCCCCAGCAGAATATTATAGTTTCCATTCCTTTTGCCTGGATCTGAAGGTGCAACCTGTTATTTCTTTTAGTACCAATTCACACAACAACACTTTTCAAAATCCTAAATACCTCACACGTCTCAAAGATTCTGGGAACAGCCCAAATTGTACAGCTTTCTCCAAGAACAGCAGAGTAGAGAGAACAAAAAGGACAGGGCTGACTGTCTCATCATCTCTTACAGCCTCTATTTGTATTTCTTAATATTTGGAGTCCTGTGATTAGGAGAGTATTTCTGTTACCAGAGAATTAAGATACAATATCTTAACTCTCCTTCTATTCCCTTGAAGGTAAAGGGTGTGCTGTGTAGAATGCTGCTGAACTTTCTTCATTGGCTCCAAAAGACTGCCCTGTTCCATCAAAAGAAAATTGTTTTTTATAACAAAGCTGGCTTAATTTTCAAGTGGCATTGCATAATTCAAGTGACTGTGGCAATGACAGAGATGTGGGTTTCCTGTTTCTTTTCTTTTTATGAAATCCAAGGGGGAACCAAAATGAAATGCAAATGGAAGCTTTCTTTGTCTTCTTTCTACTGAGCTTTGTTTGAGGTTCCAAATTCAACAGAAGGAGGGTGCGGCAAAATTTCCAGCAGCTGCAGCCAGGATTAACTGTACTGTCTTGTTCTTTTGCCAAATCCATTTCTGAAACAAAATGAAACAGGCCCTGCACCTTCATAATCTTTGGACGTGAGATGAACACACGCAGAGTGCTGTGCTTGAGAGAATAGGGGCTTGTGGTCGGTTTTGCTGCTTCAGGCCTCATGGCCTTGGGCAAAGCTCCCGTCCAATCTGAGCCGTTTCCTTCTCTGCAAAACAAGAATAAAAGTCACCGCCTTGCTTACCTCATGAAGGCATTTGAGGCTCAAATTAAATGCGATAATGTCAAAGAGCTTTGTGAGCTCCAAAGAACTATAAATACAAGGTGTTATTAGAAGTGGTTGAAAGTAAATGATGAGACAGCTTAATTTAAGTAATTTCAAATGCCTCAGGTGGAATAGAGCTGTGTGAGAGTGTTAGATACTGTCATTGGCCTGTGGTAAAGGGAGAGAGGGTAGGTCTGGTATGGGAAAGATGGTATTTATTTGTCTCCCCAGGTAAACTGAGGGCAGAATTGGAGAAGGCAAGAAAAATCTTGGGGTTTTTGAGAATGCAACTGTGATGATGAGCCAGGATTTAACTAACAGGAGACAGAAAGATGGCAGGAGGGACCAAGTGTGCACTAGAAATACCAGAAGTGGACCAAAAGATGTGGCCCAGAAGGGGAAAGAAACAGGAAGTTGAGCCTGTGAAAAAGCTGAGGAAGGGCAGCTGCTGGTGGCATGCATGGCAGGCTGAACAATTGAGGGCGAGGAGGGAAGGACTTTCCAGGCTTAGGCACAAAGGAGCCACCAGCCCAGAGGCCAAACCTGGAGAATCGGCTGGAATTGGGCTTTATATCCTAGACCAGCAGTTTTCAGACATCTAAAGATTTATTGATATGTGAGTGTCTACTGTGTGCCAGATACAAGAAAGGGGACCCCGTTTTTCAATAAAATCTTATACAGAGCCCCATTATGTAAAATAAATATTGAAGCTACTCTGTTGAAGCAAGGCTTGGATAATCCAGAGTCACTTCTCTGGATCCCATTGGCAGCAGCCAAGGCAACTCTACAGGGAGCCAGAACTCTACTGAGAGACAAGGAGAGGGCCACTCCTCCTTGTTTTATCTCTGGTGCCTCGCACATGTTAGTTGCTCGATATTTCCTGAGTTAATGAATGTGTGAATGAGACAGAGGGTCAGTGGTCTGCAGGAGAGAATTCAGATCAATGCGATTAGTGGATTCTGTCATCACATTGTGAAGCTGTAGCTTACCATCTACGCGTAGTTAATAAAGAAAGATTCCTCAGGCTTTAGCCATGGACAGGTAGGTGGATCACTGTGGCTAGCTGAGGAGCTCCCTAGTCAGGGTGTGTGTCCAGCCATAGCAACCAAAGTTATAGAGGGTAAGACAAGCCAGAACCAGAGGACACTTCGATGGAACATATCTTGGTCATTTCCTCACAAAAACACAACCAGCCCACTGCTCTGCTCCTACACACTAGGGCAGGTTGTCTTCAGAGTCACATCCCACAATAAAAACAGCTAACATTTACCAAGTGCTGACTGCTTGCCAGGCACAGTAATAACTCCTTCATGCTGTGTAATGGGCAGAATAATGGCTTCCCCAAAGATGTTTATGTCACAGTCCCTGGAGCCTTTGACTATGTTGTTAGATGGCAATGGAGGACTTAAAGTTGCAAATGGAATTAAGTGTACTAATCAGCTGATTTTGAGATGAAGAGAATAGTCCAGATTATCGGGTGGGCCCAGTGTAAGCACAGAAAGTGAAAGCAGGAGGCAGGAGGCAGTGTCAGAGAAGATGTGGCTACAAAAGCAAATGTGATGTGAGGGCTCCACTGACCACTGCTGATTTTGGAGGAAGCAGGGCATGAGCCAAAGAATGTGAGCAGTCTCTAGAAGCTGGGAAAGCAAGGAAAGAGATTCTCCTTTAGAGCCTCTGGCTCTACTGACCCTTGATTTTAGCTTAGTGTAACTATTGCAGACTTCTGAGCTCCAGAACTGAAATCTTAAAAAGTATGTGTTGTTTTAAGCCACAGTCTTTGAGGTAATTTGGTACAGCAACAATCGGAAACGAATACAGATTTTCTCACTCCACTTTCACAGCAGCCCCATAAGATGGACACTTAATATTGCTATTTTACAGATGAGTAGACTGTGGTCTGGAGAGGTTGATTCACTTGACCCAGAGGGGAGTGGGTGGCCTGAGTCCGGAACTGGTTCTCCAGCCACATGGCCACCTTGAGTTTCTTTATTTCACAAATGAGAAACGGAATCCCAGAGATGTATCCTGATCTGCCCCAGTCACACAAGTTGGTGACAAAGCTCAACTGTACCCCATGAGAATGGTGTAGGCCAGCACTTCACAGACATACGTGTGCACACAAGTCACCAGGAATCTTGTCAGGAGATGCAGGCTCTGACTCAGCAGGTCTGGGCTGGAATCCAGGTCTGCATTTCTAACCAGGTCCTGGGTGAGGTCGAGGCTGCTGGGCCTGGTGTAGTACAGCTGCTTGGCTTTGGGAGTTCCAAGTGATTCAGACACATCGGAGAGCTTTGGGCATCTAGTAGGATGAGGGAGCACTGGGGACAGAGAGAGGACGCTTAAAATGGGAGAAACACAAGAACAGATGGGACAAAGTTCTGTGGAGAATGAGATTCAGGGTCTCAGAGAGAAAAGTCAGAGTTAAAGACAGGCTATCACTCTTTGGGCCCCCCTTGAGAAATATGTCACACAAGCATGATGTATTGTTGTCATTTGAAGTCATTTAAAACTAGCAGGCATCATAGTTGCCTCTACTCTTTTATGGGACAACACACACAGGTTGAGGACATTCTTTCTGCCATGAAAACTAAAATAGCTCTATGTGACTGTTGGAGAGAAAACAAGAGTCTCCATTCCCTACTGTATATTTTATGTGATTTTTTTAAGAGAAAAAAAAGGACAATCTGTTTATTTTTCGAGAAGTGTCTCTAAAGCTTTGACAGTATCAAACGTCTCATGCCTTAGCCCTTTCCTTTCCTTAGCCTACCAACTCAGGGCCAGGAGTGTGGTTCTCTGAGACTTCATTCTGTGCTTCATTAAAAGAGAGAGAGAGAGAGAGAGAGAGAGAGAGAGAGAGAGAGAGGGAGAAATGCCCCATCCCCATCTGTAGGAGTGCTGTGGGGTTCTCCCCAATTTCACTGTACTAGTACTTGCAGAATTTCCAGCTGTCTGTGGCTACCAGAGCTGCCTGAGGGCCAGGGATATTCTGGTTTCATTTTGAAACAACCAAGCACGCAAGCAAAAAATACCACCTTTTTCTTCAGATACATGAACTCAAAAAGGAAGCAAATATTTGGCTGACTGCTTCCTAGGGGTATAGAGTGAAAAATACACCTCTATCTGTTTGCAATGGCTCAAAAATGAAAGAAATTATTTTTTTTACTTAGCTGACTCAGTACTATTAACTTTAATACTCCCTAATTTACAGTTTGCAAAATGGAATTTCAAAGCATTTTAAAATAAGTTTCCTTCAAACTTTCTTAGTTCTAGGATTTACCTCTAAAGTAGTGGTGATTCTCCTGGAAAATAATAAAATATGCTGATTAGTTGTCTGGATCACGCAGGAAGCACTGGAGAGCCCTCTAAAGCACAAGAAGGTTCATGCTAGGTTCCTTTCTTTGCCAGGCTCCAGGTGGCAAAGTGGGGAGGATTCAGGCCACCCTGAGTGCCTGATGCTACGGGCGCTTTCAGTGGTCCTTGTGAGGTGGTGAAAATGCACGGCTTGGGAGTCTGACATCCCTTGTTAACATGTTGTTTTGAATGGGCTCCTATTTTGCTCCTTCGTTTATTTTTCCACTATGGGCTTACGTCCTTATCTGAAAAATGAGAATCATAAAACCTTTATCAGGATTACTGTGAGGATTAAAGGAGATGATGTGAAAGGCACAAAATAGGCCCCTAAAAATGTTCATTCCTCCAAGAGCCAGAAGTAAACAGACTTTCAAGAAAAAATTTTGTTTGGCTGTGGAATGTATTGCTATTTTTCTTCCTTAAATCATTTTCCTCATATTTTCTGTGGTCTACCAGTAAAATGTTTATTGGTTATAATCTACAAAATTCACGAATACACACAAATAAATGAGATGGCTATTTTTAGGGAAAAAATGATAATAAATCATTTAATTGATTATCCTGTTGATATGAAACAAAGATTCAATGCCAGAAAAGACCTTCTTTGGTGCCTACTAGAAATTGTTGGGGACAAGAAGAGTTAGACTTTCATTCCTGTCTCCCTTCAGTCTCCTCCCATCCCTACACCATACACATACACCTTTCTTCCCTGACCGGGTGGCAGAGAAAGCGCTTCCAGGGTGATACTGATGGGAATATTCCTTGCCTTGCCTTCTTTTTTTTTTTTTTTAATTTTTTTTATTGTTTTAAGTATTACAAATAGTAGTACATATGTCTCCTTTTTTTTCACCCATTGATCCCTCCCCGACCTCCCCTACCCCCCAGTACATGCCTTCACCTGCCTGCCCTCCCCCCCGCCCCAGTGTCTTATATCCATTGGCATCCCTTAAGCCACATAGCTAAGGTCAGCTCAGGAGAACCAGGTGCCAGCCCTGTCCCATGCCGGGCCTCCTATCTCCTTGCTGCAATGTTTCAAATCAAGGCAGAAGTACTGGAGTGCTGGCAGATTTCCTGCCTAAGTGCCAGTCAGAGGGAATAAAGCTTAAACTGGAGGATGCCTCCCTTGCACTGGCCTTTCTAAGGCCCTAGAAATAGGTTCTCATGGTCATATGTTTTTTTAAATAAAAGTTGAAAGACATATTTTAAGCATAATCAGTGAAGACCCTATTTATTTTACTCTATTTTTTCTTCCATCATTCTTCCCTATTTGTCAGTGGCACTGTGTACGTCTGTGGGCTCTTGGGGAGAAGTTGAGTTGGAGATACATTTAGTTTGGGTTCAGTAGGATATATTTATGTCTGCTATGATCTCTTCCATGTAGTTAAGCTATTGCTCAATCTCTGGGAGTTGTCATAGAGGTCGTTTTTGGACATGGACATGTCCTCCTGCAGCATCTGGCTCTGGAAACACAAGAGTAGAAGAGAAACAAGGTTTGAAATGTTTGGAGCCAGAAGACAATCTATGGAACATTCTTCCAATAATCAGCAAACGGAAGATACACTTTTCAAAGGTGCCTAGTAAAAATGCAAGTTCTTTCCTGTCAGGAATATGCTAAAACATGCATAGACAATTGTAATACTCTACATATATACATTTTTTTCTTTTCTGCATTGATGGGAAAACATTTATCAGAATTCCTCAGTGCATAAGCACCAAGTCTGAGGCAGTGCTGCAAAAGCAAGGTGTCTGTAGCAGTTTACAATGGAAAAGAATAAAAATAGAGGAGTTCCAAAATTCAGGACATCAATCTTTTTGGTCAAGATGGCAGAGCAGATAAATGCTATTTTTGCCTTCTCCCATGACCATATCAAAATTATAACTTAACTACAGAAAAGCCATCATTGAGAACTGCCTGAAGTCTAGCTGAGCAGAAGTGCTATAACTAAGGACATAAAGAATAAGCCACATCAAGATGGGGGCAGAGACACAGAATGGGCTGGTCTCCCATGCACATATGCTGAGGAGCCAGGTCCCAGACCCACACCAGGCTCCACAACCCAGGTCCAAGTACCAGAAAGAGAAGTCTCCTTAACTTCTGAATGTGAAAACCAGTGGAAACTGTGGCTGAGTGAGATGGAGGGCTGCTGGAGTCCCACATTCTTCTTAAAGGCCCTGGCAGTACTTACTGATGGACTCACTCGCTCTGAGCTCCAGTGCTAGGGCAGCAGCTAGAAAAGTGCCTGGGACATACAGGGAGAACTGAATCGTCTGCTTTGAGGGCAAGGGCTGAAGGGGTAAGCTTTCTCTCACCCAGAGTGCTGGCAGAGGCCATTATTTAATTGTTGAGTCCTCACCCCACTCAACCTGTTAAAAGGCTGGTGCCATATCTGAGTCTTCATCACACTGGCTAATGCAGTCTTCCCTGCCCTGGTGATTCCCTGAGACCCCACCCCAGCCAACCTGCAAACCCACCCAAGCCACTTCCAGTGTTTTCCCCATATAAACAGCGTATCTTGGCTCATGCTTTGGACTTTCCTAAAATCACTCAAAGGTTCATAAAACCCAAATAAGCAACATCTGGCCTCTGCATGCCTCATACCTCTTGCTAAGCAACCCCAAACTCAGCACTAGTGGTAGCCAGTATCAGTTCGCAGTTTAGCCTCTCCCAGGCACTTCCAAGGCCAGCACAAGTGGCATCAATCTATAGATCACTTTGTAACTCATACCAAGTGGCTCTGGGAAGGGCACAGGCAGCAGCTAACCTTGGCTTGCATCTAAGTCCCTCCCAAGAAGCCCCAGAACAAATACACCTGGTGGTCAGCTTCAGACCAACCAGAGAACTGCCCAACCACTTTTACAAAATAAATGAACAAACCACACAGAAACAAACTCATAGATACAGAGAACACTTTGATGGTTTCCAGATGGCTGGAGTTTGGGTGAAACGGGGGAAGGGATTAAGAAGGAAAAGATGGTAGTTACAAAATAGGAAAGAAAAGTACAGCATAGGGAATACAGTCAATAAAATTGTAATAACTATATACAGTATGTTGTCAGGTGGGTGACTGTTTCATAAGTTATAAAAATGTCTAATAACTATGTTATACACCTGAAACTAATATACATTTGTTGATTGTCAAATGTAATTGAAAAATAAAGCATTATTTTAAAAACATTCAGGACAACAATCTTATAAATGTACATGACTTTACCAATAATGATTTGGGAACCAGAGATAAATTTTTCTAAGCAACCCATTGTAGCAAATAGATTTCAGTAAACCCTGCTAGAAGGAATACTGAATTATGGTTCTGCTAGAGGCCTGGTGCACGAATTCATGCACCAGTGGGAACCCTCAGCCTGGCCTGTGGGATAGGGCCAAAACCGGCTCTCCAACATCCCCTGAGGGGTCCTGGATTCCAAGAGGGCACAGGCCAGGCTGAGGGACCCCACTGGTGCACGATTGGGGCCAGGGAGGGATGCAGGAGGTTAGCCAACCGGGGAGGGACCACAGGAGGGCTCCAGGGTGTTTCCAGCCTGTCTTGCTCAGTCCTGATCAGCTGGACCCCAGCAGCAAGCTCACCTACTGGTCAGTGCACGTCATAGTGACTGGTTGACTGGTCGAATGTCTACCCCCTAGTGGTCAGTGCACATCATAGCGAGCGGTTGAATGGCCTTAGCATGTCATTAGCAGATTGGTTGAACGGATGACCAGACTGACTGGACACTTAGCATATTAGGCTTTTATTATATGGGATTCTCTCTATAGATAATATGACAGAATTTAGTCATATGAGGATGTGATCAAAGTTTACATATCCTAAACAATATAGGGAAAAATATTACAGCAATGTGTCAGATAGTTAATTAGTAAACTACTATCATTTTTCTGGATTTAAAAAATTTTGTAATTTATTGTGATATATTTTTTCATTCTAAGTAAATATTCACCTTCATACCTAATTTGGATGTATTATTTTATATTATTTTTATTAATGAGAGTCGCCCAAATCATACAAGTTTTAGCTCCCTTAAAACCTGATCTGTCCCTAGTTTCGATGTATTATTTAAAGCATTTTCAAAACATACAAATGATTCAGTTATAGACTCAGCCAGCACAGTAGTGAAAGCCAAAAATGAGGTTGCTGATGCACAAAATGAACCTATGAAACTACTCTGGACACAATCTGGGCTCTAATGAAGGATTTGGGATAAGCCACCTGCACACTTCCTTTCCATCCTCAGTATGGCCATCAGGCAGCCAAAAGGATCCTGCTTGAGTTGCCACCACACCCTCTCTTTCTTTTCCTTTTCAATTCTTTTGTTTTTAAATTAAATTTGTAGTTTTACAATATAATACATGTCATAGCCTCAAAAGGCAAGTAGCACTATGAGGTTACAGTGAGGAACAGCAGCTCCCCCTCTCCATCTCCAGGCAACTGCTGATTATTTTCTCCAGTTATTTATTTCTACATTTTAACAGAACATGCTAACCTGCAGCTAATTAATTTAATTGTAAGCTTTTTCTGTTAAGTTTTGTCTTTATTGTGTAACTAGTGGCCCGGTGCATGAAATTCGTGCACATTAAAAGGGAATTAATTAGAGGAAATATTTTAATATTGCTATTTGCCCTTTCTCTATAATATAAGTATCAGAGATAAAAGAAAATTAACAAAATGTATATGAAAATCTCCCTCCTGTCAGAGTCTGGGGCGCACCACAGGACCCAGAGTCAAGTCCCCGCCCACCCGTGTGCACCTTAAAATTGCGCAAGACCCAGACCCAGCCTGCCCCACCCCCTTCAAGCCCCACAGGGTGGGGGGCGTGGCCTCAGGTGCGAGGGTGTGAGGGGGCAAGGGGATGAGGGCACGAGGGTGCAACGACCATTTGCATATTCTCTCTTTATTATATAGGATAAGAGACTTTAGTCCTTTTTTACCTCCCTCACTCTACTCTCTACTCCCCACTTTGGACATCCAGCAAATTGGGGTTAAGTCAATATTTGGTGCTTATATTATTATGCATAGCACATATATTTGTTTTTAAAACAGACTTCTCTGCCCTCCAGTGAGACTGATTGCTCACTGGGTCTGCTGCCCAGCTGTGATTCCAGACCCCCCTCGGCCCACAGTTTGTGTTGGAGCCCTGTTTTCTAGAACTTGTCTCTTCCTGTTTCATGGTTTAATTCCTTATTTTGGTGGAACACTTCCTTCAGGAACTTCCTGAGAAAGAGATGGTGGAGGGAAATTTTAAAGCCCTTGTTTGTCTGAAAATGACACTATTTTACCTTCACATTTGATAGGTAGTTTAGCAAAGAATAGAATTCTAAGCCAGAAGAAGTTTCTCTCAAAATTTTGAATGTAAAATTATGGGACCTCTGGTCCCATCTTTTCATACGCTTATTTGCCATCTGTATATATTCTTTGGTGAGGTGTTCGTTCAGATTTTTTGCCTATTTTAAATTGAGTTGTTTTCTTATTGTTGCGATTTTAGAGTTCTTTGTATATTTTTGGATAAAAGTCCTTTATCCAAAGATGTGTATTTTTCAAATATTTTCTCTCATTCTATGGCTTGTCTTCCTATTTTTTTAGCAGTGTTTTTTTTTTCTTTTTTAAAGTAGAAGATTTTTATTCTAATGAAGTCTGACATCAATTTGGATTGTGCTTTTGGTGTTCTAATTAAAAAGTTATGCCTAACCCTAGGTCACCTAGATTTCCTCCTATGTTATCTTCTAGAAGTTTTATAGTTTTGCATTTACATTTGGGTTTATAACTAATTTTAAGTCAATTTTTGTACAAAGTGTAAAGTCTATGCATAGATAATTTTTTTGCATGTTTATGTCTAGTTGTTTCAGCAACATTTGTTGAACAGACCTCTTTGTCTCTTTGTTCTACTTTCTGAGAGATTTTTTCTCAATAGAAATCTCTTTAAGTTATCCATCTTAGGTTAGAGTAGGTTTAGAAAAGCAAAACAAAACAAAATAAAGCAAAACACTGTCTTGTTCATGTTAGTACTGAACCCGTGTTCTCGGCACCCTCCTTTAATCTCTCACCATTAGTATGTATTTTTATGTGCATCTCCTGGTCATTAGGTGGATCCCATCCTACTGGCCTCCATCCTATTTCCTATTTTGTGGTTGATCATATTTGCAGGTCTTTTCTAGGGATTAAAATTCCAACATGTGGAGAAAATAGTTTATTTAAACCCAGTGCAGGAATAGGGACTAACTTGGTGACACAGAAAAGGGCACTCACAGAGTCGCAGACAGTTTAGCAGTTTCAAGTATAGAAAGTCTAGGTTCAAATCCCGGCTCTGCCTCTGATTGGCCATGAAACCTTTGATAGGACATTAAAACCCTCCCTGCTTTCTTTCCTTATCTCTAAAGTACTGGTAATAATTGAAATTGCATTCTAGGGTCATTGGGGATTAAATGACTTAATTTCATACAAAGGGAATAGAACAAAGCTTAGCATACAGAAAGAGTTGTATACATGTTTTCTATTATCGTTGTTGCTTAACTAAGTTTGTGAGTCACCAAAATCTCAAAATCAGAACTTCAATCCCTTTGTGTAACTTGTTATTGTACACTTGAAGAAACTAGGGCTGGAATCACAGTATTGACTGAGTCATTCCAGCTCTTCCAATACTGATCAGCTTTCATATTTCAGCCTTAATTTAGAAGGAAGAAATACCTGCATCAATGATAAGTGAAAAGGCTTACACTGGCTTAGCAAACTATCCCATTTTAATAGTCACAGGAGTATCAACACTCAAATTATACTAGTCCCAGGGACTAGGACTGCTTAGTAAGGTCACCATTTGATTTACCATTCTTGATACTGGGTCAGGAATACTAAATCTATGTATCAAGGAAATTTCAGGTTCTTCTGTGTTAACCTGACCCTACTCATTCGACTCTGCTCCTATCACTTCACAACCCGCACTACCTCTGGTCCCAGTTCTCATATTTAAAAGCAGAATGTCACCCAAAGCCTTGCCAAATTTTTTTTTTTTTTAGGAAAATACTCCTGTTTTCACATCAGAATTTGAACTCCTATTGAGTTCAGTGACTGACAAGCTCCCAAGGATGTGTGATCCAGCTCAGAGTACTAAGTTAAAGGGAAATAATACTAGGAATAGTCTTCTTTAAAACGTCACCCAGTAAGCAGAAAAGGTCAGTTTATTCTGTGAGATGTTTTGGGAGAAAAATATAGAATAATTTTTTGAGGTGTTCTGAGTTTTAAAATAGCCTCTAGAAGTTTTCTCTCCCCTCTGCTTCTGATATATCCCTTATAATTTTGATTTAGGGTAAAGTCAAAATATCTAGGCTTGGTTGCTGGTGGAAAGGCACTGTCAAATTGGGGTGTATGAATCATGGCTCAGAAATTATGAGTAGCTCTCACTTCCTTAGTTCTTGAAAGCAAGGTCATGAAGAAGGGGAAAGTGGGTTACTCCTTTAAAAATACATAGAGAAGGTTGAAGTGGTGAGGAAGGTCAAGTCTCTGGAACACTTTGTGTGGAAATTCTATGACATTATCTTCAGGACACACAGTAATGGTGATGATGATAACGATGGTGATCATGATGGCGATGCACTTAGCTCACATAGAATCCTTTCATCTGTAGACTCAAAGTGCACCACAACCACTAATTAATTCTGAAGTCAAGGTAAGCAAGAATCATTACCTCTAATTTTCGGGCTTGGAATCCAGGCAGGAGGAAATTAAGTCCTTTTCCCAAGGCCATCTTAGAGTGAATACCAGAAGTGAAGAGTCCCTGCCTCCTTATTGTCCTCTGGCTACTCTAAAGGAACTACAGAAGGGCTTTCTTTTATTCCACAGAGAGCTCCTAGGTGCATCTAAGCCTTCCAGTTATAAAGTTTGGTGAATTTGGTGAAGGATGAGAAGAAGCCTGGTAGAATGATGTCTGAACCACAGCATGACTTTGGGAGCTGCCATATCTCTACCTAGCCATGGAAGCAGATATATGGAAGGTGTACATGAAACACTATAATTAATTTGAGGGCAAGAACTACAACTCATACTTTTGTATACCCTATAATAGCCAGCATAGAGCCCAGCCATAGATTGTCACAATTTTGGTCACTTTTTAAATTGATAATGCTTTCTTTGTAAGGGGAAGAGATTTTTCCTTTTTATTTAAAGTCTATTGAGCTAGTTTAACTTGCCTGTTCCTAGAAGGACTTTAGGCAAGAGACAGTAGCTGACCACCAAGGATTTGTGTTTCCCTCCCATTCAGAGTTGTTTTTAGGAAGTGGCTGATCATTTGGGAACAATGTTTCCCAGGAGCTTTGCATGGGGGTGACTGACTGGTTCTGTCTAATGGAATGTGAGAAGAATGGCAGTCTGTCAATTTCAGGCTGAAGGGGTTAAGCATCTGAATATCTTTCTACTTCTTTTAGCCACTGTGGGGCTATATATTGAAGTTGGCAGAGCTAAGTAATACCCACATTAGACTTAGGGTAAGTGAGAAGTCAACCTGTCGTATATATTCATCTTTTGGAGCCATTTGTGACTGTGGTTAGCCTACTCTGACTAATACAAGTTACCTTTAGTATATACACAAGGTGATAAACAACTTAGAGATGATGCAATTAGGCAAAAGGAAAGCAAGGATAAGAAAATAAGATGAACTCAAGTGCAAAGTACATATAGAAAATGCATGCTATAGGCACTGTACAAGTTGTTGGAAGTGGGTGACATATTAGGTTTTGAGTTTTCTAGCACCCAAATCAAAGACGGGAATTCTATGAGTTACAAGATTAATAAAGCCCAGAAGAGAAAAACATGCCAATGCTCAGGAGAAATAACCATTTTTCTGGTTCTTCAAACTGAGATACATTTCTCCTAAAAAGCCTGTCAGCTGTATTGGGTCACTTCCTCAAAAGCATCTGTACGGTGGCTATCACAGAAATGTTTCTATAGTTGATAGAACATACTTTGTTGCAAAGGCAGCTCTCCTATGGTCTGGCTTAAGCCAGCATCCAAAAATCTTAACGGGGTGGCTTCCTTTCTTTGGCACAGGCTCCGGGGTTATTGCTCAAGAATCAAAACCGTCTACTTCTGGATGAACCATGAAATAGAAGTCCGGCCACACAATGTTGCAAGAACATAGCCTGATCCATTGGATGGATGGCCTGTCAGGAGGTGGCCCAAACCTGACTTGCTGACCATAAAGTGAGGAAGGTCTCCCCGCTGACCTGCTTGCTTGAGTGGGTGCTTCTGGTGTGAATGTTCATTCAGTTCCCACATCTCAAAGGTGGTGATGGAAAAGAAATCAAGGCTGCACCTACTGAGGTCATCCTTGGTTTCCTAAGGTCCACAGGTGTGGATGAGAAGCATCTGGCCAGGAAGTCAGCCTGCCAGAGTCCCTGGAGTAAGGACACCGAGCCACACCACCAGGACGGAAAAAAGCTCTTCAGTGTTATTCTGGCCAGCATTCAAATCCTCAGGGTTTGTGGAGCAAAGAACTGCTTCATACAGCTGCCCTGCCAAAGGTCTTCTGAATGAAGTAGACTACAGTAGACCAATTCCTAATCCCTCCTGAAGCTAGGTGCTTAATCCTGAAGGGATAAACAATGTCCCTCTGAAAGAAGTTATGTTCTTAGGGAAGATGTGTATCATGGGAAATGGCTAGACTTTTCTCCCAGAGAACATGTTCTCCCTTGTTTAATGAGAAAGAGAGGTGGACATGTGTCAAATATCACAAAGCTGTTTTGCTCCCATCTTCTCCTCTTCCCTTTCCTTCCTCCCTTTAAGACACAGATAGAAATAATACATTAGCTATAACCATGGATATTGTATTTACCAGTGATATTTATTTACAAAGGCTGATATCAACAGAATTGAAATATTCATTTTTTGAAACTTTTCATGGGGTCGCCCTTGTAATATATATGTATATTATGTATCTATAATATATATGTAAATATATATAATATATGTGGATTGGCAAAAGTCAGTTAAATTACCAGTGATCATTACCTAAATGATAAATCATAAGTAAGGGTATGAAATTATAACAATAATAATAAGACAAATATACAAATAAATAATTAATTAATAAATAATAATAGAAAAATAAACTCTGTGTTTCATGTACTCACAATTATAAACGTACTTTTGCCTACCCCTGTTTATGTGATTATTCCCAGCCTTTGGTGAATTCACTCACTTTATTATTGTCGTTTTTTTTGTTTGTTTGTTTTTGTGTGTTTTTTTGTTTTGTGGTTTTTTTTTTGGTAAGGAAGAGCTTTCCCTGTCTCCTTCGGAAAATATTATAAGGCATACATTAATTTTGCTAAATGTGATAGAATTAAATTGTTTTTAAAAAAGAATTTGGGCAAATTTCAGACTCGCTTTGAGATTGTAAGGGAAATTATGGATGTCTGAAAAACAACAAAGATTCAAACCACTAAGTTAATGCTCTGTGTCTTCTCTTTGATGCTTGTATTCTTTAGAGCCCCTTCAAAGACCTTTAATTCCTCTGGGAGAGGGTGTGTGGGGTTACACTTTTTGTTCCAATTAATTTTTCATCCCCACAGCTTCAACACCATTTTCATATTCAAGGGTCACTAAACCTTCTTGGGTGTGACTCATAAGGAAGTGCCTGGAAGGTGAGCTCCTGGGTCCTGCGGGTGGTACCTCTCCTGCAGGCCCATGTTATCCTGGGCAGTCCCTGCTACTGCTGAGGCTTAGGAGGTAGGTTTTTACCATCAAAGTTCCCTCCTGAGAGCCTTGCCTGCCATCTCTCTGATATTTCTGTGGATAATCCTTTGCTTACTGGGAGTGAAGAGAGGCAAGTAAGAATCCTCTTGAACATGGATGACAGCCTTCCTCTCACCCTCCTGACTGACAGAACATTTAGGCAATGCCTCGACTTTAAGATGTGCTAGAGCTGAGTTTTCTAGTTAACAGTAAACTGGAAGCAACTTGCCAGGAAACTTGCAGTTCACAAGTTGCAGGAAAAATGCCATCTCCAAAGGCCCTACTTCCTAATACCATCACCACAAGGGTTAGTATTTCAACATGAATTTGGGCAGGTGGTTCAGTCCCTGGCCCCTTGGTGCAAAAACCACTGGAAATACAAAGCCAGTGGTTTCGTCTGGAATAAGCCAGCTTGCCAGATGGTCAGGATCATAGCTAGTCTACATCTTTGAGAAAGTGAAGGAACTGGCACAGCTAAGACTGTGATGTCATGCAGTGTGCACACTGGTCTCCTGTAGAGTCAACCACATAGTGAGTGTGTTTTTATTAATTTAGTCAACAGCCTGACCCTCACTGTTCATTTCTCAGTCTGCATTTCTCTCTACAGGAGGGCCCACACAGGTAAGCTCAGTGAGAGTTGCCGGCTGTTTTGTTTGCTCAGGGAAATATCATGTGAATAGGATCATTTAATCAATAACTCTGCCTTTGGTGGTGGTGATGATAGATAGTTTCCTGGCAGATTATACAGTTCCTGATACAGTAAGCCTTATATTTTTACAGTTAATTGTTGGCTTAAGTCTATGTATATATAAATATTTACAATATTCATACTTAATATACTATACATAGTACATCTGCATAAAAGCCTAAGTGACTGGCTGGTAGCTATGACACGCACTGATCACCAGGGGGCAGATGCTCAATGCAGGAACGGAAACCACAGGCATGGAAACATGGAACAGACTGATGAATCTCAGAGGGAAGGCGGGAAAGGGATAGCGGGAAGTGATTAACCAAAGATCTTATATGCATACTAGAAGCTCGGTACACAGATTCATTCACTGGTGGAGCCCCTCAGCCTGGCCTGCGGGGATCGGCCTGAAACTGGCTCTCCCACATCCCCTGAAGGGTCCCAGATTGAGAGAGCGGCGCAGGCCAGGCCTAGGGATCCCACTGGTGCACGAATCTGTCCACTGGGCCTCTAGTCGTGTGTGTGTGTGTGTGTGTGTGTGTGTGTGTGTGTGTGTGTGTGTGTGTACACACACACACACACACACACACACACACACACATATACATACATACACATGTGCAGAGATGTGCACATTGAGATATTTCCAATTTTGGGAAAAAACAAGAGAACTGGCAGTAGAAAGTAAGCTTTGGTTTATATTGTTATATGTTGTATTTGTAATTGACACTTTGTTATGATGGTGCCATGGTGACGAAGAGAAGTTGGAAGAAGGGCTCAGATCACACCTGCCTAGAGGGCTCAGAAACAGCTGCAGAGCTGCCATCTAGAAACCTGCCCTCCACAGCAGTCCCTGTTGCAATTCCTTCTACCAGGAGCATAACCTTGTACTGCAATTCCAATTAAACAACCGTTCAAATGCCCACATGCTAAAATCACCACCCATAGGTTGGAACTGCCTGAAGGCAGTTTTTATATCCAGAAGAAGTGTGTAGGTGGGAAGGGGACACCAGAAACAGGGAACAGACACATTGTTGATAAGAGGAATCGGGAACTGTAGAAGCTAAACTCATTACTTCATCTTTTTCTTTCAATTTGATCTCTCTTCCCTGTCTCATCTTTGAAAGAAGCTTTCAGTTCCTGACATAGCAATGATTAATATGAATGAACCTTGGCCTGTTTGTCTACATGATCTACCTGTGCTTTCGATTTAAATGTTTGGTCATTTATTCAAGGCCTGACAATAATTAACTCACTATAAGGAAATCACATGGAAAATATGATTTCCTGGAGTCACTGAGAACTATAAAGGGCCGTTGTCACATTCAGACCTTTTTGTGTCAGCCAGTGCCGAAGTCCTTTTTAATTATAGGTGGCCCCTGCCCTTTCTGAGGACTATTGGACCTAAGCCATTTGAGCCAGGTAGGGTTTCAGGGATAAGGGAGCCTTGTCTGAGTCCTGTAGACATGAAATCGGACTGTGTGCTTTACCCAGAACTTCCCTAGAGCTGGAAACAGTGCAACTGTTTGTCCGTGAAACACTGTTTGAGCACCCACTTGGTACTGGGCACTGTTAAACTCTAGAAATAAATAAATTTGTTAAAAACAAAAAATAATACTGTTTTGGCCTTGGAAAAATGTACTGACACAGAGGCCTTTAGTATTTCTGTTCTTGTCAACTAGCTATTCTTCCCTAACGCCAGGAACTCTGAACCTCATTCTTATTCTAATTAAAATTGTTTGAAGGCAAAGAGGAAAGTTTGTCTCCAAAGAACTATTAGGAAAAAAATTCTTATCTCATAACGTTTTACCAATGCTGCCCTCTGCAGAGCAAAACTAGAATCTCAATTCAGCAGTTAACAAACTTCCCAACATTGGGTAGTTTGGAGAGAGACTTGAAGGTCCTGGGTCTTCAGACTTCAATCGTACCCCCTAAAATAATTGCGAACAATTATGTGCTCCCTTGCACATTTTTAAAGTTTACATATAAATTTGTATATCAATTTAATAGTTGTAAAGGATGAATTTCCCACATATTTTTTCTGTGCTTTAAATACTTGCAGATTGTGCTCATCCAATTTATGAAAAATGCCCTCTGCATCAGCTGGTGGGCAACCCAGCCCTCATTGTCAAACCAACCAACCAAATTAAATTGCTTTCTGACAGGAAAAAAAAACTTTACTTGCTTTTTTCCACTTAATGAAACTGTTTGTTGGTGGCCACCGTTGTACTCTTGTGCTCTAATACTGAGGTGGGTGGGGGTAGAGGTGGGCTAGCTGGAGCAGACACAGGTGACCATGACACAGCCCAGTTGGATTTCCTTCCAGAAAGTCCCAGTTGCTTTGCCTTCCTGGAATTTCCTTTCTTACACTTGAATTTCTTATTGTGCTGCTGTTTGCTACATGTTCTCATACACTGGGACAGTGTATTTAATAAGATGCAGGATGTTAAGAGCCGTTCTTCTTCTGTTCGGTGGGAGAAGGGAGATTGTGAAAGGGGAGGTGCAAACAAGAAGTGAGGGGGCAGCCCGCTGATTGAGCAACCACAGGCACTTCCTTGGGCGATCACTTTTAGGAGCACAGAAGTTGAGCATGTGGAAAAGGATTTCTGTAGACTACCTTAATGGGTAACCTCCTCAACCAACAGGCTGACCTAACTCACCTGAGGAACACAGCCACCTGAGAGCCACATGCTGACCACAGACAGGGTCCAAGAGGTCACTTATGTTTTGGTGACTCTTCTTACCTCTCCATGCTCACTCTGGCCTTTGACAATGGCTTTCCTCAGGGTCCCCTAGAGTGCAGAACTGTGATGTGCCTCTATCATGTCTTTTAAAGGTTAGGCCTTCTGGAAAGTAACTCTTCCTTCTCTACCTCTCTTGAGGTCTCAAAGATAAATTTGATCCCCAGGAGCTACTTAGCAGAAGGCAAATGTCACCTTAAAGCACTTTTCTACTCATATTGTCAGGTCAAGAGGTTTTTCCATCTGGTCGGTAGTTGGACAAGTGTCCAGTGTGGACGAAGACAACTAGTCAGAGGCCCAGGGTGTGGAAATGATCCACTGTCCACTGAGCAGCACCTGAAGGCCAGACTAAGACATTCTAGGTCCTGTACCATTTGACCCAGCTTACCATTCTAGGCTCAGCTCCTGCTGTATCCTGCACCCTACTGGTGGGAATATAATCTGCTCCCCACAGTCCCTGTGCTGTTTGTTCCCTCTGTCTGGCCTGCCTTGAACCTCATCTTGGTCTGTCAAAAGCCTCTTTCAAGGTTAAAATCCTGTTTTCTGATTATTCCCCAGTAGTAGTCTCTTTCCTTTCCTTTAATCCTGTAAGTCTGTACTTCTTAGAGCATATATTGTATTTTGCCTTGGGTTGTAATTGTTTAACTACATGTCTCAAGGCTCTTTGAGAAAACAGACACATTTATTTTTATATTTCCCAGCTGTCTAGCTAAGGTCTGGTAAGGAGAAGGTACTCAGAAAATATTTCAAGTCCCAGGTACATCCCATACCATTCTATGTGCATTTATAAAATACAACTGCCAAATAAATACAGATTCTGTTTCCTCAGATCAAAGGATGCACTTCTCATCACACATCTAAAGAACAACAGGATGCATTCCGAAACTTGGCAGCATCTGTAGTTGAAGTAAAGGGCTTCTGTGAGGGTAAGGGAATTAAGAGTACAAGCCAGGATCCTGAAATTTCTAAAGCATTGCCTTGTGATTCCAGGTCAGCAGAGTTCAGAGATGGCATGCTGTGCATCAAAGGAAAAACAGAAAGCTCCCCCTACCCCTTGAAGGAAATATTCTGCTCAAGGCCCAGATTTATTTCTTGACTCAGGTAATTTTTAAAATGTAAGTTTTTTAAACATTCCCAAGCATTATTTGGAAATGTTTCCAAATTTTGTCAAAGACACAGAAACATCTATATATATAAAAGCCTAAGTGACTGGTCGCTATGACGCTCACTGACCACCAGGAGGCAGACGCTTAATGCAGGAGCTGTCCCCTGGTGGTTAGTGTGCTCTCACAGTGGGAGCGCCCTCGGCTTGGCTGACCAACAGGTGCCAGAGCCAGGCTCATGGCCCGCAAGCACAGCTGCCGTGGTGTGAGCCTCTCCCCCGGACACTCCCCCTGCGTGCCCCTCCCCCATCCATATGGGGACTGGGATCTTAGTCAGCATCTGGACTGACTAAGCATGAGGAGCAAGGCTGAGATGATGAGCAGCAGCTGCACAGTCATGGGTGCGCCGGTATCGCCCTAGGACAGGAGCCTAGGCAGAGAGCCTACTGAGTGGCGGCAGGCACAGTGGGTCTGGGATGAGTAGGAGTGGCGTGGCACTTGGCCCAGGGTCGGGCTTCTCCCCATCTGCCTGCTGCTTTGCGCACTACTTCATGCTGTGCTGGATCAACGCAGACAGTGAGTTGGAGCGGAGGTCCACAGATCCCTGCAGACCAGGCCAACGGACCCCACTGGTGCACGAATCTGTGCACCAGGCCTCTAGTCTATGTATATAAAAGCCTAAGTGACCGGCTGACTGGCTGACCAGCCAACTGGCTGGTAACTATGATGCGCACTGACCACCAGGGGGCAGATGCTCAATGCAGGAGCTGCTGAGGGACAGCAACTTTACAGAGTGCCCTCTCGCACTCCGGGACCCCTCGGGGGATGTCAGAGAGCTGGTTTCAGCCCGATCCCTGCAGGCCAGGCCTAGGGACCCCACCAATGCACAAATCCATGCACCAGGCCTCTTGTAATAAAATAAACAGAAATCAAACTTCACGGTAATTTCTTAAGTATCCTCACACACTGAAATAAATGTGTGGCTTAGATTTAAATGATAGTCATATGTCATCACTTAATCTAGGCAGGATTAAAAAAAATAGAGCAAAGGTTGAAAAAGTTCCACCTAAATTGTATCTAATTTGGCAGGGACCAACCTTATTTAGATACACATAACTCTGTGAATAAATAGCTAATGGTTCTGCAGTGTAGTGGTTTTCCAAAACAAATCAACTCAGAAAAACCAAAGAACTGAGAATATGCAGGCCATGTAAATTGCCTTTGTGGGAACCACACCAGAGGCGCCGACAGTCAAGGCAACTCAGAGTGTGAAAAACCTTGTTGTTAGTATGCCAGAATGGCTAAGGCCACTCTGAACATGGGAATCTTAATCAGAATGTTCAAAGCTAAGATACCATAAGCAGGTGCAAGGCCACAGCGATCTCACAGTATACTGCACATGCATGTCCTTCTATAATCCAAATGATTGATGTCATTGTTGGCTAGAGGCCTCTTTTGTCTAAGTGGTATAATACATGGTACTGATCAGCTAGAGTGTGCTGGAGAAGCTGAGGCAGGCTCAGAGGATGTAGCTCCTACGTGTGCAGAAAAGGCTGGAGAGGTTGGAGAAGCTGCTGAGGCAGAGAGCTCAGGTACGGCTGCTATATGAGGCAGTGAGGCTGGGGGCAGCGTATGGTTGCTCCGTTAATAGTTGTGGGTACAGAAACTATTACTGCTTTTGTAGGAAAGATATATTTGTTCACCAGCTGGTATGTGGCTGCCTATATAGGACTATTATAAAGAACTGTTTTGTCTGATGGTTATATGGTCACTGGCTTCCACAACAAAGACTCATTTTTATACAACCACAACTTCTCATGGCTTCTCCATCTAAGATCCAGTGTCCAGGAAGGTCCAGTCCCTGGCAGAGGGGCTCGGATCCCACAGTTAGTGTAGTGAGCAGGGTTCAAGAAGGAACCTGCTCCCACAGTTGGCACAGTGAGCAGGGTACAGAAGAATATATGGACTCAGAGCTGCAGTGCTCTCACCGTTTCTGACAGTCTTATAAACAATGCATAAAGCATTATGCCTCTGGAAAAAATGTGATTTTATTTTACCATCAAGCTTTATGTCCCACATCCCAAAGCCCTCTGCTTTCCCTGGCCCTGAGTTCCTCTTCTTGCCCTTTACAATCTTCCCTCCCCTCACACAACTCCTCTCCCTGAATGAGCCACATCTCATTTATCGTCCTCCTGACTTTTAACTAACTCAGGGCTGCTCCACTGGTGCCTGTTTCCGACTCCAATTTTGACAACTATTGACTGAATTGCCTGGTCAGTTCCATGAAAAAATAAAAATGATTCCAACCATCTAGTCACTGATGGAATTGACCAGTGAGTGGCATTCAAAGATTTCTCAAGTTTATTGGTGTGGCCTGGGCCATGAATGCAGTCAGCTGTGTTTTATCCAGAGCTTATGCATATATATAAACTAGAGGCCCGTTGCGCAAAGAGATTTGTGCAATAGGCCTTCCTTCCCTTGGCTTCCTGCACCGGTTTTCCTTCGGCACCCAGGACCCAGGCCTTCGCACCGGCCAGAGTCTGCTTTCTTTGTCTTTGCTGCAGGCTCTGGCCAGAGTCTGCCGCCTTCATCTTCGCTGCATACTCGGGCCGGAGTCTGCTGTCTTGGTCTTCACTGCAGATTCCAGTCTTCGTCTTCGCTGTGCTGGAGTTCCGTTCCTGTAGATTAGTGGTTCTCAACCTTTCTAAAGCCACAACCCTTCAACACAGTTCCTCATGTTGTGGTGACCCCCAACCATAAAGTTATTTTCGTTACTACTTCATAACTGTAATGTAAATACTGTAATGTAAATGTAAATGAATCGTAATGTAAATATCTGTGTTTTCTGATGGTCTTAGGCGACCCTGCTAGCGGTTCTTAACCGGTGGGTCATGACCTACAGGTTGAGAACTGCTGCTGTAGAGCCTAAGACCATTGGAAAACACAGATATTTACATTACGATTCATTAACAGTAGCAAAATTACAGTTATGAAGTAGCAACGAAAATAATTTTATGGTTGGGGGTCACCACAACATGAGGAACTGTGTTAAAGGGTCACGGCATTAGAAAGGTTGAGAACCACTGCTGTAGATCCCTTCACCCGCCACTCCCACCCTCTCTCGCATAGCAGGCATCCTGCCCCACCTGGAGCAGCTGGGTGGCTGCCATCTTTGTCCTTCTAATTTGGATATTCCCTCCTGATTGGCTGGTGGGTGTAGCTGAGTGATGGTCAATTTGTATGTTTCTCTTTTATTAATGTAGATGTAAGAAACAGTCTGCCACCTGCCCACGGAGTAATTGTCTAGTTTCATCACCTGATTATCTCAACATGTTTAGAGAGTGAGATATGAAAGCGGATGATTTGATATTAAAAGGTATCATTAAGGCACAGAAATGAGGAAAAAAAGAATGAAATCTTGGCTATCAAGTAGAAAAGCAAATTTTTGAAAAGAAGTGTGCCAAAGTATAGGGCACAGCATGACAGTTTCTTGCCTGGGAGCTTCTTGTCCCAGCTCTGTCATTAACCAATTGAGTGACTTTACCTAAAGATTTGTCCATTTTTACACTTAAAAAGTTGCACAATGAGTGCAGATAGGAGTACTTTGGATTATTAGTCTATTAAAGAGTCACCTACTTTTGAGATGCTAAAGTTTAGAGAATTCATCCACCAAGCCTTACCCAACATGCCCTTCTTTTTAAGAAAATATATTTTTATTGATTTCAGTGAGAGGAAGGGAGAGGGAAAGAGGGATTGAAACATCAATAATGAGAAAGAATCGTTGATTGGCTGCCTCTTGTATGCCCCCTATGGGGATCGAGCCCACAATCCAGGCATGGGCCCTTGATCAGAACTGAACCTGGGACCCTTCAGTCCACAGGCCAACGCTCTATCCATTGAGCCAAACCAGCTAGGGCCCAACATGCTCTTCTTCATTGAGCACCTGTTACAAGCTCTGCACACCAGGCACTTGAGCATTTGGCAGCTAAGGTGTTCCCATGGAAACCAGTTCTACTTCAGGAGAGTTTTCCAATCTGGCTGTAAATTGGGGTTAGTAAGAGCAGCCTCCATCCTGCTAAGAAACAAAGCCAGCCTTTCATAGAAGTGGCAAGCTGGTTCTATACCACATGTTTCTCCAACATCCTCCATAAAAACCCTCTGTGGTATTTGCTGGATGACCTCTCACTGACCTTTCCCTTGTATTCTAAATGCCATTCTCATGCCAAGCTTGATGAGCATTCTAATTCTTTCTGCAATACGAGAGTTGTCAGGTTTAGCAAATAAAAATTCAGGACTTCTGGCATTTAATTTGGATTTCAGATAAACAACAATGAATTTTAAAATATATATTTGTGACATACCCTAAAAATCATTATTTATCTAAAATTTAATAGAATGGGCAAATCTCCGCAGAGACTCAAATTTAATTTTCCTCTCCACTGGAATGCCTGTGTGTGTGTGTGTGTGTGTGTGTGTGTTTCTGTTTCTGTTTATCCCTCATATCAGGAAACAATGCTGCATAATCTGGAACTGCTCTACTTACCTAAAAAAAAAAAAAATACACTCTCCTTCCCTCAAAACTTATCAATAATATGTAATAGATACACTTTTCATTAATGACTGTCCTGAGATTTGTCTATTCTTTTCTCTGATGCATATAACTTGCCTTTCAGTCTTTACCTCTTTAGTTCCATCTCTGTCACTACCTATCTCACATTCTTAAATAAGATAAAATCCTTTATTTCAACCATGTAAAGGACAGAATCCTCCAATCCATTAGCGATATTGTTTATGCAATTTCATGAATTCTGAATCTAATAATAGAACAGCCAGCCCGGAGCTCTTTCTGTTGCTAGGTAGCACTTGCATGAACTAAAGATGACATTTTAGGTTAAACAGTTAGAGAAGACACTTTATTTTCATTTTTTAAAAATTAACATCACAGTAATCTGAAGGGTTGTCTGAAGTCAGCAACAACCACAGGTTTCATCGCTCACTTTTGGAGACTGCTATCTTGACTGTTGTCACAACTGAATACTTCCTTCCCAGTGTTCCCACCCACAGAAAGGTTGCGGTTCCTTTTTAGACTTTGGCCAATGTCCAGCCTCTGTCTACAGCAGAATCTGTGTTGGAACCTGCTGACAGACTCTGGGTTAGTTGGCCCACAATCTGAGAGGCAACAGGGAACTAATTACACAGAGGAAACAAAGTTCACGAAACAAGTAATTGTTAAGGATGGATTTATTTCTGATTAATTGCATGGAAGACACAACAGGAAGGTATAATCATAGGGCAGTGTTTGTACCGTCAGAGATAAGCATATTTAGGGTGCGGCAGGGTAAACATATTTTGACTTCTTAAATGAAATAAGGTACTTAAAACTTGGCCACACACAAAGTTCAAAAACAAGCTCAAAAGAAAGACATCTGGGAAGTGAATAGTGGTTGATATTGGGGGCCTAGACATGAAGGGTGGAGGAGACAGAATCTCTGTGAAGGTAGTAAAATCAGGCTAGGCACAAGGAAAACTTTAGAAACACTTAGGAACAGGACAGGACATCAATTATACAAATGTCCCTGAATTGACCCATGACTCAGACACAACAGAAAGCACACCTCTTGCAGGATTGAGTCTGAACTACCCACTCCAACATGTAAGGTCCCCACAGTCAGGCCTGAGCCTCAGCTCTCCAGCCTGTCTCTCATATCTCTCTTACTTGGTGAGGGGTCGGGTCAACAAGGAGGTCACAGGGGCACAGAATCTGTGTTTTTGCTAGTGCCTCTTCCCAAATCATCTGCTGTATACCCCACGCAGGCCAGGCAGGTTGGCCTCCTTGCATTCCCAGACCATTCCTGGTGCTTTCTTCCCATGCCTCTAGTTGCAAAGCCCTTTCCTTTCCAGCTCTCTTCCCATAGCCCCTCCCTCACCTACCTGATCTTGTATGTCCTGTCTAAGATTCTATTCTTGTTAGCTACAATCTGAGTCTGGCAGACTCCCCCACTGAGCTGCAAACACCTAAGGGCAGGACCTGTCTTTTTTTTTTTTTTTAGTCCTCATCTGAGGACATGTTTATTGATTTTAGAGAGAGAGGGAGAAAGAGAGAAGGAGACAGAGGAGATATGAGAGAGAAACATCAATAGGTTGCCTCCCTCAAGTGCCCTGACTGGGAATCAAACCTACAACCTTTTGGTGTACAAGATGACATTCCAACTAACTGAGCCACCCGGCCAGGGCAAGGACCTATCTTTTACCTACTTTTCTTAAATTAGTTCTCCACCATCTGTATTAGTATAGAACCTGGACCAGAGTAGATCCTTAATAAATGTTTGTTGTTGAACTAGGTAGGTGGATGGATAAATGGTTGGTAGGATGAATGGATGGGTGGATGAACTGGTGAGTGGATGGACAAAATGTGGATATTCACTGAGTGGTAGAAATCCACACTGAATCGGAAACTACCTCTAAGTTCTCCCTGGGCTAGGAAAGCAACAGAGCAGTAGAGAGAGCATGGACCAGAAAACATAAGGGTTTTCACCCTAACTTCTTCATCGCTGGCCATGTGTCCTTGGGTAGTCACTGAACCCCTCCAACCCCCATTAGCATTCTCTTGTAAATTGGTGACAAGAACACATGTCGGGAGAATCCAAGATGGCGGCGTAGGTAAACACATAAACTGCTGCCTCCCGCAACAATTTCAAAAATACAACTAAAAGAAAAAACGTCTATCACCCAGAACCACGGGAAAGCTGGCTGAGTGGAAGTTCTACAACTAGAAGGAAAGAGAAAAGAGCATTGAAACGTGCACGAGTGCTGAAAAGCTGAGGTACGGAGGCGCGTGATCCGGGCTGGCGGCGGGCGTTGCTTTTTTCAACCCGAAGGGAGACAAGCCCCCGATTACTCTGAAGTACAGTTTCTGGGGAGACGCGGGGGACCCAAACTCCTACGGGGAGAAGCTGGACTGTCTGCCAGTGAGGGTGGCTTGCTTGCAGAGCTGCGCGCAGGAATAATTGTTTACTGCACTGGGGCACGGGACTGCCGACAGGGACTCAGAGCCGGCTAACTAGCAGCCATTGCTGTTTGCCACGCCCTAGCCTAGTGACACCCTGAGACCCCGCCCTGCACAACCTACAAACCCACCCAAGCTCTAAGCAGCGGCATTTGCATAAGAAAGCCCTGCCCTATGGCAGCTTAACCTAGCAAACTTGCAGCCCGGGTCAGACAGCTCCAAAACCTCCAAACCCCAAGCAAAGAGGAGAAAACTGTAGCTCTCACTGTAGCTCCTGCTGGGTGGCCTCAGACAGTAGCTGACCTGCACCCCATTGGAGATCCAGAAGCCAGTGTACCTAGTGGTCAGTGTGAGACACCAGATTTCAACTCCTCACATCCATAAGTGACACATTCAAGAGGCAGACTCAGTGAGCACCAAAGCCCCACTGAAACAAGTCCTGCCCCATAAGCGTGTCTTCAGCGCAGCAGTTCTTCCATTATAGACACAGCGAGTGCTCACAGCTAATTGGCCTGGAGGTCAATTCCTCCCAGTGTACCAACGGCAATTAAGGCTTAACTACACCAAGACTTTGCACTCAGCCCACAAAGGGGTGTACCAAGAGCATCCACCTCATGTAATTGAGGAGGCTGAGCTACTGCCCCTTATAGATCACCTACCACACAAAGCTACTCCATCAACACAGGGAAGCAGCCAAAATGTGGAGACAGAGAAACATGTCACGAATGAAGGAAACAGAGGAAAGCAAACTACTGGATGACATAGAGTTCAGAACCACATGTATAAGGTTACTCAAGAATCTTCTTAAAACCGCTGAGAAACTTGATGAGACCTTCAAGGAGCTTAATGAGAATGCCAAAAAAATGGAAAAGGATCAGTCAGAAATGAAGCATACACTGTCTGAAATAAAGAATATACAGAAACTCAACTGTAGATCAACGTACCCCAAGAATCAAACCAAAGATCTGAAATATGTGGAAACAAAAAACATCCAACCAGAAAAACAAAAAGAAAAAAGAATCCAAAAATATGAAGATAGTGTAAGGAGCCTCTGGGACAACTTTAAGTGAACCAACATCCGAATTTTTGGGGTGCCAGAAGAAGGGAGAGAGCAAAATATTGAAAACCTATTAGAAGATATAATGACAGAAAACTTTCCCTACCTGGTGAAAGAAATAGACTTACAAGTTCAGGAAGCGCACAGAACCCCATACAAGAGGAATCCAAAGAGGACCACACCAAGACACAACATAATTAAAATGCCAAGGGCAAAAGACAAAGAGAGAATATTAAAAGCAGCAAGAGAAAAACAGTTAATTACCTACAAGGGAGTACCCATACGACTGTCAGCTGATTTCTCAACAGAAACTATGCAGGCCAGAAGGGAGTGGCAAGAAATATTCAAAGTGATGAACAGCAAGAACCTACAACCAAGATTACTCTACCCAACAAAGCTATCATTCAGAGTTGAAGGTCAGATAAAGAGCTTCACAAACAAGAAAAAGCTAAAGGAGTTCATCGCCACCAAACCAGGATTACATGAAATGCTGAAGGGTATTCTTTAAGAAGAAGAAGAAGAAGAAAAAGGTAAAGATAAAAATTATGAACAACAAAATGACATCAAATACATACCTACCAACAAGTGAATCTAAAAATCAAGTGAATAAAAAATCTGAAGAACAGAATGGACTGGTGAATATAATAGAATCAGGGACATAGAAAGGGAGTGGACCGACGATTCTCAGGGGAAGCAAGTGTGAGGGGTGTGGGAAGAGATTGGACAAAAATCTTACTTCTATGGATGAAGACAGTGGCGGGGGGTAAGGGCATGGGGTGGGGTGGGGAATCAGGTGGAGGGGAGCTATGGAGGAAAAAAAAGAGGAACACCTGTAATAATCTGAACAATAAAGATTTATTTTAAAAAAAATAAAAATAATAAAAAAAAATTAAAAAAAAGAACACATGTCGGCCTCAAGGTCATTTTCAGTTGAATCTCTGAGTTTGTTTTTCCCATATCTTCCTTAAGACAAGCCAGACGAGGAGGCTTCCTAGAGCTCCGGAGTAATATACACACAGCACTGGGAAAGCAGCCTCATGATGTTTTATCCATCAACAATTCACAGAGCTTGACTTTGTCCAGCATCCCTGATGCTAGAATGCTGTAATACTTGTGAGGCACTTTTCAGCCTCTATGCTGGTTATACCTCAAAACAATCTATGAATTTTTGCCCGGCATCTATTATTTCTCACGGACTCATCATGTTGAACACACAGCCCCGGCTTCAGTCTTGTTTATCTCGGAAAGCAGAGCCCTCATTTATGAGAGGTTTCCTCTCCGCAGAGAAAAGGATTTGTACTGATAGCCCGGATGGGCTGCTCAGCCTGTTCTCCTCATTCCATAACAGGTAGGATTGAGTAATAAACTCGCTTTAACACCAAGAACTAATGCATCAAGGCTTGATAAACACATTTTTCTAGAGAGGCTGAAGTAATTTTAAAAACAGTGGTTACTGTGATCCTGGTCATTGGGGGTGACTAGAGATAGCATACATTTTTTCCCTACAAGTTGGTTTCTGTTTGCCCAATAGTTTTGTAAGTCTGAACTTGGGTGCCCCCACCCTATCCCACTGTAGACTGACTTCCTCCCCATTCCTCCCACTCAGGGAGAAAAACGAATGTGTGTGTGTAGTTGTTAGTCTGTGTGGGTGAGGGCCAGTAAAGAAAGAAGCAAACTAGAGGTTAGTGGCAGCTTTGTTTGATCTCTGGAATTAAAAGAGGACCTCCTCTCAGCAGGATGTTTCAGTGACTGGATTTACTTTGGGGCAAATGCCATTTCCCACACCCTGAGCTCTGGACCCTTCAGTGTAGGGTTTTGTGACACCTGCTGTGGCCTCCCCTTTGCCTCATTTCAGGCCCTATGAGGGTGTCAGTTAAGTGTGGTTCCCATGTTTGTCTTTGCCCCAGAGTGTGTGTGCACACCTGTCTGTGCGACATGACTCTGGGTCTGTGAGCTTTGACCTAGTCACCAGCCAAGAAGCTGGATCTCACAGCTGCTGGGAGCTCCCAGGACTGATGGCCCTCATATTGCTTAGGACTCGGCCTAAATCAGAATCCCTTGGCAAATTGGGTTTGGGGCATAGCGTTTAAGCTTCCATCACCGCATAAAGTGAGGGGGTTTAGAGATAAGGGGCTAAGTGGGGAAAAATCCTGCATTTGTTTCCACTTATCATCTCATGCGATCTTCCTGGGTTGAAGGCAGATAAGTATTATAATTTCCTCCATTTTCACAAGAAGAATCCGAAGTATAGAAAGCTGAGTGGGGGATTTAAGTCCTTTGATTTTGACTTCTCTGCTGTTATCATTTATTTTTCTCCCAGAGGTTTCCCATGACTACAATTTAATTTCTTTTAAGACACGTACATGCTATTTGCTTAAAAAATATTTCAAACCTCCTGAAGAATATAAGTGGAGATATGTGCATCTCCAGTGGCCTCCCTCTCCTTACTATTTCCCTGAGGTACCCATTCAGGGAGGAGTTTGGGACCCAATCCCAATATTTATTGTAGATAATAAATTCTTGATGTTCTCTGTCTCTCGTCAAGTTTCTGCCTCAGGCCTGCCTTTCCTTCACTCGGTGATTCTCCCCAGCGTTGCACAGTGAGAGGCCCAGAGGACGTGGGTATTCAACCCATCCTTTCATAGTTTCCATTTATGTCAGGAATGTTTCTCTTTTCTTAAGGATCTTCTCCATTTTAATCATGGAATGCTTTGCTTGGAGAGTGGGTAGAGGGGTGGACCGAAAAGTGGCAAAAGTGGAAAGGAAAATCACGTTGTTGGAATAAGAGCTTCCTGCAGAGAATAATTTCCTCAGGCTGTGAGGGTTAGGAGGCCTGTTGTGAGATTTTGCTGCAGCCCAAATCATTATTTCAAAAATGGCGCACCAGGATTTAGCTTTCTGGCCTTCACTGAAGGATTTGTTGGGGTAACTTTCTAGTAGTGCTTTGATTAATTAACTGAAAGCTGGATTCTATATAAATGCAAATTATCACCTCCCCCCACCTACAGAATCCTTCTCAGGCATTGAAATGGGTAATAGCTGAGAAAAATGAGGTGGAGTTAGAATTACTGGCTGGCCATGACTTCATCTGAATTTCATCTCTCAGAGGTGGGGGACACAGCTTATGCAAATGCCATCGCCACAGTCCAGCATTCGCAAAATGTAATCACCTGAGGTGGAGGATCAGCCTTTGACACACAGGTGAGTGTCACAATACTAATGAAATAGGAACACGGGGTGCCAATAAGTAATATTTTAGATTAGAAGGGAAAAATGTCACCAAAATTCTGATCTTTGTAGATACAAAGGGAACACACACTTGTGGAGTTTTACCTTCTATCAAAGTCTGGCTTCACACCTACCAGTCACTGATGTTTATTTTCCACACAAGACAGTGTGGGTGTGTTAGGGAGGACTGTGAGGGTGACAGGAGCAGACAGGGCCTACCCACTCCAGGAAGGTTGCCAGACAGGCAGAAAGAGCTTGGTGGTCACACATCCCTGGGCTGCCATTGACTGCTTGGGTGAATTTGGACATGAAACCTGACCTCTGGGCCACTGGATGTCAGTGGCTTGCCTCACAGGAAGGCAGAGGAAGCTCACATTATTAGTGCACATAGCGGCTTAACAAATACCAGCTAAATACTCCAGCTTTATCCCATCTGGGTTTACAATTTATTTCCTTTTGACACTTTTCTCCCAGAACCTGCAGAGGGTGGCAGAGTGCTTCAGTCTGCTGTTCCTTCTTCCTGCTTCGTCCTCCCGCCCAATTTCCATGGGACCCAGAGGGCACAGATCCACGGGTCCGTGAAAATTTCTCTTAAAATCAGAAGAAAAATAACATTAATGAATATGTAACAATTTATCCTGTTCGCACTATATTAATCTTTATGTCAGGACAGTCATTAAATACCATTTTTGATATATTTGTGGAGGAAAAAGCCAGGAAGTCAAGGTGGCTTGAACTCATGAAAGTTGTAATGTGGCCCCGCAGGTCCTGGAACTCACTTCAGTTGGCAGCCTGGGCTGCCTTTTGGCAAAGGTAAGAGGGGCTGAGCCACTGAAGTCCAGGTAGGATTTAGGAGATATTCTTTATCAACTATGGAAAAGCATATAACTTTTTCTGGAGAAAAACCTTGCTGCCCAGATATGCAGAATAAACAGCCCATTTGCCCAATAACTGAACAGGTGGATTCTGAAGGGAGACTTTGTGGTGAGAGCTTGAGGTGGGGGAGGGGGCGTAGTGAGTGGTGGTGGTGGTGGCCTACTACACTGGATTCAGTGTGGGAAACAAACGGGGCCACGTGAGGCCATTTTCCAAACAGGTGAAGTTTGCATCTTAAATACAATATGGGTGCTTGTTGACACCAGCCATTGTTGAAGGAAATCTCTTTATAATGTGTCATAGCTAGTCTTCTCATTGAATTTTAAACTCTTATCAGTGGATTTACACACACACACACACACACACACACACACACACACAGTCAATAGTACTGAAAGATTAAGACTAATAAGAGTGGTTTCTTGCTTCACATTTCTGCCTTTCCAGATCCTCATTCCTGTTCTTTGAAAGCAGTCACCGTCAACCCCTCCAAACCCTTCTATTTTTCTGGTACTTAACTCCAGATTTCTAAGGGATATATATATTTCCTGACTGGTCCACTGCTGAGCCAACAATTACTTTCCTCTTTTTATACAATATTTAGATCATCCAAGACTTAATATTTGTTTAGTTATTTTTTTGTAGTATTTCTTAATTCTTCCTAAAGAGTACAAATAATCTGTAGAACATGATAAAAGGCAATTTATCTGTTCCTTTCACTTCTCTGGATCCCTTTCTTGAAGCACTCATGCTTCCTGCTGGAAAATGGGATGGTTTCACCCTCTCCAGGTGGCTCCAGTGTTGGCTTCCTGGCATTCCGTGTGACAGCTCTCTGGTGTGGCTTACTAGTTTTCTAGATTCACTGCCTGGACCTTTCTTCCTTATTCACTCTTTCCCTTTCTTCCCATATATACTCTTTTGATTGGTAGCTTCTTGGAAAAGCATATGTGAGACATGAATTTGTTTTGAATCATTGTGCATCTGAAATGGCCTTAATTCAGCATATTTAATTGATAAATTGGCTTCCTAGAATTTTAAAATGTTTTTTTTTCATATTCTAGTTTTCAGTGTTGTTGAGAAGTCAGCCATTCTGTCCTTTATATTTGACTAGAGGCCCAGTGCACGAAATTTGTGCATGGGGAGGGGTCCCCTCAGCCCAGCCTGCACCCTATCCAATCATACCTCTCACAATCCGGGTCTGCTGGCTCCTAACTTCTAGCCTGCCTACCTATCTGATCAACCCTAACTGCCTCCCCCCCCCCCCCCCACACACACACACCAGCCTGATGACCCCTAACTGACACTGCCTGCTGGCCTGGTTGCCCCCAACTGGCTCCCTTGCCAACCTGGTCTCCCCATGCAGCCTGCTGGTCAGTCCTTTGGTCATCCCTCACTAACCCCTCTGCATGCCTGGTCGCCTCATGCAGCTGCTGTATGGTTGCTACTGTTTGATCGTCTAGTGTGGTCATGAAAGCCCTGGCATTTTATATATACTACTAGATGCCTGGTGCACAAAATTTGTGCACGGGGGGTTGGGGGGGCACAGGGGAGGGTGTCCCTCAGCCCAGCCTGCACCCTCTCCAAACTGGGATCCTTCAAGGGATGTCCGACTGCCCGTTTAGGCCCAATCCTGGTGGGCAGTCAGACATCCCTCTCACAATCCAGGACTGCTGGCTCCCAACTGCTTGCCTGCTTGCCTTCCTGATTGCCCCTAACCACTTCTGCCTGCCAGCCTGATCACCCCCTAACCACTCCCCTGCCAGCCTGATTGATGCCTAACTGCTTCCCTGCCAGCCTGCTTGCCCCTAACTGCCCTCCCCTGTAGGCCTCATCACCCTTAACTGCCCTCCCCTGCAGGTCTGGTCCCCCCCCCCCCGCAACTGCTCTCCCCTGCAGGCCTGGGTCCCCCATAACTGCCCTTCCCTGCAGGTCCAGTCACCCCCAACTTCCCTCTTCTGCCGGCCTGGTCACCCCTACCTGCCCTCCCCTGCAGGCTTGATCGCCCCCAACTGCCCTCCCTTGCAGGCCTGATCGCCCACAACTGCCCTCCCTTGCAGGCCTGGTGCCTCCCAACTGCCCTCCCCTGCTGGCCATCTTGTGGTGGCCATCTTGTGTCCACATGGGGGCAGGATCTTTGACCACATGGGGGCAGCCATCTTGTGTATTGGAGTGATGGTCAATCTGCATATTACTCTTTTATTAGATAGGATAGAGGCCTGGTGCATGGGTGGGGACCAGCTGGTGTGCCCTGAAGGGTGTCCTAGATCAGGGTGGGGTTTCCCTTGGGGCGTGGGGCAGCCTGGGCAAGGGGCCTGTGGTGGTTTGCAGGCAGGCCATGCCCCCCAGCAACCAAATCGGAGGTATCTGGGATTTATTTATCTTCTACAATTGAAACTTTATAGCCTGGAGCAGAGCCAAGCCTTCTGCTCACTCAGTGGCAGCCGCCATTTCTGTTGGGATTTATTTATCTTCTATAATTGAAACTTTGTAGCAGAGGCCAAGGCAGGCCGGGCTTCAGAAGCTTGGCTTCCTCCATTGCCGGGGGCAACCCTAGCCTCCTGTTCTCTCCAGCTCTGTGGCTGCCACCATTTTTGTTGGGATTTATTTACCCTCTATAATTGAAACTTTGTAGCCTGGAGTGGGCCAGCCAGGGTGTGTGGAAAGCTTGGCTTCCTCAATTGCTGGGGAAACTCAAGCCTCCCTCCTGCTCTCTCTGTGGCTGCAGCCATTT
The DNA here is from genome assembly GCA_026230045.1 of Corynorhinus townsendii. Taxonomy (NCBI): domain Eukaryota; kingdom Metazoa; phylum Chordata; class Mammalia; order Chiroptera; family Vespertilionidae; genus Corynorhinus; species Corynorhinus townsendii. The sequence goes on from JAPDVU010000003.1 coordinate 90,197,126, forward strand.
TTGGTTGGGTTAATTTGAATACTTGCTCCTGATTGGCGGGTGGGCATGGGTGGTGGGTGTGGCCAGTGGGCGTGGCTCGTGGGTATAGTGGAGTGATGGTTAATTTGCATATTTCTCTTTTATTAGATAGGAGAGGCTTGGTGCATGAAATTCATGCACAGGGAGGGTATCCCTCAGCCCAGCCTGCACCCTCTCCAATCTGGGACCCCTCAAACGATGTCCTACTGCCAGTTTACATGGATCAGGCCTAAACAGGCAATCAGACATCCCTCTCACAATCTGGGACTGCTAACCGCTCACCTGCCTGCCTGCCTGCCAGATTTCCCCTAACCACTCTGCCTGCCGGCCTGCTCACCACCAACTCTCCCCTGCCACAGGCCTGTTCACCCCCAAATGCCTCCCCCTGCCAGCCTGATCACCCCCAACTGCCCCCTGTGCCAATGTGCATGCCCCCAACTGCCCCCCTGCTGGCCTGCTCACTCCAAACTGCCCCCTCCCCCGCTATCCTGATCACCTCCAACTGACCCCCACTGACAGCCTGCTTGCCCCCAACTGGGCCCCTGCTGGTCTGCTTATCCCCAATGGCTCCGCCCCCCACCAGCCTGATCACCCACAATTTTCCTCCCCTTTTGGCCTCTGACCACCTCTACCTCGGCCCCACCACCATGGCTTTGTCCAGAAGAACGTCTGAAAGGTCTCTTGGAAGGTCTCCCAGTCTAATTGGCATATTACCCTTTTATTAGTATAGATAGAGGCCTGGTGCATGGGTGGGGGCTGGCTGGTTTGCCTTGAAGGGTATCCAGGTCTCCTGGAAGGTCTCCCAGTCTAATTAGCATATTACCCTTTTATTAGTATAGATAGAGGCCTGGTGCAGGGTGGGGGGTCCCGCTGGGGTGCCTGACCAGACTGGGTGAGGGGCTGATGGCTGTTTGCAGGCTGGCCAAGCCCCCCAATGGGGACCCTCACCCCATGGGAGTGTGGCCAGCCTGGTTGAGGAGCTGAGGGCTGTTTTCAGGCTGGCCATGCCCCCTGGCAACCCAAGCTCCCAGCCCCTCCTTTTTTTCTTTTTTCTTTCTTTCAGCACCTCCTTGAGTGGAGATCAGGGCAGGCTGGAAGCAGGTATCTGGGATTTATTTATCTTCTATAATTGAAACTTTGTAGCCTTGAGCAGATACCAGGGCCAGCCAGGGTGGGTGGGAAGCTTGGCTTCCTCCATTGCCGGGGGCAACCCAAGCCTCCTGCTCGCTCCAGCTCCATGGTCGCCACCATCTTTGTTGGGTTAATTTGAATGCTTGCTCCTGATTGGCTGGTGGGTATAGCGGAGTGATGGTTAATTTGCATGTTTTTCTTTTATTAGTGTAGATTAGGATTGTGGTTCCTTTGTGGAAGCTTTGAAGGGGTTCTTTCTATCACAGGGACTCTGAAATTTCATGATGACATGTTGTGGGGTGGATCTTTTTTTATTCATTGTGTTGGACATTTGATGGGCTCCTTTCAACCTAAAGACTTAGTTCCTTCAGCCTTGTACTCTTTCCTTGAAATTTCCTTCCCTCTATTTTTATTTTTCAACTAGAGGCCTTGTGCACTGGGAGAGGAGTCTCTCAGCCCGGACTGCGCCCTCTAGCAGTCCAGGACACCTGGGAGGATGTCTGCCTGCCAGCATAGGCCCGATTTCCAAACCCCCCTCCCCCCCAGCCTGGTGATCAGGCCTAAGTCAGCAGTCAGATGTCCCTCTTGCAGTCTGGGGCTCTCGCAGTCCAGGACCCCTCACTCCTTGACACCCGCCTGCAGCAGAGGTGGGAGAGGCTCCTGCTACCACCACTGCACTTGCCAGCGGTGAGCCCAGTTTCTGAGTGGTGCTCCTCCTGTGGGAGCACACCATCCACTAGGGGGCAGCTCCTGTGTTGAGCATCTGCCCCCTGGTGGTCAGTGTACGCCATAGTGACTAGTTGTTCTGCCATTTGGTCTATTTGCATATTAAGCTTTTATTATATAGCATTCTCCCTTTCTGGATCTCCTATTAATTAGATATTGTACCATCGATATTGATCCTCTGATTTTCTTACTTACTCCTAGTTATCCATCTCTTTGTCTTGTTGTGTTACTTTCTGTGTCATATTACCTTTATATTCCAAGTGTTATGTACAAATAAAAGTCTCTGAAACTCCAAAATCTTTAATCATCTTCTAAAATTATGTTGACATTTATTGTCCATTATTGCTTTCTTTCGTGCTCTCTTTATCTTTGTGTATTTATACCTTTTAAATTTCTTGATTGTCACTTTGGTGGGATTGGCAGAAGGAGGATTTTGGGGGAGCAGGTGTGGATAGGAACAGAGTGGAAGTTTCAACACTGGGGCTATCTGGTGATATTGTTCCTATTTTATTGCTGATCTGCTTACCTCATGGGGCCTAGACACTCACTGGGCTCAGTTACTACACTTTCCTTCAAGCTGACCCTTATTAACATCCTTAGTTTATAGAGGCAGAGGGAATAATGGAAGATTTTTGGATTGGAGTCCTATGAAGTCAGTTCAAACTCCAGTTAGGTGTTTTATTAGCAGTGTCAATTTAGTCAATGCACCGAACTTCAGTGCTACCATGTCCTCCTCTGGGAAATGGTTCTATTATACCTTCTCTACCTATTATGAGCATCAGATCAAGAGATATCTTGTGTAAGACTGTTGTCAAAACTATAAGACGTTATGAACATGCTAATTAGGGTTGACAGTGAATGATAGATCTGACAGCTAGTTGCTTATGTTTGGAGGCAGAACATAGGATTTTTTTTACTTCCTGGCTGCCTATAACTTCCATGAATCACTCTGAATGCTTGCTATAGACTATGAACTTGAAAACTCCATTGCCCTTTGTGGAGGAAACAAGGATAAATCAACATGTGTTGACTAGAACTTCCCCCAAGAGATACAAATGGGTCTTTGGAAAGACTCAGCTCACCCACTTTTAAGCAGGTTGACTAGGCTGCTGGTTTAGACACCAGAAGGAATTATTGAAGGTGGGTGTAACCAAAAAAGTTACAACTGGCTTGTACCTTGTCTGAAGAAAGAATGTGCCAATTCAAGGGCAGATCTGCAGAGTGAAAGGGAGGTCAGGGAGCAAAACGTTGTCGGTGTCTTCAGTACCATACAGTGAAGGTACCAGTGGGGACACATGCCCATCATATCTGCTTGGCAGCTGCATTTTCATAGCAGAGATGTCTGTATCAGTCCACATAAGCTGGACAATCAAACAAATTTTCCTTGTCCTAATTCTATGTTGATTAAAGAACCATTCATTCATTCAACAAATATTCTTTGAGGACATGCTTTGGGTTAGGCACTCTTTTAGGTGCCTGGGATATAAGCAGCCAACAAGAAAGGCAAAGATACCTGCCCTCCTGCAGCCTACCTTGTATTAAAAATAACTTCTTGAGCCCTGGCTGGGTGTCTCAGTTAGTTGGATCATTGTCCCATACACCAAAAGTTCACAGGTTTGATTCCTGTTCAGGGGCACGTACCTAGGTTGTGGGTTCCATCCCAAGTAGGGTCATTTATGGGAGGCAAATAATGGATATTTCTTACATCAATATCTCTCTCTCTCTCTCTCTCTCTCTCTCTCTCTCTCTCTCTCTCTCCCTTCCTCCCTCTCTAAAATCAATAAAAAACATATTTTTGGGTTAAGATTTTTTAAAATAAATAACTTTTTGAGTGATTTTGTAGGTGCTAAGTGTTGAAGTGACAGTAATAAGGGCTAGGAATGACCCTCCAGGGATTTAACAATTAATAGATATGGCTTCCCAATTAGATTTTTCCATAAGGAGACCATTAATGACTGGCTAATTGAAATGCCCAATCCCTTTGGCACATTAAAAATTAATTCATTGCATTCTGGCCTCTTGGAAGTTTGGTTACTTTGAGGAAGTCCCCAACCCTCTATCATGAATGTATTGTAAAGATTGGGTGTCCAGACCCAACAACTTCTGACTAGGCCCTGGAAAGTGCTAACCAATAAAGTTAATTTTCCGTAGCTATATACAGGCTTAAATATTCGTCTCTAACTTCTCTATCATGTCTCTTTCTTTTTCTAACTTCAACAGATAATAATCATACACTTCTCATAGAGCACATGTAGGAGCAGATAAAAGTGAGTTATCCATACATTTCATCCCTCAGATATTTCTTGAGATCTGTTATATACCAGACACTGTACCCCTCACATGAACACGACAATTTCTCCAAATCGGCTGATCACAGGGCACATGGTAGAAAGCTCTCTTGATGGACAGAATTAAATTACAATCCTGGATCTGCTACTAACTTGGGTGAGAGACCTCTGCTTCCTGGGCCTTAATTAGCTCATCTGCAATTGAGAGGCTGACTAGCTAGCTGACCTGGCTTTCTAGTAATATTTCTGTGTCAGGAAGGTGTGTAGTGGGACCCGTTGGGAAGTGACTGTGAGGGAAAACATTCCATATTTTGGCAGAGAAAGGGAGAGGGGGAAAACATGTGGTTTTGCTTTTTCTGTGTTTTTTTCACCACCAGAAACTTTCATCTTTTCTCAGCAGTACCAGTCACTGTGCAGGCAGTTTGCCATGGAGCCTGCCTGTCTTTGCTAACAGACACCGGACTCAGATGGTAGATAAACCGACTGAGCTTTCAGGCCCTGGCAACACCCTTCAAAAATCATTGTGAGTTCAACCGGTATACCCCAAGCAGAGGCAACTGGAACCTGCATATGAGTACCAGGCTCCTGGTGTGTTTCTGCTGGGTCCTGAGGTGGGAATTACATTTTAGCATCTGGATCAAGAAAAAAAAATAATAAAACAGCTTCTTCACAAACAGCAGTTTCATTTCCTGTCATTTACTGATCTTTTCAAATTTCATTTTCTTAAAGAAGGTACAGAGAGCAGGGTTCTTTTCCTTGAATTATAATCACCCAACAATTAGCCTCTTTTGTACTAACCCCTTCCAAATACAGACACCCACAAACACAGCACACTCACACTACGCACACATACACATATATACTAAACACATTACACACACAGACCTCACACATATATACTTCACATACACACTGTACACAAACATTACACACATTTGCCACACATATGGACCACACACACACACACACACACACATACACACACTCTCCATACCACACACATACCACTCCTTTAACCAACATTATAGCAAAAGAATATGTCTTCTGCATTTGTTTGTTCATTCGATGATTATTTATTAAGGCCCTATTAAGTACCAGGCATGTTCTAGATTCCAGGTATTTTGTGGTGAACAAAAGAAAACAAGGCCTGCCTTCATGGAGTTTACTTTCTGTGGGGAGAAAGACCATGAATATATAAACAAATAAATATAAACTACATAATAAGATAGTCTGGTTGTGATAAATGCTTTGAAGTGAAATAAAGCAAGGTCAGGGGAACATGGATGTTGTGGGGGAGGCTGGGTCAGGTAATCATGGAAGGCTTTCACCTCCTCAGGTGATCTGTGAGCAGGGTTCCTTATGGATGAATTTTTCCAATTTCCAAACCTTACCTCTTTAAATGCCAAGAAAGTTTCTGTTCTAACTAGTTTTGATCAAAATTACTTTAAATGTGTTGTATACCTATCCTTATAACACGGGAAGCCAGAGTAATAGATTTTTTCTTAAAGATTTTCTTAAAGATTCAGGGTCATTAATGGGAACTCCTGGTAGTGCCTTCAGCTAGAATACAGGCCAGTAGTTCTCAAAGTTCGTTTCTGGACCAGCAGAAGCAGCAGTCCCCAGAACTTGTTAGAAGTGCACATTTTCAGGCCCACCGCAGACCCACTGAATTGGAGATGGTGGGGGGCAGGGCCCAGCAATCTGTGTTGTAACACTCCCTCCAGGTGATTTTGAAGCCCATTCAAGTTGGAGAAGGGCTGATAAAGGGTTGGCTTTGGGGCTACAGCATGGACAGCATCCCCAGGGCCTGCTTCTCTCTTTGCAGGAGGAGTTCCTGCTTCCTTTCTGTTTATGACTCCCGGAGGCTGTCAGTGTTTATTCCTCATGGCTGTCATCAATATGTCTCTGTCTAATTTGTATCCCCTTCTAATTTGCTGCTTCTAATCTCTGTACTGAGAAAACAGATCACTAGCCATAACTTAATTATGCAGAAAGTAGGAATAAATTCCAGAGTTGCTGAGGCCTGTCCTTAATAATTTCACTTTTGCCCTTATGACATTTGGCATAGTGGAGAGAGCACAGTCCCTGGAGCCAGGCAGACCTAGATTGCCATCCAGAATCCGACCCATGCGGGGACTCTACCAGCTGATGTGTATGTTTATTCCTATTATGCATTTTGGAAATGGGGACATAACCACAGGATGGGTTTGGGAACCCACTGGACCCACGGTGAGATGGACCTGAGCTACAGTGCCATGGATCACCTTATCTCCATAAGCTCCCACTCTGACGAGCTCCCACTTTGTGTTCTGGGACTTTTGGAATTAATTCAGTTCAGAGTTATTGTCTAGTAGTCCCTGAAAAGTATGTTATTTTCTTTTCCTCAGTGCATAGTCACCCTGGTAAAGGCCGGAGGTCCCTTTGGGGAGGGCTAAGATAAAGAACAACAGCATGAGTTTTTAGCAGTGTAGCAGGCCTCTGGTTGTGTGATCTTGGTAGAGTTAGAACAGAAATGCCTGGCACCAGCAAGATGTACAAGTACTGGGAGGTATGGGGAGGAATTTACCTATTTTTGCACTAATCATTGCCTTTCAGAAAATGTTCTTAATCTTTATGCTTTTTAAAAAAACAGCTTTATGAAATACAGTCATTTACCATGCAATCTACCAATTTAAAGTCCACGATTTAATGACTTCTATCACTTATACTTCTTAATCTGTTCACTTTTTTCACCCAGGCCCCAACTACCTCCCAACTGGCAAGCATTAATTTGTTCTCTGTATCTATAAGGTTGTTTCTGTTTTGTTTATTTATTTATTTTTGTACTTCAGATTCCACATATAAGTGAAATCATATGGTATTTGCCTTTCTCTGTCAGACTTATTTCACTTGGCATAATACTTTTTAGGTCCATCCATGTTGTCACAAATGGTAAGATTTCATTTCTTTTTATGGTCATTATCCTATCTAATAAAGAGGTAATATGCAAATTGACTGTCACTCCAATACACAAGATGGCTGCCCCCATGTGGACACAAGATGGATGCCACAAGATGGCCAGTAGGGGAGGGCAGTTGTGGGCAATGAGGCCTGCAGGGAGGACCGCTGCGGGGGGACTGAGGCCTGCAGGGGAGGGCAGTTGTGGCGGACCAGGCCTGCAGGGGAGAGCAGTTGGGGGGGGACCAGGCCTGCAGGGAGAGCAGTTAGGGGTGACCAGGCCTGCAGGGGAGGGAATTTGGGGGTGACCAGGCCTGCAGGGGAGGGCAGTTAGGGGTAACTGGGCCGGCAGCGGAGCAGTTAGGCATTGATCAGGCTGTCAGGGGAGTGATTAGGGGGTGATCAGGCTGGCAGGCAGAAGTGGTTAGGGGCAATCAGGCAGGCAGGCAGGCGAGTCGTTGGGAGCCAGCAGTCCTGGATTGTGAGAGGGATGTCTGATTGCCTGTTTAGGCCCGATCCCATTGTGATGGGGCCTAAACAGGCAATCGGTCATCCCTTGAGGGGTTCCAGATTGAGCGTGCAGGCTGGGCTGAGGGACACTCCCCCCCCCCCCCCCCCCGTGCATGAATTTCGTGTACCAGGCCTCTAGTATATATATAAAATTATATATTATATTTCTTTATTATCCAGTAGTCCATTTTTGGATGCTTAGGTTGCTTCCACATCTTGGCTATCTATACTAATAAAAGGGTAATATGCTAATTAAACCAGGTTGACCAGACTTCTTCTGGACATCCATCTTCCTTCCGGACAAAGCCATGGTGGCGGGGGCCGAGGCAGAGGTGGTTATAAGCGATCAGGCCAGCAGGGGAGATCAGTTGGGGCAATCAGGCTGGGAGGGGAGGGCAGTTGGGGGCAATCAGGCCTACAGAGGAGGGCAGTTGGAAGTGATCAGGCCATCAGAGGAGGGCAGTTGGTGGTGATCAGGCCAGCAGGGGAGCATTTAGGGGGTGATCAGGCTGGCAGGCAGAAGTGGTTAGGGGCAATCAGGCAGGCAGGCAGGCGAGTCGTTGGGAGCCAGCAGTCCTGGATTGTGAGAGGGATGTCTGATTGCCTGTTTAGGCCCGATCCCATTGTGATGGGGCCTAAACAGGCAATCGGTCATCCCTTGAGGGGTTCCAGATTGAGCGTGCAGGCTGGGCTGAGGGACACTCCCCCCCCCCCCCCCCCCGTGCATGAATTTCGTGTACCAGGCCTCTAGTATATATATAAAATTATATATTATATTTCTTTATTATCCAGTAGTCCATTTTTGGATGCTTAGGTTGCTTCCACATCTTGGCTATCTATACTAATAAAAGGGTAATATGCTAATTAAACCAGGTTGACCAGACTTCTTCTGGACATCCATCTTCCTTCCGGACAAAGCCATGGTGGCGGGGGCCGAGGCAGAGGTGGTTATAAGCAATCAGGCCAGCAGGGGAGATCAGTTGGGGCAATCAGGCTGGGAGGGGAGGGCAGTTGGGGGCAATCAGGCCTACAGAGGAGGGCAGTTGGAAGTGATCAGGCCATCAGAGGAGGGCAGTTGGTGGTGATCAGGCCAGCAGGGGAGCATTTAGGGGGTGATCAGGCTGGCAGGCAGAGGTGATTAGGGGCAATCAGGCAGGCAGGCAGGTGAGTGGTTAGGAGCCAGCAGTCCTGGATTGCGAGAGGGATGTCCAACTGCCTGTTTAGGTCTGATCCTGCAGGGATCTATCTGGCCTATACCGGCAGTCAGACAACCCCCAAGGGGTCCCAGATTGGAGAGGGTGCAGGCCAGGCTGAGGGACACCTTCCCTCCCATGCACTGGGACTCTAGTCTATAATAATAAAAGCACAATATGCTAATTAGACCGGACAGCCGAACGACCTTCCAGACGTCCTTCTGGACAAAGCTGGGCAGTGGGGGCTGAGGCAGAGGTGGGGCGAACAGGCAGGCAGGCAAGCAGTTAGGGGCGATCAGGCAGGCATGCAGGCAGAGTGGTTAGGGGTGACCAGGCAGGCAGGCGAGTGGTTAGGGGTGGTGATCAGGCAGGCAGGCAAGTGGTTAGGGGCAATCAGGCAGGCAGGCAGAGGCAGTTAGGGGGGATTAGGCAGGCAGGTGAGTGGTTAGGGGTGATGAAGCAGGCAGGCAGATTGGTTAGGGGTGATTAGGCAGGCAGGCAGGCCAGTGGTTAGGAGCCAAAAGTCCTGGATTGTGAGAGTGATGTCCAACTGCCAGTTTAGGCTGATCCCTCAGTCAGACATCCCCCGAGGGGTCCTGGATTGCAAGAGGGTGCAGGCTGGGCTGAGAGGACTGCCCCCGTGCACAAATTTCGTGCACTGGGTCTCTAGTTGTAAATAATGCTGCAGTGAACATAGAGATGCATTTTTTTTTTTTAATTAGTGTTTTGGATTTCTATGGATAAATACCCAGATATGGAATTGCTGGATCATAGGTAGTTTATTTTTAATTTTTTGAGGAGTGTCCATACTGTTTTTCATAGTGGCTGCACCAATCTGTAATCTTACCAACAATGCATCCTTTCCAACACTTGTTTATTGATTTATTAATGAAGGCCATTCTGACATGTGTGAGATGACATCTCATTGTGGTTTTAATTTGCATTTCCCTGATGATTAGTAAGGTTAGGCACTTTTTCATATATCTATAGACCACCTGTATGTTCTCTTTGGAGAAGTGTCTATTTAGGTCTTATATTCATTTAATTGAATTATGTGGGGTTTTTTTTTGTGTTAAGTGATATGAGTTCTTTATAAATTTTGGATATTAACCCTTATTGGATATATCATTGGTGAATACCTTTTTTTAAGCAGTGAATTGTCTTTTTTGTCTTGTTGATGATCCCGTTGCTGTAAAAAACTTTTTTAGTTTGATGTAGTCCCATTTGTTTATTTTTCCTTTTGTTTCCCTAGCCCAAGGAGATGTATCAGAACAAATATTACCAAGAGCAATGTCAGAGAGTTTATTGACTACTAGAGGCCCGGTGCATGAAATTCATGCATGGATGTGGCCCCTAGGCCTGGCCGGCAATCGAAGCACAAGTGTCTGGTGTGGAAGGGCAGGTCCCAGATGACTTCTGGGCCCTGGGCAGCACCTGGGCCCTCATGCAGCCCCCTCTGCCTGAATCATGGTGCCTGAGTCCCCATGTGGAGATGCAGTGAGCATGGCTGGACACTGTGGGCTAGGGCACAGTGTGGGCCTCTGGGCTGCACCACACAGAAGCCGGGTGGGCACTGCGTTCTCTCCCGGCCAACCTCGCAGACCGGCTCCTGTGCGAACCCACGGGGAGACCCTGCAGTCCCAATGGCTGTGGCCTGACTTATTGGGAAGAGGCCACATGGGTGAGGGGTGGGCTCCTCGCTGATGCCCGGCACCTGAGTGCACAAGCCCTGGTGTCCTGGGGGAGGTTAGCAGAGGGAGTGGGAGTGAGCTCAGTGGACACCTCGCATATCCCGCACCGCAGGAGGTTGGTTGCCGTCACCCACCCCCAGTTCCCCATCCCAGCCCAGGGCCTGGCTCCGATCAGGCGATCAGGGCCTGCTGGTCACTGGTTGCCATCTGCAGGGCAATTGGTGGGATGATTGGGCCCCCAATCACACCTGCCTTGTCTTGGTGCTGCCTGCTCACCTGCTCCACCATCCTGCTGTGGTCCCGCTCTCATCGGGGCCCACTGGGGCCAGCAGTGCCTTCACTGCCACCCCCTGCCAGTGCCACTTAGCCAACACCTGCCATGTTCCGCTGCCCCTTGGTGGTCAGTGCACATCATAGCAAGTGGTCGAACTCCCAGTTGAACTCCCAGTGGAGGGACAATTTTAGGTTTTTATTATATAGGATGTTTTCTTCCAGGAGTTGTATAGTTTAAGGTCTTACATTTAAGTCTTTAATCCATTTTGAATTTATTCTTGTATATGGTGTAAGAAAGTGGTCTAGTTTCATTTTTTGGCACGTATCCATCCAGTTTTCCCAACATCATTTAATGAAGAGACTGTCTTTACCCCATTGTATGTTCTTACCTCCTTTGTCATAGATTAATTGACCAAATAGGTGTGGATTTATTTATGGGCTTTCTATTCTGCTTTATTAATCTACTAGAGGCCTGGTACATGAAATTCGTGCACTTGGGGCGGGGGGTCCCCTCAGCCTGGCCTGTGCCCTCTTGCAGTCCGGGAGCCCTGGGGGGATGTCCGACTGACGGCTTAGTGGGCTTAAGCTGTCAGTTGGACATCCTTAGCATTGCCATGGAGGCGGGAGAGGCTCCCACCACTGTTACTGTGCTGGCCAGCCATGAGCCTGGCTTCTGGCTGAGTGGCACTCCCCCTGTGGGAGCACACTAACCACCAAGGGACAGCTCCTGCATTGAGTGTCTGCCCCCTGGTGGTCAGCATGCATCATAGTGACTGGTCATTCCACCATTCGGTCATTTGCATATTAGCCTTTTATTATGTAGGATACACTGTAGATGAGGTCCCCCAGAACCATAAGAAATGCAAAAAACATTCACTGTTAACTCATTCTCGAATTGCCCCCACTTAAAATCAAATTGCCTCCTGTGGGCATGTGCTGCACCTTGGGAACCACTGGGCTTGACACTTTTCCTCTCTGAGCTTCATTTCTAAATACATATGCATATACCATGGGAACTGTAATCTCTTCTCCACCTACCTCACTGGGTTGTCATGAGGAGGTTCTGAGCTAATAAACCTAGACATGTTTCATCAAATAAGTGATGTCTAAACCGGAAGGGAATGTTATTAAGCCCACAGGTACCCTCGCAGGTAGCAGGTGCTGATTAGGGGAGGAGGGCATGATTATTTCCTGGGACTGTAGCTATGGTAGCTTTGCAAAGGGTTCTGCAGGCCTTGGAGGGGAGGGCTCTGGCCAGCAGTCCTGTAGCGGTGGTCATCCCTGGAGGTGCTGGCAGGGGGCAGGGCATTAGGGGAGGTGCTAGAAGGGCGGCGAGGCCGAAGGGGGAGTAACTGTCAAACCTTCCCGTTTGGCGCCATTTTTTAAATTGTACGTGGCTGTTTCGCAGCTGTACCTGCTCAGGGCAGGGCTCCAATCTCCTGGAGCAGGGTGGGGGCTGGGCCAGGGAGGAGCCAGGTGGGCTAGGAGGGCAGGTTTAGCCACGCCCCCAGTGAGGTTCAGGGCGCTTCCTCTGCGGAGATGGTGCTGCTGCTGTCGGCCGAGGGGGCGGGGAGGGGGGGGCCTGCCTCCACCAGGGTCTGGAGTTGTAGGGAGGAGAGGCATGCCCGGCCCCAGTGGAGGTGGCCTGGCAGCAGTGGGCTGCCCCAGGTGCCTCGGGGGCACTGAGGGGTGGTTGCCTACATGCTATTGTTGTGGGCGCCCCTGGCGGGGGTGGCAGGGAAGAGATGGGGAGTTGGAAGTGCAGGCTGCAGCTACTCCCAAGGCTGGGTCTTCTCCCCGTCTGGTCAGCCTCACCACCCTCCCAGTGAGTGCAGGGACTGGGGTAGGGTGTCCTTGCAGGGGGATTGGAAGAGCTCCCCATGGCTGCTTCTCTTCCTTCTTTGCAGTCCAGGGTCCTGTCAGGCACTCTCCTCAGACCCCCAGGAACTTGGCTCAGGCCGCCAGCCTCCTGCTGGTCTGTCAATATGCAAATTGGTCATTACTGTGACACTGTTAAGATCAATTAGCATATTACATATATATATAGACTAGAGGCCTGTTGCACGAAGAGATTCCTTCCCTTGGCTTCTAGCACCGGTTTTCCTCTGGCACCTGGGACCCAGGCCTTCGCTCCAGCCAGAGTCTGCCTTCTTTGTCTTCACTGCAGACTCCAGACTTTGGAGTCTGCAGTCTTGTCTTTGCTGCGGCACTCCACTCCTGTAGATCCCTTTGCCCCCCGCCCTCCCTCTGATAGCAGGCGTCCAGCCCTGCCTGGCCACTCTGTGCCTGGAGCAGCTGGGCAGCAGCCATCTTTGGCCTTCTAATTTGCATACTCACTCTGATTGGCTGTGGGTGTAGTGGAGGTACAGTCAATTTGCATGTTTGTCTATTATTAGGTAAGACTAGAGGCCTAGTACATGAAAATTCATGCACTGGAGGGGGAGTCCCTCAGCCCAGCCTTCCCCTTTCACAGTCTGGGAGCTCTCAGGGGCAGGATGCGACCCGGCAATCAGGGGAAGGTGATGTCCCCATCACACCTCTGCTGCTGCCACTGCCAGCAGTGCAAGCCTCGGCCAGCCCTGGTTACCTAAGCCTGGGACGGCCCTGGGCAGCTGGGCAGCTGACATCTGAGGCTTGCCTGTACCTCAGGCTGGCCTTGGGTGGCTGGGGGGCTGAGGGGACTGGGGGACTCTGGAGGCAGGCATGTGGCAAGGCTAGGCCCTCCCTCAGGCCATGCTGTGCGCCTGCCACCTCAGCGGGGCTGAGGGGACTGGGCACTGCCATCTTGTGTCTGTGAGTGCCACCATCTTTGAAGGCGTGGCAGTCAATTAGTATATTCCCTCTTTATTAGATATGATATGTCTGTTTTTATAATAGTATCATGCCATTTTGATTACTATAGCCTTGTAGTATAGTTTGATATCAGGTACCATGATATCTTTAACTTCGTTCTTTTTTGGACTGCTGTTGCTTTTTGGGGCCTTTTGTAGTTCCATATACATTTTTGGATTATTTGTTCTAATTCTGTGAAAAATTCCATTGGTATTTTGATAGGAATTGCATTGAATCTATAGATTGCTTTAAGTACTATAAAAATTTGGACAATATTAATTCTTCCATTCATGAGCACAGTCTATGCTTCTATTTATTTGTATCTTCTTCAGTTTCTTTCTTCAATGGCTCATGATTTTTTGAGTACAGATCTTTTACCACCTTCGTTAAATTTATTCCTAGGAATTTTATTTTTTTATACAATTGGAAATGGGATTGCTTTACAAAGTTCTTTTTTTAATAGTTTGTTATTGGTGTATAAAAATGAAACCTATTTCTGAATATTAATTTTGTATCTTGCTACTTTAATAGTTATGGTGAAATCTTTATGGTTCACTCTACAGTATATAGTAGCATGTCATCTGCAAATAACGACAGTTTTACCTCTTCCTTTCCAATTTGAATGCCTTTTATTTCTCCTTTTTGTCTCAACACTGTAGTTAGGGCGTCCAATACTGTGTTGAATAAAAATAGTGAAAGTGGACATCCTTGTCTTGTTCCTGATCTTAAGGAAAATGCTTTTTGCTTTTCACCACTGAATATGATGTTAGCTGTGGGTTTGTCATATATGGCCTTTATTATGTTGAGAGATGTTCTCTCTGTTTCCATCTTGTCCACCTTGTTGAGAGGTTTTATCATAAATGAATGTTAGATTTTGTCAAATGCCATTTTTGCATCTCTCTATATCATATGATTTTTACTCTTAATTTTGTTTATGTAGTATATCACATTAATTAATTTGCAGTTATTGAACAAAACTTGCATCCAGGAAATAAATCCCACTTGATCAAGGTGTATGATATTTTAAATGTATTGCTGAATTCAGTTTGCTAATATTTTGTTGAAGATTTTTGCATCTATGTTCATCATATTGGCCTATAATTTTCTTTTTTGTAATGTCTTTGTCTGGTTTGGGAATCAGGGTAAATGAGCTTAGGAGCCTTTTCTCCTCTACAGATTTTTAGAATATTTTGAGAATAAGAGGTGTTAATTCTCCTTTAAATTTTTGACCAAGTCTACTTGTGAAACCACGTGGTCCATGACTTTTGATTTTTGGGAGTTTTTAAATTACTGATTTTATTTCAAAAGTAGTAATTGGTCTGTATAGATTTTATGTTTCTTCTTGACTCAGTATTGGAAAGTTGTATGTTTCTAGGAATTTATCCATTTCTTTCAAAGTGTCCAATTTGTTGGCATATAATTGTAGTACAGTGGAACCTCAGTTCTCAAACTTAATTCATTCTGGAAGACTGTTCAAGAAGCGATATGTTCGAAAACTAAATCATTTTTCCCCATTAGAAATAATATAAATTGAATTAATCTGTTACAGACCCCCAAATGATTCCCTGTTTTAACCTTTCTTTTATACAGTATGTGTCTATGTACTGTTTGATCTATAAATAAACACTTCTTTTCTTAAAATTATCGAACCACCCCAACCAGCCTTAAATGAATCACTTTTATCATTCGGTCCAGGGATGTCTTTCAGGTCAGCATGCAGCATCTTTGCTTGGTCATATATTACCCTGCCTCTGCAATGGCTGTCACTGGCTAACTGCTTTTCTGTCATTGGCTAACTGCTTTTCATTTATCCAAATCTACATCAGTTTTTCTTCCTCTTTAATGGTCTGTGATCATTGTTTCTTTCACATCCTTAGTAGCATTAGCATCTTGATGGCCTCTTTATGTTTTAAAATTGTGCTAATTGTTGATTTCACCAGTAATAGAAGCATTCTCTTTTTTGTTTGTTTGTCCCTCAGCTTGAAAGAGTTGTCAGTTCCTAAAACTGAAGTTTGGTTCACAACTGAGACATATTTTCTGTGAACAACTTGGTCAAGAACAAAACTGTTCAAGATGGGAGGCATTCGAGAAACTAGGTTTGGCTGTATTTTATTATAATCCTTTGTATTTCTGTGATGTCAGTTGTCACTTGTCCTCTTTTAGTTCTGGTTTTATTTATTTGGGTCCTTTTTTGTTTTTCTTGATGAGTCTGGTAAAGGTTTATTAATTTTGTTTATCTTTTCAAAAAACGAGCTTTTAGTTTCATTGATCTTTTGTTCGTTATTTTTTTAGACTTTATATTATTTATTTCTGCTCTGATCCCAATTATTTTCTTTGGGTATAAAGTTATATTGTTTATTTGACATTTTTCTTGTTTCTTGAGTTAGGCCTATATTACTATGAATTTTCCTCTTAGAACTGCTTTGCCAGTATCCTGTAGATTTTTGGGGTCACTGTGTTTTCACTTTCTTTTGTCTCGAGGTATCTTTTCATTTCTTTCCTGATCTCATTGTTAACCTCAACACAAACACAACAGAGATTCCATGAAGAATATGCTAGTTCTGGCTGATTAGAGAGACCTTAACATTAGCCACAATTCACTCTTATTTCTTCTAAGACTAAGACTTTGACCAATTTGGAGGAGTCCACTAAATTTTAGTTGTAAAACAAAAACTCGGTTGAAGACATTGCTGCTTTTCTTGTGGGGGCATGATATCTGTTTAAGGGCTGCAATTTAAGAATTTTCTCAGTACCAGAACTATCTTTCCACTAAACCTCTCACTTTAGGGAGGCTGCTCACTTATAGTAGTGATATAGCATCTCTATATGTATCAGCAATTGCAAGAGTTGTGACTCAAATGCTGATTACTGCAAACATTCAGAGCTCCCTTGTTGATAGGGAAGAGAAGAGGGAATGTGTGTTCTCTAACAACTATGGAGCAGTTCAAACATGCCAGCCTGTCTAGGCTGCAGTACTGTCTGCTGGGCCACAGACACAAGAAATGTAAGTTTCAAGGAGAAGAGCAACTTTAGGAGAGCTTATCGTTCAAAATCAATCAAAGAAAGGCTCACAGCATTCAATCTCCGGTGATCTTCACAGGTGTGAGTTGAATCCCATTCAGAAGAGTATTTGCGGCAGTGCTCAGCAATGGACTGTGAGTCAGTTCTAATTATAAAATATTCTTCAGTCTGGTCTCAGAATTCAATGTCATTTTTATTTGTTCCTCACTGAACAACTAGTAGATACAAAGTTCCATGAGTGTATTGTGGGGAGGAGGGTGGTATAATGAATACAGAAAGGCACAATCCTCACTGTCATGGAGTTTATACATTCAGTAGTATTTTGCCAGAACTCAATGTTGAAGGAACCATGCATTGTTAAAATGTTAGACTTCTTTAGACAATAATTCCTGTGTTTGAGGGTCCCCAAGACCACTGTCAGGTTCAGTGATTCATTAGAAGGATTCATAGAAATGAGCAAAGCTGTTAAAATCATGGCTATGGTTTATTATAGTGAAAAGACACAGATTAAAACCAACAACAGAAATTGCGCATAGAATGTAGTCCAGGAGAGACCAGGCACAAGCATCCAGCTGTCCTTTGCCAGTGGAGTCATATGGACAATGCTTAATTCTCCATCCAACAATGTGTGGCAATGCATACAAAGTATTTCAAATAAGGGAGGCTCACCTGAACCTTGGTGTCCAGGATTTTTATTGTAGTTATATTACATAGGCATGGCTGACTGCCTGTGTGGTTGACCTAACTCCAATCCTATGATACTATGTAGTCCAGGGCTCTTATCAGGTCACATTGTTAGCATTGACTATCGTGTGGTTCAAGACCCTTACGTAAACAAAGATACTTTCATCAGGCAGAACATTCCAGTGATTTAGAGGTTATCTCCAAGGAACTAGGCAAGGCCCAAAACTTTTTTGTGAGATGTGCAGTGTGTGGCAACTCAGACTTGCTGAAATAATCCTTTATTGCACAGTACCCAAATGTGCTCTTATTGTAAAGAAAAAAATTCCTCATACATTTCAGATACATCTAAAGCACTCCTCCCCATATCATGAGCATATTTACAAAAGCAATGTTTGCCTGCAATCTGTCATTAGAATCTCTGTTTTAGTATGCATTGGAATAAACACTCAGAAAGAAGGATGATGAAAAGCATACTTAGCATTAGAATAACCTTCCACATACTTAGTATTAGAACTTCCATGTACTTCCCAAGGGATGCTCAGAACTCAGAGATTACATTCCATTTGAACACAGATAGATAATGGAAAAAGCAACAATAAATCTTAGGAAAAGACAACTGAAGAGGCACTTGACCTCAAACCCGCTATAAGTTCAGGGTGGCTCATGCTGGTTCACTGGGATCACCTTCAGAGAAACATCTAGAATAGTATTTAACCACATCTGGGGATGATGGCCCATCCATCATCTGTCACAGGGGGTGACAGGGAAGGCCATTCTGGGAAGGTGATATTTAAATTGAGAGAAATCTAAAGAATGAAGAAGAAATCAGACCTGCAGAGAGGAAGAGAAACATTCCAGGTAGAAGATACTAGCCTCAGTGTCAACTTCTTTCAAGTTGGATTTTTCTTCCATCACCTGCCATAAAAGTCAGTAAATAACAAAAAGAGAATAACAGCTGGTTCTTTGGTGGAACCAAGGTTCTGTCATCTAGTGACCAAGGTCAACCCTTTTTCTATTCCAAAATTAACCTATGAGTTCCAAAGTAGGGGATGTTGTCCATTTCCCTAAGTGGACACCAAGGCAGGTTTCTAAGGAAAGCAATGGAAAAAAAAGGCAAAAAAAAAAAAAAAAGCAAATCTCAAAAGCCCCAGAGAAGATGATTGAGTCCTTGAGGATTCACTTAGTTTTTTCCTTGGAATTCTAAATTTACAGCTCATACTTGCCCAACTGATTTGAGAAAAGTCCTGTTCTCACAGTGAGGAGTGCCCCAGATCCAGACACATCCTATTGAGAGAGGATAGAACTGCTCCTCGCCTTGGCCTTGGTGCCATCTTCCCCAACTCCCACAGCTCTGGCTTAGGACATACCTGCCCAGCAGACCAAACCCACTTTCCCTCTACAGTGCAGCGCAGGTCCTCCTCCCCGCCCCTACCTTGGGCTAGTAGAGACTGGTGTGCCAGGACTTGCTGATTTCTCCTCTTTGATGCCCTTGGCTTCAGGCAGGATGTGCTGGTCTGTCCTCCAGTAATTTTGTATTTTGTAGTTTTAGGGTTCTTCCTCCCTTGGGAAGCTTACTGACAGCCTCTTTGTCAACCAAGTGACATAATTATTTGCCTTTCTGGTATGTGTATGTTGCAAAAGTGTGTTTTTCTTTTGGTTCCCTGCTCTAAGTGTCTCTCTCTCCCTCTTCCTGTTAAGGAAGATACAAACATCTCTCTTGAGGAAAGTACAAAATGCTCTGTATTGTTTTTCCCTTGGGAGTGGTCCTTTTTGTGCTCTCCTCTCCAGAAGGAGGAAACTCTGTCCTTTCTTTTCCCTCAGGCTAGGAGTTGACTATTTTATTCCAGTAACTCAACTTTCCCATGCTAATTTATTCACCAGCCAGATTATAACAGCTTCAGATATTGGACCTAAAGCCAGAGAAGCTTGTACAATTTGAAAATTGTGCGAATAATTTAAATTCTGGCAAAAATTTTAGGTATGCAGATAGACCATGGGGAGTAAGTTTTCTGGTGAAATGTTAATGTTTTATAAGGATAAAATAAAGCCCAAAAGAAGGTCTTCTACCTTTTCTGAAATAAAAATAATAATAGTTAACCTATGTGGCACTAAGTGCCAGACATTGTTTTCACGCTCTGCAAAGATTAACCTATTCAGTCCTCACACAACCTCAGAATATTGACACTATTATCCTATGGACAAAAAAAGGGGCCACATACTAACCCTGACAAGCTCAGGCGAGGCCTATATGAAAGGCCTTACAAACTCAGAGACCTAAAAAGTAAGCGAATCATGGTGGGTAAGCATGTCCTAGACTGGTATCTTCCTTGAAGAAGGTCAATCTTTACCTTAACTGAGCCTGTCTATTGTCTTTTTGCATCTACAGTAACATATTTGTATAATGTCAGAGTAATCCCCCTTTGTTCCAGACCCCTCAGGGCACAATCTTCCACTAGATCAGAGACCATGGAACCCTCCAATGGTTATCTTGTTGCCCAAATACCATCTCTACTTGTTTTAAGTGTTAATTGTTAACTGTGCTATATCCACCAATGTAAAAGTAGTATTTGTCTCCTTTTCTAATCTTAGAGATTTCCCCATTTTGCTTTCTTCTGCTTCCCTAATCTACCACCAATGAATTTCATGTAACTCTCCTTACGTCTCCTCTTTTGATTGTAATGTATAAAATAAACTGCAAAACTGCCATTCTCCAGAGGGTTTTCTCATTCTGTTGAGATTTTGCTTCCTGGCAATTGTCAGTTTGGCTCAAATCTATATATATAAAAGGATAATATGCTAAGTGTCCCTATGACCATCCAACAGGTTGCTATGATGCACACTGACCACCAGGAGGCAGACACTCAACACAGGAGCTGCCATGACATGCACAGGCCATTTACAAAGAGATGACACCGTGGACCTGGTGCAGACAAAGCAACACTCGGCTTCCCCCAAGTGGGACACAGGCCCTGCCACCACCCCAGAGCCAACACTGCTGAGACCCCATGGCACAAAATGTGGCTCACAGCCCAGCTCAGCCTAGAAATGGTGACTGTGGGCACTGGGTAATGATGTCATGTAGTAACACCCGGCTTCCTCTCCCTAGCAACTAGCCTCCTAGGAGTTTCTTCAGCCCAGGAGCATGACTTGTTTTATAGCCAGGTACAAACATTTTACACTGTAACCAAATGTCTGTGAAGCATTTTCCCATGCCTCATCTCATTTTATCCTCACAGAAGTCCTGGAGTAGATAGATAGGAGACTTGGTGGAATCCTATTTTCTTTTCATTAGCTGGAAAACAGAGATTTAGAAACTTGACCTGACTGAAAAGAAGTAAGAAATGGTGGACCTTGAAAATGACTTCAGGTTTTCTCACTGTGCAAAATATAGCCAAACATTGCTGCAGTTAAAAATTTTCCCTTTGTTCTCCCTGCTTGATCTACAATAATAATCTGCTTCATGTTGATATTTACTGCTGTGTTGCTGACAATTACCTGAAAGAGAAGTTGGGGTGCTTCACTGGGCTGGAAAAAGCAGATGTAATTAAGCAAGTTTATTCTATATCTATAAAAGGCTAAGTTGATGCGTGCATGCACAATACATATAAAGCTCTCACTGGCGCCAATCGCACGTGTGTGTTTCAATCTGTCACTGTTGATCATGAATTTGGTTGACACTTCTATTATAGAGAAAGGGCAAATAGCAATATTACAACATTTCTTCTAATTAATTTCCTTTCAATGTGCACAAATCCGTGCACCGGGCCACTAGTAAATTCATAAAAATCCCCTATAGCAGGTGTGAGGGATCCTTTTTTCTGCCAAGGCCCATTTAGATATGTATAACTTCATTTGAGGGCCATACAAAACTATCAACTTAAAAATTAGCCTGCTATATTTGGTCAAAAATTTAATTAACTCACCCATAATACCTTGGCAGGGCCAGACCAAATGATTTCGCAGGCCTTCTAGGCCCAAGGGCCAGGCATTCCCCACCCCTGCCCTACAGGTTCAGACCTATTTCTTTCATAGATAATTCTTATTTTCAGATGAAAAGAATTGAACCAGTAATTGATTAAGAAACTTGCCCAAGGAAGTAGTAGAAACCCATAATGCTGTTTAGAGTTCACTTCACAAATTTTAAAAATAAGTATCAAAATACAAAATGGGGCAAAAGTAAGTTTACAGTTGTGAGTATGCAAAACACAGTTTATTATTGTATTATTATTTATTAATTACTGTAATATTTTTCATACGAACAACTGTAAACCTACTTTTGCTCCACCCTGTATTATAATAATTACCCTCCTGAGCCAGGAGACAGACCTGAGAGGGTCCCTGCCATCCTTGTCATGGGGACCCTGAATGAGGGCTTCCTGGGCTGTTCCAGCTGATAGCCAGGCCTTAAGGCAGGAGGTTATTATGACTCAGTTCTTTTTCTGCATCAGGATTCAGGCGGAGCCACGGAGGCATGTGGACCCTCCCCTTCTCATCTGCAGCCAGCAAACCTTCTCACCTTAAAGCCATTGCCTGGAGCAGAGCATCTCCAATAGCAATCTGACAAAGCATCACCAGGGCTGCAGCAGCAGGTGCTGACTCAGTAGGTCGGGGTGGAGCCTGCATTCTGTCTTTCTCACCAGCTCCCAGGTCATGCAGCTGCTCCTGGTCCAACAGACTGAGAAGCAAGGACCTAGAATACCTGCTTGATTATACTTGTGAGCTGTGGGGTTTCAGCAAATGGAACCTTTCTACTAAGTCTTTCTGTATTTGAACACATATTTGACCTAGTTGCCCGCATTGTCTGTCCCGTGACTTTGCCTCCCATATCCAGGTCTGATGAAATGATAGGGATGAAGGTGGGATTGGAGGGGAAGTGAACACTAAGTACCAACAGAAAAAAACTGTTTCACTAAAAACTTTAAGATGTTGGGTTATGAACAGTGACATTTGGTATCCCTCTAACAGAATATTGTGCAGAATCAGACACGTTATCCACATCTTTGCCAAAGCCCACCGCACTGCTCAGCACAGCAAAGCCCCCAGTGCCTGGTGGCTGTTCCTGAAGGAGGTGTGCCTCGGGGCAGCTGGCCCTGAAGACATGGCCATGACCAGCAGAGGGAGTTGGAGCAGATGAAGAGACTGGAAAATGGCTAATAAGACTTGAACCTCTGTGAGACACCCCCTGGGACTCATGAAAATATTTTGGGGGCCTTTTACTCAAGATTGTGGTCCTGATTAATAGGTGGGAACAGGGCTCAGTGAAACTTGGATCACATAAAGATTAGGAGCAAAACAGAAAAACTTTGAGTTGGTGCTCAAATTATGGAAGCTACTAGCCCACAGAATACCTACAGAGATGCTGACGAACCATTAACCTTATTCCAATTTTAGTGTATGTGCTGCCAAAGTGAGCACCAACCTTACCTGTTTAATGAGATGACTGATGTTTTATCTTGTGAGGCCCATGTGATTGTTACAGTTTTCATTCGTTTTTTGGAAATATTAAAAGTCATCCCAGGACTCTATCTTAATGAACTCCTTGGGTGGGTGGGAGGTCTTCAGCTCCGAGGACATGGAGGATGTGAACGGGGAAAGGATGTAAATGGGGAAAGGATGTAAACGGGGAAGGAATGAGAAAGGGGAAAGGATGTGAATGGGGAAAGGTATTGGCCTCCATGTCCTATGCTTTAGGCCCACCAGGGAGTCCTTGGTGCCAACACCCTGTCTGGTGGGTGGATAGCCTGGCCACGTGAACTTCTATGCTGGTTTATTTGCTTTGTGGTAGAGCCAGAGATCCCGTGAAGCCTCAGGAGACCTTGGAATAAATAAAAAGGTCTAACAACTTCTGTGTTAGGTACGTAATATTAAGAAAAGAAAATAAGATTAAAAATGGAAAAATATTTGTGGGCTGCAAGTGCTATTTTCAGGCTCCTAGGGAAGACCAAAATGCCACATTATAAGCATTTATTCCTAGGTTGGTCAACCAATGTGAGGGTGCATTAAAGGAAAGAGTGATGTTGAGGATGGTGACATAACCTGTACTTTTCTTTCTATCTCAATTTTCTATAATCATGATAATTTTTGTTGCCTTAGTGTTTAAACAAACCCCTCTGTATACACACACACACACACACACACACACACACACACACACACAGACACACACATGACTTTGGTCCTCAAATTGGGCCAAATCTGTGATTAAAGCTGTTAAGCGTCCTATAAAAGAAGCCTACGTATACTGTGCACTGTTAATGAATAAATCTAGGGAATTTGGTAGCAGTATTTGAAGTAAGGCGAGTTGGAAGGGAAAAGGAGAAAGGACAAAGCTAGAGAGCAGATCCAATTATTGGCAAGATATAATATTTCAATTCATTTCAGTTTTTGGTGGAAGTGGACAGGGATTATTTCTTTATTCTTACTCCCATTCAACATTCTTTCTTTTTTTTCTTTTCTTTTTTTTAAAATTTCTTTCTTGATTAAGGTGTTACATATGTGTCCTTATTTCCCGCCCCCCACCACCCCTCCCCCCGCCAATATACTTTCTTGTCTTGTTCTTCAATATGCAACTTATCCTCATTCATCAGCAAATATAATACTTAGCCTCCTACTTTAGTGGAAAGTTAGAGAAAGCCTTTTAGGGTGTTCTGCAGGAACCAGATGGCAACACAGGAGCCTTTGGAACTCTCCTTCACCCTGGGACGCACCAAATGTACAGCTATACATGGAGCAATTCTCTCTGAAAGAGATCCAGAAACCAGCTGAGCAACTCCTACACATTGGAGGAATGAGAAAAATAATCCCCATACAGTGTTTTACAATTGGGAGGGCACCCACAATGCCCAGCTTCTCCCTGAAGAACAAAAGATTTTGACCCCACATCTAGCACTCCAATTTTTCAGGCTATTATCTGAGGGACAGGCTCCTGAAACACTTGGCTCTGAAACCCAGGGAGGCTGGTGTCCAGAAGACACACAAGACTACGGCAAACAAAGAAGCAGTTCTTAACTGAGCCTGAGCACTCACTGTGCCTCTTCCCCCAGGGCTCAGGGCAGAGTGAGCAGGCAAAATCGCTCATCTTCCATTATTCTCTTGAAAGAAGTTCATCTGCAAACCTTAAAGGCAGATGCCAGTCTTTTAATTTAGGAGGCACTAAAAAAAAATGAACTCATAGAAACAGAGAGTAGAAAAGTGGCTATCAGAAGCTGGGGTGGGGGTGTGTGTGAGAGATAAATAGGGAGAGGTTGGTAAAAAGGAAATATTTAAAAATGGGGAAAAAAGAAAAACAGTGAAAGTAACAATTTACATTTTAATCAGGAATTACTGAACATTTCCCTACTGATGCCTTCATATAATTTTATATCAGGGAAAGTAGAGATTCCATTGCCGGGTTGTCAAATTTATTTAACTCCATAATTGATTTTTTTCATTTTGCTAAATTCCTTGCAATAAGAGTGATAATAACATTTGATTTGTGTTTATAATGTGATAGGCATTATACTAAACATTTTATATACACTATTTAATTTAATGCTTCTGACTTTCATACAATAGTTATTATTATAATACCCATTTTAGTGATGAGGTAGCCTAGCCTCTCTATTAGATGGCATATTTTCAGCTTCAAGCAGCAGAACACCCAATTCAAAGTGGCTTGAAAATATATAGAGATTCAGTAACTCATGGTATTGAAAAATGACCACAGGTTGGTGGTACCAGGCATGAGTAATCAGGGCTCCAGTTCCATTTCTCTGAGATTTTCTTGGTTTTACTCTCCTCCATATGTCAGATTCATCCTCAGGCCGGTGTCATGAAGACCACAAAATCTGTGGACCTCACAGCTACATAGGACAACATCCAATCTTTTCCTGTGGTCCTTTTTGAAGAGTGAGGGAACTTTCCAAGAATCCCTTGACAAACTTCTCATATCTCACTGACCTCAGGTTTTATCACATGCTCATGTATACACCAATACTTGTGACTGCATGCCTTGTGCTCATATACTTGGGCCAAAGTTTCTGAACCTATCTCTAGCAATGAGCATGGAATTAACTTTTAGATCAATTAGAGACAGTTGTGTAAAATTGAGTTCAAGAATCTAGAAGATACTTTGCAAATAAAAGAGCAACATGAATGAAAATGTAGAGACTCAGTCTTAGGCCTTGGTTCTGCACCCCTGGGTGGATCACTTTCCTTTTCCTCAGCTGAAAATGATGACATTTATCTACCAGATGAGCTGTAGGCACCTTCTAGCGCTAAGAACCATTGGCTGTCCCAGTGTCTTCTCCTCAACTAGTTCCTGCAGTGGCCTTCCCACTTACTGTTGAGGCATCACAGTCACTCTTTTCTGTAACACTAACCATTCCTCAAAGTTGTAGGCAGTCCTGCCTCCATGACTGCTCCAGAAAAAAATAAACCACCTTCATTGGATGATTTTAATACTAAATAAATTTTCTCACAATAGGACACAACACTTAATCTCAAAATGATAAAGTATTGCATTATAATACATTAGTTTTATTTATTTATCAAAAATGTTTATTGAGCACCTACTATGAGTCAAGTGTTCTAGTTTCTGAGGAAATGTGATAACACATAGATTCTTCCCTTATGGAGCTTACTTTCAAGTAGAATATAAACCAATACACAGATAAATATATGAATAAACAAATCAGAAAATCTACAATCTAAATGGGAAAGTGCTATAAAAAATAAAGTTGGGTAAGGGGTCTACAGAGTGTGTAGGAAAGCTGGGTGTTCTGGGAAGCCTTTCCAAGGTGACAGGAGAGCGAAGACTTGAATGACTGGGGGAGTAAGACATGGACTATATGTGGGAAGAGTATTCCAGCTAGAAATGCAAGCAAGTGCAAAGGCCTAGAGACAGAAATGGACATGAGGAATTTGAAGAGATAAAAGGAGGCTAGGAGAGTAGGAGTGATGTGAATGAAGGGCATTGTGGTAAAGACTTTGGGTTTTGTTCTAAATGTGCTGGGGTCATTGTTGCTGCTATAGTGAGTATTTATTAAGCTCTTACTGTGTGCCAAACAACTGTGCTAAATGCTTTACATGTGTGTTTTTCCCAGCCACATTGTAAACCCTGTAAGCTCTATTGGTGTTGGAAGCCGATACATCTGGGTTTGCAACACATCCCTACCACTTACTAGCTCTGTGACCTTTGACAAGTTGCTGAAACTTTCTGTCTCAGTTTCCTTATTTGTAAATTGGAGGCAAAATATTTATCTCATAGGGTTATTGAGAGGATTAAGTTAAATGGTCCTTGTTAAGTAACCAGAATGCCAAGCACTTAATAGGCCACAGTAGTTTGAGTTTTCTTCCTTTTTCTCTTTGTTGTCCTCCCCCTAAGGTCAGTGAGCAGGTCTTAACTCATTTTATAATCCTTTTTTATCGAGCCTAGTGCCCTGAAAAGTTCTTTTGAGTGAATGGATTTCCTTACTGTACAATTATAACCAGAGTTAGCCATTGCTAAGGGATGAGTTAATTCTGGCTGATGTTGGCATCAAGGCTGTGGGTCTGGGAAGGGAAAGGGAAAGGAAGGCATGCTAGGAGGTAGGAATGTCTCCATATAAAGTATGGATGCAGGAAAGGGCAAGGATACTCTAGAAACCGTGACCCCTGAGTGATGAGAAACAGGCAGTTATGTGAAAATCTGAGGGAACGATTATAGGCAGCAAGGTTGCCCTGTGTTGGGAATTAGCTTGAAATAATCAAGTGTGGCTGGAGGATAGGGCAACAAAGGGAGAGTTGGAGACACACTTGGAGAGGCAAGCACAGGTTGAATTATGTAGGGACTTGAAAGACTTTAGATTTTATTCTAATCATAATATAATTCCAAACATAATGTTTGGAGAGCTTCTGCTGGAAAGTGATATAATTATATTATGAAATAAAAAGGTCACTCCAGATGCTGTGTAGAAAATGGATTGTGAGGAGAAAAATTGGTAACATGGAGAGCAGTCCAAAGGCATTACAATAACCCAACTCTATCGGTCAGAGTTTTCCAGGGAAGCAGAACCAATAAAATATATACATCTGGGGGTATAATTCAAAGGCCTGAGAGTTGGAGGGGCAATGGGTCTACTGGGAAGTGTAGATCCCAGTTTGAGTCTGAAGGCCTGAGAACCAGGAGCACTGAGTGCAAGAGAAGATTAATATCCCAGCTCAGGCCCTCAGCAGATTGGATGATGGTCACCCACACTGAGGGCCAGCGGCTCTACTCAGTCCACCAATTCAAAGGCTAACCATTGAAACACTGTCACAGACATACTGAGAAATACTGTTCAATTAGGTGACTGGCCATCCTTGTGTGTGGGAATGTTGGGTGCTCTGGGAAGCCTGTAAAACTAATCCTATATAATAAAAGGCTAACATGCAAATTGTCCTCTCGGGAGTTCGACTGACTGGGAGTTTGACTGCTTGCCATGATGTGTGCTGACCACCAGTAGCCGGGGGAAAGAAGGCCCCAATTGGCCCTGATCACCCTCCAGGCCTAGGAATGCTACCCCTGCACAAATTTCGTGCACTGGGCCTCTAGTGTATTATAATGCAGTACTTTATAATCCAAGAGAAAGTTCTTGAAGGTTCGAGGAGGGAGAAAAGTTACCTAATAGTCTCCTTGAGGAGAAGGGACTGGATTTGTAGGGGAATGTAGTGTCCCTTTAAGCGCTATCATAAACTTAAAGTAAAAAACAAGCAGAAGGATTTTCTGATTATCTTCATCTGATTTCTGCTGCTGGTGTACAGGCATGAAGTAGGAAGACACTTGATTTAATTAGGGTTGGAGTTTTGCCAGGTGAATTCAATAGTGGGAGAGAGAGAAAGAACCAAGGGTGTTTGTAGGAGAGGAGCTAGAGTGCTGGACCTCAGGCTCTAAGCTGGGGAAGGAGAGAATCTATAGAGTAACTCTTTGTTTTTGCTTTTTTAAAAAATTCTTTTTTATTTATTCATTTATTTTTTAAATATTTATTGTTAAAAGTTTTACATAGGTCCTCCTTTTCCTCCTATTAATCTCTTCCAGCCCGATCTTGTCCCTCCCCTATCCCGACAAGGCCCTCACCACCCCATTGTCTGTGTCCCCAGGTTATGCATTTATGCATATAATTTCATTAGTTGATCTCTTCCCACCCTCCCTCCCCTGCCTTCCTTCAGAGGTTCAACAGTCTGTTCCATGCTTCTATGTCTCTGGGTCTATTTTTGTTCATCAGTTTATTTGGTTCATTAGATTCCACATATGAGTGAGATCATGTGATACTGATCTTTCTCTGACTTGCTTATTTCACTTAGCATAATATTCTCCAGGTCCATCCATGCTGTTCCAAATGGTAAGAGTTCTTTTTTTTTTATTGCCGCATAGTATTCCATTGTATAGATGTACCACTGTTTTTTTATCCACTCATCTGCTGATGGGCACTTAGGCTGTTTCCAAATCTTAGCTGTTGTAAATTGTGCTGCTATAAGCATATGGGTGCATATATACTTTCTGATTGGTGTTTCAGGTTTCTTAGGATATATTCCTAGAAGTGAGATCACTGAGTCAAATGGCAGTTCCATTTTTAATTTTTTAAGGAAACTCCATACTGTTTTCCATAATAGCTGCACCAGTCTGCATTCCCACAAGCAGTGTACTAGGGTTCCCTTTTCTCCATAACCTCGCCAACACCTGTTGTTTGTAGATTTGTTGATGATAGCCATTCTGACAGGTGTGAGGTGATATCTCATTGTCATTTTGATTTGTATCTCTCTGATGATTAGTGACTTTGAGCATGTTTTCATATGTCTCTTGGCCTTCTGTATGTCCACTTTGGAGAGGTGTCTATTTAGGTCCCTTGCCCATTTTTTAATTGGATTGTTTGTCTTCCTTTTGTTAAGTATTATGAGCTCCCTATATATTTTGGAGGTTAAACCCTTATTGGAGATATCATTGGCAAATATGCTCTCGCATGTACTGGACTCTCTTGTTATTTTGTTGATGGTTTCTTTTGCAGTGCAGAAGCTTTTTATTTTAAGGTAGTCCCATTTGTTTATTTTCTTCTCAGTTTCCATTGTCCTAGGATATGTATCAGTAAACATGTTGCTGAGAGATGTCTGAAATTTTGGTGCCTGTGGTTTCTTCTAGGCTTCATGCCTTACATTTTATGGCTTCATGCCTTACATTTAAGTATTTTACTCATTTTGAGTTTATTCTTGTGTCTGGTATAAATTGGTAGTCCAGTTTTATTATTTTGCATGTACCAGTCCAATTTTCCCAACACCATTTATTGAAGAGACTGTCTCTGTTCCAATGTATGCTCTTGCCTCCTTTGACAAATATTAATTGAGCACAGTGGCTTGGATTGATTTCTGGGTTCTCTGTTCTGTTCCATTGATCTATATATCTGTTCTTGTGACAGTACCAGGCTGTTTTGAACATAGTGGTTTTGTAGTATAACTTGATATCTGATATTTTGATTCCTCCAACTTTGCTCTTCTTTCTCAAGATTGCTGCTGCTATTCAAGGTCTCTTTTGGTTCCATATAAAATTTTGGAGTGTTTGTTTTAGGTCTGTGAAATATGCTGTTAGTATTTTAATAGGAATTGCATTGAATCTGTTGATTGCTTTGGGTACTATGGACATTTTAATGATGTTAATTCCACCAATCCATGAACATGGTATGTTCTTCCACTTGTTTATATCTTCCTCTATCTTTTTTTCCAATGTCCTGTATTTTTCAGAGTACAGGTCTTTTACCTCCTTGGTTAAGTTTATTGTTAAGTATCTTAATTTTTTTATTGCAATGGTAAATGGGATTGCTTTTTAGTTTCTGTTTCTGAGTATTCACTAATGGCGTATAAAAATGCTATGGATTTTTTATGTTAATTTTGTATCCTGATATGTTTCCAAATTCATTTATTAAATCTAGTAGTTTTTTTGATGGAGTCTTTAGTGTTTTCTACGTACAGTATCATGTCATCTGTGAATAATGGAAGTTTTACTTTCTTCTTTCCAATTTGGATGCCTTTTATTTCTTCTTATCTGAGTGCCAGGACTTCCACTAGTATGGTGAACAAGGGTGGTGAAAGTGGGCATCCCTGTCTTGTTCCTGTTCTTAAGGGAAGGGGTTTTAGTTTTTGCTCATTGAGTATGATGTTGGTTGTAGGTTTGTCATATAAGGCTTTTATTATGTTGAGGTATGATCCCTCTATTCTCACTTTGCTGAGGGCTTTTATAAAAAAAAAAAAGGGTGTTGGCCCTAACTGGTTTGGCTCAGTGGATAGAGCATCGGCCTGCAGACTGAAGGGTCCCAGGTTTGATTCTGGTCAAGGGCACATGATTGGGTTGTGGGCTCGATCCCTAGTAGGGGGCATGCAGGAGGCAGCCAATCAATGATTCTCTCTCATCATTGATGTTTCTATCTCCCTCTCCCTTCCTCTCTGAAATCAATCTATGTATATAAATAAGTCTAAGCGACTGGCTAACCAGCTGACCAGCTAACCAGCCGGCCAGTAGCTATGGCATGCATTGACCACCAGGGGGCAGACACTCAATGCAGGAGCAGAAACCATGGGCATGGAAACATGGAACAGACTGACAAATCTCAGAGGATAGGGAGTAGGGGGGAGGGCAGGAAGAGATTAACCAAAGACCTTATATGCATACTAGAGGCCCAGCGCACGAATTCATGCACCAGTGGGGTCCCTCGGCCTGGCCTGTGGGATTGGACTGAAACCAGCTCTCTGACATCCCCTGAGGGGTCCCATATTGTGAGAGGGTACAGGCCAAGCTGAGGGACCCCACTGGTGCATGATCGGGGCCGGGAGAGATATGCGAGGTTGGCTAGTTGGGCACGGGGCCAGGTATGGAGGGTATCAAGGAGCAAGAATGGGATTTAGTAATGTGTGTGGAGGACAGAGAAAGGTGAAGAAAGAGCAGTTTCTAAACAATCTGCAATCCCTTTGTGTCTCTAGAAATGCTGCCATTTGTGGGAATTTAATATAGTTATTCCTTGGTTATCCATGGGAGATTGGTTCCAGGACCCCTGCAGATACAAAATCCATGCATGTTGAAAAAAATCTGTTATATAAAATTACATATACAAATCTGTTACATGAAATTTTTGTATAACCTACACACATTCTCCCATATATTTAAAATCAACTCTAGATTGCTTATAACACCTAATGCAATGCCAATGCTATGTAAATGGTTGTTATACTGTATTGTTTAGGGATTAATGACAAGAAAACAATATCTGTACATATTCAGTACAGATGCAACCATTGTAGGCCTAACTACACAGTACACGTCAGCAACAAGGTAACTTTTTTGTGAATATTTTTGATCCATGGTTAGTTGAATCTGCGGATTCAAAACATGTGGTTATAGAGGGCCAACTATATACTCTAATGGAGCAATCTGGGGTCCATGAGAAGAGATTTTACTCAATTCAATATGACCAATATTTACAGAGCACTACTGTGTTTAGAATGGCAGGCTATGTGCTGAGAGGACTTAGGAAAGCCAATAATCTAGCTGGAGAGAGGGCATGAATCATACCTAAAAATGTCATGTAGCTTCCACTAAGTGCCAAACAATAATAAATAACTTTGCCTACTTTTTTCAGTCAACTGGATTCCTTGAGAGGTGTGTATGATATTGTGGTCTCAGGTAGGTCTACTTTAAGGCAATGTGGAACTGAGACTGAGGGGACCACAACTGGTAATTATCTATCCTGCCCCCACCCCTTTCAAAAATGCTGCAAATTTATATTCCCCAGACAGAAAAGTTACTAACCTAGTCTTTCCCCTTGTGTACAACAAATCCTATCCATTCCTCATAAATTTATGGCACATGTTGCATTATTAGTCAGGGTTTTCCAGAGAAACAGAACCAATAGGGGACACACACACACACACACACACACACACACACACACACACACGTTTATTTTAAGGAATTGGCTCATGGGAATGTGGGAACTGGCCACTATGAAAACCATGGAACAGACTGGCAGGCTGGAAACTTAAGTCAGGGTTTCCATGTTGCAGTCTGGAGAATTTCTCATATTTTGGGGGACCTCAGTGTTTCTGTTAGGGCCTTCATCTGATTGAATGAGACCCACCTAAATGATAGAGGATAATTTGCTTTACTCAAAGTCTTCTGATTTAAATGTTAATCTCATATTAAAAAAACAAACCTTCAGAGCAACATCTAGACTGGTGTTTGACCAAACAACTGGTTACCATAGTCTAGTCAAGTTGACACAGAAAATTTACCATCAGACATGCCTAGAAGATAAGTAATTTACAGGAGTCTAAATTCATCTGTTTCCTCTGTGGAATGCTCACATGCTGCCTGGAGTATAATTTTTGTGTCTTATCTGAACTATTAGACTTTAGGCTCCTTGCTGGTAGGCTCCATTTTTAATTCCCCTTTCTATTGGCTTCCAAAACTTAGCACAATACTGTGTGTTAGGTCCCATGCTGAGCACTTCCCATGCATTAACTAGTTAACCTTCAGAACAATACCAGGCTGCTAAAACCTCAACCACAAATTGAGACAAATCATTTCACAGGGAGCAAAGAGGCTTGAAGAAGGTAAATAATGTCACATGCACACAGAGCTGGCAGTGGCCATGTGGGATTGAAGCATCTTTTTTGCTCCCAGAGCCAGTTCCTGCCCCACTGCCTCTAAGAGCCTTTTCTGATGTGCTCTTCCTTGGGAAGAAGAGCGGACCTGGGCCACTCAGCACAGCAGTGCCAGCTGTGCCCTGGACTGAGGGGGAGTGGAATGGAAATCCAGCTCCTGCTCCCTGGCAAGTGAGCCCTAGCCCAGGGCTGCAGCAGATGGAGACGGAGACACCTTATTGCATTTATCATACCCAGAGGGGTTGGTTGTCCTTCACACAGAGGCGCCTGTAGGGTTACATGGGCCATGGGACTGACCATTTCATCCTTCAGTCCTTCACCGGCACAAGTACTCAGGAATGTTCACCTCCTGATTCTCTCTACTAGGATACTGACCCTCTTGGCGGGACACACATTTTAGGTGTAATTGCATATCCTCGTCTAGTACAGGAACGGGCACACCTCTGTTTAATTATTGAGCAAATGGATAGAAGGAAGAATAAAGGAAGGGAGAAGCCTAGATGTATTTCTTGAAATTGGCAAAGGTTATTTCATTTCTTTCTCCATCCATCCATGTACCTTTATTGAGCACCTACTATGTATCAGTCACAGTATAGACAATGGGACTACAGAGATAGGTTAAGATATTCTAATTGTGGTCCACAGGAAAAACGAATTTATTCTTTTCTACCACTTTACACAGAGAAGAAAACAGCAGCCTTACAGCAAGCTGGTTCCTTAATGTACACTACGAGGTTTCCCAGGGTTTCGTCCTTCCAGGCTCCTAATTACGTAACATGTTCAAAACAGAAGAGTCTTTTTATGTTCACCAGATGAAGGAATTTATAAACACTGACATCCCTGGAGTATGGAAAATTCAGACTTCAGGATGCCTTCTTTACTACATGTTGACCATCTGCTTGTTTTTCTGCAGCACCCACTCCTTTGCCAAACCTGTCTCACTCCACTCCACCAGGACAGAGCCCAGGCTCATCTCCCAGGCTCCGCTCCCACTGTAGCACCCCTCCCTCTGGCCCCACCCCATCAGAGGAGAGGGTAATGCTATTTGTGTCCTGGGCTGTTATCAGCAGGAGCCTCATGGCTTATCTGTGGAAAGAAAAGTGAATTGGTTTCTCTGGGCAGTTCCTAAATGGCTTGGTACTTGGGACTTCTCTAATGACTTAGATGAGATAATGCAATTTCCTGGGCTCTGTGGAATTCTGAAGTCACTAGCTATTAAAGGACTTTATACAAAGTACCCTTTAGATACTTAAATGTGGGATACATTTTGTCTTGCTGTTTTCTCGAGCCGTCAGCTTGTGCCCATTCAATCGAGAATGCCTCATTTAAGAGGCATCTGCTGCTCCCATCTTCAGGACGTTAGATGGAGAGAGGCCTGGTCAACTGAGGAAACAGTGATGCCAAATGAATGCGAGGGTCATGTCAATGCTCAGCAGTGCTAAGAGGAACCTGCCACTTCTATTAGTAAGTAATTGGGCCAGACTGGTTTACTGTTTGTATCTACTATTTGCATCCCTGGTATTCGCTAAGGGTAGGAGAATGCATAATCACTCAGCAGCTCTGAAATGTAGGCTCCTCATCATTCAGATATTGTCCCATCTGACAATATCTAGAGGGTCATTGCAATGACTGCATGAGCTATGTGTGCAGCAGTGCCTGTCACAGGCCTGACACACGGAGGGCACCCAGTAGCTGACTGTGGGAGTGTTTGAGTGTGAACACGTGTCCCTCGTTGAGCGAGGAGCTTAATGAAGAAGCCCATCCCTTAGCTCACATGGGCCTTGGTGGTATAGTTGCCTGAGATCAATCAGGAACACAGAATCCACGCTGAATATTTAAAACTGGTGAGGTTGCACAGGTGATGGAAGAGTTGAGAGACCAAGAGGGAGACTGAGGTAACAGACTAGCATGGCAGGAGGCTATTACCATGGTGGGCTGCAGGGACAGAGGGAGGGCATTGCTTTCCCTGAGTTTGGGGGTCACACTGCAGGAGCTAGGGCCATGGCAAGTCAGAGGGGCAGGAACCAGAGTCACAGAGGACACACGGCTTCCATCAGAAATGCCACCTGAAGAGCAGATGGGAAGACATACCCTGGCTTCTTTCTTCCACACTCCACCTTCCACTAATGCCACATCCAGCCAGGAGCTGGGTGGACCTACAGTGTGAGGTATGCGGCCTTTGGGGATGAGTCCCCTGCACCCCATACAGAGCAGCGCTGGGAGAGGTAGGGTTGATGGTAAACAGGCCCCAGCCGCTGGCTGCCCAGTGGGCTTTGGAGACTCAGTGTAGAGGGGTCTTCACCTGGAGTGACAGTTTGTTTCCAATCGATTTCCCTTCCTCCTGTCCTTGTCCCCAACCTTCCCCATGCTCCTATTTTCCAAATGTCCCTGAGGTTTTCTGCTAAGCTGGGTCCTTCTCCTATCCATAGATGGGAAATGAAGAGAGGCAGCAGGCCCATGCATCAGACCGTCACCCCACTGCTGTTGCGACTGCTGTCCAAATGCCCGTCCACAGGCAGTGCCTAGCCGGCCAAGCCCAGAGGGAAGTCAGGATAACACCACCACTCCCGCCACGTACAAGCTCTTCTGAGAACTGGATGGAAATAGCTTAAAGGCTCTCTTGGGGCGCCTGGGTGCTCTGGCCCTGAGCCTGGTCATAGTGTGAGGCCAGGGAAATTTGTCTCCCTGAGCCAGTTCTTAAGCTCTGGCCTCAAACTCCTCCTCAACCCAAGAACATTGTTTAGGATTTTTGGTAGCTCATTTGCCATTTTTCTCAAGAATCCTTTTCATCATCTGCTGTGTTAAACTTCATGTTTACAAACTCCCTCCTTACATTCTGTTATTGAAACTAAGTAAGCCATCACAGCAGTCTATCACTCCAAATTTGGAAAAAGCTTTATGCATCAAGAAGAAAAATAACAATGAGAGCAGTTTATTATCCCAACTACAGTGTATCCTTGTTGATGGAATAGAATTCAATCATTTAAATATTTATATTGACATGGGAAAATGTTTGAAAGTGTTAGTGGGAAAAAGCAAAATGCAAATTTATGCAAAAAAAGGAAACAACAAATGAGTTGATACCATAGAAACATGTCTGAAAGGAAATGCACTAAAACGTTTTTTGGGGGATGGTACTATGATTTTAGTGCAAAGAAACAAAGGTTAGCCCAGAAATTCCTTGTGTCACTTATCATTGTATCCTTCTTCCTCTCCCTCCCCCATGGAGAAAGTGGAAGGAGTGTCCAGTATGTTTCCGGGTGCACTCAACTAGCCTTCTGAGATTGGACCAGACTATCTCTTGACTCTATTCAGGGTTCTTACCTGGTCACCTGCTACCTCAGGCAAAGATAGGCATGAAGAAGGCTCTCACCTCCCAGAGCTGAAGCCACAGGGAACAGAGAGCCCTGCGATCCGGTCAAGCAGAGCTTTGGACACCACAGTTGGGATTTGGAAGAAACCAGAAGGGAATAATGAGCAATTATAGATTTGAAACTAAACTAGTCAGTTTAGATTCTCTTCTGTACCCTGCATTTTGTTGAGGTTCTAATTCTGCAGCCCTTTTCCAGAAGGCTGCATTCTTAGGCAGTAATTTATCCTGTGATGAATGCTTGTTTCCTCTAAAAGGCCTAGGATGAGCAGCAAGAGATTTTAGGTGTTTCAGAGGGGGAGGCTGAAAGGGAGGGAAGGTCTTATCTGGGGAATGAAGAATGTGAGGTAACTGTGGCCTGCCTCTCCACGTTTATCCCTTCACAGAGAGAGCTCTGCCTAGACCCAACTGTGTAAGTCATACTGTGGGAAAAAGACCTGCTCCTTCCCAAGGCTGTTGGCCGTGTCTCTTAAATTCTAGACCTGGTGTCTCCTAACTCTCATTCTCATGCAATATTCTGCAAGGAAAATTCACTCCCTGTTAGAATTTCCAACTTGGCAACTCATCCCCCATTTGCTCAACGTATTCAAAAGGCACTGTACAAAGGAGTGTGTGTGTGTGTGTGTGATGTGATGTGACTAACATACAGCACAATTTTCCTTCTTTTCCTCCCTCCGCTACTCTGATTGCACTGGACTGAAGTTGCCATTTAAGCTCACTTCAGTCTCAGCACCCATGCTTGGGAAAGTAAGTTGTTTCTTTGAAATACATCCACTGCAAATTAGTTAAACCTGGCTCATGGCAACCAGTCACTTTCTTCCTGAACTCTAGGTCCTCCTGGTCAGAGAAGGTAGGTGTATGAGTTCCCCAGGGCTACCAGGACAAATTACTGCAAGCCTGGTGTCTTAAAACAACAGAAATGCATCCTCTCACAGTCCTAGAGGCCAGGCATTTGAAATCAAGGTGTTGATAGGGCTATGGTACCTCTGGAGGCTCTAGTAGAATTCTTCATGCCGTTTCCAGCTCCTAGTGATTTCAGATATTCCTTGACTTGTGGCTGCATCTCTCTAACAACTTCATATGGTCTCCTCTGTGTGAATATGCCACAAGTCTGTAAAAACAAACAAACAAACAACCAAACAAACAAACACACCTGGCTTGATTCTCTTTACTTCTCTTTGTCCTCTAGAACAAACTTTAAGATCTCCTTTGAAATTAAAGCTGATTCTTATCAGTTGATAACTCTTATGAAGATACCTGTGATTTCATTTTGAGCCCACCTTATAATCCAGGATAGATTCTGCCCCATCCTTAACTCTGTCACAACTTTTGTCATGTAAGGTAATACATAAATTCTGGGATTAGGATATGGATAATCTTTGGCGCCATCATTCAGCCTACGACACTAGGTATTTTTTTCCTCTGTTTGGTCTTATTACAGGACAAAAAGATTGTTACTTTCTAAATTTCATGAGTTTCCAAGTTTTGCTTCCATTCTTTCCATTCATTAATGACCCAACTAGAAACATGACTCACACTAATTTCTTCCTTGGTGATTAATCTTGCATTATGAAAATAAGCTACTCTCTCTGATTCCCTAGCCACTTAATAGTGGTTCTGATCTTGTTAAAATTCCAAATTTGTGTTTACAATAACATACCTGCTAGATTCAAGCTTATGCCTCTAAAAGTCTGAGAACAACTCGGTTCTCAACCAAGTCTCAGTTGTCTAACCAAACTTTGGTTTTTGACCTGACAACCTTTCATGCTGATATCACAACATGACAAAGAGAGACCTCAGACAACAAAGGAGAAAATGCTTTTGTTGCTGGCAAAATCTTGATTAGCACAATTTTAAAGCATAAAGAAGCCATAAAGAGTGCTAATGTTGCTAAGGGTATGAAAGAAACAAGAATCTTAGGCAATTGAAGAGGTAGAAAAACTGTTGTTGATTTTGATAAATGAAACGCAGTTAGCCAGTGCCAGCCATTTCAGAGGCAGTGATATATGAACAAGCAAAGATGCTGCATACTGACCTGAAAGACATCCCTGGACCTAATGCTAAAAGTGATTCATTTAAGGCTGATAGGGGGTGGTTCAATAAATTTAAGAAAAGAAGTGTTTATTTATAGATTAATCAGTACATTAGACATGTAATGAATATAAGGTTAAAATGGGGAATCATTTGGGGGTCGGGAACAGATTAATTCAATTTACATTATTTTTAATGGGAAAATATTATTTGGTTTTCAAACAAATCGCTTCTTGAACAGCCTTCTGGAGCCAATTAAGTTCAAGAACTGAGGTTCTACTTTACTCAGAAGTGGAATTGTTAGATCATATGGTATTTTTAATTTTTTGAGAAACCACACTGTTTTCCATAGTGACTCTAACATTTTACATTCCTAACATCAATGCACACAGATTCAATTTTTCCACATTCTTGACAACACTTGTTGTGTTTGTTGTTGTTGTTATTGTTGTTTTTTGGTGGTTTTTTTTGGTAATAGCCATCCTAATGGGTATGAAGTAGTGTCTCATTGTAGTTTTGATTTGCACGTCCCTTATGATTAATGATGTTGAGTATCTTACTGGCCATTTGCATATTTTCTTTGGAGGAATGTTTATTCAAGTCCTTTGCCCATTTTTATATTGCGTTGTTTGTTTTAGTCATTGTTGAGTTGTAGGAGTTTTGTCTTCTAGATATTAATCCCTTATTAGATATGTGATTTACAAATATTTACTCCCATTCTGTGGATGTGTTTTTACTCTGTTGGTAGTGTCTTTTGATGCACAAAACTTTTTAATTTTGATGAAGTCTAATTTGTCTAATTTTTCTTTTAAAACTTATGCCTTTGGATGTCATATTTAAGAAATCACTGCCAAGTCCATGAAGCTTTTTCTCTATTTTCTTCTAAACACCTTTAGCTCCTTATAGTGTTAGCTCTTATATCTTGAGTTAATTTTTGCATATGGTGTTAGGTAAGAGTCCAACTTCATTCCTTTGCATGTAGATATTCACTTTTCCCAGAACCATTTGTTGAAAACACTATTTTTCCCCATAAGTGGTCTTAGTACCCTTGTCAAAAGTCATTTGATCATATATGTGAAGGTTTATTTCAGAGCTGTCTATTCTGCTCCATTAGGCTCTATAACTGTCTGTAAAACAAAAGTATACTGTTTTGATTACAAGATTTTATTGTAAGTTTTGAAATCAGGAAGTATCAGTCCTTCTACATTGTTCTTTTTGGGGGGGGGGTGGTTGATTGTTTTTTTTTTTTTTTTTAATCTTCATTGTACAGATTATTGCAGATGTTCCTCTTTTTATCCCTCCATAGCTTCCGTCCACCTAGTTCCCATCCCAGGTCCAGCCCCACCCCCCACCCACTGACCTCGTCCATAGGTGTAAGATCTTTGTCCAATCTCTTCCTGCACCCCTCACCCCCCCTTCTCCCCTCCCCAAGAATTGTCAGTCCATTCCCTTTCCATGCCCCTGATTCTATTACATTCACCAGTTTATTTTGTTCATCAGATTTTTTATTCATTCGATTTTTAGATTCACTTGTTCATAGATATGTATTTGTTATCACTTTGTTGTTCATAGTTTTATATATTTACCTTTTTCTTCTTCTTCCTCTTCTTAAAGAATACCCTTCAGCATTTCATATAATTCTTCTTGAAGAATACCCTTCAGCATTTCATCACTACCTTTATATAATATAAAGGTAGTGATGAACTCCTTTAGCTTTTTCTTGTCTGTGAAGCTCTTTATCTAACCTTCAATTCTAAATGATAGCTTTGCTGGGGAGAGTAATCTTGGTTGTAGGTTCTTGCTATTCATCACTTTGAATATTTCTTGCCACTCCCATCTGGCCTGCATAGTTTCTGCTGAGAAATCAGCTGACAGTCATATGGGTACTCCCTTGTAGGTAACTAACTGTTTTTCTCTTGCTGCTTTTAAGATTCTCTCGTTGTCTTTTGCTCTTGGCATTTTAATTATGATGTGTCTTGGTGTGGTCCTCTTTGGATTCCTT
The DNA here is from genome assembly GCA_026230045.1 of Corynorhinus townsendii. Classification (NCBI taxonomy): domain Eukaryota; kingdom Metazoa; phylum Chordata; class Mammalia; order Chiroptera; family Vespertilionidae; genus Corynorhinus; species Corynorhinus townsendii. The sequence continues at coordinate 90,237,475 of JAPDVU010000003.1, forward strand.
TTGTTTGGGGTTCTGTGCGCTTCCTAGACTTGTAAGTCTACTTCTTTCACCAGGTGGGGGAAGTTTTCTGTCACTTTTTCTTCAAATAGATTTTCAGTATCTTGCTCTCTCTCTTCTTCTGGCACCCCCATAATTCTGATGTTGGTATGCTTGAAGTTGTCCCAGAGGCTCCTTACACTATCTTCATATTTTTGGATTCTTTTTTATTTTTGCTTTTCCAGTTGGGTATTTTTTGCTTCTTTGTTTTTCAAATCTTTGACTTGATTCTTGTGATCCTCTAGTCTGCTGTTACATCTCTGTATATTATTTTTTATTTCAGTCAGTGTATGCTTAATTTCTAGTTTGTCCTTTTTCATATCCTTGAGGGTCTCACTAACTTTATCAGCCTTTCCTAGAAAATTCTTGCAAAACCTTATAACTGTGGTTTTGAACTCTATATCCAGTCATTTGCTTTCCTCCATTTCTTTCATTTGTGACCTGTTTCTTTGTCTCCACTTTTTGGCTGCTTCCCTGAATTGATAGAGTGGCTTTGTGTGCTAGGTGTCCTATAGGGCTCAGTGGCTCAGCTTCCCAGTTACCTGAGGTGGATACCCTTGGTGCATCGCTTTGTGGGCTGTGTGCACAGTCTTGTTGTAGTTAAGCCTTGATCGTTGTTGGTATCACTGGAAGGAATTGACCTCCAGGCCAATTGGCTGTGAGGATCAGCTGTGTCTATGCTGGGAGAACTTCTGTGCTGGACACACCCTTATGAGGAAAGACTTGCTTCAGTGGGGCTTTGGTGCTCCCTGGGTCTTCCCCCTGAGTGTGTCCCTTATGGATGTGAAGAGTTGTAATCTAATATGGTCTCACACTGACCACTGGGTACACTGGCTCTTGGTTCTCCAAGGAGGTGCAAAATCAGCCACTTCCTGGGGCCACCCAGCAGGAGTTACAGAGAGATGTGCAGATTCCTCCTCTTAGTATCAGAGGAATACTAAGAAATAGAATAAACATCCTAAAAACCTGTTTGACAGGTTTTATGCTGAGAAAGGACAGGCTATTCATATGCAAAAGCCACTGTGCACAGCTTGGATGGGGTTGTAAATTGGGTGGGGTGGGGTCTCAAGGAATCACCAGGGTGGAGCAAACAGCAATGGCTGCCAGTCAGCCCTGCACCAGTGAGTTCCCAGTCCAGGAACAATGACTGCTGCGAGCACCTCCATCTGCAGGAAAGCTGCCGTTACATTCCCACCCCAATGTCAGACAGTCCAGTTTCTCCCCATATGTGTCTGGGTCCCCCAGAGTCTTGCCTGGAACTGGAGTTCAGAGCAAGTGGGATCTTGTATCTACCTCTTGATTGAAAAAGCAGCACACCTGGGTGCCAGCCCGTTCCACGCCTCCGCACCTCCTACCAGTCTCAATGTGCTTTCTTCTTTACTTCTAGTTGTAGTACTTCCACTCAGTCAGCCTTCTCGTGGTTCTGGATGATAGTTGTTATGTCTTTCAATTGTAATTTTGATATGGTTGTGAGAGGCAGCAAGTACAGGTGTTTACCTATGACGCCATCTTGGTTCTCCTCTGCTCTTCATTTTCAAGATTATTTTGGTGTTTTGGGGGTCCCTTAACATTCCATCTGAATTTTAGGATGTTTATTCTATTTCTGAAAAATAATTATTGGCATTTTAATGGAGATTGTGCTGAATCTGAATATCAGTTTAGGTAGTATTACTATATTAATAATATTAAGTCTTCCACCCCATGAACATGAGATGTTTTTTCTTTTATTTATGTGTTCTTTAATTTCAGCAATATTTTGTAGTTGTCAGGGTACAAGTGTTTCACCTCCATAGTTAATTCTTTTTTAAAATTTATCTTTATTGTTGAAAGTGTTACAGATGTCCCTCCCACCCCCCATTGACCCCTTCACCCTCTCCCACCTCCTCCCCAAGCTTTAACTGCACTATTGTCTGTGTTCATGGGTTATGCATATCCTATATAGTAAAACGCTAATATAGAAATTGTCCCCTCGACCAGGAGTTCAACCGGAAGTTTGATCAGGGTGGGGCTGGCCAGCCAACGGCCTGCAGCCCTTCCTTCTGGCCCCACTCCCTGGTCAAACTCCCGATCAAAGGGGGCTGGCCAGACCCCACTTGTGCATGAATTTGTGCACCGGGCCTCTAGTATGCATATAAGTTCTTTGGTTAATTTCTCCCCTCCCCTTTTCTGAAATATGTCAGTCTGTTGCGTGCTTCATTTTCTTTGGATCTATTTTGTTCAGTTTATTTTGCACATTATATTCTACATGTAAGTGAGGTCATGTGATACTTGTCTTTCTCTGACTGGCTTATTTCACTTAGCATAATATGTTCCAGGCCCCTCCATGCTGTCTCAAAGGTAAGAGAGCCTTACTTTTTATAGCTGCATAGTATTCCATTGAGTAAATATATCACAGCATTTTCATCCATTTATCTACTGAAGGGCACTTGGGTTGTTTCCAGATCATAGATAGTGTAAATAAAATAACATTGCTATGAATTTAAGGATGCATATTTTCTTCCTGGTTGGTGTTTCAGGTTTCTTAGGATATATTCCTAGAAGTGGGATCACTGGGTCAAATGGCAATTCCATTGGTTGATCTCTCCTCCTTACCCCCACCCTCCCCTACCTTCCCTCCGAGGTTTGATGGTCTGATCGATGTTTCTCTGTCTCTGGAACTGTTTTTGTTCATCAGTTTACGTTGTTCACAACCAAAGGACTTGTAGGCATGCATATGGGCCTAACCAATGGACACAGACAACAGGGGGGTGAGGGTATGAGTGAGGGGGATGGGGGAGTAATGGGGAAAGAAGGACACATATGTAACACCTTAATCAATAAAGAAATTTAAAAACAAATAAAAAAAGTGGCAGTTCCATTTTTAATTTTTTTAGGAAATTCCACACTGTTTTTCATAGTGGTTTTATAGGTCTGCATTCCCATCAACAATATACTAAGGTTCCTTTTTCTTCATATCCTCACCAGCACTTGTTATTTATTGATTCATTGGTGGTAGCCATTCTGGCAGGTGTTAGGTGGTACTTCATTGTCATATTAATTTGAATCTCTCTGATAATTAGTGGTGTTAAGTATTTTTTCATATGTCTCTTGGCCTTCTATATGTCCTCTTTGTGAAGTGTCTGTCTATTCAATTCCTCTACCCATATTTTAATTGAGTTGTTTGTCTTCCTTTTGTTGAGTTGTATGAGTACTTATATTTTGGAAATTAACCCTTTATCAGATGTATCATTGGCAAATATGTTCTTCCATACATGGGTTCTCTTTGCATTTTGAAGATGGTTTCTTTTGCTGTGCAGAAGCTTTTTAGTTTGATATAGTCCCATTTGTTTATTTTTAACTTTGTTTCTCCTCCTTTAGGTGATGCATTGGTGAAAATTCTCCTCTGTAAGATGTCTGATATTTTTCTGCCTATGTTTTCCTCTAGGATTTTTATGGTTTCATGATTTACATTTATGTCTTTTACCCATTTTGAGTTTATTCTTGTATATGGTATAAGTTGGTGGTCTAGTTTCATTTTTTTTTTTTTTTTGCATGTACTTGATCAATTTTCCCAACACTCTTTATTTAAGAAACTGTCTTTACTCCATTGTCAAATATTAATTGAGCATAATGGCTTGGGTTGATTTTCTGGGTTCTCTGTTATGTTCCATTGTTTTATATGCTTATTTTTGTGCCAGTACTATGCTGTTTTGAGTACAGTGTCTTTATAGTATAATTGATATCTGGTATTGTGATCACTCCAACTTTGTTAATCTTTCTCAAGATTGCTGTGGCTATTTGTGGTCTTCTTTGGTTCCACATGAATTTCTGGAGTATTGGATCTGTGAAATATGCCATTAGTATTTTAATAGGGATTACATTTAATCTATGGATTGCTTTAGATAGTATGGACATTTTAATGATGTAAATTCTATAAATCCATGAAAATGATATGTTGTTCCACTTGTTTATATATTTTTCTACCTCATTTTTCATTGACCTGTAGTTTCTGAGTACAGGTCTTTTACCTCCTTGGTTAAGTTTATTCTGAAGTATCTTAATTTTTTATTACAAAAGTAAATGGGATTTTTAAAGTTTTTTTTTTTTTTTCCTGAGACATCATTATGGTGTAGAAAAATGCCATATATTTCTGGGTGTTCATTTTTTTATCCTGCTGAATTTATTTATTAAATCTAGTCATTTTTTGGTGGAGTCTTTAGGGTTTTCTATTTACAATATTATGTCATCTGCAAATAATGACAGTTTTACTTCCTTCTTTCTAATTTGTTTGCCTTTTATGTTTTCTTCTTGTCTGGTTGCTGTGGCTAGGACTTCCATTACTATGTTGAATAAGCGTGGTGAAAGTGGACATCCCTGTCTGTTTCTTTATGAGTCTGGCTAAAGGTTCATCTATCTTGGTTAAATTTCAAAGGACCAGTTCTTAGTTTTATTGATCTTTTGTATCATTTTTTAAAATCTCTATGTTATTTATTTCCTCTGTGATGTTTATTATTTCCTTCCTTCTACCTACTCTGGGCTTTTCTTATTGTTCTTTTCCTAATTTTGTTGTTGTTATAGTGTTAGATAATTTATTAAAGCTTTTTCTTGTTTCTTGACATAGGTCTGTAATGCTTCCCTCTCAGGATTGCTTTTGCTGTGTCCCATAGATTTTGTTTTTTTGCATGATCATTCTCATTTGTTTCCAGTAAATGTTTTATTTCTTCCTTTAGTTAATTGGTAACTCATTTATTGTTAAATAACATACTATTTAGCCTCCATGTATTTGAATGTTTTTGAGTGATTGATTTCTGAGTTAATTCCATTGTGATCTGAGAAGAAGCTTGATATGATTTCAATCCTCTTGAACTTATAAAGACTTATTTTGTGTCTTAATATGTGGCCTATCTTTGAGAATGTTCCATGTACACTTGTGAAGAATGTATATTCTGCAGCTTTGTGGTGGAAAGTTTTGTAAATGTCAATTAAACCCATCTGATCTAGTGTATTGTTTAAGGTCTCTGTTTCCTTGTTAATTTTTTTGTCTGGAAGGTCTATCCAGTGATATCACTGGGGTATTAACATCCCCTACTATGATTGTATTCCTATCAATCTCTCCCTTACTAGTCTCCAAGAGCTTTTTAAAATATATTTAGATTCTCCTATATTGGGTGCATATGTGCTTACCCGGTTATATCCTCTTATTGTATCGATCCCTTTAGTATTATGCAATGGCCTTTTTTGTCTCTTGTTATGTCCTTTGCTTTTAAGTTTACTTTGTCACATATATGTGTTGCTACCTTTGCTTTATTTTTTCATTTTCCTTTGCATGGAAATTTTTCCCCATACCTTCACTTTTAGTCTGCATGAATCTTTTGTTCTGAGATGGGTCTCTTGTAAACAGCATATGTTTGGGACATATTTTCTTATCCATTCAGCTACTATATGTCTTTTGATTGGAACATTTAATCCATTTATATGTTTATTGGTAGATACTTATTTACTAGCATTTTTTTCTTTATACCAATGTTCTTCTTTCTTCATTTCTTCTTTAAGCACTCCCTTTCACATTTCCTGAAATGCTGGTTTGTTAATAATGTACTCCTTTAGCCTTTTTTTGTGTTTTGGAAGCTCTTTATTTCCTCCTCAATTTTAAATGATAGCCTTGCTGGATAGAGAAGTCCTGGCTTTAGGTCCTTATTTTTCATTACTTTGAATACTTCATACCAATCTCTTCTGGTGTGAATTGTTTCTGCTAAGAAATTAGCTGACATTCTAATAGGTACTCCCTTGTAGGTAACTTTCTGTCTCTTTCTTACTGCCTTTAAGATTCTTTAATGTTTGTTCTTTTGATTGTGATGTGTCTTGGAGTGGATCTCTTTGGGTCATCTTGATTGGAACTCTCTGTGCTTCCTGAACTTGTGTGACTTTTTTCTTCACCAGGTTAGGGAAGTTTTATGTCATTATTTCTTTAAACAGGTTCTCTATTCCTTGTTCACTTTCTTCTCCTTCTGGTATTCTTGGGATGTGGATGTTGTTATGTTTCATGTTGTCCCAAAGTTCCCTTAAACTATTCTCCTGCTTTTTAACTCTTTTTTCTCTTTGCTGCTCTAATTGCATATTTTCTTTTACCTTGTCTTCCAAGTCACTGATTCAGTCTTCTGCCTCATTTAGTCTATTTTTGATTCCTTCCAGTGTATTCTTGATGTCAAATATGTTATTCTTCATTTCCAATTGATCCTTATTTATGGTTTCTGTTTCTCGTTTCATGCTGTTATTATTCCCACTGAGTTTTTTGAAATTGTGACAAAATTCTTTGAGCATTCTTATAACCATTACTTTGAACTCGATATCTGATAAATTGTTTGCTTCTATTTTATTTAGTTTTCTTTCTAGAGTTTCCTCCTTTTCTTTCATTTAGGGGTTGTTTCTTTGTCCCCCATTTTTACTCTCCCTTTGAATTTGTTTCTATGTATCAGATCAAATTGTTATCCTAGTCTTTGTGGGGTGGTCTTATGTTATAAGTGTTTTGTGGGACCCAGGGTACAGTCTCTTAAATATTGTGAACCAGTTGCTCTACAAATGTCTCTTGTGTGAGTTGTTTAGACTCTCCTATTGTAACCGGGTCATGAATGTCATTGTCCCATTCATCAGAGGAATATCCTCTCAGTCTGGCTGACTGTGAGGTTCACCTCTGACCACATCATGCAAGCTGTTTTGCAGGTGCAATCTCCAAGTGTTTTCTGTCCTTCCTTAATATACGTCTCTTCTCAGTTGGACCTCACTTGGTAATTCTGGGTGAATGTTCCTCAATTTAGTTGTATTTCCAGTCTGGCCCTGGCAGGAGGTACAAGAAAGGTCTGCCTATTTGGCCACCATCTTCTCTCTATATAGTTAATTCTTAAATATTTCATTCTTTCCAATGTTATAATTGATAGTGTGTAGAAATGAAATTGAGTTTCTGTGTTGATTTTGTATTCTGCAACTTTGCTGAATTAATTTATTAGTTCTAACGGTGTGTGTGTGTGTGTGTGTGTGTGTGTGTGTGTGTGTGTGTATGTAATCTTTAGGGCTTTCTACATATAAGAGTACTGGTATATCATTTGCAAACAGACATATTTTACTTCTTTCCAATTTGGGTGCCTTTTATTTCTTGATTAATGTTACCACATTCTACCCTAGAAATGGTGATAATTTTTAATGAGGATAGGGAGATAAGTACTGCTTGGATCTGGGAAATATTTTTCAGGTAAAGCAAATGGAATTGTTTGGCTTGGATGCTGGCTGTAAGAGAATGAGAGAAGTTAAAGATGACTTCTTGGTTTATAAACTGATTAATGGGTAAATCATTGTGGTGACATTTGATTGTATTGTATTGATGGAGGAAGGTATGCTTGAGAGGGGAAGAGGAAAGCTCTGTATTGGACATAAAAAATTTGGTCATAAGTAGGTAATGTAGACATAGATAAAAGAATACAGTCAGAAAACAGACTTTTGGGGAAAGCTCATTTTTAGAAAAGGTGTGGAAGAAGAGGCATCAGAAAAAGAGGCAAAGGGGAAGCAACCCATGGGGATGAAAAAGAACCAGGAGAATGAGAAAAACAAGGAGTGAAAGTTTCAAAAAAGTGCCATTGATTAGTTGTATAACCGCTGGGGAAGGAAGATGAAGATGAAGAAAGAAAGAATGAAGCAGTCTTTGGTAGCTTTCCATGGAGCATTTCAGCAGAATGGGTAAGGTCTTTGCCTGAGAGCAAGTAAGTTGATAAAGCACGTGGGCGATGGGAAGTACTCTAAACAGAACTGAAGTGCTGTATACTTAAAGCTAAAATGTTGATGTTACAGTTGCCATGGAAACAAAAACCAGCTAAGAGAACTAAAAGCCATTTAAAACCGCTGACTCCAGCCCATCACACCCCCTTGATCTGTTGTAAAAGATGCTGATAAAAATAGTCCTTAGAGAGTCAGAGCTCATCTAGGTTTCTTCCTTTTAGATGCAGCTCCTAACTGGAAATCTTTCCCCTTTTTGAGTGGGAAGCCAGCACCAACACCCACACCTAGTTTCTATGAAGGACAGATGGCCCACTGACTGAAAAAGTTCCTTATTCTCTTGCTATTGGCCAACACTGTTCATAAATTATAATTCACAGTTTCACTTTTCTTTTAAATGAGCAAAGCTGAATTACTTGGAGGAGGAAAGCAGGAGAGACAGAAGACACAAACGCTAAGTCACTTGAAAGAAAGAAACCTCAGGTGAGAATTTTTATCTTGGTTTTGTTAATTATTGAGACTTATACCTTGCTTGTCACTTTAGACATAGTCAGAAGAATTATTTTTGAAAAATAAGTTACTTTTGTTTGACTATAAAATTGTTTCTTACCATATACATAGCAGTTTAGAAAATATTAAGAAAGTACAAAATAAGGAAGCAAATGCCACAAATGAGATAGCCTCTGTTGATGTTTGTGTGTGTATATGTGTGTGTGTGGTATTTATTTTACATTCTTTTTCTTTTGTGTGTTTCTATGTATAACTTTAGTTTGATTTTCATAGTTGTGTTCATATTGTATAGATATATTTATTTTTTTTACATGGCCATAAATTCTTGATAGTCACAATTTAAAATTGTTGGACAATATTATATTGGGAGGATTTACTTACTGTACTTTACCTTCATTTTGGGCTATATAGCATCTTTCTTATTTTTCATAAATGGGTCATTTTATTATATAAGATGTATTTTTCTATTTAGGGTCTTATTTTGGGGGGGGCAGGGAAGGAGGTTAAATTTGAGATTGTAGATTTCATTGGTATTACTCAGAGGCACAATGACCGGGAAAGTGTATGTGAGAGCACATGTGTATAACCTGTTTATTATCCCTTTGGGGTCTCAATTAGTGGTTTTCTACTCTAGCTGCACATACTACTCTAGCTGATCCTGAGGAGAGTAGAAAATTACCCCCAGAAAAGGGAAAACTTAACTTTTGAAGGTAAGGCAGTCATCTGTAGTAGTTTCTTACTTTTCTTTTTTTTCTAAATGTTCCCAGGTGGTTCTAATGCCCTCCCAACACAATACCAACTGACCTAAGTAATTTAAAATATTTTCTTATTTCTGACACATACCTGGGAGTAATATAAAATCAAGGGAAAGAAAGGTACAATTTCAGGCAAGCCACCTAAATCTCTCTTTTAACACTGTATTAATAATGAAAGAGTACTTTATGGGAAATATAAGACTTTTAGAAATTTCTGTCATCCATCTCAATCACATAAACTGTTGAGATGAGAATCTTCTTGAGAGTTTCAATTTACTAATGCTTTAAAGAAATTGATTAGTTTCCAAGATATTGGTGGTTAAAAGTTAGAGACATTGAGACCCCAAAATGTTTTAAATGTATCAAAATTTAGCCTAGCATCTGTTAATATTCTGCCTCCTTACCCACCTGGGGTCCTAAGGTGTACCCCTATCATCTAAATAGCATGGGTTCTGGAAGAAAGCTGCTATACTTTTGCAATGTGACTCCGTTGGTGTGTGTCAGGATCATCTTGGACATTTAAAAAAATCTCGTGTGTATTCATTCCAGGCTCAGGGATCCTGCTTTTCCAGTTTGTCTTGCACACCAGACATCTCAGGTGTGCTAGTTCCCCAAGACTAAGCCTGGAAGACGAAAGTCTAGCAGGGGCTCAGCTTGTGCGCTTGTCCAGTGAGCTCTGGATAAACGCAGTGACCAAGCAGGATAATGCAGAGAAAGGCAAGCATTTGCCTGGGTTGCTCAGCTTTGCTATAGAGCCTTAGCAGATCCCCGTGAGAACACCCAGCACTGTTTCTATGCTTTTCTCTGGATGCTACCCACTGTCTTCTTTGAATTGTAGTTACTTTCGTGAGGGTTTCATCCTTTTACCGGACAAAGAATGCCTGAGGCTGGAGTTCTTGCAGAAAACCCAGTACATGGCTCCATTAAGAATAAATGGGAAAGTGTAAATAAATTAATTCATGAATGAATGTGGACTTTAGTTAACAGCATATGTTTATCTCTTTTGAACCTATTAATCTCTTTATATTAATTGACCCATGGAGAAAATAGTACCATCTTTGACAATATTTACAGGAAAACTTCTCCTATAGGATTGATAACTTGGTAGCAGTATAGGTTCACCCTTTTGACAAAGAAAGTAACGAGGGCCTGAGTAGTTGGAGCCAAAGAATCCCGAAGTTGGAAGGGTCTTTAGGAAAAGCCAGGGCCAGGCACAGAAGCTTTTTGTGTCTTCAGTGTTTTAAGGAGAAGTTTCAAAGAAGAGAGGAAGCAGATCTGAGGAAGAACAGAAGGAAGACAGGAGAGGGGAGGACAAGGGAGGGGAAAACAGGCTAGGGAGGGACAGGAAGAGGAAGAAGGTGAAGAGAAGGAGAGGGAGGGAGGAGAAGAGCCTATTTGTTTCTGGAAGTTTAAAGATTACTTACGCTGGGAGAATTGAAAAGGACCCAGTCCACGGTTATTATACATTATAATGTATTGTACATTATAAAAACAAAACTTTTATCATGAGAAAAAAATATGTGTTGTGTAAGTGTCATCCTGTGAAGCCTCATTTGCACCTCTAGTTCAGAAAGCACAATTGTCTACAGAGTACTTGGAGGCATCATAGATTGCTTAAAGTAAGTTGATTTCTTTTATTTTGAGTTTACCTTAATAATAGCTTTGTTTCCTTATAAATTATCTGAGATATTTGAAGGAGGCTTCCTTGTTAACAGAAGAGTAAGTAGTCAGATATTCATTTTGGAAAGGTCACTCTGGCCACCATGTAGAAAATGGGTTAAGAACAGCAAGAGCTGGGCACAACAGAGACTGTGTTCTCTGTCATCCAGGTGAGAGACAACACCTGTACTAGGCAAGCCCTGAGCTGGCTCCTGTGACAGAAGAAGGACCTTGTGGAGACAGGTGGGTCATGATGCCAGGTCTGCCTCACAGGAGATTCTGGGCAGCAGGACGGTCTGGGGGAGGAGGAAAGCTGGCAGTTTGCTTTGCTCCTTGCCCTCTCCTCTATAGGTTCAGATGCCTACTGATCCCAGGCTATTGGCAGCTGCCTAAGGCATTTCTCAGGCAATTAATTCTCTGGTTTTCAAGTTTTCCAGACATATGGAAACATTCTCTCCTTATCTGCTTGTTTCCTACTATCTTTACATATATTTTATACCCAGAATTCTAACAAGTTCTTAGGCATTTCTTTCCTGGACAACATAGGATTGCAACAGGAATGATAACGCATTGGATGTACATGATGTGCCAGGCTCAGTGCAGCTATGTAGGAGGCTTTCACCTGTGTTGCCTCCTCTGGCTCTCTCAGTAACAACAAGAGGATGAGTGCTTGATAATACTCACACTGTTGACAAGAGGTAGAGCCAGGATTTGGATTCTGTTGGGATTTACTCACCAAGGGTTTTCATGATATCACAATACCGCCATATCATTCTAGGAAACATATGATGTTTAACAAGCTACCTTTGTAAATAATTCTTTTGCTCTAATAAATGAATTTAATGCCTAGGTAGGAGGGAAGGGAAAAGAGAGGGAATTTTAATTTGAATTAGTGGACTTTAGGGAGCCCCTGAGTTATGTCATTTAGTCACTTTGATATTGGGGGTGGGGGGAAGTTCCTTTTGCTGACATAATCCCTAGGAATTATTGGAAGGACTTTGGCCTCTGAAGTAATACCTACTGATCTACTATCTTTCCTCTTCTGTCTTTGAAATTAGAATTGAGAATCAAGATTCAAATGCAAATGATTCTGCAGCCTTACTTAGATCAGAAATTGGATTAATAATAGATACCTCCAATCTTCCTTAATAAAGTGCACTAATAAAGTACACTAGAAAAATGACAAAAATTTGTTGAGATAGTTTTATAACATTAAATTCTATGTCCCTGGGGATAAGTTGTTCTCTGAGAGCATTTGTCCCCTCAAAATAACATAAAAAGAATCAAATTGTGAAACAACTCCAATTTTAGGGGCTAGTTATTCCCAACTGTGTCTATAATCTGTTGGCACTTTTTTGCACAGGGAAATTCTCAAGTAAGGAACATCAGAGGAGAATGTGCAAACTAACCAAACAAGTTAACAGAGAGGAAAATTTTGTCAGAGAAGGATAGAAAAAAGACAACTATTGCTAAACCATCTTAACACTGATACTTAAAGAATCTGGCAGTTTGACCACACCAGAACTTTCAAATTGTTTCTTTTTACTCACTCAGCTCTTTGTCCTAATGGCGGCTCTGACAATACATATCTTCTAGAGTGCCTCTCCTTCCATCTGTCCATGTATGTTTGTGATGGTGGATGTCATTTTACCACACATTCTGTGGTCTAAGCAAAGTTCTCCTTTTAGTGGAAGAAGGTCATAGCTGATGTGTGCTGCATGCCCAGTCCTTCCTCTAAACTGGGCAATATTTCAAGAAGGCCTATCAACTTTCAGCAGAGTCCAGGCACAAAAGCTCAGGGGTTCTCAGGGGGCAGGGACAGTGATGTAAAAAGAAAGAGGCAGATGCAATTTGAAGGGTGCCTATGGATGGGCAGCTGGGAGAAATCATTGAAAAGTTGACAACTACAATGATTTCAAGAAAATGTTCTAATTAGAAAACAGTATCATAGGGCATATCTGGTCTTTAGAACTAAAACAGGAAATCAGGTTAATGAAATTCAGAAGTTATTTTAGGGAGTTCTGAACTTTCACTGAGCATTTTAGAATTTAGTCAGGAGGCAGGCCAGAGAGATCAACCAATCACCAACACCCCTCTTCCCATTGGCTCCATCCTGGTGAATTCCTGAGAAATCTGAGGAGAAATGGTGAAGGGGGGTGGGGAGGGTGGACTGGAAAGTTTGCTTATAAAAGAAGCCAATTAGGTTAGGCCATTACAAGGGAGAAACTGCTCAGTGCCCTTGTCTCCCACAGGAATTCTCTGCCTGTTGTGACAATTGCATGTGAACACCTTCCCACCCTGGCTGCAAGATCTCATGCAGGTCTTCCCCCATGGAAAACAGACAGGTTCCAAAGACTGTTCTTTAGGGGCTTCAGGTTACTCTAGGATCCCGTAGTAACACCATGGGCAACACGGCACATTTTCTGTCTGCTAAGCTCCAGGGCAAGTCAGACACCATTTGTTTAGGTACTGGGAGGAGAGGGCTTTATGAGCTTTACAACTTCCAAATGTGGAGTCCTAACCAGAGGACAAATCTTAGACAGTAAAACTCTGCTCTGCGGAGACCCAAGAGGGGAAATTTCAGTCATCCTGCAGGGTGAATAGTCAGGCCCCAGGGGTCTGGCTAAGAAGTCTCTCTGGGCCCCAGAATTGTTGAAGAGAAGTTCTGCAGGACAGAGAAAGTAGATTAAAGAATTCCCTTCTTAGGAAACTTCCAGAGCCATAAATACTATTAAACACCTACTGGTTTTCAGCAGTTCTCCAAATATCCCTTTTAGTAATGGGCCCAAGGTGCTGATTTTACAGTTATGAGGCCTGGGGAAACAAATGATATTGGGAAGGCAAAGGGTATTAGCTTGGTGATGCACTTTGGGGCATTTTGAGAAACTTTGAGGGAGATAGCATTGAAGACAACTGGAGCAGCAGAATGATCCAAGCTGCTGACTCCATAGAAATGGAGAACTATGTGGTTCACTGCCCTGCCCCCATTAATTCTGGAGGCCTGCACACCAGCTCAGTTCCTCATTCAAAGATGTTGTGATCTCAGTTCTTTTTGTCTACATTTCTGTTTTGATCTCCAAGAACTACATTTATCCTTTTGAAACAATTCTTAAAGCATGAGACTGTTCCCAGGAGGCCAGAAAGGTCAACAAAACTTTATGTTTCTACCATGACATTTGGTGCCTATTTCAACTAAGGAATGAGCTAGCAGTCTTGGATTTCAAGAACTAGGCACTCAATGATACTTACCTATTTGGGGAGGGAGGCATATTAGCTCAGCAATTTGGGGCCTCTGGGATTTTGAAGGACAAACATGTAGAATCTTACAACCCAGAGGGTTGTATCTTCTCTGCACAACTTCAGGGAGCTAAGTCTGGAAGCCTTCACAAAGAAATGAGAGTTGCAGTTTGGAAGAAAACTTGGGGCATTTTGAATTTGAAGCATTTATGAAATGTGCAACAGAACTGTTTCTTTTCAGTCTAGAGCTGGGAAGGAAGAGCTGAGGGAGTGTGATTAAGTTAGGGGCCTTGATGGTAACTGAAGCCAGAAAAGTTGATGAGTCCATTCAAGGACGTGAGAACAGAGAAGGAAAGAGGATCAAGGACAGAACCTTGGAAAACATCAATAATTAGGGGACAGGCAAAGAGAACAGCAGCCTGGAAGGAAAGACTGGCCAAACAATAAGAGATGAATCAAGAACGCAATGTCGAGGAGACCAAGAGAAAGACTGATTTAAGGGGGGAGTACTTAGTGGGGATAAAAGTATCAAAGAACTTAGCAATAAGAAGGTTATCATTGATTAGACAGTGAGGGGAGGGGTAGGGGAAGCTCAAGGACAGGAAACTGGTAAAGTCACAGCAGTTGATAAAGTGACCACAATGAAGGGAGAGGACACTCTCACGTCCTGCAACTGTGAAGGGTTTCTTGCTGGAGGAAAAGTTTGAGTTGGGCAGGGAAGATGCAGTCTTCTTTTCTCTGGAGACACCGTGATTCTTACTCTCAGCCCATCTCTCCCAAGTGACTTCAGTTTCTTCCTCTGTTCATTTCTCCTCCTGTCTCTTCAAACTTCATACTCCTGAATCACACTAGAGTAGAATGTACTCTGTACTTGAAGCCCAGCATACCTAGTTTGACTCCCCACCCACTCACTTTCAAGCTGTGTCACCATTACTCTTTGAGGTTTAGCTTCCTCACCTTGAAAAGGAGGCTAGTAAAGACAGTCCCTTGGGATTATTTTGAGTTGTAAATGAAAGAATGTATTCACTATGCATAGTAGGTGGTCAATCAAATGCTACTTTACTCTTCTACCTAACTCCATGACCTATTCAAATTTCTATATTTCCTTGTCCTTTTATGCCTAAAGTTCCTAAATTACTGTTGTCATTTCTATCTCATCTTCCTCTTTTTAATCCACAGCAATAGCTGCCCTGCTCCATCCCCACCACCACAGAGACCCTGAATTATACATAAGTAGGCTAAGGTCATTTGTTACTGCTCAGCAGCTGATTCTCCTCTCTTTTCTCATCTGATCTTCATGTCTTGCCTTTGAAACTCCACTCCTTCCCTAAATTCTGTGGCCCTGAGGACTTATGATTTCCCATTTCCTAACTGCTCAGCCCACTATCAGTTCATCTTCACCTGACTGTGGACCCCCCACTGGAGCCCCACCATAGTCCTCAGCTACCTCTGTTTATAATTGCCCAAGAACTCACGCATCCTGGTAACTTGAGTTAATATACAAAGGGTCTTCACAGAGTGCCTACCACAGAGTAAATGCAGTACAGGTTGGCTATAGCTCCTTGTTAAATACACAAGCATTTGTGGCTTGAGGTGGAAGTGAAGGTGGAGGTAGAGGTGGAGGTGGAGGTGGAGGTGGACTGATAGAAGAAGCATGTTTTCCCAGAGTCCTTAGGCGGGTTTGGCCAAAGCTGGGGGACTTGCAGTGAGGGATAGTGGGGGTGGCTGATGGGTCAGACAGACAAGGACCTTGATGTCAATTTTACTAGAAGGATTTTCCTTGTGGGAGTTCGAAGGCCCAGAAAGAGTGGCCAGAGGATGCAGAACATCACCTAGTAGCAATCAGGGAGGCTGCTGGCATGGCAGGTCTACCAGTTCTCCTTCCAATGAGGTGCTGCTGCCCTTTACCTAGGGACTGCTCTGCACAAAATGCCACCACTAATGCCTTTGTAACGATGATGCACACTGCACCAGCCTTGATTCTCCAGAACATGATCTGCTCTTTAGCAGTTTACCACAATGTCATGGCAGCTGGTTGTCTAATTGCACATCGCTTGCTGCTCTTCTAGGCATGTCCATATTAGTGTGTCTGAGTGCCTCAGTCTTGAGGTTCAGAGTGCAGATCGCAAGCCCAGGTCTGGGAACTGAAGGTGAGCACATCTGTGGGCTCACAGTCTCAGTCAGTGCTGATGGTGGGGGAGGACTCTACGACAAGTTCTCCTATGAATGCATCAAAAATATATTTTTTCTAAGTATAAAGGAAAATAACTTCTGTGAGGTTCAGGACAGTTGCAGCTTTGCTATAATCATGAAAACAGCCAGCATCAATGCAAGCTATTCACCCTCCTCCGATTCCAACTAGTCCAGCAGCACATTTGAGTTTCTCCATAGCTGAAGTATGGCATCTCCATCTGCTGCTGATTCTCACTGTTTCTTCTTTGTTGTTTTATTACCAGTAAAGCTGCAGGAGACAAAGCCTTTATTCTTTCTTTGTTCCAACCCCATTTTCAGTACCAAAAGCTATGCACACTCTCTCTCTCTAAGGCAGTAGAAATTATGCTCTCAATTTATTTCCAAATTTCCCTTGAATTTACCTGTTCATATATTTCTCAGCTTCCTGTCACATACTTAATTGGTCTGGCTGGTTTTTACAGCCACATCTAGCAGATGATTTCTTTCTTTCTTTCTTTCTTTCTTTCTTTCTTTCTTTCTTTCTTTCTTTCTTTCTTCTGTCTAATGAAAGGTTGCAGTGTAGTGTAGTCAAATATATTTTGTATTGGCAGGAAGGAACAATGACAATGTTTCAAAGGTTTCTCAAGAGGAAGTGTTGAATTAAATGGAATTTTGGTTGAGTTAGTCCTGCTTTTAGCCTGTGCCTGTTAGCTAAGTAAGGCTTCTAGGAAGAGTGTTTGTGTATTTTCCTTTTTTAGCTTTACATGGGTTAAGAGGCTTTTGGATTCAAAGCAGACTCTGTAGTTGTTTTCTCCCTGCAACCCTGGCAGTCTGGCAGTTATCTACCACTCCCACTTTCCGGCAGTCCCCTAGGAAGCCCAGAACCAATCCTAATCTCAGGCAGAGGAAATGAAGCAACTTTGGGACTCAGTGTTACCCTTGGGGATGATCTGATCCTGATCTTGTGCATTGACTCTAAAATTGGGCATCTCTCTTGTTTCTGAGGTTTGGTCTCTACCTCATTCAGGGAAATGGACCCCTGTTTTAGCATCTGTGGTCTGAGTGCCTGTGTCCAAGGCTTTGTTCAGCATTTGGGCTCTCCAAGACTCAGGACCTGCCTGCACTTGGCCAGGCCTCCTCTTAGGTTTAAGTCCTCTCTTTGCATTGTGGCTCTGCAGTAAAGGGTCTGGCTGCTTGCACACTGACCTCCCCATGAATTCTTTCTTCCTCCCCAGTTGCTCAAGGAATCCCTAGAGTCTGTTTTTGATCGCTCGCACCCCTGAACTCCCTAATGGACCACCTGTACCATCTTTTTTGATGACCTTTGTGGGTCATACTTGCTGGATCCCATGCTCTGCCTATGATAGGGACTTTACCCCAGCATCTGTAGCTGACAGCATCCCTAAAGGTTTGCCACACCCAAGGCTGCCTTCTCATTACAATATACAAGCCCTGTTGGTCTTGAGATGGGAGAAGTGGTGGTCTTCATGGTCAAAAAGTTTAAGGACTTGATTATTTTCAAGTCTATTTGTACTAATTCAAACTTTTCCTTGGCCTCTTACTTTTCTTTAGGATTCTGTCACAATCCAGGTTCTATGGTCAAGCTCTTTAGATTAAAGAGGTTTTATATGGCCATAGGGACAGGTATCCATCCTTTTCAAAAAGAGCCCATTTGTAATAGAACACTTCCTTGAAAATTTATCTGGCTGGTCACATACCAGTCTTAGCTCCCTTGCCTTGTCACCTATCCCCTAGGCTCTGTGTGTTAACCCTGACTCTAGTGCTATGCCCATTCAGAGCTGACACATAATTGTGACATCTAATCCAAATCCATGTTTGCTTCATGGGCTTGGTTTGTGTGTGCTGTCTGTATGAACTCTAGCATTGCAACACTGTCCTTTCTTTCTTATTTGGGGTTTGATCCTTCTGTCCTGGTCCTGCCAACCAATGGAAACTTTAGTTCTCTATGAAATTGGTTAAAACACTATCTCCAAGCTTCTGATTTTTCTGTATTCCCTTTCCCAAGTCAGGCTTCCGGACTTCCCGTCTCTTCACGACTATCTCCCTGAACTGTATCAGCAGCCTTGTTCTGTCTCTTGGGCTCTAGAATATGTGTTTTTCATTCAGCTAATGGCCTCACCATTCTTCTTATAACCCACATAGAAATCTCAAATTCGCTGTTGAAACAGATCAAAAGGAGAGAGTCACCATCCATGCAATCAGCATTAAGGCCCTTGGTTGTCTCAGAAATAGGATATGGCCCTCAGCTCTGTAAATGAGAAATTTCATCTTGATTTCTGGTAACATCAGAAGCTAGAAGAAGCAAAAAAGGATTCTTCCCTAGAGACTTAGAAGAAAGCATGGCCTTGCTGCCACTTGATTTCAGACTTCTAGCCTCCAGAGCTGTGAGAGAATAAATTTCTGTTGTTTTAAGCCTCAAGAAATCAATTTACAGAAACCAAACTCTTATGGAACAAATTTTTAACCTAGAATTCTGATTTGTATATTTATAATGGGGATTCTACTTTCCCTTTATTGGAATTTTCTAGTTCACAATCCATAGTCCACTCTTCCAGTGAGGCCTAAGAAGATGGGTTATCAGAAAATTCCTGGTAGGCAGAGACTCAAAGTAAAGGAGTAGAGTGATATTTGAGAGATTTTCATCATAAACATGTCAGAATAATCTAAGAGTAATCAGTATTTTTGTAGAGTATGCTTTTCTAGAAAACATCAAGAAAAATCTGCTTAAAAATATTTTTATTGATTTCAGAGAGGAAGGAAGAGGGAGAGAGAGATAGAAACATCAATGATGAGAGAGAATCATTGACTGGCTGCCTCCTGCATGCCCCCTATTGGGGATTGAGCTCAAAACCCTTGGCCAGAATTGAACCTAGGACCCTTCAGTCTGCAGGCCAATACTCTATCTGGTGAGCCAAACTGTCTAGGGAAAGAAATCTACATTTTATACTTCATATGAATGTGAGAATTGAGGTCATCAACTCATTCTCATGGTCAGTGGAATGACAGATGTTGAAGCTAGATCATTTACTATTCAAGAGAGTGAAGCAGCTAGGGAACACTTACCAGTGCCATATACTCTGTGAAGTGCTCTCTTACTCTCTCTCTTTCTCATGTAATCTTTACAACAATTCTATGAAATAGATGTTATATGTCACTGTGGTAGTTGAATTATGTCCCCCCAAAAGTTAAGTCCAAGTGCTAAATCCAGGTAATTGTGATTGTGATCTTATTGAGAAACTAGAGGCCCAGTGCACGAATTCATGCACAGGTGGGGTCCGGCCTGCCCGCCCCAATTGGGGCTGATTGGGCCAGACCAGCCAGGGGAAGGTGATGCGGAAGGTTGGCCGGATGGCCCCAACCCCTGGTGGAACTCTCGGTCACTCCCGGACCAGAGAACAATTTGCATATTAGCCTTTTATTACATAGGATAGGATCTTGGCAGATTTAATTAATTAAGATGAGGTCATACTAAACTAAGATGAACTCTACCCCAATGACTGGTATTCTTTTAAGAAGAAAAGACACAGAGACACAAAATGCATAATGGGAAGATAATGGGAAGACATAAGAAAAACATTATGTGACAGAGTTAAGAGATTAAAGTGATGCATCCACAAGGCAAGGAATGACAAGTATTTCTGGTAACATCAGAAGCTAGAAGAAGCAAAAAAGGATTCTTCCCTAGAGACTTAGAAGAAAGCATGGCCTTGCTGCCACTTGATTTCAGACTTCTAGCCTCCAGAGCTGTGAGAGAATAAATTTCTGTTGTTTTAAGCCACCCAATTTGTGGTACTTTGATAAAGCAGCCCTAGGAAACTAACACAATCTCCATTTTATAAATGAAGTAATGGATGCTCAAAAATGCTAATTTAGTCTAAAGTGCTTAGAGCTTCTTGACTCCAAACACTTGAACACTTGCTTGTTGATTTGGCCCATTGGGGAGTGGAGGGTGGGCGGGTAGAGGTTTTTCTTTCTTATCTATCAAAATTATCTTCCAGATATATTATATAATAACATCAGCATTTCACAAGTAAGACTGTATAAAATATTAGTTATGTGGGAGAGAAGTATGTGTTAATGTGCAAAAAAGTATTCAGAGTAAAAAAAAAAAAGGAAGGATATTCTGTACAAATCAGACATTTTCCCTCTTCAGAGCCCCCATAGAGCCTTTAACATTGATTCTGAATCTGCAAGGGAAGAATTCTAGAGCTTGCTGTGTTTCTAAGGCTGATTTGAACATGAAGGCCATATTACAGAGAATCGCATGTAGCTCATATTCTTTGGAAGATACTTGTGGAATTGCTAAGTTAAAGAAAAAAAAAGCTGTTCTTTTTTGACATTTTATATGCAAACCATGTTGTCTGAGTCACATCTTCACATAGGTCTCTGAAGGAGAATTGAAAAACATCCATACTGCATCAGAAATATACTTACAAACAACCTTTTGGTAGGTTAATTTAACTAATGTTTGGCCATACCTTTTTTATTCTTTAGATTATTACTTGGATTCTCACAATCAGTATCTTCTAGTCCAAGGGCATTAGGAACATGCCTGTAGTTGAATAAAGTTGGATTTATTGCTTTATTGTATCAAAAGACAATGTACACGTTGGGAAACTGGGATGTCTCAGAAAGAAGATGTGAGGAGTTATAGGATTTGTGCTTGTGTTATGTAATTTGGGAGTAAGATTCAAGAAAGCAAGACATTTCAGGAACAAAAGTGGTTATTAATTCTTATATCAGATTCTGAGAAACAGGAAGCCAGACAATGAAAATATGTCTCCCAAAATCTACCTGTTCTTTTTTTTTTTCTTTGTTGATTAAGGTATTACATATATGTCCTTATCACCCCATTGCTCCCCCACACCCCCCCTCACTCATGCCCTCACCCCCCTGTTGCCTGTGTCCATTGGTTAGGCTTATATGCATGCATACAAGTCCTTTGGTTGATCTCTACCTGTTCTTTTCTATATATTCAGGAAACTTCCTCAACACCCCACCCTAGTCATGGGCTGTTCTGTAGTATTTATACAGTTGTAATAAGAGGTGTTTACTCTTACACAAGTTTCTCTTTGACTGGCTAAGAAGAAATTAAGGACTATGTCATTATCCATGGCAACTCTGTCTAATAAATTTACATTTAAACCTAGGCTTTTTCACAGATAAAGCTGGACACCAGATAAAGTGAGACAGATTTTAATCAGTAATATACTATTGCAATAGAGAAAAGAGTCCAACAAGAACTGAACTCAGTTTTGATTTTTATAGAGATAACTGAATGTTTTCAAAAGAGAATGAGTAAATAGAGGTGGTGCTCAGTAGGTCAGGGAATTGAAAAATTATAAAAAGTTGGAAGGGAAGTTTGGTCTATCTCAAATGCATCTAGGTTTGCTAACTGGTGTTATAGATGTTAGGCTCCTACCTTCCCATAGAGACTGGGAGGCAGGGGCCCAATCTTCAGTTATTAGCTGGGGCACACAGTAAATTCTTTTGACAGCCTTGAGTTTCTCAGGCTGTGTAAGAAGGGGAGATTAGGGTCATTGTACAGATGTGGCCTTGAGCTATGTTAATGTTTTATTTTATTTTTTTCTTATAAATCTTTATTGTTCAGATTATTACAGGTGTTCCACTTTTTTTCCCCCCCATAGCTCCCCTCCACCTGATTCCCCACCCCACCCCATGCCCTTACCCCCCGCCACTGTCTTCATCCATAGGAGTAAGATTTTTGTCCAATCTCTTCCCGCACCCCTCACACTCGCTTCCCCTGAGAATCGTCAGTCCACTCCCTTTCTATGTCCCTGATTCTATTATATTCACCAGTCCATTCTGTTCTTCATATTTTTATTCACTTGATTTTTAGATTCACTTGTTGGTAGGTATGTATTTGATGTCATTTTGTTGTTCATAATTTTTATCTTTACTTTTTTCTTCTTCTTCCTCTTCTTAAAGAATACCCTTCAGCATTTCATGTAATCCTGGTTTGGTGGCGATGAACTCCTTTAGCATTTTCTTGTTTGTGAAGCTCTTTATCTGACCTTCAACTCTGAATGATAGCTTTGCTGGGTAGAGTAATCTTGGTTGTAGGTTCTTGCTGTTCATCACTTTGAATATTTCTTGCCACTCCCTTCTGGCCTGCATAGTTTCTGTTGAGAAATCAGCTGACAGTCGTATGGGTACTCCCTTGTAGGTAATTAACTGTTTTTCTCTTGCTGCTTTTAATATTCTCTCTTTGTCTTTTGCCCTTGGCATTTTAATTATGATGTGTCTTGGTGTGGTCCTCTTTGGGTTCCTCTTGTATGGGGTTCTGTGTGCTTCCTGAACTTGTAAGTCTATTTCTTTCACCAGGTAGGGAAAGTTTTCTGTCATTATTTCTTCTAATAGGTTTTCAATATTTTGCTCTCTCCCTTCTTCTGGCACCCCAAAAATTCAGATGTTGGTTCGCTTGAAGTTGTCCCAGAGGCTCCTTACACTATCTTCATATTTTTGGATTCTTTTTTCTTTTTGTTTTTCTGGTTGGATGTTTTTTGTTTCCACATATTTCAGATCTTTGGTTTGATTCTTGGGGTACGTTGATCTACAGTTGAGTTTCTGTATATTTTTTATTTCAGACAGTGTATGCTTCATTTCTGACTGATCCTTTTCCATTTTTTTGGCATTCTCATTAAGGTCCTTGAAGGTCTTACTAAGCTCCTCAGAAGTGTCATCAAGTTTCTCAGCGGTTTTTAGAAGATTCTTGAGTAACCTTATACATGTGGTTCTGAACTCTATGTCATCCAGTAGTTTGCTTTCCTCCGTTTCTTTCATTCGTGACATGTTTCTTTGTTTCTGCATTTTGGCTGCTTCCCTGTGTTGATGGAGTGGCTTTGTGTGGTAGGTGACCTATAGGGGGCAGTAGCTCAGCCTCCCCAATCACCTGATGAGGATGCTCTTGGTACACCCCTTTGTGGGCTGAGTGCAAAGTCTTGGTGTAGTTAAGCCTGAATTGCTGTTGGTACGCTGGGAGGAATTGACCTCCAGGCCAATTAGCTGTGAGCACTCCCTCTGTCTATAATGGAAGAACTGCTGTGCTGAAGACACGCAGGACTTGTTTCAGTGGGGCTTTGGTGCTCACTGAGTTTGCCTCTTGAATGTGTCACTTATGGATGTGAGGAGTTGAAATCTGGTGTCTCACACTGACCACTAGGTACACTGGCTTCTGGATCTCCAATGGGGTGCAGGTCAGCTACTGTCTGAGGCCACTCAGCAGGAGCTACAGTGAGAGCTGCAGTTTTCTCCTCTTTGCTTGGGGTTTGGAGGTTTTGGAACTGTCTGACCCGGGCTGCAAGTTTGCTAGGTTAAGCTGCGATAGGGCAGGTTTTTCTTATGCTAACTCGGTTGCTTGGAGCTTGGGTGGGTTTGTAGGTTGTGCAGGGCGGGGCCTCAGGGTGTCACTAGGTTAGGGCGTGGCAAACAGCAATGGCTGCTAGTTAGCCGGCTCTGTGTCCCCAAAGGCATCCGCGAGTCCCGTGCCCCAGTGCAGTAAACAATTATTCCTGCGCGCAGCTCTGCAAGCAAGCCACCCTCGCTGGCAGACAGTCCAGCTTCTCCCCGTAGGAGTTTGGGTCCCCCGCGTCTCCCCAGAGACTGGATTTCAGAGTAATCGGGAGCTTGTCTCCGTTGGGGTTGAAAAAAGCAACGCACCCAGTCGCCCGCAGCCAGCCCGGATCACGCGCCTCCGTACCTCAGCTTTTCAGCGCTTGTGCACGTCTCAAAGCTCTTTTCTCTTTCCTTCTAGTTGTAGAACTTCCACTCAGCCAGCTTTCCCGTGGTTCTGGGTGATAGACGTTTTGTCTTTTAGTTGCAGTTTAAATTGTTGTGGGAGGCAGCAGTTTAGGTGTTTACCTACGCCGCCATCTTGGATTCTCCTATGTTAATGTTTTATTGGAGTCTTTATAGGCCAAGGAATCCCAATTGAGAAGAGAGCTCAGAAGAGCTTGGCTGGAGTTTGATTAAGGAAAGAACTTTTGTCAACTTCTAGAGACGTTACATAATTTATGACTTTTTCCAGAGTCAGAGATGAGTTTTGGATGATCCTTTCCAGTTGCATTGTCTCAACTCTGGTAGTAGTTGATAGCACAGTCAGCATACCTGGGAGTCAGTTATTAGTCCTGCAAGTTCTCTCAATTAGCAGTGCTTACCTTTTCCAGAGGTTTCTGTGATGATTCACTGAAGAGCTGATGATTCAAAATTCTAAAATTCTCTAACAATTACCCCAATTTCACAGGTTAAGTTAGTGTGTGACAGGTGGGTGTAAGCCTGCTATCCACATGAGAAGTATCCCAGTGAGGCCAAGACTATACTGGTCTTGGGAGTTTAAGAATTATTTATCACAACAGAAATGAGTCTTTATTCATAGATTCCTTTACTAAAGTCAAACATGTACCACAAAGCAGTCTGGAATGCCTTTGAAGAAAATGTTTTTATCCAGGATAGGCCCAGCCTTTTTTCCCACTCCCAAAGTGTTGGGTTTTGATGATAGGGTGGTAAAAACCTCAGCAAGCATTTTGTTGATGTGGGGTCAATGCACAATTTTTAAAAGATTCAGATTTGGCCGTCTGAGGGGAGGGCTCAACACAAGAAAGATGGTGCCTGCTTGTTGGATGTGTAGGAGGAAGGCTTAACACAGGGACAACTGTCCTCCCTACCTTGCCCTAAGATATACCATTTAGTCCCTCCAGTACATCTCTGGCACTCTCCAAGCCACTGTCCCTCCGCCAGAGCCTAGGGTAAGTGCCTGCAAGCGAGTGAGTCTGTTTGCAGGCCCTAGGGATGCCTGGGTTTCAAGCAACATTCTGTCTCAATGAGCCAGACAGAATCCCCACTGATTTTCACAGCCAGATGTTGTGGGGACTCCTCTTTCTGGCACTGGTACTCCAGGCTGGGGAGCCAGGTGTGGGGCTGGTACCCTCCACTCTTCAGGAGGACTCTGCAGCAGAGATATCTCCATGTTGATTGTTTTATAATGTAGTTGTAATTTTGATGTGGTCATGGGAGGAGATGAGCATAGTGCTTACCTACTCCACCATCTTTACGGAACTTTTCCAGTATGACCTTATTCTGAGTTAATTGAGCTTTAGGTAAGTAATGAATGCTCCATTGGTAGTAGCTCAGACT
The DNA here is from genome assembly GCA_026230045.1 of Corynorhinus townsendii. Lineage (NCBI taxonomy): Eukaryota > Metazoa > Chordata > Mammalia > Chiroptera > Vespertilionidae > Corynorhinus > Corynorhinus townsendii. The sequence goes on from JAPDVU010000003.1 coordinate 90,262,761, forward strand.
TAAGGATTATGGTCAAATTTCACATTTGGCTGGTGCTTGGTGGTCTTGCTGTATAGATGTCAATTTTTTTTTTCTTAAGTGGCAGAAGACCATAATGGGTTATAAGATGAAGAGAAGGGAGATCAGCACCAGCTGGTTTGGCTCAGTGGATAGAGTTGGCCTGTGGACTAAAGGGTTCCGGCTTCAATTCTGGTCAAGGCCATGTGCCTGGGTTGTGGGCTCGGTCCCCAGTAGAGAGCATGCAGGAGGCAACCAATCAATGATTCTCTTATCACTGATGTTTCTTTTTTTTTAAATTTCTTTATTGATTAAGATATCACATATTTGTTCTTATCCCCCCATTCCCATCCCAAACCCCTCCCCACGCATACCCCCACCCCCCTGTTGTCCGTGACCACTGGTTAGGCTTATATGCATGCATACAAGTCCTTTGGTTGATCTCTCCCCCTTACCTCCACCCTCCCCTACCTTCCCTCTGAGGTTTGATGGTCTGATCGATGCTTCCCTGTCTCCGGGTCTGTTTTTGTTCATCAGTTTATGTTGTTCGTTATTTCCCCTAGATGAGTGAGATCATGTGATACTAGAAATATACTTATAAGAACCGAAAATGAGACAAGCAATAACGGTTATGCTGAGAGGCAAATGAATCAGTCTGTAGTGAGTTTCTTTCTGGGCCAACAGTTCTTTTGAGTCCCAATTTCAATGTCAAACAGTTCCTTATGTGTACATGTCAGCAATGATATTTCAGTTCTGGATGGTGGACAAATGGTGGTAATGCAGGTCCAACCCTCTCTGGTTTGGTCCTGGGCAACCTGCAGCGATGCACAGCTGCTGACTGCTAGTATGGCAAGGCGTTGTCAGCATCTTCCATCTCTGGACTGTTTCTCTTCTGTCTTCATGTCTGGAGCAGTCCTGTCAATTCTTCTCTGTTGCAGGTATCCACATGGTCTTGGAGTTGTTTTCTGAAAATATACAAACATATTCTCGACCAAAAGTTAATAAAGGAATCTTTTCTATAAATTTGACTTGGGATCCTTTTTCATTTTTTGCCCAAATGATTTTCTTTTGGCTTGTTTTTGACACCATGTGTGTTTTTCATGGGTATCTTGCTGTTAGCATTACAAATGAAAGTTAATTTTCTAAAGTAAAATTTTTCTAGATGTAATTTACTGACAGGATATTTTTCCTTACATGATATTCTTCTACTATCCCCCCTTTTTTTTGATTTAAATATTAGGAGGCTTTTGGAAATTTTATAATGTAGTCTTGATAGCTTTTAAATTTTATTTTTTTGCACTAAAATATGACTGCTTTAGGTTCATTACATGTTACAAAATTTTATAATGAGATGAACTACCAATAAAAATTTTAGTTAACACTTTATGAACAGCTTTTTGTCCAGTACCATTAATTTTTCTAGAATATTCACTTATTTCAATTAGCCAATTTAAATTAGTCTGAGAACTTGACTACTATTTTACTGTTAAATTTAATACTCTAACAACAATCTTATTTTAAACTGTGAATATTAGTGGAAAGGATTATTTGCCTTCTTGAGTAGGCCTTGAGCATTCCTGGTGCAAGGCTGGATTTAGATATCAAAAACCCACTTCCCCACACCATGATACAAGACAACTCAAACAAGTCTTGTTGCAGTGAGAGGGCAGCTGCTGCTGGCCAAGTCTCTGTCTGTTACCTGGGTCCCAATTTGAGCTGGGCATGGGAAACAAAGCAGCCATGGGGGCAGGAGACCTCCCTCAGAAGGGGTGAGGGTTCAGGCCCCTGCAAAGTTGGGGGAGTGAGAGGTGCAGAAAATGTAACTAAGACCCTGTCTATACAAAAATAAATTGACAGCCAGTTTGAAATGGAATTGCCATGGCCTAGAGCAAAGAATATCCTTACATGATATTATTCTACAATCTCATTATAATTTTTCCTAGATTTGTATTACCCCCGTTACCTATAATAGTACCTCGCACCCTTGGGAATCAATAAAAAATAATCTTTTTGGTGCTTGGAGACAAAGGTAACACATCTCTTGATATTTTAGAATTACAACAGCATAATGTACAATTATCCCAAACAAACTTACAAACTAATTCTTTGAATGTCTGGCAGCAATTTAAAAAGGACACGAAGGGATTTAATCCCTTCCACTGTGTAGAGGGCCCCCTGGGAAGGCACCTGAGCATTCTATATTGGCCCTTCTTGCCCTTTTGGCCAAGAGGGGCCCTCTTCTCACAATCCAATTGCCCACAGCTGTTGCCTGAGCTTTCTGTTCATGCTGAGATTGAAGCCTCGTGGTGGCTGGTACCATGGATCTGTCTCTCGCCCAGTGGGGTGAGCTGGGCCCTCCCTGGAGAAGAAACCTGGGTTCCCTAAGATATGTGATCAGTGCCATGGTCCCACCAGCAGGCGAAGGGATCACAAGGCAGGTGCTGGGCGTGGAGGCCACGGGGGCATAGGCTACCAAGGAGACAGAACTGAACCTCACATCACCCTGCTTGGCCCCAGAGAATGGCTGGTTAGCCAGAGCTGGGTAAGATTCCTCAGGGAAGGAACAACCTAAGACAGGCACAGTTGCAGAAGGGCCATCAGGAGAGAACTTGGGGGTCAACAGAGGTGGGGCACAGACCCTCATCATTGATGTTTCTATCTCTCTCTCCCTCTTCCTTCCTCTCTGAAATCAATAAAAATATATATTTTTTTAAAAAAGAGAAAGGAGATCATATTAGTTAATAGAGAGAATGAAAGTACAATGATGGACAAGATGAATAGTGAAAGGAATGAAAAAAGTGCCAAAGAATTAGAAAAGTAATGTTGTTCTGTGTTGTGTAGAAGCTGTCTGCGTCTGCAGTCTGTAGATTGCTGTTTTCAGCAGAAGCTGTCCACTTCTGTAAATCAACAGCTTCTGGAGAATTTTTAAAAATCTTCAGTTTGAGGACTTCCAGTAGTTGAGGGGAAGTTATGTCTTTTTAGTAACCATGAATTCAAACATTAAAATATTGGAGTTCTAATGCTATGCCAGTTGTTAAAGGTTCCAATAAAATCCTTTCCATTGAGGTTCAAGAGAAGTTTTTCTCTGATGTTTTCCAAAGACCAAATATTTAGGTTTCAGATCACATGGAGGCTGCTTTGGAGAATATTTTGGAAATGCATCTCTCCTGCATTCATCACAGTAGATTGCAATAGGAATAGGATAAAAAATTGGAAGTAATTCCCAGGCATAAGGCAGCCTGTCGTTAACTCAGAGGAAGATAACTTGTGGGTCCTAGAAGAGATTGTTCTTACTACCTGCCATCAAGGTCAATGGAAATGCTTGGGCCATTTAAAGTTTGAGGGTTGTAGAATTCTATTAGTTATTTCTCTGCTGTTTGTGGATAAGGACAGTGATGTTTCTAAGTAAAAGGTAAAGCTTTACAGTTCTTTAACAACTGTATCAGTGAAATGTGTATCTCTCTTTATGTAGAGACAAGTTGGAACTACAAAATTAAGTGAAATTTTATACTATTACAACAGAGCTTTTCAGCAAAGAAAAGCTTTAACATATTCTGAAAATAAACAACAACTAGAGCACATTCACAGACTCTTTAGAGATGTTCAAAGGAGCCTCGAGGCTATGGTTTTCCATCTTCTTCCTTCACAATCTAGCTATGATTGTGTTGATGGCAGGTAAGGTGTGCATTGGAATCTCCTTAGCAATAGCCTAAAATTACCCCACCAGTGTTTGTTTAATGTCATTGCCAGTTTATCTCTGCTACTGTGGCTAATATGATGAAACAGCCTTGCTAAACTCTACTTTTATTATGGCTCTCTCTTTAGGTTATAGCAAAGCATCCCAAGGTTCATTAATTCGTCATCTATTTTTTTTCAGGGTAAATTCAAGTCAGCAATAGCATAGCCTGCTTGACAATTTTTAATTTTTCTTTTTAAGTATGAACCAACCAACTAAAAAAGTTAAATCAGGGACATCCAAGGGAGAATCTAGAAAATCCATGCAGGGTATGTAATAGTATAAAACTTTGCTTAATTTTGTAATTCCAACTTGTCTCTACATTAAAAGAGACACACATTTCACTGATACAATTATTAAAGAACTGTAAAGCTTTACCTTTTACTTAGAAACATCACAGTAGTGTTAGGAAATCTAGTAGTATTAGGAAATTTCAACTTCTAAACCAGTTATTAATGGATGACACAAAAATTGTACACCATATATCAATATAAATATTTGTTCTTTTATCTTTTTGGCAGCTGGCAAGTCTGGGTACAGGCTATTAATTTAGTCATCTGACCTTATTTTGTTTCAGGGTAAATTCAAGTCAGCAATAGCATAGCCTGCTTGACAATTTTTAACTTTTCTTTTTAAGTATGAACCAACCAACTAAAAAAGTTAAATCAGGGACATCCAAGGGAGAATCTAGAAAGTCCATGCAGGGTATGGATACCTCCCTAACCAAACTAACCAATTACTGGTATCTTTCTACAGAGGTGGGAAGGAGGGTAGCGGGGTTACAGCAGTGAATGGTGATGTTGAAGGGAAACCACCAAAATTGCACAGGAGTTTAAATGATTAGCTGAAAAGCCCTGAGTTATTTCTATCAATAAAGAGAGTCTGCACAGCAGAGAAACTATTATTTAGTGGAGACCCTAGATTTAAGTTGCTGTAGCTGCTATAGCTCTTAAACAATATAGTTACACTGTGGCTACTGAATCTGTAACTAAAATGAGCATTGATCTCTGGTAGTTCCCATGTAATTGAGTCTGAACCCCTAGTGCTTGTTCGGACTTGTCATGACAGAAAAGGGAAAAGGATTTGTAAATCTAGAATCCTGGAAGTAAGTCTTTTGATACTCATTTATTATAGCGTTCTTTGTATTTAAACACGAGAATGCTTCCTTTAACTTAAAAAGTTTATAACCCTTGAAAGATATTTATACTATAGTATATTTTACTTAAGTATAATTAACTTAGCAAAATCTACTTTCTTTGTAATTTATCAGTTTTTTATTACTAAGTTTGATAAACAAAGACTCTCTCATAGTAGTTTTAAATTAATTAAAATTCAATAAATTTTTAGAAATTTAATTATTTCCATTGTCTTTCCATTTATAGGATGAAGAAACTAATATCATGTTACCTATTGGCCATTTTAATAAACCCGAAGGTAGTTTAGGCAGAAATGCATATAAATAGCTTTATTCTGAACTTGGAAAGGAAGAATCAAGAATAGTTATTTGAGCCCCGCTGGTGTGGTTCAGTAGTTGAGTGTTGACCCATGAACCAGGAGATCACAGTTCAATTCCTAGTCAGGTCACATGCACGAGTTGCTGTCTCGATCCTCAATATAGGAGACAGCCAATCAATGATTCTCACATTGATGTTTCTTTTTTAAAAAAACATATTTTATTGATTTTTTACAGAGCGGAAGGGAGAAGGATAGAGAGTTAGAAACACTGATGAGAGAGAAACATCAATGAGCTGCCTCCTGCACACTCCCCACTGGGGATGTGCCCACAACCAAGGTACATGCCCTTGAACAGAATCAAACCTGGGACCCTTGAGTCCGCAGGCCGATGCTCTATCCACTGAGCCAAACCGGTTAGTGCTCACGTTGATGTTTCTATATCTCTCTCTCTCCCCCCTTTCCTTTCTCTCTAAAATCAATAAAAACATATTTTTAAAAAATGCCTGCAGCATTTAAAGCCTTTATTAAAAAAAGAATAGTTGTTTGTGAGGAGATAAAAATATAAGTCACAAGTATTTAAAGTCCAGAAATAATTATGGTCAACATTGTAAGAATTTCTAGCAATTAACAATAGTTATTAGGGACTTAACTATTTTTAAAGCAAGGAATCTTTTTTTTTTTCAGAACCACTCTTTTCTTTTTTTTTTTAAATAAATCTTTATTGTTCAGATTATTACAGATGTTCCTCTTTTTTTCCCCCCCATAGCTCCTCTCCACCTGATTCCCCACCCCACCCCATGCCCTCACCCCCCGCCACTGTCTTCATCCATAAGAGTAAGATTTTTGTCCAATCTCTTCCCGCACCCCTCACACCTGCTTCCCCTGAGAGTCATCAGTCCACTCCCTTTCTATGTCCCTGATTCTATTATATTCACCAGTCCATTCTGTTCTTCATATTTTTATTCACTTGATTTTTAGATTCACTTGTTGGTAGGTATGTATTTGATGTCATTTTGTTGTTCATAATTTTTATCTTTACTTTTTTCTTCTTCTTCCTCTTCTTAAAGAATACCCTTCAGCATTTCATGTAATCCTGGTTTGGTGGCGATGAACTCCTTTAGCATTTTCTTGTTTGTGAAGCTCTTTATCTGACCTTCAACTCTGAATGATAGCTTTGCTGGGTAGAGTAATCTTGGTTGTAGGTTCTTGCTGTTCATCACTTTGAATATTTCTTGCCACTCCCATCTGGCCTGCATAGTTTCTGCTGAGAAATCAGCTGACAGTCGTATGGGTACGCCCTTGTAGGTAACTAACCGTTTTTCTCTTGCTGCTTTCAAGATTATCTCTTTGTCTTTTGCCCTTGGCATTTTAATTATGATGTTTCTTGGTGTGGTCCTCTTTGGATTCCTTTTGTTTGGGGTTCTGTGCGCTTCCTGGACTTGTAAGTCTATTTCTTTCACCAGGTAGGGAAAGTTTTCTGTCATTATTTCTTCTAATAGGTTTTCAGTATTTTGCTCTCCCTCTTCTTCTGGCACCCCAAAAATTCGGATGTTGGTACGCTTGAAGTTGTCCCAGAGGCTCCTTACACTATCTTCATATTTTTGGATTCTTTTTTCTTTTTGTTTTTCTGGTTGGGTGTTTTTTGTTTCCTAATATTTCAGATCTTTGATTTGATTCTTGGGGTATGTTGATCTACAGTCGAGTTTCTGCATATTCTTTATTTTAGACAGTGTATGCTTCATTTCTGACTGGTCCTTTTCCATTTTTTTGGCATTCTCATTAAGGTCCTTGAAGGTCTCACTAAGCTCCTCAGAAGTGTCATCAAGTTTCTCAGCGGTTTTTAGAAGATTCTTGAGTAACCTTATAAATGTGGTTCTGAACTCTATGTCGTCCAGTAGTTTGCTTTCCTCCGTTTCTTTCATTCGTGACATGTTTCTTTGTTTCCGCATTTTGGCTGCTTCCCTGTGTTGATGGAGTGGCTTTGTGTGGTAGGTGACCTATAGGGGGCAGTAGCTCAGCCTCCCCAATCACCTGATGTGGACGCTCTTGGTACACCCCTTTGTGGGCTGAGTGCAAAGTCTTGGTGTAGTTAACCCTTAATTGCTGTTGGTACACTGGGAGGAATTGACCTCCAGGACAATCGGCTGTGAGGACTCGCTGTGTCTATAAGAACTGCTGTGCTGGAGATATGCTTATGGTGCATATGGTTTCAGTGGGGCTTTGGTGCTCGCTGAGTCTGCCTCTTGAATGTGTCACTTATGGATGTGAGGAGTTGAAATCTGGTTTCTCACACTGACCACTAGGTATACTGGCTTCTGGATCTCCAATGGGGTGCAGGTCAGCTGTTGTCTGAGTCCACCCAGCAGGAGCTACAGCGAGAGCTACAGTTTTCTCCTCTTTGCTTGGGGTTTGGAGGTTTTGGAGCTGTCTGATCCGGGCTGCAAGTTTATTAGGTTAAGCTGCGGGGCAGTCCATTCATATGCAAAAGCCGCTGCTTGGAGCTTGGGTGGGTTTGTAGGTTGTGTGGGGCGGGGTCTCAGGGCGTCACTAGGCTAGGGTGTGGCAAACAGCAATGGCTGCTAGTTAGCCGGCTCTGTGTCTCCGAATGCGTCCCGTCCCGTGCCCCAGCGCAGATAAACAATTATTCCTGTGTGCAGCTCTGCAAGCAGGCCCCCCTCACTTTCCGACCTGGTAGCAGACAATCCAGCTTCTCCCCGTAGGAGTTTGGGTCCCCCGCGTCTCCCCAGAAACTGTATTTCAGAGTAATTGGGGGCTTATCTCCCCTTTGGGTTGAAAAAAGCAACGCCTGCCGCCAGCCCAGATCCCGTGCCTCTGTACCTCAGCTTTTCAGCGCTTGTGCACGTCTCAATGCTCTTTTCTCTTTCTTTCTAGTTGTAGAACTTCCACTCAGCCAGCTTTCCCGTGGTTCTGGGTGATAGACGTTTTGTCTTTTAGTTGCAGTTTAAATTGTTGTGCGAGGCAGTGGTTTAGGTGTTTACCTACGCCACCATCTTGGATCGAATCGCAAGGAATCTTTTAAAAAATGATTTATAACTGTGTCAGAAGCATGAGAGCTAATTTTATATTAAGAAGACCCAAATTTGAATAGTACTCTTTTTTATACATTATTCATGTAATAATCTGCAGTAAAAGATTTCTTAATATGCACTTACACTGAATGGCCAGATTATCATGATCTCTGAACACATAATAATCTGGCCACTTTGTGTATATCCTATATAATAAAAGGCTAATATGCAAATTGTCCCTTTGGCCAGGAGTTTGACCAGCAGGCAGGGCAGCCAACTGCTCATGTCCCCTCCCCCTGACCAGACTGACCGGACCCCACTCATGCATAAATTCATGCACTGGGCCTCATATATATATATATATATATGTATATATATATATATATATATATATATATATGTATATATATATATATATATATATATATACACACACACACACACACACACACACACACACATATATATATATATTTATACACACACATACACTGAGTGGCCAGATTATTATGCATTCAGAGATCATAATAATCTGGCACTCAGTGCATATGACTGCATTTAGACATTCACAAATTTGTAAATTGTATATAATAAAAGCCTAATATGCTAAGTGTCCGGTTGTCTGGTTATCCATTCAACCAACCAAAGCATAATATGCTAATGATATGCTAAGGCCGCTCAACCTCTTGCTATGATGTACACTGACTACCAGGGCACAGATGCTCCGACTGGTAGGTTAGCTTGCTGTTGGGGTCCAGCAGATCAGGATGGAGCAATGGGCCAGACATGCCCTGGAGCCCTCCCATGGTCCCTCCCTGGCTTGCCAAACTCCTGTGTCCCTCCCTGGCCCTGATCACGCACTGGTGTGGTCCCTTGGCCTGGCCTGTGCCCTCTCGCAACCTGGGACCCCTCAGGGGATGTCGGAAAGCTGGTTTTGGCCTGATCCTACAGACCAGACCAAGGGACCCCACTGGTGCATGAATTTGTGCACCAGTCCTCTAGTATATAAATAAATAATAAATTTAAAGTGTTTACAGCTTTAAAATGAAATCTATTAAATAAAATAATGTGTATATCATATTTAATTTATCCTCTGAATAAATAGTTTCAGCTTCCTAATAAACAGAAAATCATATTCATTATCTTATATACATATTTGTGTTTCTCTGTATTAACCAATTATATTAATTATCATCTTTAACTAAAGTAATCAACCTTCCTTTTCTTCAAGCATAAAAACAATTAGAGGAGATAAGGAATTATTTAGATATTTTTTCTATTAATGTTTATATCATTCAATGTAAACAATTTTGATGTATAAACATATAATCCAAAGGCATTTGCATATTTCATCTATTGCCAATTCTAACAAATAAGGTAAATATTATATTTAGTGGCCAGTGTTTTGTATCTGTTTTATTTGTTTATTTAGGCATCCAAAGGTTTATTAACTAACCATTTGCCTAAGGTCTTAAATTTAGTTAAGGATCAGGAAATTGTAATTTTAGTTACCACATTAAATCATTATGATGTATAACAATGTGAGGATTTCATAAATTTAAATCTTAACTTTAAAAAGGCATTCATTACTATCACTCATTTTATCTTAATACATTTTTTAATTTTTATTTCATTTTTTCATTCATTTTTTATTCACCTGTTTTAGTTGAATGCAATTTTATATGCATATTTAAAAATTTTAAACAAGTAATCAAAGTAGTGGAATATTGCTTGACTAATAAAACCAAAGTAGAAAATTTAGTTTAATAAAAATTATTAACCCTGGCCTTCTACAAACCAAAATGTTGTGTTGACACTAGTTTATATATTAAACTAAATATTTAAAGACTCTGACTCTGAATCATGCCAAAAAAAGTTATATTTTAATTTTAAGATAATACCTTTTCTTCTTTTCTCACAACTGTAATAATAGCCTATCATGTAAATACTAGAGGTCTGGTGCATGAAATTCATGCACTGGGGTGTGTGTCCCTCAGCCCAGCCTGTACTCTCTCCAATCTGGGATCCCTCTCACAATCCAGGACTGCTGGCTCCCAACTGCTTGCCTGCCTGCCTTCCTGATTGCCCCTAACCACTTCTGCCTGCCCGCCTGATCACCCCCTAACCACTCCCCTGCCAGCCTGATTGATGCCTAACTGCTCCCCTGCCAGCCTGTTTGCCCCTAACTGCCCTCCCCTGCAGGCCTGGTCATTCCCAACTGCCCTCCCCTGCAGGCCTGGGTCCCCCCTAAATGCCCTTACCTGCAGGCTCTGTCACCCCCAACTTCCCTCCTCTGCTGGCCTGGTCACCCCTAACTGCCCTCCCCTGCAGGCTTGATCGCCCCCAACTGCCTTCCCTTGCAGGCCTGGTCCCTCCCACCTTCCCTTCCCTGATGGCCATCTTGTGTCCACATGGGGGCGGGATCTTTGACTACATGGGGGCAGCCATTTTGTGTGTTGGAGTGATGGTCAATCTGCATATTATTCTTTTATTAGATAGGATAAAGGCCTGGTGCATGGGTGGGGGCCAGCTGGTTTGCCCTGAAAGGTGTCCCAGATCAGGGTGAGGGTTCCCTTGGGGTGTGGGGCAGCCTGGGCAAGGGGCCTGTGGTGGTTTGCAAACTGGCCATCCCCTCCCCTCCCCACCGCGACCCAAGTGGATGCCCTGGTATCTGGGATTTATTTATCTTCTATAATTGAAACTTTGTAGCCTTAAGCAGAGGCCAAGGCAGGCCAGGGTGTTCGGAAAGCTTGGCTTCCTCCATCGCCGGGGGCAACTCTAGCCTCCTGTTCTCTCCAGCTCTGTGGCTGCTGCCATTTTTTTGGGATTTATCTTCTATAATTGAAACTTTGTAGCCTGGAGTGGAGGCTGGTCAGGCCAGGGTGTGCAGAAAGCTTGGTTTCCTCCATCACTGGGGAAACCCAAGCCTCCCTCCTGCTCTGTAGCCATAGCCATCTTGGTTGGGTTAATTTGCATACCCTCTCCTGATTGGCTGGTGGGCTTGGCTTGTGGGTGTCACAGAGTGATGATTAATTTGCATATCACTCTTTTATTAGATAGGGTTTTTTTGTTTTTTGTGTGTTTTTTAAAAATATATTTTATTGATTTTTTAGAGAGGAAGGGAGAGAGATAGAGAGTTAGAAACATCGATGAGAGAGAAACATCGATCAGCTGCCTCCTGCACGCCCCCCACTGGGGATGTGCCTGCAACCCAGGTACATGCCCTTGACCGGAATCAAACCTGGGACCTTTCAGTCCTCAGGCCGATGTTCTATCCACTGAGCCAAACCGGTTTCAGCTAGGATGTTTTTTTTATGTCAAACCTAAGAATTCTCTCCCTCAATCTAGATCCCAAAGATTTTCTCCTATGCTTTTTTCTAAAAAAATTTATAATTTTACTTTTTAGATTTAGTCCATGATCCATGTTAGTTAATTTTTGTATAAGGTGTGAGATTCAGGTTCAGTTGTATTCTTCTGTCTATGGATATCTAATTGCTCTAGCACCTCAAAAAAATTGTCTTTTCACTGTTGAATCACTTTTGTACCATTGTCAAAAATTAATTGGGCATATTTGTGTGAATCTGTTTCTTGGTTCCCTATTTTGTTCCACTGATTTTTTGTGTCTATGCCTTCAATGTCACACAATCTTGATAAATTTTGCTATAAGTCTTGAAATTGAGTAGATTGCTTCTTTCCACTTTATTCTTCTTTTTAAAAAATGTTCTACTTCCTTTGCCTTTCCACATACATTTTAGAATAATATTGTCTGTATCTACAAAAAAAGTCCTATAAAATTGTTGGTAGAAATTGCATTAATCCTGTATATCAATTTGAGGAAAACTGACATCTTTATTCTGTTGACCATCCAATCCATGAACCTATCTCCATTTATTTAGAACTTCAATTTATTTCATTAGCATTTTGTAGTTTTCAGTATGCAAATCTTATAATGTCTTGTTAGATTTACACTTAAGTCTCATTTTTTTTTTTCCGTACTGGAATCTGAAAGGATTTTTTTTTTCCACTTTTGAATCTGTTAACTTTACTAAGATATTGTTATGGGTCAGTTTTTGGGTCTACATTATGTCTTCATTTTTTTTTTAGGAGAAAAATTCAAAATTTTATTTTATTTATTTTTTTAATTTATTGATTAAGGTGTTACATATGTATCCTTATTCCCCCTTACCTCTCCACCCAGACTCATGCCCTCACCTCCCTGTTGTCTGTGTCCATTAAGTCTCATTTTTTAATGAGTACAAACGGAACTGTATTTTAATTTCAATCATGTCACTGAAAATGGAAAGTGTTTTATTTCTTCCTTTCTGATCTGTATGATGTTTATTTCCTTTTTTTACCTTATTTAACTGACTAGAATGTAACATAAATATGTTGAATAAGAGCAGTGGGAGTGGACATCTTTGCATTTTTCCCAATTTTAGGGAGAAGGCATTCAGTCTTTCACCATTAAGCATGTTAGCTGTCGATATTTTGAGATGATCTTTATCAAATTGAAGAACTCCCCTTTATTGCTCTGTTTCTGAGAGTTTTGATCATGAATAGCTATTGGATTTTTTCAAATGCTTTGTGTATATTATTGATATCATCATGTGATTTTTCTTCTTTAGCCTACTTACATGAATTACATTGAATATTTTAAAAATATTGAACCAATCTTGAATCCATGGAATAAGCCCTACTTCATCATGGTGTAAAAAATTTGTTTTGTATATTGCTAAAATCTATTTGCTAAGATTTTTATATCTATTTTCATAAAGATTGTTGATCTGTAGTCTTATGTAGGTTTTTTCTTTGTCTTTGTCTGGTTTTGATATCAATGTAATACTAGCTTCACAAAATAAATTGGGGTAGGTATCCTCCTCTTCTATTTTCTGGATGATACTGTATAGAATTGGTGTTAATTCTTACTAGTATTTAAATGTTTGGTAGAATATGCCAGTGAAACCATCTAGTATTGGCAATTTCTTTATTAAGAATTTTTAATTAAGAAGTCAATTTTCTTAATAGTCAAATTACCTATTTCATATTGGGTGAATTGGGATAGTTTGTATTATTTGAGTAATTAACCCATTTAACTGAAGTTGTCAAAGTTATGTTTGTGAGGCAGTCATAGTATTTCCTTATTATCCTTTTGATGTCTGCAGTGCCTATAATGATGTTCTCTGTTTTATTCCTGATATTAGTAACTTGTGTCTGCTCTATTTTTCTTTTGTTAATCTTGCTATAGGTTTGTCAATTATATTGATCTTTTCAAAGAACCAGTCCTATTGCATTTACTCATATTTTTGCTTATTGTGTTCTTTCTTCCTTTATGATATTCCATGGCTCCTTCTTTTATTGATTCTTTTCTGTTTGGGAAATTCTTTTCTTCCTTCTTTAAAGTAGGTCTGCTGGCAACAAATTCTCTTTGTTTTCTGTCATCTGAGAATGTCTTGGTTTTGCCTTCACACTTAAAGGATATTTTTGCTGGATTTAGAACTCTAGGTTGGTAGGGCCTTCCTTCCAGCACTTGAAAAATATTGTGCCACTTCCTTCTGTGTTCCATTGATGGTAATCAGCAATCTGCTGTCCGGTAGGTTTAGACCACAGTGCTGTAGGACATTCACATCAACATGGACACTAAGCCAAAAGTCTCTCAAGTTTAAGGCTTCAGCTCCAATCAAATAAATTAATGTATATTCTGCATCCTAGAATTTTATCATGAAATATAATGGAGCATATAGTAAATATTAGCTAATATATTTTTGATTTAAGTTTCAAAGAAAAACTAATATTTCTCCACACTTCATTAAAACCTGGAAATATGTAAACAGTAAGCAGGAAGTAACTTTTTGTGTCTTTTTTTTTTTTTTTAATCCAGCATGGAGAGAAAACTTATGTCTTTGCCTCTATCCGCTTCCATATCAGAAATGGAACCCAATGACACCTTCAGCAATAACAACAGCCACAAGGACTGCCTGATTGAAAAATTCAAGAGGGATTTTTATCCTGTTGTGTACCTGATAATATTTGTCTGGGGAGCCTTGGGAAATAGCTTTTCCATATATGTTTTTCTGCAGCCTTATAAGAAGTCCACATCTGTAAATGTTTTCATGCTGAACCTGGCCATTTCTGATCTCTTGTTTACAACCACTCTGCCCTTCAGGGTTGACTATTACCTCAGAGGCTCCAACTGGATATTTGGAGACCTGGCCTGCAGGATTATGTCTTACTCCATGTATGTCAACATGTACAGCAGCATTTATTTCCTGACTGTGCTGAGTGTTATGCGCTACCTGGCAACTGTTCACCCCTTCCGGCTCCTCCATGTCACCAGCATCAGAAGTGCCTGGGTCCTATGTGGGATCATATGGATCCTCATCACGGCTTCTTCAACAACACTTCTGAAGAATGGCTCTGAGCAGAAGGGTAATGTCACATCATGCTTAGAGCTGAATTTCAATAAAATTGTTAAACTGCAGATCATGAACTACATCGCCTTAGTGGTGGGCTTCCTGCTGCCACTCTGCATGCTCAGCATCTGTTACCTGCTGATTATTCGAGCCCTGTTAAAGGTGGAGGTCCCAGAATCAGGGCTGCGGGTTTCTCACAGGAAGGCGCTTGTCACCATCATCATTGCCTTGATCATCTTCCTCCTGTGTTTTCTGCCCTATCATGTACTGAGAACCTTCCACCTTGTTGTGTGGAAAGTGGGTACATGCACAGACAGGCTGCAAAAAGCTGTGATCATCACACTGGCCTTGGCAGCTGCTAATAGCTGCCTCAACCCTTTGCTTTATTATTTTGCTGGGGAGAATTTTAAGGACAGACTAAGGTTTGCATTCAGAAAAAATCATGCACAGACAACAAAGTGCAGCTTTCCTGTTGCGTGTGGTTGAAAAAGGAAATAAGAATGTAAGAGATGATTAAGTGAGGCTTGCTCTTATATTTCACTATCTACTTTTACTAAAACATAGTTTCCAAATGACCATGTATTTACCTCGTTCCCAACAAAGGTCAATTCCCAACATTTACTTCAGCATGACTTTTGTTAGTAAGACCTACTTCAAAAATTTCATTAGGTGTATTTTTAGTGTTGAGGCACATGAGGAACATAGTAGGAACACTCTTTACTAGAGTTTTGCAATCTGAAGTGTCAGACTGAGAAAAAATGCCAAGCACAATGGGTGCTACTTTCCGTCAGATTCTGTACTAGATGGCCCATCAAGCATTCTAAATTCTTAACTTTAAGATAACCCCAACTTCTCCAGATTCTTCAGTTCCTCTTCCTTATTCAACCCCCCTGAGATATAGCCAATTAACAAAGTTGCTGGAAGTCCAGAGCAGATAAGAAAAGTATCCTAAGAATTTAGGGAAAAGACCTTGATTGTGAAGAGAAAGGCTATCCTGTCCCAAATGAGCAGTGAGAAAAAAAATGGGGAAGAAGGACAATGGCATGAGAGAACTGGTGAGAAGGGTGGGAAGGAGGAATCTCACTTTGCACTGGGAGAGGGACTCTAGCACACTGAAGGCAGGAAGGTTCATTTCTCTTCTCTTTTGCCAGGAGTGATAAGAGAGGGAAAATAGGAGAAAGACAGAGGGCATTGTGTAGAATAAGGGAGAAGGGTGACCAGTTTTACTTTTGAGATTTGGGTTCAGACTAACTTCACTGAAGTTCTCAGTCTTGCATGTTAATCCATTGGGTTGGGGGTCAGAATGGAGGAGGTGGTTCTAAAGGTTTGGTTGGGTGCTCAGAGAGGGTGGCATAGAGGACAAGTTGCAAAGGTTGTGATGCCCCTGAAATTTTATTAAAACTCACGCAGAACATAAGTAGGGTGGCTCTCCTTTTGAGAGTATAAAAAGGCTAAGGAGACTGCAACCACTACCATCATGACCACCGTATGTCCAACAATGGAGTGCCCTCTTTATGCTGGGCAGACTGTGACAGGCACTCACACTCATTGATCCCATTTAATGCTCACACCAAAGCCCTGTGTTTCCATTTTACAAATGAAGAAACTGAAGTTCAGAGAAATCAAGAAACTTGTTCAAGTTCACACAGATCATAAGAGTTAAAAACCTCTATGGCTACTTGGCTGGGTGCTTCCTCCACTGTTCCCCCTGAAAACTTCTACGAAGATTGGTTGGGAGTCAGAATAACAGTTCTCTTCTCCAAGCAGGCATCTACCCTTCCTCACTCTCATGAGAAGACTGAAGATGGAGGTTTTCTCTTCTGATTTGTTGACTTCAGGCACAGTGAGTGTGGGAGGGAGGTGGTGCTCTGCAGCTTGGGAGGACATGCATCAAAGCCTTCATGGTAAATAAGAGTCCCAGAACCCTTCTCTTACTCAGCTGCCCAGAATGATGACAGACTCATAGCCTGTCAAGACAGGAGCCTGGAGGATCCTCCCACGAAAAAACTGCCCATCCCAAGAAAAAAGATCAACATATACAGACTGTTGGGGATTCCCCAAAACAAAAGCCAGGACTTGCCCTATTGTCTACAGTATCTATTAACATGTGAAAGTCTCTCTTAATTATGAATAGTCAATAACTACTACATATTGGAGAAAAAGGGCCAGACTTGGAAAACACCAACAAATAAATGAGAAGATAGATCTCAAATTTGTTATCACCTTTGCACTTTTGATTAGAAATCTACTGGAGGATGTGCTTTTCCAAAATAACAGATTAAACTAAGATAGAGGAAAACATAACAGTGTAGGAAACAAGAAATCCAACACAGGAGAAAGATGAAAAGAATTCCCAGGATGTTGGTATGTAGCAAAAACACACACAAAAGAAACAAATTGATTTGCAAACATTGGAGCGATTTATATGTTTTTTTAGAGAACTTAGGATGAACTAGTGAAGATAAATAGAAAAATAGCAAGTGAAAAGACAATGCAATTATTAAATACTAGGGAGAACCTGTTTGTTTTTAAAGAAAGGAAATAATACACTGCATGGTTTAGCTATGAATAATAACAAAATATTATGATATAAACTTTTTTTCAAGAAATGAGGGGGAGAGGATTTGTATGTGGGAGAGGAGGAGTGTTAGCAAACTAAATCCCCATCTCCCATCACAGAGAATACATAACTAAAGCTAGAAACGGATAAATAACTGTATAAAAATTTATTTAGCAATAGGAGCTAAAGTCCAGAAGAAACAGTGAAAAGAATAGACAGGTATTAACTCTAGAGAGAAGTTGCAGGTGAGAGGATAGGGTGGGAACCTCACTTCTCCTTTTAAGAACTATTTAACTGTCTAACTTACAAATATGTATTGCTGAAATAAAATAAAAATTAAGTTGAAATTAAATTTTAAACTTCAAATCAATTATTTGTGTTGTCTTTTTTTAAATGAGGAAGAAAAAAAGAAATCCTACCAAAATGGAAATTGAATACTGACAGGAGAAAGAAAAGCAGAAAAGAACTAGGCTTGGATTTAGAACCCTGAGGGATACCCACCCACCTCTGCCATGGGAGGTGTGTCCCTTCCTGGGGTCAGAGGTGATTTGAAAGATCTGGATATTTTTTAATTGCAAGTAACAGAAAACACAACTCCAAGTGGCTTAAATAATCATTATCTCACATAACTGAAACATAACAAAAGAAAGTTGGCTCTATTCAGTCAGGGTTCTGTGAGCCTCCCTCTCCAGGTGTTGGCTTGGTTCCATGGCCAAGAAAAAGCTGGTTGCAAGCAGCTTGGGGCTACATACTTCTTTACTTGTATCTAGGAGAAGAAACAGAATCTCTTCTGCCCCAACTCAACTAAAAAAAGTCATGAGCTTCCTTTTGGTAAGATCTACTCAGATCACACACTCAGCTTCTAAAGGAAATCAGGAAAGAAAGGATTGCTCTGAGTAAGGATGATGTGAGTCTACAATTAGAGTTGAGGTTTGGGTTAAACCATTGAACACTCAGCTGGAAAAGAAGCAAATGAGGCTTGCAGAAGCCACATATCCTGCCCTTCAATGAGTTGGAAAGAGAACTGCCAGCCAGGCATCCATGCTGGGCACGGCCTCTACCTAAGCAGCAGGCCCTGCAACCGAAGAAGGTGCAAGGATACTGCACTTGAGGAAGATGTTATAGTAGGTTTTCAAATGACAACTAGAAATCTCAACAACTTTTAAGTATATGACAGTCCATATAAAACTGGAAATAACTGAGAGCAACCAAGGCCATTGGCATGAGCAGTAATGCAAGGGTTGTGATTTATTAATTACCTAAGTCTATAGTGTGTGTATGTGTGTGTGTGTGTGTGTGTGTGTGTGTGTGTGTGTAAGAGAGAGAGAGAGAGAGAGAGAGAGAGAGAGAGAACACTTAATGACTTATTATTCCATTTTTCAAGACATTTTCTAGCCAGGGTGAAACATCTCATTTTCTCATTTAGCGAAGAATGTTGTCCTTGAGGAAGAAAACAAAGTGGAACTCTTTATTTACCAAAGTGAAAACCAAGAGTGTCCAGGGTTTCAGACACCATTTGTTTTTGTTTGAGAGGTTAGGTACCCCACAAGCGAATACATAAATTGTTCAACTTGAAGAAAGGATCTTTGTTGTGTAAATTTTAGTATAACTATGATACTGAAACTGTGCTTTATATGACCGATTCTCTATTTAATTGAGCTGATTTGCAATTTATTCTGAAGTAGAAATAATGGCAAACTGGCCCAAAACAGGTTAGGAGGGGGAGATAGGCAAGGTGGTGGCTTTCCATAAAGAACTCATTTTTATTCTTGGAACAGAACTTGAAAGTAGAGACCCTATCAGGGGAGAATGGGGTGAAAAAGGGGGTAATCCAGGGAATATGGCAATGGGAGATACTTCCTCTGAGAACATTTCATCCCCAAGTAGATAGAGGCAGCTAGTTGAGCCTAATAAAAGTCAAAAGGAGAAATATAACAAGAGAGGGCTTGTTAAAAAGTTAATATGTATTTCAAAGCTCTAATAAATAGAGTATGGCACTGGCACACAAATCCACAGAGAGATCAAAGAAACACAGTTTGGAGTGGGGTCTCTGTGAATCACCAGGGCAGAGCAAACAGTGTGAGTCAGGCTGATGAAGACTCAAATATGGCTGCCAGTTAGCCCTGGGATGGAGGGAATGTTCCAGCACAGGAACAATGACCCTTGTGAGAACCCCTGTCTGGGAGAAAGCCACCCCTGAGTTCCTGCCCCAATGCCAGACAATCCAGTTCCTCCCTGTATGTATCTGGGACCCCCAAAGCTGCCTGACATTGGAGTTTAGAGGAATCAAGTCCAAGTAAGTTTGTGTATCCACCCTTTACGAGGAACACCTGGGTCTCCAGCAGCCTCTGTGTCTCTCAGCCACAATCTCCACTGGTTTTTACAGCCTGAAGTTGAAGTTATGTGGACTTCCCTTCCAAGCTCTGGAACCCTGGATGGGGGTCTGCTGTGGGGCTGGGAACCCTTGCTCCTCATGGGCAGCCTATGCAGGGACGATCTCCCTCCTGATTTAAAAAAAAACAGCAGCACATGTGGGTGTCGGACCAACCTCTTCGCCTCCTCTGCCCTTCCTACCAGTCTCAATGTGCTTTCTTCTTTACTTCTTTAGTTTAGGACTTCCATTCAGCCAGATTTCAGGCAGTTCTGAGTGATGGTAGTTCTATAATTTTGATGTGGTTGTGGAAAGCAGCAAGTACCAGCTTTTACCTATGCCACCATCTTGGTTCCTATCACCTATGTTTTTTAAAAGCTTCACTGGTGATCCTGATGGAATATATTTTTATATTCTCTTTTTAGAACCTGACAGATTTCCAACTACCCTCTTTGGAAGAAGTCAAATCATTTTTTATAAACAGTTCTCCATTTCAAATTTGAATGTACCCCCAAATTTGAATGTACCCCCTAACTATCTAAGTTCTGTTTCAAGGGAAAATATAAATTTGAAAAAGAAATATGCTTATAGGGAAAGAATATTTAAACAAAGAGTTTAAATAGTGTCAGGCCTTATTCAGCTATGTGACCTTAGGCAAAGGATTTAGCTCTTTTTGCCTTAGTTTTCTTATTCGTAACATGGGAATGACAGTACAAGTCCAATCTTGCAAGATGAAGACAATATAAAATATGAAAACACATGTCAAATCCTTTTGAAATCTATAAATTATTATATTATTGGGTGGTGGGGCTGATTGGGGGTGAGGCCAGTTGTGGGGAGGGGCTGTGGATGATGGGCTGGCTAGGCCCACCCCCAAATGGGGTGGGGGGACCGATAGGGGGCAAACAGCATGGGGGAGAGGCCATGAGTGGTTGGCAGGTGGCCCTGCCCCTAATCAGATTAAGGGGTCCGATTGGGGGCAGAGCTGGCTGGGGGGAGGGGCTTCAGGCTGGTCGGGGTGGTAGGGGCCATTGGTGCTGCAGGAGGTTGGCTTCTGCCCCACCCCCTTTTGGGGTGGAGGGAGCAATCAGGGGCCAGGCTGGCCAGGGGGAGGAGTTGCAGGAAGTTGGTGGGCTGGCCCTGCACCCTATGGGAGTGCGGGGCGGGGGGGGGGGGGGGGGCAATCAGGGGCAGGGCCAGCCAGGAGGAGAGGCTGCAGGAGGTTGGCCAGCCAGCCCAACCCCCTGATCAGGCAGGTTCGCTGGCTGCAGTGGGCATCATAGCAACCAGTTGTTCTGGTTGTTATGGTGTTCCCTTCACTGGCTTTTTATATGTATAGATAGCCAAGATATGGAAACAACCTAAGTGCCCATCATTGGGTAATTGGATAAAGAAGAGGTGGTACATATCTACAATAGAATATTACTCAGCCATACCAGTAAAAAGAATGAAATCTTATGTAAGATTGTATCAATGTGAGTGGACTGAGAGAATATTACACTAAGTGAAATAAGTCAGATAGAGAAAGACAAATAACATGTTATTTCATTTATATGTGGAATCTAAAGAAGAAAATAATTGAACAACTAAAATAGAAACAAAATCCCAGAATAAAATGATTGTTGCCAGATGGAAGGCAGGGTTGGGGGGGCTGGATAAAATGGTAAAAAAAAAACACACCAAGAAGTACAAATTGGTAGTTATAAAATAGTCATGGGGAAATACAGTACAGCATAGGAAAAATAATAATATTGTAATAATGTGGAGTGCTATTGGTAAATTATATAAATGTCTAAGCACTGTGCTATCTACCTGAAAATAATGTAGAATAATAGTGAATCTAAATTATAATTAAAAATTTTAAGAAAACACAAAGATTTTTTAAAATTTAAATTTTTTAGCCCTAGAATTTTCAATAAATGATGTATCCTTGAACTTTAAAAGAGACAATACTTAGAATATTATAATGTTACATTAAACAAGTAATAAGTTTGTTAGTATTATGAATTTAAAGTCTTCTTAATTCTATTTTATTTATTTATTTATTTATTGTTTATCTTTACTCAAGGATATTTTTCCATTGGTTTTTAGAGAGAGTGGAAGGGAGTGGGAGAGAGAGAGAGAAACATTGGTGTGAGAGAGACACATCCACTGGTTGCCTCCTGCAAACACCCCGACCAGGGCTGGGGAACCTGTAACCTACATGCCCTTGACCAGAATCAAACCCGGGACCCTTCAGTCCTCAGGCCGATGCTCTAACCACTGAGCAAAACCAGCTAGGACTCTTCTTCATTTCTAAATATATCCCTAAAGTGCTTTCACAACTATATTACACACATACATTATTATGGAGAAAAATTTCCCATTAGGGATACAAACACATTTACCCTTTTACCCTTCTCAGTACAACACCTTATATATAAACAAAGTCAGCAACTATTTATCCAATTGAATTTTATATTTAGACTTTCCCCCAAAGCACTGGTATTATCATTCCCATTTTATAGATGAAGGAACATTCTTAAATAATTTAAGGCATCCTGGATTCCAAACCACCCTTGGCTCAGGGCTCCTGTAAGCAAAACTGCCTTTCCTAGAAGTCAGAGGGGACCCTCCTCCCCAGTTTGTTAGTAAGGCAGGCCATGACCTGGCCTCATAAAAGCCCAATGATGCAGTAAGAAACAACACAGAAAAAATTCATTGGAGTGTATATTAGTCTGGTCAGGCTGCCATAAAGTACAGGTGGATGGGTTAAACCATAGATATTTTTCCCCCACAGTTTTGGAGTCTAGACGTCCAAGATCAAGTTGCCATCAGGGCTGGTTTGGTGAGGCCTCTCCTCCTGGCTTGTAGATGGTTGTCTTCTCCCCGAGCCTCACATGGCCTTTCTCTGTGTACATGGGGTGTGTGTGGGGTGCCGGGGGTGAGGCAAGCTCATCAGAGGGTGCTCTGGTATTTCTTTTCCTTCTTATAAGGATGCTGGTCCTATTAGATTAGGGACACTTATGACCTTAAGGACTTATGACCATAAGGACCCTTATGACCTTAAGTATCTCCATGAAAGTCCTATCTCCAAATATGGTCACATTGGGCAGTAAGGCTTCAACATATGAATTTGGTGAGGAATGCAGTTCAGTCTTTAAGAGGGTAATGATACTTTTGAGGCAGAGCCCCTTAGAACAACATGATTCTCCTCAGCTCAGTGGTTCTGGCTCCTCTTGATGGCCTATTCCTCTTTCCTCATGACTTATTTGTATTAAGAACTTGGGTTTTCTAAGAATAAGGGAGGTGTTGGGAAGAGTTGTCCCTTGCATTCTTGATCTTGTACATAACCTTCACTCCGATTGTTGGCTGGTTGGCTAGGAAACTGAAGGAAGCAAATGTCAAGAGAGTCCAAACCACCTTCTTTGCTGATCTTTAAAACTGGACTATCTCTTATGATAGTTCTTTGAAGAGGTTACATGATACAATGTAAAAAGCATTATACCTGGAAACAAGTCATGGCTTCAAATCCTATAACAGATTACCATGGCTCATAGGTCCCCTCATGACTGGGGCTCTGGCTCCCTGCACATGAAAGGTGTTCTATTGCAAGGCAGAGAGGGAGAGGAGGGAGGACGAAGGGCCTGAATGGAGAGGTAGGCCTGGACAGAGAGAGAGCAGTGATCAGTGGAGAGTAGGATTCAGGCTGGGCTTACAGAGGAAACTAGGGGAGAAATGGGGGTTACAAAGAGGTCTGAGAGAATCTTAAGGATCAAGTAGAGTGTGCTTTGTAAAAGGATGGCAGTATAGAAGGAGTATGGGAGGAAGAGGAATCTAGAGACACAGTTGGTTATGCTGGCCGGTGATGTCCCTCTGCAGAAGGCCTGGGTAAGGTTTTATGCCCACATGGGCAGAGCAGGCCAATTCAGACCTGTGGGGAGATGACACAGGTCTCAGCAGGAGGCAGAAGTTCCTTAACACGGGATTCATCAGGCTTGGATGCCACCTGGGGAGGAGGAGATGGAAGTACAGTAAATGTATCTCATCATTCAAAGCAGGAAGGAATGAAACATTTTAGAAGCCACTAAAAGGCTGATTTTATGTTAATCTATAATAATAAAAGTGTAATATGCTAATTAGACTGGACAGCCAAACGACCTTCTGGACATTTCTGATGTCTTTCCAGATGAAGCCACAGTGGCAGGGGCCGAGGCAGAGGTGGTTATGGGCAATCAGGCAGGCAAGCAGTTAGAAGTGATAAGGTAGGCAGGCAGAGGCAGTTAGGGGCGATCAAGCAGGCAGGTGAGCAGTTAGGGATGATCAGGCAGGCAGGAAAGCAGTTAGGGGTGATTAGGCAGGCAGGTCAGTGGTTAGGGGCAATCAGGCAGGCAGGCAGGCGAGTGGTTAGGAGCCAGCCGTCCCGGATTGTAAGAGGAATGTCCAACTGCTGGTTTAGGCCCAATCCCTGCGGGCCTAAATCGGCAGTTGGACATTCCCCAAGGGGTCCTGGATTGTGAGAAGGTGTAGGCTGGGCTGAGGGATCCCCCTCTCCTGTACCCGAATTTCATGCACCAGGCCTCTAGTTTTTAATAAAATATTTGGTTAACCAATTGCTGTCTGAGTGACTTGATTTTTTATGTTCAAGATAGATATTACCTTGGCATACAGTAGGGTACACAAGCCAGGCTTGCTCCAGCTGTACATGTCTGCGTTATTTCATCAATTATTTGATTTCTCATCAAGTTCTTTTCATTCTGAGTGAAACTTCTCATAACCCTCCAGTCAGACACTCTCCAAAGATCAGATTACCTGCTAGAGCATCTTTTGTTGTAAGCTAGAGTTACTACCAGGAATTTGGGATAAACTTGCTCAGGGAACAATGTAATCACTATCACTTATTGAGTGCCTAGATCAAAACAATTTTCATAGAACACTAAGATATTATTTGTGTTTTCACTCCCATTCTTTCACGAGTTTTCACAGGCTACATGATGTATGAAGTCACAACAGTCTGAACACAGAATAGGTTTGCAAAATAAAAAACACTGTCACTTTTCTAACTATTTTAAAATTTGAAAATGTAATTATTTTCATAAAAACAAGTTTTTAAAATTTGCATGTGATAGGCTTATTATTTTTTTAACATAAATACTTTAATAAGAAATTAAATGAAAAATAAATTTTAGTTTTTAATGTGGTAGATATTGATTGATAGAACCCATATAAACAAAAGCTCTTTGAGTCTTCAATAATTTCTAAGAGTGTAAAGGGGATGCAAGACCAAAATAATTGCAAATTGTGTGACATCATGTACTTATGTACCATTTCGGTGCATTCTCTTTATTCTCCAGAACAGATCTGTAAGATTAAACCTTTGATCTCCAGCTTCCAGAAGACAAAAAAGAGGCTTCCAGAAGACAAAAAAGAGCAAACCCATACCTCTCATAAGAGACAGATCTAGCTAGGGCTGCACATGCTTACTTTTGCTGCTATATCCACTTTCTGCACTGCCTCCTCACATCTACTGGGGCAAAAGGAAGTTTTGTGTAAGAAAAAGAAAGTACAACAATTAGTAATTTTGCAAGAGGCAAACTTCACTCCCCAATATTTTCTGAGAAATATTCTCTGGACTACATGTTCTCAAGGTAAGGAAACCAATTTAGTTCAAAAAGACATTTTTCCATCCCTGCCTTAGTCCTAGGCACCTACTCTGGGTGTCTTGGGTCTGTTGGGCAAGGGCCTTGGAAAGAAAGACCTGGCCAACGTGCATGTACAGCGCCCTCTGCTGGCCTCTCTCTGCTCCAGCACTTCTTGGTTGAGTCTGGTGGCCTGAGAGGTGGCTCCCCCTTCTGGGAGGGCCCACAGAGACCACTGGCATCTTACAAAGGTTGAAAATTCCTTCAGGGACAACCAGTTCTTTATATGAATACATGGTGGGGCAAAAGTAGGCTTACAATTGTGAGTATGCAAAACACTTTATTCTTGAATTATTATTTATTAATTATTGTATTATTTTCTATTTGAACAACTGTAAACCTACTTCAACAGTGTATCCTCCCTTTGGACCTCTCCTGGTTTGCAGGCTCATTTTTCTGCATCATTTTCCACACCCAGAGCTCAGAGCACTAACAAAGAATTGCTATCCTCTACTCTTGTCACTTAAGGAGGAAGCCTGGCCTGGGCTTTGGATTCACACAAACTTGGATTTGAATCGCAGCTCCTCAGGCTATAGCTCAGCAATTATTTAGCCACGTAGAGCCCATTCTTCTAATTTAAAAATGGAACTCTTAGTATTCACCTTGTAGAGGTATTGTAAGCATGAAGTGAGACAATACAGAAGTACTTGGCACAGAGCTGAACAATGCTAGGTTCCTTCCCCCCTTATGCTCTGGGCTACAGGAGGAGCCATCACACTGCAAAAGCAGACACTGTCACTGAGGCGACTTTGAGCTGCATGAATCCTGACCACACCCTGGTCTCCTTCTGGTCTTTGGTCATGGATTTAGCTCCCTCCACAGGCAGGCATTTGTGCCACGCTCAGGACATAAAGTTGAAATAAGTTAGAGTCTCTTCTCTCAAGTGCAGTGGTCCCCAACTTTTTCAAGAACATTGCTCACATAATTCTTCTCTTAAAAGACTTTAAAAAGGGATTTTATTTTAAAAAGCCATGTTAGGTTCACAGCAAAACTGAGCCATCTACTTTCTTCCTCCAGATATGCACAGCCTTCCCCACTGTTAACATCCCCTACCAGAATGGTTCATGTGTTACAGTTATGAGCCTACAATGACACATCATTACCCCCCCAGTCCACAGTTCACCTCAGGGTGCACTATTGGTGTTGTACGTTCTATGGATTTGGACAAATGTATATACTCTAAGTGCATGTGCTAGTATGCCAAACTGGAAGCAAGGGTCAGAGTGAGAGATTTGAAGCTGTTGGCTTTGAAGATGCAGGAGGGGACCATGAGCCAGGAATGTATGTGACTTCTAAGAGCTAGAAAAGGCAAGGAAATGGATTCTCCCCTAAGGTCTCTAAAAGTAACACAGTCCTGATGACACTTTGATTATAGTCCAGTGAGACCCATATCAAACTTCTGTAGTACAGACCAAAAGAGAACAAAAAGGTGTTTGAAGCCACTAGGTTTGTGGTAATTTGTTATAGCAGCAATAGGAAATGAATACTCAGAGGAGAAGTATGTACCTCTGGTGATCACAGCACTCCCATTTGGCTGCAATGTGAAATTCAGGAGTCCTGCTAGTGGGGCCTTCAGGGCAGGGCTTCATTATCATTTGTACCATTCTCTTCATATACTTGGATTTATTTGTACTTTTATTTTTTGCATTTCAGCAATTCTCAAAATAAGGCACTTATAGTAATGAAATTATTGTTGTTCTTCTGTAAGGGGTTATTTATCACAGTATCCTATTTGAAGTGATAATTCTTATTCATCAAATTAAATTTAATTAATTTTCATATTTCAAGGGCTTGATAGCTGCTAATTATATCCAATTGGCCAATAGCTTCATAAAAACAACCTTTATTTTTCCTTTTGCATTTAGTGGCATCCTAACCTGCTCTGTATGCAAGGCCCTCTTGGCAAATTCTCTGGAGGGAAGAGAATTTTCTAGTAAAACACAGCCCAAGAATTTGTGGCAAGCCGATGAACACTGAGAATACTGTTTTAGCTGAAGGAGGGGGTGGAAGACAGAAGCATCCTGTGAAGGAGACAGTACCTGTCAGGAGGAGCGAGGCTGCCAAACTCCAGAGCAGATACAGTAGCCACCAGCAGCTGCCCAGACAACTTCAAAGAACTTTCTACTCTGCCAAGCCTATTTCTGCACTTATTTGCCTGGGAAACCTTGTGAATAGCTTTTTCATATTTGTTGTCCAGCCACCTCAGAGGAAGTCCACGTCTGTGTAATGCTTGCATACAAGTTCTGGAAAATTCACACCGCCTGTTCAGGGGCATGCTGCCTTCAGGCCCTGGTATGACCTCAGGCTCCATCCGGGTGTTTGGTGACCCAACTCAGTGACATGTTTTGTTTTTGTGAATCCACATGTACAGCAGCATTTATTCCCAGATTGGCCTGAGGTAATACTACGAAGTGCTTCAAAACAAAGAACAGGTCTCTTGCTGAATTTATGGGAGGCGTAATTAAACTAATGTCATCATACAACATGTTATCACACATATCTATAAAATAGGTGTCTATTTACACATAAACACATTAGTAGAGATACAGCATTAGGGTGAAATTTCTTTACAACTCCAGCAAGATCTGCCATCAACATTTGATAACCTGTAATTAGTACTTTGGTCAATAATGTTATAATTCTAAACTAATGATATTTCTGTATAACCCTCCACTTTCAAATATCCACCACAATTGCAGATTGACAGACTTGTCCATGTTACATGCCCTTTTACATACATTATTTCACTTGATACAATGGTCTGGTTTTAAAGTGAGGGATATGAGGCTAAGAGGGTAAAGGATATGCCTAAAATTACAAAGCCACCAAATGGTGGAGCTGAAGTCAGCAAATAACAGTTGCTATTTGTCCTGTATGATTACACATTTGGGGAACTCAAAAATATTGAGGAGTTGTTATGTCATAAAAAGAATAATTATCATTGATACAGCATATACTGTGTGCCAGGTACTATGTTGGGCACTTCTGTGTACTTCTCAAGTAATTTTTCTGTTTATCCTAGAGGTAAGCAGCATAACTTTCACTTTGCAGATGAGGAATCTGAGGTTCAGAGAGACAAACCAACAAGCCCAAGGCCACACAGCTCACATCTGGCAGAGCCAGGTTTGACTCAACAAAGTCAGAACTCTTCCCTTTATACTATGTTGCTTATTTACACTTTACATCAATGCTGCTACCTTTGCACCAGTATTTGCATTTTGCAACATCTCGTTATAGGATGTGGACTTGTCCCTTGTTTAAACGAAAATCCCACGCCATCGGAAATAGACGGGAGGTAGAATCTAAGGTCAATGGGCAGCCCCCGCTCCCCTAATGTCTCTGTAAGTCACACCACAGAGCTGGCCAGCCCAAAGCTGCAGGTGGCACAATTTCAACTGTCTGGGAGCACCAACAGGCTCTTTTGGGAAGTGCTGCATCTGGATCACAGCAGAGAAATCCTGAGTTCCCAAGACAGAACACCTGAGTCTGAGTGGTCCTGCTCTTTAGGAGCTGTGTGGCCTTGATAACTTCCCCAGTCTCTCAATGACTCTGCTACCTTTCTAGGAAAGAAGTGATTAAATTGGATAAGGCATGGGGTCTGCAAGGCAAAAAGGGGAAGCTATTCTTACATGTTCTCCTGTAGCAAGTCACCCTTCTCTGAGCCACCACTTTGAGTAACACATTAATGACTACCAGGGCATGCACTTAAGAAGAAGCTTTCTCATGCTGCCGTCTCAACAGCTTGTGCTGTGTTGATACAAGCATCATTTCCAGCTGCAGGAGTGTTTTCTTTGCCAGGTTTTGGTATCAGAATTATATTGACCACATAGAATGTGTTATGTATTATTGCCTCTTCAATTTTTTACAAAAGTTTGAGAAGGACAGGTTTTAAGTTTTCTTTGAATGTTTGGTAGAATTCACTGGTAAAGCCATCTCATCCTGAATTTTGTTTTTTTTGGAAGGTTTTTAATGGTTGTTTCAATTTCCTCACTGCTGATTGGTCTATTTAGATTTTCCAGTTCTTTGTGATTTAGACTAGGAAGGTTATACATTTCTAGGGAGTTATCCATTTCTTGTAGGTTATTGAATTTGGTGACCTATAGTCTTTCATAATATTCTGGTATGATCCTTTGTATAATCTGTGATGTCTGTGGTGACTTCTCTCTCATTTCTGATTTTGTTTATATGGATCATTTCCCTTTATTCCTTAGTGAGTCTAACCAGGGATTTGTCTATTTTATTAACTTTTCCAAAGAACTATCTCTGTGTTTTATTTATTTATATAGCCTTTTTTTCCTCTATTTCATTCAAATTCTGCTCTAATTTTTATTATTTCATTTCTTCTGCTGACTTTGGGGTTGCTTTAGTTCTTTTTCTAGTACTTTATGATGTCATGTTAAGTTGTTCACTTAGGATTTCTCTTGTTTCTTGAAATAGGCCTGTAATAATATGAGCTTCCCTCTTATTAATGCTTTCATTATATCCCAGAAGTTTCAATGTGTTGTATTGTCATTCTCATTTATCTCTATATATCACTTGATCGCATCTTTTATTTCTCCTTTAGAATATGTTGTTTAATCTCCATGTATTTGTGGGTTTCTTTACTTCCTATTTGCAATTGATTTTTAATTTCAAGGCATCATGGTCAGAGAATATACTTGGTGTAATTTCAATCTTCTTGAATTTGTGATGCTAGTTTTGTGACCCAACATATGGTCTATCCTTGAGAATGGTGCATGTGCACTGGAGAAGAATGTATATTCTGATGTTCTGGGATGAAACGTTCTGTAAATGTTAATTATGTCCATTTGGTCTAATGTTTCATTTAAAGCCTATATTTCTTTTTTTGACTTTCTGTTTGGTTGATCTGTCTAGAGCTGTCAATGGAGTATTAAGATCCCCAACTATGATTGTGCTTTGATCTGTTCCTCCCTTTAGTTCTGTGAGTAGTTGTTTTATATATTTCAGTGCTCCCTGGTTGTGTGCATATATATTAAGAAGTGTTATGTTTTTTTGAAGTGTTATGTTTCCCTTTATTATTATAAAGTATCCATCTTTTTTTTCTTGTTATCTTGAAATCTATTTTGTCAGATATAAGTATGGCTATACCTGCAGTTTTGTGGATGTTACTTACTTGGAGAATCATTTTCTGCCCTTTTACTTTGAAGCTACCTTTGTGTTTGTAGCTTAGATGTGTCTCTTATAGGCATTATTTATTTGGGTTTCGTTTTTTGATCCACTCTGATACTATGTGCCTCTTTATTGGTGAATTCAGACCATTTGCATTTAGGGTAATTACGGATATATGAGTATTTCCTCTAACCATTTTATCTTTTGTTTTCTGGTAGCTCTGTGCCTCCATTGGTTCTTTTTTAAAAAATTAAATTGATTGGGGTGACATTGGTCAACATGAATATATAGGTTTCATGTGTGGTTTTCTATGTAACAAGACCTGTACATGGAACCATATGCCCACCATCCAAAGTCATATTAGATCCTCTTCTCCCTGCCCACCCCCCTTCCCTCTGGCAACCACTACTCTGCTGTTTGTTTTTACAAGTTACAGTTTTGTATCCCACATATGAGTGAAATTATATGGTTCGTAGCTTTTTCTGACTGAAATATTCCACTTAGCATAATGTTCTCAAGGTCCATTCATGTTGTTGCAAATGGCGCTATTTCATCCTTTCTTATAGCTGAGTAGTATTCTATTGTGTATATATACCACATCTTCTTTATCTAGTCCTCTATCTCAGGACACTTTTGTTGTTTCCATGACTTGGCCACCGTGAATAATGCTGCAATGAATATAGGGGTGCATATATCTTTGTTAATGCATGATTTCGAGT
The DNA here is from genome assembly GCA_026230045.1 of Corynorhinus townsendii. NCBI lineage: Eukaryota > Metazoa > Chordata > Mammalia > Chiroptera > Vespertilionidae > Corynorhinus > Corynorhinus townsendii. Next base: position 90,293,846 of record JAPDVU010000003.1, read on the forward strand.
ATTTTGAGTATATATGTAGGAGTGGAGTTGCTGGGCCACATGATAGCTCTAGTCTTAATTTTTTGAGGAATCGCCAGACTGCTTTCCATAGTGGTTGTACCAGTCTACATCCCCACCAGCAGTGAATGAGGGTTCCCTTTCTTCTCACAACCTCTCCAACACTTGTTGTTGCTTGTCTTACTGATAATGGCCACTCTAACAGGTGTAAGGTGGTATCTCATTACAGTTTTGATTTGCATTTCCCTAATTGCCAGTGAGGTTGACCATCTTTTCATATATCTATTGGCTGTTTGTATGTCTTCTTGGGAGAGGTGTATTTTCAGGTCCTCTACCCACTTTTTGATTGGATTGGTTTGTTTGGTGTTGAGTTTTATGAATTCTTTATATATTTAGAAAATTAAACCTTTGTTCGAGCTACTGTTTGCAAATATCATGTCCCATTTGATTAGCTGCCTCTCGGTTTTGTTGTCAGTTTCTTTTGCTGTGCAGAAGCTCTTCAGTTTAATATGAATCCCATTCATTAATTTTGCTTTTACCTCCCTTGCCTTTGAGGTCAAGTCTATAAAATGTTCTCTATGACCTAATTCCATAAGTTTGGTGCATATGTTTTCTTCTCTGTAACTTATATTTTTGAGACTTATGTTTATGTCTTTGATCCATTTTGTTTTCCTTTATGTTTTGTCTGTAGTATTCCATACTTCTTACCTTTGTTTCCTCTTTTTTTTTTATGTTGTATATCCTGGTTTGGGAATTTGTGTGTGTGATTACCACTAGGTTTATAAAAAATGAAGTTGCATATATACTGTGTTTTTTTTTCTTTTTAGTGCATCTGACCTTCATCTTCCTTTGCCAGTCCAGACCTTCCCCCCGCCCCTTTTATGTTTTTGTTGTCACAAATTATCCCTGTTTATGCTGTTTTTTGGAGATCTTACTCACAGTGTTGTGACCTTATGTTCTTTGTTTCAGGTAGAATAACTCCTTGAGTATTTCCTGCAATGGATATTTTCTGGTGATAAAATATCTTAGATTCTGTATGTCTGGGGATGTCTTTATTTCTCCTTCATATTTAAAGGATAATTTTGCTGGATATATTATTCATGGCTGGAATTTCTCTCATTCAGATGTTTAAATAATTGGTTCCATTCTCTCCTGGCTTGTAGACTTTCTGCTGAGAAATCGGATAAAATTCTGATGGGTTTTTCTTTGTAGGTCACTTCCTACTTTTCCCTGACTGCTTTCAGATTTTTTTCTTTGTCATTAATTTTTGTCAGGTTTAATAGCAACTGCCTTGGAGAAGGCCCCTTTGGATTGAGGTAACTAGGTGTTCTATTTGCTCTTGGATTCAAGGATCTAGTTCTTTCCATTGATTTGGGAAGTTCTCATCCACTGTTTGTTTTAAGAGACTCTCCATTCCATGCTTCCTCCTTTCCTCCTTCTCAATCCTACAATTCTAATATTGCTTTTTCTGATGGAGTCAGATAGTCTTATAGAGCTGTTTCATTTTTCTTTATGCTCAGGTATCTCTCTTCTACCCTCAGCATCATTTCTTTATTCCTATCTTCAATATCATCATTTCCTCCATCTGGTTGGTTCTGTTTTCTATGTTCAGTAGTTCACTCTTTATCTCTTTAATTTCATACTTCCTTTCCAGGATTTCTGGTTGGTTCTTTTTTAAAGTTTCAATCTCTTTGGTAAAGTTCATGTTTTGTTCATTGTTTTCTGAGTGCACTGAATTTCTTGTCAGTATTTTCTCTCATCTCATTGAGTATTTTTAGAACTGCAGTCTTGAAATAGCTATTATTTATATCACATATTTCCATGTTTTCCAGCTTGCTTTCTGAGAATTTTTCATATTCTTTCTGGTCATCCTCCTTACAGTGGTTCTTCATGGTATTTGCTGTCCTTTGCTTACTCATTTATCTCTGAAGAGGTTTTTCTACTATTTTCCAGTAGATGATGCTGAATCACAAGATTTTTTTTTAAACCTCAGGTGGGTTTGTTTTGGCCTAACTGTAATGGCAACCCTGACCTCTGTGGGGTCCTGCCCCAAGTACTCCTCCTGGGGATCAGTTACAGAGGGAAACAGTGATTCTACTGCAAAGATCTTGATTTATAGATGATATGGTCCTGGACACTACTCCAAGGGCAACGAAAGGCAAATTTTGGTAGTCCAAAGGGCAGCAGGGCTCCGTGGTTCCATTTCTTTGTCTGAAACACCATTGTCTGACCAGACAGTGGAGAGCCAAGCAAAACCCCCTGCTCTGTCAGGTGTCTGCTGACTCAGCAACTGTTTACTCAATTCCTCTAGCCCTGCTGTCTGCCACCTGCAACTCTTTGCTCCTCCCAGCCAAAGGATGTGGCTGCTACCACTGGTTTTCTATCCTCTCCTGGCCATCCAGCCATGAGCTCCCCACTGTAGGTCTGTGTCTGTGGGCTACCTGTGCTTTCCTCATTTCTTGTTTCCCATTTATTCCTGGCTGCCCACCTTTTGATGGGTAACCAGGAATAAGTGTACGAGTCTCTCAGGTATATGTCTGTATTGAGCAGGGATTTCTTCATTGAATTATAGTTGGTTAAGTTGTTGAAATTTCTGAGGGAGAGAAAAGGGTGTGTTCTCATGCTGCCATTCCTCTGACATGTAGTTTGTAAATATTTCCTTCTACTCTGGATTTTGTCCATTCATCATTTTAATAGGGTCTTAAACTTGAATAAAAGTTTTTCATTTTGATGAATTCTAACTTATTGATTTTATTTTTAATGAATCGCTCTTTTGGTATCACCTCAAGACCTTTTCATCCGGCCCTAGGTCCTGAAGATTTTCTTCTACATTTTCTCCTAAATGTTTTATAGTTTTATATTTAAATCTATGATCTATTTTGAGATAAATTTTAATTTAAAGTTTAATTCAAAGTTTTTCTGTTTGTTTGTTTGTTTTTGCCTATGGATATCCAATTGCTTCAGTACCATTCTTCCATTGACTTGTTTGAGCATTTTTGTATGTGCCTTTGTCTTGATTTTTATTTGTTCCATTGATCTGTTTCTATCCTTCTGCCAATACCACACTCTCTTGATTACAGTATTATGTAGTAAGCGTTAAAATCGGATAGAGTGACACCATCCTTTCTGTTCTTTTTCAAAATTGTTCTAATTCTTTTTTTATATATATAAATTGTAGAATAAATGTTTCTATATCTACTAAAAAATCTTGCTTGGATTTTCATAAAAATTGTATTAAAACTATAAATCAGTTGGGGTAGAACTGACATATATATATTTTTTATGTTGAATCTTCCAAATCATGAACATAATATGTCTCTCCATTTGTTTAGATCTTCCTTGATTTCTTTCAACAGTATGTTGTAGTTTTCAGCATACATAACTTATACATTTTTTTGAAAAGTCCAATAAAATAATTTTAAATGGTTTATATAGATAAGTTCAGAGATATAGAGTTTTGAAATGGAAATAGGTGTTAAAAGCAAATGTTATGTATTTATATTTTCTCTCAAAGGCAGTGATAAAGAAAGGAAAGAAGTAAAAGCTGCCAAGAGTGAGGCCCAAGCAAAGGCTTTGGGCAGTGAGAAATGCCATAGGAGAAGAGAACCAGAGTGAAGTGAGGGGGTCCCTGAAAGAAATGTGGAAAGATATCCCAGGTGGTCTTCACTTACTTTATAGTGCTGCTGAGAAGCACCTAAAGCCACTGCCAGCTCAGGGTGAGGCATGGAGACCTGTGATCTCACAAGCAAGAGACACATGTCTCCTTTCAAGGAGAAGGTCTTTTATGAAATTCCCAGTTTTTCATCCAACTATGTAAAAGTAATGTGTCTGGTTTTGAAATCACTCAATAACTAGGAGACTTAATTCTAGAGAGTGCACATATGGTAACCTACTCAGGTGTCACATTCACTATGCTAATGTACTCTTCTAAGTAGCTTAGAGTGTTTTCCCTCATTGCCAAATAGTCATTGCTGTCAATAAAGATGCCATTACTTACCCTCACAATTCCCAACCGCAAAGACACTAAGATATGGCTTCTAGTTAAGTCTATTATGTTCCTTTCCGCAGGGCAAAGGAGCTAATATAGGAATGGTCATTTTATCTCTTACATCTTTGCAAAGAAAACAGTAAAACTGGCTCAAGTATTGAAAGTTTTTGACTTAAATTCTCATCTTCTTCATGATAAAACAGAGGTAACTAGAATATTAGAATTCAGAAAAACAAAGATGAAAATGTAATATCGATGAAGCAATGACTAATGAAATTATATTATAGCTGAAAGAAATAAAATTTTGTTTTTAAAGGCAAATATGATCTTTCTTCAGCAGAATATCAATTTTGGCTTTTGTCACAAACAAATCACTAAGAAGGAATAGCATTTGTTATTGCACAGAGTAATTCCTGAAGAGAAGGAAATGATGAGTGTGCAGTACCATGTCAGGCTAAAACAACAATGTAGACATTTATCCAAATTCCATTTAGGAACCCGCAAATGAATGAAGCAGATTCCAAGACCAAATAGCATAAACTAGCACACAATAGAATATTGGTATCCATGAGAATAAATTACAATTTTAATAGAAAGCTATTTAATATAAATTAGTAATACCTACTACCTGAGATTACTTGAGAGGGTATACTAGAAGAGGAAATGGGCACAACAACTAGAACAGTCTACAGTTGGGCATTTGGAAGGGGGTTCTAGAGAAAGCTAGAGTGTGGTTTTGTTAAGTAGGAGGAATGAGCTGGGAGTCCATATACACAGGGTCTTTGTTACTGCCATATGGGCTTTCTTGAGGCTTGTGAAAGTCACAGTGAAGGAATGCCATTTCCCAAATAAACATTGTGAAGTTCTTGACAACTTGTTTCTGTAGGCGAATGTTATCTAAACAAGACATAACTGTGATTTGTTCATGTTTGCGGACACCACAGGAAGTAGTCAAAAAACATAATAGTAGCTGACCAGAAGAAAGCAAACACTCAATAGTCTTACTGTGAGCCAGGCACTGCTCTCAGTACTGTGCAGTTGTGGCTGATTATCCTCAGGACAACCCCATGAACTAACAGATGAAGAAAATGAGATGAAAAGAGGTTCAGTTAACTCCAAGATTATTTAAGTTAGACAGTGGCAGAACTAGAGCCCATGTTCTTAACCACTATGCTATGAAAGCAGTTAATAAGATATTAAATGAGTCAGAAATAGAAAATTGGTGCTAAGTCCTTCCACATGCCATAGTAATTTCCTGTTTTTGAATTGGTCCCTGCCATTAAGACTGGGAGATTCACACTGATTCTACAAAGATTTAAATAAAGAAACGCGATCTCTGAAGGAGAATTTCTCTTTGAGGAAAGAAAGTGCCTAGAAGGGGAGATTTGGCTAAGAGACACAGAAAAACAATGAAGAAACACAAAGCTGGGCCTCAGGAGGCTATGGAACAACCATTCCAACCTGAAACAAAGGCTTAAGTCTGCAAAATCTAATAAGAAAGTCTAAAGCATCCCCAACGGCCCAAGTGAAATGACCCAATTAGGCAGGTAGTAAACAAAAGGGACAAAAATGTGAGGCAACAACCTACTCACTGTGTGAAGCCAAATCCGGTTGACTGAATACATCACATACTTCTAAATTACCTGCTTCATCGTTTACTCGTAATTTGGTGAAATCACTTTGCCCACCAAGCATCTGTGTACTAAGAGAGTTGTGCTGAAGACCACTAGTGGGGCAATACCACGGAGAAACAAAGGGAAAGATGGTGTTCCTAAGGTCTTACCCTTTTGAGAAGAGCCCAGAAATTCCTTCACACCATCTGTGGAGGAACTAGCAGTTCATAAGAGGGAGCCTTCTTTGTGGTCCATTCTATTACAATAGTTCCTTCTTCTCTGCGGTTATGCTTAACAGGAAACCAGGATTCATCTTCCTAAATTTTGTCTTTGAGATGCACCAGTATATAGCATGTGGTGTTGTGATTTCTTGACCACACAATATTTGCCAGTCCACCAGATCCACCATGGCTGAGCTTAGAGCTCAGTAACCAGCATCATCACCAAACTTCTCAGAGGCCCAGGACAGCATTGATACTTCCATTTCAGGCCACCAGGGGGAGGTAAAACTCTCTCAGAGCCTCTCCTTACCAAGCAGTGTTATTTTTGCAATGAGGTAGCCTGATGGACACAGAAAAAAGTCAGCACTCAAATGAGCCAACTCCTAGGTCCCTCTCTGAAACTCTCCAGTCTTTAGAGTGCTTTCCAGGTACTCAGTATCCATCTGGGACCTCTGGTCCCATGCACCTGCTGTTAATTCTGGCTGAAATGTCCTTCTCTAATCTCTCTTCTTCTTTGGATCTGTCTATTCTCAGTCATACCGTAGGAATTACCTTGGTCACCTCCTCTAGTAAGTCTACCCTGACTGCCCCAAGATTATAGCACAATCCACTTATATCTATGGTCCCTAGCACCCTGTGCTCGCCTCATTATAGCATTTATCCAGCTATGTTGCAATTTCTTTTTTATTTTCTCCCACTAGCCTATAAGCTCCATGAGGGAAGGGTCTGCATCTGGTTCATGGCTGACTGATAGCCAGTACTTAATAGAGTGCACATTCTGGACCTTGGCAAATATTTGCAAGAGGAGTTAATGTTGGAACCCAGCTGATGTAGAGAAGTGAAGGCATCATTCAAGAACACAGTTGATTTCAGACAGGCCTGGGTTAGAATTCCAGTACTGCCATGTACTAGCAAAGTGATGTGAGACCTACCAGAACCTTAATTTCCTCATTTATAAAATAACAACCGCAACCATGACAATAAATAATAATTATTAGATTTGTGTTTATTACTGTACTTATCTCAGGGTTGAAATGAGGGTTAAGTGAGATATTCTTAGTGCTTACAACAGAGCTTGGAACCTTCTAAAGGCTTGACAAATATTAGCAATACACCCTCCCTTTCTCCAATGCTGGCCTAGTTTCTCCCCTGCTCATGTGGGTTTTGAAAAAAAAATTATTAATTTGTTTAGAAAATCCTGAAATTCATATTTGTAGAAAACAAAATGGAATTATTTTTCAAAGACAGCCTCCAGTTGGCCAGAAGCACTTAGTCACCTCTTACAAAGATGAGTTAATATCTATCATGCTCTCATCCGGGATGACTCACAGTCACAGTGTCTCATTTCCAAGGGTGAGTTTGAAGTGTTTCTCAAGTCATTTTTTTTACTGACGAAACTCACCATTAGGTGGCAGCCAAGCCAGCGTTCCTCAGAGAGAGCAGCCTGACCCTTGAAAGCAGGGCCACTTGCAGAGGCCATGCTGCTCAGAGGCAAACATCTGACTCATCGGGGAGTGTTAGCTCAGAAAATGACAAGGGCTTATTTAAACAGTGTGTGAAATATAACATCTCTGGGCCCAGAGTAGTACAATAGATATGGTAAGCCTAAGTGTCATCTCCCCAGAAATAAAAAAAATTAATGTGGTTGCTAAATGAAGATATCAGAGCTTATGCTAGTAAACTATTTTAGACACATGCTATACATTTGATTCCAAGATAATTAATTGATATTGCAAGCAACCTCACCAAGTCAGGTTTCTCCCCTCCCTGCTTGAAAGCCTACAATGACCCCATTTCTCAACCAGTGGTGGGAGTAGGGAGTGAGAGACTGATGTCAGGACCTTCAGAGGAGCAATCATGGTGTGAGAAAGCACATAAAACACTCGTTTCATAATATACTAGTAAATGCAGGAAAGTAAAGCTTGATGGAATCTATCCAGTGGCTATATGCAAAAGATAAGAGTGAAAAAGCTTTGAAAAGGACATGGATTTTTAAAAATATATTGGAACATGGCATAATATTTACAACAGTAATGATAATTAGCACTTATCAGGTCCTTAATATGCACAATGCTATCTGCCTTACATGCTTTATCTCATTTAATCCTCACAATCCCCACGAGGAGGAAATTATTAATATTCCCACTTGACAAATAAGCACACTAAGGCTCAGAAAACTTAAATAATTTGCCCCAAGGCAAATATACAGCTAAAATCAGAGACAGTATTCAAATCTCAGCATCCTGACTCCAGAGAGTACAGGAAGTCTGAGGTGGTTGGCAGGACTCCTGAATGCTCTACAGTTATTTTCCTGCATCCTCTTTTCCCAGGTGTACCCAGACCTCTTGGGGAACTAACTTGCCTGCAGAAGAACAGCTTCCTGGGCTGGCTGGACATCGTAGGAGCTGAGGTGTAACCAGTAACACTGAAGGAAGAAGGGACCAATGGATAAACAGCTCCATCAAACAGGTATTTCTCCCCTAGTCGGTTTGTCTCAGTGGAAAGAGCATCAGCCTGTGGACTGAAGAGTCCCAGGTTTGATTCCGGTCAAGGCACATGCCCGGGTTCCAGGCTTCTCCCCGGCCCTGGTCAGGGCATGTGCAAAGGCATCCAATCACTGGGAAAATATCCTCAGGCGAGGGTTAAAAACAAACAAGCAAACAGGTATTTGTCCTTGGTTGAGTACAAAATAAGACATTTACTATTCCAAAGTGAAAGCCTCCAAATTTAGAAATCTCCAGCCCAAGTTGCGATTATTAAAATACTTGCCCTGAAAGCCTTGGGAATCTCTCTTTTCCATATTCCTTCTTTAAAGGGCAGGATCCTGAGCTCACTATGCTGTCTCACATACTCGGGCTTTGCACATGTCCTGTTGGCCACTTGTCATCAGCTCAGACCTTATTTCCTCCGCAGAACCTAACTGCCACCACCAGTGTTCCATGCGCTCTCTTCTTTGCTCCCAGGAGATTGTGCAGCAACTAGCACTGGACTTACCTGACCGCATTTACCTATTTTCTGCCCTTCCACTGGACTATGAGCTCCCTAAGGGCCTAGATCTGCCCTTCTTTATCCTCAACTGCTCAGTCCAACCCAGTGTCTGGCACAAAAAAATACACCATTCAGAATGTCTACCAGGTGAATAAGTTCTTAAATACCTGCTTGTTCTCAGGTTAGAGAGTAAAACACCTTCAGCCATAAAACTGGTTCGTATTTAAAAGCAGGAGCAGGCTCTATGAAATCCCAGTTCTGGGCTCCAGGTCTTAGCTGTGTTCCAAGACAAGCAAGAGTCTGGAACATACTAGATTTCTATTACAGGGAATCTGAAATGTCACCCCAGGGACTTCCTTAGAGCCTATGGATACTTGACTAGAGGTCCCCACCTGTAGCAAGGAGTCAGGGGGAAGTCCCTCTGGCCCCCATCTCCCTCTGGTTCTCAATTATAGCAAGAGGGTTCTTCCTGAAAGGAACACAGCAGTCAGTTGTTGTTTTTTGTTCACAATTAACTTTTAGGCTGTTGGGCTTTTTTAGCCATGTGGCACTGCAAAACTGAGCTTACACCCACTGTCCTAAATCTCTTACAGATATAGCTGCATGCATTTTTTTTTAAGTGGAATTTATTGAGTTTATCGAATCTGTACATTGATGTCTTTCATCACATTGAGGAAGTTTCCAGACAAATCCTGGGGCAGTGGTGACTTCACAGAACTGCTTTTGAGGTGATTTTGAACATTGCTCCTGGCTTCCTGAGCTGGCCTATTCAGTCCTTTATTTTTTAAATATTTTTTTATTGTTTAAAGTATTACATGTAGTAGTACATATATCTCCTCCCCCCCCCTTAACCTTCCCCCAGCCTCCCCTAACCCCTGTCACATGCCCTCATCCCACCCTCCCAGTGTCTTGTGTCCATTTGTTGTGCTTATATGCATGCATACAAGTCCTTTGGTTGATCTCTTTCCTCCCCTCCCCAACACTCCCCAGCCTTCCTGCTGTAATTTGACATTCTGTTTGATGCTTTACTGCCTCTGTATCTATCTTTTTGTTTATCAGGTTATAATGTTCTTTATTTTCCATAAATAAGTGAGATCATGTGGTATTTTTCTTTCATTGCCTGGCTTATTTCACTTAATATAATGCTCTCCAGGTCCATCTATGCTGCTGCAAATGGCAAGAATTCCTTCTTTTTTATAGCAGGGTAGTATTCCATTGTGTAGATGTACCATAGTTTTCTAATCCACTCACCTGTTGATGGGCATTTGGGCTGTTTCCAAATCTTAGCTATGGTGAATTGTGCTGCTATGAACATAGGGGTGCATATATCCTTTCTGATTGGTGTTTCTACTTTCTTGGGATATATTCCTAGAAGTGGGATCACTGGGTCAAATGGGAGTTCCATTTTTAGTTTTTTGAGGAAACTCCATACTATTCTCCACAGTAGCTGCACCAATCTGCATTCCCACCAGCAGTGCACGAGGGTTCCTTTTTCTCAGCATCCTCCCCAGCACTTGTCATTTGTTGATTTGTTGATGATTGCCATTCTGACAGGTGTGAGATGGTATCGCATTGTCGTTTTGATTTGCATCTCTCAGATAATTAGTGACTTTGAGCATGTTTTCATATGTCTCTTGGCCTTCCTTCTGTCTTCTTTTGAAAAGATTCTATTTAGGTCCGTTGCCCATTTTTTTATTGGATCATTTATCTTCCTTTTATTGAGTTGTATAAGTTCCCTGTAGATGTTGGAGATTAAACCTTTATCAGTGATAACGTTTGCAAATATGTTCTCCCATACAGTGGGCTTTCTTGTTATTTTGTTGATGGTTTCTTTTGCTGTACAAAAGGTTTTTATTTTGATATAGTCCCATTTGTTTATTTTTTCTTTAGTTTCCATTGCCATAGGAGTGGTATCAGTGAAGAAATTGCTTTAGCATATGTCTAAGATTTCTCTGCCTGTAGATACCTCTAGTATTTTTATGGTTTCCCATCTTATATTTAAGTCCTGTATCCATTTTGAGTTTATTTTTGTGTATGGTGTAAGTTGGTGGTCTGGTTTCATTTTTTTGCATGTATCTGTCCAATGTTCCCAACACCATTTATTAAAGTGACAGTCTTGACTCCATTGTATGTTCATGCCTCCTTTGTCAAATATTAATTGAGCATAGAGGATTGGGTCGATATATGGATTCTCTATTCTATTGCATTGGTCTATATGTCTGTTCTTGTGCCAGTAGCAGGCTGTTTTGAGAACAGTGGCTTTGTAATACAGCTTGAAATCTGGTATTGAGATCCCACCTACTTTGTTCTTCTTTCTCAGGATTGCTGCAGGCATTTGGGGTATTTTTTTATTCCAGATGAATTTTTGGAGAGTTCTTTCTAGGTCTGTTGGTATTTTAATGGGGAGTGCATTGAATGAATAGATTGCTTTGGGTATTATGGACATTTTAATGATGTTGATTCTACCAATCCATGAATATGGTATGTTCTTCCATCTGTTTACATCTTCCTCTATCTCTTTTTTCAGTGTCCTATAGTTTTCCGCATATAGGTCTTTTACCTCCTTAGTTAAGTTTATTCCTAGATATCTTAATTTTTTTGGTGTGATGGTAAATGGGATTGCTTTTTTAGTCTCTCTTTCTGTAAGTTCACTATTGTTGTATAGAAATGCCACAGATTTCTTGGCGTTAATTTTGTATCCTGCTACATTGTCGAATTCATTTATTAAGTCTAATAGTTTTTGATGGAGTCTTTCAGTTTTTTTATGTACAATATCATGTTATCTGCCAATAAGGACAGCTTTACCTCTTCTTTTCCAATTTGGATACCTTTAATTTCTTCTTCTTGTCTAATTGCAATGGCTAATACTTCCAGTACTATGTCAAACAGGCGTGGTGAGAGTGGGCATCCCTGTCTTGTTCCTGTTCTTAGGGAAAATGGTTTTAGTTTTTGCCCATTGAGTATGATGTTGGCTGTGGGTTTACCATATATGGCTTTTATGATGTTGAGGTATGATCCTTCTATTCCCACCTTGCTGAGAGTTTTTATCAAGATGTTGGATTTTGTCAAATGCTTTTTCTGCATCAATTGATATGACTATGTGGTTTTTATCTCTCAATTTGTTTATGTGATGTATCACGTTTATTGATTTGCATATATTGTACCATCCTTGCATTCCTGGGATAAATCCTATTTGGTCATGATGTATGATCTTTCTGATGTACTGCTGGATCCTATTTGCTAGAATTTTGTTGAGGATTTTGGCATCTATGTTCATGAGGGATAATGGCCTGTAATTCTTTCATTGTGTTGTCTTTATCTGGTTTTGGTATTAGGGTGATGCTGGCTTCATAGAAGGAGCTTGGAAGTGGTCCTTCCTCTTGAATTTTTTGGAATAGTCTGAGGAGGATATGTTTTAGTTCTTCCTTGAATGTTTGGTAAAACTCCCCTGTGAAGCCATCTGGCCCTGGGCTTTTGTTTTCTGGAAGCTTTTTGATGACTGCTTCAATTTTTCTCATAGTTACTGGCCTATTGAGATTTTTAGATTCTTCCTGATTGAGTTTTGGAAGGTTATATTTTTCTAGGACTATGTCCACTTCCAGGTTGTCCAGTTTGTTGGAATAGAGTTGTTCATAGTATTTTTAACAATCCTTTGTATTTCGGTGGGGTCTGTTGTTATTTCTCCTCTTTCATTTCTGATTTTGTTTATTTGGGTCCTCTTTATTTGCTTCTTGGGGAGTCTGGCTGGAGGTTCATCAATCTTGTTTATCCTTTTGAAGAACCAGCTCTTGGTTTTGTTGCTCTTTTGTATTTTTTTTTTTTTTTTGGTCTCTATGTCGTTTATCTCCGCTCTGATCTTTATTATTTCCTTCCTTCTGCTTACACTGGGCTTCTCTTGTTGCTCTCTTTCTAACTCTTTGAGTTGTAGGGTTAGATAATTTACTACCATTGTTTCTTGTTTTTTGCAGTAGGCTTGTAGAGCTATGAACTTTCCTCTCAAGAATGCTTTCGCTGTGTCCCATAGATTTTGGATTGTTGTGTTTTCATTGTCATTTGTTGCCATGATGTTTTTTATTTCTTCTTTGATCTCTCTGGTAACCCAGTCATTGTTTAATAGCATGCTGTTTAGTCTCCATGTGTTTGATTTTTTTGGATTGTTTTTATTGTAGTTGATTTCCAGTTTTATGCCACTGGGATCTGAGAAGATGCTTGATATGATTTCTATCTTCTTGAATTTGAAGATATTTTGCCTGTGACCTAATATATGGTCTATCTTAGAAAATGACCCATGTGCACTTGAGAAGAATGTATATTCTGTGGCTTTGAGATGAAATGTTCTGAAGATGTCAATTAATTCCATATTTTCCAGTGAGTCATTTCAGATTGATGTTTCTTTGCTGATTTTTTTGTTTAGAGGATTTGTCCAATGGTGATAGTGTGGTACTAAAGTCTCCTACTAAGATTGTATTGCTGTCAATCTCTCCCTTGATATCTTCCCGGAGTTTTTTTTTTTTATGTATTTGGGCGCTCCTGTATTGGGTATGTATATGTTTACCAGAGTTATTTCTTCTTGTTGGATTGCTCCCTTTAGTATTATGAGGTGGCCTTCCTTATCTTTTGTTATGTCCTTCACTTTGAGATCTAATTTGTCAGATATAAGTATTGCTACCCCAGCTTTTTTTTTCTTATTTCCATTTACCTGAAAAACCTTTTTTCATCCCTTCACCCTCAGTCTGTGTGCATCTTTTTTTCTGAGGTGGGTTTCTTGTAGACATCAGATATATGGGTCATGTTTTCTTATCCAGTCTGTTATCCTATGTCTTTTGATTGGGGCATTTAATCCAGTTACATTTAAAGTTATTATTGATAGGTACTTACTTGTCGTCATTTTTTATTCTTTACCCCTGTGTTCCTTCTTCGCTTCCTATTTCTCTTTTTACAGCAGACCCTTTAGCATTTCTTGTATTGCTGGTTTGATGGTAGTAAATTCCTTTAGTCCTTTTTTGTCTGTGAAGCTCCTGATTTCACCTTCAATTTTGATTGATAGCTTTGCTGGGTAGAGTATTCTTGGATTCAGACCCTTGCTTTGCATGATTTTGTGTATTTCATTCCATTCTCTGCTTGCCTGATGTGTTTCTGTTGAGAAATCAGTCTAATGAGGGATCCTTTATAAGTAACTTTCTGTCTCTCTCTGGCCGCTTTTTAGATTCTTACTTTGTCTTTGGTGTTTGCCAATTTAATTATAATGAGCTTTGGCATCGGTCTTTTAGGGTTCATTTTGTTTGGGACTCTGTGAGCTTCTTGGATTTGTGTGGGTTTTTTCTTCCCTCTATCAGGGAATTTTTCTGTCATTATTTCTTGAAACAGGTTTTCTATTCCTTGCTCAGTTTCCTCTCCTTCTGGCACTCCTATTATGCAGATGTTGTTTTGTTTTGTGTTGTCCCAAAGTTCCCTTAGGCTCTCCTCCTGCTTTTTAATTTTTTTTTTAGAAGCTGCTCTATTTGGGTATTTTTCCCTACCTTATCTTCTAGCTCACTGATGCAGTCCTCTGCTTCATCTAGTCTACTCTTGATGCTTTCTATTGAGTTCTTTACAGCAGCAATGTCATTTTTCCTTTCTTCTTGGTTCTTCTTCATTTCCTCTTGGTTCTTACTCATATTGTCAAATTTGTCTTCCATTCTTTTCAGCCACCTTATGACCATTTCTCTGAATTTTTTCTGTGCAGGTTGCTTGCCTCCATTTAATTTACTTCCTTTTCTGGTGACACCTGCTTTTCTTTCATATGCGTGCTGTTTCTTTGTCTCCCCATGTTCTCTCTTCTCCAGGTGTCTGGTTATGTAGTTCTCTCTCTCCTGCATTGATTTAAAGGCACAAAATACAACACAACCAGGTACAACACACAAGGCACTGAACAGAAATGTATTCACGATATTAATAACCCCAAATAAAGGTGACCACCAGAGAAAGGCAAATTAGAGGATAGGAGAGAAAGAAGAAGAGAGAAAAAAGAAAGGAGTGCAAAAATGAATTTTGGAAAAGAAAAAAATGTAAGAGAAAAAATAAAGAGAATAAGAAAGGAGTACAAACTGTATATATGGGGAAGAAACTGCAATAGAATAGCCACTAATCCCAACAAATGCCAGCAACAAGTACCTGGAGATGAATACAAACTACAAACAGCAACTAAGCTAATATCAAGTGAGGCTATGGAAAACAGAATAAAAAAACAAACAAAAACAAAACAAACAAACAAAAAGAATAACCAAAACAAGTATAAAAAATCGATATAATCAATAACCAAGCAAACAACAACAAAAGGACAGAGAGAAAAAAAATTTTTTGGATAGTGAAGACAGAGAAGAGAGAGGTGTGTATGGACTTGGAGCAGGGGATTGGAAATTAGATATATAAGTAGGGTGAAATTTTATCAGGGGGTAAAAAGAAGGATTAGGGAAAATCCAAAACAGGAAAAGGGTAAGAGAAATAGGACAACAAAAGGGAAAAAGTTAGGAAGAGTGTGATGGCATAAAGGTAAAGTTGAGATAGAGTAAAATGTTTAAGGAAAGATGAAAATAGAATGTAGAACACTAATCCCAAAGTAAAATAAAGAGAAAATAAAATGACACTTTAAAAAAGAAAAAAAGGTAAAATATTAGTAGTAATAATACTGATTGAAAATAAAAATGTAATAATTAAAAAGGTAAATCAAGTGAGGAAAAAAGAAAAAATTAGTTTCTTAAGTAAAAAATGAAAAAAATAAAAAAATTAATATAAAAATGTGCAGGTGTGAATGTCTTTCACTTCCTCTACTGTTCTGTTTGGCACACCTTTTTCCTAGTCAGACAGTATTGCAGTTCCCTGTGTTCCACTGCTCCTCAGTGTTGTAAGCCAGTCCTGACTTTTAAGCAGGCAGTGTGTCTTAATTTCTTGTATTCCTTTATTGTGTTCACACAAGAGTCAATTTGTATTTCAACCCCTGGGTGGCAGTGTTTCTGGATTGACCTCTGGGTCTATAGGTCCTCTCTAGCCAGTGCTTAGATCCTGCTTTCCCTGTGGCACTCAATATCGGTTTGTGGGAGTGGGTTGCCCCAGAGCTGGTTCTCTGATGGTTACTCCCCGCTCTGATCCCCAGGTTCCAGAAAAACAACTTTCCCCTGCAGTCTCTTAGGGTGTCCCCAATTGGGTGATCCTATGTATTTGGCTTAGTAATCATAAGCAAGGATTTAAAGAGGAAAAAGAAAAGAAAAGAAAAGAAAAGGAAAGAAAAGAAAAGAAAAGAAAAGAAAAGGAAAGAAAAGAAAGAGCCAGAGTATGTGTGCAAACTCCAGGGCTGTGTGCAAGTCTGTGCCATCTTTTTTCCCCCTTGGGTAAGCAGCCAGCACACTGTTAAAATTTTTAGGCTGTCCTTTTGCGTCAGATCAAAATGGGCTGCTTTTTAGAGTTCCTTTCTGTTAGCAGCTCTGAGGACCCCCTTCCACATTCACGGATCATACCAGCTCCAACAGCCATGGATTTTTCTAGGCACAGACTTCCCCTGGTCCTCCAACTCCCGCAGTGTGCACATTTCACTCTGCTGCCAGGACCAGAGACCTCACCTTATCCCAGGCAAAATATGACTTTTCCATGGTGGAGTGTAGAGCTCCTCTGAATCCGTGTGCTTGTGCCAATTGGGGACTGATGTTCTCGGGTTCGTAGCTGTTCACTGGGTGTCATAGTTGTAGATTTTCAGGCTTCTGAAAACATCCACTTTCCCCTTCAAGACGGCGTGGTCTCCGCTTCTGAGCCGGTCGCTCTGGGAGGGAACCCAGCAGCAGTGGGGGCTGCCTGGTCAGGGGAGCCCCATCCAGCAGTTCCCCACAGTCTCCTGGAGTATAACTGTCCCTCACCTCACCAACAAACACTCCCCGTGCAACCACACACTCTCCCTTTGTTTTCTCACTCACACATTATCTTGCAGTCTGCCTTCCCATCGGCAGCCATCTTCTCTCTCTCCCTATTCAGTACTTTGTGCCCCCTGTCTCCCCTCCATAAGATTTTGTAAACCATCTCAGGTTTTTTAAAATAAATCTGTTGTATGTTTAAAACAACCATAATTGTTTTTCTAGTGCTTGCAAGTACAAATCTTGATTGAAGCACCCTTACCCAGAGACAACCACTGTTGCTATTTTGGTGAATATTAAGGGTTTTTTATATATTAAAAGCCTTAAATTAATCAATGGAATTTTTCTTTCTTGAAATACAATTAATGAGGAGATACATATTTGCAAAACCTCTTTTGGAAACCAAAATCTTTGCATAAACAGAGTCAGCCTTATGTTATACACTAAATGACTTTTCATAAGGTCACATGACCAAAACAGTTGTTTATTCCAGATCTTTTCTAGGCTTTCAAATAATCTGGGAAAATTTGTTAAAAAGACAGACATCCAGATCCCAATACATTCCCCAGATTTGTTTTTTCAAGTGTCCCAGGAGATTTTGTTATCCATCATTGTTGGAGGACCTTTGGTCCACAGGACACCTCCACTTAAATGTTTTATTACCCCCATTAAATGTGTCCCAACTGACTCCTTATTTGTTTATGGCCAAGATTTCCTTATTTTTTTATGGCCAAGTGGTATTCCATTGTGTAAATGTACCACCATTTCTATACACTCATCTACTGATGGACTCTTGGGCTGTTTCTACTTCTTAGCTGTTGTAAATAATGTTGCAATGAAATAGGGGTGCATATATTCTTTCCAGTTGATGTTTCAGGTTTTTTTCAGGTAAATTGCCAGAAGTGGAACCTCTGGGTCATAAGGCAATTCTATTTTTAATTTTTTAAGGTAACTCCATAAAGATTTCTCTGAAATCAATAAAAATATATGTAAAAAAAATAAAGTAAGCACTCTATAAAGGTAAGCTATTATTATCGTTTCAGTTAATGGTGGTGAATGAGTTGAGTCACTCAAGTAGAAGACCTAAGGCTCATCATTGATTCCTATATTGTCGCTCCATATGAATTTACCAAGTCCACTGACTCTACTTCCTTGACATTTCTTACACTAGTTATTTCTTCTCGTTCTCACTGCCCATTCCATAGTTCAGGTCTTCATTGCTGCTTATCTGGACTACTGGTCCTTCTTATTCTTTCTCCATGGTTCTACCAGAATGATATTTATAGAAGACATTTTAACGTGACAGTACTCATTGCCTTCAGAATAATATACTTACTAGTTGTGGGACTTTGAGTAAGCTACTTAACATCTCTTGCCTCCATTTCCTGATCAATAAAATGGGAATAATTATCGTACCTCTTACAGTTATTGCAAACATATGATATAGTTCATGTGTGATGTGCATGGTGCATGATGTACACTTTGAAAATATTACTTCTAGTTATTAGTTTCTCATGTTCATTATTTGCTGATACCTGTAGTGATTCTGTGATGCTGGTTGTGTCTTCAGCATCCTATTATTTTCCTTATGTTAAATAGTATCTTAAGTCTCAGCCATGTGGTTTGGGTTCAGTTGACCCCACCCCAACTCTAGGAGTGAGTCCCAATTGTCTTAAGCCAATTTAGAGTATTACCTTAAGTCAAGAACAATGAGAGCCAAATTTAATTAATTCAGTTTAATTAATTAATTGGTTCAGTTTTCATTGTTAGAGAATGGGCTTGCTCTGGCCTGGTAGCTCAGTTGGTTGAAGCATTGTCCCATACACCAAAAAGGTTGTGGGTTCGATTCCAGGTCAGGGCATATACCTAAGTTTAGGGTTCAATCCCTAGTTGAGGCACATAAGGAGGCAACTGA
The DNA here is from genome assembly GCA_026230045.1 of Corynorhinus townsendii. Classification (NCBI taxonomy): domain Eukaryota; kingdom Metazoa; phylum Chordata; class Mammalia; order Chiroptera; family Vespertilionidae; genus Corynorhinus; species Corynorhinus townsendii. The sequence continues at coordinate 90,312,448 of JAPDVU010000003.1, forward strand.
TGGATGTTTATCTCACATTTCTCTCTCTCTCCCTCTCTCTTTCTCTACTCGTCTCTCTTTAAAAATCAATGAATACTGGTACATATCCTCAGGTGAGGAAGTGAGGATTAGACAAAAAAAAAAAAAAGGCTAGTCTTTCCTGGAGATTCTGAACAAGAATGTTGGAATTATAGGCTGCCATTATAAGATCACAAGTGAAATTAGCTTTATTATAAAGCAACTCAATGAAGGGCAAAGTGGAGGCTTGGAATGAATCATGATTGAGCTGCTGATTTCAGCCTCACCTGAAGCTAGACCTATATCTTGACTTTTTGTGAGCCCAAAAATTTACTTTATTGTTTAGGCAAGTTTCATATAGGTTTTCTAGTGCAACATAAATTCTAATGTAGTACCTAAAAATGGATTCTTGAATATGTCTTTTTCTTCAGGTCATTCTGTTCTAAATGAAGCTGACTCTAAGGTCCTTACCTGCTATGGTGGGTTGAATGGTGGCTCCCCAAAATAGATGTCCACCTTGAACCCGAAATTGTGAATTTACTTGAAAAAAGGGCTTTTGCAGATGTAATTAAGTTTAGGATCTCAAAATGAGATATACTGAATTAACTGGATGGGCCATAAATCCAATGACAAGTGTCCTTAAAAGAGACAAAAGAGACATGGAGAGGAAAGAGTGGAAAGCCATGTGACAGCAAAAGTAACTGTTGGAGTTATGCATCCAGAAGCTAAGGAATGCCTATAGCCACCAGAAGCTGCAATAAGCAAGAAAAGAATATCCCCTAGAATCTTAAACAATAGAATCTTGGGGCACTTCAATTTCAGACTTTTAGCCTCCAGAATTGTGACAATAAATTTCTATTCTTTTAAGCCATCCAATTTGTGGTAATTTGTTGTGATAGCCCTAGGAAATTAATGCACCTGTCTTATGAGGACAATTTGCATATATAGAATTGTAACAGAATGAAGAGATACTTGTCTCCATAAATTTCCACCTTATGTAGGAGAAATTTCCTGAGTATATTTCTTCATAGATCTTTCTTCACTATGGTTCTTCCATCTATATCTATAACACATGACTACTTCATATCCATATGTTGCAATTTTATCTAGGTCTTTTTTTTTCTCCTTTTCTATCACAACTTAAGCCATATATGCCACTTTGCCTGTGACTGTTCCAGTCTACACCTACTATCCCAATGTTATTATTAATAGCACCATTTCTCTCTCAAGTGTCTTTATCTGTTCAGTGAATTTTATGGCCACCCAAGCTTCAACCCTGTTAATGAAATCTGTCAGCTTCTACCAAACTCATTGCATTTAAGATCTGTCATCACCTTTCTACTTACACTTCTTGAAGTCACATGCCATGCCCAGAGCTCTGGTGTTGGAAGCCGCCCATTGTCCTCACTAGCAGAGAGGTATGGACAAGAAACCCAGAAGGCTGGTCAACCTTGAAGCTCTGAAAGGTCAGAGCCAACTACCCACAGTCTAGTTGAGACAATGGTACCTAGCAACTTCCACCTTCTAGTTTTATGTAAATTCTTGCTGATTGGCTATTATTGGAATTGCCTGCCTAAAGGCTACGGGTGTATCCCATAGTCTTAATAAAAGGGATTGCTTAGGCCGGAACAAAGTGAAGTCCTTCCTCTTGAGTTGGGCTCCCACCTGGCCCCCAATATTTCCAAATTAATATTTTCTAGTCTCTTTCATTTGCGTGCAGCCTTGTCCAGAGACCAAACCCTGAACCTGAACCCTGAAGCATGCGGGACATGAAAGAGGTTCACTACAAATTGGAGCCCAAACATGGGACACTACAAACTGGCATCTTCAACGTGGAACCTCTGGAGGGGATGATATTTTCGCCTAGAGAGAAGAAAAAAAAAAATACACCAAAAAGGTGGGGAAAAGATCACCATATAGGTGAGGGAAATTCACTGCATGCAAAGCCCACGATCAGCTGCAGAAGTCACGATCTGTAAGTTGGGTGGGAACATCTTTTACATCCAGGCTAATGGGGCAGAATTAGGTTATAAAGTAAACTTTACTACAGACTTTTGGTTTCCTGTTCAAATTAAAATCTTAATTTGTATTTGGAATCTAAAATCTGTAATAAGAAATGAAACTCCACTGCTGAATCTGTTTCTGGTGCGGAGAAAGTCAAAGGTGGCAGGAGAGGGAAGGGTTATCCTCTCTCCCACAATGAGATTACTTAAAGTTTTGTTTAAAAATTATAGAAGATCTCACTGGGAAATGCAAATTTTGGCAAAGATAAGCTTAGGTGCTAGTAATTACATTGAAAAGTGAAAAAGAAAGAAAAAATTTAAGATCTGTCTTTATCTATTAAGCATGAAAAGATACACAGCCAGATCTGTTACTGATTCTTCCCCCAGAGTATGCAGGATGTGGGGGAAGGGAGACATGTGGCAATCCAATATGGAAGGCCACTCTCCCAGTATGCTAATTTAAAGTCTCCTTTCTGGCCATGAAAAAGTCTTCTCGCCTTAAAAATTTAGAAATCCATCTGGGATATCTGTGCACTTGTAAAGGGAACAGCTAATTTAAGACAAAATATGCACATGGTCCAATTTCGGATATTAGATAAAGTCTTGAACTGGACTTGACTCTTTACAAGGACTACAGAAATGAAAAACCCAAGACTGGCTTTTTCCTGAGAAAAATGGCGGATTTGAACCAAAAGGAAAGAACACAGGCTAGTTCTAGCAGCAGATTGGCATTTCCATAACAAAGAGTGGTTTTTAAAATGCTAATGAAGGGTGTTAAAATTTTAACTTTTAAGGCCTTCAAGAAAATCAGTGGATTGTGTTACAAAAGAATTTATCCGAAGTAAATGCCTTAAAATAATTGGAATTGGATTTTAATTTCAAAAATTGTTGAAAAATATTAATTATAAAGATCTAAGTAGCCCAGGTAACTGGCTATGCCCTTTGTTAATGGAGGAAGGGGTAGATGCCCTTCCCCCAGAAGAATAGGTAATTCAGTTTCCCACCAGCAGCCATCTTTAAAGAATGTTACAATTTTTGCATTTGAATACCGGCAAGTTTGCTACTCAAACTTCCCCCGAGCAGAAAAAATCATGGTCATTTTAAAATCAATTGGTTAAACCCTTGCTGAACCTATTTTGCCATCTGGAAATGTGGGTTATGGCAGCTTAAAAATTTTGGAAGTTTGCTTCCTTATGAGAAAAATCTAGAGGACAGAATTGAAGCTATTGATTGATTATGTCTTGTATTTTTGAAATTTATTCTTAAAAATATAAGTGTTATTAATCTAAAGAAATGCTAAATATTTGACTTGCCAGCTCTAAAAGTTCAAGATTCAAATTGAATTAAGAGTACATATAGTTGTAGTAATTAAATGCCTAAAGTATAGAAATTTAGAATGTGTTTTCTCTAATAATTAGGAATTCAAAATATGTTGCTTATTGGTCTAATTAAATAAGAGGATTAATTCTGTGATCCCAACTGAAAATTTTAATATAAAGACCAGTATAAAATTTAATTGATATCTTAAGATAATTATAAAAAGTATTATAATATTTAAATCATATATGGATAAATATTTTATGTTTCTTCCATGTTAAAATTTCAAGGTTTTAACTGAGAGATGATTCTTAGAGAGCTCCAAGGGCCCAGAGTAATTTAAGAAGTTATTCTTTCTTCTTAAAGGAAATATTTTGAATTTAACCAATCTAATATACTTGAAATTGCATGGAAAGCTTTATCAAATAAAAATTAATAACTATGTTTTACTTATAAATGTTATGAAAGCTTTGGCCTCTAAGGAGGGCAAAATGTTTCTTAAAATCCAACAGCAGAAAGTTAAAATAACAAAAGCCCATAGCCGCCTGCATTTTTAATTAGTCTGAAGGTGGGGCCACTTTTGCAACCTTGTGAATCAGAAGTAAATATTTACTAAATTTGCTTTGCTTTGCTTTTCTAATTAAAGATACCTACTTAAATTATAAACACATAAATTCTAATAAAGCCACCAGAAACAGCTACGGAGATTTCTGTTTGTCTGCAATATAGGTTTGGCTTTAACAGTTTAGACAGTCACCGTTTTTGGACTGCCTGACTTGGCAGCCACCATGTTGGCCTCATGGCTTGCTGCTCCCCTGAGGGCCACCATCTTGAAACAGCAAAGGCCAATCCCTCTCTTTGAATAAAGTTACTGAGACCTCCCATGATCCCTATGTATATGCTAATTAGCCAAAAGAGATACTCTTTAAAAATTATATTCAAAGAAAGACAAAGGTTTTTAAATGAAACTCTCTGTAGCCTGAAAATTAATTTGGAAGGAAATAAAGAGAGGTTTCCTTCAAACATCTGAAGAACTGTAACTGAAAAGTCAATATATTTGGCCTCATAAATTGAAGTAAATAATTTGTGTTTTTGCCTCCCTGACAAAGCTTATGTAAAGTTATTCAAAGACTAATTGCAAAAATTTGGTTAATGTCATTTATTGTCCATAATCTAGGAGAGGTGAAGTTAAAAAATAAACTTTATTTCAGATTAATTTAAATTGGCTAATTGAAATAAGTGAATATTCAAGAAAACTTAATTCTATTGGACAAAACACTGTTCCTGAAGTATTAACTAAAATTTTTATTGATAGTTCATCTCATAGTAAAATTCTTTAACATGCAATGAATCCAAAGCAGTCATATTTTTGTGCAAAAAATTAAAACAAAAAGTTATCAATATTGCATTGTAAAATTTCTAAAAGCCTCCTAATATTTAAATTAAAAAAGGGGGATAGTGGGAAAATATCCTGTAAGAATAATACCTTGTAAATAAATTACATCAAGAAAATTTTTTACTTTGGAAAATTAATTTTCATTTGTAATACTAACAGCAAGACACCCATGGAAAACACACATGTTGTCAAAATAAGCCAAAGGGAAATCATTTGGGCAAAAATGAAAAAGGATCCCAAGTCTAATTTAGAGAAAAGATTCCTTTATTAACCTTTGATCGAGAATATGTTTGTATATTTCCAGAAAACTACAAGCCCATGTGGATTCCTGCAACAATGGATCCCAGAGAGAAACTGACAGGACTGTTCTAGCCACGAAGACAAGAGGAGAAATAGTCCAGAGATGAAGATGCTGAAGATGCCTTGCCATATTAGCAGTCAGCAGCTGTGCGTCACTGCAGGTTGCCCAGGACCAAACCAGAGAAGGTTGGACATGCATTGCCACCGTATGTCCACCATCCAGATATATCATTGCTGACATGTACACATAAGGAACTGTTGGACATTGAAATTGGGACTCAAAAAAACTGTTGGCCCAGAAAGAAACTTACTACAGACTGATTCATTTGCCTCTCAGCATAACCATTATTGCTTATCTCATTTTTGTTCTCATATGTTTATTTCTAGTCTGCAGATGCAAGAATTTTTAAGGAAAAAAACCGGGGGATATGTTGGAAACCACCCATTGTCTTCACTAGCAGAGAGGTGTGGACAAGGAACCCAGAATGCTGGTCAACCTTGAAGCTCTGAAAGGTCAGAGCCAACCACCCACAGTCTAGTTGAGACAATGGTAGCTGAAGCAACTTCTACCTTCTAGTTTTATGTAAATTCTTGCTGATTGGCTATTATTGGAATTGCCTGCCTAAAGGCTATGGGTGTATCCGATAGTCTTAATAAAAGGGATCACTAGGCTGGAGCAAAGCGAAGTCCTTCCTCTTGAGTTGGGCTCCCGCCTGGCCCCCAATATTTCCAAATTAATATTTTCTAGTCTCTTTCATTTGCGTGCAACCTCGACCAGAGCCCAAACCCTGAACCTGAACCCTGAATCATGCAGGACGTAAAAGGGGTTCACTACAAACTGGAGCCCAAACGTGGGATACTACACTCTGGTCCCTTAATGGCCAGCACCACATGTTTCCCCAGTCATGATGGACTGGGGTGGTCCCTTGGCTCAAGTGTCCTTCATCCATAGGCTGGCCAGAAGCAGGTGATTTTTGTCATCTGTCTCAAAAAGATGAGCTGGATATGTTAAGTTCTTCTCTCAAGAATTTGAAATTGGGAAATCAAGAGACTTGGGTCATTAGGAACACAGCTATAATGAAAGGGCATGAGGCAGCATTCAATATGTGAGTAACAATCTGTTTATCATCCAATTAAAGGGATGGAGAGAGTATCCATCAGCAATATTGCCACAGGATTGCACATATGGAGCTGTACTCTAGGGTGCACCATTCACACAGAACACCTTGTGAGTGATGCTCCCTAAAACTGCAATACAGTAGCCTTGATCATTTTGTTTCCTGGCATTTTCCTACTCCAGTTCCAGTTGTTATATATCTCTATCAATAGTTCTTAAACTCTGCTTTGTGTTAGAATTACCTAAGGTATTTTTTTTTAAAAAAATTCTGATCCCCAAATCTCACTCCAGACTGAATAAATGACTATAGCTGGAGTGAGACCCAGACCTAAGTAGTTTAAAATTTCTTCAGGTATGCCTGGCTGGCATAGCTCAGTTGAACATCAACCTATGAACCAAGAGGTCAAGGTTCAATTCCCAGTCAGGGCATATGCCTGGGTTGCAGGCTTAATCCCATATGGGGTATGCAGGAGACAGCTGATCAAGGATTCTCTCTCATCATTCATGTTTTGATCTCTCTCTCCCTCTCCCTTCCTCTCTGAAATCAATAAAAAATATATTAAAAAATAATAAATAAATAAATATTCCTCAGGTGAAGTGAATGTGTAGGCAAGTTTGAGAACCACTGATAACTCCTTGGGCCGCTTTTTCTGAGGTCACTTGAATGTGTCTTTGTTGCAATCAAAAGATCCTCATACTTCACTCTCCCAAAATCTTCTTGATGGGCTTTGACCTTTCCCTGGTGTTCTAGATGGTAGATAGGTACCTATGGTCTATGGCAATCTTCTTATTGGCTTAGACCTTCTTCTTGACTTCTCTATTGTTTACAATGCCCAGATGTCATCATCCCTATCTAAAAAAATCTGGTGTACTTTGCCTGATACTGTATATAATGAGGTAGTTAAATTGCTGGCTAATTTTATGAGCCTTTTGAACAGCTCTTCGCATGAAAATGAGAATTATGTAAAACAGATTCTTTTTTTTTGTTCGTCCCCTCTGCTTCATTTTTCTTGGTGCTTCTGTCAACAGAATGAGTCATCTCTCAGCTACTCCTGGACTAGAATTTCTTTTAAAATACACATCAAAAGTTGATTGTGCATTCTTTTCTTCATATTGGTTTCAGGATGCTAATTTCCTACCACGTTTTTGTGTCTCAGCAGTAGCTGGTGGATGCCTGTGGTTTATAAAAGCATATAGAGACATAAGAATGGTATCTGGGAATGGACACTTTTAATGACAAATTAATTCATGCTCTGGAATTTTCTTTATTAAGTGAGCATGGAGGAACAGACTTTTCTTTATTAAGTGAGCATGGAGGAACAGACTTTTCTGCCCACTAGGTTATTTTCTCCTATATTTGCTGGAAGAATCATTGATCATTTGTTGTTATTAGCAGTATCCATCCACCCATTACCTCAGCACTACTTTTAAAAATGAGATTAAATTATTCCAGAGAGAAAAATCTCTCATTGTCAAAACAGGGGTAGGCAGAACTTATTTACAGCCAGATACCACTGTTGTGATTTGCTCTTATCCCTATGAAAGGCTAACAGAAAAGTATGAGCTAAGCATTTTCTAGATCAACTTGTAGGCGTGGACTCATTTATGGAGCTCCAAGCTCCAGTCTGCAATGGGCATTAATAATTCTTGGCTTCTCTATTGATTACAATGCCCAGATATTTGAATGTGGATGTGAGCCAAAAGAGAGACTGTAATAATTCCAGGCCAGGCATTCTAGAAAAGAAAGAGAAAAGCTAATCAGTTTTAGAGCACTCCATGCTCCTGTCTTTGCTTTTACACTGCTCTTCTTACCTGTCTGGTGAACTCATTCTCATCCTTCAAGGTGCAGTTCAAGAGACACTTTTGTAAAGTTCTCTTTTATTTCCTTTGCTGAGAGATGAGCACTGAGAACATAATGTTTTTATTACACATACCATTTCCTTGAGTTTACTTAGCCACATCTGTCTTTTTCACTATATTAAAAACCCTCTGAAGCTGGGATACTTTCTCTGAGGCACCCCTACACTCCATAGTCACAGCACTTGGGTAAAGTGCCTTCTGGCACATAGCTGGTACTCAATAAACAGATGGTGAATGCAGAAGGCTAACTAAATGGCTAGAAGTGTAGACAGGAATAAACATTATTTCATGATGTCCTATGTGCCCAATACTTGCATTATTTTATTAAAATTTTTTTAACAATCTAACAATCTCTCTTCACTCTATAGTAGCCTGAGTTCCTCTAAAAGCCTCTTTTAAAATGGAACCATACGTTCCTCTTTCTTAAATAGAACATGCTAATGAGTGCAACTCATTTTATTTGAAAATAGACATTCTGAATATATTAACTTAATTGTCGCCTCTGATATGCAAAATCTTTAAAAGTGTAGGTATCCTTAAGTGCAAAGGGAAGTGTTTTTTTTCCCCAGGAATAAATGGAGCAGGACTCATTGTACATACTCAGTATATTAAAAGCATCAAGGGGGCTCATGAAATAGGAGTCCACATCATGGTGGGCTTCTTTCAAAGAGCCAGTTCAGAAACGCAGCACAGAGTGTGTTAGCACCTTTCAATAGCAGAAACATCCTGCAGGGCTAACAAAATGATCTCAATCCCACAAGGGCTGTAGTACAATCACTCCAACTATAGGTGAGCTTGGAAAGGTCTAGTAGTAGTAGTAGCAATGAGATTCACCCTTCATCAGAGACTGTGCTGAGTATTATAGGCCACAGCTCATTGATACTGTGAAGGTAGGGTCTTGAAGAGATATTTATATACCCATGTTCATAATAGCATTACTCACAATAGCTACAACATGGAAGTAACCCAAGTATTCACCAATGAATGAAAAGATAAGCAAAATGTGGTTTATACATACGGTGAAATATTATTTATCTAAAAATGGAGGAAATTCTGTCATATACTACAATGTGGATGAACCTTTAGGACATTATGCTAGGTGAAATAAGCCAGTCACAGAAAGACATATATGATATGATTCCACTTATATGAGGTACTTAGAGTAGTCATAGTCATAGAGACAGAAAGTAGAATGATGGTTTCCAGGAGCTGTGGGGAGGGGGGAATGGTAAGTGAATGTTTAATAGGTCTGGGGTTTCAGTTTGTGAAGATGAAGAGAGTTCTAGAGATGGATGGTGGTGGTGGTTGCACATTATGAATGTGTTTAATACCACTGAACTGTACACTTACAAATGGTTAAGATGGTTAATTTTATGTTATGTGTATTTTGCCACAAAAAGTTGGAGACACAAAACAAAAACAGAATATATGTATATAGGCATACTTGGAAAATGGACCAAAAAGGGAATAGAAGGCTACATACTAATTTGATAACAGTGGTTCCCTCCAGTATTAGGATGGAAAAGGAACCAGGATTGGAGAGGTGGGCAGATAAAACCTGAGCCTTGCTGGTGCAAAATGAATGCCTGCTTCCTGTTTTCCCTTCCTCTTCCTCCTGGTTGAGTTCCAAACTCCATTCTAATAAGCACATCTGATTGGCAGCCTCTCAACCACATCCTGAAGCCTAACTATAAGGAAGTATGGGAAATGTCAATTTTCCCCACCTCCCCATGCTGTGATAGAAAAGGGTTTGGGCTGCATGTAGAACTTGTCACTATGACAAATAATATTCTAAGCAACAAATGCTTTGGTCAAATTGCCAGATAAAATCAAGCTAAACTGAAAAGAATGGAAGGGTTAATCATATAGACTTGTATGTGATTTCTTACTCCACAAGGTCAACAGTAGTCTGAAACTGCAATAGTATGAGCACACAGGAGAAAGGAGCTGCACAAAAGATCTTGACCTCTATGAACCAAAACATTGTTGTCATCATCTCAGGGTGCCCCTCCTCCATCCGACCTGCTGAAAAACAGTCACTCTCACCTCTCTTGAGATGCTTTTATTCTGCCATAAAAAAAGGCACCACTATGAAATAATTTAGAGAAATATTTGGGAACAAACATGTTCATATCACATTATTTATAATTACAAAATTTAAAATATTTTAAATATTCAAAAAATAAGAGATTTAGTTATGTATTTATGGACTGAGAAAAAAGTCAAAGGCAACATTTCAAAATCTTACATGCAATAATTATTGACGATTTCTTTGTAGTTCCTTTTTTTTATTTTCCAAATTCTCCGCAGTGAGTATGCATTACTTTTATAATCAGAAATATGGTAATTTGCATAAAAAACACATGTTCCCTTTCTTATCATCCCTATCTTCCATCACTCTTGCTATCTATGGCATAAAGTTTCCCCTCCACAATGTTTATTTTCCAGACAGGAAGTTACACTGTGCTCTACTTTTCCTCCATTTTGCTCTCCATGTCTGAAATCATTTCATTTCTGTTGACAGCAGCTTCTCTTCCTCTTGTCAGCCCTATACCAGGGGAATATTAAGCTGTTAGGCTTTAGAGATGGAGAATTTTTAGGTGCTTAGGGTTAATCCCACTGGCAAAGGCCATGGATGGGTAGAGGAAGGGAATACTTGAAACAGAATTAGACAATCTGCACTCCACAAATACCTGTATCACCATCTCTGTCAGGAGCTTTATAGTGCCATCCAATTCCCAGCTTCAGAAGCCACCCCCAAATCAGTAAATGGATCAAATGGAAGTGAGAGATGTGGTGACCATAAAAGTCTCCACCCCCAACAAAGAACACCCACAGATCCCCCTGTTACTCACAGGACCCTTCTTCTGTTGCCATTTAAGGTCACTAGGCCACACCTACAGTAATCTGGAAATTCAGGCCTGGCTGGCCATCATTAATTTGACCTTTCAAATCAAAGGCCCAGTCCATGGTTAGAATATCCTTATTCCTGTTTTGGGTTTAGATAGTATTCTGATAGCAGGGGAGAAGTTTGCAGGCTGAAGTCAGAGGCTGTGCTGTCACGTGCAGACAGCTCCAGCAGATCAGGGATGATCAGGGATAAGGAAATGTTTGTTGGACACCTACACCTCTGGGCAGCCCAGCCCTGGATGAAAGAGCAGGGTGACAGGCACACTAAGGACTCACAGACAGCAGGGTTATAAATGAGAGCCTGGGGGTTGGCTCAGTGAACTAAACTTGCTGGCTAGGGGCATTGGTAAGAAAAAAATTGCAAAATGCCTTCAGTTGGGGCTCCCCCATGCAGAATGATAAGCCTGTTGGCTGCCTGTGGTGCTTTCAGTCCTTGACTGAACTTGGCTGCCTGGCTGGCTGGAGGTTGCCAAGAGTTCAAGTAGCTCAGGCCACAGAGAGGAAGGTGTGGTGAGAATAAGAACAAGTGACACGAACTTTCTGAGGAGCTTCTGCCTGTTGCATTAAACAGTGAGACTACCTGAAGATGAGGCAGCTTTAATGTTCCCTGTCAGTGAGAGAGGGCTACTGTCTAGTAGCTATGAGGCAGGACAAGGGCAAGAACAGTAAATCCCAACACACTTGTGTTCCACTAAGAGGAAAGAACACATCAACTAAAGAGAGCGCTGCTGCAGAGGTGGAGAAATGCAGTAGGGTACCCATTCTGTGCCTGGACCAATTGATGGGAAAGCCCCTCTCATCAACTTAGCAGGAGTGCTGGTAAAAGGAAGGCTCCTGTGGTGTAAGCTAGACTAAGCTCTACTAAGTTCTAAGAAAGCAGAGACTATGTGTGTTCTTTTCACCACTATGCCCGGAGTCCTAAGACAGTGTCTGAAACATTGTAGATGCTCAGAAAATATTTGTTGTCCACAGGGAGAAACATAAAGTGGGAAACTATAGGTTAGAAAACCTGTAGGCAGGGTATGAACCATTTTTTACTTCTCTCTATTTGGCATGACCTGGATTGCAAGTCCTTCTCAGTGTGACTTTGGACAAGTTACAACTTTTCAGAACCTGGTGTTTTGTTTCGTTTTGTTTTCATATGTAAGATAGAGATAATAATACTTTATAGGATTCTTATAAGGATTAAATGAGATCATGTATATTGAAGTGATTTATAAACTGTGAAGTGTTATATAAATGTTAACTTTTGCTGTTGTTTTTTTAAAATTGATTTCAGAGAGGAAGGAAGAGGGAGAGAGAGATAGAAACATCAATAATGAGAGAGAACCGTTGATAGGCTGCCTCCCACATGCCCCACACCAGGGGCCGAGCCCACAACCCAGGCATGCACGCTGACCAGCAATCGAACCGTGACCTCCTGGTTCATAGGTCGATACTCAACCACTGAGCCACACCAGCTGGGCAACTTTTGCTGTTTTGCAATGATGAGATGATGATGATGATGATGATGATGATGATAACAATGATAATGATGGTTTCTTTTAAAAGAAAATGATGTGAAATGCGGAAATGAACCTTAGAGAATTTCATATGTGGAACAGGAGTGAATGTGCCAATGGAAAGAAAGTTCACAGAAGCCAGAGATCCCAAAGCAGGATTTTGCACAGGGGGCAAAATGTTAGTTTTGAACCCCAGGTTAGGGAAGCTCATTTAAGACAAGGAGTGTCTTTTCCTTCTGTTTGCTCCCATGCATCTTACATAGTACATTGTTCATAGCAAGCAGTAAACATTTGTTCAGGGAAAAATGAATAAATGATTTGATGGAGGGTGACATAGCTGCAACAAGCAAAGAGAAATGAGAATATTAATTGAGCAGAGACTATTCCCTGAAAGTAATTTGTTTAACCAAAATCAAAGCTGATCTTGTTACTTCCTGATTTAAAAACTCCTTTGGCTTTCACTGCTCAAAAAATAAAAGCCAAGTGTATTGGTAGGGCATAGAAGATCCTTCATAAATTATCTTTCTGGTTTCATCTTTCATCACTCCATCTCCCCAGACCCTAATTTCCATCCCCACTATCTTTATTTACCCTAAATTCTAATGATGGTGAACTTCATAGAGTCCCCTGGATATGCCAGGTCTTCTCAGAGGTTATTTTCTCCCCGGGGCACATTCCTATGTGCTTGGGAGATACAGCTGTAATGCTCTCTGTTTTGTAAATTGCTCCCTGAATCCCAGGCATTTCCTCATTCACAGAACAAGTATTTCCTTAGGGCCTGCTGTGAACCAGACACTGTTCTACGTGTTAGACATGGTAGTGAACACGTCAGACTGAGTCTCTGTCCTCATGAAGCATTCATTCAAATAAGAGTGGGAGAAAGAAAATCAACACATCTTATGCTAGGAAGTGGTAAAAATAAGGATGATTGGGAACTGGGGAAGGGGTTGAGAGTGGTATTGTATTTAAGGTGATGTATCAGTCAGAATAAGCTGAGTTACGTTGAAATAACAAACAACCCCCTAAAATTTTAATGGTTTATAACAATGATTTGCTTCTAGCTCATGCTACATGATCACTGAAGGTCAGCTGGAGCTTAGCTCCCCATTCTTCACTCTGAAAATAGATCCAAGTAAACGGTTCTCTGCTCTGGCAGAGGCTACAGAAAATGAGGAGAAGCTGTTAAGGGTTTCACCTGAAAATGGCAAAAGTCTTATCTGTTCATATTTCATTGGACAAAATGAGTCACGTGGTCACTCCTGAGTTAAAGAGGACATGGAAGAACAATCCTAACATCATCCTGAGAGTGAAGAGAACCAAGCATATGTGAGTAGCCTTAATGACTGCTACCCATTGTCAGGGAACGCATCTCTGAAAAGGCACATTTAAGCAGAAACTTCAAAAAATTAAGGAGCTAACTGGTAGATATTGGGAGTCAGGGACATCTCAAGCCAAACAGTTTAGAGTTATCCCTGACTCTTTGATCTCTTCCTTTCACAGCCCACAACACATCCATCTGCAAATCCCATCAGGTATACATTTGAGATCCAGATTTAACCACTGCTCACTGCCTCAACCTCTGTCTGGTTCAAGTTGTATCATCTCACCTCTGGATTATTGAAAGTTGCCTCCCAGCTGTTTCGCTGCTCCTGCCTGTGGCCCTTGCAATCTCTTCTCCCACAGCAACCACAGGGATCCATTTCAAATTTAAGTCAGTTCATGGCACTCCTTTGCCCAAACTCTCTTATGGTTTTCCAGCTTTCTCAGAGTAAAAGCCATAGTCCTTAGAGGGCCTCACACTGTCCATAACTCTCCACCAACCATCACCCTGAATACTCTCTGCCCTCATCCACAGCTCTCCCTCACACTCACTTTGCTCCAGTTATACTGGCCTTTGTGTAAATTCATCCAATTTGATCAATAAGGACTTGAATGCCTACTATGTGCTAGGCATCATTCTTAGTACTAGAAATACAAGGGTAAAAATACAGTTAATAGCACATGCCTATGCTGTATTATAATTAATCTGTTTACCTGTCAATCCTCCCTACTACACTATTACTCCTGATTTCATGTTATTTATCTGTGTATCTTTGTGCCCAACACTATGCTTGGCATGGTTTAGTGAGTGATCAATACATGTTTGAGTGGGAGATGTAAAGATGGATGGACAAATTATATAGATTAGATAGATAGATAGATAGATAGATAGATAGATAGATAGACAGACTTCAACTTTATTGGAACTATGGTCTGTACAATGAGTTCTCTGATGTGGAATATACGCAGCTTCTAAAAGCTGAGGTCATTTGCAAAGAAAGCCTGACAGCAGAGGACCCTACCTGAATTTGATCAGCATGCCCAGGAAGACTATAAAAATGAACAGACTTTCTTATATGAAAAAATAGATTCCTGATCTGAAACAATTTAGTCTTGTTAGATGAGTCAACCCTAGGAAAGAAACATAGGCTCAAGTGGCAAGTCACAGCCCATTAACATGCCCCGTGGTTTGACTAGACTTTGGGGAGAGAAAAGAAAATGGGTTGATAAGGTCAGAAATAAAAGGAACATATTACCTATAATATTGGTAGAGAATGTATCAGGGTCATTCAAGTCTCCATTTAAACTAATAAGTTTTTTGGCTTAAGCTTATGGTTAAAATCCTCAAGTGTGAATATATAATCTTTTCACTTCCACCCATGTCAATTTCAGAGAGCTTAAATTAAGTGTGTACCAAAAGCAAGTTTATTTAAATTGCAGGCTATAATACTTGCTGCTATGAGAAATGCCTTTATCTATATTATAAAAGGCCCGTGGCCATAATGCCATAACAACCACCAGAAGGTGCACTGAGAACCTCTCAGTCCCCGTCCTCCTCCCCGCCCCCCCCCCCCCCCCCGCGCCCAGGAGCAGCAGCTCTCGTGGCAGGTGAGGCAGGGTGCGAGCTCGTGGCAGGTGAGGCAGGGTGTGAGCTACTAGCAGTGGAGAGCTATGACAGAGGACTACGCAAGCTACAAGTGGCGATGGGTAGGGCGGCCAGCTGAGGCAAGCTGAAGCAACCTACTTGTGCACGATTTTGTGCATGCTGGGCCTATAGTTTAATATAAATTTAAAAAGACATCAATCCAGAAGATATAAAAAATATTCTTAATACTTCAACCCCCAACATGACTCAGTTCCTCTTGAGAAAGAATAAAGTTAGTGCCCTCTACTGGAAAAAGAAAGGCATGCTGTCCTGCTGCACTTCCTGGGAATGAGATTCTGTGGTCTGCTCTCTTTCTGTCATCTTTTGCCACAGGGTTGGGAAGATTGCCTTCCTAGTGCCCATTGGGCAATTAAGAGGAATGTAAGGAGACCACCAGCTGAGTTAGGAAGTCCTGCACCCCAGGCCAATTGACAGAGAACTCATGGCCAACACATAATAACAATCAGTGAGCAGTTCAAGCAATTGAGCTTGTTCTAGATCTTCAAGTATTCAATCAAATGAGGAAATTATTCATCTTTGTAAAAAATTAAAAAGATGTACCTTATATGTTACTAGAGGCTCGAAGCACAAAATTTGTGCAAGAGTAGGCCTTCCTTCCCCCAGGTGCTGGCACCCGGGACCCGGGCTTCCCTCAAAGCCCTGGCTTCGTCCAGAAGGACATCTGCAAGAACGTTTGGTCTAATTAGCATATTACACTTTTATTATTATAGATGTAACAGAATGCGCAGACCATTTGTATTTATCAGTCCACATATAGATGTGTTTACATAATTACATTATATTCCATATAATCTCTAGTTGTGTCTCACAGCCCAACTAGAAGATAGGCTCCTGATTAGAAGGGGTCATGCTGCCTAGTTTTGTGGCCCTGCCCCCAGTTTCATTGAGAAATAATTGAAATACATAGCTGTGTAATTTTAAGGTGGACAGCATGATGGTTTGATTTACATATATTGTGAAATGATTAGCACAGTAGATTCAGCTAACAGCCATCTTCCCATATAAATACAAGAAAAAGAAAACAATTTTCTCCTTGTGATGAGAACTCCTAAGATTTACTCTCTTAACAACTTCCCTATCTATCATACAGCAGTGTTAGCTATAGTCATCATGCTGTATATTATATCCCCATTCCTTACTTTAGCTTAGAACTGAAGTTTTTATCTTTTGACCACCTTCTTCCAATTTCCCTTCCACCTCTGGCAACCACAAGCCTGATCTCTTTTTCTTTTTATATTATTTATTATGTACTAGAGGCCCAGTCACAAAATTCATGCATGGGGGAGGAAGGGTCCCTCAGCCCAGCCTCCAACCTTTCCATTTCAGGACCAGTTGGACATCCCTCTCACAATCTAGGACCGCTGGCTCCAAACCACTCACCTGCCAGCCTGTCTGATCATCCCTAACCACCTCTGGCTGCCAGCCTGATCGCCCCTAAATGCTCCTCTGCTGGCCTGATCTCCCCCTAACTGCTCCTCTGCTGGCCTGATCACCCCTAACTGCCCTCCTCTGCCAGCCTGATCACCCCTAACTGCCTCTGCCTCAGCACCTGCCACCTTGGCTTTGTCCAGAAGGACATCCGGAAGATGTCCAGTCTAATTAGCATATTATCCTTTTATTAGTAAAGATTAGTTTTGTGTATATAGCTTAGTGATTAGACAACCATATACTTTACATAGTGTTCCCCTTGATATTTCCAGTACCCCAAATGGCATCACACATAGTTATCACAATATTACTGATGATATTACCTATACTTTATTTACTTCCCTTTGACTATTTTGTAGCTACCAATTTATGCCTTTTAGTCCCAGTGCTCCAACCGTCCCCCCTCTGTATCTATGAGTCTGTTTTAATTTTGTTTGTTCATTATTTCTATTTTTTAGATTCCACATAAATCGAAATTGTATGGTATTTTTCTTTCTCTGACTGATTTATCTCACTAAGCATAATACCTCCTGGATTCATCCATGCTGTTACAAATGGTAAGATTTCATTCTTTTTTATCGCCGAGTAATATCTATGGTAATTTGTACCACAGCTTTCTTATCCACTCCTTATTGATGGGCACTTGAGTTGCTTCCATAGCTTGGCTATTGTAAATAACACTGCAATGAACATAGGGGTGCACATATTTTTACAAATTAGTATTTTGGGTTTCTTCAGATAAATCCCCAGAAATGGAATCACTGAGTAGTAAGGTAGGTCTATTTTTAATCTTTTGAGGAAACGCCATACTGTTTTCTACAGTGGTTACACCAGTCTGCATTCCCACCAAAGTGCACTAGGGTTCCCTCTTCTCCACATCCTCACCAACACTTGTTTTTTTATTTACTGATGATAGCCATTCTGACAGGTATGAGGTGATTTCTCATTGTGGTCTTAATTTACATTTCTCTTACAATTAGTAATGTTGAGCCTCTTTTCATAAGTCTATTGGCCATCTGTATGTCCTCTTTAGAGAAGTGTCTATTCAGAACCTCTGCCTATATATATATATATATTATTTCAGAGAGAGGAAGGGAGAGTGAGAGAGGGATAGAAACATCAATGATGAGAGAGAATCATTGATCAGCTACCTCCTGCACACCCCCTACTGGGGATCGAGCCTGCAACCCAGGCATGTGCCCTGACTGAATTGAACTGTGACCTCCTGGTTCATGGGTTGAAGCTCAATCACCAAGCCACACAAGCTGGGCTGACCATTTTTAAGTTGGGTTGTGATGGGGGTTTTTTATGTAGAGTAGTATGAGTTCCTTATAAATTTTGGACATTGACCCCTTATCCAAATGTATCCAATGGTATCAGAAGTACCATTGGCAAATATGTTCTCCCTTTTAGTAGGTTGTTTCTTGTTTTGTTTTTTGTTTGTTTGTTTGTTTGTTTGTTTGCTTGCTTGTTCTGATGTTTTTCTTTGCTGTGCAAAAACTTTTTAGTTTGATGTAATCCCATTTGTTTATTTTTTCTTAAGTGTCTCTTGCCTGAGGAGATACATCAGAAAAAAATGTTGTTTTGAGAAATGTCTGAGATTTTACTGCCTATGTTTTATTCTAAGATTTTGATGATTTTGAGGCATACATTTAAGTTTTTAATCCACTTTGAGTTTATTCTTATATAAGGTGTAAGGAGGTGGTCTAGTTTCCTTCCTTCCTTCTTTTTTTTTGTTGTTTTGTTTTTTAATAAATCTTTATTCAGATTATTACAATTGTTTCTCCTTTTTCCCCCATAGCTCAGCTCCACCTGGTTCCCATCCCACCTTCTGCCCTTACCTGCCCCGCACTGTCCTCATCCATAGGTGTATGATTTTTGTCCAGTCTCTTCCTGCACCACCCCCCATACGCCTTTCCCCCTGAGAATTATCAGTCCACTCCCTTTCTATGCTCCTGATTCTATTATATTCACCAGTTTATTCTGTTCTTCGGGTTTTTAATTCACTTGATTTTTAGGTTCACTTGTTGATAGATATGTATTTGTTGTTCACAATTTTTATCTTTACTTTTTTTCTTCTTCTTCCTCTTCTTAAAGAATACCTTTCAGCATTTCATATAATACTGGTTTGGTGGTGATGAACTCCTTTAGCTTTTTCTTGTCTGTGAAGCTCTTTATCTGACCTTCAATTCTGAATGATAGCTTTGCTGGATAGAGTAATCTTGGTTGTAGGTTCTTGCTATTCATCACTTTGTAGATTTCTTGCCACTCCCATCTGGCCTGCATAGTTTCTGTTGAGAAATCACCTGAGAGTCATATGGGTGCTCCCTTGTAGGTAATTAACTGTTTTTCTCTTGCTGCTTTTAAGATTCTCTCTTTGTCTTTTGCTCTTGGCATTTTAATTATGATGTGTCTTGGTGTGGTCCTCTTTGGATTCCTTTTGTTTGGGGTTCTGTGCGCTTCCTGGACTTGTAAGTCTATTTCTTTCACCAGGTGGGGGAAGTTTTCGGTCACTATTTCTTCAAATAGGTTTTCGGTATCTTGCTCTCTTTCTTCTTCTGGCACCCCCATAATTCTGATGTTGGTACGCTTGAAGTTGTCCCAGAGGCTTCTTACACTATCTTCAACTTTTTGGATTCTTTTTTCTTTTTGCTTTTTCAGTTGAGTGTTTTTTGCTTCTTTGTATTCCAAATCTTTGACTTGGTTCTTGCAATCCTCTAGTCTGCTTTTAGGTCTCTGTATAATATTTTTTATTTCAGTCAGAGTATGCTTAATTTCAAGTTGATCCTTTTTTATATCCTCAAGGGTCTAGTTAAATTTATTGGCTTTTTCTGGGAAATTCTTGAAAAACCTTATAACCATGGTTTTGAACTCTATATCCAGTTGTTTACTTTCCTCCATTTCCTTCATTTGTGACCTGTCTCTTTGTCTCCACATTTCAACTGCTTCCCTGAGTTGATGGAGTGGCTTTGTGTGCTAGGTGTCCTAACAGGGCCCAGTGGCTCAGCCTCCCCAGTTACCTGAGGTGGACACTCTTGGTGTGCCCCTTTGTGGGCTGTGTGTGCAGTCTTGTTGTAGTTAAGCCTAGATTGTTGTTAGTGTCACTGAGGGGAGTTGACCTCCAGGCCAGTTGGCTGTGAGGATCAGCTATGTCTCCGCTGGGAGAGCTTCTGTGCTCAGCTTGGATGGGGTGGAGCCTCAGGGTGGATCAGACAGCCTTGATTTCCTGTCAGCCCCACCCTACAAGGCCCCTGTGTCTCAGTGTCCCAAGGCAATGGCTGCATGCACCTCTGAGAGAAGGCTATCCTTGAGTTTTTCCCACTGCCAGACAGTCCAGTTTCTCCCCGAATGAGTCTAGGTAACCAAAAGTCTCACCTGGAACTGGATTTCAGTGCAGTAGGGAGGTTTTGTTTGCCTCCCGAATGAGACAGCTAGCCTCACGCTTACTCCCCACCCTCTCCGCACGCCGCGAGTAAGCCAGCCGCGTATTCAGCCGCCCGCCCTTTCCACGCGCATGTGTCTCCGTACCTCTGTCCTCCACAGCTCCTCTGGGTCTCAGTGTCCTTTTATCTTTCCTTCTAGTTGTAGAATTTCCACTCAGCCAGCTTACCGGTGGTTCTGGACGATGTCCACTCTGTCTTCCAGTTGCAGTTTTGAAATTGTTGTGCGAGGCATCAGTATAGGTGTTTACCTACGCTGCCATCTTGGTTTCTTACCTCTCCTTCAATTTTGAATGATAGTCTTTCTGGATAGAATAGTCTTGGTTGTAGGTAATTGCTTTTTATCATTTTTGAATATTTCATGCCAATCCCTTCTGGCCTGAAATGTTACTGTTAAATCAGTTGACTGACTTTTGGGAGCTTCCTTGTACTAGTAGGTGACTAAATGTTTTTCTCTTGCTGCTTTTAAGATTCTAGCCTTGTCTTAAACCTTTGCTGTTTTAATTATGATGTGCCTTGGGTTGCACCTTTTTTAGATCACCTTGCTTGGGACTTTCTGCATTTCCTAGATATGTGTATCTTTTTCCTTCAACAAGTTAGAGATGTTTGAAGCCATTATTTCTTCAAATAGGTTCTTGATCTCTCTCTCTTCTCCTTCTGGTACCCCTATGATGCAGATATTGTTATGCTTCATATTGCCCCAGTGCTCCATTAAACTATCCTCATTTTAAAAAAAGAAGGAGAGAGAGAGAAACATTGATGTAAGAGAGAAACATCAATAATTTGCCTACCATATTTTCCCCAACTGGGACTCAAATCAGCAAACTATGTATGTGTCTTGACCAGAAGTTGAACCTGCAACGTTTTGGTATATGGGATGATGCTCCAACCAACTAAGCCACCTGGCCAGGATGCTGTTTTCTCGTATATATGTATGCTAGTGGCCCAGTGCATGGATTTGTACACATTGAAAGAAAATTAATAAGAAGAAATATTTTAATATTGCTATTCGTCCTTTCTTTATAATAGAACAGTCAGATATGAAAGAAAATTAGTAAACTGTATATGAAAAATATATAAGCTGATTAATAAACAATAACAACATGATATAACAATAACAAATGATATAAAGACAATGAAAATATGTTATAAAAACAACAAAAACATGATATAAAAAACATTGATAAAAACAATGACTGATAAATTGATTAAATTTATTCTAATAACTCCCTGTATAACACATTAAGACTAAAAACACTTTCAGAATGCTTGACTAATTTCCCTTGTGATGAAGTATTTACAACTTTCACTTTAACGTCACATGTTCTTCAAACTCAAGAGAAAGCAACATATAGCTGACTATGTCCAAAAATGGGTTCAGGTAGTAATATTCCTACTCTGTCTAGAGTTTGTCCTTGTGATTTATTAATAGTCATCGCAAATGCTGGCATCATGGGAAACTATCTTCGAATTAATTTAAAGGGGAGGCCAGTGTCAGCCGGGGACAGTTGTGCCAATAGTTGGTCTTCAGACATATTCTGTGAACAATACCACTTTCTTTCAGCTTCAGAATGTCAACAAAAGCAACCAAATTCACGATCGACAATGACAGATCAAAACATACATGTGCGATTGGAACCAGCAAAAGCTTTATATGTATCGTGCATGCATGAGTCAACATTTATTTTTTTTTCTCTCTTTATTGATTAAGGTATTACTTATGTGTCCTTATCCCCCCATTGCCTCCAACACGCTCACTCATGCCCTCACCCCCATGGTGTCTGTGTCTATTGTTTAGGCTTATATGCATGCATACAAGTTTTTTGATTGATCTCTCCTCCTTACCCCCAACCTCCCCTACCTTCCCTCTGAGGTTTGACGATCTGATCGATGCTTCATTGTCTCTGGATCTGTTTTGTTCATCAGTTTATGTTGTTCATTATATTCCACAAATGAGTGAGATCATGTGATATTTATCTTTCTCTAACTGGCTTATTTCACTTAGCATAATGCTCTCCAGTTCCATCTATGCTGTTGCAAATGGTAAGAATTCCTTCTTTTTTAACACAGCGTAGTATTCCATTGTGTAGATGTACCACAGTTTTTAAATCGACTCATCTGCTGATGGGCACTTAGGCTGTTTCCAAATCTTAGCTATTGTAAACTGTGCTGCTATGAACATAGGAGTGCATATATCCTTTCTGATTGGTGTTTCTAGTTTCTTGGGATATATTCCTAGAAGTGGGATCACTGGGTCAAATGGGAGTTCTATTTTTAACTTTTTGAGGAAACTCCATACTGTTCTCCACAGTGGCTGCACCAGTCTGCATTCCCACCAGCAGTGCACAAGGGTTCCTTTTTCTCTGCATCTTCACCAGCACTTGTCATTTGTTGACTTCTTGATGACAGCCATTTCTGACAGGTGTGAGATGGTACTGCATTGTCGTTTGGTTTGCATCTCTTGGATGATTAGTGACTTTGAGCATCTATATATATAAAAATCCAGTGACCATGACAACCAAACGACCGGTCACCATGAGGAGCACCGAGCAGCTCTTGGTCCATCCCTCTCTCCCCGCAGCCCAGCCCTCAGGCTCTGATTGATCAGGGTATGGCTAATGGGGGAACCGAGGTGAGTGGCATGGTGGGGACTGGGAGTGGGTGGAAGGCAGACCTCTTGGTCCTTCCTCAGACTCCCAATGATCGGTGGTGGTGGTGGGGAGGAACTGGGGACTGGATCCCTTAGTAGTCCTGCAGGTTCAATCTACAGAGGACAGGCTAGGCACCAATGGACCAGCACCACTGGCACAATCCTGACAGTACTGCCAGCCTCCTGGAACTCAGCCTTGGGCACTGCAGTCACTTCCCCTCCCTAGACATTCCACAAGGAAGAAAGGATACTGCCAGCAACATAAGGAGCAACCAGCGGTGACTGCTCTCCCATTATTTGTTTTTGTTTTGTTTTGTTTTTTGTTAGTCTTCACCAAGGATTTTTTTTCTATTGATTTGCTGGACAGAGCAGAAGGGAAGGAGAGAGACAGAGAGAGATAAACATCCATGTGAGAGAGACACATCTATTGGTTGCCTCCCTCATGTGCCCCGACTGGGGCCAGGGATCAAGCCTGCAAACAAGGTATGTGCCCTTGACTGGAATGGAACCCGGGACCCTTCGGGCCACAGGCTGATGCTCCAACCACTGAGCCAGACCAGCTAGGGCAGCAGTCAGCAAACTGTGGCTCGCGAGCCACATGCGGCTCTTTGGCCCCTTGAGTGTGGCTCTTCCACAAAACACCAGGGCCGGGGGCAGTCTATTTTGAAGAAGTGGCATTAGAAAAAGTTTAAGTTTAAAAAATTTGGCTCTCAAAAGAAATTTCAATCGTTGTACTGTTGATATTTGGCTCTGTTAACTAATGAGTTGGCCAACCACTGCCCTAGGAGCTGTATTGGTGAAGATATTGCTTCAGCATATGTCTGATATTTTGCTGCATGTGGATTCCCCTAATACTTTTATGCTTTCCCATGTTACATTTAAGTCCTTTATCCATTTTGAGTTTATTTTTGTGTAATTTGGTGGTCTAGTTTCATTTTTTTGCATGAATCTGTCCAATTTTCCCAACACCATTTATTGAAGAGACAGTCTTGACTCTATTGTATGTTCTTACCTCCTTTGTCAAATATTAATTGAGCATAGTGGTTTGGGTCAATTTCTGGGTTCTCTATTCTTTTCCATTGGTCAATATGTCTGTTCTTGTGCCAGTACCAGGCAGTTTTGAGAACAGTGGTTTTGTAATACAGCTTGATATCTGGAATTGAATTCCCTCCTACATGGTTCTTTCTCAGGATTGCTGAGGCTATTCATGGTCTTTTTCTTAAATTTCAGATGAATTTTTGGAGAGTTTGTTCTAGGTCTGTGAAATATGCCGTTGGTATTTTAATGGGGAGTGCATTGAATCTATAGATTGCTTTGGGTAGTATGGCCATTTTAATGATGTTCATTCTACCAATCCATAAACACAGTATGTTCTTCCATCTGTTTATGTTTTCCTCTATCTCTTTTTTCAGTGTCCTCTAGTTTTCCGCGTATAAGTCTTTTGCCTCCTTAGTTAAGTTTATTCCTAGGTATCTTAATTTTTTTGGTGCGATGGTAAGTGGGATTGTTTTTTATAAATCTCTCTTTCTGTAAGTTCTCTATTGGTGTAAAGAAATTCCGTAGATTTCTTGGCATTAATTTTGTATCCTGCTATACTGGAAAATTCATTTATTAAATCTAATCACTTTTTGATGGAATCTATAGGGTTTTCTATATACAGTATCATGTCATCAGTAAATAATGACCGTTTTACATTTTCTTTTCTAATTTGGATACCTTTTATTTCTTCTTCTTGTCTAATTGCTATGTCTAACACTTCCAGTAGTATGCTGAACAGGAGTGGTGAGAGTGGGCATCCCTGTCTTGTTCCTGTTCTTAGGGGAAATGGTTTTAGTTTTTGTCTATTGAGTATGATGTTGGCTTTGGGTTTATCATATATGGCTTTTATGATGTTGAGGTATAATCCTTCTATTCCCACCTTGCTGAGAGTTTTTATCAAATAATGGTGTTGGATTTTGTCAAATGCTTTTTCTGCATCAATTGATATGACTATGTGATTTTTATCTCTCAATTTGTTTATGTGATGTATCATGTTTATTGATTTGCGGATATTGTACCATCCTTGCATTCCTGGGATAAATCCTACTTGGTCATGGTGTATGATCTTTCTGACGTAGTGCTGGATCCATTTTGCTAGAATTTTGTTGAGGATTTTGGCATGTATGTTCATGAGGGATATTGGCCTGTAATTCTCTTTCATTGTGTTCTTTTTATCTGGTTTTGGTATTAGGGTAATGCTGTGTTCATAGAAGGAGCTTGGAAGTGTTCCTTCCTCTAGAATTTTTTGGTGTAGTCTGAGGAAGATAGGTTTTAGTTCTCCCTTGAATGTTTGGTAAAACTCCCCTGTGAAGCCATCTGGCCCTGGGCTTTTGTTTCCTGGAAGCTTTTTGATGACTGCTTCAATTTCCTCCATAGTTATCACCCTATTGAGATTTTTAGATTATTCCTGATTGAGTTTTGGAAGATTGTATTTTTCTAGGAATATATCCATTTCCTCTAGGTTGTCTAGTTTGTTGAAATAGAGTTGTTCATAATACTTTTTAACAATCCTTTGTATTTCTGTGGGGTCTGTTGTTACTTTGCCTCTTTCATTTCTGATTTTGTTTATTTGAGTTCTCTCTATTTGCTTCTTGGTGAATCTGGATAAAGGCTCATCAATCCTCTTGATCCTTTCAAAGAACCAGCTCTTGGTTTCATTGATGTTTTGTATTTTTTTTTTCATCTCTATGTCATTTATTTCTGCTCTGATCTTTATTATCTTCTTCCTTCTGCTCACTCTGGGCTCTTCTTGTTGCTCTCTTTCTAATTCTTTAAGTTGTAGAGTTAGGTGATTTATTAAAATTTTTTCTTATTCTTTGAGGTAGGCCTATAGAGAGCTATAAACTTCCCTCTCAGGACTGCGTTCACTGTGTCCCATAGATTTTGGGTTGCTGCGTTTTCATTGTCATTCATTTCCAGGATGTTTTTAATTTCTTCTTTGATCTCTTTGGTAACCCAATCATTGTTTAATAGCATGCTATTCACCTTCCAAGTGTCTGAATTTATTTTATTAGTTTTATTGTAGCTCATTTCTAATATTATACCTTTGTGGTCTGAGAAGATGCTTGATATGATTTCAATCTTGAATTTGGAGAGATTTTACCTGTGACCTAATACGTGGTCTATCTTTGAAATGTCCCTTGTGCACTTGAGAAGAATGTATATTCCGTGGTTTTGGAGTGAAATGTTCTGAAGATGTCAATTAAGTCCATGTGATCTAGTGAGTCCTTTAGGATTGCTGTTTCTTTGATGATTGTTTGTCTAGGGGGTTTACCCAGTGATGTCAGAGGGGTATTAAAGTCTTCTACTATGATTGTATTGTTGTTGATCTCTCCAGGGGGTTATTTTTTTTAAATGTATTTGGGTGCTCCTGCATTGGGTGCATATATGTTTACCAGGGTTATATCCTCTTGTTTTATCAATCCCTTTAGTATTATGAAGTGGCCTTCCTTATCTCTTGTCATGGTCTTCACTTTGAGGTCTATTTTGTGAGATATAAGTATTGCTTCTCCAGCTTTTTTTTTATTTTCATTTGCCTGAAAGATATTTTTCCAACCCTTCACTTTCAATCTGTGTGAGTCCCTTGTTCTGAGGTGGGTTTCTTGTAGACAGCATATATATGGGTCATTTTTTTTATTCATTCAGCCACTCTATGTCTTTTGATTGGAGCATTTAGTCTGTTTATATTTAAAGTTATTATTGATAGGTACTTGTTTGTAGCCATTTTTATTTTTTTGTGCCTGTGTTCTTTCTTCCCTTTTTATTTCCTCTTTTTACACCAGTCCCTTTAGCATTTCTTGCATTGCTGGCTTGGTAGTGATAAACACCCTTAGCCTTTTTTTTTGTCTGTGAAACTCCTTATTTTCCCTTCAATTTTGAATGATAGCCTTGCTGGATAGAGTATGCTTGAATTCAGTCCCTTGCTTTGCATCACTTTGTAAATTTCCTTCCATTCCTTTCTGGCCTGATGTGTTTCTGTTGAGAAATCATTTGATAATCTAATTGTATATCCCTGTACATAACTTTCTGTATCTCTCTTGGAGCCTTTAAGATTCTCTCTTTGTCCTGAATGTTTGCTATCATAATTAAGATGTGACTTGGTGTGGGTCTTTTCGGGTTCATCTTGTTTGGGACTCTCTGTGCTTATGTGTCTTTTTTCTTCCCCACATTGGGAAGTTTTCTGACATTATTTTTTCAAACTAAAGGCCCAGTGCATGAATTTTTGCATGGGTGTTGTCTGGCCAGCTTTTCCCAATCAGAGTGGATCAGGGCTGGGCCTGTTGGGAGGAGGAGATGGCTGGAGGTTGGCTGACTGGCCTGCCCTGATTGGGTGCCCTATGTTGGCTAGGGGAAGTGGCAGTGGGTGATTGGCTGGCGGGTCCTGCCCCTGATTGGGGTTGAGGGACCAATTGGGGTTGGGGCCAGCCATGGAGAGGGGCTGTGGATGGTGGGCCAGCTGGCCCCTCCCCTGAATGGGGTGAAGGGTGCTGATTGGGGCCAGCATCCTGGGGGGAGAGGGGGTCATGGGCAATTGGCCAACTGGCCCTGCCCCTGATGGGGGTGGCCTGATCTGTGGTTGGGCTGGTTGGGGGGAGGGTTTGCAGGAGGTTTGCCACCCAGCCCCACCCCCTATTGGGGTGGGGGTGCAATTAGGTGCAGGCTGGCCAGGAGGAGGGGCTGTGGGCCTATTGTGGTGAGACAGTCTGATTGGGGTGGGGCTGGCTGGGAAGGGGGGCACTGGAGGAGGCATTTGGCTGGCGGCCAGCTCTTGATCAGGATGGGAGAGTCTGATCAGGGGCAGGCCAGCAGGGGGGAGGGACTGCGAGGTTGCCCGGCCAGCCCCAACCCCTGATTGGTCAGTTCGCTGGTCACAGTAGGCATCATAGAGACCAGTTGTTATGGACATTATGGCCTTTACAGTCACTGGCTTTTAATATATACAGATAGATTTTCTAACCCTTGTTCTTCTTCCTGTCATTCTGGCACCCCTATTACTCATATGTTGCTTTGTTTCATATTGTCCCAAAGCTCCCTTAGGCTCTCCTCCTGCCTTTTAATTTTTTCTCCTATTCAGTTTGGGTGTGTTTTGCTTCTCTGTCTTGTAATTCACTAATTTGGTCCTCTGCTTCTCCTAGTCTACTGTTGAAACTTTCCATGGCATTTTTTATTGCAGCTATATTTCTCTTTATTTCTTCTTGATTCTTACTTAAGTTGTTGATTTTTTCATCCATCTGGTTTATGAACTGTATGACCCTTAGTCTGAATTCTTTATCTGACATATTTCATGCCTCCATTTCACTTAGCTGCTTTTCTGCCACTTCCTCCTTTGGGGGTTATTTTGTCTCCCCATTTTTGCTCTCACTGAAGTATCTAGGTGTCGAGTTGTGTGGGAGCTGTTCCTCGGGCAGCAGCGGCTCTTCGGGCAATGGCTGCTCTGTGGGCAGCAGCTGCTCCTTGGGCAGTCAAGGCATCAGCTGTTCCTCAGTTGGCAGCAGCTCCTTTGGTGGGCGCTACTCACAGTGGTGACTCCTCTGGCTAACAGGAACAGGCTGCTCCCCCAGCTTCTGCACCTCAGACAGGGCAGGCTGCTCATGAGGCTGCTGCTCCTTGGATGGGGTCGGGCTGTTTGTGCAGCTTCTGCTCCTCGGACAGGTGTGGGCTGCATGTGGCTGATGCTCCTCGGAAGGGGGCAGGTTGCTTCCAGAGCTGCTGCTCCTCATATGGGGGCTGTTTATGTGCAGCTGCTGCTCCCCGGACAAGGGCAGACTGCTCACAGGGCTGCTGCTCCTCGGATGGGGCCAAGCTGCTTGTGTGACTGCTGCTCCTGGGATGAGGGTGGGCTGCTCATGGAGCTTCTGCTCCTCAGATCGGGGAGGGCTGCTTGTGGGAGTTGCCACTCCTCAGACAAGGGCAGGCAGCTCTCACAGCTGCTGCTCCTCCAATGGGGGCAGGCTGCTCATACTCCTGCTGCTCCTCGGATGGGGGCAGGCTGCTCACACGGCTGCTGTTCCTCAGACGTGGGCTGGCTGCTGGTGTGGATGCTGCTCCTCGAACAGAGGCAGGTTACGTGAGGCTGCTGCTCTTGGACTGGCACGGGCTACTTGCGGGGCTGCTGCTCCTCCAATGGGGGAGGGTTGCTCGTGGGGCTGCTGTGCCTCTGATGGGGGTGGGGCTGCTGCTCCTGGACTGGGACGGGCTACTTGTGGGGCTGCTGCTCCTCCAATGGGGGAGGGTTGCTCGTGGGGCTGCTGTGCCTCTGATGGGGGTGGGGCTGCTGCTCCTTGGATTGGTGCAGGCTGCATGCAGCTGCTGCTCTTTGGGTGGGTTTGGACTGCATGCAGCTGCTGCTCCTTGGGTGGGTTCGGACTGCATGCAGCTGCTGCTCCTTGGATGGGGGCAGGCTGCTCATGTGGCTGCTGCTCCTTGGATGTGGGCAGGCTGTGCTTGGCTGCTGCCCCTCAGACAGGGACGGGCTGTGCGGAGCTGCCACTCCTCAGATGTGGGCTGGCTGTTCATCCCGCTGCTGTTCATTGGACAGGGGCAGGCCACATGAGGCTGCTGCTCCTCAGACAAGGAGGGCTGCTCACATGGTCACAGTGCCCTGGGTTAAAGCATTGGGCCATCCAGAGGGAATCGTGCTTTGGAACACACAGAAGCCCGCGCCTGGGGTGGCTGGAGTCTTGGTGACTGTGGGACCACAGCCAAGGCAGCAGGTTCCTGGTGGGGGTGGCTATAGAGTCCTTGGTATTATCTGAGGGCACCCTGGGTGAAGGTGAGGCTGGATCCCAGTCACAGCACCTCTCCCCTTCAAAAAGGTGCAGCCTCTGCAGAAGAGCTGGCTGCTCTGCGACTGTTTGCAATGATAGCAGAGGCTGCCTGGTTAGGTGAGCCTGGTCACCCTGCCCCCAAAGGTCCTGTAGGATGTAACTGTGACACACACACACACACCACATGTCTACACACTCCTCTTTTGCTCCCTCACTCACACTCTCTCCCTCACTGCCGCCTTCTTCCTGCCTCTGTAGTTGGGTCTGGAGTGTTTTTGATCCATTTGTGGATGGGGTCTCCTCTCTGGGTGTCTGGTTAAATGGCTTGCTCTCTACCCCATTGGCCAAAGAGTATAAAATTTACCTCGATAAGACACGACACAAAGGGAACAAAACACAAATGTACTCATGGCACTGATAACCCCAATATAAGTGACCACCAGAGAAAAGAGAATTAGGGGAGAGAAAAGAGAACATAAATGATATCAAAGAGAGAGAACATGGTATGAGAGAAAAGAAAAAGAATAAAAAGGAAGATTATATATATATATATATATATATATATATATATATATATATATGGAGAAAACACCAGGGAACAATCAGATAAACCGAAACATACAAACCCCAAATACCCAATAAAGAAGGTGGGACAGAATCTTATATACAGAAAGTAAGGTTAAGGAATGAATATGGGGAGGACCTTTCAGTATAGAGGAAGTAGATAGAGGATAAGAAGAAAGAGAAAGAGAAGACAAAAAATAATAAGTTAAAAAATAATTAAAAATAGGATAAAATTTAAAAATTTAGAATGATGAAAAAATAATGCAAAAAATAAAATAAACAAATGAAAAAGGAAAATAAAGAAAAAAGAGATAACAAAATAATAATAAAATAAAAATGAGGGCTGGTTTAAGATCCTGCTCTTCTGTACTGTCTGCTCTTCTCATTTTCCTGTTGCTGGGACTGAAGGCCTTTCTTTAGGCCAGTCCCAGTGGGCTCTCTGGGGACTATTCAGATTTTTTTTTATATCCTTTGTACCACTCAGGGTATAGTCTGGGTGTGGCTGTATTAGTTGCCTGCAGACTGCAGAGATGGTCTATCTCTTCAGGAGAAAACGGCTGCCTAAGTCTGGCACATCAGTTATGACTCAGCGCCAGACTCGGGGCCACCTCTCCCCGACCCTCTCCTCTCCCTAGCCTCTCCCCAGACTCCACAAGTCCGCATCTCCACCTGCATCTCAGCCACAGGCAAGTGTCTGTATTTGAAAGGTCCTACGAACTCAGTTCAGTGGACAAAAGCAAAGTCCAAAATGAGGGGGAAGAGCTGTGCCACTGTGAGTCCCTCTCCCCTTGGCAGGGTGCAGCCTGGGCAGCCATCTATGCTGCCCCCTCTGGGCTCAGTCTCTCTTGGCTGTGGACCCAGATCCAGAATCTCCTGCTGCCTGCAGTCCTGCAGACCTCCTTTCCACAGTCAGATGCTACGTCTGTCTCAAGGGACTCAGCCTTGGTGCCACATGGTTTCCCTCTGACCCTCTGGGTTCAGAGGTCTGGCAGTTCTCTCCAGACCAGATTCCTGGTTTTACCATTCTCCAGGTGTCCTCTGCCCTTCCAAGCTGCAAATTGTCTCACCATCTGTGTCTACTTCCCCAATTCAGGGTGGATGTTATTTGATTTAGTTAATCTTTCTATCTGCTCCAGGACAAGGCTAGGGACATGTCCATCTATTCCGCCGCCATTTTCTCTCTCCTCTTTTTTCAACATTTATTTTCAAATTGCCAATGTGCATCATATGTACCGGCTGGTCTGTTGGTCAGATGCTTGGTTGGATGGACAGTCGGTCACTTAGCCTGCTAGATATAGATATAGATATAGATATAGATATAGATATAGATATAGATATAGATATAGATATAGATATAGATATAGATAGATATAGATATAGATATAGATATAGATTAAAACAAGACATTTAGTCACCTAAATATATGTTTTTAATATATACATACATATTTTTATATATATATTATAAATTTATATTTAAAAAAATTCTTTTTCTTTTTTGGTGCTTTGATTGAGTGTTTTCTTCTACCTTCTCCTCCAAATCACTGACTCAGCAGTCCACTGCTTCATCTAGCATGCTGTTGATTCTTCTAGTAAATTCTTCAATTCTGATGTTATATTCTTCATTTTTGAGTGATTCTATTTTATGGTTTCTATGAGTGTTTTTTCTTTTAATGCTGTTGAAGTTCTCACCGAGTTCCTTGAGCATCTTTAGAGCCATTGTTTTGAACTCTGTATCTGGTAGCTTGTTTACCTCTATCTCATTTAGTTTTCTTCCTGGGGATTTCTCCTGTTCTTTCATTTAGGACATGTTTCTTTTTCTTCCCTTTTAGGCTGTCTGTCTTTATTTGTTTTTGTGTATTAAGTGGCTCTGCAATGCCTTGGTATGATGACCTTATGCAGTAGGTGTCTCATGGGGCTCAGAGGCACTTCTCCCTAGTCATCTGAGCTAAATGTTCCAAGAATGTCCTCTGTGTGGGTTTAGTGAACCCTCCTGTTTTAATTGAGTTTTGATTTCTGTTGTGCTGTTCATGAGTGGGGTTGCTCCTCCACTGACCATGAGGATCTCCCCTGAGCCCAATGTATGAGCTGCTGTGAGGGGCTGGCTCCACAAAGCTGAATTTGCCCCAACAGTATCTAGTATCTGTTGAGATCACCCTTTGAGTGTACCACTCATGGAGCTAATTGAGTTGTGTTCTGATATGGTCTGATCCCCAGGTTGTGTTGGTTCTGGGGCTTCTTGGGAGGGCATCCAGTACAGGTCGATGTCAGGTGCTTCCAGTGATGGGTCCTTAGCTACCTGTTTGGAGTTACAAAAGGCAATCTGTAGTTTGTGACTGTTTCTGCTGGGCCTGGATGTACATGGGAGGGGCCTAACTGCACACCAAGCTTAGTTTCCACCAGCCCTAAGCTCAAGGGCAGGTCAGTAAAAGGCCCAAGGTTCCCCAATGTCAGCCTTTACTTGTTAGCTGTCTCTTAGGCTCAGTTACTGAAAGAGCCTCTGTCAGTATGAGTTGCTTGAGGGAGTCTCTCAGTGACTCACCAGGTAGAGGTGAGTGGTGTTCACCAGATTGATGCAGATTCAAACTCAGTGGCAGTGCTGGGTGTGAGGCCACTCAGCAGCAATCTCAGGGTACACCATTGCCTTGTGATGGTGGACCATTTTGGTGGGGCCAGGTCTCAGGGATTCATTAGGATGAGCACAGCAGTTTTCATCAGGCCCACACCCATAGGGTATGGCCATGTAAAAGGAAAACTCTGCACAAGAATTGTGGTGCTGATCTTGTGTACACAGAAAAAATGCCCTCCCCATCCCCCTAAGAGCCATACAACTCAGGTTTTCTCCAGAGTCCATCCAGACTTCCTGGAGAGCCTCCTGCCCTGGGAACCAGCTGGTAACACTGAGGAGCAAAGCTCAGCTGGTGGGGCCACCAGGATTCAGGAAGGTAAAGCTATGGTTACCCCCTGATGGGACTAGTGGGCCTCCCATGGGAGGCTGGGACACTACTACTCTAGTGTGGGGGGATGGCCCACTTTGGCCAGATGGGTGTCTCCTCTGTAGCTGCAGTAGGCAGAGCACTCTGGCCCAGCAGGCAGTCTGCTGTTATGCCTGAGGGGTGGGGTGCTCTGGCTGCCAGAAGAGGGGGTTTTGGGAGGCTCTCATGCTGCTGTCATGAGGGAGGAATGCTCCTTGTGGCAGGTGGCTGGACAGGGGAACTGGTCTTTGCCCCAGAGCCACACATCTGTCTCTGATCCTCCTGGGGTTCTTCCTCAAGACCCCCTCAAGAGAGTCTATGCCATAGGTTCAGGCAGCAACTTCTTCTACAAGATGTGAGCTCTGCTGGGGTGACCATGCAGCCAGAGAGTGAGGCTTGTGCAATCCCCTTATGCCCATGCAGACTGGAGGGGAGTGTTTGCCCCAGGAAATATGGTGTCTGTGGACAGTATGGGAGAAGAACCTGCACCCTGGTGGCCATCCCCCCAGTTTCCCTCCCCCCAGCAATACAGCCCAGTCTGTTCTCCCAAGACTCTAGTTCCTTCTGACCCTGCACTCCCTCTAGTGGATCCTAGGAAAAGTGGCTGTGAAGGAGCTCCTGTGTGTAGACCCTTCAAGAGGGCACCTGGGTCTTTAGCAGCCTTTCCTCTCTCCCTGGTGCACAGACTCCCCACTGAACTCCACCGCCAAATGTATGTGGGTATCTCCGCTAGGCTCTCTTGCTCTGGGCTGGGGAGCCCACCATGGGGTTGAGACCCCACTTTCCATTTGTGGCCTAGCTATCCATCCATATCAGCAATTTTTAATCTCTTGTATATCAAGGCATACATAAACTAATAAGTAAAATTCTGTGGCACATCAAAAAATATATATTTTTGCCAATCTGACAAAAAACTAGGTATAATTTTGATTCATTCACACCAGATGGCTATTGTTCCTTGCTGTTATCATTTTTCATTTGACAACCTAAGGAAAAAGAGGTCAGTGCCCCTGACTAAAATAGTCAGGTATTGCACATTTTAAAAATTCTTGCAGTACAACGGTTGAAAATTGCTATTCTAGATACTAAGGTGTCGCACATGGGCATGGGGCCAGCCCTCCTGGAGTCTGTCTGCCCTTCCTACCAGTCTTGATGTGGCATCTGTAAATCCTTGGCTGTAAGATTTCTGTTCAGCTCATCTTCTGTTGTTTATACCAGTGGGTTGTTCTACAATTCAGTTGTAATTCCACTTTGGGACTGGGAAGGGGTGAGTGCAGCTTCAACCTATTTTGCCACCATCTTCTGATCTACTTTTAAGACACAATTAATGGCATTTATATAGAGTGGAATCCCTAACAGATTACTAATATGCACCAATTAAATGAATGAGTGAATGGATGAATAAATGAATGAAAATATTGCTATAGAGGAGAGCAACAAAGGTGAAGAGCTGCTAGAACAGCTTGATTTGTCCCCTTTCAAAGGTGAATAATAATTTATGCACCATAGAAGCATATTTATTTTTGTTTAATATTAAAAAACTTGAAATAATTTACTATGTAAGAGCAAAATAAGGAAGTAAATATTTGGGGGTTCTAAGTGTCTGAAAGAGGGGCTAAATTGGTAAATTTCAAATGTTATGCCAATGTAAATTAGGTGACAGTTTCAGCTTAAAAGACTGATATGGGTCCCAGAACAAAGTCATGCAGTGGAAATTGAAAGAAAACTTAAAAGAGATGAAAATATATGTGTACAGCATGCAACTGAACAACCTTGGAGGTTTAGGCTACTTTTCTGTGTACTCTCAAAAAACGAACCTCTTAATGAAAGGTTTATTTTCATGAGAACTTTGTTCCTGTGGTGATCTGCATAACTTATTAACACCTACTTGGCAATAAGTCATCTGTAAAGAGGTGAGAAAGTTTGTCATTAACTGATACAGAACCCTTTGAACCAGCTTATCTCAATGCGTCACTGTTCCATGTTCTGGAAAGAGTGAAATCCCCCATATCATACATGCTCCAATGACAATCCCAGAGTGCTGGTGAATAATATATTTACACAGGTATGAACTTGACTATGGGAAGGGCAACCTTAAAGTTCCATGAGAACAAGAATTAAAGATACCAGACACCAGTGTAAACACAAGTTAGGAGCTCAAAACAATAAAAGACAAAACAAAACTAGACTAAGTCACAAAGTGTAGAACCCCTTAAGCCATCTAGAAATGAATTACATTCACCTAGATTTCTCCCATGATCACTACAGGTGTTTGTTGATGGACGTAGATGATGTTAGCTCCTTACCTGGCATCCCTCCATTGCTGTGGCTTTTATGGATCAGATAACTAAGGCTGAGCACCCTCTGCTGTAGGCTAGTCTAGAAGTCCAAAGACACAAGTTCATACTAGCTGGTTGAATGTATCTTCTCTTAACTTTAGTTCTTTTATCTCCAGCCGGTTAACTATTTCTCTTAACATTAATTATTTTACCTCCAGATTGAAGATAAAAATCCATGCCTGCCTTGTTGAGGAAATGCATGTGAATATACTGTAGAGATGTGAACTCTAGGAAGTGGATGATGACAAGATTTTTTAGTTGAGGGGGAAAGAGAGATCATAGGAGATCAGTGGCAACTAAGACATAACCTCATAGTTAGCTATAACAAAGTTATTAGTCTGCCCAGAGGAGACTAGGCTCAACTGAGATAGACATACGCTATCCAAACATACAAGAGACCAATGCTTAAATTGGAATGTTAATTTATTTCATCTATAGTGGGAAATATCCCTTTATAGTGACAGGAACGCTTATATCCACTATCCAAGGAATCCTCTTCCTTTATTATGGTGGCCAAAAGGTTGGTTAAGTGAGATTTAGAGTTCTTATTTAGATGCAGTAGAAAATAACTATGTAACTTGATTTAAGTACAAAAGAGATTTATTAAAAATTGTAATTGATAATATTTGGAATTATGAATGCTATAGCATCAAGTTTGGGTACATAGCCAAGAGCAAGTCCTCAAATAATGCTTCAGAACTGGTATGGTGAAAACACTGCTTCAGCCACTGAATATTAGGTACTGCACACAGCACTGAGAAACACTAAGGAGTTTGAGAAATTGCTGGTAATGACAAATGCCCACCACTGTCTACCCCTTTGACTGTCCAACATTAACAGACTATCTCTCATATAATCATAGTTCCTCACTCCTTTATCAAAAAGGTAACAGCAAATCTCACCAGGTATAGCCTGCAGCTCATGTCTTGGATCTCTGAATGGCCCCTTCTCTTCTATTTCTAGAAGAGAAATATCTGTATTGATATCCTATAATATCTGTCATGTCCTATGGGTTAGATTATAAAGGAAACTATTATCAACTTGTTCTGTACAAAATAATGGGAGAAAAGAGAGAAAAAGAGGAAAAATATTTAAGATACACACATCACACTATAAGGAAGAAGAGTTGAGACCATATGGTTCCTGGTCCTTAGTAGGGTTACTAGGAAGCAAGAAATATTTTGAAAAGCTTTAATTGCTCCTTTATTTGCTCTAAAACATTAGGGATCTCCTCTGTGATAGTCCCATTGACTTTATATAAATTTTATTTGACATCACAACCTGCCACAAATACTTTGAGCATTGTTGCTCTGCCACTACAACCTTGAACAACTGGAGAGAATTCTCTGCTCCAGGTTCCATTCAAAGCTGCTTGTCTTTCCATTGGTAATGGGTAGAAGCACAATACTCAAATGTATTATACCTTTTCTATGAAATTCAAGCATGTCCACTAAACATTTTATTTTCCCTTAGTGATAGGGCTTGCAAGATATAGCAATAAGTCTTCAGTTTTTGAGGTTATCCCAATGTGCCCCAGACTACTGGACCCTCAAAAAAACTTCCCTTTGGTATCAAGCCTAGTATTTTTATGGAGTTTATCTCCCAATATCTGTCATCCTAATCCATCAAAATGTATATTGAGTTCCAGCAACTTTTTGCCCCCAGGGTCTAGCTCATCAATGTAGTAGAACAGCATGCTCTTCTGTGAGATAACGAAATAATCATGACCCTGGAGACTGAGTTGTGGCACAAGGACAGGGAGTTGATGTAACCCTGAAGTAATGTACTGAAGATACGCTGCTCTCCTCACTGGGGAAAGCAAACTACTTTAGGTATTTTTTTGTTTGGAGGGTGGATAGAGATCTACAGCTATATACTGATGACACGGGATATGGGTATTTACTTCAGTAAAACAATTCATCTAAACCAGTAGATGCAATTGTAATTATTTCCTAATTAAGCTTACAACAAATTGCTGTCATTATCAAAGATGTATTCATTTTTAATATTGGCCAAATGGCAACCAAATGAGAATATATATGTCATCCAATCCTATATCTTTTTAGGTCCATAATGATAGCGTGTATGTCTTTGATTTTACCAAGGATACAGCATTGCTTTTGAGGGAGAGCCAGAAGTTTCTAATTGGCCCTTCCAACTAGAATAGTTCTATACTACAGGTCAAGGACCCAATGAGGGGATTCTGATGATTGTTGAGTAAATCTATACCAACTATATGCTAAGAAACTATGGAAATAACTATGGGGTCTCACTGAGCCTACTGTGAGATGGAACTCAAGTTAAATCTCCAAGACCCTAATTAGCTTTCTCTCCAAAGGTGAATTAGAGTGGCACTCTGGGTCTTTGGAAAGCCGTATTGTTTAGAAACAGTGTCTAATGTCTTGTATAGAGTAGGTAAGTAATGACAGGACCATTTGGAGAAGCTGTGAGGTGATATACAATAAAGTACATGCATATTGTACTTGGACCTTCCATAAGTTGTTTCTGGCTACCTCCTTTCAAGGGGTTCTGGTTTATAAATGGACTCAACCTGGGAATAGGGAGGCAGAGAGTGACTCTTTTGTGGTGTCTCATGTTAAACCTTTGTTCATACTGTTAGAAATAAGGCAAGTCCCCCAAGTCAGGGTTCTTGGTAGAACACAAAACATACTAGGGAGCCAGGCAGCAAGGCAAACATCTTTACTTCTACGTAGAAGGGTGTGCACACATGGTCTGGAAGCACATGCACACCGAGCAGGAGGGCTGCTCAGCTTTATAATCTCTGATGCATGTGACCTGTTCCTTGCTCTTGATTGAGCTCAGGTGCACAGTCTTCCATGATTGGCTAATTCAAAGAGAGGGATTGACCTTTGCTGTTTCAAGATGGTGGCCCCCAGGGAAGCTGCAAGCCATGCAGTCAACATGGTGGCTGCCAAGACACGCAGTCCAAAATGGTGGCTGTCTAAACTGTTCTTTGACAGAAAAGATGATTTTTTTATTCTCACAATACTTCTTAGAGTTTGGGGGGTAGGATTTATAAATTGTCGTATTTTTATAGATAATATTGGTTCTCAGAATTCAAGACCAATGGTTCTAAAAGCGTCCCTGGATCAGGAGGTTGTTAGAAATTAAATTTCTTGCATCCCATCCATACCTACTAAATAATAATCTCTGGGGATGAACCCAGCCATCTCTCTGTGGTTTAACAAGCCTTTCAGGTGATTCTGGTATACACAAAAGTTTGAGGACCAATGAGTTAGTCACTTATGAAAACTGTTGTTTGATGTTTATTTGATTTACATACTGATTTTGAGGCCTACAGTGGTAGCCATATTTGCTTTGCCTCTGACTGTGTTACTTTGCCTCTGCCACCCAGTTTCTTGTTATCTCCATGTAAAATAGGGATTACATTTCAACTGCAGTATTTCTCATTAGATTCCCTGACCTAGATTTTGTAGCCCCTACAGTACCTTTCAAATGTTCTGACATTCTCCTCACCAATCAATATATTTCTCAAAGCCTTGGTGAAGGGGGTGTTTTCTGGGACTTCTTTCAGGATATATTTAGAGTGTGGGTGAGCAGGTCACACACTATAAATCCCTTCCAACGTGCCCACATCCCAAACTTTTGGCTTCCTTACTCTATATTATATCAAAGAGTTTCCGGCCTATCAACTTTAATAAATAACAACAACCATTAACATAAAGTTTTAATCAACCAATGAAGCAAGCATTTAGAAACACACCCAGCTGTTTAAACTAGTAAATTGAATTCAGCATCTCTACTAAGTGATACATGTGGATAAAGTTAGCTTAATCTGAAGTTATATTATTTACTCTTTGGTCTAGTACCTTCAGATTCCAGTCCTAAAAGTATTCACACTGTTTGCTGATGTAAGCTAGCAAAATTTTGCAGTTGTTTAGTTATGAAAGTCTTCCTTCTTGGGTTGACTTTGTATTTGGATCCCTGAAGCATAATATAAGTCTGGAGATAATGAGGAATAGGAAAGATAGGATTTGAGGAGAATTGGCTGACACTTTCAAGGTAATTACATTAGATAAGCTTATTTTAAAGTCTTCCAGCAAAATAGGAATATCCTTATAAAGAGAACAAAGAGGGGCTGCTTTGGTCAACAAGAGAGTCTCTGTGGGGTTTTGGGGTTGAGGCTACCGAATATGTGGGTGTGTATTCATTCAGAGTGTCCTCCTACATGTCCTTATTCCAGTTTTCAGGGTTCCAGTATCTCCCAAACAATGCCTGGATTCTCATACGAGAGACCTGTCAAAACTGTGACTTCAATTGGTGTTAGAATTTTTAAAACCCTTCATTACTAAACTTTGAGGGATTTTATTTGTTCAGTTTGGGGTTGTTTGTTTTTTTTGTTTTACTCCATATTCTTGGCTCAAGTTATGGACTGAAGATCAGGCACTGGAGCTTGTTGTTTTGTAGTGTTATGTCATCCAGACCATTCCATTCCAAGTACAGATTTTTGGATCATTTGGAATCTTGACTGCAACCAAAGTAAATCAACTTATCTACCTTAATGAGAAAAATAATTTATTAAAAGGTTATTCCATTCTGGCCAGTGTTGCTCAGTGGTTGAGCATAGACCTATGAATCAGGAGATCACTGTTTGATTCCTGGTCAGGGCATATACCCGGATTGCGGGTTTGATACCTAGTGTGGGGGCATGCAGGAGGTAGTCAATCAATGATTTTCTCTCATCATTGATGTTTCTATCTCTCTCTCCCTCTCTGAAATCAATTTTTTAAAAAAGGTTATTATACAACTTGTTGTGAGGACTGGAAAACAAGGCTAAGAATACCCAGTTCAGAACAATACCAAAATCACATTCAGAAAGAATCCTGTGAGTTCACACTGGCAGTGCTGCTGAGCACAAAATACTGGTGCTTGTGCCCTCAGCACTGCTGGTCCCCTCCACTAGATACTGCTACTAATGTCACTGCCACTACTGCATGAAGGACTTGATTTTCCTGCCATGCTACTACTACTCTGTCACCAAAGAAGTTCCTTATGACTCCCATGATTCTAAGGTGGGTGCAGTCTAATTGGTGGAGTCTGAGTCACATACCTGATTCCTAGTTGCAAGGGAGGCTGGAAAAAAAAATGAGTATCTGGTATTTTTAGCCTTACAAAGGAAGACAGGTTCATCAAGCTGGTGAACTTTCCCAATTTATCCCAGAGAGGGGTTTCAGATGTTGAGCAACCAAAATGAATGTAAATACCCACTACAGTGAGCAGCATGGAATCAAAGCAAATACAAATATTTGAAGAATATCGATAGCCACTGACAATGGTCTGTGATGTCTGAAGCATTTCTCCCTACTATCAGGAGATAACTATAGTGAGGATCAGGGCATTCCCTCCCCAACACACTGCTGGATGAGCACCATCAAATGCCAGCTCTCTGGACTCCCAGTGTCTAGGCTTTATATTATTCATCTATTTTTAATGAAGCATTAATCAGACTAGAACAGTTGTTCTTACCTGGGGACAATTCTGCTACCCAGGAGATATTTGGCAATGTCTGGAGACATTTTTGGTTTTCATAAAGGCAGACGGGATTAGTGTGGTGCTATTGTCATCTAGTGGATAGAGGCCTGCATGTTGCTAAACATCCTACAATGCATAAGACAGCACCCTACAATAAAGAATTATCCAGTCCAAACTGTCAATGATGCCAATGTTGAGAAATCTTGTACTAGCATCAAGTCCTTTGCTTCTTATTTTGGGCTTTAGAATATGTCTTATTCTTTTTTAAAAAAATATATTTTATTGATTTTTTTACAGAGAGGAAGGAAGAGGGATAGAGAGCTAGAAACATCGATGAGAGAGAAACATTGATCAGCTGCCTCCTGCACACCCCCTACTGGGGATGTGTCCGCAACCAAGGTACATGCCCTTGACCGGAATCGAACCCGGGACCCTTCAGTCCACAGGCCGACGCTCTATCCACTGAGCCAAACGGTTTCGGCTGTCTTATTCTTTTAATGGCTTCTACAAACACCTGATCTTACCAGTCAAATAATGATTTTACTTCTTTGGCTTCCCAGGGTGCCTTGCCATCAATCCTGTATCTTCTCTAATGAAATTTACTACACGTGGCCTTGGGGATTTCCTCTTGTCTCCTTGAATAGGATGGCAGTTGTAATTAATCTTAGAAGTCTATAAGAATTATCTATCCCAACAGTTCTCAAAAGGGTACAATTTTTCATCCTAAGGGAAAGTTGGCAATATGAGACACTTTCAGTTTGTCATAACTGAAGGAGAGAGTGGCAGGCCCTGTTAAGTAGAGGTCAGGGATACTGCTAATCATCTGACAATGAACAGGACAGCCATACAATAAAGATTTATCTAGCCCAAAATGTCAGTGGTGCCAAGGTTGAAAGCTGTGATCTAGTCTTACTGAGATGAGACCTGGATAAGAGATTATTCATGTTAAGGGCCTTGACATGCAATGTAATTATCAGAGGTGGGAGGACAGACTTGGGCCAGGGAAAGGTATCTTCATGTGGTTCCAGAGCCCAATAACTTGAGGGGGCATTCACAAGGAAGAGGAGGCAGCAGCACCAAAAATGGCAAGTGTCCAAAATGAAAAGGGAGAACATAGGGAAATCCTCTCACATCCCATTGTATAAAGAATAGTGTACAGAGATCTTAAAGCCTGGGAGAGGGCAGGGTTAAGTTAGAAACTCATCTGTGGTATCCACCTCTCAGTGACAAGGATTGGGCTAAGATAATATTGGTGCTGTGGAAACCATATTCCTGTTCAAGTCAACTCATGTTGATTGAGTGAGCACCTGCTATAGGTATTCTGTAGACTGTGGGGGACTCAGAGGTAAATAAGAGATAAGAGACATCCTTCTTGCAGAAACCTTGGGATCTAGAAAAAGAGAGATGGCAAGCATGCAGATGTCTCTCAGATACAGCAAGAGAGCATCACCCCAGAGGCACAAACAGCCATGGAGCACTAAGAAAATCAGAGATAAGGAGGAAGAAATACATTTTTATGTAGGACAAAAGGAAGGGCAGAAATTTTCTAGGAAGAGACAGGGCTAAGTGAATTCTCTTGAAACTGCATTTGCATAGCAAGCATATTATTTTATTTACATTGCATATCTATTTAGGATGGCTTATTCAGGAGGCTGAAGGAGATTACAGGAAGCTAAAAACCCTCAAACCATGTCTTGTCCCCGCTACTGAACTTCCCTGATGATTCTATCATGGCTTGTCCACTGGGCCCAGCCAAGAGCAGTGGGGATGAATAGTGAAAGCCACACACATAAAGGGGACACGTTCCAGGAGTTGTGCGACAGGAAAGGTCCAGGAGGCTCACCTCTTCCACATTATACTGGGAATGACAACAGGCTTCAGTGGGGAGCCCAGGTATCCCTCCAGATGCTGCAGCAGTGGGAAGGGGTCCACAGTAGACAATGCACACATGCCCTAGCACAGGCACATGCAGTACACACACTCTCATGTGCACATATGTGTGTGCGCACACACAGCTTCATATGACCTTTATAGTACCTTCATAGCACTTGCCTGCATACCAGGTACTAGGAGTAAAGAACTAGTGAGCAGACTTGTCTTCTGAAACATACATACCATCCGACTCTGAAAATGAGATGAGAATTGTTAGTTTGCAGCCAAAAATACACCTCAGCTATTCCATTCTCGCGATATCATGTTGCCTGGAGGCAGGACCACCTTGGTTAAAAAACTGGCTGTGCATGGCACAACTTCAGGGGTGCCATTCCAGTTGTGCAATGCAATGTTTTCATCTAGTGGAAAGAGTACTAGATGTGAAAGGATACAGCCTGAGATTCCAGCCCCAACACTGGAGCATGCAACCTGGACAGACTCTGATACATTAACTCTCTGCCTCAATTTCCTCATTTGCAAAACAGGGGTCCTAGCTACCTCTTGTAAGCCTATGAGAAACTCAAATAAGAGAAAGTATATCCAAGTACATCCTAAAATTTATAGCACTATGGAAACATAGGATCTTACTACTATTATTTTCTTCATAGCTATCTACCAACACAGTTTCAGCATTCACTGAAAGGTCCATACATATTTTTAAACCTTCCCCTTCCATATTGATGCCACTCAGATGTTTCCATATCTCACCAGCCCGTGGGTTCAAATGGAACCCAAGAACATTAATTATGTAACTGCAGATCCTCATCCCACCACCCTTCTCTTCACATCCTTCCCATTTAGTGGGGTTTCTTCAAGTGTATCTGTGTGTTCATTGGCAGATAGGTTCACCCCAGCCTTCTCAGCAGGGTCTGCTGCCTACAATTGGGCCTCCTTACCCTGTCATAGCTACTAGGCCCTCAGAGAGAACAGAACACAATGCCCCAGTAGCTCCAATTGCCTCCCCAGGCACTACACCCTTCACAGAGGCTGCATTGAACCTCAGCATAACAAAGCTTCACGGCACTGGTGCCCCTCTCTACTCTGCATTGGACATTGTCACCTGGACTTCAAAGCAGAACTGCTTGGACCCCAAGTCTCACAAAGTTCTTTTGGCCAAGTCTCCTTGGTTTCTGCCTTAAGACCTTCTTCCAGAAAATAAAATATTGTCCCTGATTGGGATCGTCAGGGAACTGAACACCAACTCACCATCTCT
Source organism: Corynorhinus townsendii (assembly GCA_026230045.1). Taxonomy (NCBI): domain Eukaryota; kingdom Metazoa; phylum Chordata; class Mammalia; order Chiroptera; family Vespertilionidae; genus Corynorhinus; species Corynorhinus townsendii. Next base: position 90,356,696 of record JAPDVU010000003.1, read on the forward strand.
CTCCCTACATCCCTGCCTTGCCCTACCCTCTTCTTTCTCCCTTCATCCAAAAAAGGAGTCTTTATCCCTATCATCTTATGGCTGGTTGGCATTCTGTATTTCCACAGGTCCAAATTCCACACAGGTTTGGCCAATACAACCCTATTGCATTTGATTTAGTAAAGTTATAACTGGGGAAATTTTAAATGTTGGAACCATCATAGCCAACAATGACTTTGTGTATGGGAGGGTATGTCACTATATCTTGTTACAGTGGTTTGTCATCATGACTCACACTTAGGAAGCCTCCATTTAGCACTGCATCAGCATAATATTTTAATTCAGCAAGCAAGTGGTCTTTAGTCATTGTCCCAATGCTACGTAAATAGATGTGCTCTCATTAGCTCAGACATCAGCTTTTCCTGCTGTCATCAATCCTTGGAAGTTTATCTCAAGGATGATACACATCCCTTCCCCGAGACACACATCCTCCCCCCCTACTCCTCTCCAGAAAGTTCTGTTCAGGGGCCTGGCTTCAGGGATTCACATCCAGCCTGATGCATGAATGTGTCTCCTAATTCTCTCTGAGAATGAGTCCCAGGCTTGAATCCCCTGAACAACACTATGACCTACATCTCCATAGTGAACTAAGCTCCCTTTGGGAGACCTACTGGTCTCTTAAAGGATACTCAATAGTACTTCTGTTAATGAAGGGATGTGTTCTGACAAGATACTTTGTGATCAGAAGCACTATTCCTAGAAATAAAGTTGGACCCATAAGGATGCAAACTTTGAAACCAGTAAAGGTCCCAATAATCTCCTAATAGCCAAATTCAATGGTTGCTTTTTAATCATCCCATTTGATTTCTCTTCTACCTCTGACATGGTTGAACCAGGAAATCAGGGAAGAGTAGTGGAAATACACAAACTGGGTTCAAATTCTTGCTTCACCTTACTAGTCATGGGACTCTGAACAAGTTACTTAACTTCTTTGGAACTAACTTTTCTTCATCTGTAAAATGAGTAAGTGATGCATAAGGAGGTTCCAGGAAAGATTATAATGCATATAGAACTATTGGAATACAGAAGGCCTTTGATAGCTAGTAGTTATTATTTTTCTTTTATTATTACTTTCATTGACCAACTTTCATTCTTAAACTCTTTCCTTGGATATTGTGACACCAATATATGATGGTTCTCTTTCTACCTCACTTTTCATTCCTCATTCATTCACTCAGCAATAGTTATTAAATGTCTACTATGTGCCAAACATTTACTAGGCACTGAGGTTACAAAAATTAATAATATACAGTCCCTGTTCTAGAGAGGTTCACAATCTAGTGGGGAGATATGCAAACAATGATGACTCAACATGATAACTGTTACACTAGTGTTTCACATACAGTGGTCTGAACACATTGGTTTAATGTGCCAACAGATACCTGGGAAGGCTTCAGGTTTGAACTTAGCTTTGAAAGATTGCTTTAAATTTGCCAGGCAAAGAAAAGGGAAGGATGTCCTGATCAGAAGGAGTATTTGCATATTATCAGTGAAAGTTAACAAGCTAGTAACAAAATCAAAACACTCAAACAAAAGAAAAATGTTGGACAATACCATTTAGTCACAAAACATGATGTACTCATTTTTACCCACAAACTTTTGATCAAAGTTATCTTTGAAATTCACTTAGGAATATTGGTACAGTGATACAAAATGGCCAACAGTGTTGTCTTAGCTATAGGAGGCTTATGGTATGAAAACCTGACACATGACAGGCATTCAATAAATAGTGAATGGGAAAAACTATACAATTCTGAAGTGATATTAAGAGGATATTTTCAAATTGGAGCTAAGAATCCCTGCTGCACTCCCATTACCAGAGCTAAAAAATGTTCACATCAAAGTTTTCACCTCCATGCAGGGAACTGGAATAACATTCTTTGGGGAATCTGCCAGCTCAAGGGAATAGAACTAAAGATTCTGACATTGGGTTCCCCATGAAAGTTTCAAGACAGTACAACTTATAGAGATAATCACAACTAGGGTGACCTCAGCTAAGACTGAGGGGTTTTCTGAGTCATGGGACTTTCAGTGCTAAAACTGAGATAGTACAGGCAAACCATGGTATTTGATGACCCTACTATTTCCAGTAAGTCCCACCCATATGCTCAGAGTTTCCAGTTCCTCAGCTATGATCAAACTTAATAATCTGTTATCAAGATTACCAGAAATCATTGGCTTGAAATACTGAAACCAAAATAATACCTAGTTAAAAAAAAAAATAGCTGGTAGAAAACAGAGTATGCATGAAGAAGGCAAAAAAAAAAAAAAAATCATTGGTATCCTCAGAAAGATAAAAAAAATTACAACAATGAAAAAGGACAAAAAATTAAAGATAAGAAAATTAGAGAATTAATCCAGAAGATTTAATAGTATGAGTTCTATTAAGAGAGGACAGAGAAAACAGAGGAAAAGAATCATTAAAAATAATTCAAGATATTTCCCAGAGCAGAAAGACTTCCATTTTCAGATTAAAAAGGGATTACTCTATGACCAGCATAGTAGGTGATATTAGGTCTACACATAGAAAGACACAGCAATGTGAAATTTTAGATCATTGGATACAAAGAGAAGCTTTTAATGAGAGAGAAAAAACAAGTCACATAAAAAGAAGTTAGAATGGCCACTGACTTATAAATATCAGCATATCAAGTTATAAGACAATAGAGGAATGTCTTCAAAATTCTAAAAGAAAATTATTTTAACATAGAATTATATATGAATTCAAACCAACAATCAAGTGTGAGTGTAAAATAAAGACATTTTTATGCATGCATGACCTTAATATTTTTTTCTCATGTACCCTCTTCTCAGAAAGCTACTAAAAGATGTTCTCCATTAAAACCAAGAAAATAAACCAACAAAAAGGAAGACTACATGAAAATCAGAAAACCAATGCAGAAGTTTTCAGGAATCCCCAGAATAACTTTGAAGGAAAATCTCAGGATAAGAACTGCAAACCAGATACAGAGGGCAATGAGCTCAGAATGGAGCAAGTCATAAGAATCTAGAAGAGATTTCAAGATTAAATTGATGGTTTAACAAATAAGTCTGGTTATCTTGAAGGAAGACTTAAATAAGATGTGAAATATTTCAGAATGAAATTTCATGAAAACTAAGCAAGCAAACAAAACAAAGATAATAGGGGGAAAGTGCAATAAAAAAGAAGTGATCATGGTTTATTACATGGCTCAACTGCAATCGCACTGTTTTGTTGAAAGGCCATATATGCAAAGCAGTCCCCAAAAGCTGAAAAAGCAGAGAGAAAAAGAACCAAGCGGAGAAATCCAGCTTGTTGGTTAATGAGTTTAATAGGGAACTTACATACAGAAACACAGTCTTGAGCGGCCACAAAATGGATTTATCTCTGCACCTTCCACTCCCCAGACCATCTGCTTATCTACCCTAAGCGGTGAGCCTGCCTACTAGGAAAAAAAATGTTGGGATGACCAAAGGGGCCAAGGTCTGGGAAACTGGAAGTAGAGTGACTTATGAGATAGATAACATTGAGGGCACTTATCCTGGAGGAAGGATTATTGGGAATTACGTGATTAGCTCCTGTATATATTCCAAGGTACACCCAGGTAAAAGGGAGGGGAGAAGAGTCTGGTTGACTCAAAAGGCAAGATGGTGGATTAGCTTCAAATGGAGTCCTAATGTTCCATATAAACACTTACATGCAAAATATCATATAAACATTAAATATTGAGATTCCAGTCAAGATGGTGGAGTAGGTAAACACTGTGCTCACCTCCCTCATGAATGCATCAAAATTACACTCAAATTATAGAAGTTATATGGAGACCATCTGAAGATTAGCTGAACAGAACTCATATAACTAAGGATATAAAGAAGAAACCATGTTGAGACTGGTAAGAGGAACAGAGATGTGAAATGTGCTGGTCCCAGACCCATATATGGCTGTTGAGAATCAGGAAGAATATCTTGGCTGCAGAGCTCTCCTCCTTAAGAGTAAGGGTTCCCAGCCTTACACAGGACTCCCCAGCCTAGGACTTCAATGACAGAAAAAGAGTTCCATAGCAGCTGGCTATGAAAATCTGCAGGAAAAGCCAGGCATTGTCTTAAAGAGCCTGCATACAGACCTCCTGGATCACAGACATCTATAAGATCCAAAAAAGGAATAGACATCTCAAAAGGTGCCAGAGATATTTGGGAAGGGGCTGAATTGTGTGGCTTCAGCGCAAGGGCCACCATTGTCCCTATAGTGAGTCCAGCCTGCAGGCATAGTGGGGGCTAAGTCTACATCTGCATTAACTTGTTAAAACCACCGTGATCTCATGCAGAGATCACAGGAGAGCAAGACAAAAGACTCAGAACTTACAAAATAATAATAATAATAATAATAATAATAATAATAATAATAATGAAACCATGAGTTGATTCTTTGAAAAGACAAACAAAATTGATAAACCTTTAACCAGACCCATCAAGAAAAAAAGAGAAAGGACCCAAATAAGTAAAATCAGAAATGAAAGAGAAGTGACAACTAATACCACAAAAATAAAAAAGACAAGAGAATACTACAAACAATTATAGGCAAACAAATTTGACAATGTGGAAGAAATGAATAAATTCCTGGAAACATACAATATTCAAGACTGAATCACGAGGAAATAGAAAATTTTAACAGCCCAATAACTACTAATAAAATTGAATCAGTAATCAAAAACTCCCAACAAACAGAAGTCCTAGATAGGATGGCTTCACAGGTGAATTTTTCAAAATATTTAAAGAAGAATGAACACCTATACTTCTCACACTATTCTAAATCAGTGAAGAGTAGGAAAGGCTCCCAAGCTCATTTTACAAGCTCAGCATTATCCTGATCCCAAAACTAGACAAAGATATTATAAAGAAAAAAATTATAGGCTAATAACTTGATAAACATAGATGCAAAGTTTCTCAATAAAATATTAGCAAACTGAATTCAAAAATACATTAAAAAGATCTCACACCATTATTAAGTGGAATTTATTCTTGGGACATGAGGTTGATTTAGTCTGTACAAATCAATTAACATGATATACCACATAAACAAAATAAAAAATAAAATTATATGGTAATATCAATAGATGCAAAAAAAGCATTTGACAAAATCTAGTATCAATTTATGATAAAAATAAAAATCTCAGCAAAGTGAGAACAGAGAGAATAAACCTCAATATAATAAAGGCCATAGATGACAAACCCACAGCTAACCTCATATTCAATGGGGAAAAGCTAAAAGCATTTTCCTTAAGATCAGCGACAAAGCAAGGATGTCCACTTTTTTAAAAAATATATTTTATTGATTTTTTACAGAGAGGAAGGAAGAGGGATAGAGAGTTAGAAACATCGATGAGAGAGAAACATCTATCAGCTGCCTCCTGCACACCCCCTACTGGGGATGTGCCTGCAACCCCGGTACATGCCCTTGACCGGAATCGAACCCAGGACCCTTCAGTCCGCAGGCTGATGCTCTATCCACTGAGCCAAACCGGTTTCAGCAAGGATGTCCACTTTTACCACTTTTATTCAACATAGGATTGGAAGTCCTAGCCACAGCCGTCAACAAGAAAAAAAAATAAAAGGTATCCAAATTGGAAAGGAAGAGGTAAAATTATTTGCAGATGACATAATACTAAATATAGAGAACTCTAAATATGCCATAAAGAAACTATTAAGAGCTGATAAATACATTCAGTAAAATATTAGGATACAAAATTAATATTCAAAAGTTTGCTGCATTTTTATATACCAACAACAAACTATCAAAATGAGAAATTAAGATAATCCAATTTACAACTACATTTTTAAAAAAATACCCAGGAAGCCCAGCTGTGTGGCATAGTTGGTTGAGCATTGGCCCATACACCAGGAAGTGGTCAGTTTGATTCCTGATCAGGGCACATCCCTGGATTGCAGTCTCTGTCCCCAGTGGTGAGCATGCAGGAGGCAAGTGATCCATGTTTCTTTCTCATCAATGTTTTTAGCTCTCTCTCCCTCTTCCTTCTTTTTCTGAAATTAAAAAAAAAAAAAACTTATTAAAAATACCTAGGAAGTAAAACATTTTAACAAAGGAGGTGAGAGACCTGTACTTGAAAAATTGTAAGACATTGAAGAAAGAAATAGAAGAACGACACTGAAAAAAGAGATAGAGGAAAACAAAAACAGATGGAAGAACATACCATGTTCATGGATTGGTAGAACCAACATCATCAAAATGTCCATACTACCCAAAGCAATCTAAAAATTCAATGCACTTCCCATTAAAATACCAACGACATATTTCACAGACCTAGAATGAACTTTCCAAAAATTTATCTGGAATGAAAAAAGAACCCGAATAGCTGCAGCAATCCTGAGAAAGAAGAACAAAGTAAGTGGGATCTCAATACCAGATATCAAGCTGTATTACAAAGCCACTGTTCTTAAAACAGCCTGGTACTGGCTCAAGAACAGACATATAGATCAATGGAATAGAATAGAGAACCCAGAAATTGACCCAAATCAATATGCTCAATTAATAATGGACAAAGGAGGCACGAACATACAATGGAGTCAAGACAGTCTCTTCAAGAAATGGTGTTGGGAAAATTGAACAGATACATGCAAAAAAAATGAAGCTAGATCACCAACTTACACCATACACAAAAATAAACTCAAAATGGATAAAGGACTTAAACATAAGATGGGAAACCATGAAAATACTAGAGGAATCCACAGGCAGCAAAATCTCAAGACATATGCCAAAGGAACTTCTTCACTGATACTACTCCTAGGGCAATGGAAGCTAAAGAGAAAATAAACAAATGGGACTACATCAAAATAAAAAGCTTTTGCACAGCAAAGAAAACAACAAGAAAGCCCACTGCATGGGAGAACATATTTGCCAATGATATCAATGATAAGGGTTTAATCTCCAACATATACAGAGAACTCATACAACTTAACAAAAAGAAGATAAACAACCCAATCAAAAAATGGGCAACTGATCTAAATAGAATCTTTTCAAAAGAAGACAGAAGACAGGCCAAGAGACATATGAAAACCTGCTCAGTCACTAATCATCAGAGAGATGCAAATCAAAACAACAATGAGGTACCATCTCACACCTGTCAGAATGGCTATCATCAACAAATCAACAAACAACAAGTGTTGGCAAGGATGAGGAGAAAAAGGAACTCCTTTGCACTGCTGGTGGGAATGCAGACTGGTGCAGCCACTGTGTAGAACAGTATGGAGCTTCCTCAAAAAGTTAAAAATGGAACTCCCATTTGACCCAGTGATCCCACTTCTAGGAATATATCCCAAGAAACTAGAAACACCAATCAGAAAGCATATATGCCCCCCTATGTTCATAGCAGCACAATTCACCATAGCTAAGATTTATAAACAGCCTAAATGCCCATAAGCAGATAAGTGGATTAAAAAACTGTGGTATATCTACACAATGGAATACTACGCTGCAGTAAAAAAAGGAGTTCCTACCATTTGCAACAACATGGATGTAGATGGAGAATATTATGTTAAGTGAAATAAGCCAGTTAGAGAAAGATAAATATCACATGATCTCACTCATTTGTGGAATACAATGAATGGCATAGACTGATGAACAAGAACAGATCCAGAGGCTGAGAAATGTCGATCAGAACTTCATACCTCAAGTAAGGTAGGGGCGGGTGGGGGTAAGGTGGAGAGATCATTCAAGGGACTTTTGTGCATTCATAGAATCTAATCAATGGACACAGACAACAAGGGGCTGGGGCATAAGTGGGGGGTGGGGGTTTATGGGGGAATAAGGACACATATGTAAAAAATAAAAATTAAAAAAATTTTAAAACATTATACAATAAAAATAAAATACTAAATCTAATCAATACTAGTGGTCACCATAACCTTAAGAGAAATTGTTTCTTGTGACAAAGATTTTTAAATGAAACTCTCTGTAGCCTGAAAATTATTTTGGAAGGAAACAAAGAGAAGTTTCCTTCAAAAGTCATAAGGATTATAATTGAAAGTCAATATATTTGGCCTCTTGTACTAAAGTAAGTAATTTGTGTTTTTGCCTCCCTGACAAAGTTTATATAAAGTTACAAAAAGAAATTGACAGCCAGTTTGAAATGGAATTGCCATGGCCTAGAGCAAAGAATATCCTTACATGATATTATTCTACAATGTCATTATAATTTTAGATATTTTACAACAGCATATTGTACAATTATCCCAAACAAACTTACAAACTAATTCTTTGAATGTTTGGTAGCAATTTTAAAAAAGGACATGAAAGGATTTAATCCCTTTCAGAAGGAATTAAGGCACTGGGAAGGCACTTGAGCATCCTATATTGGCCCCTCTTGCCTTTTGTGCCAAGAGGGACCCTCTTCTCACAATCCAATTGCCCTCAGCTGTTGCCTGAGCTTTCTGTTCATGCTGAGCTTGAAGCCTTGTGGTGCTGGTACCATGGATCTGTCTCTCGCCCAATCGTGTGAGCTGGGTCCTCCCTGGAGAAGAAACCTGAGTTCCCCGAGATATGTGATCAGCGCTGGGACCCCGCCAGTGGGCCAGGGGATCCCAAGATAGGTGCTGGGCATAGAGGCCACAGGGGCATAGACTACAAAGGAGACAGAACTGAACCTCACATCACTCTGCTTGGCCCCAGAGGATGGCTGGTTAGCCAGAGACGGGTAAGATTCCTCAAGGAAGGAACAACCTAAGACAGGCACAGCCGCAGAGGGGCCATCAGGAGAGAACTTGGGGGGGCAACAGAAGTGGGGCACAGACCCTCACCCCCCCAACATTGCAGGGGCTTGAACCCTCGCCCCTTCTGAGGGAGGTCTCCTGCCCCCATGGCTGCTTTGCTTCCCACACCCAGCTCAGATCGGGACACAGGTGACAGAGACTTGGCCGACAGCAGCTGCCCTATATCTAAATCCAGCCTAGCATCAGGAATGCTCAGGACCTACTCAAGAATGCAAATAATCCTTTTCTATAATATTTACAGGGTAAACTAAGATTGTTGGTAGAGTATTAAGTTTGACAGTAAAATAGTAATCAAGTTTTCAGATTAATTTAAATAGGCTAATTGAAATAAGTGAATATTCAAGAAAATTAAATTGTACTGGACAAAAAGCTGTTCCTAAAGTAATAACTAAAATTTCTATTAGTAGTTCATCTCATGATAAAATTCCTGAACATGCAATGAACCTAAAGCAGTCATATTTTTGGGCATAAAAATTAAAATTTAAAGTTATCAAGACTGCATTATAAAATTTACAAAAACCTCCATTAATCAAAAAAAAGGGGGGGAAGTAGGGTAATATCATGTAAGGAAAAATATCCTATAAGTAAATTACATCTAGAAAATTTTTACTTTACCAAATTAATTTTCATTTGCAATGCTAATAGCAAGATGGCCATGAAAAACACACATGGTGTCTAAATAAAACAAAGGAAAATAGTTTGGACAAAAATAAAAAGGATCCCAAATCAATTATATAGAAAAGATTCTTTTATTAACTTTTGGTTGAGAATATGTTTGTATATTTTCAGAAAACAACTCCAAGACCATGTGGATTCCTGCAACAGAGAGGAATTGACAGGTCTGCTCCAACCACGAAGACAAGAGGAGAAACAGTCCAGAGATGGAAGATGCTGACGACGCCTTGCCACGCTAGCAGTCAGCAGCTGTGCATCGTGGAAGGTTGCCTAGGACCAAACCAGAGAGGGTCGGACCTGCATTGCCACCATGTGCCCACCATCCAGATATCATTGCTGACATGTACACATAAGGAGCTGTTTGACATTGAAATGGGGACTCAGAACTGTTGGACATTGAAATTGGGACTCAAACATTTTTTGTTATTATATGTTTATTTCTGGTCTGCAGAGGCAAGATTTTTTAAAAGAAAGAAATGGGAGGGGGGAATAGATACAGAGGCAAAGAAGCATTGAACAGACTGTCAAACTACAGTGGGAAGGCAGGGAAGCTTGTGGGGGGAGGGGATGCTGTAAGAGATCAACCGAAGGACTTGTACGCATGCATATAAGCATAACCAATGGATACAAGACACTGGGGGGGGGGGCAGGTGAAGGCATGTACTGGGGGGTAAGGGAGGCCAGGGGGAGGTCAATGGGGGGGGGGAAGGAGATATATGTACTACTATTTGTAATACTTCAAACAATAAAAATAATATATATATATATAAAAAAGAAAGAAAGAAATAGAAGAGTACACAAATGAATGGAAGCATGTACAATGCTCATGAATAGAAATAATTAACATCATTAAAATATCCATACTGCTCTGGCCGGGTGGCTCAGTTGGTTGGAGCATCATTCCCTGCATCAAAAGATTGTGGGTTCAATTCCCGGTCAGGATACATACCTGGGTTGCAGGTTTGATTCTTGGTTGGAGTGCATATAGGAGGCAACCAATTGATGTTTCTATCTCACATCAATGTCCTCTCTCTCTCTCTCTCTCTCTCTCTCTCTCTCTCTCAAATCAATAAACATATCCTCGGATGAGAATTAAAAAAAATAAAATTCCATACTACCCAAAGCAATCTATAGATTTAATTCAGTTCCTATTAAAATGTTAATGGCATTTTTCACAGAACTAGAACAAATAACCCTAAAATTTACCTGAAACCACAAGACCCTGGATAACCACAGCAATCTTGACAAAGAACAAAGTTGGAAGTCTCATGCTACCTGATATAAAACTATACTGCAAGATTATAGTAATCAAAATAGCATGGTCCTGGAATAAAAACAGACATATAGATTAATGGAACAAAAAAGAGCTCAGAAATAAAACCTTGCCTATATGGTCCGTTAATCTATGACAAAGGAGACAAGAATATACAAATGGATAAAAACATGGTGCTGGTTTGGAGTAAATGGGGAAAATGGCACCACCCAAGAGTCACACAGGTTTTTCAAGAGTCACCTGGACCTCCTGGAGGGTCTTCTGCCTCGGGGCCCAGGCTGGCCACAGAGCACTGACAATACTGAGGAGTGCAAGCTCAGCAGCAGGGGCCACTGAGAGTTGGGATAGTGACGCTAGTGGTCTCCCTTGGTGGGGATAGTTACCTCCTTGGCAGGGAGAGGTGCTGGGGCATCACTACTCTGGCCCAGGGAGTACTGAACACAGCTTCTCAGGCACTCTGGGCACACATTGCAGCTGCTCTGGCCTGTGCGAGGCACCTCCAGTGTGCATGCATAGCTGCTCCTCAGTGGAGGGGAGTTTAAATGGTCTCTGTCCCAGTGCCACACAGCCCTGTATCTGATACTTTCTGAATTCTCCATCAAGGTCTCTTCTAGAAATTCTATACCACAGATTCAAGCAGCAGACTCCTCCACAGGACATGAGCTCAGCTGGGTGGGGCTACAGGAGGCTGGGAGGATGGTTTGTGCAATCCACCAGGCCCATGCAGTTTGGAGGGGTGTGCTTGACTTAGGACAGATATGTCTGTGCAGAAGAGGGACTCAGTACAGGGACCCTGGTGGCTGTCCTTTTCACTTCCTTCTAGGAGCTACACAACCCAGTCTATTCTCTCAAGATTCTAGTCCACTCTGAGCCAGCCATCCTCCCTCTGCTAGAGCCCAGGGTGATCAGCTCTGCACAGTAAAGTTTGTGTGCCTACCCTTTAGGAGGGCATCTGGGTCTCTAGCAGACTCCTTTCTTTCCTTGTCAAACAGAATTCCCACTGATTTTCACAGCCAGATGTTATGTGGGCACCTCTCCTTGGCTCTGTTGCTCTGGGCTGGAAGCCTGGCATCAGGTTGAGACCCCATGTTCCTAAGAAGTGACCTCTGCAGCTGAGATAGCCCTCCAGATTCTCAGCCACTGCAGGTGGGTGTGGGGCCAGCCCTTTTTGAATCTCTGCTCTTCCTACCAATCTCTATGTGGCTAAATCCTTAGTTCTAAGACTTCTGTTTAGCTCATCTTCAATTGGTTATTCTGTTTGATTGTTCTATAATTCAGTTGTAATTCCAGTTCAGGTCTGGAAGGAGGTGAGTGTAACTTCTTCCCCTTCAAAAAGAATGAATCTTACCATTTGTGACAACATGGATGGATCTAAAGAATATTATGCTCAGTGAAATAAGTCAGACAGAGGAAACCAAATACCATATCATTTCACTTATATGTGGAACCGAAAGAACAAAAAAACAAATAAAGAAAGCAGAAATAGAGTCATAGATACAGTGAACTAACTAATGGTTTCCAGCTGGGAGGAGTTTGGACTGCTGAGTGAAAAAGGTGAAGGGATTAAGAAGTACAGATTGGTAGTTACTACAAAATAGTCACAGGGATGTAAAGTACAGCATAGGGAGTCTAATCAATAATATTATAACTATGTACGGTGTCAAATGGGTACTAGACTTATTGAGGGGAATCACTTTGTAAATTTTATAAATGTCTAACTACTGTACTATACAACTGAACTAATATAAAATAATGCTGAATTTCCACTGTAATTGAAAAAATAAAATTAAAAAATGAAATATTAATCAAGCTAAAAAGATAAATAATTCACATTGGGGGGGATATAGAGTTGAGAAGAATATACATATGTACAGGAAGTGGATGAAGGAAAAGGAGCTATACATCCCTGTCTTCCAATTTGGGAATTCAATAGACAATGCTTAACACTGAGATGTTAAGAAGTGCAATCAAGCATGTCATTTAGACCTATGGATGTCAAAAGCAAAAGCATCAACTACAAAAAGCTGGGAGAGGTTATCTGTGGGAGGTGGACATTGCAGGGTGAGGATGAGGGAGTGGGAAGCAGAGAAATGCTGGTTTTAAGTCTCGTACAGCTATTTGCGTCTTTAAAAGATGTGTATGTAAAATTCATTAATTTCTTATTTTAAGTAAAGGTTTTGTTGAAATACAACGTAAGTTGAGTAAGTATACAAATCATATATTCAATGCATTTTTTACCATGTGGACATACTATACAATAGTACCAAAATATAGAAACAGAACTTTACCAGAAAGCCCCGTTTTTCCCACCAAGGATAACCAGTATCCTGACTTGTGACATCATAAATCAATACGCACTATTTTTTAAATTTGTATAAATAAAATCATACATGTGTTCTTTTTCTTTGTTTTGTTTTTGTTTTAGTTGATCCTCACCCAAGGATATTTTTCCATTAACTTTTGGAAACAGTGGAAGCGAGAGCAAAAGACAGAAACATTGATGTGAGAGAAACACATGATTGGTTGCCTCCTGCACGAGCCCTGTCCAGGGTCCAGCCCAGGGAGGAGCCTATAACCAAGGTACATGCCCTTGACCAGAATCAAACCTGGGACCCTTTGGTCTGCAAGCCAATGCTCTCTCCACTGAACAAAACCGACTAGGGCTACATGTGGCCTTTTGATTCTAGCTTCACTTGCTAGTATTTTTGTAAGATTCATTCATTTTGATATATATAGCAAGGTTTATAATATTACTGTGTAATACTCCAATTAATGAAAACACAATTTATTTATCCATTCTCCTATTGACAGACCTTTGGGTTATTTCCGGTTTGTACATTCTTGTACATGTGTGCATGCAATTTTGATTAAAGTAAAAATTATAATGCAACAGCATGAAGATATGCATTTAGTAAGAAAAAAGCAGGATATAAAATTATATGTATACAATTACTATAACTATTCATAAATTCATTCAACCGCAACAAAAATTTTTAGCATCTTCTATGTGCCAAGCAATGATATAGTCACTGATGTTTCAATGGTGAATATAATTATAGCTTCTGCCTTCCAGTGACTTAGACAGTAAGAGAGAGAAGGCAGGGAGACCTGTGATTACATGTCTGATGACTATTTGAAGCAGAATTGCAGTGATCTATTCTAACACTGTGACATTCATGTTGCGATCTGAAAGAAGAGAAGAAGTTAACTGGGTGAAGTGGAATGAGGAACTGGGAGAAACAGCCTTCTAAGGAGGAGGTACAGAACATACTTAAAAGGCCTAAGAAGGGAAAGAGCAAAGTGTGTCCAAAAATATGAATCAAGTCCATTCCTGGGACATAGAGAATGAGGACAGTGCTGCAGGCCTCAGCTGTGTTGAGTGTCATTGTTGGGCCATGTAAACTAAGAACTGAAAGGAGTCCACTGGGTTTAGGACTCTAAGGTCATTGGTGACTTTAACAGGAGCAATTTCAGTGGCATGGTGAGGGCAGAAGTCAGACTAGGGTGGGTTAGGAATGAGTTGAAGGTAAGGACATGAATATAAAAATAACTGGGAGGAAATACATGAAAAGGAAAAATGTGTATTAAGTAAAGATGGGATTATGTATGTCTTTTTTCTTTAAACTTTCTTTTACGTCTATCCATTTATCTTTTTAAAGGAAAATTGAACTAACACCTAAAAATTTAAAGATTTACATGAAGGTCAAAAATTACTTTTTTTAAGAGAGAGAGCCTGCTTACCAATTTTACTCTTAGTCTTTCTGGATTATTCAAATATCCTATATTGTGAAAATGAGGTACTTTAAATATATCAGAGATATATTGTTTTCATTGTATAGTAAAAACATTGTTGAATGTGTTAGTAATAAAGAATCGATCAGTCTGTCAAACCTCAGAGGGAAGGTAAGGAAGGATGGGGGTAAGGGGGAGAGATCAACCAGAGGATTTGTATGCATACATATAAGCCTAACCAATGGACATGGACACTGGGGGGTGAGGGCATGAGTGGGCGGGGGTGGGGGGCAATGGGGGGGATAAGGACTCATATGTAATACCTTAATCAATAAAGAATAAATAAAAATAAATAAATAAAATAAGATAAAGAAAAAGAATGTCGAGCCTGGGTGTGCTGATTTTCATTTGCTACACACACACACATTTTTAAATATAAAACACATGGTATAGTGAGGTCAGTAAATCTGATGATTCAACTTTGGCCAAAAATCAAAGACAGTTTCACAACTTCAAGTGCCTTCATGCCACAAAATGGAAACAAAATGGAGCTATCAGAAACAAAGGAAAGTTTGTGTTTATAAAAATGACGTCCCTCTTTAGGGAATGCATACCTTTGGCAGAAACACTCTCTACATATTTACGCCAAAGGCTTTATTCAGAAGATGAAAGGTTTATTTTATTTTAAAATCAAGGCATAAGTAATCCAAGTAGCAAGCAATGTTTAGAAAAAGATTATTCTCCTCCTCATGAATTCTCATACCACTTGAACACTATTTCTCTTGTGGCCCTAAAACTTTATTTATTATATATGTATATCTTGACTCTCTTGATTTAGTAACTCATCTCTAATTTCCTTCAACACCAGATATTGCTCAGAAAAGCAACTTAATAAATTCTAATTAATATATTTTTACATGCATTCATCCAACATGGCAGTGGACCAGAGGTAGAAACCTTTACCTTTACAACTATGTTTGCTTTTCCTATTCAGACTTTCATTGGTTTTCAATATCTTCTTTGGCTACTAGGTCATTGCTGTTACTGAGTTTGCAGAAATCCAAATGGCCTATATAGCATCAAACTTGGGTCTACGGTCCTCTGAGTAATGATAAATCATTTTGTCCACCAGAATACTGGCCCAAGATTTGAACCAACTGCTTATATTATGTTCCTTTTTCAGCTACTTTCATCAACATCAGCTATCCTATCTAATAAAAGATCAATATGTAAATTAACCATCACTCTGCAACAAACAATGGCAGCCCCCATAACCACAAGATGGTGGCGCCCAGTCCCCTCAGTCCCAATGCTGGAGTGTCCAGGCCTGTCCGCCAGAGCAGCAAGGCTGGATCTGCTGCCGGAGGGGGCAGATTCAGCCTCCCTGCTCTACCGCTGCTGCGGTGTCTGGGCCTGTCAGCCCAACTGGGGTTCGAGGGGACCAAGTGGAGAGGCTGGATCCACCCCCAGACACGGCAGACAGAGCCCAGACAGCAAGGTTTGGGGGCTTCTTTAGTGCAGCGGCAGCGGGGAAGCCCCAAGACCAGCAGACAGAGCCCAGACAGGAGGGCTTGGGGGCTTCCTTAGTGTGCCAGTGGCAGGAGCACCCCCAGGCCCAGCAGACAGAGCACAGACAGCAGGGCTTGGGAGCTTCCTTAGCGTGGCAGTGGGGGGGAAGTCCCCAGACATGGCAGACAGAGCCCAGACAGCAGGGCTTGGGGGCTTCCTTAGCAAGGTGGTGGCAGAAACACCCCCAGGCCCCTCAGACAGATTCTGGACAGCAGGGCATGGGGGCTTCCTTAGTTTGTCAGTGTCGGCGAAGCCCCCAGGCCTGGCAGACAGAGCACACTGCAGGGCATTGGGGCTTCCTTCGCATGGCGCATGGCAGCAGCAGGCAGAGAGCAGACAGCAGGGCATGGGGGCTTCATCTCCATGGCTGCAGCAAAACCCCCAGGCCCCGCAGAGAGCAGAGAACCACAGGAGTGGGCCTAAGCCATCAGTAGGACATCCCCTGAGAGCTCCTGGATTGTAGAAGGTGCAGGTTGGGCTGAGGGACCCCCATGCACAAATTTTGTGCACCGGGCCTCTAGTGTCTTATAATTAATATTATAATTATAACAATATAAGCCTTTGTAATTAATTTACTCATGAACCCTTTTTTCCAAGAAACAGTGACCATTATCTTTAATTTTCAATACATACTTTATTTTTCAATTTTATATTTAACATTCTGAGATAAAAAAAATCAGTTTCTTCAGGGTCTTATAAAAACAAAATTGCTGAGGTGGGATTAGAATACTATTACGGAGTCCCACATATTGGTGTTGTGTCACAGTCATTCTTCTAATAGTCACAGTCATCCATTCATCCATCCACCCACCCATTCACCCATCCATCTATTCATCCATTCAGTATAACTTTATCATGCTAGGCACTGTGTTTAACTTAATACAGACAAAAGTTATTGTTACTGCTCTCAAAGAGTTCACAACTTAGTCGACAAATACACACAAGAAAACAGGGAGCTTTGAAAAAAAAGAAGAAGTGCAATGATTAAAAATGTGTTTTGCAAACATAGCTATAGCTTCCTGGTATTGTGTTTGTGTTTTTTTTTTAATAAATCTTTCTTCAGATTATTACAATTGTTTCTCCTTTTACTCCCATAGCTCCCCTCCACCCAGTTCCCACCCCACCTTCTGCTCTTACCTCCCCCACACTGTCCTCATCCATAGGTGTACGATTTTTGTCCAGTCTCTTCCTGTACCCCCCCATACCCCTTTCCCCTAGGGAATTATCAGTCCACTCCCTTTCTATGCTCCTGATTCTATTATATTCACCAGTTTATTCTGTTCTTCAGGTTTTTAATTCACTTGATTTTTAGGTTCACTTGTTGATAGATATGTATTTGTTGTTCACAATTTTTACCTTTACTTTTTTCTTCTTCCTCTTCTTAAAGAATACCTTTCAGCATTTCATATAATACTGGTTTGGTGGTGATGAACTCCTTTAGCTTTTTCTTATCTGTGAAGCTCTTTATCTGCCCTTCAATTCTGAATGATAGCTTTGCCGGGTAGAGTAATCTTGGTTGTAGGTTCTTGCTATTCATCACTTTGTAGATTTCTTGCCACTCCCATCTGGCCTACATAGTTTCTGTTGAGAAATCAGCTGACAATCATATGGGTGCTCCTTTGTAGGTAATTAACTGTTTTTCTCTTGCTGCTTTTAAGATTCTCTCTTTGTCTTTTGCTCTTGGCATTTTAATTATGATGTGTCTTGGTGTGGTCCTCTTTGGATTCCTTTTGTTTGGGGTTCTGTGCACTTCCTGGACTTGTAAGTCTATTTCTTTCACCAGGTGGGGGAAGTTTTCAGTCATTATTTCTTCAAATAGGTTTTCAGTATCTTGCTCTCTCTCTTCTTTTGGCACCCCCATAATTCTGATGTTGGTATGCTTGAAGTTGCCCCAGAGGCTTCTTACACTATCTTCAACTTTTTGGATTTTTTTTTGCTTTTTGATTTTTCGGTTGAGTGTTTTTTGCTTCTTTGCATTCCAATTCTTTGACTTGATTCTTGTGTTCCTCTAGTCTGTTGTTGGGTCTCTGTATAATATTTTTTATTTCAGTCAGTGTATGTTTAATTTCTAGTTGGTCCTTTTTCATATCTTCGAGGGTCTCGTTATATTTATCGGCCTTTTCTAAGGATATTCTTAAAAAGCCTTATAACCGTGGTTTTGAATCCTATATCCAGTCATTTGTTTTCCTCCATTTCTTTCGTTTGTGATCTGTTTCTTTGTCACCGCATTTTCACTGCTTCCCTGAGTTGGTATGGTAGTTTTGTGTGCTAGGTTTCCTATATGGCCCAGTGGGTTGGCCTCCCAGTTACCTGAGGTGGACTCTCTTGGTGCACCCCTTTGTGGACTGTGCGTACAGCCTTGTTGTAGTTAAGTCTTGATTGTTGTTGGTATCACTGGGAGGAATTGACCTCCAGGCCAGTTGGCTGTGAGGATCGGCTATGTCTACAATGGGAGAAGTTCGGTGCTGGAGACAGCCTTATGAGACAAGACTTGCCAAATTGCAAAAGCCTTTGTGTTCAGCTAGGATGGGGTGGAGTTTCAGGGCGGAGCAGACAGTCTTGGCTTCCCGTCAGCCCTGCCCTTGTGCGTGCGTGCGCGCTCTGCCTTCCCCGGCTCCTGAGCCTCCACAAGAGCATGGGTCCCCAGGGGCTCGCCTGGAACTGGGGTTCAGTGCAGTCAGAACTGGGGTTCAGTGCAGTCAGAAGCTTCTGATTCCATTCTGCTGGGGAAAGCCTGTGGTAACCTCCACAGTCATTGTGTACACTGGCGTGCACGCCTCCAGACCCCTTCCCCTAGGTGTCCGAGTCTCCGAGTGCCTTTCTCTCTACCTGACAGTCTAGACTCCCCCTGTATGAGCCGGGGTCCATGGAGTTTCATCTGGAACTGGGGTTCAGTGCAGTCGGAACTGGGGTTCAGTGCAGTTGGGGGCTTCCTTCCTCCTCCCACCAGAGAAAGTCAGCCAGGCTCTCAACCGCCCTTCCTCTCTGCATGCACAAAGACTCTTTGCTGTACCTCAACCTTTTGCTGTTCCTCCAATTCTCCGTGAGCTTTTCTCTTTCCTTCTAGTTGTAGAATTTCCACTCAGCCAGCTTTCCTGTGGTTCTGGATGGTGTTCGTTCTGTGTTTTAGTTGTAGTTTTGAAATTGTTGTGCAAGGCAGCGGTTTAGGTGCTTACTATGCCGCCATCTTGGTTTCCTACCTTGCTTCCTGATATTTGTACTAAGGGTTTTAATACTTTCTATGAGACCAAACTTGTTTCCCAAAGAAAACCAGCATGCCACCACCAACTCTCAAATAGGAATTTTACAATTATTTGAGAACAGTTTTAGGATTGTTATGTGACACTGGTTTTTGAAGTTTTTTCTTTTAAGCCACAGAACTTGTCCTTCAAAGGAAATTATACAGACATGTAAACAAAGCAAATACCAAGGAACTGCCCCTGGATAAAGGCAGAACTAACAGTTTGGAGCCCCAAAGGCTGCTTCAAACACCATTGAAAACCAATGAAGAAAAGTCCCCCTCCTTTCAAGTTTGATTATCAGTGTGTCAGATTAGTCCAATTTTTCTCGACTGTGAAAATTAACTTAGGGTCTAATTAATACCTGAATCAAACCTGGCTAACCTAAAAGTGATCAGCCTGTGGGTAAGAATGCTCTACTCTATAAATAAGCCTCAGCAAAAGTTTGGTGGCTCTTTAGGTTTATCAGTGGCATATTTTTTTTTCCCTTACCTGAGTAATATGTAGAATGTTTTCAGATATTTTGAATCACTTGGCCCTCCTTTTCTC
Organism: Corynorhinus townsendii; assembly: GCA_026230045.1. Classification (NCBI taxonomy): domain Eukaryota; kingdom Metazoa; phylum Chordata; class Mammalia; order Chiroptera; family Vespertilionidae; genus Corynorhinus; species Corynorhinus townsendii. The sequence continues at coordinate 90,376,535 of JAPDVU010000003.1, forward strand.
AAAAACTGAGGAAGTGTTTTTATAACCTAGTCATATAACATGATTGGAGATTTAGTGATAAGCAGGACAGATACACCCTTCCCTAAAAGAAGCCTCACATGGAAATAAATACTGTTAGGGAAAGTCACATAATGTCTATGCATGTTCATTATAGCCAGCATTCATACAACCATCTTATAATTCTACTAGAGGACCGATGCACAAAATTCATGAATGGGTAGGATCCTCATCCATAGGTGTACACATTTTGTCCAGTGTCTTCCTGCACTCCCCACATCCCTTCCCCGCTGAGAATTCTCAGTCCACTCCCTTTCTATGCCCCTGATTCTATTATATTCACTGGGTTTATTCTATTCATCAGATATTTTATGCACTTGATTTTTAGATTCACTTGTTAATAGATATGTATTTGTTGTTCATAATTTTTATCTTTACCTTTTTCTTCTTCTTCCTCTTCTTAAAAAACACCTTTCAGCATTTCATATAATACTGGTTTGGTGGTGATGAACTCCTTTAGCTTTTTCTTGTCTGTGAAGCTCTTTAATTGACCTTCAATTCTGAATGATAGCTTTGCTGGGTAGAGTAATCTTGGTTGTAGGTTCTTGCTATTCATCACTTTGAATATTTCTTGCCAGTCCCGTCTGGCCTCCATAGTTTCTGTTGAGAAATCACCTGAGAGTCACATGGGTGCTCCCTTGTAGGTAACTAACTGTTTTTCTCTTGCTGCTTTTAAGATTCTCTCTTTGTCTTTTGCTCTTGGCATTTTAATTATAATGTGTCTTGGTGTGGTCCTCTTTGGATTCCTTTTGTTTGGGGTTCTGTGCACTTCCTGGACTTGTAAGTCTATTTCTTTCACCAAGTGGCGGAAGTTTTCGGTCATTATTTCTTCAAATAGGTTTTCAATATCTTGCTCTCTCTCTCTTCTTCTGGCACCCCCATAATTCTGATGTTGATACACTTGAAGTTGTCTCAGAGCCTGCTTACATTATCTTCACCTTTTTGGATTCTTTTTGCTTTTCTGGTTGATTGTTTTCTGCTTCTTTTATTTCAAGTCTTTGACTTGATTCTTGTATTCTTCTAGTCTGCTTTTAGGTCTCTGTATAATATTTTTTATTTCAGTCAGTGTATGCCTAATTTATAGTTGGTCCTTTTTCATATCCTCGAGGGTCTCACTAAATTTACCAGCCTTTTCTAGGAAATTCTTGAAAAATTCTTATAACTGTGGTTTTGAACTCCATATCCAGTTGTTTGCTTTCCTCCATTTCTTTCATTTGTGATCTGTTTCTTTGTCTCTGCATTTTCGCTGCTTCCCTAAGTTGGTAGAGTAGCTTTGGGTACTAGGTGTCCTATATGGCCTATTGGCTCAGCCTCCCCAGTTACCTGAGGTGGACACTCTTGTTGCACCCCTTTGTGGAATGTGTGTACAGCCTTGTTGTAGTTAAGTCTTGATTGTTGTTGGTATCACTGGGAGAAATTGACCTCCAGGCCAGTTGGCTGTGAGGATCGGCTGTGTCTACAATGGGAGAAGTTCGGTGCTGGAGACAGCCTTATGAGACAAGACTTGCCAAATTGCAAAAGCCTCTGTGCTCAGCTTGGATGAGGCGGAGTCTCAGGGCAGAGTAGACAGTCTTGGCTTCCCATCAGCCCTGCCCTATGAGGCCCCTGAGTCTCAGTGTCCCTTGGTAATTGCTATAAGCACCTCTGAGAGTTTTGCCCACTGCGAGACAGTCTCGTTTCTCCCCAAATGAGTCTGGGTTCCCTGAAACTTGCCCAGAACTGGAGTTCAGTGCAGTTGGGAACTTCCATCTCCCTCCCACTTTAGAAAGCCAGCCGCGCACTCAGCGGCCTGTGCACTCAGCAGTCAGACCTCTCTGCGCACGCATGCCTCCGGACCTCTGCCTCCGCAGCTCCCCTGAGTCTCGGCTTTCTCTTTTCCTGACAGTCCAGTTTCTCCCTGAATGAATCTGGGTTCCCAGAAACTCACCTGGAACTGGAGTTCAGCACAGTCAGGAGCTTCTGTCTCCCTCCCACTTTAGAAAGCCAGCTGTGCACTCAGCCACCTGTGCACTCAGCTGCCTGTCCTCTCCGTGCGCTCGTGCATCTCCGTACCTCAGCCTTTTGCAGCTCCTCTGATTCTCAATGTGGTTTCCTCTTTCATTCTAGTTGTAGAATTTCCACTCAGCCAGCTTTCCTGTGGTTCTGGATGGTGTCTCTTTTGTCTTTTAGTTGTAGTTTTGATATTGTTGTGCGAGGCAGCAGTTTAGGTGTTTACCTATGCCGTCATCTTGGTTTCTCCACCAATTTTGTTTTGATTGCTTGGCTTCTTTGTCAGTCAGCATCAAAAGCTCCACCTCCTAGGCAGCCATTGGCTCCCCACAGCACCCACATTTGGTTCTGATTGGTCAGTGTTTATGCCAGTAAGAATCAGAAGCTCTGCCTCCTAGGAAGCCATTGGTTCTTCACAGCACCACATTTGGTTCTAATTGGTCAGTTTCTATGCCAATCAACAACAAAAGCTCTGCCTCCTAGGCAGCCATTGGTTCTTCACAGCACCGACAGTTGGTTCTGATTTGTCAGTTCCTATGCCAGTCAGCATCTCTGGGCCTATCTCCAGGCCTGATCAGAGAGGTGGGGCTGAACAGCAGCCCCCGCAGGGGCTTGGGGAGAAAGAGGCCCAGCTGCTGGTGAAGCCCGGAAAGAAAGAGGGAGAGAAAGAGAGAGGCAAGTACTGGGGATCAACAGCTGCCACTGAGGTTGCAGATCAGACCCTGCATCTCTCTCTGGGTCTCAGGCACCTGGGAAGTCAGTGCTGGGTTGCGAGGCTTCAGCAGGGCAGTCAGTGGGGCACAGCAACCCAGCACTGACTGAAGGACTTCCATGTTGGTCAGCCTTCGGTCGTGATCAGTTGTTACAACCCTGGGCTTTTATATATTAGGATAACTTGAACATATCCACTTCACTCTTTCATGCTCTAGCACCCCACTTTTCTACACAACACTTATAAACATTATAATTCATTATCTTTGTAATTAGTGGTTTGATCTCTCAAATAATCTCAACTACCCATCCCTCTCATCTCAACTGTAAGCTCCATGAGGCCAAGGACTGTGTCTGCCATGTTTACTACTGTATCCCCAATACCCAGAACAGAGTCTAACACAAAGTGCATGCTCAATGAGGGGACAGAGAAGATAAATAAATCAGAACTCAGTAGTAATCAGCTCTTTCATTGAAGTCTCTCATAATTATGTGAAAACAAAGTATAGATGGAAATATATATACTAGAGGCCCAGTGCATGAAATTCATGCATGGAGGGTGGGTGTCCCTCAGCCCAGCCTGAACCCTCTCCAATCTGGGATCCCTCTTACAATCCAGGACTGTTGGCTCCCAACCACTCACCTGTCTGTCTGCCTGATTGCCCCTAAGTGCTTCTGCCTGCCAGCCTGATCACCCCCTAACCACTCCCCTGCCACCCTGATCAACACTTACCTGCTCCCCTGCCAGCCCAATTGACCCTAACTGCCCTCCCCTGCAGGCCTGGTCACCCCCAACTGCCCTCCCCTGCAGGCCTGGTTCCCCCCAACTGTCCTTCCCTGCAGGCCTGCATCCCCCCCAACCATCCTCCCCTGCAGGCCTGGTTGCCCCCAACTGCCCTCCCCTGCCAGCCCAGTCACCCCTAATTTCCCTCTCCTGCAGGCCATCTTGTGGCGGTCATCTTGTGTCCACATGGGGGTGGCCATCTTTGACCACATGGGGGTAGCCATCTTGTGTGTTGGAGTGGTGGTCAATTTGCATATTATCTCTTTATTATATAGGATATATATTTTATAATTCACTACAAGACAGTATCACTATTTCACTGAAATAGTTAACTTCTGACATGTCAAATATTCAAGCTTACTCTATAATAGATTAAAGATTAAGAAACAATACAATGTGTGTATAATCACCATTATTTACATTTTCAGTATCTTATAATTTTATTTGTGAATTATACCTTAATAAAGCTGAAAATTTTTTTTAAAATATATTTTATTGACTTTTTACAGAGAGGAAGGGAGAGGGATAGAGAGTTAGAAACATCAATGAGAGAAACATCAATCAGTTGCCTCCTGACCACTCCCCACTGGGGATATGCCTGCAACCAAGGTACATGCCCCTGACTGGAATCGAACCTGGGACCCTTCAGTCCACAGGCCAACGCCCTATCCACTGAGACAAACCAGTTAGGGTTAAAGCTGAAATTTTATTAAAAATATAAAAGAAACTGAACAACATATCCCTTTAGGAGTTAATATAGTATAGCAATAGACCCAGTTGTTCACATTTTGAGTCTTTTAATTAATCATCTGGTCTATAAACACTATATAACTTGTGCAATCAAATTTTCTATGTGCATATCGTGGCCCTGCCAAGCATCCAGCACTTGATTGAGAGAACATATATCCTGGACACATATGTGAGTGAATCTAAACTTAGCATCTGTGATATGCACTAAGTCCTTGATTTATCCTTATGTTTATTTCATTTACCAGGAAATACCTTAGGCTCTGTGTCCACAGCTGATTTGGAAACATGTCCTTTGTTTGTTAAGGTTGTCTCATAAAACAATCACAAGTTTCATACCACTAGGGCCAATATTTCCCAGATCAACACACTTCAAAGGAGAACTCATTTTCAACAATCTTTTTCAGAAGGAGAGGCCTCCATAAGAGTAGAACATCTGCTTTCATTTGGTAAACAGTAATGTTTCATTGCCTGCCTGTCTACTGCAGAGGCTGAATATCACAAAACCCTAAATGCCACTCAAAGATTCAACCACCAGGCTGGATGCTCTTTATCCAGTCCAACCCAGCAATTCTTACCAAGCAAAATCAACCTCATTGTAGCCTGTTCCATCTGCCTTTAGTCTTGGAAAAGGTTAAACTGCTACAGAAGCTCAATGAACCATATTCTTCTCTGAGAAATACAGATTTGTTATTGTTTTGCACAGAAATGAAACAAATGGAATTAAAACAAGAGCGGATCTTATGAATCACAGGATGTGGGTGAAGAGCTCTTACTGAGTTGAGAACTTAAATACTAATTCATTGAACTGACAGCAAGGATATTTGAGGTCAAGGTCCTGCTGTGCACCAATGAGCTATGTGTGAGTAAATCATTGAACTCCTCTGAGCCTCTGTTTCCACACCTCTAAAATGGGAATAATAATTTCCATTTTCATTATTTTAACTTCCCTTCAGGACTGATAAAAGAATGAAATGACAGGAATTAAAACACTTTATAACTCTAAAGAAAGCTATAAACTAAAAAATATTCCAAAATGGAGGAAAACCCCCAAAATTACTCTGATTGGGAACTTGAAACAATTACATAGCTTTTTTTTTTGGGGGGGGGGCTACATACCTGTTTTTCTAAGTGAATATTTAACAAATTCAACATTTCTTGAGTGTGCATCTGTGTTTCAAGAGAAAGTTTTTAGAATTTGGAAGGACAGATGAGGAAAGACATCTCATGATTCACATTTTCCTACAGAAACTCCAAAGAAGTGAATAATTGGGTTCATTTATTCCTATGCTCACACACTCATCCTATAAATAATCATTGAAATCCACAACTGTTTATTCAGCATCTACTACACTCTAAATACTGTGCTAGCCACTGCAGATTCAACAAGGAAAAAGTCTATCTTGATCCCTGCCCCTGTGAACCTTACATCAAAGCATTTTTTGAAATGCAAGGATAAATTAGACATGATTTCTACCCAGAGCAGCTATAAACTCATAGAAAATAAAGTGGACATAAAGCAAAATTAAGTCATTCTCAGAGGACTCTGCTTTTAGCAACAAGAAGAACAGATGAACAAGTTGTATCAATTCTCTCTTTTTCCTAGATCACCAAACAGCATCAATACCAGCATATGCTAGTAGATATGCTTTAGTAACTTCTATCTTAAACTCTCCTTTGACCTTATTTCCTTTCATAGCAAAACTTCTTATAAGGCTTGCCTAAAGACAGTGTCTCCACTTGCCCTCCTCAAACCAATTCAGACTATTCTACTGAGACTACTCTTGGCAAGATCACCAATCACCTTCATCTTGACAAGTTAAATGGTCACTGAATCCAATGGTTAATATCTGGTAGTGCTATTTTGTTTTATTTACTTCAAGATTTTGAAATCTATAGTTATACCTTAAAAACACCTCTTTCTCATGGAGTGTCAGTCTTACGCAGTTTATTTAGCATTATCTCAGACTACATGTAGAGAATGCCAGTGGTAAGAGAAAGGCAAGAACATCATCTGGAAGTGAGGGAAGGGGAATAGGGTGAAAAAAATTCAGAGTTGAAAACAAAACACTGAAATGCAACCCCTCATTTAAGTGATTGATGTGCATATAGTGTTCTCAGTCTACTGTAGCAAAATGGTTCTATGAATCATAGATGGGGTCATGGGAGGTATGTGGTAATTTTAGCTTCCACTTTGTTTTATTAAGAGCCATGGGGAATAGAGCCTGAATCCCTCTTCTAAATTAGAGTATGTGGAAGCAGACAGCTTGTTGATCCCCACCATTTCCATCTTCTAGACACCCCCCTCTCCACTGGGATGTCACTTAAAGATAGCTCTCACTTCCCAGGTAGCCGGTGGGAGAGCACTCTGACGAGAGGTAAAATAGGAGGATTATCTGCCTTCCCTAATAGCCAGGGGTTGCTGTTTTGGCAGGATAGGAGACCTCATTTTGTGTCACATATAGCCACAAGGCCCTTGTCAGTCTGACATAGCTGTTATGTAAAAACACATCTGCTCCTACTTGGAATGCCCCAGTCCTGGCCATGGCTTTCTCCATTTTATTCTCATCAGGAATGTGTATTATTATTTTTTTTTAATCTTACATAAGTTGAAATGATAAGAGACTTTACCCATTTTTCCAGGATATATACTAGGGAAACAATTATTACCTGTACATAATGAATACAAAAAAACTCAGAGTCTTTAATTTAGAGATGACATCCTTCCCTATGGAAAGCTCATGAGACTCAGCAGCTGACCTGGGGTGTAAACGGAGGCTTCTCTACATATGAAAGCCTGCTCTTGTTCTCCATAGCAGGATGAGGCCCTTAAAGATGAGCAGTATTGTTGGCCCAAGTCAGAAGAGGCAGCCACTGAAGTAAACATGCCCCATATTTCTCCTTGGACTTCTCATGGCCTCTGAACGGGGAAGTCTATCATTGTTTTCTGACTTATATTTACCAGGTTGGCCTAAAAATGTAAAAATGAAAAGCTAAATGGGAAAGTCCTGTACAGTCATTGATTTTTCACAAGCAGCCATGACCTTGGGCTTCAAAAATATTTTTCAAATCAGAGCCATAGATCTGGTGAGAACCTGGAGTAAACAGTTATCCTGCACAGAATGCACACAACCCTGAAATCTGGACTATATTCCCCTCACTGTAGAGATTCTACTCTGGCCTTCTTAGCATATTCTAGGAGTTAATGGCTTCTCAACCAAAATGCACTGTATCTCATCAAAACCTATTGGCTCAAGATCACAGTGCAAATGCAAAAGGGCTACTTCCTCTCCTCCATATAAATACGTTTCGCCTATTAGAAGACATTTATTTTATTTTTAACTTATTAATATGATTGGGGTGCCTGTGGACAATTATAAACCAGACTTTCTCTCTTCTGGCCAATAAAGATCTTTTCTTTTTTAATAGTTCCTCAATAGTTTCACACATACAAATCAATTATGAGCTGCCCTCCCTGACCTGTGAGACCCACCACTACTTGGCTTCACTCTACCTGTCCAAATCCATTTCCCACTACCTTAACCCTCTACTCTGATGAAGTCATTCATATCGGTCCATAAAAGAAAATCTTCAGTCATTGCTTCACTCATTTTTCCATCCAATGTTCCCTGGCAACTTCCATCTCAGCCCTTACAGGTCTTGCTCTGTTTTGGACTCTTGAAGAAGTCAGCCTGCACTCCACAATTAACATTTTATAATGCCATTACCACTCACTGTTGTTCCACATGTGATCTGCCGCCTGCCCCACACTTGAAAATAAACCTTTTACTTTAGAACAATTTTACAGTAAAGTTGCAAAAATAGTACTGAGGATTCCTGTATACCTCTTACCCCTCACTTTCAGTTTCCCTTAATGTTAGATTGTACATTAGTTAAAACTAAGAAACCAATGTTGATACATTGCTATTAACTGAATTCCAGAACTTATGTGGATTTCCTTAAAGTTCTCTTCCTGCTCCAGGATCTAATCTGGAATACCGCATTGCATTTTATTGTCATGTTTTCCTTCTAAGTACCTTCTTGTCTAATAAGTGACAGTTTCTCATTTATCCTTGTTTTTTCACCGTCATCTTGATGGTTTTGAGGAATACTAATCAAGTATTTTGTAGCATGTCCCTCAATGTGTATGGGTCTGTTGTTTTTCTTATGATAAAACTGTGGTTATAGGTTTTTTGAAATAATACCACAGAAATGGAGTATCCTCCTCATCACATCACACGGGGAGTACATGGCAGCAACAGGACATCACTTATAATGTTAACCTTGGCCATCTGGTTAAGGTGGTGTTTACCAGGGTTCCCCAATGCAATGTTTCTGCTTTTCCTTTTCTATACTCTATTCTTTGGAAATACATCTTGTTCACACTCAAAGTACCCTACACTCCTTTATAATCACCTAATTATTTTAACTGTGATTTAGGGGGACCTTTCTAAGTTTTTAATGTCTCTTTCCAAAGTTCATCTCTAAAAGGAATATAAGCCCAGCCAGCATAGCTCAGTGGTTGGGTATCAATCTATGTACCAGGAGGTCATGGTTCGATTCCCAGTCAGGGCTAATGCCCAGGATGTGGGCTCAATCCCCAGTGTGGGCAGCTGATTGATGACATGGTGAAAGCAGTCCTAAGAGGAAAGTTCAAAGCACTACAGGCTACCTCAAGAAACAAGAGAAAGCACTAGTAAACGATTTAACCCTATATCTAAATACATTAGAAAGAGAACAGCAAGAAAAGCCCAGAGGAAGTAGAAAGAAGGAAATTAAGATCAGAGTGAGAAAAAATGACACAGAGAAAAAAAAAAAAGTATAAAAGATCAATGAAGCTAAGAACTGGTTCTTAGAAAAGTTAAACAAGATTGATGAACCCCTAGCCAGGCACATCAAGAAACAAAGAAAGAAGACCAAATAAATAAAAGCAGAAACAAAAGTGGTAAGGTAACAACTGACACCACAGACATACAAAGGATTGTAAGCAAATACTATGAACAACTATATGTCAACAAGCTGGACAATGTGGTGGAAATGGACAAATTCCTTGAAACATACAAACTTCCAAAACTCAGTCAAGAAAGAATCAGAAAACCTGAGTAGGCCAATAACAACTGATGAAATCGAAGCAGTAATTTAAAAATTCCAGCAAACAAAAGTCCTGGACCAGATGGATTTATAGGGGAATTTTACCAAATATTTAAAGAAAAACTAACACATCCTCCTCAAAATATTCCAAAAAATTCAAGAAGAAGGAACATTTCCAAGATCCTTTTTACAAAGCCAGCATTATCCTAATTCCAAAACCAGGAGAAGACATTACAAAGAAAGAAAATTACAGACCAATATCCCTGATGAACATAGATGCTAAAATCCTCAACAAAATATTAGCAAATTGGATCCAGCAATATATTAAAAGGATCATACACTATGATAAAGTGGGATTTATTCTGGGGATACAAGGTTGGTACAATATTTGAAAGTCAATAAATGTGATACATCACATAAACAAATTGAAAGATAAAAATCACATGACCATATCAATAGATGCAGAAAAAGCATTCAACAAAATCCAGCACCCTTTTTTGATAAAAACTCTCAGTAAAGTGGGAATAGCAGGATCATATCTCAACATAATAATGGCCATGTATGACAAACCTACTGCCAACATAATACTGAATGGTCAACAACTAAAAGAGTTTCCCTTAAGAACGGGAATAAGACAAGGATGTCCACTTTTACCACTCTTGTTCAACATAGTACTGGAAGTCCTAGCCATAGTAATCAGACAAGAAGAAGAGATAAAAGGCATTCAAATTGGAAAAGAGGGAGTAAAACTCTCATTATTCTCAGATGACATTATATTGTACATAGAAAACCCTAAAGACTCTACCAGGAAACTACTGAACTTAATAAATGAATTTGGCAAGGTTGCAGGATACAAAATCACATCCAGAAATCAATGGCATTTTTATACACCAATAATGAACTCTCTGAAAGAGAAACCAACAAACAAATAAAAAACAATCCAATTTACCATTGTAACAACAACAACAAAATTAGATACCAAGGAATAAACTTAACCAAAGAGAGAAAAGACCTGTACTTAGAGAACTATAGGACATTGAAAAACAAAATAGATGAAGACACAAACAAATGGAAGTGTATACCAAGTTCATGGATTGGAAGAATTAACACCGTTAAAATGTCAATACTACCCAAAGCAATTTATAGATTCAACACAATCCCTATTAAAATACCAATGACATACTTCACAGAACTAGAACAAATACTCCAAAAATTTATATGGAACTATAAAAGATGCCAAATAACTGCAGCATACTTGAGAAAGAAGAATGAAGTTGGAGGAATCACAATACCTGATATTAGATTCTACTACAAAGCCATTGTAACCAAAACAGCCTGGTACTGGCACAAGTACAGGCGTGTAGATCAATTGAATAGAACAGAGACCCCAGAAATTGACCCACACCATTACAATCAATTAATATTTGACAAAGAAGGCAAGAACATACAATGGAGTAAAAACAGCCTTTTCAACAAATGGTGTTGGGAAAACTGGAGAGACAATGCAAAAAGATGAAACTAGACCACCAATTTACACCATACACGGGAATAAACTCAAAATGGATAAAAGACTTAAATTTAAGGCATGATACCATAAAAATATTAGAAAAAAAACATGGGCAGTAAAATCTCTGACATCTCACGTAGCAGAATTTTTGCTGATACATCTCCCAGGGCAAAGGAAATAAAGGAGAAAATAAATAAATGGGACTACATCAAAATAAAATACTTCTTCACAGCAAAAGAAATCACCATCAAAATGAAAAGGGAACCCACTATATGGGAGAACATATGTGCCAATGATATATCTGATAAGGGGTTAATATAGTACTCATACAACTCAACAAAAGGAAGACAAACAATCCAATTAAAAAATGGGCAGAAGACCTGAATAAACATTTCTCCAAAGAGGACATACATGGCCAAGAGACATACCAGTATGAAAAAAAAAAAAATGCTCAAAGTCACTAATCATCAGAGAAATGCAAATTAAAATCACAATGAGATATCACCTCACACCTGTCAGAATGGCTATCATCAAAAAAATCAACAAACAAGTGCTGGTGAGGATGTGGAGGAAAGGGAAAACTAGTTCACTGCTAGTGGGATGCAGATTGGTACAGCCGCTATAGAAAACAGTATAAAGTTCCCTAAAAAGTTAAAAATGGAACTTCCATTTGACCCAGCCATCCACTTCTGGAAATATATCCTAAAAATCCTGAAACAACAATCAGAAAGAACATATGCACCCCTATTTTCATAGCAGTGTTATTTGCAATAGCTAAGATTTGGAAACAGCCCAAGTGCCCAAAAGTAGATGAATGGATAAAAAAGCTATGGAACATTTACCTAATAAAATACTATGCAGTTGTAAAAAAGAGGGATCTCTTACCCTTTGGGGCAGCATGGATAGACCTGGAGAATATTATGCTCAGTGAAATAAACTAATCTGAGAAAGACAAATATCACAAGATTTCACTTATTTGTGGAATCTATTGAACAAAATGAATTGACTAATAAAATAAGACCCAAAGCATGGAGGCATGGAACAGACTGACATACCTTGATGTGGGGGTGGGAAGACAAGAAGAAATAAACCAAAGAACTTATATACCTATATGCATATCCCATGGCCATAGGCAATAGGATGGTGAGGACTTCAAGGGGGTGAGTTAGGGACTAAGAGGAGGGGACTAAAAGGTAGGGGTGGGAGTAAATGGGAGACATCTGTAATACTATCAATAGTAAAAAATATACTGTTGCAGAAGATCAAAGAAATACCAAGCACACTTCCTAGAGAAAGGGAGGGACCCCGTGTATTAACACTAGTGGACTCCGGGAATAATTTCCAAATCAGAGTGAAGAAACACTCAGAAGGCTTCACTTTTTATAACCTTCTAGGGTCTTTGTCTTGCAGATATGGTTCCACCCCCTTTTCTGGGCTTACAGGAAGGCTCCCAGGTGTTGGGGGTCCCCAGGCCATATCTGATGATCTGTCCTGGGGCCAGTGATAGTGATAAAAACCCTCCCCTCCTCCAGGGCAGAGCATTGTTCACAGTTTTTATGGCCTGACACACCTTGCAAGACCAGTTTCTTCCTCATTCCACGCCCCCCCCCCCCCCGCCCCTTGTCCCACAACCTTCTTTTAGCTTTGTGGAGCAACGGCCACAGGATGTTATGGTGAACAGGGGTGACAACCGCTCTTAGCTACTTCCTGCTGGAAAGGGATGATGACCAAGGGGCATCCTGCTTCTTCCTCTCAGACGGGTTTGTAGGGAGTTCTTCTGGTTTGTGGGACCATCTGAGTTTAAAGGTACCCCCATCCAGTTTGCAGGCAGGCAGAGGTAAGCAGTGGTCCCACATGCGCAGAATGTTCCTGCAGGAGGCACCAGAGGTAGGTGGTGTTTTCAGCCTTGGGGGTAGAGTTGCATAGTTCATCTGGGAGGTGGCCCTGCATACTGCTGAAACAAATAGGAGCAACATTAGTTAGCTGCACATTGGCTGTGACAGGTCCTATTATTATTTTTTTCTGTCCAATACAATTCCCCACATGCATTTGGTAGTAGAGTCGTAACATGCCACAGACTGATAAGTATAGCTAACAAAAATCTGGCTTGATTGGGTTTTCTCATGGGCTATGCGGTCTAGCATATTTGGGTAGTGAGTTTCTAAGCAAGGAGCAAAGGATGGCATGACAAGGTGTAATCCAACAATTTATGATAAGTCCTTTGTTTCCTTGCTGTGTGGGGAGCAGTAATTTTATGGTGCTTCTATGTCCCAGCAAGAGCAAATGAGTTCTCCTCCTGGTACTAGTCTTGTATTCCGCTGGCACTCATAAAAAGACAAAATAAGAACTATTAGATAAAACCAGTGATTATCCAGAAATACTAGAGCATGTTACATTAGGAGGAGATAAGAAAAAAAGATTAGTGTTAGGGAGAATTCAGCAGGGTGTTATCTGAATTCCTTGGAGCAGGTTGCTTGGCCAGGTCTGCTGTCTCTTTGAGGGTGATCTGCAGGGGGTGTTTCTGGTCAGAGGTTACCTTCCACTCAGACTGGATGTCACTTGGCTGGTGGGCTGCCTTCACCTGGGAGTGGTAGATCCAGGTGCTTAGTCCTGCAATCTTAAGAGCTGTGGGGGTGGTTAATATGACTGTATAGGGTCCCTTCCAGGTAGGCTTGAGGGGCTCCTTTTTCCAATCCTTTACCCAAACCTGGTCTCCAGGTTTATAAGGATGTACAGCTGTTCCTAGAGAGATGGGTAGTCAGTCAATAACCCACCTGTGGATCTCAAAGACAGTTTTTCCAAGTCCTTGTAGTTGTTTCTGGATTTCTAAGTTCCCTATTTCCCCCAAATCTCCCTTTGGCCGAATTAAGGGAGGGGGTCTACTGTATAGAATTTCAAAGGGAGAGAAACCTACCCTGGCCCTTGGGGCACAGCGTACCTGCAGGAGTACAAGAGGCAAGATATCTGTCCAGGGTAAGGTTGTCTCTTGGCATAGCTTAGCCATAGCCTGCTTTAGAGTCCGATTCATGCACTCCACTTTCCCTGAACTTTGAGTCCTGTAAGCTATATGTAGATTCCATTTAATTCCTAAAGCCTTGGCTACTGTTGTACTAATTCTGCTACAAAGGCTGGGCCATTATCAGACCCTATGGTCAGAGGCATTCCATACCGTGGAATTATATCCTTCAGCAATGCATTAGTGACTTCTCTCACCTTTTCAGTGCCAGTAGGATATGCCTCGACCCAACCTGAAAAGGAGCAAAGACTAGCAGGTATTTATTCCCTCTGCTAGGCCCTATTTCTGTAAAATCTATTTCTAAGTCCTCAAAAGGAGCTTGCCCACATTGCTGAACTCCTATCAGGCCCACAGGACCCTGTTTAGCATTGTTCTGAGCACAGAGGAGGCAAGGCTGAGAGACTGAGGCACACAAGGAGGGTAGACGGGCAATCAGGTAGTATCTGCCTAACAAAGCTTCTAGGGCAGCCTTTCCTAAATGAGTAAGTTCATGCTGCTGGAGGACTACCTTATGGGCTAACTGTTCCAGTACATAGATCCTATGATCTAGAAGTATCCACCAGCCTTCCATTGTTCTCTTGCCCCCTTCTTGCTGGGCCCATTTCTCTTCCTGAGGAGTGTATTTTGGAGGTTCAGGTAATTCGGGGGCCAACATGATCCATGCCAGTGCTGCTTGTTCTTTAGCAGCCAGCTTGGCTGTGGCATCAGCACGTTGGTTTCCTTCTGACACTGAGTCTTTCCCTTTCTGGTGACCTTTGCAATGGATGACAGCTATTTCCTTAGGCTCCCAGACTGCTTTTAGTAACTTTAAAATCTCATTCTGATTTTTTATTCCTTTTCCTCCTGCTGTCAAGAGCCCCCTTTCCTTATATATGGCCCCATGGACATGCAGGGTAGCAAAGGCATAATGCAAGTCAGTGTAGATGTTGGCATGCTTATTCTTACTGAGTTCTAGGGCTCTTACTAGGGCCCAAAGTTCTGCCCTCTGCACTGACCATCCTTCAGGCAGGGCCTGTGCTTCAATTGTCTCAAAGTTTGATACCACTGCATATCCGGCTCATCTTTTTCCTTCATCTAAGAAGCCTTCTATGAACAATACCAAGTCCGCATTTTGCAGGGGCCTGTCTCTTAGGTCTGGCCAGCTGGAATAAACCTCCTCTAGGACTTCCAGGCAATCATGCTCAGGGGCCCCCTCAGCGATGGATAGAAAGGTGGCAGGATTAAGTGTTCTCACTGCTTCTAATCATACCCATGGATTCTCACATAACAGCCCTTGATACTGAGTCATTCGAGCATGAGTCAGCCAGAGCTGTCCCCTTGCTTCCATCAGGGTGACAACAGCATGAGGTACTTTTACATTTAAGTTTTGTCCTAAGGTAAGCTTATCTGCTTCCTTGACTAATAATGCCGTGGCTCCAAGGGCCCTGAGGCACGGGGGGAAGGGAGGAGTGGGGGCACCTGGAGGCAACTGGGACAATCTGCTTGGAGAGATAGGCTACAGTCTTTACCAGGGTCCAAACTTCTGGGTTAGATTTCCTAGGGCTACCCCGCTGTTCTCACGAACAAAAAGATTAAAGTCTCATGTCACATCTGGTAGCCCTAGTGCCGAGGCCTCAGTGAGCTTTGCCTTTATGGTGATCAAGGCTTTCTCCTGTTCGGGACCCCAGTCGATGGGTGCCTTCTCTTCTCCTCTTAAAGCTTCATAGAGAAGCTTGGCCAAGTCTGAAAACCCTGTGATCCAAATTCGACAGAATCCTGCCACTCCCAGGAATTCCCGAATCTGCCACCAGGTGCCAGGGACTGGGATGGCACATACTGCCTGCTTCCTTTCAATCCCTAGCCTTCATTTCCCTTGGGTGATCCAGAAGCCTAGATAGTTGACTTCTTTCTGACAAATCTGTGCCTTTTTCTTAGACACCCGATAATATGTTTCAGTTAGTGGTCTCAAAAGGGCTTGTATTCCCTCCCAGCACTGAGCCCGTGTGGAGCTGGTCAGTAGGAGGTCGTCTACATACTGGAGTAGAACACACCCCAAGTCCTGTTCTGGGAACATAGACTGATCAGATGCTAGTGCTCCACTAAAAAGAGTAGGGGAGTTCTTGAACCCTTGTGGCATTCTGGTCCAGGTGAACTGCTCCTTGGCCCCTGTAGTTGGGTTTTCCCATTCGAAAGTGAAGAGAAGCTGACTGGAAGGTGCTAATCGAAGACAGAAAAAGGCATCTTTCAGATCTAGGCATGTAAACCATTCCTCCTCTGATGATATGAGTCCCAGAAGAGTGTAGGGGTTCGGCAGTGCTGAATGCAGGGTTATAACAGCCTCATTAACAGCCTGTAGATCCTGCACTGGGCAGCAGTTGTTAGTCCCAGGCTTTTTGACAGGCAAGAGAGGCGTGTTCCACGGAGACCTGCATCGTTTAACAAGTTCCCACTGAAGCAGCCAGTCTAAGTGGACCTGGATTCCTAGGCGTGCTTCCCTTGGAATTGGATATTGGTGGATTTTAACAGGCTGTGCCCCAGGCTTTAACTCGATTAGCACTGGGACGTGGTCCTTAGCTAGGCCTGGAAGATTCCCTTCTACCCAGACCAGCGGGAATTCCTTCTCTAATCCAGCTTCTAACGTTGAGGGCTTTGTCTGAGGGGTATAAAGTCTCCACTCTTCCTCCCTTCGCACTGCTAGGGACAGGATCATTGGGGAGGTCTCCTCATTTAGGCGAAGCTGTGCTGAGCCATCTGGAGCAAAAGTAACTTCTGCCCCCATTTTGGCTAAAAGGTCTCTACCCATTAGAGGCACTGGACAGTATGGCAAGTACAAGAATTCATGAATTACTTGATGACCACCAAGTTGGCATCAGCGAGGGTGGCAGAATGGTCTATGGGTCTGGTCCCCAGTAGCTCCAATAATGGTGACCTCCTTTCCTGAGAGAGGTGCTACTTTCTGAGTGACTACTGAGTGCTCAGCTCCCCTATCAACCATAAACTCCACAGTCTGGCCCCCAATTTCCATTCTGACCATGGGCTTGTGGGGGCCTAGGTGAAGTGAGCCCGGTCTGCCCTAGTCAGAATCAGCCATTGCTAGCCCAATGAGATCTGCTTCAGGTGGCTCTGGTTGATAACAACTGGGTGGAAAAGGGGGCACAGTCTTTTTACTTTGCCATTTGGGACATTCATTCTTCCAGTGTCCTGTTTCCTTACAATAGGCACACTGGTCTTCTCTCAGGCTTGCTCTTCCTTTTCCTCCTGGTCTGTATCCTTGCTAATCTGTCTGGGAACCTGAGCCTCTAAAAGCTGCTGCTATTATATTGGCACTTCTTTGTACTCTCTTTTCTTCCTCCTTCCTTGCTGCACTGTCTCGATTGATGAAAACCTTGTTAGCTATCTCTAGCAGCTCAGTAGCATTCTTTCCTGCAAACCCTTCCAGTTTCTGTAATTTTCCCCTGATGTCAGGCTGGGCTTGGCCTACAAAAACGGCATTTACCATGGTTTGATTTTGTGGGACTTCAGGTCTAAAGGGGGTGTAGATCCGGTATGCCTCACATATCTCTCATAGAAAGCTGCTGGACTTTCATCAGGCTTCTGGAAAACCTCAGAGATTTTAGCCATGTTGGTGGGATTCTTGGCTTCGGCCCTGACCCCCTGGAGGAAGGCCAGCTGATATCTTTCTAGCATGGTCCTTCTATCTTCTGAGTTTGGGTTCCAATCGGGTTCCTCATCTGGGAAGGCCTTCCTGGCCCATCTGTATGTATCTAATATTCCTGCGGGGGCCGGGGTCTGGAACCACTTCTGAGCCTCTGTTACTACTCTCATGCGCTCCTCAGGGTTAAAGAATGTGAAAAGGAGCTGCTTGCAGTCCACCCAGGTGGGCTTCTGTGTCTGGAAGATCATTTCTAGGAGGTCTACCATGGCCTGAGGTTTTTCAGAATAAGCTGGGGTGTGATGTTTTCAATTCAAGATGTCACTGGGGGTAAAGGGCTGATAATAATAGACTAGCCCTCCCTCCTGCAAGGTCCCATCTTCGCCAACTACTTTGGCATCCCAAATCTCCCTTAGAAGCATCTGACGTGCTGATTGTGTCCTGGGCTCTTGATTGGCTGAATGCAAGCACCGCCCAACTGGCTCTGGAGAGCCTGGTTGAGGTGAAATGGAAGGGGGCAGTGTTTCTGGACCTATCAGACCAACTGGAGAAGCACTTGGTGCTGCCTGTGGCACATATGGAGATGGTAAAACTAGCGGGGCTTCCTCAGGGGATCCTGGCAGAACAAGGGGTTGGGTTCCCTTCTGAGAGACCTGTTTCTTTTCTTCTACTACTAAAACCTTACAGAACTGGACCCAAGGCAGCAAGGTTTGAGCAATTCCTAACCAGCTCTCTATGTAAGGGAACTGATCTGGGTGTCTGGGGTCTGTCATGACTACATTCCAGACCACCCTGACCAGTCCTACATCTAAAGAGCCTTCTGGGAGCCAGCTGAGCCCAAAGGCTGGCCATTCTAATTCACAGATTTTCCTTGGTGTTTTGGGGTTCATTTTATGCCATAGTCCTCAATAAAACCCTTTTCAAAATTTTCCAACATGCAATTGAGAACAGTGGGTTTACTTTGTTCCAACCCCATGATGATCGATGGCGAGAGACAGACAGGGGTGCAGGGAAATTTACTAAAAGCCTGGAGGACCCTAATCTGTTTGACTCAGTGGATAGAGTGTCAGCCTGTGGACTCAAGGGTCCCAGGTTCGATTCCGGTCAAGGGCATGTACCTTGGTTTCGGGCACATCCCCAGTAGAGGGTGTGCAGGAGGTAGCTCATTGATGTTTCTCTCTCATCGATGTTTCTAACTCTCTATCCCTCTCCCTTCCTCTCTGTAAAAAATCAATAAAACATTTAAAAGAAAAAAAGCCTGGAGGGTCTCCTTAAAGAAAAGATCCTTAATCAGCACAGGCAGTGGCAGGGCAGGTAAAATCTCTCTCCCCTGTGGAGTTGTGAGCCCCACCCCTGAAAGTCCCAGCCAGCCAAAAGAGACAAGAAAAGCCGCAAATACCTTTAAATCTACCCCAGAATTCCAAAATTTCAACCTAACACAGCAAAATCACAGAGCAAACCAAAACCCATAGTACACAAACATAGACAGAAATGTTTATCAATTATCCCTCTGTGATAGAGAGCAAATGTCTCTGAGAAAACTAACTCAACAGTGCTGCTTGAGACTTTTGCAGACCATCACGGGTTCAGCCTTCAGTAAATCAAGCATTTTAACCAGATGAGCAAACAGAAAATCAAAGTAGCTTTCACTTTCACACAGAGCAGTTAATCAGCAGATAATTATACCAAGACAGACAAACATCCATACTCACACTCTCTCAGTAGACTAGCCCAGACTGGAGCTGAGCAGATAATGCCCAACTCCCCAGATGGGCATGGGAGCACTCCCACCACCCACACCCCAGAACAGAATTCTCAACCAACATCTTAATGAGAACCTACTGGAGGAGTTAAGACTGCTTCCAGCCTCCCTTCTTGGTAACAAATTGGCTAGTCCCACACACAAACAAACAGAAGAGTGAACCCATAATTCCTTAATCAAATCTGAATTCACTCATCTTCAGAATCTTGATTCCTGATTTACCTGACAAAGTCTTATGACTTCTGGGGAGGTGATCAAGCTCCCCCTTCCACTCACTTGGAGTGGGCCTGACTGACTGGGGCCCCTACCTTACCAATTCTGTCGACAGGTCCAGAGGTGTCCGTCCACTTTCTCCAGATGCCGGCTGAGTCCTGGGCTGAGGTCCGGGAGCACCTGGAGTTCCCCCCCCACCACCCCCTACCCCCACCGCCATTCAATTCTGCTAAAATCAGCAGCGCGCGCCTTCCAGAGGCCTGTCCCGCGCCTCCAGGCCCCAAACCCCATTCACTCACCGGAGGCAAGAGCAAAACACGGTTAGCTTCCCGGTTCAGGAAACCAAATGTTGCAGAACACCAAAGAAATACCAAGCACGCTTCCTAGAGAAAGGGAGGAACCCCATGTATTAACACTAGTGGACTCTGGGAATAATTTCCAAATTAGAGTGAAGAAACACACAGAAGGCTTCACTTTTTATAACCTTCTAGGGTCTTTGTCTTGCAGATATGGTTCCACCCCCTTTTCTGGGCTTACAGGAAGGCCCCCAGGTGTTGGGGGTCCCCAGGCCATATCCAGTGATCTGTCCTGGGGTCAGCGATAATAACCCTCCCTCCCACAGGGCAGTGCATTGTTCACAGTTTTTATGGCCTGACATGCCTTGCAAGACCAGTTTCCTCCTCAATACCGAAAAAAAACACACACCAAAAAACAAACAAAAATATAATGTTTTATTTATTTTTTAATACTTTAATATGAATTCAATCAACATAATCAACATTTAAAAATTCCACACATTTATACACTGGTCTAATGTTTTAGTCTTGTTACATTACCCTACCCCAATACTCTTTTGCAGCTATTAGAAAATTCACATCATAAATATTTTTTTAATTTGTCTCTTTCAAAGTGTATTTAAAAATATATGGGAAGAAAGCAATCTTAGATACATACTTTAAGAAACAGTTTCAGAAAACATTTGGAGAACCAAGTTGTGAAATACCAGGTTTATCAAAGTATTTCCATCAACATTAAAGAGATAGAAAAAATAAAAATGGAATTATATTATTTTTAGAGTGAGTGGGTTGAAGCAGGAGAACAAATATATTGAAGTGTAGGTGGCAGAATGACCTCAGGGGAAAGAAATGCAGTGTGTGGAATTATCTCCAGAGATGTTTCTCCCTGGTAGTTATGCAAATGAAGAAAAAATCATATATTTTTATTGAGTGGACCATCATTGGATACAAGGATGGGACTGAATGATCAATTAAATCTTTAATAATTTTATGACTGTACAAAATTCAAATTAATTGGAAATTGCAAGGCTTTTACTTTTGTTAATCCTATGTTGATCTTTCCCTAGTCAGTGCCTCCTAGTGCAACAAAACGCTGATGCCATGAGACTGCCCTCTACCAAAGGGCTCTGGAGCAGAGTATTTGGGACACCTTGATTACTATACACTGGGGATTGGCAAGCTTTTTCTGTAAATATTTTAGGCTTTGTGAGCTACATATGTGGGCTACATAATAGAGAATCATATTTCTTCTTCTTCTTCTTCTTCTTCTTCTTCTTCTTCTTCTTCTTCTTCTTCTTCTTCTTCTTCTTCTTCCTCTTTCTCCTCCTCCTCCTCCTCCTGCTCCTCTTCTTCCTCCTCTTCCTCTTATTCTCCTTATTCTTCCTCTTCTTCAACCCTTTAAAAATGTAATACATAGTCTTAGTTTGTGGGTTATAAAATAAAATGGACTGTGGGTCACATTTGTCCTGTGACTGGTAGTTTGCCTTCCCTTACTATGCACCCTTACTGAATATTCCAAGTGTATATTAGCACATTAAAGACTGAAAAAAATCTGTAAGATAAAAATCTCTTTACTATTGTTTAACCAGATTTATCTCAAACTTATTTAAACTTGGAACTCGTTTTTCTGTTACCCATTTAAGATCTTATATAATTAGTTTTCTATAGAAAATGTTCTATAGAAGTTCTGGTACTTTTCACAAAAAATAATAAAGTTTATCCCTATCTCACCCCATATGCAAAGAAACAATCCAGATCACTTAAACACATACATAGAGAAAGTGTCGGTGACTACTTCTGTGACCTGGGAGTTTGAATAGTTTCCTATGCAAGACTCCAAAACTATTAAGCAAAAAGGCAAAAATTATGGATTTGACCACATCAAAATTAAAATTTTCTGTTCAACAAACAACACAATATAAAAATGTGAAAACTGAGTAAAAGATTGGGTGAAAATACTTATAAGGTCAAAATAATGAAAGATTAGTATTTCAAGGAACCCTTGCCAATTAATAAGAAAAAGATTGGGACCCTAATAGAAAAATGGACAAATGATATAAATGAGCAATGTGTATAGGGAAACACCAGAATGGTTAATATGTACATGAATAAGATGTTCAACCTCATTAGTAATCAGAGAAATGCAAATTCAAATAATAAAATACTTCTTTATATCCATAAGTTGAAAAATTGGATAATGGTCCATGTTGACAAAGATGTAGGAAAATCATTTTCCTCATGAATTGCTTACAGAGGCATAAAATCACAGCAACAACTCTGGAGAAAAAGTTGGCAGAACTTAGTGAAATTTAGCATATGCATACTCACTCTTGGATATAAACCCTAAGAAAAATACCCACAAATTCAAGAGTGACAAAAACAAAGTAGTTTATCATAGCATTTTATTTTGTGGTAGGGGTGTGAGAGACAAAGTGAATAGATACATAAAATATGGTAGAAGCTCATTTTGGAATATTATACAGTAGTCAGAACCAATAAACTGGAGGTACATAAAGCAACATGGAGCTTTCAAATTAGTGTTAGGTGAAAAAAGTAAATGGAGTAAGATATATAGCATAATATCAATTGTATAAACTTAAAAAATACAGGGTAGGCAAAAGTAAGTTTACAGTTGTGAGTACATGAAACAGTTTATCCTTGTGTTATTATTTATTAATTATTGTATTATTTTCCATACAAACAACTGAAAACCTACTTTTGCTCACCCCTGTATATGCATATTAAAGAATATGACATAAAAATAGTTTTCAAAGATGCTTATCAGGAGATCCAAGATGGCTGCCAATAGGACAGTAGGCTGCAAGATAGTGTGTGAGTGAGAGAACAAAAGGAGAGTGCGTGGATGTGCGGGGAGAGTTTGTATTTGTGAGTGAGGGACAGCTATATTCCAAGGGACTGTTGGGGACTGGCGGACCAGGCTCCCCTGCCCAGACAGTATCTACTGCTGCTGAAATCTCTCCCAGAGCAGCCTGTTCTGCCGCAGAGACCACATCATCTTGAAGGGGAGAGTGGCTGTGATCTGAAGCCCAGCCTTATCTTCAACTGGGGATACCTCAGATATGTCCCAGGACCCTACAACCACAACGCCCAGGGACCAGCTGCCTCAGCTGAGAACCCAGGAACACCAGGACTCCAGCCTCCCCGACCACAGGCACCTAAAAAGTCTGTCCAGGGGAAGACAAAGTGGCACAAATATGCAGATGAGCTTAGCGTCTTCTCACAGAGCAGACAGAAGGAACAGCTGAATCGAACAAGAACCTCCAGGAATTGGCAAATTAAATACAGCTGGTGAGGTAATCTGTGGATGGAAAGGTCAAATATCAGCTACAGCAGTGGTTCTCAACCTTTCTAATGCCGCGACCCTTTAATACAGTTCCTCATGTTGTGGTGATCCCCAACCATAAAATTATTTTCGTTGCTACTTCATAACTGTAATTTTGCTACTGTTATGAATCGTAATGTAAAGATCTGTGTTTTCTGATGGTCTTAGGCAACCCTGCTAGCGGTTCTCAAGCTGTAGGGCCTAAGAGAACCACTGCTGTAGGGCCTAACAGTAGCAAAATTACAGTTATGAAATAGCAACAAAAATCATTTTATGGTTGGGGGTCACCACAACATGAGGAACTGTATTAAAGGGTCACGGTATTAGAAAGGTTGAGAACCACTGGCCTAGAGAAAGGTGAGATTTGGGATCCAGGCTAGATTTGCACGCAAAATGTGCTCAGTGGGAACTAGAGTCTCAGAGGAAGACCGTGCCCTACAAAATCCATGGCAGTTGGGGTCAGTGTAGCCCTCAAATGTGGAAGGAGTCCACAGGGCTGCTGGCAGAAGGGGACTCTGGAAATTAACCCACAGCTGGGCTGGGCCCAGAAAGGCAGCCTGAAGTTCTACAGTATATGGGCTGCGCAGTGCCAGGGGAAAAAGACGTGAGTCTGTGTGCATCCTTTGGCTTTGTTTTCTTTTTAAATCCTTGCTTTTGATTGCTAAGTCCAGTACATAGGATCTTCTAATTAAAAATACTCACTGAGACTGCAGGGAAAAGTTGTTTTTGAGGAACCTAGGGATCAGAGTGGGAAGAGACAAACAGAAAACCAGCTCTGGGACAATCCATCCCTCCAGCCCAGTATTAAGTGCTGCAGGGAAAGCAATCTAAACACTGGGTAGAGGGGTCTTTTAGCCCCAGATATTAATACAGAAACTCTGCCACCCAGGGGCTGTATCAGAAATTGACTCTTGTGTAAATACAACTAAAGGCAGGCGGAGAAACAAAGAGATCCTGCCTGCTTGAAAACAGGGTTGTGGCTTATGACACAGAGGAGTGGTGGATCGCAGGTAGCTTCAATACTGTGCTGACTACCTTACAGAAAACAGACCTGCCAAGAAGAACAATAGAGGAAGTAAACGACCTTCACTAATTCACTTTTTTATTTTTTATCTTTTACTTAAGAAACCAATTTTTTTCTCACTTGATTTTACCTTTTTATAATATTTTTATTTTTAGTTATTATTATTACTACTATTATTTTACCTTTTTTAAAGTTTTATTTTGTTTTTTTCTTTATTTTATTTTATTTTGGGATTAGTGTTCTATATGCTATTTTTATTTTTCCTTTAACATTATTTTACTCTACCTCAATATCTCCTTTATGCCAACACTCTCTTCCTCGCTTTCCCCCTTTTTTGGCCTATTTCTCTTACCCTGTTCCTGCTTTAGTTTTTTCTCTATCCTTTCTTTTTACTCCTTGTTAAAAAATGATATTACTCATATATCTAATTACTGCTCCCTGGCTCCAAGTCCATACACACTTCTCTCTTCTCTTTCTTCACTATCCAAATTTTCTTTTTTTCCCATTTTTCTTTCTTTCTGTCTTGCTGCTGTTGTTTGTTTGATTGTTGATTAGTTTGATTTTTTGCTTGTTTGTTTGTTTTTGTTTTGTTGTGTTTTTTCTCTTTTTTTCTGTTTTTCTTCTCCTCACTTGTTCTCTTCTTCTACTAATAGCTTAAATAATTCCAATCGTCAACTCAAGCCTATCTACTCTCTATTCTCCTTTTCCAATAGTAAATGAGTACATAGATAGATGAAAGAAGGAAAAAATTACACATATATATATTTCTTTTATATATATGAGAATATAAATATATTTTTTTCTTTTTTTGTAATGTGTTTTTTACTTTTCTTCTTATACACTCATTCTCTTTCTACCTCCTCTATACTGAATTGTGGCTATTTCCCCATTCATTCAATTCCTTGACCTTACCTTCTGGAAATAAGCTCTACTTCCTCAGATTCATCTGAATGTTTGTTGTTTGGGTGTTTGTAGTTTACATATTTTGGATTAGTTGTTGTTTTATTGGAGTTTTCTCCTCATATACATATATTTATCCCCTTCTTTTTTCTTCTCTTCCTTTTCTCTCTTACATTTTTTTCCTTTTCCTAATATCATTTTTGCACTTTTCTATCCCCTAATTCTCTTTTCTCTGGTGGTCACCTTTATTTGCAGTTATTTGTATCGTGAATACATTTGTGTTTGTGACCTGTGTGTTGTGTCTTGTTGTGTTGTATTTTGTGCCTTTAAGTCAATGCAGGAGAGAAAGAGCTACATAAACAGACACCCAGAGAGGAGTGATCATGGGGAGACAAAGAAAAAGCCCACATATGAAAAAAAAAGAAGAATCACCAGAAAAGGAAGCAAACAAAGTGGAGGCAAGCAATATGTCAGAGAAAGAATTCAGAGCAATGGTCATAAGGTCGCTGAAAAGGATGTAAGACAAATTCAACAATATGTGTAAGAAACAAGAGTAAATGCCAAAGAAACAAGAAGAAATGAAAAATGACATCACTGCTGTAAAGAACTCAATAGAAAGCATCAACAGTAGACTAGAAGTGGAGGACTGCATCAGTGAGCTAGAAGGTAGGAAAAAATATCCAAGCAGAGCAGTATCTAGAAAAAAAACTTTGAAAACAGGAGAGCCTAAAGGAACTTTGGGACAACAAGAAAGAGAACAACATTCATATAATAGGGTTTCCAGAAGGAAAGGAAACTGAGCAAGGAATAGAAAACCTGTTTGAAGAAATAATGACCAAAAACTTCCCTGATATTGGCAAGAAAAAAAACTCAACAAGTCCAAGAAGCTTACAGAGTCCAAAACAAGATGATCCCCATAACACTGATACCAAGACACATTATAATTAAATTGGCAAATACCAAGGACAAAGTAAGAATTTAAAGGCTACCAGAGAGAGACAGAAACTTACCTACAAAGGATCCCCCATGAGACTAGCAACTGATTTCTCAACAGAAATACATCAAGCCAGAAGGCAATGGAATGAAATATACAAAGTCATGCAAAGGAAGGGTCTGAATCTAAGAATACTGTACCCAGCAAGGCTATCGATCAAAACTGAGGGTGAAATCAGGAGCTTTATGGACTAAAAAGAACTAAGGGAGTTTATTACCACCAAACCAGAAATGCAAGAAATGCTAAAGGGTATGCTATAAAAAGAAGAAATAGGAAGAGAAGAAGGAACACAGACATAAAGAATAAAAATGGCAACAAACAAGTACCTATCAATAATAAATTTAAATGTAGATGGATTAAATGCTTCAATCAAAAGATATAGGGTAACTGAGTGGGAAAAAAAAACATGATCCATATATCTGCTATCTATAGGAAACCCACCTCAGAAAAAAAGACTCACACAGACTGATGGTGAAGGGATGGAAAACAGTTTTTCAGGCGAATGGAAATGAAAAAAAAAAAAAAAAAAAAAAAGCTCGGGTAGCAATACTTATAACTGACAAATTAGACCTCAAAGTGAAAGCCATAACAATAGATAAGGAAGGCCACTTCATAATACTAAGAGAGCAATCCAACAAGATATAACTCTGATAAACATATATGCACCCAATACAGGAGCACCCAAATACATTAAAAAAAAAAAAAACAACTTATGGAGGATATCAAGGGAGAGATTGACAGCAATGCAGTCATAGTAGGGGACTTGAATACCCCACTGACATCACTGGACAAATCCTCTAAACAAAAAATCAGCAAAGAAACATCAATCCTAAATGACTCACTAGATCAGATGGAATTAATTGACATCTTCAGAACCTTTCACCCCAAAGCCACAGAATATACATTCCTCTCAAGTGCACATGTATCATTTTCAAAGATAGATCATATATTGGGTCACAGGTAAAGTCTCTTCAAATCAAGAAAATAGAAACCATATCAAGCATCTATTCAGATCACAATGGCATAAAAATAGAAATAAACTATAATAAAAAGAAATCAAACACCTGGAGGTTAAATAGCATGCTATTAAACAATGATAGGGTGACCAAAGAGATCAAAGAAGAAATAAAGAGCATCATGGCAATAAATGACAATGAAAACACAACAATCCAAAATCTATGGGACACAGTGAAAGCAATCTTGAAAGGGAAGTTCATAGCTCTACAGGCCTATTTTAAAAAACAAGAAAACTGGTAATAAATTATCTACTCCTACAACTCAAAGAGTTAGAAAGAGAGCAACAAGAAAAGCCCAGAGTGAGCAGAAGGAGGGAGATAATAAAGATTAGAGCAGAAATAAATGACATAAATATATATATATATATATATATGATCAATGAAACCAAGAGCTGGTTCTTTGAAAGTATAAACAAGATTGATGAACGTCTAGCCAGGCTCACCAAGGAGCAAAGAGAGAGGACCCAAATAAACAAAATCAGAAAGGAAAGAGGTAAAGTAACAACCGACCCCACAGAAATACAAACAATTATGAAAAAATAGTATGAACAACTGATTCCAACAAAATGGACAACCTAGATGAAATGGACATATTCTTAGAAAAAACACAAGCCCCCAAAACTCAAGAAGAATAAAAAACCAGAATACTACCAAAGAAATTGAAGCAGTGATATAAAATCTTTCAGCAAACAAAAGCCCTGGTCTGGACAGCTTTACAGGGGAGTTCTACCAAGTATTCAAAGAAGAAGTAAAACCTATCCTCCTCAGACTCTTCCAAAAATAATTCAAGAGGAAGGCACACTTCCAAGCTATTTCTATGAAGCCAGCATGACCCTAATCCCAAAACCAGATAAAGACACCAGAGACAGAGAGGGAGAGAGAGAGAGAGAGAGAGAGAGAGAGAGAGAGAGAGAGAGAAAAGAGAGAGAGAATGAGCACTACAGGCCAATATCCTTGATGAACATAGATGCTAAAATCCTCAACAAAATTCTAGCAAATCGGATCCAGCATTACATTAGAAAGATCATACACCATGACTAAGTGCGATTTATTCCAGGGATGCAAGGCTTGTACAATATCTGCAAATCAATAAATGTGATACATCACATAAAAAAACTGAGAGACAAAAATCACATAATCATAGCAATTGATGCAGAAAAGCATTTGACAAAATCCAACACCCTTTCCTGATAAAAACTCTCAGCAAAGTGGGAATAGAGGGGTCATACCTCAGCATAATAAAAGCCTTATATGACAAACCTACAGCCAACATCACACTCAATGGGCAAAATCTAAACTCATTTCCCCAAAGAATAGGAACAAGACAAGGAAGCCCACTTTCACCACTCCTGTTCAACATAGTATTGGAAGTGCTAGCCATAGTGATCAGACAAGAAGAAGAAATAGAAAGCATCTAAATTAGAAAAGAAGAAGTAAAACTGTCCTTATTCGCTGATGACATGATACTATAAATAGAAAACCCCAAAGACTCCATAAAAAAACTACTAGACCTAATAAATAATTTTGGCAATGTAGCAGGATACAAAATTAACACCCAGAAATCTATGTCCTTTTTATATACCAATAATGAACTCACAGAAAGCAAAATGAAAAATAAAATCCCATTTACCATTGCACCAAAAAAATTAAGATAACTAGGAATAAACTTAACTAAGGAGGTAAAAGACCTGTACTCAGAAAACTACAGGACATTTTAAAAAGAGATAGAGGAAGACATAAACAAATGGAAGAACATACCAGGTTCATTGATTGGTAGAATCAACATCATTAAAATGTCCATACTACCCAAAGTAATCTACAGATTCAATGCAATCCCCATTAAAATACCAATGGCATATTTCAAAGATCTAGAACAAACTCTCCAAAAATTCATCTGGAATTAAAAAAAGACCCTGAATAGCCACAGCAATTCTAAGAAGAACAAAGTTGGTGAGATTACATTTCCAGATATCAAGCTATATTACCAAGCCACAGTTCTCAAAACTGTCTGGTACTGGCACAAGAGCAGACATAGAGACCAATGGAACAGAACAGAGAACCCAAAAATTGGCCCAAGCCATTATGCTCAATTACTATTTGATAAAAGAGGCAAGAGCATACAATTGAGTCAAAACAGTCTCTTTAATAAATGTTGCTCGGAAATTTGAACAGATACATGCACAAAAATGAAACTAGATCACCAACTTACACCATACACAAAAACAAACTCAAAATGGCTAAAGGACTTGAATATATGATGGAAAACCATAAAAATCCTACAAGACTCTATAGGTGCCAGGGTTCTTGTTTCAGCATTAAGAAGGGTTCAGCAATCTGGAGAAAGGCTGTGCATAGATTAAGTAGGAGTCTGGAAATGAAAGATAATTTTGAAAGGCACTGGGTTCAGAGGATCCTAGCTGAAGGAGCTAAGTTCTACGTTCTCCTTGTCTCAGGACCCCTTGCTTTTTATTAACACAAATTGTCCTAAGGCAAGGTGGAGATAATACACTTCAAAGGGTAGGGGTTTGTCTACAGAGGTATTGTCAGAATGGGGAATAGCCTATGGCTGTTCAGGTGTTTAGCCAACAGGAGGTAATAACATGTAGATTAAGATACCCTGAGCTGTCTGGCAGCAATCAATCAACTTTTTCAGGTTTGGGGAAATGCCTTTAGCCATTCCCAACAGGTGATAACATATGTGGCTCAGCCCTTGTTGAGTCCCCAAGTTCCATCAACCTTTTGATGAAACTCTTGCAATTATGACATGCTGGAACTGGCTTCTGGCACATAGGCAGCAAAATAGCAGACATATGTCATAGCAATATCTTTACAGACACAGCTCCTAGGGCAATGGAGACTAAGGAAAAAATCCTATCTATTAAAAGAGAAACATGCAATTGACCTTACCTCCGCTATACCCACAAGCCATGCCCACCAGCCAATCAGGAGCAAGTATGCAAATTAACCCAACAAAGATGGTGGTTAATTTGCATACACAGGCACTGAGCAGCCTGGGTCCTGGGAACATCCTCGGGACCCAGGCTGCTCCTAGCCTGTTGGCCTGCACTTAGGCCCTGAGCGGCAGGGGTCCCAGAACACCCCCCCCACTCCGGGACTATGGGTGCCACCACCAAGTGGCTGGGGGCAGGGTGGGAACATCCCCGCGTCACAATGGTGACACGGGGATGTTCCCGCCCTGCCCCCAGCCGCTTGTGCATGTCCTGGCGCCAAGCAGCAGTTGGGGTCCACACCCCCAGCCCAGTGCCCATGACAAGGGGCTAGCTGCTGGCCTCTGGAGCGTGTGGAGACCCCGGAGGCCGCTGCTGTGTGTGGCCCAGGGGTCCATGCATGCCCCCCAGCCTGGCGCCCACGACAGGGCTGGCTGCTGACCTCCAGGGCATTTGAAGATGGGGATGTTCCCACCCCGCCCCTGGCCACTTGCATGTGCTCCAGCGTCAAGCTAAGGTTCAGGTCCACACCCCCAGCCCAGTGTCCACAACAGGGCTGGCTGCCAGTCTCTGGGGTGTGTGGAGACCCTGGCGGCCACCACCGGGTGACGGGGACACCCCCCTAGTCCAGTGGATACAATGCAGGGGCCGCATGACCTGCAGAGGAAACATCATTTTTAAAAATTATATATATTTTATTGATTTTTTTTTACAGAGAAGAGGGGAGAGGGATAGAGAGTTAGAAACATTGATGAGAGAGAAACATCGATTAGCTGCCTCCTGCACACTCCCCACTGGGGCTGTGCCTCTAACCAAGGGAGATAGTACAGGTAACCTCAGCCCACTGACTG
This sequence comes from Corynorhinus townsendii, assembly GCA_026230045.1. Classification (NCBI taxonomy): domain Eukaryota; kingdom Metazoa; phylum Chordata; class Mammalia; order Chiroptera; family Vespertilionidae; genus Corynorhinus; species Corynorhinus townsendii. The sequence continues at coordinate 90,407,415 of JAPDVU010000003.1, forward strand.
CAGGGTCCAGGTTAGATTCTGATCAAGGGCATGTACCTAGGTTACAGGCTTCTCCCTGTCCGGGGCCCAGGTCAGGGCTCATGCAGGAGGCAACTAATCAAAGTGTCCCTCTCACATTGATGTTTCTCTCTGTCTCTCCCTCTCTCTTCCACACTCTCTAAAAATCAATGGAAACATATCCTCAGGTGAGGATAAAAAAAAAATGTCGTATCTTATGAGAGACACATCTTGAAAATGCCTAAAGGAAGTTGTCATTTTTTTCACAGTGAAGGGACTAGATTCCGTGTTGATGAAAACACCTTGGCGACTGCAGTGGCTGGCAGTGGCTGCAGCAGTGGGGTAATGGGATGGGTGCCTTCCCTTGATCAGCCTGGTCACCTCCCACAGAGGGTGGCCAGACTGAAGCTGAGGCCTGCTCCCTCAGACTGCGGCTGAGGCTGTCAGTAGGACATCCCCTAAGGGCTCCCAGTCTGTGCGAGGGGGCAGGCTGGGCTGAGGGAACCCCCCACCGTGCACAAATTTTGTGCACCAGGTCACTAGTAAACAAATAAAAAACTTTACATCAAAATAAAAAGCTTCTGCACAGCAAAAGAAACCATCAACAAAACAACAAGAAAGCCCACTGCATGGGAGAACATACACTGAGTGGCCAGATTATTATGACCACCCCATCAGTACTTTGTTGGGCCACCTTTTGCCTTTAGTACGGCAGTGATTCGTCTTGGCATTGACTCCACAAGATATTGAAAGGTGATGCGAGGAATCTGACACCATGCCTGATGAATAGCACTATGCAGTTCTGTGAGATTTGATGGTTGTGGAACCAGCTGCCTAATGGCTCTTTTAACTTCATCCCACAAATTCTCAATTGAATTGATATCTGGTGATTGTGAGGGCCACCTAAGCAAGGTAAAGTCTCCCTCATGTTCTTGAAACCACTCCTGCACAAGACGAGCACTGTAGCATGGTACATTGTCTTGTTGGAAGAAGCCATCTCCATTGGGATACGCCATCAACATGATAGGATGAACTTGATCAGCAAGGATACTTAGGTATGTTGTGCTATTCAACATTGTTCCACACGAATTAAAGGGCCCAAATCATACCAGGAAAACATACCCCAAACCATAACACTGCCCCCACCAGCTTGAAGGGTTGTACTCATGCATGTAGGGTGCATGCTTTCATGCTGTTTCCACCAAATTCTCACTCTGCCATCTGCATGATGCAACTGGAAACGTGATTCATTGGACCACATGACTTTTTTCCAATGCTCAGCTGTCCAGTCCTTGTGTTCCTGTGTGAATTGGAGATGTTTTATCTTGGTAACTGAAGAGGGCAAAGGTGTTCGAACAGGCCTTCGGCTTCCATATCCCATATGATGCAGTGTAATGCTAATTTGCCTACAAACATCAGGTGGTCATAATAATCTGGCAACTCAGTGTATTTGCCAATGCTATTTCCAATAAGGGTTTAATCTCCAAAATTTACAGAGAACTCACACAACTTAACAAAAGAAAGATAAATGATCCAATCAAAAAATGGGCAACTGATCTAAATAGACACTTTTCGAAAGAGGACATACAGAAGGCCCAGAGACATATGAAAACATGCTCAAAGTCACTAATTATCTGAGAGATCCAAATCAAAACAATAATGAAGTACCATCTCACACCTGTCAGAATGGCTATCATCAACAAATCAACAAACGACAAGTGCTGGTGAGGATGTGGAGAAAAAGGAAACCTCCTACACTGCTGGTGGGAATGCAGACTGGTGCAGCCACTGTGGAGAACAGTATGGAGTTTCCTCACAAAAGTTAAAAATGGAACTCCCATTTGACCCAGTAATCCCACTTCTAGGACTATATTGCAAGAAACTAGAAACACCAATCAGAAAGGATATAGGCACCCCTATGTTCATAGCAGTGCAATTTACGCTAGCTAAGATTTGGAAACAGCCTAAGTGCCCATCAGCAGATGAGTGGATTAAAAAACGGTGGTACATCTACACAATGGAATATTATGCCGCTACAAAAAAGAAGGAACTTTTAACATTTGCAGCAGCATGGATGTAACTGGAGAGCATTATGCTAAGTGAAATAAGCCAGTCGGAGAAAGATAAATTTCACATGATCTCACTCATATGTGGTATATAATGATCAACATAATTTGATGAACAAGAATAGATCCAGAGACAAATGGTAGGGGAGAGGGGTTAGAGAGCAACCAAAGGACTTGTATGCATGCATCTTTGCATAACAAATGGACACAGACACTGGAGTGGTGGGGGCTTGCCCAAGGTGGGAATGGTTGGGGGGTGGGGGTCAATTGGGGAAAAAGGAGACATGCAAAACTTTATACAATAAAAAAAAAGATGCTTATCAAACAGATATACCAATTACAAAAATGGAGTATCAGGCATGAAGGGAAAAATCTATAATATATAAAAACCTAAGTGACCATTATGACAAGCCGGTACTTATGACGTGCACTGACCACCAGGGGTAAGATGCTCAACACTGGAGCTTTCCCCCTGGTGGTCAGTGCGCTCCCACAGCTAACCTCCCCTGATCATCCAACCTCCTACGGTCCCTCCCCCTGGCTGACTGGCCCTATCGGCCCTGATCACTGGCTAGGCCGAGGGACCCCACCCATGCACGAATTTGTGCACTGAGCCTCTAGTAATAAGATACAATGAGAGGGCTTTGCATGAATGAATTATTGTATCATAAAAAGAAAAGTACAATCAATTCAGCTCTTGGAAACTGAGGTTAAACTAAAAGTTATGTCAATGTACGGTAAATACCTGGATTTTCTTCTTATGTCACTGAGGAAAATTGAGTTGAACTTATGTTCTTTCCCCCGACTCTGATGTATTGATAGTACTCAATAAAAATATCTTGATTTGAACATATGAAGAATTTTTATGTGGTAAAATATTCATAGTATAAAATTTGCCATTTCTGCCAGAACCAGTTTGGCTCAGTGGATAGAGCGTCGGCCTGTGGACTGAGGGGTCCCAGGTTCAATTCCAGTCAAGGGCATGTACCTTGGTTGTGAGCACATCCCCAGTGGGGGGTGTGCAGGAGGCAGCTGATCAATGTTTCTCTCTCATCCATGTTTCTAACTCTCTATCCCTCTTCCTTCCTCTCTGTAAAAAAAATCAATAAAATATATTTTAAAAAATAAAATGTTAAAAAGAGAATCTGATTTAAAAAATTTTGCCATTTCAAACATTTTAAGTGTGCAGTTTAGTAGCATTAAGTACATTCAGTTTATTGTGGAACCATCTCACTATCCAAAACTCTTTTCATGTTCACAAACTGAAACTTTATACCCATCCTATATAATAAAAGGCTAATATGCAAATTGACCGAACAGCAGAATGACTGGTCACTATGACACACACTGACCATCAGGGGGCAGATGCTCAATGTAGGAGCTGCCCCCTGGTAATCAGTGGGCATCATAACAACCAGTCGTTCCTGGTTGTTCCGCTGTTAGAGTTAATTTGCATGTTACCCTTTTATTATACAGAATAGGTATTTGTTTGTAGCCATTTTTATTGTTTGTGCCTGTGTTCCTTCTTCCCCTTTTTTCTTCTTTTTACAACAGTCCCTTTAGCATTTCTTGCATTGCTGGCTTGGTAGTGATAAACTCCCCTAGCCTTTTTTTTTTTTCTTTTTTCTGTGAAGCTCCTTATTTCCCCTTCAATTTTGAATGATAGCCTTGCTGGATAGAGTATTCTTGGATTCAGTCCCTTGCTTTGCATCACTTTGTATACTTCCTTCCATTCTTTTCTGGCCTGATGTTTTTTTGTTGAAAAATCATTTGATAATCTAATGGGAGATCCCTTGTAGGTAACTTTCTGTTTCTCTCTTGCAGCCTTTAAGATTCTCTCTTTGTCATTAACGGTTGCCCTTGTAATTATGATGTGTCTTGGTGTGGGTCTTTTGGGGTTCATCTTCTTTGGTATTCCCTGTGCTTGTATGATTTTTTTCTTCCCCAAATCAGGGAAGTTTTCTGACATTATTTCTTCAAATAGGTTTTCTAACCCTTGCTCCTCTTCTCAGCCTCTGGCACCCCTATTATAGGTATACTAGAGGCCCATTGCACAAAGAGATTGGTGCAATAGGCCTTCCTTCCCTTGGCTTCCAGCACCGGTTTTTCTCCGGCACCTGGGACCCAGGCCTTTGCTCCGGCCAGAGTCTGCTGCCTTTGCTGTAGACTCCAGCCAGAGTCTGCCGTCTTCGTCTTCATCTTCTCTGCAGACTCAGGCTGGAGTCTGCCATCTTAGTCTTCGCTGCTTCACTGCAGACTCTGGCCAGAGTCTGCCACCTTCATCTTTGCTGCAGACTCCAGAGTCTGCAGTCTTCGTCTTCGCTGTGGCCAGAGTGCCGCTCCTGTAGATCCCTTCGCGCCCCCCCGCACCCCGCTCCCTCTCATAGCAGGCATCCTGCCCCGCCCAACCATTCCACACCTGGAGCAGCTGGGCATCGACCATCATTCTCCTTCTAATTTGCATATTCCATCCTGATTGGCTGGTGAGCAGAGCGGAGTGATGGTTAATTTGCATGTTTCTCTTTTATTAGTGTAGATTGCTTCATTTCATGTTTTCCTAAAGCTCCCTCAGGCTCTCTTCCTGTCTTTTGATTTTTTTCCTCCAATTGCAGTTCAGGTTGGGTGTGTTTTGCTTCCCTTTCTTCTAATATGCTAATTTGGTCCTCTGCTTCTCCTAGTCTACTGTTTAAAGCTTCCATGGTGGCTTATACTATATCTATATCACTCTTTATTTCCTCCTGATTCTTACATAAGTTGTTGGTTTTCTCATCCATCCAGTTTATGAACTATATGACTTTCATTCTGAATTAGTGGCCCAGTGCACAAAATTTGTGCACTGCAGGGTCCCGGTCCCTCAGCCTGGCCTGCACTCTCTCCAATCTGGGACCCCTCGGGGATGTCCGACTGACTGCTGATAAGTACAACATAGATGATTAAGAGCCTATAATCTGATAAATAAAATTATTGGGAGGTACTGTTTTGAGGTATTATTACATATTCCCACACATTCTCCTTTGTTTTCTCTTTGTCCTCTCTCCAAGATAAGTAGCTGGTTCTGCCTTTATTGCTAATGGAGAAAGATTCAACAGAACATTCTGGATGGTGGCTACCTGGATATAGACATAGGTAAACATTTATTGAGCTGTACAATTGAGATTTCTGTATTTTATCTGGACATTTGGCTCTTGTGTTTGCATAAACATAAGCAGTGGCTTCTAACCCACAGGTTAGAATCATTCAGGGACACTTAAAATTTACTGTTGGCTGGATACTCTCCAAATCAGCAAAATCAGAATCTATGGAAATTGAACAGAATTGGAACACTAATTTCTGAAAGGGTAGACTTGTTGTTTGGAATATTTTACACACACACACACACACACACACACACACACACACACACACTCCTCAAGTAATTCCCATGAACAGCTATCATTGAAAATCAACCCCCAAGGGAATTTAGAGTCCTTGTAAGGGGGCAGAATAATTCAGGCACAATAAATAGACAATTGTGTTGCTAGAAACAGCAGGAAGTGTGGGCCTTCCCTCATGCCCTATAGCAGCCTAAAAAGCCTCGCACTGCCTGCCTGGACTCCCCAGGCCCCAGATGGAACAGGACTTTGTGGGCAGAGCCTGGCACTGCCTGCCCTGCCTCCCCAGGCTCCCAATGGACCTGGACCCCACGGTTGGGGCCTGGCACTGCCCACCCTGACTCCCCGGGCCCCCTATGGACCAGGACCTCACAGTTGGGGCCTGGCACTGCCTGCCCCGCCTCCCTGGTCCCCTGATGAATCAGGACTCTGCAGGTGGGGCCTGGCACTGCCTGCCCCACCTCCTTGGGCCTCTGATGGACCTGGACCCCAAGGTTGGGGCCTGGCGCTATCCACCCCACCACCCCAGGCCCCCCAATGGACCTGGACCTCATGGTTGGGGCCTGGCACTGCCTGACCTGCCTGCATATGCAAATTTACCCACCACATTGGTTGGGTTAATTTGCATATCACTCCTGATCGGCTGGTGGCATAGCAGAGGTATGGTCAATTTACATGTTTGTCTATTATTAGGTAAGATTCTTTTTCTGACATATTGCATGCCTCCATTTCATTTAGTTCCTTATGGCAATGCCTCCTTTTCTCTCTTTTGGGGGTTTCTTTGTCTCCCCGTTGTTGTTGTCTCTTTCTGGACCTGGGCTACCTGCTTGGAGTCCGAGGGGTTGAGGCCCCTCGCAGTCCAATGGTCCTGGACTTGCTAGTCCCAGGGGCTGTGTCTGCCTTGAGTTTCACACCTTTATTGTCTTTGCTCTGAGTTGTTCCCCCTTCTCCCACAGTTTGTTCCCTCCATTATCCATTTCTCAGGGTTGGTGGGGGCAGGTGTACAGTACCCCTAGTATGTGACTCTCTGAGGGCCCAGGGCCCTCTGGCATGCAATTCACTGTGCTGCTCCAGCCTCTAAGGTGAGATGGTACCCTAGGTCCCTCTGGCAGTGCACTTGCAGCATGGTCCTGTGACCTGTGGTTTGGCACATGAGGTTGCACCAGCAGCTCTGACCAGTGCTGAGGGTAGGGCATGTGCCAGGTGACAACTCTGTCTGTGCTGGGGGCAGGGTGCATAGCAGCCACAGGCTTTGTCTGTGCTTGTGGCAGAGCACCCACTGATTCAAGGCTCTGTCTTTGCTGGGTGCATAGCATACACTGGGCTGCAGCTCTCTCTGTGCCAGAGCAGGGTGCACACCAGCCAAAGGATCTGTCTGTGCTGGTGGCAGAGCGCACTATGTCTTTTTTGGGGTATGGGGTGCTTGTCCAGTGAGGACTCTGTCTGCTGGTGGAGCACGCTCAGTCTATGCCTGGAGCACACTCAGTCTATGCCAGGGGCTGGGCGCTCACCCTGTGAGGGCTCTGCCTGAGCTTGTGGCAGAGCATGCTCAGTCCCTGCCAGAGGCAGGGTGCTTGCACTTTGAGGGCTCTGCCTAATCTGGTGGCAGAGTGCACTCAGTCTGTGCAAGGGGAAGAGTGCTTGCCTGGCTAGAGCTCTGTCTGCCTCCAGTGCACTCAGTCTGTGCCAGGGGTGGGGTGCTCACCTGGTTAGGGGTCTGTCTGGGCAGGGGTGTAGGATACACCCAGCTAAGGTTCTGTATTGGGACCAGGGATGGAGTGGGGAGTGGGGAATCCCCACAGAACAAGGACCTGAGAATGGGATCCTAGGATGCTGGGTTTGGGATCCGCTTAGGAGGTACGGCTTGGGAGGGCTGTCTGGTGTGCTATCACTGCCGACGTCTGGGATCCATGTTGCATTACCCATTGCTCACTGCCAGAGCACCGTGGTGGTTCCACGTGGGTTATGGCTGGCAAGTGGCTCCCTGTACAGGTTTGGGGGTGCTTTCTGATGTCAATAGGATGTTGGTGTGGCAGCACTCCTGGCCTCTTTTCCTCCCGTCTACAAGATGGCGTGCTTTCTGTGCCAAAGCTGAGCTGGCATGGGGGTGCCCGCAGCAGTAGCAAGAGCCCCCCATCTAGGTGAGCCTGATCTGCCAGTCCCTGGGACTCCTGAGATATCTATCTGTCCCTCACTCACACACACACACACATCCACACATGCTCCTCTTGCTTCTTTATTCTGTCACACTCTCTTCTTCCCTGCAGTCCTGTTGGCCACCGTCTTCCTAACCTCAAAAGTCACTGTTTTTACAGATTTCCTTTACTGTCTGCAAAATATTTTATAAGACTGAACATTATTTACTGGTTATAGTTATTAAATTTGTACCAAAAGTATATGGTTTTCACAAAGAATACATTCTCCTAACTACCTGGAGAGATCATTTTCTTAGTGTGGTCTTGAACTATTCATGTCTCATTTGTAAACAAATGCTCTCTGTGAAAAAGAAGTTAATTTGGGGATGTACTATAATATATGTGAGAGTATCATTGAGTGCATGGAAATAATATGGATTAATTTTCCCAGATAAATAGCATTAAGCAAATGCACCTAAGATCTCACCACTTATTCTACATTTGCATATTTTAATCAATTTTAAGTGAGATCACAAACTACTATCTGCCTATTACAGGACTCTAAAGTCAGAGTAAATTCCCTGTTGCAAAATAATCAAGGCCCTCCCAAAAAAAGATAATACAAATGTACACATGAGGAATTCAAAAGGGAGCTGAGTTAGAGCTTTTGAGCACAGACTGGAAAACGTGAACACAAAGAGACCACAGGCAGGCTATAAATTATCCCGAGTTACACAACAGAGTGATAAGACACATGACCTGGAAAATGTGAGCTGGCAGGGCTGTCTGAGATTGATTAGTTTGCTGCCCTAATACTCAGGTAATAGAATGCCTTTCAGCATCATTCTGCCTATTTTAGTCCATATTTGTGTTCCCTGCTGCTTTAAAAATTAGAAGAGCTCCTGTCACTTCAGCCTGCAATCATAGGGAAGCTCGCTCCCTTCGCATTACTCCATAATATACAAATGCAATCCTTTTTGCTCTGCAACACAAAATGCAGCTCTTGTTCATCTAATGTCCTCAACAAACAATCTCACAAAGTATTTCCTAAGAGAGTGACTCCAAAACAAAGCAAAATGTCAAGAGATGGCTGGGAGGATGAGGAAATAAAAGCAACAAAGTAATAGATGAAAAGAAGGAAGCCATAAGCAAGTTATAAAACTGAAGAGACAGATATGAAAGTGAATCAATCTCTATCTATAGTACAGACTTATGAAAACTGAAAAGTAAACAGTCATTCGTGATGAGGTACAACAGTGGGAAAGGGAAGACTTTCAGAACCAAGCTTTGGGGATCACCAGAAAACCAACCAAACAAGATGATTTAGGAAATAGATATGGAATGACTCGATGCAGAGATGACAGTGGTAAGGATGAAGGACAAACTAAGGAGTAGACATATGATTTGCAGCGTGTCAAACATCTCTGACATGAAAAGTGATGCTTTAGGCAGCCTTCTCTAAACTCCATCTATGTAATCCTAGTTAAATTGCTTTCTGCTGGGGAGAACTCCAGGCTAATCTAACCTGGAGCTTTCACATATATGTCTGTGAGCTGTCAGTGTGATTATTCTAATGTCTGAGGAGGAGTTGTGCACAGAAAATATTATTTAGAGTTACCAGGTTTTAAATTAAACTAGTTAATTAAATTGTAAATTTAAAGTTCTGTTTAAGGCCTGAAGTTTAACTTCTTTCAAGTACTTCAAGGTTAATTGACCTTCCTCCAAGGTTAACATTTCCTTCAAGTACTTGAAACTTTGGTAATCTAATTAAGTAAAACTGTAAGTTCTTTTAAAAAGTATAATACTATTTTTAGGCTAAGTCCATTTTTATGCCTTGTTGCTTAAATGGCAAGCCTAAAATCAATTACTCATCTTAAATGAAATGCACAAGTGTAATCTGTGAGTTTCTCTAATGTACTAGTTCTCTAAGACATAACATAAACTTTTACTATCAAGCATTCATGAAAGATTTCTATACTTAGCACACACATATTAATACTGTGGGTTTGTTATACTTTTTATCTCTAAACTTAAGTATTCTTATCTTTTATAATTTCATAACTTAAGTAAGCTGAGGTTATTGCCCTGACAGTGAACAGAACAGGATCATTTTCTCAGGCAGCCTGGGATTGCTTATTGATCAGAGATCTGTGGCCAGCATGCAAGTCTAGGAGATAAATAAATCCAAGGTGATTCTTTCTGAGTCATTGAAGGACATACTGAGCCTTTTTGAAATAGCTTCTATGACAATAAAAAAACATCAAACCCTGTATCCTTCAAATGGATAAACCAGTTGGCCCCTGGTTTAAAGTTACTCTTTATGTAATTATTTCATGTGATAATCTCAAATAATCAACCCCTTACCCAGGCTAAACTATTTTCTTTTGTATCTCACTTAATTTTTGGATTCTTTTCTTATTAATCATGTCTGTAGACCACATTTCCTGTCCTTTTAATAAAATCCAATTGGATTCTGCACCCCTCTCATACCTTTTTCATGATGTGTGGTTACAACTCTACAGTTGATTTAGAAACATGAGGAAATGCACCAAAGGGGGTAGGCTTGCATATAGATTCTGTCACTGATGCTAGACTCAGTGACAGCCTAGAGAGACCAAAGGGAATGTTTTCTCCATAATACCTCCCCCTTGATAGTCCCAGTCAAACTTTTACTTCTGTGATGCCAATTCCACAGCAGTCCAGTGCAGGTACAAAGTGCAACATGTCCTATCTATACGTGTAAAAGCTTAAGCGACTGGCCGACCTGCTGACTGACCGACTAGCCGACTAGCTAGTAGCTATGATGCGCAATAACCACCAGGGGGCAGACGCTCAATGCACAGGTATGGAAACATGGAACAGACTGATGAATCTCAAAGGGAAGCGGGGAGGGGGGTGGGGGGTGCAGAGACCAACCAAACATCTTATATGCGTGCTAGAGGCCCCTCAGCCTGGCCTGTGGGGATCCGGCCAAAAGAGCTCTCCAACATCCCCCGAGAGGTCCTGGATTGCGAGAGGGCGCAGGCCAGGCCGAGGGACCCCACTAGTTTTTCTATAATGAGCAGGATCCCAAGCTACATACTGTAAATTAGTTGTCTACTCTCAGTTCCAAGTAACACTGTCCAGTTTGACTCAGCTTCAAGTATTCACCAAGTATTCACTTGCTCTCAGATGCATTCCCCTGCAAGCTGATCTTTCCAGACTCTCGTTATCTAATTTCCAGCAGGGTGCAGCCAATGGGAGGAACTGGAAGACTGGAGGGCAGGATGGAAGAGGAACCCATTACATTTCTTACTCTCTGTGCCATGAAGATGGTAACCTCTAGGAATCACTGCATCTCCTCCAAAATTCCAGCTCCCACCTGTCAGGATGTTCCTCCTAAGTCCTGGCCTCTGCAGTACAGAACGCCTCTCCGCCCTCCTATCCAACTACCATTATAGTTCTACCTGCTCCTTCCTTGTTCCTCTAGTCAGGACTGGGAGGTTTCAGTTTGATTATTTCTGTGTTTTCTCATCTTCCCAAGTTAGCTTTTTCAATTTTTCTAAATATGATACATCTAATTTTTTGTGTTAATTTTCCACAATGGAAAAACTTGAGTTGTTTCTGTATTGCTGCCACTTAATGCTGTTTTCCTCTGTATCCTTGATCACTGTGGGAAGGTAATGTAAGTATTTTCTGATTCTGAGTCTACCTTGGAACCTGAGAAGTTTCATCCTTACATTTTCTCTCAGCTCTCGAATCCTGACCCAGAAATATCATCTGACTCTGGTCCAAAATTTTCCAAGCCCTGCTTTTTCCTAAGTCTTTTTCATTTCATGCCATCTCAATAGCCTTCTTGCTGAGTAGTGTTGATTTACTAGTGGCAAATTTACTAATAGTAATAGTAAATACTGATGGTATTAATGATAATTTACTGATGGTACTAATTTATCATTTGTATTCTTCAACAACTCCAGCGATCTTAAGCCAAAGGAATTTCTTAGAAGGGCATAAGAGTTCAGAGAATCAACAGGAGGCTAGAGGCATTACACCATTAAAACCAAGGGAACCCACAGGACTAGGTACAAGAAGAACAACAGCCACACAGGACTGTGGGTTGGTCATCCACTGCTCCAGCCTCTGTGATGAGATCCATTTCTCATGTCCTTTTAGAAACTTGCTCAAGATTGCAATTCCTGACACAGAGTCCAATTGGTTGAGCCTGGATCATGTGCCATCCCCAAGAAAATGGAGGATGGATTCATTTCTGTTTCCTTAGAGGAAGGCATGCAATCTATGTTATTATGATGACATATGTAGGGAAGGGTAATCCCCTCTAATTAAGTCAGGGTGTTACAAAAGGACATTGATGTTGGATGGCCAAAATCAACCAATGACCATTTCCTACCCATTATCTTGTGTTTTAAAATCCATAACTGATTCTTTTGATATCAACATATCACAACTCCACATTTCTATTGTTTCTCACAAACCCCCACTCACCTTGATTTACCTTTTAATCTGCATCTTTTGAAAGGGCATTAATCTTGGGCTGATGCATCAATGGTCTAGAATTGTTAAAACTTTTTATAATTAGTTTTATAATCTGCAACATATTTAATGAATGTGAAGTATGAAGACATATTCTACTACCAGCCTCTGCAAAGCAAGTCCAAGTGAGACATCACCTTTCCAGGCATTGAATAGGTTTCCCAGTTTAGTGCATTGAGTTTTCAGTAGACATCTGAGATAAATAAGAGTGTGGGGTTTTTTCTTAAGCTTTTGGTTTAACAGTCAACAAAAAGAGCATGTTCCCCACAAAAATGCTCTTAAGATACATTTCTCCAGTGAGACAAACATGCCATTCAACAATTCTCATATATTTATAACATGAGTCCTTACTTCACTATTGCTCCATTGCCCATCAGAAAAAGCTTCAAGGTTCAGCCTTCATTCCTGGCTCTTTTGTACCTGCTTCCCAGGAGCCCTCACCAAGGTTCATCTTCACCATGCCTGATATGACAGACAAAATCATATTGTTGCACATGGTGCACAAGAGTGACTTGGTGCTCTGACCAAAATTAACCTTTGACAAACAAGCCCACTGACTTCAATTCTCCTTGAATCACTTTTGCTGTTATACAACCATTTAGTAAAAGGAAATGCAATCCATATCAATGAGTGATGAAAACAGTGTCACTTCTCTAAACCAGCCTCAGTCTACAGAGCAGGAAGGGGACTCCTGCTTCTTTTGTGTTTATGCCACAGGCATATAGATGCTGACCCTTTCCAGGACCTGCTGTAGAATGGCTTCTCTCCCTCTTACCAGCTTATGCTGGCTGCCTAGGATGCATTATGTAATGCTTACTTGGAACTACCTGTGGTGAGTCACCAGTTCACATTGCATTTGTCTAGTACAGAGAAATCCTTAATAAAATTGCACAAACTGGTTGAAGAAAGAGGAAGCAGTTGATAACTTCCATTATTTTGAGTTACATCACTAACTTGGCTTCTATGTTATTTTTGGAAATGATTTTATTTCTCATTGATCTCTGGTTACTTATCTTATTCTAACATATTTCATAAAGAAGATGAAAATATCAGCCTCTTTTTATGATACCTTATTTGTCTTCCTTAGAATCACAGCACAGCATTCACATACCACATACCATGAGACTATTAAAAAATACAAAAATAAGCAACAATACTCCCTGCCTTATACATGTTCAATAAATACTTGTTGATGAACTGCCAAACTCTATCTAAAAAGAAAAGAAATGACAGTTATGCAATGATTTTTTTTATAACACACACAAGGACATTAATTAATTCACTCATTAAATTTATTGAGTACCTACCATGGCCAGGCAGTGGGCTAAGCACAGGGGAAACAATAGTAAGCAAAACAAGATATTTCCTTGCTCTCATGGAACAACAGAAATTAGTCAAATAATTACACAGATACGTAAACTGCAATGGTGACCAATGTTAGGGTTACATAAAAAATGCTATAAAAGTATACCCTAATGGGATTTGACTAACTAAACAAATCAGAGAAGTATTCCCTGAAGAAATGGTATTTGAGCTGAGATCAGAAAGATCAGAGGAAGAACAGAGATTACCGCAAGCTAAGAGAATGGCTTTGGGAAAGGAGGAGCATTGGTGGTAGATATACAAAGAACTGGAAAGCCTTGTGTCTGGATGAAAAGATTGAGGGGGAAATGGTGGAACACTAAGGAGTTTGTCTTATCACGAGAACTATGGGACATCATTGAAAGTGTTCCTAACCCCTGATATGAGAATACCAAGGCTGGGCTTAACTATAGTGAGCATAAAAGTTGTGGGCACCAATCAGTTCCTCTCACAAGCTTTTTGAAGCATCAAAGTGGATATAAGAACAACACAAACTTGGAAAATTATAAGACATTGAAGAAAGAAATGGAAGACGATACAAATAAATGAAAGCATATACTGTTTTCATGGATAGGAAGAATTAACATTATTAAAATGTCCAGGAGAATCCAAGATGGCGGCGTAGGTAAACACCTAAACTGCTGCCTCCCACAACAATTTAAACTGCAACTAAAAGACAAAACGTCTATCACCCAGAACCACGGGAAAGCTGGCTGAGTGGAAGTTCTACAACTAGAAGGAAAGAGAAAAGACCATTGAGACATGCACGAGCACTGAAAAGCTGAGGTACGGAGGCACGTGATCCGGGCTGGCTGTGGGCGACTGGGTGCGTTGCTTTTTTCAACCCCAACGGAGACAAGCCCCCGATTACTCTGAAATCCAGTCTCTGGGGAGACGCGGGGGACCCAAACTCCTACGGGGAGAAGCTGGACTGTCTGCCAGTGAGGGTGGCTTGCTTGCAGAGCTGCACGCAGGAATAATTGTTTACTGCACTGGGGCACGGGACTCGCGGATGCCATTGGAGACTCAGAGCCGGCTAACTAGCAGCCATTGCTGTTTGCCACGCCCTAACCTAGTGACACCCTGAGGCCCCGCCCTGCACAACCTACAAACCCACCCAAGCTCCAAGCAGCAGAGTTAGCATAAGAAAGGCCTGCCCTATCACAGCTTAACCTAGCAAACTTGCAGCCTGCGTCAGACAGCTCCAAAACCTCCAAACCCCAAGCAAAGAGGAGAAAACTGCAGCTCTCACTGTAGCTCCTGCTGGGTGGCCTCAGACAGTAGCTGACCTGCACCCCATTGGAGATCCAGAAGCTAGTGTACCTAGTGGTCAGTGTGAGACACCAGATTTCAACTCCTCACATCCATAAGTGACACATTCAAGAGGCAGACTCAGTGAGCACCAAAGCCCCACTGAAACAAGTCCTGCCCCATAAGCGTGTCTTCAGCGCAGCAGTTCTTCCATTATAGACACAGGGAGTGCTCACAGCTAATTGGCCTGGAGGTCAATTCCTCACAGCGTACCAACGGCAATTAAGGCTTAACTGCACCAAGACTTTGCACTCAGCCCACAAAGGGGTGTACCAAGAGTGTCCACATCAGGTGATTGGGGAGGCTGAGCTACTGCCCCCTATAGGTCACCTACCACACAAAGCCACTCCATCAACACAGGGAAGCAGCCAAAATGCAGAAACAAAGAAACATGTCACGAATGAAAGAAACGGAGGAAAGCAAACTACTGGATGACATAGAGTTCAGAACCACATGTATAAGGTTACTCAAGAATCTTCTAAAAACCGCTGAGAAACTTGATGACACTTCTGAGGAGCTTAGTGAGACCTTCAAGGACCTTAATGAGAATGCCAAAAAAATGGAAAAGGACCAGTCAGAAATGAAGCATACACTGTCTAAAATAAAGAATATACAGAAACTCAATTGTAGATCAACGTACCCCAAGAATCAAACCAAAGATCTGAAATATGTGGAAACAAAAAACACCCAACCAGAAAAACAAAAAGAAAAAAGAATCCAAAAATATGAAGATAGTGTAAGGAGCCTCTGGGACAACTTCAAGAGAAACAACATCCGAATTTTTGGGGTGCCAGAAGAAGGGAGAGAGCAAAATATTGAAAACCTAATAGAAGAAATAATGACAGAAAACTTTCCCTACCTGGTGAAAGAAATAGACTTACAAGTTCAGGAAGCGCACAGAACCCCATACAAGAGGAATCCAAAGAGGACCACACCAAGACACATCATAATTAAAATGCCAAGGGCAAAAGACAAAGAGAGAATCTTGAAAGCAGCAAGAGAAAAACGGTTAGTTACCTACAAGGGAGTACCCATACGACTGTCAG
Source organism: Corynorhinus townsendii (assembly GCA_026230045.1). NCBI lineage: Eukaryota > Metazoa > Chordata > Mammalia > Chiroptera > Vespertilionidae > Corynorhinus > Corynorhinus townsendii. The sequence continues at coordinate 90,423,233 of JAPDVU010000003.1, forward strand.
CTGATTTCTCAACAGAAACTATGCAGGCCAGAAGGGAGTGGCAAGAAATATTCAAAGTGATGAACAGCAAGAACCTACAACCAAGATTACTCTACCCAGCAAAGCTATCATTCAGAGTTGCAGGTCAGATAAAGTGCTTCACAGACAAGAAAAAGCTAAAGGAGCTCATCACCACCAAACCAGGATTACATGAAATGCTGAAGGCTATTCTTTAAGAAGAGAAAGAAGAAGAAAAAGGTAAAGATAAAAATTATGAACAACAAAATGACAACAAGTGAATCTAAAAATCAAGTAAATAAAAAATCTGAAGAACAGAATGGACTGGTGAATATAATAGAATCAGGGACATAGAAAGGGAGTGGACTGACGACTCTCAGGGGAAGCAGGTGTGAGGGGTGCGGGAAGAGATTGGACAAAAATCTTACTCTTATGGATGAAGACAGTGGCGGGGGGTAAGGACATGGGGTGGGGTGGGGAATCAGGTGGAGGGGAGCGATGGGGGAAAAAAAAGAGGAATACCTGTAATAATCTGAACAATAAAGATTTATTTTTAAAAAATTTAAAAAAAATGTCCATACTACTCAAAACAACCTAAATACTTTATGCAATTCTTATCAAAATACCAATGGTTTATTTCATAAAGCTAGAACAAATAATCCAAAAATGTATATGGAATTACAAAAGACCCCAAATAGCCACAGCAATCTTGAGAAATAAGAACAAATTGGAGGTATCTGGTATTGGCATTAAACAGATGTATAGATCAATGAAACAGAATAAAGAGCCCAGAAATAAACCCACATCTATATAGTCAATTAATATTTGACAAAGGAGACAAGAACATACAATGGGGTAAAGACAGTCAATTCAATAAATGGTGTTGGGAAATTTGGACAGATACATGCAAAAAACTGAAAGTAGACCACCTTCTTACACCATATACAATAAACTTAAAATGGATTAAAGATTTAAATGTAAGACTCAAAACCATAAACTCCTAGAAGAAAACATAGGCGGTAAAATCTCTGCTATTTCTCTTAGCAATATTGTTTCTGATATATCTCCTCAGGCAAGGGAAACAAAAGAAAAAAATAAACTAATAGGGCTATATCAAACTAAAAAGCTTTTGTACAGAAAGGAAACCATCAACAAAACAAAAAGACAATCCACTGAATGGAAGAAGATATTCACCAATGACTGGTACATCTGATAAGGGGTTAATGTCCAAAATTTATTTTAAAAAACTCATACAACTCAACACCAAGAAAAAAAACAAAAACCAACCCAGTTAAAAATGGTCAGAGGCCCTAGCTGGTTTTGCTCAGTGATTAGAGCTTTAGCCCACAGTCTGAAGAGTCTTGGATTCAATTCCGGTCAAGGGTACATACCTCAGTTGCAAGTTCCGTCCCCTGCCCCCAGTTGAGGCATGTGTGAGAGGCAACCAATTGATGTTTCTCTCTCACATTGATATTTCTCTCTGTGTCTCTCCTCTCTCTTCTACTCTTTCTAAAAATCAATGGGAAAAAAATCCTGGGATAAGGATTAACAACAACAACAACAAAATGGCCAGAGGACCTGAATAGACATTTCTCCAAAGAGGACATATAAATGACCAATAGACATATGAAAAGATGCTCAACTAATCATCAGAGAAACAAAAATTAAAACCACTATGAGATATCACCTCACACCCCTCAGAATGGCTATTATCAATAAATCAGCAAATAAGTGTTGGCAAGGATGTGGAGAAAAGGGAGCACAGTTGGTGGGAATGCAGATTGGTTCAGCTACTATGGAAAGCAGCATGAGGTTCCTCAAAAAATTAAAAATGGAACTGCCCTATGACCCAGCAATTCCACTTCTGCGTATTTATCTGAAAAAAAAAAAAACAACGCTAATTTAAAGTAATATGTGCACCTCTATGTACATTTCAGCATTATTTACAAAGTCAAGATATGGAAGCAACCAAATGCCCATCAATAGGTGAATGTATAAAAAGTTTGAACTACATATATGCAATTGAATATTACTTGACCATAAAAAAGAATGAAATCTTACCAATTGCGACAGCAATGGGTAGAGCTAGAGAGTATTATGGTCAGTGAAATAAGTCAGTCAGAGAAAAACAAATATCAAATGATTTTACTTATATGTAGAATCTAAAAAACAGAATAAACAAACAAAATTGGAACAGACTCATAGACACAGAGATTGGACTGGTGATTGCCAGAAGGGAGAGGTGTTGAGGAACTGGATAAAAGAGGTAAAGGGATTAAGAAATACAAACTGCAAGTTACAGAATAGCCACAGGGACATAAATTATAGCACAAGGAATGTAATCAATAATAGTGTGAATACTATGTATGGTGCCAGGTGGATACTGCAAATATCAGGGAAAATATTTTGTAAAGTATATGATTGTCTGATCACTATGCTGTACACCTGAAATCAATACAAAATAATACTGAAAAAAACTTTAATTAAAAAATGTAAGAGTTAAAAAAAATACCTCCTGGTCTCTCAGGTTCTCTTGTGTCTCAGTGTGTCAGCTACAACCAGCAGCTTGTTAGAGTGACAAATTTTTAAAATGTGAAAGGCCCTGAACCGTAACGGGGTTTCCAGAATTTATTTGCCCACCCAGTAATACACATTACCCAAGCCTGAAGTTCCATTTCTGAGTAATGAAATTCTCACTAGATTATCTACATAATAAAAGCCTAAGCGACCCTTATGGCGGAACAACCAGAATGACTGGTCACTATGATGCACACTGACCACCAGGAGGCAGATGCTCAATGCAGGAGCTGCCCCCTGGTGATCAGTGCGCTCCCAGAGGGAGAGCACCACTCAGCCAGAAGCTGGGCTAATGGCTGGTGAGCGCAGCAGCAGTGGCAGGAGCCTCTCCTGCCTCCACAGCAGCACTGAGGAGCAGTGAGCAGGCAGGCAGGGTCCCAGACTGTGAGAGAATGCAGGCCAAACTGAGGGACCTCCCCCCTCCAGTGCATGAATTTCGTGCACCGGGCCTCTAGTATGGTTATAAGAAGCACTTTCTTTTTCTTCTTTTCTTATTTATATTATTTTTCTTAAAATAAATCTCTGTTGTTCAGATTATTACAGATGTTCCTCTCCCCCCCCATAGCTACCCTCCACCCGATCCCCCCCACACACACCCCATGCCCTTACCCCCGCCACGATCCTCATCTATAGGTGTAAGATTTTTGTCCAATCTCTTCCCGCACCCCAACACCTCCTTCCCCCAGAGAATTGTCAGTCAACTCCCTTTCTATGCCCCTGATTCTATTATATTCTCCAGTTTATTCTGTTCATCAGATTTTTTATTCATTTGATTTTTAGATTCACTTGCTGATAGATATGTATTTGCTGTCACTTACATAATTTGCTGTCACTTGTTCATAATTTTTTATCTTTACCTTTTTCTTCTTCCTCTTCTTAAAGAATACCCTTCAGCATTTCATATAATACTGGTTTGGTGGTGATGAACTCCTTTAGCTTTTTCTTGTCTGTGAAACTCTTTATCTGACCTTCAATTCTAAATGATAGCTTTGCTGGGTAGAGTAATTTTGGTTGTAGGTTCTTGCTGTTCATCACTTTGAATATTTCTTGCCACTCCCGTCTGGCCTGCATAGTTTCTGTTGAGAAATCAGCTGACAGTCGTATGGGTACTCCCTTGTAGGTAACTAACTGTTTTTCTCTTGCTGCTTTCAAGATTCTCTCTTTGTCTTTTACCCTTGGCACTTTAATTATGATGTGTCTTGGTGTGGTTCTCTTTGGATTCCTCTTGTTTAGGGTTCTGTGTGCTTCCTGGACGTGTAAGTCTATTTCTTTCACCAGGAGGGGGAAGTTTTCTGTCATTATTTCTTCTAATAGGTTTTCAATATTTTGCCCTCTCTCTTCTTCTGGCACCCCCATAATTCGGATGTTGTTTCACTTGAAGTTGTCCCAGAGGCTCCTTACACTATCTTCATATTTTTGGATTCTTTTTTCTTTTTGTTTTTCTGGTTGTTTTTTGCTTCCTCAAATTTCAAATCTTTGGTTTGATTCTTGGAGTCCTTTAGTCTACTGTTGAATTTCTGTATATTATTCTTTATTTCAGACAGTGTATGCTTAATTTCTGACTGGTCCTTTTCCACTTTTTTTTTTTTTTTGCATTCTCACTAAGCTCCTCAGATGTTTCTAGAAGATTCTTGAGTAACCTTATAACTGTGGTTTTGAACTCTATATCCAGTAGTTTGCTTTCCTCCATTTCTTTCATTCATGACATGTTTCTTTGTCTCTGCATTTTGGCTGCTTCCCTGTGTTGATGGAGTGGCCTTGTGTGGTAGGTAACCTATAGGGCCCAGTGGCTCAGCCTCCCCAATCACCTGAGGTGGACACTCTTGGTGCATCCCTTTGTGGGCTGGGTGCACAGTCTTGTTGTAGTTAAGCCTTGATTGCTGTTGGTACACTGGGAGGAATTGACCTCCAGGCCAAATGGCTGTGAGGACCTGCTGTGTCTATAATGGAAGAACTGCTGCACTGGAGACACCCTTATGGGGCAGGACTTGCTTCATTGGGGCTTTGGTGCTCACTGAATCTACCTCTTGAATGTGTCACTTATGGATTTGAGGAGCTGAAATCTGGTATCATCTGACCATAGGTACACTGGCTCCTGGATCTCCAAGGAGGTGCAAGTCAGCTACTGCCTGAGGTCACCCAGCTGGAGCTACAGTGAGATCTGCAGATTTCTCTTCTTTGTTTGGGGTGTGGACGTTTTGGAGCTGTCTGACCCAGCTGCAGTTTGTTAGGTTAAGCTGCAAAAGGGCATGCCATTCATATGCAAAAGCCACTGAGCACAGCTTGGGTGGGTTTGTAAATTGGGTGGGGCGGGGTCTCAGGGAATCACCAGGGTGTAGCAAACGGTGATGGCTGCCAGTCAGCTGTCTCTTGTCTCCGCATCTCCACATCCCACGCCCCCAGCACAGTAAACAATGATTCCTGTAAGCACCTTTGCAAGAAAGCCACCCTCACTTTCCAACCCAATGGCAGACAGTCCAGCTTCTCCCAATAGGAGTCTGGGTCCCCAGAGTCTCACTGGAAACTGAAGTTCAGAGCAGTCAGGAGCTTGTATCTCTTTCCTGATTGGAAAAGAAAACAAAACAGCGCACCCAGTTGCCAGCCAGATTTGTGCACCTCCATATCTCTGCTTTTCTGTGCCTCTGCACATCCTACCCAGTCTCAATGTGCTTTTTTCTTTCCTTCTAGTTGTAAAACTTCTATTCAGCCAGCTTTCCCGTGGTTCTGGGTGATAGTCATTTTGTCTTTTAGTTGTAGTTTTGGTGTAGTTGTGAGAGGCAGCATATACAGGTGTATACCTTATGCCACCATCTTGGTTTCTCCATTTTCTTTGTCTTAGTTGCAGAGTTTATAAATTCTCTGTTTATGTCTGTTTGGGGGTTTTTCATTGGAAAGGCCTGGTCACCACAAGGGTTTTGAAAAGGGGTTAGTATTACAGAGCTTTTTGTTCTGAAAACATTGTTCTGGCTTTTGTGTGTGAAACAATCACAGAAGGATCAAAATGGTGGTTTTCAGAGCAGTTAAAAGGTGATGGTGGTTTGGACCAACATGGAGATGATGAAAGAAATTAAGTGAACAGATATTTAAGAGGCAGATGTCAACAGGACCCAGTGGTTGATGTCAGGATTGTAAGGTTAGAGGCGCAGGAAACGGGAGTCAGAGACCAAGGCATGTTAAAAGAGGAAGTTTATTCCGCACTAATGAGTGAGATAGAAAAACCAGGATTAGAGGAGAAAGAGGAGGAAGAGCCAGCCGGACTGTCTTGCAGACTGGAGAGAACAGCAGCACGTGCAGAGGTGAACACGCCTTTTGAGGGGAGAAACAGGAAGGGGTAGGGCCCAGGGAGGAATGGGAAGGGGTGGGGCCCAGGGCACTCGGCACACGCTGATTGGTGGTTCAATGTCTCAGGGATGTCCCAGTGCAGATGCAGGTTATGTCATACTCTGCCCACCAGTTGGGGGAAGGGAGGATCTATCATTCTAGGCTTTTGGTGATATTAAAAAAAACTGAGGGTCCAGGCAAGGTCAGGGGGTGAAGGTCCATTTTCCATAGCTATTTCCTGCTGAGAGGGGGCATTGTCAGGGGCGTCTACCCAGGGTCTCAAGGATTCTGAATTCAGGGCCAGATAGATCTCTCCTACCTTCTGGCTGGTGAATGCCTGCATTCTGTTCTGCAAAAAACTAGTGAAACAGCTCATGAGACGGGGGCCAAAGAGCATAATTAAAGGAATAGATACCAGTGGGCCTAATGATGGGAAGAGCCATGGGGTAAGTGAGTGAAAAACAGGTAGTGTTTTCCATGCTGGACGAGGGGTGCAGCAGCATGATTTCCCCAAGGGATTGGTTGGTGAAGTCTTGAGAGCGATCCTGTTGAGTCACTTGGGAGGTAAAAGCTGGTCCTGAGGCTGCCACAGCATCACTTGTCTGGTTTTGCTGCTTTTCTGGGCCTGGAGCTGAAATACAACCTGGGGGTAAGGTTCTTGAGGAAGACTGAGTCCCCCGGCTGGAGGGCTGGTCCTTGGGAGTCTTGGTCGGCTAGTTCTGGCCTGGGCAGAAACCTGTCAGCATGTTCCCAGAGCAATTGTCTGAGTAAGGGCAGGTATGGAAGATAAATAGCCAGGACAGGAGGGTCAGTAGGGAGATGATGGTTGAGCAAGAAGGGTCTCCTATATAGGAGTTCAAAAGGGCTTAAGAAGGTGGGGCTCCTTGATGTAGCCCAGTTTCTGGTCAGCGCCGTGGGCAGGAGGTACGGCCAGGAGCTGCAAATTTCTAGAGAGAGTTTAGTTAGATGGTCTTTAAGAAGGCTGTTGATCCTCTCGATCTTACCTGATGATTGTGGGTGGTAGGGTATGTGCAATTTAGTTAAGTCAGGATTAGAGAGAGGAAAATCTGAGAGTCCCACCAGAGGTTGAGTGAGAGCCTCGATGACCTCAGGGCAGGAGTGCATTGCTGCAGGTTGGGTGGAGGCAGTGGGAAGGAGAATGGCTGGGTTCAGGGCTGGGGACTGAGTTAGGGAGATGTCAGGAGTCTCGAGGAATAGGAGATGGAGTTCCTGCATGCGAGAGGGGGCAATGAGAGATAAGGATTGGTGGGACAGAAGATCCTGTAGCCTATGGGTGGAGAAGACCTGTAAGGGTTGCTGGAGGCAGATCTTCTGGGCCTCCTTAGTGAGAGCAGCAGCTGCAGCCAGAGCCCATAGGCAGGGCTGCCATCCCCAAACCGTGGGATCCAGCTGTCTGGACAGGTAGGCTACAGAGATTAAGGCTGGCCCTAGAGGCTGGGTGAGGACCCCCATAGCTATTCCCTGTCTTTCATCAGTAAATAGTTGGAAAGGCCTAGAGACGTCTGGGGGTGGGGGGAGAGAGGCCAGAAGGTTATCCCGGGGCTTACAAAAAGCCTGGCGAATGAGGGAGGGTGAAGAGAGGGGGGCCTACTGGTGTTTCTTTAACAGCCTGGTATAGGGCTTAGCTTGGAGAGCAGAGTTTGGGACCCAATGGCGGAAGAATCCTACCAGCCCTAGAAAGGACAAGATCTGTTCCGCAGAAGTGGGAGGCTGTAGGTCTCATATTGCCTGTGCTCGGTCAACTCTCAGTCCTCAGGAATTGGGCGTCAGACAGATCCCCAAGTTAAGTGACAGTGGGGGCCGACAGTTGCACATTGGCAGGGGACACATGGTATCCTTTGTCTCCTAGAAAGTTGAGGAGGCCAGCTGTATGCCTCTGAGACATGTCCAGGGAGGGGCTGCAGAGAAGGAGATCATCTACGTACTGGAGAAGAGTGCTGGGTTCTAACGAGCATTATTGGAGGTCTCTGGGTAAGGCCTGGTCAAGCAGATGAGGACTGTCTCTGAACCCCTGAGGCAGGACCGTCCAGGTGAGTGGGTCCTTTTACCATTCTTGTCAACAGTTAACTTTAGAACTTCTTTCTTTCAACATACCTTCCATTAAATATTTCTAAACATGTCTAGCAATTAATGTTTCAGTACTGTATGCTATTTAAAATATTTAGAAAAGGCAAGGGGAGGAGGGAACAAGCCCTGAAGCCTGTTTCCAGGCCTCTAACTGCTTGAATTTTAAAACTGCCATTTTTTCCCCTAGAGATAAAGATCTAAGTTTCTGATAAGCCTGTGCCAGCAAGAAAGTTGTTCTCTAGGGTGATGGAGTGGGGTAGGGGGTGGGGTGAAAAGGTGCTGAGGCCAGAGCAGTTTTCAAAGCATTAAAGGGTGATTTGCCATCTACCCCTGACCAAGATGGTAGAAGGGAAAAATGACCCTGCAAAGAAGGACAGGACAGAGAAGGTAGCCCCCATATAGACCAGAAAGGAGACCAGCTTACCCACTACCTTGAGCGTTACCCTGGGCTTGGCAAGGGTGATGGGGGGTCATCAAGTCCGGGAATCTTCAGTCTTCAGCCAGTCTCAGCATGGCCAGTGGCAGGTCATGACCTGGAAGGGCGGCCCCTCTATACTAGACACAGAGGGCCCATCACTTTTCCAGGGGCAGTCACTTTTCCAGCAGCTGTTTTGACCACACGCCGGGCAGGGCTTGGTTGGAGCCCAGGGCCGGGGGCACTGCTTTGCCCAGTGGCCTTCGTTTCTGCACTTGAAGCATTCTCCAGGTGGCATTCGTCCTCTCGTTGCTCCCCCACCATGCACAGTCCCCTTTGGACCATGCGTGGCTGCCATTGGCTTCAGAGCTGCAACCAAGGCTTCGGTTTTCAGATTCACCTTCTATAGAAGGCGGGCTTACTCTGCCTGCTCCTCACGGGCATTAAAACCTTAAAGGCCATATTCATTGGGTCTCGGACTGGGATCTGAGAAGGCGTTAGGGGAGGGGGTGGCGGAGCAGGCGGTGGGCCATGGGCCAGAGGAGGAGGAGCGCAGTGGTGGGCAGGGCCTGCGGGGGCGGGCTGTGGGAGGTCTCAGTAACTTTATTTAAAGAGAAGGGTTGGACTTGCTGTTTCAAGATGGCTGCCCCCATGGGAACAGCAGGCCATGTGGCCAGAGAGGGGTGGGACTTGCTGTTTCAAGATGGTGGCTCCCATGGAAACGGCAAGCCATGCGGCCAACATGGTGGCTGCTTACAATACACAAGGGAAGAGCAAACCAAAATTTCTACAGACTAACAGAAATCTCACTTAGCTGTTTGGAGGGGCTGGCGGGACGACAGGCGGGTGCCTCTCACACTGTGCAGTGGCCTCTGCTCAGTTCATGGCCCAAGGCAGTGATGGCGGCTCCCACAGTGGCGGCCATCGGCTGGGAAAGGGGCAGCCACGGCAAAGAAGGAGGAGGAGGAAAAGAGGGAGCAGAAGGCAGGGCAGCAGGAGCGGGAGAGGTAGAGATGAAAGATCGGCTTAGTCAAAAGAGTCAGAAGACAGAGAAAGGGGCTGAGGACCCATTTGAGGGGGTGAAGAAGACTTTGTGAGGAGGATCTGATGAGTGGAACATGAGGAGTAAAGTGAGGGGCGGGAGCAAAGGGCCACTTCCCGGTTTGCCGGCAGAAATTACTGAGGTCAGTGAGAATGTTAAAATCAAAAGTCCCATTTTTGGGCCATCTGGACCCATTCCAATTCATACTGCGGCCATGCCACATTACAGAAGTAAATGAGGTGTTTAGGACGCAGATCCTGGGACAGACCTAGCTTAGACAGATTGGTGAGGAGACACCCTAGAGGTGTGCTAGGATCCAGTTTAGATTTTTGATTACCCATACTAAAATCTGGGGTCAGTAGCTGAGGCTAAGGACCAGCATCCCAATCGTTGAGCCAAGGCTACAGACGGGGAACCCGAGGGACAGCAGAGGACATATCCCCTACCTTCTGGGATCCAGATGGAGGCCAAAAGGCTGGAGAACTGAGGGGGCGACAGGAACGTCTCCGCTGCCTCCCCAAGTTTGGAACCTCTCCTGTAGAGGTCCGGAGGGCTATGCCTGGAAGGCAATCTCTGATGCAGGCCACGGTTTACAGACAGAGACCACGGAAAAACAACTGCCAAGAATCAGCACGGGCTGGGACTTACCACTGATGCTGCTGAGCTGGGGGGAGAAGCCTGAGGGTCCTGAGCCACGAGGAGAGAAGAGGGAGGCACCCTGGACCATGAACGGTCAAATGGGATGCTCGCCTCTCCCAGGTTTCAGAGCACCAAATGTAAGGTTCGAGGCTCAGGAAACGGGAGTCGAAGACCAAAGCATGTTAAAAGAAGAAGTTTATTCTGCACTAACAAGCGAGATAGAAAAACCAGGATTAGAGGAGGAGGAGGAGCCAGCCGGGCTGCCTCGCAGACTGGAGAGAACAGCAGCACGTGCAGAGGTGAACACGCCTTTTGAGGGAAGGAAGAGGAAGGGATGGGGCCCAGGGCACTTGGCACATGCTGATTGGTGGTTCAATGTCTCGGGGATGTCCAGGCGCAGACGCAGATTATGTCATACTCCGCCCACCAGTTGGGGGAAAGGAGGATCTATCAGGGATGGGATTCTAGGTTTGTGAACCCACTAGATGGATTCCTGAACTCATTAAGAACTCATAATCTGAGGACTTCTCATTACCAGTTCTGCAAGTAAAGCTTGAAAGCCACTACTCTATCCTAATAGTAAGTAAAAAGCTGAAAAATCAGCAACTCTTTTTGGATCAGTAAGAGAGGGAAGGACTCAGGGCAAACTGTTGCCCCCAAGACTGGTTCTGGCTAAATGAGAGACAGACCGGAGAGTACAGGGAGTCACTGCTTACTGAAGCAGAGGATCCTGAACAGAGACAGCCAGGAGCCGATGCCAGGGCAGGAAAACCTGAACTCTAATTGGTGAACTGCTGGGGGATCAGAGCAGACAATTCTGAGAGTTAAAAACATCTGAGGGAGAAGGATTGCAAATATTCAAATATCGTGAGACTTACCTTCAGGAGCTCGACCTGGTTCTCAACGAAAATATCAGAAAGAAAACAATCCCCTCGTGCTTCTGGCAGGGTGGGGAAAAGGAACTATTTTGAAATATGCCAGAACTCTGTTCTTCTCAACACAGTCTGCCCTCAGAGGAACCAGTTCACCAGAGCCTATCCTGCTGGGATATCATTAGAGTCTAAGTAGCCAGGGGAAGAGCAAGACCCAACTCCAGCCCATTCTCGCCATCTTGTCCCACCCAAGGGGAGTTGGGGGAAGAAAGAAACTGAGAAATGCTTGTGAACCTCACAGTCCAGAGGCACAGACTCACTACTAATATGACACCTAATCATAGGACTATAGAACATTCTCCTTCCCCACACACTTCACCATCACATTGCCAAAGGCCTGTTTACTGCAGTACATCATGCCCACCTCTCAGGAAAAAATTACAAAGCATACTAAAAAGCAAAAAACACAGTGTGAGCAGACAGAGCAAGCATCAGAACCAGACATAGATCAATGTTGGAATTATCAGACTGTGGATTTAAAACAACTATGATTACTATGTTAATTATAAGATATATCTTTCCATTATAATTGACATACAATATTATATTAGTTTCAGATATACAACATAGTGATTGGGCACATACATAACCTATGAGTGATCATCCTGATAAGTCTAGTACCAATTTACACCATACATAGCTATTACAGTATTAATAACTATATTCCCTATGCTATACTTTATATTCCCATGACTATTCTTTTTTAAAAAATAAAATAAAAGATATATTTTTATTCATTTCAGAGAGAAAGGGAGAGGGGGAGAGAGATAGAAACACCAATGATGAGAGAGAATCATTGATCAACTGCCTCCTGCACACCTCCCACTGGGATTGAGCCCATAACCCAGGCATGTACCTTTGACTGGCGTTGAACCCAGGACTCTTCAGTCTGTAGGCTGATGCTCTATCCACTGAGCCAAACCATCCAGGACCCCATGACTATCCTTATAATTGGTGATTTGTACTTATTAATCCCTCTACCTTTTTCTGATTATCTATATACTAGAGGCCTGGTGCACAAAATTCATGCACCAGGGAGGTGTCCCTCAGCCCAGCCTGCACCCTTTTCAATCTGGGACCCCTCGAGGGATGTCTGACTGCCCCTTTAGGCCCGATCCTACCGGGATCCTACTGGGATCAGGCCTAAACGGGCAGTTGGACATCCCTCTCACAATCCAGGACTGCTGGCTCCCAACTGCTTACCTGCCTGCCTTCCTGATTGCCCCTAACCACTTTTGCCTGCCAGCCTGATCACCCCCTAAACACTCCCCTTCCAGCCTGATTGATGCCTAACTGCTCCCCTGCCAGCCTGTTTGCCCTAACTGCCCTCTCCTGCTGGCCATCTTGTGGTAGCCATCTTGTGTCCACATGGGGACAGCCATCTTTTGTGTTGGAGTGATGGTAAATTTGCATATTATTCTTTTATTAGATAGGATAGAGGCCTGGTGCACAGGTGGGGGCCAGCTGGTTTGCCCTGAAGGGTGTCCTGGATCAGGGTGGGGGTTCCCTTAGGGTGTGGGGTGGCCTGGGCAAGGGGCCTGTGGTGGTTTGCAGGCCAGCCATGCCCCCAGCGACCCAAGCGGAGGCCCTGGTATCTGGGATTTATTTATCTTCTATAATTGAAACTTTGTAGCCTTGAGTGGAGCCAAGGCTCCTGCTTGCTTGTGGCCGCAGCATTTTTGTTGGGATTTATGTATCTTCTGTAATTGAAAATTTGTAGCCTTGAGCGGAGGCCAGGGCCGGCCAGGAAGCTTGGCTTCCTCCATCACTGGGGGCAACTCAAGCCTCCTGCTCTCTCCAGCTCTGTGGCTGCCACCATTTTTGTTGGGATTTATTTATCTTCTATAATTGAAACTTTGTAGCCTTGAGTGGAGGCCTGGGCCTGCCAGGGTGTGTGGAAAGCTTGGCTTCCTCCATTACCAGGGAAAATCAAGCCTCCTGCTGCATCCATGGCCATAGCCATCTTGGTTGGGTTAATTTGCATACTCGCTCCTGATTGGCGGGTGGGCGTGGCTTGTGGGTGTAGCAGAGTGATGGTTAATTTGCATGTTACTCTTTTATTAGATAGTATATATAAAAGGCTAAGTGACTGACCATCCATCTGTCTGACCATCCGACCGACTGATCGGCCAGTACATATGACATGCACTAGCAATTTAAAAATAAACATTGACTTGCACATGCATGATACATATAAAGCTCTTTCCAATGCCAATCACATGCATGTGTTTCCATCTTCATTGTCAATCATGAATTTGGTTGTATTTCTTGACAGTCTGAAGCTGAAAGAAAGCAGTGGCATCAACAGAATGTGTCTGAAGACCAACTATTGGTACAACTGTCCCCGTCTGACACTGGCCTCCCATTTAAATCAATTCGAATATTGTTTCCCAGCCAGAATTTGTGATGGCTATTAATAAATCACAAGGACAAACTCGAGACAGAGTAGGAATATTCCTACCTGAACCTGTTTTCAGACATGGTCAGTTATATCTTGCTTTCTCTCAAGTTCAAAGAGCATGTGAAGTTAAAGTTAAAGTTGTAAATACTTCATCACAAGGGAAATAATTCAAGCACTCTGAAAGTGTTTTTAGTCTTAATGTGGTATACAGGGAGATATTAGAATAAGTTTAATCAATTTATCAGTCATTGTTTTATCAATGTTTTATATCATGTTTTTGTCATTTTTATATCGTGGTTTTGTTGCTTTCATATCATGTTTTCATTGTGTTCATATTATGTCTTTGTTTTGTATCATGTTATTGTTTATTTACTGATCAATTTATATATTATTTTCATATACATTTTACTAATTTTCTTTCATCTCTGACACTTGTATCATAGAGAAAGGGCAAATAGTGATATTAAAATATTTCTTCTAATTAATTTCATTTCAATGTGCATGAATCCATGCACTGGGCCACTAGTATTATAATAACTTATAATGGGGCTGATATTTAAAACACTGTAAGAAGAATGCCTTTGAAGGGCTTATTAGTAGACTGGGCACAGCTGAAAATAATCTCTGAGCTAAAAACTCATAATAGTGCCATTCACTAAGACAGGGAACATGGAAAGAGGACCAGATTAGGTCTTGGATATATACATCATCAGAAGGGAAACTTTTAAAGATGAATTGTTTTTCTCCAAGCTAAGAAGGAACTGTGGCAGTTTACCCTGTCTACAGAGAAGTGTGTAGGAACTGTGGGAAAACAAGATGAAAGAAAATCTTGGCCAAGGAGGAAAAACAGTTTCAGAGGAAACCACAGATATTATTATTTTTTACCCAATTTTATTAAGACTACAGAATGAAGCACATACAGGAGAAACCAAGATGGCGGCATAGGTAAACACCTAAACTGCTGCCTTGCACAACAATTTCAAAACTACAACTAAAAGACAAAACGTCTATCACCCAGAACCATGGGAAAGCTGGCTGAGTGGAAGTTCTACAACTAGAAGGAAAGAGAAAAGAGCATTGAGATGGGCACAAGCACTGAAAAGCTAAGGTACGGAGTCACGCGAATTGGGCTGACGGCAGACAACTGGGTGCACTGCTTTTTTCAACCCAAAGGGAGACAAGCTCCTGATTACTCTGAAATCCAGTCTCTGGGGAGATGTGGGGGACCCAAACTCCTACGGGGAGAAGCTGGACTGTCTGCCAGTAAGGGTGGCTTGCTTGCAGAGCTGCACCCAGAATCATTGTTTACTGCACTGGGGCATGGGACACAGGGACTTGGAAACACAGAAATGCAGAGATAGCTGACTGGCAGCCATTGCTGTTTGCCACACCCTAGCTTAGTGACTACCTGAGACCCCACTCTGCACAATCTACAAATCCACCCAACCTCCACACAGTGGCTTTTGCATATAAATGGCCTTCCCTATCTCAGCTTAACCTAACAAACTGCAGCTCTGGTCAGACAGCTCCAAAACCTCCAAACCCCAAGCAAAGAGGATAAAACTGTAGTTCTTGCCAGAGCTTCTATTGGGTGGCCTCAGACAGTAGCTGACCTGCACCCCATTGGAGATCCAGAAGCTAGTGTATCTAGTGGTCAGTGTGAGACGACACCATATTTCAACTACTCACATTCATAAGTGACACATTCAAGAGGCAGACTCAGTGAGCACCAAAGCCCCACTGAAACAAGTCCTGCCCCATAAGCATGACTCCAGTACAGCAATTCTTCCATTATAGACAAAGTGGGTCCTCACAGCCAATTGACCTGTAGGTCAATTCCTCCCAGTGACACCAACAACAATGAAGACTTAACTACAACAAGGCTGTACACACAGTCCACAAAGGGGTGCACCAAGAGTGTCCACCTCAGATAACCGGGAGGCCGACCCACTGGGCCATATAGGACACCTAGCACACAAAGCTACCCTACCTACTCAGGCAAGCAGTGAAAATGCAGAGACAAAGAAACAGATCACAAATGAAAGAAATGGAGGAAAACAAACGACTAGATATAGAGTTCAAAACCACAGTTATAAGGTTTTTCAAGAATTTCCTAGAAAAGGCCGATAAATTTAACGAGACCCTCTAGGACCAACTAGAAATTAAACATACACTGACTGAAATAAAAAATATTATACAGAGACCCAACAGCAGACTAGAGGAATGCAAGAATCAAGTCAAAGATTTGAAATACAAAGAAACAAAAAACACTCAACCGGGAAAGAAAAAAGAAAAAAGAATCCAAAAATTTGAAGATAGTGTAAGAAGCCTCTGGGACAACTTCAAGTGTACCAACATCCAAATTATGGGGGTGCCAGAAGAAAAGAGAGAGCAAGATACTGAAAACCTATTTGAAGAAATAATGACTGAAAACTTCTCCCACCTGGTGAAAGAAATAGACTTACAAGTCCAGGAAGCACACAGAACCCCAAATAAAAGGAATCCAAAGAGGACCACACCAAGACACATCATAATTAAGTTGCCAAGGGCAGAAAACAAAGAGAGAATATTAAAAGCAGCAAGAGAAAACAGTTAATTACCTATAAGGGAGCACCCATACGACTGTCAGCTGATTTCTCAACAGAAACTATGCAGGCCAGACGGGAGTGGCAAGAAATATTCAAAGTGATGAATAGCAAGAACCTACAACCAAAATTACTCTACCCAGTAAAGTTATCATTCAGAATTGAAGGTCCAATAAAGAGCTTCACAGATAAGAAAAAGCTAAAGGAGTTCATCACCACCAAACCAGTATTATATGAAATGCTGAAGGGTATTCTTTAAGAAGAGGAAGAAGAAGAAAAAAGCAAAGCTGAAACCGGTTCGGCTCAGTGGATAGAGCGTTGGCCTGCGGACTGAAGGGTCCCAGGTTCAATTCCAGTCAAGGGCATGTACCTTGGTTGTGGGCACATCCCCAGTAGGGGGTGTGCAGGAGGCAGCTGATCAATGTTTCTTTCTCATTGATGTTTCTAGCTCTTTATCCCTCTTCCTTCCTCTCTGTAAAAAATCAATAAAATATATTTTTTAAAAAAGAAAAAAGTAAAGATAAAAATTATGAACAACAAATACATATCTATCAACAAGTGAATCTAAAAATCAAGTGAATTAAAAATCTGAGGAACAGAATAAACTGGTGAATATAATAGAATCAGAGGCATAGAATGGAAGTGGATTGATAATTCTCAGGGGGAAAGGAGTGTGGGGGGTACAGGAAGAGACTGGACAAAAATTGTATACCTATGTATGAGGACAGTTGTGGGGGAGGTAAGGGCAGAGGGTGGGGTGGGACCCAGGTGGAGGGGAGCTGTGGGGGGGGAAAGGAGAAACAATTGTAATAATCTGAACAATCAAGATTTATTACATTAAAAAAAAAAAAAAGCTGTTCAGGTAAATGTGGGAGAAGCACTAAGATGAAAATAACTTCCCAAGTATTCATCATTGACCAATTAAAAAATGTTTTTCTCTGAGGCCATGTAAGGCAGAGAAACTAGAAGACTCTAACAGGTGTTCTGAGTTCAGGCTTTATGGAACACTAGAGGCCCGATGCACAAAATTGGTGAAAGGGGCTTGGCCCTCACAGCCCTGGCTTCGTCCAGAAGGTCATCCAGATGGTCGTTCCATTGTTTTGCCGTTTGGTCGATTTGCATATTATGTTTTTATTATTATAGAATAACACTGCTCCAGGCATGGTTGATACGGTTCTTTGTGGAAACATACTAAATTACTCCAGTATCTGTGGAGTCCATTCCACTCCTAAACTGTGGTGATGTTGAATTCACTTCAAACAGGACTCAAAACACAAGCTGTCATGTCTCTGATGGCTTGGTATGTTTTTGTTCTGGAAAGTGTGTACTACATGTGCTTCTTAAGGCCACTAGCTTAAGTTGGCATCGAGTTGGAGTACTGGGCACACCCAGCTAGAACTTTCCTAATAAGCCTGGAATTCAAGAGGTGAAAATGGAGCTCACAGGGAAGAGAAGGCAGGGACAGGGCAGAAGCACAATGCACAGCAGGGTTCACAGCATAAGTCCCACTTCCATACTCGGTTCTTGCACCCCAGTGGTTCAGTCAGCACTGACCTTATGTTGGGCAACAGAAAGGTAAGGTAATATAGAGTGCTAATTCCAACTATATCTAGCAAGTGTTTTCAGCCCCCTCATTTCTACTAAAAGTAACGACAGTCTATTTTTATTCAGTAAATGTACTCTAATCTTAAATAGTTACTAGAAACTAAAACTTGGCTCTTAGCTTGAGTGATACTGCATTGGTAATTTTTAATTAGTCTGCTACATTAGTGTGCACATTTAAAGATGACAGGTAACTAAAGCCTTAACACATGTGTTTGTGTCTGCAGATGTAAGTCTACAAATGAAAAGGGACAAAAGGAGCTCATTCACTGAGAGGCAGAAGCGCTGGGCCTTTTTTCATTTGGAGACAGCAGCACAATCCTGTGTGTGGACAAGGTTTTGCCATCTGCTTCATAGAGAAGGTAGGCATTGAGCTATTGGTGCTAAATCTGCCATTTTGCACTATTCCTTACAATGCACCAATGTGAGGACAACCACATAAATATTATCTGCACCATAAGTGACCATGACCATACCATTAAGCTAAAGACTGGGGGTGCTAGGTTCATTTTAGTAGAAAACTTACTTGTAAGGTGTTTTTATTCCTTAATGCAAGCGTCAAAAGATGAAATTAAGCTAAATCTAAAGCTATAACTGACATGAAGCTCAAACTTACAGGTCACTTGAAATTGAGAGGAGCAACTAAGAGAGTGGATAAGGAACCAGAAGAAAAAGGAGTTTTGCAAAATCCTTGAATTATATATATCACATCAATGTTTAAGGATAAGTATAAGGAGTTTCAGTGGCATCAAAAAACCAATTCCACAGGTGTAGGTCGGATGATATGTGGTTTAAAAATAACACAGGAAAAAAGGTTTTAAGATCTGAGCTCATTTTACAGTCAGTCTGAAGTGAACATACACAAATAATTAGTCTCGGATTCCATTTGTAAAATATTATAGTAATGGCAAAGTAGAAATAACTAGTGAAACCACAACACAACCTGATCATTGTACCCATTTTTCAGGAACACCTAAAGAGGACCTATTTTAGTTAGGGTAAATATAGCCTACTTATACAATGAGATCCGCTGATATGTTGGCTTAAGGAACAAAAAAGCTTGCTTCTTTCTCACTATGCCTGTAATAGTCCCAGGAGAGGGTCTAGGCTGGGAAGTGTCTCTGTTTCATGTGGTCATTCATGGAAACAGGTTCCTTCCACCATCATTGTTTCATGATGCACCATGGCATTACCATCTACTACAGGGTTGAAACAGGGTCACTATATGACCATGTTACAGTTGAAGGGATAGAGGAAGGACATGCAGGAGACGTATCTTCTGTCTTAAGGTTCTGGCCAAGAATTGGCACTCATTGCTTCTGCTCTTATTCCTGTCACTCAGTATGCCCACACCTAACTGCATGGGAGGGTGGAAAAGTTAGTTCAGCTAGATGCCTCATTTACCCAACTATACTTCCATAATAACAAAGGAAAGGGAGAATGAATTTTGCTAGCTAGACCACAGTCTCTACTCCAAAATCTTGAAGAAACAGCAATCAAAATAATGGAGAAAGTTGCATATCATGTTAAGGCTGTATTACATCAGAAGAAAGTAAATGTTATGTTTCTTGTGGAAATAACGAGACTAGTTTAATTCTTTGTGGTTCTGAGGGCTCAAACTAAGATAAATATAGGGAAAGGATTTTCTAAAATAGTTATTAAAAGAATGCGTCCTTCCAGAAGTGGAAATTCCCTTTAACTGAAGGTGTTTGAACAGAAGATCTTTGGAATTTTTTTTTTTTTAGGGGGTTTAGCATTTCTTCAAGCATTCTGAATGACCAAGGTAGATTATTAATGCCCCTTTCCAATGCTGGGATTCTATGGTTCTATCTAAACTTGTGTTAGTGAAGGGAATCCCACCATTTCTTATGTGTAACTCCTCACAACAACCTTGTGAGATTGACATCATTTGCTTATTACTGATGTACAGAAAGGTTAGGAACCCAGAGCTGGGACTGAAATCAACATGGGTCTGATTGCTAAACCTGTGATGTTTCCATCATGCAGCTGCTTCCCAGAATGAAAGTCAAAACTAAATTGCATTCCCTCTGTTCCCCCGCACCTCTATCCCCTCCCCCGCCTCTGCCCTTTCTCCAAATCCTACCTCTTATCAGGGTTGACTGCCTGGGTGGAACTGGCTGTTCTGTAGGATTTAGCACAACAAGATAGAATCAGTTTAACATCTGGCCCCATTCCCAGTCCCTTTTCTGGCTCTTTCCACTGGGCTAAGTGACTGATTCGTCACCTATGCTTTCCCTTAGCTCAGAAGTAAAGCTACCTGTTCCTTCAGAAGCTTCTGCCTTTTTGCTCCTTCCTTAAGAAGGCTGCAGGGATCCCTCTGCAGCCCCAGACTGCAGCCCGAGTGATTCATTTTCTGCTTTTTCCTGCCAGTGTGGTAGGGGGAATGTAAGGTTTAATTTGAAATCAGTGCTTCAGCCCTTGTGTATTAAAATGGATGTCAAAGTAAATTAACCACCCCCGAAGCTTTCACCACAGAAAACTTACCCACACTCCCTCCAAAGAGAGAATGACTCATGGGAGCACCTGCTTTGTCTCCTTAGTAACTGGTCTTAGATTACCCTCTTGCATTTGCATACAGGCAAGCACAACAAACTGGGGAAAGGAAGAGGTTCCCCACATACAGAGTGTACTCTGGGCAGAATGTCACCTGTAACACTGCTCGCCAGTCATCTTGTGCTTTATGTACTCACTCTGAGTCTCTGTTATAACACCAGCATTGATTCAAATGCAGACTCGGTGTGGACAGTAAGTCTGGAAAATTACGCATAGCCTCAGGAAAGATTTGGTGACACACAATGAAAATGGCACTCGGATAATCTCTGTGTTAGGAAGATGATTCATCTCTGTGTCAGAGACATGCCTTTCTTGTCTTTAGCCTTTGCTGTAATTAAAGTTAGGCACAAAAATCTATGAAGAAGGAGATGGATGGGGTGGTAAGAAGATGTTCCATGAAACCACTTTTCTGCCTTAACCACAGGAAATAGTATTCTAAGAATTGGTTCTAAGTTCTATGTGGTTTTAGGTATCTTTCACAAAGGCCTCTCTGGCTGGCACTGTGATAAAAGGAATATTTGGATCAAGAGCTCGACACCCATGTTCTAGTATGTTCTCAGTTACTAGTGAGCTGGTGCCTATAAAATTATTCCGCTTCTCTGGGTTTTCTTTTTGGAAACACAAGTCCAACTAGATGATGTCATAATCCCTTCCAGTTTTGAAATTTGGACTCTATTTTCTAGGATTTTATTGAGTTTTAAAGTTAGAACTAGGTAGTTTAACACTTACATTTATTGGGCCAGAGATCATCCTAAATGGAAGATTACCTATTCTATCCTTTTATTTTACAAATCATATTCAGAGAGGTTAAGTAACCTGTCCAAGGTCACATAACATTTATTTCATAGTTTTAATTTTAGTTTCTATTTTCATCATAATTCAACATATAGATTGTTGCAGTAAAATAGCTCTACAAGATTTGTTATGAAAAATAGTAGTTCTCTCCTGTTCTCCTTTTCCTACCCTGAAAGATAGCTACTTTAAAAAAGTGTTTTTAACTGATTCTTTTAGTTATTTGCCTCAATATTTCTAAATATTATATTGTTTCAGTTTTAAGTAGCACCTCAGGCACAAGACATATTTCTCATTCCACTTTTCTCTCTGTGTAGTTATAATTTTATTTAGATCAGTAATCAATATTAATTTGATGACTAAATATAATTCACAGTTGAGCTGTATAGTATATTATGATTCATTTCCCTTTTTGTCTTCTTTTTCTTGAAGTTAATAATTATTGTGTTTTTCTTTTGCTTAATTTTCTATGCATAATCACAAATTCAACCCATACTCCATATTCCATATAGTTGCATTTATCTTATATTTTAGAACTCAATTAGGTATGTTACAAACTTCATCTTCTTGAAGACATATCTCACAGGATCATCTGATCTGCTTCAGTCTGGACCAGTTGTTCTCAAGCCTGCTATGCAGTGGTCTCAACTTATGCATTCCATTGACCATCTTCCTGGGAATCAATACTCTTCATCTCCCCCTGTGTTAGAGCTTCAATTCCCCGGATTCTACTGGATATCTTCCTCTTTCTTTGTTTAATCTCTAATTTTGGCAGAACATTTTTTCTAGTAAATTCCTAAGAAAAGGTACATGGGAGATAATTTTTTGAGACCTTATATATCTTAAATGTTTTTATTTTATCCTCACATGTGATTAATAATTTTCCTGGGTATCAAATCCTATATAGAATATTATTATTTAAAGGTATTTGTACATGTTAATATGATCCAATGTTGCTGTTGAGATAAGTGGCTCTTAAGCTATTGTGACAGAATGCTCTCTGGCTTTTATACAGCAGTTCATGGGCTATCTACGAGATCACTAGCTTTGTCACCTGGATTCATCTGCATCTTTTCCTGTACCCGCCACTCACTACTGTTTTGCCATAGAGCTCGGTTCACAAATCTCTTCTTCTACTCAAGCTTCATTTACAATGAAATCATGACCAACACACGGACTTATTACTCACATAGTGATGTTAGTTTTAATGAAATCACAAGCATGCCCTTTGGAAGTGCTTGCTTGATAAGTAGTATCTGAATACTCATAAAAAACTGACAAGAATTTTCCTTCCCTAATGCCCACTAGTTTCTTTCACAAGAGCTTTAATAATCCTATATAATAAAGAGGTAATATGCAAACTGGCCCTCTTGCCCTCACATCACAAGATGGCTGCCCCCACGTTGTCACAAGATGGCTGCACCCATGTCATCACAAGATGGCCACCCCCACGTTGTCACAAGATGTCCACCCCATGTCATCATAAGATGGCCATCCCCACGTTGTCACAAGATGACCACCACAAGATGGCCACCCCCACGTCATGGCCACCACAAGATGGCTGCCCCACATCATCACAAGATGGCTGCACCCATGTCATCAAAAGATGGCCACCCCCACGTTGTCATAAGATGTCCACCCCATGTCTTCACAAGATGGCCACCACAAGATGGCCACCCCCCACAAAATCACAAGATGGCCTCCCCCACATTGTCACAAGATGGCCAGCAGGGGAGGGCACTTGGGGGTGACAGGCCTGCAGAGGGGACTGTTGGGGGTGATCAGGCCGGCAGGGGAGCAGTTAGGTGTCAATCATGCTGACAGGGGAGCAGGGGAGTGGTTAGGGGGCAATCAGGCAGCCAGGCAGGAAAGTGGTTAAGAGCCAGTAGTCCCGGATTGTGAGAGGGATGTCTGACTGCCAGTTTAGGCCCCATCCCACTGGCAATCAGACATCCCCAGAGGGGTCTCAGATTGGAGAGGGTGCAGGCTGGGCTGAGGGGCACCCCCCACCCAGTGCACAAATTTCATCACTGGGCCTCTAGTAAAATAATAAATAGCCAATGTAACTATTTCCAAAGAGTTTTCACTGATGATATAGTAATAATACTAATATATTACAAATTGTTTTAAAATATGTATATATCAGATACCCCCACAAAGATGTTTGTTGAGAAAATATTGGATATAAAAGACAAACATCTATCTTCCTCTCCCCAAGTCCCTTTATAGGAAAAAAATAAAAAAAGACTTTTAAGAGGATAAAATTGTAATAAACTTATAATGTCACTGAAAGATGGAGGTGTTGTGGGGGAGGGTAGCCACCAGAGTATTGAGGAATTGTTGAAGGAGAAAAATCAGGTGGAAATTGTAGCTACAATAGCAACTGTAAAAACATTGATATTATTATAGTTAACTCTATGCCAATAAAGTTGAAAACACCAATAATTTTTAAGAAACATAAATTATCAAAATTAACACAAAAAGAAAGATATAATAAGCCTAAATAACTACCAATTTTAAAGAAATTTAATCAGTAATCAATAATTCCCCCATCCACTAACCCTTGTCTGTCTTCTTTTGTTTAACTTTCTTTCTAAGACTTATCCATGTCGGCTATAGCAGGAGATAAAACTCCTGTGTGAAAGATGCCCTCTCTGGAACCAGAAGGAAGAAAGACAGTTTAATCACCAGAGATGGTGGTGGTAGAGGGTAGGGCCTGAATGAATGTGAGAAATCCAGATTATTCCTTCTAGTCTGTTTTTTACATCAAGGAATATCTCTGGAATCTTGACCTTTAAAGTCCTTGCTACCTTTTTTGTTCTCAGATATCTTCAAAAAGTTGAATTTTTTTAAAAAAATGTTATTCACCTTTTATAATTCTTCTCAGGAGAGAGTTTGTGTAATACAAGCTACTTATTGATAGCCACAAACAAAACTTCTGTCTTTTACAAACTTGATGAACAAACAAAACTTCAAAAAATTTCTAACCTTTAGTTAACTTTTTGACTTGTTTCAGTCTCTGAAAAATTCTTTAGTTATTAAAAGTGTACTTTTCCCTTTCAAGTCATTTAATGTCCTCATATGATAAAACAGAATTATAGAAAAATAAATAAAATTTTATTATAGTCATAACATTTTGTCCCCATAAAAAGGAAACAAATAGCTGGAAAAATATTAATACGGCCATCTGTGATATTTTTAAATATTAATCAATTATTATAGTAAGGAACGCTAGAGCACCCTCAAGGATGGAACTCAAAAATTTCATTGGACAGAAGAGCAGGAGCATTTGACTATTCATAGTCTATAACAACTACTAAGAGGAGAAAAACATTATCTTGGCAACAAGATGAGTAGATTTTACACATTAATTTTTTATAGTAAAAAGAATATATATATTTTCATATATAATTCTTTATTGTTGAAAGTATTACATATGTTCCCTTTACTTCCCACATTGACCACCTCTAGCCTGCTCCCACCTCCCTCTGCACCCCAGGCCTTCAGCACCTTATTGTCTGTGTCCATGGGTTATGCATATATGCAGGAAAGGTCTTTAGTTGATTACCTCTCACCCACCCACCCTCACTCACCTTCCCTCTGAGATTCCACACTGTTCCATGCTTCCATGTCTCTGGATCCACTCTGTTCATCAGTTTATTTTGTTACTTAGATTCTACATATGAGTGCAATCATTTGATACTTGTTTTTCTCTGACTGACTTATTTCACTTAGCACGATACTCTCCAGGTCCCTCCATGCTGTCTCAAAGTGTAAGAGATTTTTTTCTTTTTTACTGCTGCGTAGTATTCCATGGTATAAATGCACCGCAGCTTTTTTATCCACTCATCTACTGATGGGCACTTGGGCTGTTTCCAGATTTAACTATTGTAAATTGTGCTGCTATGAACATAGACGTGCATACATTCTTTCTGATTGGTGCTTTGGGTTTCTTAGGATATATTTCCAGAAGTGAAATCCCTGGGTCAAATGGCAGTTCTATATTTAATTTTTGCGGAAACTCCATACTATTTTCCATAACCGTTGCACCAATCTGCATTCCCACCAGCAGTGTACTATGGTTCCCTTTTCTCCACACCCTCGCCAGCACTTGTCGTTTGTTGATTTGTTGATGGTAGCCATTCTGACAGGTGTGAGGTAATACCTCTTTGTCGTTTTAATTTGCATCTCTCTGATGATCAGTGACTTTGAGCATTTTTTTATATGTCTCTTGGCCATTTGTATGTCCTCTTTGGAGAAGTGTCTATTTAGGTCCTTTGCCCATTTTTTAATTGGATTGTTTGTCTTCCTTTTGTTAAGTTGTATGAGTTGCTTATATACTTTGGATATTAACCCATTAATTTTAAATGTTTTTTTTAATTTTATTGTTTAAGGTGTTACAAATAGTAGTACATATCTCTTGGGCCCCCCCCCACTAACCTCCCCCCAGCCTCCCCTACCCCTGGCACTTGCCCTCGTCCCACTGCCCCCAGTGTCTTAAGTCTGTTGGTTGTGCTTATATGTATGCATACAAGTCCTTCGGTTGTGCCAAGTATATTTCTTGGATCTGGCTAAAGAATATGAGATTCATCCTATAGTTATGAAATACATGATAATGTCAATCTGAAATTGATATAAGCATTTAAAAAGAGAAAGGTTGAGGTGAGAGTAGAGAAGTTGAGATATATCTATCATTTGTTGCATTCCTAATATGTGCTAAGTACTTTGCATGGGTCTTTGTTAGCATTATCTCACTTTATCCCTGTAAACATAATGAGGTATTTTTATCTTGTTTTACAAAAAAGAAAACTGAGGCATGGCTAGAATAAATAACTTCCCCCAAGTCATGTAGATAGTGACATTCAAATCTAGCTCTGTTTCACTCTAGAGCCCATACTCTTTCTAATGAATTGAGCTGATTTTAAAGAGAAACCAGTTTTCTTATCAGAAAATACCAGATTTTTAATAGTAAGCCCTACAAAGAGGGTGCTGGGAAAGAAGAGTTTAACTACATATTTATGGTTTGTTGGGTAAGGATTTTACATTGTATGTGTATTTTCTTTGTCTCTGGAGTTCTTTGTCTCCTCAAATAAAAACATTTCCTGTTTACTACTGACTGTGCTAACATCCAATGTTCAGGTAATATAAAGAAGTTTCAACATTTTCTATTTTATGTAGGATTAGATTCTATGTATGCTATAGTTGACCTGCTCAGTCTTTAGGAAATAATGCCAATTAAAGACTGGTTATGGGTTAAATCTGCATTTCCTAAATGTGTTTTACAGAACACACTAGTTCTACATGATATTGACAAAAACGTTTAGTAAACTCTGGATTAAACCAAGTTAACAAATTTATTTAATTCAGACTTTTCTAAACCTTAAAATATTAATATATGCGGTGAATCTTCAGGGAAAGGTATAGTATAAGCTTTCAAAATGTATTTGGCTTTATTTGAGGAGCATCTTTTAGAATAGGTGCTATGTAGACCATATTTAGAGGAAGGATGAATTACATGCTTTATAGGCCAATTAGCTTTATAATAAATTACTACATCATTAGTCATAGAGGGGAAGGTATGAAAGTATAATAGAGCAGCCCCATGGTCTGACCCTCCTAGTGAAGTGGTAGAGAGCCCCTCACAAAAGGGGTGACACAGAGCCTGGTGATCCTCTGAAAGATATTGCATGAGAGGGAAGTTGAACAAAATGACCTTTAACTTTTTTCATATTCTGAGGTTCTTCATGTCTGTGAAAACCATAATCTCTTTTAGGAAAAAATAAACAAAAAGTGGCATCGTATTAATTAGGTAAAGTCTTGGCATCCATAACAAAGACTGCTAATACTGTGTATTAATTAGGTAAAGTCTTAGCAGCCATAACAAAGACACCCACAATACAATGGTTTAAATAAAATAGTTTATTTGTTATGTAAAAGTCCCAAGGTGACTACTTCCCATTGGCAGTTTGGCTCTATTCCAGAAGATGCCTCAGAGGTCCCGGTTCCTTCCATCTCCTGCTCTGCTTCTCTGGGGCATCAGCCTCTTCTACATGGCTGCAACTGGCTCACTAGCACGTCTTCTTTCACCTCATAATAAAAGGTAGTCCTGGGCAAGTAATTTCTTTTCTGTTCTGTAAGACTAAAGTTACCTGAATCAATTGGCTCACATTTCATGGCAGTCTTTTTAAGTACATGACTACTCCTAGCTGCAAAGTTGGTTGGGAAATCTAGGATTTTGTGCACAAGAAGAGAATAGATCTTAGAAGGACAATTAAGACTCTGCCACATTATAATTGGGACAAACACTACTTGGTTATTACTACCATTTACTAATGAATAGCCTGTTCAAATTAACCAAATCCTTCCAAGAAAAATATTTAATTCCTGTCAAGGTGACACTCAAGTACTTCAATTTATGAAGCATGGAGTTTCTCAGAAGAGCTCTGATTTCCTGTCAGACCTGGAGGATCAGTGCAGCAATTATGTGGGAGTTTTGAGGGTCAGAAAACAATTGATTGTCAATATCCTTGTAGTCTCATTTCTTATTGTCCTTCAGGTTTCTTAGCTGATTTTTTTTCTAATGGCTCAAAATGGCAAAATCTCCTAGAAACCTGGCAAATCTCCTAGATTTTCTAAATTTTATACTCTCTTAGCAATGTACAAACCCATTGGATATAGTAAAAAATAAAAATAATAAAGCCCCTCAGATAGGAAGCCAATTATATTGCAAATATTTTTTAAATTTCTGGCTGGAGGACAGACTGCCCAGCCAATTCTTAGAGGTATAGCAAAGGACCCACCCTGAAACATATCCTTGATATTGAAGCATCCGTCTTATATAAATACTGCTGTTTGAAATATTAACCCTGCTATTTGTCTTCTGTAAAATTCTTGCTTGCTAAGGCTACTCTCACTTCAGAGAGGCCATTAAACCTTCCCCAGACAAGGTTATCAGTGCTGGCACCAGGCCAGGCCTCTGGTTGAGGTCTCAAGGTCCCAGCACATACAGGCTCTTTAAGAACTTGTAAAAGGGGCCGGAAACAACCCATATTTGGGAGACAAAGAAGGTGGAAACATATAAATAGGGAAGGTTCCTGCATGTTGGGGCCCAGAATTTGAGAGACATTTTCCTCTGGACCCGCGCGTAATAAATGTAACTCCATCTCTCTAAGTATTGCTTTGTTCTTCTTCGGTTTTCTGTAACATTATTGGTTCCCTGACTGGGAAAAACTGTGCTTGGCTTTTTTGGCCTCTGGTGAATGGGTCAGGTTTGAGGCCCGGGGAGCCGGGTAGGCCTCTGGGAGGTGCCGCTCTGCTGATTTAGCAGAATTGAACTGGGGGTCTCCAGGCACTCCCGGACCTCAGCCCAGGACCCGGCCGGCATCTGGAGAGAGTGGACGGACACTTCTGGACCTGTCGACAGAATCGGTAAGGTAGGGGCCCCGTCAGTTCAGGCCACTCCAAGTGAGTGGAAGGGGGAGCTTGATCACCTCCCCGGAAGCCATACGGCTTCCTCAGGGAAATTAATCAGGAGTCAGGAATCAGGTGGCTGTTTAAACTCTGGGTAAATATCTGGTAGCAATAAAAAACTGGGACTAGCTAGTATATAAATGTGGGACTCTGGAGGTGAGTGAAGTAATTATGAGTTCATTCTGCTGTTTGTTTGTGTGGGACTAGCCAATTTACTACTGAGAAGGGGGACTGGACGCAGTCTTAACTCCTCCGGTAGGTTCTCACCAAGACGTTGGTTGAGAATTCTGTTCTGGGGTGTGGGTGCCAGGAGTGCCCCCATGCCCACCTGGGGAGTTGGGCATTGTTTCATTTATTTGCTCAGCTCCAGTTTGGGCTAGTCTACTGAGAGAGTGTGAGTATGGATGTTTGTCTGTCTTGGCATAATAATCTGCTCATTAACTGTTCTGTGTGAAGTGAAAGCTACTTTGATTTATTCTGCATTTCTGTTGATTCAACTGGCTAAAATGTTTTATTTATTAAAGTCTGAACCTGTGATAGTCTGCAAACGTCTTAAGCAGTGCTGCTGAGTTATTTTTCTCAGAGATGTTTGCTCTCTATCACAGAGGGAGGGAATCAGCCCATTTAGCTGATAAAAATTTCTCTCTAATTTTGTATAAGTAAGGATTTCAGTTTGCTCTGATTTGTGAATTTGCTGTATTAAATTGAAATTTTAAAGTCCTAGGGTTAATTTAAAGGCATAATTTTATAACATTTCAAGGAACAAAAAACTTTTATTTATGGCTTTCTTATCTCTTTTGATGGTTGGAGACTTCAAGGGGCAGGGCTTACAGCTCCGCAGGGTGGAGAGATTTACAGGCCCTGTCCCTGTCTGTGACATCATAATCCAACGTGAGCCACCTGTGGTGGAACTAAGGCTGAAGTTATTATTAACTATCTATGGACCCCCGATTCTAATAGCATCTGTAACTGGATTAAAGTTCTTTTCTTTCAGGAGGCCTTCCAGGCTTTCAGTTCACAAGAAATCTCCCTACACACCCTTATCTTCCTCCTCTCTATCTTTCCAGGCTGACTAAGAGTCATTTTTCTCCACAGGTCGGACCTCAGCCTTCGAAAGGGAGGACTACTACAGCGGTAGTCTGTAGTTTTCTCTGAAACTTCCACTGTTTCTATTTCTCCCCTCTGTAGGAATTGTCTTCCTCTGACTCACAATCGGGAAGAGAGACAAGCAACTGGACTGCAGGACAGGTCGGAAGGGGGGGGAGGGGTTGTCGGCAGTTAATTATGAAGCAGGGAGAGATAGGTTTTTGTTGATTTTACTGGCTGCAGATCGCTCTGCTGGCATCCTTGGTTTCTTACTTATCTGAACTATGCTGGCATAGGGGTATGGTCCAGGTGTCTTATCAGAACTTCACTAGATTTGAGGTCGCATTTTCTGCAAGCATAATTAATCTAGCTGCCCTGGTGATTTAAAACTAGTTGCTAGGCAGACTCATCCCCCAAGAGCCAGATGAAAGAAGCGGATGAGGGGGGCTGGATGCCTGAGCTGCCTGCAGTGGCCCTGGAAGAAGCCACAGCAGCAAGAAAAGCGGCGGCAGCAGACATTTACCTGACACTAGAGCCGACCCGCTGATGCCCAGTGACTAATGAGTGTTTTACAACAAGCAATACAAGACTTAGGCCTTTGGCTTGCTGGCTGCAGCAGTTAAACCAGAAGCCAGTGACTGCTACTGGCCTTCCTGCAGCCCCAGGAATAGAGCAACAGGCCCGGGATCTGTAAAAGCAGCAGATAGAGCTAGTGAAAGCTCCCTGTTTGCAAATGTACTGAAAGGGTTCAGTACCTGTTGCTGCTAGAAGAGGAGGGGCTGAGATCCCTTTCCAGTGCACTCCCTTGGGAGAGGCTTGGTGGCTGCTATGCCAGAAAGGGGACTGGCGGGAAGACAAGGGGCCTAATACCCAAGCCACTGCCACAGAAGCGCTTTGCAATATACAAAGCTGCTTCTAACTGCAACTCTGGCTGTTTTGGACTGGCAGCTTAAAGTCAAAGAGCAAAGGAAAGGCACTCTCCCTGGACCGGGGATCCTTCAGGACTTAGATTCTCCAAGAGAGGAGGAGTCTGACTGAGGGATGGCAGAGACCCTGTTGGGTTAGAAAGACCTAAGGCCACATGTTAAACTTATAAATTACGGCTTTCTAGGCAGATGTCCAAGCCCAGATACGTAGGGGTTAAGCTGCCTGTTTACAGCAAAACAATTTTCTCCCATGCCAGAATAAAATTTAGGGAAATTAGACAGGCTGTGTTTGTGGCTAGAAAGAAGACCTGGCCACCATGCACAGCCCTGACAGTGTCCTGCAGAAAACTGTATAATAGACTTAGATGATACCTGCGACTTCATGGACATGACTCCAAAAAGACAAGGACAATTTTACTTGGTGTGGGAAGGTCAAGAATAGACCTTAGTAACCTCCCTAATATATTTGTATAGCCCTATCATGTGTCATATATGGTAGCAGAAGATTTGGCTACCTAAGGTGGCCACAGTGCCAGTGTTACTGTCTTGCAGGCCTGCATGACCATGCCCATGTCAGGGGTGGCACAAACCTCAACTTTAGGGAACTGGGGAAGGCCTGTTTGTAACAGAGGGAAGTGGTGAGTACCAGCCCTTTGCTACAGGAATTACAGACCCCGTGAGGTCCTGTGACATATGAGACCCTGTAAAGCAATAAAGCTCCCTTAGTCCTGTCTCAAAGGGCATGTCACCCCTCCCAGAGACCATATGAAATTTTAAGGACAAGTCAAGTAGGGGGAATCCTACTACAAAGATAGCTATAATTGTCTACTTGAATATAGACACATTTTGAATTTCTCCTTGTCATTTGAAGACAGTTATATTTCTCTGAAGAATCCATAGAAAGGACTAACAAGGAAAATCAGAAGATCTTAAAGCAGGTCAGTATATTTTTCTCCTTATTTAATTCCTCTGAAATTTGGCAATGCTTAATAAATCATGGCAATACATTTCTTTGCATAAGTTTAATAAGACCAGTTTCTAATAGTGGTTTTATTGACTGGAAACTTTGGCTGGAGTGTCATGTTTTAAAGAGCCCTGCCTGAACTCTGAAGACTTGGAGCCAATAAGAGTGCCAAGGAAAAGCCTGGTATCCTGCTTGGGAGCTCTGAAAATGGCTGGTGCTGGAGCGCCAGGCCCATGCCCTACCATCACTGGCAGTTGGTCAGAGTAGAAGGGGAGCAATAAGGATGACCCTGCGTCCCTGCAGAACCCCACACACTCTAGGCCGTGACGAGTAGGAGGGCTACTGAGATGGGCCCAGGTGGAGTCGCTGCAGGTGAGAGATTCACCTAACTCAGCAGATACTACAGGCTGGCCTGACGGCAGCTGGATGACTTGGCTTCCTGTCCCTACGGGGCACATTAAGATTCAATCATGAAATTCCAGCAAAGGTAGTCAGTTACCATTCTTGTTGTGTTTATGCAAACAATCAGGCCTAATTGAATAAAATAGATAAATTTGTCTTGATCTGGCTCTTTTGATAAACATAGAGGTAATTTTGAGAAGAAAAATTCTATTTCAATAGAGGTCATTAAAACTGAAATGTTCTCTTTCCCTTCCACGGACCATTTGTTACAGTTTGTCTCTGCCAGGTCACAAGCCCACCTCCTTCTGGGATGAGGCCTCATTGTCCCTGTGACAGACAGCAAGGATCTCTTGGCTCTGAGAGAAAACTCCGTCCCTCGTCAGCATGAAGCAGCTACAGAAGAAATTCAACATCCATTTTCCCTAAAAGAATTCAGAGCCAGGATCCCTGAGGTAATATATTAGGCAGTTAGACAGACATGAGCCGAGCAGGGACGATGGGCCAATTAGTGCTACAGGATGTAACTAAGTCTTTCCACCTCTATGTATGTGAGACAAGGGGCATAGCCAAAAAGGTACTCACCAAAGTCTCAGCCCCGAGAAAAAGCTGGTAGCCTATTTGTCCAAAAGACTTGACCCCTTTGCATTTGAGTGACCTACTTGCCTCCAGGCAGTGGCAGCCACAGCTATGCTTATTAAAAAAAAAAAAAAAACAAATAAGTTAACCCTAGGGCAGTAACTACTCCTAACTGCCCCACATGAGGTCAAAGTTTTACTGCAGAACACACTAGAGAACTGGATGTCAAACACTTGAGTCACCCAGTTTCAGGCTCTCTGGTAAACAAAAGAAAAATCAATAACAATTTATACTGATAGCAGGTACGCATTTACAACAAGATAAGGGTTCTCCACAGAAGCAAGAGGTAACTGGGCCACAGATGAAGCTGCCCAGGAGGCTGCTCTAAAACCAGTGGGGCCTCTACCAATTCTAGTGACTCTTCCAGATCCTGACCTACCCAATCTAGAAAAGCTAAAATCCATAACCAGTCTTTATTCAAGTTCTTACAGGCTTTACAGTCTACCCAGGAAGCAATCCAGAAGCCCATCTGAGACGCTCTGCCTGTACCAACTTCTGGTCTGGTTCATCCCTTCCACCCTGGTGACTCTGTTTGAGTAAAGAAATTTGCCACCCAAGGACTAACTCCTATCTGGAAAGGACAATCTCCATGGCAGTCAAGGTCAACAGAATCCCAACGTGGCTTCATCATACCCAGCTTAAGACAGCCCAGGAAAAATTGAGAGTCTAGGACTCTTCGGACTCTCTAAAGATTACTCCTGGCCCTCATTCCAGGCCCTTATCTTATAAGCAGGCCCACTAACTTTATTAGGCAGAAAATTAAGATTATAGTCCTTAGGGGTAAATATAACTACCCCTAAGAGTCAGGGGTAAATATAACTACCCCTAAGAGTCAGGGGTAAATATAACTAAGAGTCAATGATTTGACTCATGTACATAAAACCAGTGGGGAATGAAGCATCCATCTTATATAAATACTGCTGTTTGAAATATTAACCCTGCTATTTGGCTTCTGTAAAATTCTTGCTTGCTAAGGCTACTCTCACTTCGGAGAGGCCATTAAACCTTCCCCAGACAAGGTTATCAGTGCTGGCGCCAGGCCAGGCCTCTGGTTGAGGTCTCAAGGTCCCGGCACATACAGGCTCTTTAAGAACTTGTAAAAGGGGCTGGAAACAACCCATATTTGGGAGACAAAGAAGGTGGAAACATATAAATAGGGAAGGTTCCTGCATGTTGGAGCCCAGAATTTGAGAGACATTTTCCTCTGGACCCGCGTGTAATAAATGTAACTCCATCTCTCTAAGTATTGCTTTGTTCTTCTTCAGTTTTCTGTAACAATATGCA
The DNA here is from genome assembly GCA_026230045.1 of Corynorhinus townsendii. Classification (NCBI taxonomy): domain Eukaryota; kingdom Metazoa; phylum Chordata; class Mammalia; order Chiroptera; family Vespertilionidae; genus Corynorhinus; species Corynorhinus townsendii. The sequence goes on from JAPDVU010000003.1 coordinate 90,456,966, forward strand.
AACTAACCAATCCAGAGCCCTACCTTCTCTAGCTTGCCTACACACCCCACGAAGCAATATTCCTCTGCCTTAATCATCTGCGAGCCAGGTGCCCAACAACTAGGAACCACTTCTATAGCCCAAAACCTAAAGAAATTATTCAAAGTAGGTAATTCAAGGCAGTTTTTTTTTTCTTTAGAAACCCCAATAAAAGCTCTGGTCTAAACTTCCCTCTCACTTCTGTCTTCTGCCTCCTGACCACCCTGATTTTTTTTTCCTTTTTTATTATTGTTTTAAGTATTACAAATAGTAGTACATATGTCTCCTTTTTTTCCCCCCATTGACCGCCCCCTGACCTTCCCTACCCCCCAGTACATGCCTTCACCTGCCTGCCCTCCCCTCCACTGCCCCAGTGTCTTGTATTCATTGGTTGTGCTTATATGCATGCGTACAAGTCCTTTGGTTGGTCTCTTACAGCCCCCCTCGCCCAGCCTCCCCTGTCTTCCCAATGTAGTTTGACAGTCTGTTCAATGCTTCTTTGCCTCTGTATCTTTTTCCCACCATTTCTTTCCTTTAAAAAGTTTTGCCTTTGCAGACTAGAAATAAACATATAATAACAAAACAAAACAAAATAAAAAAAGTTTGAGTCCCAATTTCAATGTCCAACAGTTCTGAGTCCCCGTTTCAATGTCTAACAGTTCCTTATGTATACATGTCAGCAATGATATCTGGATCTGGGCACATGGTGGCAATGCAGGTCCGACCCTCTCTGGTTTGGTCCTAGGTAACCTGCAGTAGTGCACAGCTGCTGACTGCTCACGTGGCAAGGAGTTGTCAGCGTCTTCCATCTCTGGACTGTTTTTTCCTCTTGTCTTAGTGGTTGGAGCACACCTGTCAATTCCTCTCTGTTGCAGGAATCCACCTGGTCTTGGGGTTGTTTTCTGAAAATATACAAATATATTCTCGACCACAAATTAATAAAGGAATCTTTTCTATATAATTGATTTGGGATCCTTTTTATTTTTGTTCAGACGACTTTCCTTTGTCTTATTTAGACACCATGTGTGTTTTTAATGGTCGTCTTGCTGTTAGCATTACAAATGAAAATTAATTTTGTAAAGTAAAAATTTTCTAGATGTAATTTACTTATAGGATATTTTTCCTTACATGATATTGCCCTACTATTCCCCCCCCCTTTTTTTTATTAATGGGGGTTTTCATAAATTTTATAATGCAGTCTTAATAACTTTAAATCAAGTTTTCAGATTAATTTAAATAGGCTAATTGAAATAAGTGAATATTCAAGTAAATTTAATTGTACTGGACAAAAAGCTGTTCCTAAAGTAATAATTAAAATTTCTATTGGTAGTTCATCTCATGGTAAAATTCCTGAATATGCAATGAACCTAAAGCAGTCATATTTGTGGGCACCCTGATGTTTTTACTATGTGGCCCTATGTGGTGTGCCACACCTATGAGTCTCTAGACCTGTGAATATAATAAACTGTATTTTTCCTGAGCATTTCCTCTGTCTCTTCTAGTGGCTACACCTGACTGACCATTTCATAAAAGAATATAAGACACCAGTTGAGAGCTGATTGTACATATGCAGCCAAGCAGGGAACCCTGAAAGCATATCTGCTGGTCTACCTGCCTTGTGTTTCACTCCATCCTTTCCTAAGGATGCTGCCACATGTCTTAGGTATTTGAGATTCTGCTCCTTTCCTTAGAGTTACTCCCATGCAATGGTAACACTTCCCTTTGCAAAGCCATGGTCACTGAGCAGGTGGAGTATGGAACAGTTGAGGGGATGAAATCCCCAAAACTATTTCTCTGACTATCTGAACTAGAAATTTCATAATCTCAGATTCACTGGCGATTTGTCAGTTTCAGATGTCTTCAAGAGATCCCATTAAAGTGAAAATGCCTTTGAAAGAAACAAATATCAGAAATTAGTTATCCTCAAACTTGAGCATTAGAACCACCTAGAAAGTTTCTCAAACTTACAAATGCTCAGACTCCACCTACTAAGTCTCTAAGAATCTCTGGAATGGGACTTGGGCTTTTCTATTTTATGTCCAACTTTCCAGATGATCCTATGCCAGGATTCTGGAACCAAAGACTTATGCCATTCTCAGTTAATAATTCAGAGATTCATCAACAATCAAGAGTTGCTTTGAGGGATAATCATTTGGGGAAAGGAGAAGGAAAGAGAGTAGGAAGAAGTCTCTGGAAATACCATGGAAACACTTGAAAACAAGTATGGTTCCTTCTTGGCCCCTTATTTACTCTTGAATAAAAATTGGCCATTTGTAAAACAATATACTTCATTAGCTCTTTCAGTTCAGAGACCCTCACCATATGGGAATGTCTAATCCCACTCTCTCTCTAGCCACCAGGAAATATTATGTCACATTTTATTTCTCCCTAGTTTACAAAATCAATAAGGCATGAGTATTAAGGTTGGAGTAATCTTCCAAAATTAGGAGGAATCCTTAAAAGAACTTTCACTCCATCCTCACTTCCAGGCTGGGCTACAGGACTTCTGGAAAAGCCAACATTCCCAAGTATCACAACTGAAAAGGAAAGGCAATCTCCAGCATTCTGCAGCTTCCTTCTTCTGTGTACATTGGACTTTCAGGTCAGGTACCTTTTCCTTACATCTAACTCCATCTTCTCTGCTTGATATTCAAGTCTATTTTATCTAGTTTTCATCCTTTTGGAGATATGGAAAACAGCAGGTTGGGGGCCTCCTGATCCTTAAAGAATTCTCCCAATTCTTTCTTTTTTTCAGATGAAATAACTCTGATTTCTATAACCTTTCTTATAGTCTCATTTATTATTTATTTTCATAGTTCTATTTTGGGTGTAATTTTTTATAACAGGAAATAAATCAATGCCAAATATAACCAAAGAGTTATTTCCTGTCTTTTCTAAGACATTCTCCAGTTAACATGGTCATTTTAGTTTTTTGTTTTTTTTTAAAGAAAGCTTTGCTGGCAATTGCTAATTTAGATTTAATTTGTGGTTCACATGTTCTTGAGTTACTGAGGAAAGCTACTTGGTTTGAAGAAAATAGCTGCAGGCTAGACATTCAGAGACTTGCCTTCTAGACCAAATTTTGTCACAATTAAACTATATATCCTTTGTTTACTTTTAGAAACAAAAAATGGAGGGTTGCTGTGAGAGATTGGAGTGCTTCCATGCCTATTTGTTTCACCTATAAAGTGAATCAAATGAACAAGTTGACCTTTAAATTCATCCCTACTCTAAAATTCTTATTCCCACTTTCCTTTATTTTGGTTCATTTTTTAATAACAAAGTAATCTGAACTCCTATGATACTTTATTTGTACATTTTTTGTTTAATATTTAAATATATGTTATATTTTATTTTAAAATTTTTATCTTTATTGTTGAAAGTATTACAGATGTCCCCTTTTCTCACCCCCCCCCCCCCCGCCTCCAGGCCTTCTCCACAGATTGGTGCACTTGTCTGTGCCCATGGTTATGCATATATGCATATAAGTTCTTTGGTCAATCTTTTCTGGCTCCTCTCCCCCCATTCCCTCTGATATTCATCGGTCTGTTCCATGCTCCCATGTATCTGGATCTATTTTGTTAGTCAGTTTATTTTGTTCATTAGATTCCACATATAAGTGAGATTATGTGATACTTGTCTTTCTCTGACTCGCTTATTTTGCTTACATTTCTTATACCAACAACATAATTATTTATCTCATAATGCATGCCACACTTTCCTAGTATAGAGTAAAATCTCCTTAAAGGCAGGTCCCAATAAACTCCATGACTGGCTTTAGCACAGTCCTTTACCAATAAACATTTGTTGAATGAAATTACGCATGAATATTTAATATTCCTCTGTCAAGTTAAAAGTAACAATTTTGGAGTAGAAAAACTGTACTGATAAATTTGTCCTATGTGCCCTAAATTTTTCCTCCCTGGCAAATCTGTCCTCTCTGCTCCCTTTGCCTGAGACATCTTCACTATTTGTACTGGCCTCTTCTGAATGTTCTATTGCATGTAGATATGTCAATGATGGACAGATAATTGTGGATAAACAAACTTATTTTCTGCAGGAGAAACTCAAAGATTTTAAAAGATTTTCAGTATAAAAAGAACAAATACTCCAGACTACAAGATAGAAAGAGGAAAAGGCTAGGAAAGCAGAGAGGAGTTTGAGTTGAAAAAGAAGTCTCTGGAGTAAAATGCAAACAGATGTCCTGAGCAGCCCAAACCCAAGAGGTTAAACTGCCCAGAAGTTTGGAGATTTGGACTCAAGGAACGTGGTGAGAATAATCTCAAAATATCTGTTCTGGGTACTTGTGACTTTCTAACTTGTAAATACTTCAAATAGCTATTGGCTCACCTGCTGGAGAGAGCCCCTATTACTGTACACTAGAGACCCAGAGGGTTTGGAGTATTGCCATGATGACAACTTAATATGAAAAGTGGCACAAATTGGAATGGAGGGCTGCTGTGAGAGATTGGAACACTTCCATGCTAAAAGAAGAACAGTAGACCCCAAGCTCTGAGGAACCAACTAAAGATGAGGTGACTGCTGGTTCCAACTCCATTCCAGAAGGCCAGCTCAGGCACAACCAATCTACTATTGACCATTCTTACTCTATTCTTGAAAGAAGTCTGGTAGGCCTTATCTTAGATAGTTTGCAGTTTATTTTTATTAAGTCTTTGACACAGTAAAATAGAATTTGATGTGGGCCAAGTCACCATAATGCAATAGAGACACAACAGACATTTATGTGCATGCAGAGATTGCTCCAGAGTATCTACAACCACCCAGGGATTCAGGAATAACCTGGACAATCCAACATATCCTCATTCTATACAATGAGGATATGGTCTGAGCACCAGAGTTGCACACCACTCCCCATCGCCCTTGTTTTTTTGGGTTTTTTTTATTGTTTTAAGTATTACAAATAGTAGTACATATGTCTCCTTTTTTTTCCCCCCATTGATCTCCCCCCGACCTCCCCTACCCCCCCAGGACATGTCTTCACCTGCCCATCCTCCCCCCCGCCCCAGTGTCTTATATCCATTGGTTGTGCTTATATGCATGCGTACAAGTCCTTCGGTTGGTCTCTTACAGCCCCCCTCGCCCAACCTCCCCTGTCTTCCCAATGTAGTTTGACAGTCTGTTCAATGCTTCTTTGCCTCTGTATCTTTTTCCCACCATTTCTTTCCTTTAAAAAGTTTTGCCTTTGCAGACTGGAAATAAACATATAATAACAAAAAATGTTTGAGTCCCAATTTCAATGTCCAACAGTTCCTTATGTGTACATGTCAGCAATGATATCTGGATGGTGGGCACATGGTGGCAATGCAGGTCCAACCCTCTCTGGTTTGGTCCTAGGCAACCTGCAGCGGTGCACAGCTGCTGACTGCTCGCATGGCAAGGCGTTGTCAGCGTCTTCCATCTCTGGACTGTTTTTTCCTCTTGTCTTCGTGGTTGGAGCACTCCTGTCAATTCCTCTCTGTTTCAGGAATCCATCTGGTCTTGGGGTTGTTTTCTGAAAATATACAAATATATTCTCGACCACAAGTTAACAAAGGAATCTTTTCTATATAATTGATTTGGGATCCTTTTTATTTTTGTTCAAACGATTTTCCTTTGTCTTATTTAGACACCATGTGTGTTTTTAATGGCCGTCTTGCTGTTAGCATTGCAAATGAAACTTAATTTGGTAAAGTAAAAATTTTCTAGATGTAATTTACTTATAGGATATTTTTCCTTACATGATATTGCCCTACTATCCCCCCCCCCTTATTTTTATTAATGGAGGTTTTTGCAAATTTTATAATGCAGTCTTGATAACTTTAAATTTAAATTTTTTTTCCCACACCTATGACTGCTTTAGGTTCATTGCATATTCAGGAATTTTACCATGAGATGAACTACCAATAGAAATTTTAGTTATTACTTTAAGAACAGCTTTTTGTCCAGTACAATTAACTTTACTTGAATATTCACTTATTTCAATTAGCCTATTTAAATTAATCTCAAAACTCAATTACTATTTTACTGTCAAATTTAATACTCTACCAACAATCTTAGTTTACCCTGTAAATATTAGTAGGAAGGATTATTTGCATTCTTGAGTGGGCCCTGAGCATTCCAGATGCTTGGCTGAATTTAGATATAGGGCAACTGCTGTCGGCCAAGTCTCTTGTCTGTTACCTGGGTCCCGATCTGAGCTGGGCCAAGTCTCTGTCTGTCACCTGTATCTCGATGTGAGCTGGGCCAAGTCTCTTTCTGTTGCCTGGGTCCCGATCTGAGCTGGGTGTGGGAAGCGTGAAGCAGCCATGGGGGCAGGAGACCTCCTTCAGAAGGGGTGAGGGTTCAAGCCCCTGCAATGTTGGGGGGTTGAGGGTCTGTGCCCCACTTCTGTTGCCCCCCCAAGTTCTCTCCTGATGGCGCCTCTGCGACTGTGCCTGTCTTAGGTTGTTCCTCCCTTGAAGAATCTTACCCGTCTCTGGCTAACCAGCCATCCTCCGGGGCCAAGCAGGGTGGTGTGAGGTTCAGTTCTGTCTCCTTGGTAGCCTATGCCCCCGTGGCCTCCACACCCAGCACCTGCCTTGGGAACCCCTGGCCTGCTGGCAGGGTCCCGGTGCTGATCACATGTCTCGGGGAACTCGGGTTTCTTCTCCAGTGAGGGCCCAGCTCACACAATTGGATGTGAGACAGATCCATGGTACCAGCCTCCACGAGGCTTCAAGCTCAGCATGAACAGAAAGCTCAGGTAACAGCTGAGGGCAATTGGATTGTGAGAAGAGGGTCCCTGTTGGCACAAAGGGCAAGAGGGGCCAATATAGGATGCTCAAGTGCCTTCCCAGTGCCTTAATTCCTTCTGCAAGGGATTAAATCCTTTCATGTCCTTTTTTTTTTTTTAATTGCTGCCAACCATTCAAAGAATTAGTTTGTAAGTTTGTTTGGGATAACTGTAAAATATGCTGTTGTAAAATATCTAAAATTATAATGACATTGTAGAATAATATCATGTAAGGATATTTTTGCCCTAGGCCCTGGCAATTCCATTTCAAACTGGCTGTCAATTTCTTTTGGTAGCTTTATATAAACTGTCAGGGAGGCAAAAACACAAATTACTTACTTTAGTTCAAGAGGCCAAATATATTGACTTTCAATTACAATCCTTATGACTTTTGAAGGAAACTTCTCTTTGTTTCCTTCCAAAATAATTTTCAGTCTACAGAGAGTTTCATTTAAAAATTTTTGTCACATGAAACAATTTCTCTTAATGCCCCGCCCCCTTGTTGTCTGTGTCCATTGATTAGGTTCATATGCATGCATATAAGTCCCTTGGTTGATCTCTCCACCTTACCCCCACCCTCCCCTACCTTACCTGAGGTATGATGTTCTCTTCGCCTTTTCTCAGCCTCTGGATCTGTTCTTGTTCATCAGTCTATGCCGTTCATTATATTCCACAAATGAGCGAGATCATGTGATATTTATCTTTCTCTGCCTGGCTTATTTCACTCAACATAATATTCTCCATCTCCATCCATATTGTTGCAAATGGTATGAACTCCTTCTTTTTCACCGCAGTGTAGTATTCCATTGTATAGATACACCACAGTTTTTTAATCCATTCATCTGCTGATGGGCATTTAGGTTGTTTCCAAACCTTGGCTATGGTGAATTGTGCTGCTATGAACATAGGGGTGCACATTTCCTTTCTGATGCGTGTTTCTAGATTCTTGGGATATATTCCTAGAAGTGGGATCACTGGGTCAAATGGGAGTTCCATTTTTAGTTTTTTGAGGAAGCTCCATACTGTTCTCCACAGTGGCTGCACCAGTCTGCATTCCCATCAGCAGTGCAAAAGAGTTCCTTTTTCTCAGCATCCTTGCCAACACTTGTTGTTTGTTGATTTGTTGATAAAAGCCATTCTGACAGGTGTGAGATGGTATCTCATTGTTGTTTTGATTTGCATCTCTCTGATGATTAGTGACTGTGAGCAGGTTTTCATATGTCTCTTGGCCTGCCTTCTGTCTTCTTTCGAAAAGTGTCTATTTAGATCAGTTGCCCATTTTTTTATTGGGTTGTTTATCTTCTTTTTGTTAAGTTGTATGAGTTCTCTGTATATGTTGGACATTAAACCCTTATCATTGATATCATTGGCAAATATGTTCTCCCATGCAGTGGGCTTTCTTGTTGTTTTATTGATGGTTTTCTTTGCTGTGCAAAAGCTTTTTATTTTGATGTAGTCCCATTTGTTTATTTTTTCTTTAGCTTCCATTGCCCTAGGAGTAGTATCAGTGAAGAAGTTCTTTCAGCATATGTCCAAGATTTTGCTGCCTGTGGATTCCTCTAGTATTTTCATGGATTCCCGTCTTATGTTTAAGTCCTTTATCCATTTTGAGTTTATTTTTGTGTATGGTGTAAGTTGGTGATCTAGCTTCATTTTTTTGCATGTATGTGTCCAATTTTCCCAACACCATTTGTTGAAGAGACCGTCTTGACTCCATTGAATGTTCGTGCCTCCTTTGTCAAATATTAATTGAGCATATTGATTTGGGTCAATTTCGGGGTTCTCTATTCTATTCCATTGATCTATATGTCTGTTCTTGTGCCAGTACCAGGCTGTTTTGAGAACAGTAGCTTTGTAATACAACTTGATATCTGGTATTGAGATCCCACCTACTTTGTTCTTCTTTCTCAAGATTGCTGTAGCTACTCGGGTTCTTTTTTTATTCCAGATAAATTTTTGGAAAGTTCGTTCTAGGTCTGTGAAATATGTTGTTGGTATTTTAATGGGAAGTGCATTGAATTTATAGATTGCTTTGGGTAGTATGGACATTTTGATGATGTTGATTCTACCAATCCATGAACATGGTATGTTCTTCCATCTGTCTATGTCTTCCTCTATCTCTTTTTTCAGTGCCATATAGTTTTCTACGTATAGGTATTTTACCTCTTTAGTTAAGTTTATTCCTAAGTATCTTAATTTTTTTGGTGCGATGGTAAATGGGATTGCTTTTTTAGTCTCTCTTTCTGTAAGTTCATTATTGGTGTATAGAAATGCCATAGATTTCTTGGCATTAATTTAGTATCCTGCTACATTACCGAATTCAGTTATTAAGTCTAATAATTTTTTTATGGAGTCTTTAGGGTTTTCTATGTACAGTATCATGTCATCTGCGAATAAGGACAGTTTTACTTCTTCTTTTCCAATTTGGATGCCTTTTATTTCTTCTTCTTGTCTGATCGCAATGGCTAGTACTTCCAGCACTATATTAAACAGGAGTGGTGAGAGTGGGCATCCCTGTCTTGTTCCTGTTCTTAGGGGAAATGGTTTTAGTTTTTGCCCGTTGAGTATGATGTTGGCTGTGGGTTTGTCGTATATGGCTTTTATTATGTTCAGGTATGATCCTTCTATTCCCACCTTGCTGAAAGTTTTTATCAAGAAAGGATGTTGGATTTTATCAAATGCTTTTTCTGCATCAATTGATATGACTATGTGATTTTTATCTCTCAATTTGTTTATGTGATGTATCACGTTTATTGATTTGCGAATATTGTACCATCCTTGCATCCCTGGGATAAATCCTACTTGGTCATGGTGTATAATCTTTCTGATGTACTGCTGGATTCGATTTGCTAGAATTTTATTGAGGATTTTGGCATCTATGTTCATGAGGGATATTGGCCTGTAATTCCTTTCATTGTGTTGTCTTTATCTGGTTTTGGAATTAGGGTGATGCTGGCCTCATAGAAGGAGCTTGGAAGTGTTCCTTCTTCTTGAATTTTCTGGAATAGTCTGAGGAGGATAGGTTTTAGTTCTTCCTTGAATGTTTGGTAAAACTCCCCTGTGAAGCCATCAGGCCCTGGGCTTTTGTTTCCTGGAAGCTTTTTGATGACTGCTTCAATTTCTTCCATAGTTATCAGCCTATTGAGATTCTTAGAACCTTTCTGAGTGAGTTTTGGAAGGTTGTATTTTTCTAGGAATGTGTCCATTTCCTCCAGATTGTGTAGTTTGTTAGAATAGTGTTGTTCATAGTATTTTTTAACAATCCTTTGTATTTCTGTGGGGTCTGTTGTTATTTCACCTCTTTCATTTGTGATTTTGTTTATTTGGGTCCTCTCTCTTTGCTTCTTGGTGAGCCTGGCTAGAGGCTCATCAATCTTGTTTATCCTTTCAAAGAACCAGCTCTTGGTTTTGTTGATCCTGTGTATTGTTTTTCTGGTCTCTATGTCATTCATTTCTGCTCTGATCTTTATTATGTCCTTCTTTCTGCTCACTGTGGGCTTTTCTTGTTGCTCTCTTTCTAATTCTTTGAGTTGTTGAGTTAGAAGGTTTATTACCATTTTTTCTTGTTTTTTTGAGGTAGGCCTGTAGAGCTATAAACTTCCCTCTCAAGACTGCTTTCATTGTGTCCCATAGCATTTGCATTGTTGTGTTTTTATTGTCATTATTCTCCAGGATGTTTTTAATTTCTTCTTTGATCTCGTTGATCATCCAATCATTGTTTAATAGCATGCTATTCAGTTTCCACGTGTTTGAATTTTTTGGAATGTTTTTATTATAGTTTATTTCTAATATTATGCCATTGTGGTCTGAGAAAATGCTTGATATGATTTCAATCTTTTTGAATTTAGGGAGGCTTTGTTTGTGACCCAATATGTGGTCTACTTTTGTAAATGTCCCATGGGCACTTGAGAAGAACGTATATTCCGAGGCTTTGGGGTGAAATGCTCTGAAGATGTCAATTAGGTCCATCTGATCTAATGTGTCATTTAGAATTGCTGTTTCTTTGCTGATTTTTTGTCTCGAGGATTTATCCAGTGATGTCAGTGGTGTATTAAGGTCTCCTACTATGATTGTATTGTTGTCAATCTCTCCCTTGATCTCTTCCAGGAGTTTTTTTATGTATTTGGGTGCTCCTGCGTTGGGTGCATATATGTTTACCAGAGTTATATCTTCTTGTTGAATTGCTCCCTTTAGTATTATGTAGTGGCCTTCCTTATCTCTTGTTATGGCCTTTTCTTTGAGGTCTATTTTATCAGATATAAGTATTGCTACCCCAGCTTTTTTCTCATTTCCATTTGCTTGAAAAATATTTTTTCATCCCTTCACTCTCAGTTTGTGTGAATCCTTTGCTCTGAGGTGGGTCTCTTGTAGACAGCAAATATATGGGTCATGTTTTCTTATCCATTCAGCTACCCTATGTCTTTTGATTGGTGCATTTAATCCATTTACATTTAATGTTATTATTGACAAGTACATGTTTGTTGTCATATTTTTTCCCTTAGTGTTTGTGTTTGTTTTTGCCTTTCTCTTTCTTCTTTTTACAGCAGTCCCTTTAGCATTTATTGCATTGCTGGCTTGGTAGTGATAAATTCTCTTAGCCCTTTTTTGTCTGTGAAGCTCCTGATTCCACCTTCAATTTTGAATGATAACCTTGCTGGGTATAGTATTCTTGGATTCAGTCCCTTGCTTTGCATCACTGTATATTTCATTCCATTCCCTTCTGGCCTGGTGTGTTTCTGTTGAGAAATCAGTTGATATTCTAATAGGAGATCCCTTGTAGGTAACTTTCTGTCTCTCTCTGGCAGCCTTTAAGATTCTTACTTTGTCATTGGTATTCACCAATTTAATTATGATGTGTCTTGGTGTCGGTCTTTTGGGGTTCAACTTGTTTGGGACTCTATGTACTTCTTGGACTTGCATAGTTTTTTTCTTGCCAATATCAGGGAAGTTTTCTGTCATTATTTCTTCAAACAGGTTTTCTATTCCTTGCTTCTCTTCCTCTCCTTCTGGTATCCCTATTATTCTAATATTGTTTCATTTTGTGTTGTCCCAAAGCTCCCTTAGGCTCTCCTCTTGCTTTTTAAGTCTTCTTTCCATTTGCTGCTGTGTTTGTGTGTGTTTTCCTACCTTGTCTTCTAATTCACTGATGTGGTCCTCAGCCTCTTCTAGTCTACTGTTTAAGCCTTCCAATGTGTTCTTTATTGCAGCTATGTCGTTCTTCATCTCCTCTTGGTTTCTTTTCATGTTGGTGACATTTTCATTCAGCTCCTTATAGTTTTCATTGAGTTGTGTGTATTTGTCATCCATCCATTTAAACATCCTTAGAACCATTACTCTGAATTCTCTCTCTGTTAAGCTGCTAGCCTCAATTTCATTTAACTCCCTTTCTGGTGATTCCTCTTTTTCTTTCCTTTGGGTATTGCTTTTTTGTCTCCCCATGTTTTCCTGAAATGTTTTAATTGTAGGTCCAATTGCTTTGCTGCCCAGGTTCTTTTGGTGATGGTGCTACTGGTGAAATCTTTCTGTTCTCCTGGGCTTGGTTATCTAGTGTAGCTCCCTACTTGAGCTATTTGGGTTCTCTTGATGTAGGCCTGTAAGCTTGAGAGGCACAACTGAAGTGCCTAGAAGTCAGCTGCTATGGAGGGGAGTGTCCCAATTCTTGCTGACTTGCACCCTTAATTTAAATCACGTGTGCCCAGTGGGGCTTCACAGTGGCACCAAGGAACCATCTGTCAGGGTGATGTGGCTCAGGGGGCTACACTTTGGAAAGGGTAACTGTGTTGCCCAGAGTTCTGTAGTTGTGAGGTGGGCAGACTCAACTTTCGCTGCTGTGTCTGTGGTGGGTAGGCACTTTCTCCAGGTGGCGGCTCACAGGAGCACTGGCAGTAAGTTTGCCAGCGAGGTACACTGAAGCACTCTGGAGGGCCCTGGCAGTGTAGCCGAGTAATTGAGGTGCTTAGCTTCTAAAGATTCCTCTTTAGAGTAGATCCTATGGTCTCAGGGAGTATTCAGATTCCATGGTGTTAATCAGGGTGGAATCTGGGTGTGGCTATATTAGTTGCCTGGAGACTGGGGGGAGGGGCTATCTCTCAGGAGAAAATGGATTCTGTGGGCTTAGATATGACTCAGCACCAGACTTGCTACCACTTCTCCTGGACCGTCCGTTGCCCACTCTGCCCAGATTCCACAACTCCACCCCCAGTCCCGCACCTCTGTCACAGGTAAGCGCCTGTCTCCAAAAGGTCCCATGAACCAGGTTCAGTGGAGAAAGGCGCAGGCCCTAGCGCGAGGAAGGACCGCGTCTCTGCCAGTTCCTCTCTTGCCAGCACTCCGCGGTCCGGCAGCTCTTAAAGGCTGCCTTTGAGCTCAGATCCCAAATCCAGACTCTAAGGTCTAAAATCCTTCAGACCTTGCCTGTCCTCAGGGACGCGGCTTGGCACTGTGTAGTTTTTTATTTTACCTTTATCCGGGGGATCCCTGCTCTTCCCAGCTGCAAACTGTCTCACCAGCTGTGCCTCCTTTGCCAGTTCGGGCTGGATTCCGCTCGTCTCAGCTGCCTCCTCTATTTGCTCCAGGACAAGGCTCAGGACACATCCTTCTATTCCGCTGCCATTTTGATTCTCGCCCTTGTTTTTAACACAGTGTCTAAACAATTTGATGGCACTTCTGGATGAGTTGGAGGCCAAGGACTCCAGAGAACAGAACAATGAGTACCCTCGTATCTGAGATTATATGGTTTTATTGTTGCAAGCTAGAAGTGGCCTTCCAAGAAAATTGTTCTTGGCATCTTGTTACTGCCAGAAAGAATGGTCACAAATTAGCCATTTTAAGACCCAGGACACCACTTCTGGCAGTCATCTTCTAACTTTTTCCAGGCTTTTAGCTAGGTAAGGACTCAGTGAAGCATCTTATTCTACGTATGGTCTCTGGGGCCAATCTGCCCGAGTTTGAAGCTTTGTTCCACATGTTAGTAGATGGGTGACATTTATTTAACACCTCTGTTTATTCATCTGTAAAATAGGGATATAATAATTATTCTTATTTCATAAGATTGTTGTGAGGATTAAATGTGTTTACATGTAAAGTGCTCAATAAATATTAACTATTTCTATATGGTTACTAGCCACATCTACCAGGTGATGTCCTCTATTACCAATACATAGTTGTTAATCTTTCAAGACATCTAGGAAAGGTCAATTGCTCAAAGCTAAGGATTCTGTAGGTATCATTATTGTGTAGGGTGTTGTTTTTTTTTTTAAGTTTTTCATTGTAGTTATTGCTGTTTAATCTTCCAAATGAACAATTGACTATATCTAATTTAAATAACTAACCCCCAGGTTAGTTATTCTAGCATTGCCCAATGGTGTAAAACTTGGGAATCTCTCTCATTCATTTGTCTATGAGTTAATGAACATCTAAAATAACTTCCTGAGGACACTCTTGGCCCTGCCTCCCTTGGCTCAACTCAGAGAAACAGTGAGGGTGGATTCTATTTAGGCATGGCTCTTGACTGATTTCTAAATTTTCATAACAGTATATCAATTCTACCCCCAAATTGACTGATTTTTAAAACATACAGTTTTGTATTCAACTTGTAACATTGGAGAGCTGCATTCCAGATGTTTGTTTAAAGATATAATTTCTAGCATATTGCTACAGGTTATAAAGATATCAAAAGCCCTGCTCAGAAAAGTAATATTCATGGAGGATTGTGTTGAGTTCCATTCTCTTAGGTCAGTGGTTTTCCAGATTTTTATATTTCACAGACAAGATTTTTTAAAAATTTATGATGGTTACTGGCATATGTTGCTAACTTATTTTACAAAGTAAGGATGTAACAAAACAATCATCTTTTAAGTTGAGGTTTTATAGAAATTTAGTATTATGGAAAATTCACTACTCACTGCACTGGTTTTTAAAATTTCATCAGGAACCCATGGACATTTCACCACTGGCTACCAGACTGGCACTCAAGAACAACTAGATAATTTATAACATCCCTAGATGAAACCAGCTTATCACTGACTTCATGCCTGGGATGCATCATTGTGGCTCCCTGCAGAAGTGTTTCTACTGAATTGCAATTTGATACAGTAGTCTTGGCTAAATGAAGAGTATTATTGAAAAGGGCCCTTTGAAGCTTGTCAATTTCTTTAGCCCAAAGATGGTGCAAAGACGGTGTTTTTACCTTATTCAATGTTCTCTCTTGGAAGACTTTCTGCAAAGATCTGACTCTGGTCCCAGTGACCTAAGTACTTGGACTTATCTAAGCAATGGATAGGTATGTTTTGTTTTGTTTTTATCTTCTATACTATGTGACTTATTTTACACATTTTCCTAGAAACTTTTAACTCAACTACAAGGCCCACACAGAATTTAAGCACATAAAATTTTAAGAAATGTAATTTGCATATTTGCTCTACTCCTGGCTCTGTTCTATTCTCCTACTGTCATTCTTTTTACCCATTTAACCTTACTGTTCTATGTATTTATTTTAACCCATCTTAAATCCTTTCTAGAGCTAATCTATACTAATAAAAGAGTAATATGCTAATTAAACCAGGAGACCTTCCGGACATCCTTCTGGACAAAGCCATGGTGGCGGGGCTGAGGCAGAGGCGGTTAGGGGTGATCAGGCCAGGAGGGGAGGGCAGTTGGGGGCAAGCAAGCTGGCGGAGGGGGGAGAGTTGGGGGCAACCAGGCTGGCAGGGGGGTGCAGTTGGGGGTGAGCAGGCCAGCAGTGGGGGGCAGTTGGGGGCAAGCAGGCCAGCAGGGGGGCAGTTGGGGGCGAGCAGGCTGGCAGGGGGGTGGTTGGGAGCGAGAAGGCCAGTGAGGGGGGCAGTAAGGGGTGAGCAGGGTAGCAGGCAGGTGAGCAGTTAGGAGCCAGTGGTCCTGAATTGCAAGAGAGATGTCCCAGATTGGAGAGGGTACAGGCTGGGCTGAGGGACAACCCCCCTCCCCGTGCACGAATTTCATGCACCAGGCCACTAGTAGTGATATACTTGAGAACATAAATTAGTCAATGGAACCCCACCTGTGACCTAGATAAAGCTTCATGAGGACCCCTGCTTCCAAGGGTGGGGGTGTGATAACATATCTAGAACTTGTCTGCACAGATTTCTTAGTGATGAATGGACATATGTTAACCTAGAATATACTTACAGCTGATACTTGTCCTGCTCCCTATCTTTACAGGAGCCATCAAGTCCTTACTTTATGAAGTAAAGAGGGAATTTCAGATGCTGTAGAAAAGCCAGTAGGAAGATGTTTGGTAGAGAAGGGCCCTTAAGTGAGAGTATTTGACTAATTGCAGATCTCATCCTATTAGGGTGTTATAAAGTTAGGGTTATAACTAACAATTTTTTAAATAAAAATTTTAAAGTTTTATGGAACATAAACAGAGCCAACAGATACATGTGTGTGGGCGGGGGTGGGGGGAGAGATTGAGATAGATTTTTAAGGAACTGACTCACACAATTGTGGAGGCTTGGTAAGGCCAAAATTTGCATGACAGGCAGGCAAGCTGCAGACCAAGGGAAGAGCTGATGTTGGGGTTTGAGTTCAAAAGTAGATTGCAGGCAGAATTTCCTGTTCCTTGTGGAAAGCTATTAGTCCTTCAACTGATTGGATAACCCCACCCACGGTGAGGAAATCAATCTGCTTTACTCAAAGTTCACCAATTTAAATGTTAATCTCATCCAAAAAACACCTCCACAGAAACATCTAGAATAACGTTTGACCAAATATCTGGGTACTGTGACCCAGCCAAGATGACACATAAAATAAACCATCACATGCACCTTAGTTCAGATTCATAGAAATAAAGGAAAATAGTGGGTTTGCCTAAACTATTCAAGTTATTGTGACCAGATCCTAAACTGGCAATGCCAGTGTTGTGCTGGAGCCAGCTCCTATGGGTCTTAATTTCCAGCTGTGCCCATGTCCTCCCAAGTCCATGTTCAATGACATCATATTGGTATCCTGAAATCAGCCATCAGGGAGTGTTTACAGTGCCAGGGGTCCTCAAACTATGGCCCGCGGGCCACATGCAGCCCGCCAAGGACATTTATCCGGCCCGCTGGGTGCCACTGCCTGTCCTGCTTAGCAGCCGACTCGTCCCAGGCCCGCAGTGCGCATAGGACTTTGTTCATAGTTTTTTTTGTTTTGTTTTTTTTTAACAAAAGTCTGGCCCTCCTACGGTCTGAGGGACAGTGAACTGGCCCCCTGTTTAAAAAGTTTGAGGACCCCTGGATGGAAGTGCTATATATTGGGGATAAAGGGTCCCCCCAAAAGCTGATTTGCAATCATGTCACTAGATGCATCAGCTTTTTAACAATGTGCTGATAAGCCTGTAATTTGGTTTAGTAGGTATGATATCAAGTCCAAAAAATGGAATATTTCTAATAACAAAAAGTTTAAATGTCCCAAAACATACATTGGTTTCTTTAAGTCACATTTTCAAACTAATAGAACAAACAGTAACCAATATTGTTAGTTGATAGTAGCTTATCATGCTTACATTTTAATATATAAATGAATTAATTCACATGGAGTAAACATATGTACTTTCATTTTAAGAAAGAATTATTAAATTACTATAGAAATGCAATCAGCAAGATTTAACCCATTGGGGAACTATAAAGGACATATGATCAGTTTCTTCAACAGCTGTATTGCAGGGGTGGGGAGCTGAGAGTAGAACTGAGGAGAGAGAAGAAAGGAGAGAGAAAATATAAAGAGCTTGCTTCCTATCAAATTCCAAAGATTAGGAGAGAGGAGAACCCAAATGTGGATGCTCCCTCCTGCTATGAAGTCACAGCTGGGATTTGGTCAATTACAATGCCTACCAACTTTATTACAAACTAGAGGCCCGGTGCATGAATTTGTGTATCAGTGGGATTCCTCAGCCTGGCCTGCAGGATCGGCTGAAACCGGCTCTCTGACATTTCCCAAGGGGTCCTGGATTGCGGGTTGTGAGAGGGTGCAGGCCAGGCTGAGGGACCCCACCAATGCATGATCAGGGCTGGGGAGGGACGCCGGAAGTTGGCCAGCTGGGGAGGGACTACAGGAGGGCTCCAGAGTGTGTCCAGCCCATCTCGCTCAGTTCTGATCAGCCAGACCCCAGCAGCTAGCTAACCTACTGGTCAGAGCGTCTGTTCCCTGGTGGTCAGTGCACATCATTGTGAGCGGTTGAGCAACCTTAGCATATCATTAGCATATTACACTTTGGTTGAATGGTTGAACAGCTGACCAGTCAACCGGACACTTAACATATTAGGCTTTTATTATATAGGATACTCAGGGAAAAAGGAATATGAAGACTTGATAAAAAGAAATTTTATTTAAATAGACAATAGCTTTTCTTTGTAAAATGTGTTTTCTTCTTCCCCAGAGGTAACCACTGATTCCTACATTTTAGAACCTGAAGAAACCCCTAGAATAGCAACAGTACATTCTCTCCATTTAATAAGAGGAAATTGATACCCATATAAGTCAAACGACCAGGGTGAAAAAGACTAGTTATTAGTAGAGCCCTACTTGCATTTTAAAAACTTTTTGGTTACGTAGTACACATAAGGACTACAATATATATTTTGAACTACTAATATTTTCTAGAGAAAATACAAGAACCATTTTTCTCAAAAATGAATTTCTATACTTTATGCATTTTGTTATCACAACCATATAATTTCTCCCAACTTAATTTGAACTTTTAACTCTTAGAAGCCTCAAATTTTAGGTGGCAAGTTAAATACTTAGCATTTCTCAGATTAGTAATATAATTATATTTTAGGGATATATTTCAAATAAAACACAAGACATGTTTAATTAATAGATTCAAATTTATCCTCTAGATTTTTCATATGAGGCAAACTCAATTAATAGTTCAGTATTTTATCATTTTAAAATACCTAGATATTTAATAAATTTTATTATTTAATTCAACAAACTCCAAAGTTTTAAGTTACCAAAGACTTTGGAAAACTATGTTTCTGGTGAAAAGGCAGGGAGAGCAAGCCTCCAACTCGCTTAAATTTAAAACTGTCACAATCTTCCTTAGAGATAACATCTAAGGTTACTGCTGCAAGAAATGCAACTGGCTCTTTCTTCTAGCAGAGAGTGCAGTCAGTCTTCTCTTGAGTGACTGGACTTTCATGATTAATCTATACTAATAAAAGGGTAATATGCTAATTAGACCAGGTTGACGGGCATCTTTCAGACGTCCAACTTCCTTCTGACAGTTAGGGGGCAACCAGGCTGGCAGGGGGCAGTTAGGGGACGACCTTGCCAACAGGGGACCATTTAGGGGGTGATCAGGCTGGAAAGAAGAGGCAATTAGGGGTGATCAGGCAGGCAGGTAGAGTGGTTAGGGGAGATCAGGCAGGCCAGCAGGGGAGCAGTTAGGGAGTGACCAGGCCAGCAGGGGGGCGGTTAGGGGGTGACCAAGCCAGCAGGGAAATATTTAGGGGGGGACCAGGCCAGCAGAGGGGGCAGTTATGGGGTGACCAGGCCAGAAGGGGACAGTTAGGGGGTGACCAGGCCAACAGGGGGGTAGTTAGGTGATCAGGCAGGCAGTTAGAGTGGTTAGGGGCGATCAGGCAGGCAAGCAGGTGAGTGGTTAGGAGCCAGCAGTCCCAGATTGTGAGAGGGATGTCCGACTGCCAGTTTAGGCCCCATCCCTTTGGGGCCTAAACTGGCAGTCGGACATCCCCTGAGGGCTCACAGATTGGAAAGACCGGGCTGAGAGAACACCCCCCATGCACGAATTTCATGCACCAGGCCTCTAATATATTTATAATTATTACTGAAAAGCTTTATTACACATTCTTCATCTTAGTTACATCTATTTATTTATGTTTTAACAATTTTGAAATTTTAAAGCCAACTATTATTATCCAAGGCATTTTCTTTGGCAAATTTTGTAACAGAGATAACTTATTGACTTTCAGTGGCTTTAATGTTAAAGTATTATTTTATTTTTGTTTTATTTTATAAAATAGGAGTGCCCTGGGACCTGTGAGGCAACCTTGGAATGTGGTCCATTATTATTCAAGAACTGCCCATTATTATGGAAATACTAATTTTGTTTCCCAAACCCAGCCTGCATATTATCCTTGTGTCATTTTTGCCATCTTTTAAAGAAAAAACAGTCTTGGGTTTATTCTATAGCATCCATGAAGAAATGGGGCTCAGATCAAGAAGCCACCAAAAATCAGGCAGGTGCACCGTCTCTTAAGCTACCCTTTTTCTCTTCATGGGTACAGAAATTCCAGACGCGTCCCTAAATTGTGAGCAATGTCTCATCTATCCAAATTTCAAATGACAGACTGGGAAATAAAAACATGGCAAACATGAGACTTTTAATAATTCTCTCGAGAGTGGGCATCCATTTTACAGAATCACCAAAAGACCTAGTAATTAATGGGCTGGGGTCTTTTTTAGTTACTTCCCTTTGTCTAGGGAATTTTCCTAGAACCTGTGTTATCAGCCATGTGTACTGCTCATATTCTTTCTCTCCCCACCCCCACATTGTGTTTGCTCTGGGGAAATTCAGTAAATGGCCTGGCCTTCTACTGTTCCTTTTCTATTAAATTAAATTAAAGGCATGCTTAATAGACTAACAATAAACAAATTAAACCAAACAACAATGACAGATAAAACAACAACCAATAGACAAGCACCCATAACACATAGACAAGACTTAATAAATCAGAGTTTTTTTCATGGATTTTATTCTATTCTGCTCTCCATAGCATTGGCTGGCCTCTAAAGTTATTTTAGCTAAAATCTGCCTGTCCCAAGGCATCATATGGTAATTTTCAGACAAAGCATTAAAGAGTCCTTTTGTAAATGACTGTTAGCCCCATTTTCTCTAGCCGTTGAGCCTTTCCACACTGGAGGCGGAGGATCCGGGGCCTTAGGTATTACAGAGTTTTGATCCCCAACATGAATTGGGCATAATGCAGTTTGAACAAGAGCCCACATAGTTAAAGATGACAAGGGCACTCATTTTCCTTGAGCCTGATTTAAGAGAGTACCTTTTGATATTTTAATTCCTTTATCCATGAGCATGCAAGCTAAAAATTTACAATGATGTTTTTGCCTTTTACTCAAATTCTTCCCCATTATAGCCTGGCTGAAATAAAAGATGTTCCTTATCCACTTACGGTTTGCAACTCTGAAGTGGGCATGGGCTTTGCACAGTATATTTCCCCACCTTTTAGTTGAACCTTTTTTCTTCGTTTTTCACTCAGGCAAATCTTCTTCTCTTGATGTCAATTCAGGTGCCAGATGTGAATGCCACATCCATTTGTGACTAGGGTTCAGGATCTGGAAAAGGGGTTGCACACAAATGAATACACTAGACAAGAAATATGAATTTAGAAGCCAGGGGGGCCAGGCGGAAACCTTTCTCTCTAGTGGAGAGCCTCCCTGACTTCTGGGTCCCATTTGCTTTTATTCACTTGAATACACATTTGCCCTTTAGGAATGCATACAGGCATATCAAAGGTAAAGTTTGGTAAACAGTAAAAGGATTATCAGGTTAGGGGATTGCCTTGAGCCATTTGGCCAACAGCAGGGCAATATTATGCTGATTTTCAGCCCTGCTGAATATCACATTGATATGCTAACTACTGTTGGTCTTAGCCTCCAGCTGTATACAGTATATATAATGGAATATTACTCAGCCATAAAAAAGAATGAAATCTTGTCTTCTGCAACAAAATGGATTGACCTAGAAGATATGCTAAATGAAATAAGTTACAGGAAAAGACAAATACCATATGATTTCACTTATATGTAGAATATAAAATCAAAATAAACCAACAAACAAAACAATCATAGATACAGAGAACATTTTGATGGTTGCCATATTAAGGAGGGTTACGGGAGGCGATGGGGGTGGCGGGGGCTGAGAGAAAGGGGAAGGAATTAAGATGTGCAAATTGCCAATTATAAAAACACTAGAGGCCCGGTGCACAAAATTCATGCACGGGGGGTGGGGGGCAGGTGTCCCTCAGCCCAGCCTGCACCCTCTTCAATCTGGGACCCCAGTAGGATCGGGCCTAAACGGGCAGTCGGAAATCCCTCTCACAATCCAGGACTGCTGGCTCCCAACTTCTTGCCTACCTGCCTTCCTGATTGCCCCTAACCGCTTCTGCCTGCCAGCCTGATCACCCCTTAACCACTCCCCTGCCAGCCTGATTGATGCCTAACTGCTCCCCTGCCAGCCTGATTGCCCCTAACTGCCCTCCCCTGCAGGCCTGGTCCCCCCCCCAACTGCTCTCCACTGCAGGCCTGGGTCCCCCCCAACTGCCCCCCAACTGCCCTCCCTTGCAGGCCTTCTTGTGGTGGCCATCTTGTGTCCACATGGGGGCAGGATCTTTGACCACATGGGGGCAGCCATCTTATGTGTTGGAGTGATGGTCAATTTGCATATTACTCTTTTATTAGGTAGGATTCACAAGCATGCAAAGTACAGCATAGGGAATATAGTTAATAATATTGTAATAATTATATATGGTGTCAGATGTGTACTAGACTTACTGGGTGATCACTTTGTCAGTTACATATTTTTTAAAAAAGTTAGTGGAGGTAAACATGTTACTTCAATTAAGTTGCAGTGGAAGGGAAATGAAAGCCCCAAGAGGCCACAGTTTCCATTTGAAACAGAAATGCTTCCATCACACACACAAAAGATAAAGCTGACATTGTCCTATATATTAAAGAGATAATATGAAAATTGATCATCATGCCCTCACAAGATGGTTGCCTATGACCAGGCCAGCAGGGGTGGTTAGTGAGGGATGACCAAATGACTGAACAAGCAGGCTACATGGGATGACCAGGCTGGCAGGGGGTATAGTTGGGGGCGACCAGGTCAGCCGGAGGAGGGGGGGAGGTGCAATTAGGGGCGACCAGGCTGGCAGGGGGGAATGTTGAGGGCAATTAGGCTAGCAGTGGGGGCAGTGAGGGGCAACTAGGCTGGTGGAGAATCAGTTGGGGGTGACCAGGCTGGATTGGAGAAAGTGTAGGCTGGGCTGAGGGGACCCCTCCCTATGCACGAATTTCGTGCACCAGGTCTCCAGTACAATATAAAGATAAATGGCAAAAGTCATATTAACAATTTAAAATGTTTCTTTACTTAAGTAGACATTAGATAGTAAATAAAATATATCATGACAAGTTTAGGGATTGTGGGAAAAAGAAAAATGTGTTATTTTGTTGTACTTTAAAAGCACTTTTTCCCTGCTTTTTGAACGAGGGGTCTCAGGATTTCATTTCACCCTGAACCTCACAAATTCTGAAGCCAGACCTGCTAAAGATAACTATTCAACCTCCCATTTTACGTATGACAAAACTGAGGCTGGAAGACAATGCCCAACCTAACTGTACCCAAGATCACAGTTAGAAGCAGACCTGGTTCTATAGCCCAGGTTCAACTCCCAGGCCAGCACTCTTTCTACCATTTTTTCAGCTGTCAGGGAAAAAAAGAAAGAAACACAGGAAAAACACAGCAATAAAACCAAATTGGTTTAAAACTAGGGATTTCTATACAGTATTTCAATTCAGGAAGTTCAAAGAATGACCAAATTAGACACATTGACTCTCAGAGGCTTTGAAGATGGCTTTGTGACATCTTGTTTAAAGCAAGTAAGCATATTTTATGAGCCTTAAATTCTCCCCTGTTAATAGAGAGCTTAAATAGATTATAAATACAGCATAGAGAGTATTCATGGGAAATCATTAAGGCTAACTGCCTATTTGTAAAGCTGGTTGGTTTCCAGTTAAGTTTTTTAAAAAGAAAAATAAAGATGCTGTATTTAAATGTGGACAGAGGAGGGCTTGTGACCTGCCTCTTTGAATATTTAAATGTTGGTGTCCACAACGGTTGCAAATATCAGATGACCACACTGGATAGCAAGGACAAAAGACTTGATCTTCCTTTGATGTGAGTGACATTCTTGGTAGTTAGAGAAGTACAATCTGCCCTTTACTTTTTGAATTCACAAATAAAAATTATCAGTTGCAAGATCTGAACCTCCTCTAGAGAAATCTATATTTAGAATCACAAGATGTGATATGCAAAAATAAATAAAATAAAAACCTAAATTAATCTAGTTTGAGTTAAAAATAATCTTCTTGGTTAAATGTGTGTTGCTGATTAAATAAATCTCCTTGTAACCCTTAATGCTTTGAATCCCATCCCACACTCTGACTTCCTCCTTCTTCTTCTCCCTTTCCCGGATGCAGGGTCACAGACTCATCAGCTCCTACAGAGTGATAAGTAAACACTAAGCATTATAGTTAGGGATTGGGAGATGCGAGTGACAATCATCATAATTGGAGCTAGCCTTTATTGAGCACTTACCATTTGCTGAGCACTGCACTAAGAGCTTTACATTCATGACCTCAATTAATGTTCACAACAGTTCTACAAGGCAGGATTATCTCATTGTAAGGTGAGGATACAAAATCAAAGAGAGATAGGTATCTGCCCCCTAGGTCATACCATATCTAGAATTCAAAGCCAGTCTTTTACCAGTTATCTAAGAGTATGAAGTTAAGATACTGAGCTCTCTGTGCATTTATTATTTCTTTTACCTCCACCTTATATCTTCTTATTTTTTTTTTCTTGATATTGCTCACCATTACAGCACCCTGCTACTGGACACAATTCATTCAGTATAGTGATATACCAAAACCAGTATTAGGCCACCACAGGCCAGAGTCTTTGTGGGAATTAGAAAGAGACACCATTTGCTGAATATTAATTTTATAATCTGCTACTTCTCATTTGTTACAAATTCATTTATTACAAACTAGTAAGCTTGCACCCTGCATTCATTTCACTGAGTTCCAACTCCCAGGAGATTGTCTGGATAGAGACTGGAGAGTTGGGTGCTATTAAAGAAAGTCATTAAACTTAATAACACTTAATCGGCAGACATGCAGGGTAAAACTCCATATGTCTTGTCTATTAGAGTTCCTGAGAGAGAGCAGAATGCAAACATTAGGGAAATAAATAAAATCAATAAGAGTTTGCCTGAACACAACCCAAGGCTAGTGGGTAAATGAAGATAAGAACTAGATCTGCTTTCAAAATAATGGCCTGATTCTGACCCTAATAATAACTTCCCTGCCATCTAACCAAGAACTATTCAGCATTCAACTTGTCTGAATCTCCACAAAGCCATTAAATGTAGGAGTCAGAGTCATTTCTTTATTGTGGGAGAAGCCCTCATTACTATGGAGGTTTCTAGAATCTGCAGCAGGGAATTAAATCTTTCTTTTCATTGATGGGACAAAGAAAAAGAAGCTAGTCATTTGGTATGGTTCAAAATTCTAACATTTCCAGGTGGGTACAATACACATTCTAATTTCAAAGGCAGATTGTCAAGATACATTATATTAGAGTCTTCCAAGAAATATTAAGTGAAACTATCTTATCACTCTGTCAAAATTTGGCTGTATAAAAGTCAATGCTTCATCTTGACTGTGGACTTTAGAAAGTTTCCTGTCAGAACTCTCCCTATGGGTCTTAGGAGCTCATCTGCTCACAATGGCTGACATTTTGGATGACATGGACTTGGATTGTTTGAGTCTTAAATGAGAAAAGACCCAGGTGAACCATCGGAGTCTTGCTAGTCTTTAATAACTGTATAATAGAGCTATCATTTAGTTTGAAGTGTGTATGGGGAGAATGGCAGGAATCAGAGCCTCAGAGAATGCAAAGTCAACCCCTTTACTAATAGGAAGTCACATTGGGGGCAGCAAATCCCCTGAAGTAGCAAGTTTCTTTCAGAAGCTTCTGTACTAAGATTAAAGGGGGGGGAAAGTTTGGAAAAGAAGGAAGCAAATGTCAGACAGATAACAGATTTATTTTCAGGATTATGTAAAGCACAGAAATGAAAGGACTTCCACTGTGCAGTGTTGTCATGGTTACCTGATCTCTTATCAGAGAGGAGAATCAAGCCAGGACTGGAAACCTAGAAGAGGCAGTAACCAGAGAGGCCTGCAGTTCCGCAAGAGCTTTTCATCCTGGTGAAGTTGTTTATGAGAGTATAAAATAGGAATAATATTTTGCTGCTCTTGGTAATTTTTAAAGGATCTTATTTTGATGTGTGGAATAAGGACTTCATTCTGCTATGCTTTCTAAAATGTGAAAACATGGTGGTTAAAACAGCAATTGTTTGCAAGGTATTGTAAATAAACAGGGGGGAAAAAATGTACCTTTAAAAATTCCTCTCAATTCACTAAAAGAAATCTTTTCCTAAACAGCAAACTTGGAGTAGAGGTTGAGTTCTTTAAGAGAGCTTCATTTTTCTCCTCCAAAATATTTTAGAGGATTTTATTTGGAGACTACCAGTTTAAGAGAGAAACTGGCAAATTCTTTTTAGGGATTAAAAAGAAAACCCTCTTGGTTTCTGCTTCCTGGTTAACATAGAATGCTGATAGCATAAATAGCATAGAATGGAGGAACAATTTACCACTGCTGTCCTCTACCACCTGTCCCACCTGCCTCTACAAATGCATAACCATCATAAACCTTTGTCCTGGAAAAAAAGACACTATAGATTGCTTTGCAAATCATAATCCAGTCCTCACCGTGCCTAACAACAATTTGCCAAGTGCCCATACCTCCAAGACATGTAGTTGGAATCTGCATAAGGCCACTGGTTTGAAAAGATTCAGCTACAGGAAAGAGTGGGAAATTTGACCCATACTTATTTTACCAAATTGGAAAGGGGGGGGCAGGGAAATCAGAAAAGGTCAGTGTTTCTTTAATAGCTCAAACTTTAAATTACTCCCATTTCTCATTTCCCCACTAGAAAGATACTTAGCCCAACTGGGTAAACCATTCAAAGGTGACAAATAAGCTGGGACTCACTGTACCTTTGACTTTTCTGGGGGAGAAAAGCGGGGAGGAATGATGACAATCAACATTTATTGAGAGCTTACTGCGAGCTAGATATTGTACTAGGTGCTTCATATGTAATATGTTATATAATAACAGACAGTATTAAGTAGTGTCCTCATTTAAATATGAGGATGCTAAGGCTCAGAGAAGATAGGTAACTTGCTCCAAGACCCAAAGAGCTTGCTTCTAAACTCACTTATCGCTTTGTCCAAACCAGAGAGGACAAAGTGCTAAGGGTTCTCACCCATATCACTTTCACTCCCTAGAAAAAGTTGTGGAAATGTATACAGTTATCTTCCAGTTCAGCCCTTTACAAATTTAAATAGATATTGTTTTAAGTTATATTCATCATATTTATTTTTATATTATATTTTGTATTTCATATTTTAAAATTATCTGTATAGTTAGATTACATTACCTGTGAATTTCATTTCGGAATTATAAAGGGGCATCTCAAAATAGGAATGATGTACAGGGAGGCTTTGAGTCTGAGAGGCTTGAAAACCACTGCACCAACTTGTTATTTCCAGGTTGAGGAATTGACTCTAATTTTTCTTTAAAATTTGGAACACAGAAGCATTTCTCAAGTCTAAAGTCATTGAGAAGTCATTGTTACTGGTGTACAGCTGTAAAATTTTTAAAAATAAACTGAACAGCCCTGCTGACATGGCTCAGTGGTTGAGCATCAACCTATGAACCAGGAGATCACAGTTGATTCCATCAGGGTACATGCCTGGGTTGCGGGCTCGATCCCCAGTGTGGGGCATGCAAGAGGCAGCCAATCAATGATTCTCTCTCATCATTGATGTTTCTATCTCTCTTTCCCTCTCCCTTCCTCTCTGAAATCAATAAAAATGTATTTTAAAACTATAAATAAATAAACAAACTAAACATATTTCTAAATAGTCACAGAAGAGAGGAAAATCCAAATTCCTTTGTAAGGATAACTACTTTTCACTGTACCAAGCCTAAGGGTGAGAGGCCAGACTGCTAAGGGAAGCAGCAATCAATTACAATGTTGGTGCTATGCAAGAGTTAGAAATAAGCAATAAGACTTGGTTTAGCCACTGGGAAAATGAGGCAAGTGGTAGGTACTCATTTTTTGTTTGTTTGTTTCTGAGTCTCATATAACCAACGCCATGAGAAGGGAATCCCCAGGTTATTTTACTTGAAAAGTCTCTAGAACTGTGGCATATTCTCCCGCATATACTTCACTTGGGCTTTTCTCCAGGGAAACTGGGACTTTGGGCTACTTTAAAGTAGTAAGTATGTTCAACAAACTCACCTATTTTGTTTTATTTGTGGTGCAGAGATGCAGCTCCATTTAACTTTTGGGAAGAAGAGTAAGGGAATACCAGGAATAATACACTCTTCTGCTTTTCTTTTGTTATTTTGTATTAGTAGCTTTTAACAAGTGCCCTTATTCAATATGAATAAAATATAAGAAAGCACATGATTTCTCCAGAACCAAATTGACTTCTCAAAGTTTATTTCTTTTGATAAGAAACCATGTTTTAATGGAGGGAGGAAACTTCAAAGTAGGAAGCTGAGGTTGCAAATTTTATTCAGGTTGTATTTTTACTAGAAATAATATTTTTTTTCTTTGTGGAGTTCTAAAAGATTAAATTTCATATTTCAAGTCCTGTGAAGGCTCCAAGATCCAAATCCAACATTGAATGTGTGTGTTCCACCCATATCCTCCTTATACTAATAATGTAGCTTATACACATAATTATGAAACAGCAGGAGCAACATGTGACTTAGAGCCATATGCTGTAGGATAAACATTAATATTTTGAGCACATCTAAAGAGGAAATATTAGAAATAGAACATGGACCATGATAAGTAAAACAAATGAAATTAATCTTTAATATCTTCCTATTTTGTACATTTATGGATTTTAGACATTGTTCTCGGTTCTGTCCTTACTGAATAAAATCTAAGTACTTGTAACTGAAATATAAAAGCCAAAAAACCCTTTATATTTAGGAGTTTTTTAAATAAATTTCTCATTTTTCATAAAAGAGGCAGCATAGAATAATAAATGGTGAGCTATATAAAAGCCCCATCCTGGTACACTTTTAAGAGATTTGATTAGGTTGGCCACATTTTACTGTCAGTAGAAAAACCTTTTTAGTTCTACCAAAAAGATTTTAGATAAGTAGCAATCACAGGGTGTCCATGTGACATTAATAGAATCCAAAGAGAGGTCTGTATAGACTAAGTGTTCTAAATAACTCGCAGGAGGGCAGCTCTTTTAAGAATCCCCTTCTCTGAAATTCAGAGGCCAAAAGGTCAAATCTAGTTGGCATCAAAAGCTGCTAGAGTAGACCCTCAAACCAGGTCCATTAAAAAAATCTCTTAATATAGCCCCAATAGTGCATCAATAAAACACAATGAAAATTTTAGAACTTTCATGTTGATAATTTCAATTCTCTCTAACCCCACTGTGGCTATCTATTAATATCTCATGTTTCATTTTTCCACCATTACTGCTCACATTCATATTATCCTATTTATTAATCCTATTTTCTAACAAGGTGAAGCATGAAGTGGTCAAAATACTCTACCTTAAGTAACAAAACAAGTCATTCACTGCAGAAACCTGCTAACTACTTGGTAATCAACTGATTAATTAAAGAAGGGTTTAAAACTCCCTAGAATTTCATTAAATCACCACATCCAGGAACGACTATGCCTTTCTTTTGTTTCCTGTAAATGTTCCATCTTTATTTTCCAACTGCTGCCTCTGCCTGGGCCCCCACCCACTGCAGCTTTGTCCAGAAGGAAGGACGTCCAGAAGGATGTCTGGTCTAATTAGCACATTATGCTTTTATTATTATAGATTACAAAAATTATACAAATTCAAGAATATGAAAGCTGAGTACGAAATAATGAAACTATCATGTGGCTTGTATACACTTAGCTCCAGTACAGGGTTCATGGTTACACTTGGATAAAATTTAGAACAAAATCAATGTGACAAATAGCATTATGTCCAGTACCCCTGCCCCAAGCACAGCCAAGCTTTTCCCATATTCCCTGCCCACTCCACTAGGCATTCAGGTCCTCTGTCTTGCCAACCCTTCTTCCTTCCTCACTGTCCCCCTCCCCCCCCCCCCCCCGCCCTCCCTTTTACTTGCATTTGTCCTTGAGAAGATATGTAATTGCCTACTTCCCCTTGGGTTAAGTGTTAAAGACCTGAGCCCAAGAGAAAATCTGGAATTTGGGGGTTGTGATTATGTGCTGGGAATATCAGCAGGATTTCCATGTTGAAGGGGAAGAAAGGGACATTCAGGGAAGAAGAGTGCAGTAACATTGGCTCTGTATCCTTAGAATATGATAATTCCTGGGTGCAAGGTATAGAAGTGGACACAGTGGAACCAGTCAGTCCTTAAAAGTATTATAGTCTAGCCTCACCATCAGGCAAACCAATACTAATACTAATACTAATACTAATAAAATCTGTTTGATGCTTCAGAACTGATATGTCTTCAAGAGTAAAGCAGTTGTACTTCAAGTATAAAATGATTTCAAGGTCAAGAAGAAGGATTCTGTGTTTTCTGAATAAATTTCCACTTATCTTCTTTGTAGAGCAAGCAATTCCTTTAACACAGGAACAAAGTTTTATTCCCACCACAATTAAAAATAAAAGGCTTAACAGTGTAGATGTGTAGGAAAGGTGACACACTGGTATTGATTTGCTTCAGTAAATGCACAAATGATAGTATCAGGAGCTTTCTTGGTTCCCTATTCTGTCCTGCTTCTTAAAATTAGAATTTAGGAATTTTTTGATGTCCTTCCATATGTTCCCTTCTGAAATCCCATCAACAATAATCACTCTGTCCTCCACTATTATCAATCTCATTTATTCAGCATCCTAAGTGGTAAGCATTGTCCTAGACACTGGGGATATCACAGTGGATAAAATAGACCAAGTCCTTGCCCCAAGGAAAAAAGTGAATCAGGGAAGATGAAGTAATGCATCAAGGATAGAATACTGCAATTTTAAATGGAGTGATTGGTTTCACACTGAGAAGATGACATTTAAACAAAAACTTGAAGATGGAGAGGGAGTGAGCATTCTAGGCAGGAGGAGCAAGTGCAAAGGACCTGAGGTGTGACATGCTTGGAATAGCACATGTGCTCAAGGTATACCAAAAGAGTCAATAA
The DNA here is from genome assembly GCA_026230045.1 of Corynorhinus townsendii. Taxonomy (NCBI): domain Eukaryota; kingdom Metazoa; phylum Chordata; class Mammalia; order Chiroptera; family Vespertilionidae; genus Corynorhinus; species Corynorhinus townsendii. The sequence goes on from JAPDVU010000003.1 coordinate 90,487,854, forward strand.
AAAGAGATCAGTGATGTTGTATAGCTCATGGAAATTGGCCTTTATTCTGAATGAGTTGGAGAGCAACTAGAAGATTTTGACTGGAGGAGTGATATGATCTGGATTACATTTTAATAGGAGCATTCAGGCTGGTATCTTCACTGACAAGGTCAATCTTTACCTTAACTGAGCCTATCTGTGTTTTTGCATCTATAACAACATACCCTTGAAATGTCTGGGTAACTTCTAACTTCCCTTTCTCTGGACCCCTTGGAGCATAGCCTAATGTGCCTGGGCACCAGGACAGATACCACACATTTCTTTATTGTTATCATGTTAATTGTTCCTGCACCCACCTAAGTATGTGTCTATCATTTTACCTTTTTTCTCTGTGTTTTTTTTTGTGTGTGTTTTTTTTCTGGGTGTTATTGTTGTTGTTGTTAATCCTCATCCAAGGATATTTTTCCATTGATTTTTAGAGAGAGTGGAAGAGAGAGGGAAAGACAGAGAGGAAGATTGATGTGAGAGAAACACATCGATTGGTTGCCTCCTGTATGCACCCTGATCAGGGCCTGGGCCGGGGAGGAGCCTGCCACTGAAGTACATGCCCTTGACCGGATTCAAACCTGGGACCCTTTGGTCCCCAGGCCGACACTCTATCCACTGAGCCAAACTGGCTAGGGCTATCATTTTACCTTTTATCCAATCCCAGTGGTTTCCCTGCTTTGCTTTCTCCCGCCTCTCTATCACCAATGAATTTCATGTAACCCACCTACGTCCCTTTCTTTGATTACAACATATAAATATAAATGTAACCCGCCATTCTCTGGAGCATTATCTCAATTTGTTGAGTTTCTGCTTCCCAGCATATGTCGACAGTTTGGCTCAAGTAAACTCACAAAAATTCTTGACAGGTTTGAATGTTTTTATGTTAACATTACGATATTTTGATGTATTTTATAAGATATAAAGGGAAGAACCACCAAAAGTAGGAGTGCTTAGGGCCTACCAAAAAGAGGTATTTACTGAAAATCCAACCCAAAACTTCTTTCTGAGTTCCATACTCTCATTCTCAATTGCGTAGCACACACAGCTACCTTAATGATCACAGGAATCTCAAACACAACGCATCCCAAAATAAAACCATTTTTCCCCATGCAGTAGAAATAGCATGGGCTTGAACACCAGGCAATTTTCTAGGTTCAAATTTCAATTCTTTAAGTTAGTCATGTTGTGGAAAACAAGCATTTAAATAAGACTTTGTCATTTATTAAAAATTTCATTGCAGGAAGGCAAGGAAAAGAGTACTCACCAACCAGAACTGAAAGCACATGAGGGCTGTGATAGAAAGCTATCAGGATTTAGTGAAGAACAGGGCAGAAGAGGTCAAGAATGTTTTCAGTGAGGGAACAGGAGGGACTTCTCAGAGAGGGTAATACTGAAGTAGTGGCTAGAACAAGAAAGACTTGTACAGCCCAGTGCTTGGCTAGGAGAGGGTTAGGACAACAGAGGGGTTTGAGAGAAGGGCTTGCATGGGATTAGGGATCCTTGTTCATCAGGAGCCAGAGATGCAGTTGGATGCTGAGGTAATGGAAAGGCACAGAGGAAATGTAAGCAGGGAACAAATGTGATCCAATTTAAATTTGAGAGAAATAAATCTGGTAGCGGTGAAGGGGATAAATTAGGACCAGATTGGAGGTGAAGAGAATCCTTCAATAGAGGATTGAAAATATCCAGATCAGATGATGAAACTGAATTAATACAGAGCCATGAGGAGGAAAGGAAGGGAAAACTAAGAAGGTATTAAAGGGTAAAACTGACCCCGTGATTAGAGACTGAGCAACAGGAAAGAAGAGAAAAGGGGTTCTCTGTCTCAGAGGATCATCTGATTATTGAGAAGACTAAATGAAAACATGAATGCCTGACACATGGTCAAGGGGAAAAATATATTATTTCCTCTCATTTTTCTCCCCTAGTACTAGCACCGTCACCTATCCAGTGACCGAGGCCAGAAATGTGGAAGTAATTCTAGTCTTCTCTTGTCCTTTACCCTCCATATTTAGAGTTACCCCAAGTTGATGCCACCAAGTGAGGAAAAGGGAAGATTAGATACCAAAAGAGGGAAACAATCCTCATGGAACTTATAGTCTAGCTCTAACCTGGGTTTATGTTTTGGAAGAGTGGACACACAGGAGCCTCTGTGAAATGTATTTTGTGACTTGCTCACCTTCAGCAGTTGCAGGAGGATAGATGCTTGATAAAGCAAAGCCCCCCTCACTCTCTGCACTTAACTTCCGGTTCCCTTTTTGTGGTTGGCAGCTGGGACTGGAAATTAATCTGAAAGGTTATCTACACTCCCCCCAAGGGGAATCATTGATAAACTAGATTTTAAACAGAGCTGAATACAGTTTAGAGTTGCTTTTTGAGGAGGGAGAGTCTTATTTTTAGAAATACTAAGGGCTGAAAAAGGCAAAACTACGGGAACAAAAAAACAAAAATGGGTTTATTGTGGGCAAGGGCTGAGGGTGGAGGGAAGAGGGCTGAGTGAACTTTTTCGGGGTCAGGGGGTGATAAAAATGCTCTATGGCTTAATTGTGGGATTGGTTATACAACTACCAAGTTTTGTCAAAAGGCATGGAACTAACTGTACACTAAAAGGCATAAATTGGACTGTATATTATTGAGGTATAAATAAATAAGTAGTTGATAAGGGTTCAGTAAATGCTTACTAAAGTGCTAGTGATGGGTGGTGATAAGATATATTAGCTGTCAACCACTGCAGATTTTACTCCTTCCTTATATGTTTGCATTTTAATAGAGGATTCTTAAAGCTGGAAAAAAAACTTTAAGGCCCAAAGAAGTTCATCTCTAACAGGATAATTGTTTTTCAAATGCAAAGTGTTTTATTACAATTCAGAGAGAGAGTTCTAGTTGAAAGGAAAAACTGGTTGGAGAGCCAGGAGTCAGGGAGTGGGGAGAACTTGCCTATCTCAAAATTTACAAAAGGTTATACTTTCTCTAAGTAAAGGCCTTCTCCTCCACCATTCTTATCCAACATTTCCATCAGAGCCCCAACTTTCTCTAGATTAGTATTCTGGCCTATGATGTTGGATTCTTATTAGGAGGAGGGCGAATCTGTACTTACTAGAGGTAGAAAGACATTACATCTAAGATCAGGTTGGAGAATAAGAATCGGGCCTGGCAGCTACAACAGGAGCTATTTGAAGTCAACCCAGTCTGAGAGTCGCCCCTGCCCTACCCCTTATGGACCAATTCAAATGTGGTTTTCAGTTGACCAACTTTCTCCTGTCAGGATTTGCCAAACAGATAAGAACTGATTTAGTATTGTTCTGCTACTCAGGTCTTCTGATAACCTGGGGAACTACCCAAAAGCTTTAAAAGAGAAATTCTGTCTGTTTTTTTTCTAAGAACTGTTATTGATGGGTGTTCTCTGTATGCCCACCTGTTGCTGGTGGAAGTGGGGCTTTTGGGGACAAGAACTTCCTGAGTCTCCCATTGAGAGGATGAGGTGTTGTGAAAAGCTTTATTTCTGTGGAATTAAACCCCTGAGTTTCCAAGGTCCATCTTCCTCTGTCCCACCATAGAAAAGAGATTTTGTCTTCAGCAGAGTTAAGATAAAGCCATTGCCCAGAGTTTCTGCTCCATATTTGCACAGTCCAGTCCAGTATCTGGCTAGCTTAGCTTGTGTTCACAACTGTAGTCCATTGCCCATGGGATCTGCATGGCCCCGGGTCATAAGGCTTCTAGGGTCACATGGCAGGCTAGCATGGGTCATGGAACAAGAGATTACAAGGGCAGGCAAGGGGCCAAGAGCAGAAAAGCTTCTTTGGGTATTTGAACTTTCTAAGGTTTCACGTGCTTGCAGTGGCTCCATCCCCTAGCCAATTACTTTGTTCCCCAGGCTAGACTGGCAGGCAAGCACCTTCCCCATGTCACCCTGACTTCACTGCACATGTGCCCATTTTCCCCCTTGTTTGACTCTTTCCCCCAGTGATTTGCAGATGGTATACTGGGGAGTGTAAAGTGGCAGCTTCCTGGTGAAGCTGCCCAGATGACCATGCTTATAATGTCTGGCCTCCCCTTTGCCCCTTTCCTATCTACATATATATAAAAAGCCAGGAACCAGAACGCTGGAATGACCGGAATGACCAGAAAAACCAGTCACTCTGATGCCCACTGTGGTCGGCCAACCGGCCCAATCAGGGGTGGGGCCGGCCAGCCAACATCCCGTGGCCCCTCACCCTGGCCAACCCTGCCCCAAATCATCCTCCTCCCCAATCGGGAGTGAGGCCGGCCAACCTCCCAATCCCCTCCTCCCTGCCAGCCCAGCCCTGATTGGCCCCCATTGGGGAGGGCTGGCCTGACCCCACCCATTCACAATTACATGCACCAGGCCTCTAGTTATTAATATTAGCTAGCTAGTTATTACAGTAACAGAATCACTCTGTAATCTTATAATACCAAGGCACTTGGCTTTATTTTTAATCCAAATTTCCTCATCTGAGATGACAAGGATCCTCTTTTACATACCATTCAAATAATTAATGTCTTTCTAAAGAATTCAAAGCCCAAAATGACAAATTCTTGATTTTTCTGCCACCTGAATAATTATCCCTGCCTCATTTCCCCTGAGTGCATGTGAACACCTGTTTGAACTGATGAGATAGCATCTGCTGTCCTTGGCAACAAAAAGTAGAAGAGTTTGAAGAGGAGGGGTATCACTTTCTGCTGCTGGCCCCTGACACTCACCCTGCTAACCCAGGCAGGGATGGAGTACTGCTTCTTCCTTGGGTTAAGTTCATAAATGTTACCAGAACTATTTATTCCTCCCTGTCTCTGGGGTCTAGGTTCAGGAAAAGGAAACATTTAACCACTGTGCTAAAGAGAAAGTGACCAGTGACAGAAGCCATGGTGGCCTCCTCTTCTTGTCCCTTGGGCCCAGGTGTCTGGGAGGTCCAGGAGCAATAGTAGTTCTCACATCTCGTGATTGGTAGTCCTTAAGACAGTTGTTACCTAGCTCTTTCCACTTCTGTCCCCAAACTGCCCCTCCAAAATTGAACCCTCTCTTGCAACTCTTGATCTGTTGTCTCCAACTCTGCTTCCATAGCATAGGTCTTTTGGGGCTTTCTGAGCAACTCCTCCCTCCCCACCCCCACCAACAACAATACACAAGACCTAGCCTATTACTTGCTTCCTTTCTGCAGTGAAGGCAGTTAGTAGGCTACACCTGTAGAGATTGTTCTAGCTCATAGTTGCAGAGTAGATGAAAGAGTTCTACTTCTTTTGAAGTTCAGTAGGAGCTAACTTTTACTGAGTGCTTACCATGAGGCTGGGCATTGTGCTAATAATGTCGGATAATCTATGTGTGGAAACTAACTAGTAGAGAGGAGGAGCTAGTGATAAGAGCTGGGACTGAAACTCATGACTCATCCATAACCATAAAAACATTAAACTGGGTCCCCAGCCCTCCCACCCACACCCACACCAACAGAAAGTTCTGTTGTCTGCCCAGTCAAATGGACATGTATAAGAAAGGGCCCAGGCAAGGTTAAAAACCAGTGAGCTCTGCTGACCACGTCCTTTGTTTTTATCCTTAAAGTCAGTAGAAATATAATGCTCTTGAAGTTTCATCATAATGTAAAATTTGTCAGTGCAATAACTACAAATGTTGTTTGAGGTATGTTTAAAGTGGTACTTTTTCTGATTGTAAAATTCAAACATTCTCAATGCAGAAAACTTGGAAAATATAAAAACATTAAAGCAAAAATAAATCTTACATATATTTCCATCACCCATTGGCAACCTCAGTTTATATATTGGTGGGTTTCCCTCCAGCTTCCTGGATCTTCACTGAATATTATATTAGTCAGGGTTTGTCCATGTAATTAATTTTTCTTGAAAATACCATTTAATGGCTGAACAATATTTAATAAACAATAATTTACTTAATAATCTCCCTAAAGTTAGGCCTTTGAGTTTTTCCCTAATTTTTCACTATTACAAGAAATGCCATCTCTTCCATTATTTTCTCAAAATTGTTTACTAGAAATGGACTTTCTGAGTCAAAAGAACTTTTTAAAGTTCTTAAAACATTTTTCCTACATACAATTTAATGATTTTACCTAAGTTTTACTATAGTTCTTTATATAGTGGACCAAAAGAAAATGTTGACTTTATACTAAATATATACCTGTTAGCTTTTTATAGCTAAAGCCATTTTGGTAAACTTGAATGACTAAATTTAAAGAAGGAGAAGAAGAAAAAGGAGGAAGGGGAGGAGGAGGAGGAGGAGGAGGAGGAGGAGGGAAAACAGCTGGATATCATATCTACCTTTACAGGATATAAGTGTTTAAAGGCTAAAAAAAATCTTGAGTGAATTTGTTATGATTGAAGATAAAGTCTACAAGAATAAAAAAAGGAATATTTCCCCTGAAATTAGGAATTTTTTAAGAAACATAAAAGTAAGAGAAGGTTGAATTTGAAGTGAATGTTAAATTTGAAGAGATTCTTGAGCCTTTGACTCATTACTGTCTGAAAGCTTTTTAAGATGTCAGCTTCCTAAGGTTTCTATGTTCTCTGCTGCACTTAGCAAACCAGGTTAAATGTGAATGAGAAAGACATTTAGGAAGAACAGTGTGCTTCGATGAGTCACTCTTCTTAACCTTCAATAGCTAGGGACCCAATTATCTGAAACCTAAGCTATGTAGATGCTTACTTTCTTTCCTTTTATGAATAATTACCCAGATTTATGTTCATTAACATCTCCTTAGGACTTAGAACAAACGTGGGCAGAAGATATGAAAGAATATAAACCTGAAATCTATCAATTTTGTTATAGTCAACTCTAAACGAAGCAGATGATCTCTATAACATAGAAAATGCTGATTAACAGCACCTACTTCCCACCATTGGGTGCTGGGGAGACAAATGACCTTAGGTAACTGTCATCCAGCCCAGGATGCTGCGAGACTGGGCCAGAGAAGGCATGGTATCCACAGCTGATGTTGGAAACAATAGTAATACTCACAATATACCTCACATTTAGGTAGTGCATTTTATCTTTCAAAGGGTCTTTACATGCATGTGGTCATTTAGATGATCTAATATTATAAAGAAACTAGAGGCCCAGTGCACAAAAATTCATACACTCCACAAGGGGGGGAGCGGGTCTCACAGCCTGGCCTGTGCTCTCTTGTAGTTCGGGACCCCTCAGGGGATGTCCAACTGTGGCTTAGGCACACTCCCCCTGAGGAACAGGCCTAAGCCACAATCGGACATCCTTAGCACTGCTGAGGAGGTGGGAGCTGCACTTGCAGCCATCAGCCTGGCTTGTGGCTAAGCAGAGCTCCCCCTGTGGGAGCACACTGACCACCAGTGAGCAGTTCCTGTGCTGAGCGTCTGCCCCCTGGTGGTCAGTGTGCATCATAGCGACTGGTTGTTCCGCTGTTAGGGTCAATTTACATATTACCTTTTTATTATATAGGACTAGAGGCCCAAGGCATGAAATTCATGGAAGGGGCTCGGCCCTTGCAGCCGCAGCGGCTTGCCTCGGCCCTTGTAACCCCAGCTTCATCCAGAAGGTCGTTCAGCTTCCTGGTCTAATTAGCATACTATGCTTTTATTATCTACACTAATAAAAGAGAGACATGCAAATTGACCATCCCTCTGCTACTCCCACCAGCCAATCAGGAGCGAGTGTGCAAATTAACCCAACAAAGATAGTGGTGGAGTGAGCAGGCAGCTTGGGTTGCCCCTGGTGACAGAGGAAGCCAAGCTTCCTGACCACCCTGGCTGCTACTCAAGGAATGGCTGGAGGAAAAAAAAAAAAGGAGGGGCTGGGAGCCTGGGTTGCCGGGGGGCGTGGCTAGCCTGAAAACAGCCCTCAGCCCTTACCTAGGCTGGCCACGCTCCCATGGAGTAAGAGTCCCCATTGGGGGGCATGCCCAGCCTGCAAACAGCCATGAGCCCCTCACCCAGACTGGCCATGTCCCCATAGGGTGAGGGTCCCCGCTGGGGGGCATGGCCAGCTTGCAAACAGCCATCAGCCCCTCACCCAGACTGGCCAGGCACCCCAGTGGGAACCCCCATCCTGAAAGGGTGTGGCCAGCCTGAAAAAGGCCCTCAGCCCCTTACCCAGGGTGGCCACGCCCCCCAGCAGGGACCCTCACTCCATGGGGGTGTGGCCAGCCTGAAAATCGCCACAGGCCCCTTGCCCAGGCCGCCTCACACCCCAAGGGAACCCCCACCCTGATCTGGGACATCCTTCAGGGCAAACCAGCTGGCCCCCACCCATGCACCAGGCCTCTATCTACACTAATAAAAGGGTAATATAATAATTAGACTGGGAGACCTACCAGGAGACCTTCTGGATGTTCTTCTGGACAAAGCCATGGTGGCAGGGCCAAGGTAGAGGCAGTTAGAGGCCTCGATGGGACGGCAGTTGTGAGTGATCAGGCTGGTGGGGGGGGGTGATCAGGCCAGGGGGGGTGGGGGGAAGTTGGGGGTGAGCAGACCAGCACAGGGGCCAGTTGGGGGCTAGCAGGCCGTCGGTGGGGGTCAGTTGGGAGTGATCAGGACAGCGGGGGGTGGGGTGCAGTTTGGAGTGAGCAGGCCAGCAGGGGGGCAGTTGGAGGTGAGCAGGCTGGCAGCAGAGGGCAGTTGAGGGCAAGCAGGTCAGCAGGCAGAGTGGTTAGGGGCAATCAGGCAGGCAGGCAGGTGAGCAGTTAGGAGTCAGCAGTCCCGGATTATGAGAGGGACTGTAAACCGACAGTAGGACATCCTTTGAGGGGTCCCAGATTGGAGAGGGTGCAGGCCAGGCTGAGGGACACCCCCCCTCCCATGCACAAGTTTCATGCACTTGGCCACTAGTTATAGATAATCATCCATATTCCAGAGACAGGGCACAGATCCTCAGACAGCTTAAATGCCTGTCCAATATCATGAAGCCTGTAAACAGCAAGATTAAATGTCAAAGCCAGATGTTCTGTTTGCAACACTTGTGTACTGCCTTCTGACAACAAAATTTTATTGAGTACTACCAGGTACCAGATCCTCTATAGATAATAGAGGATGAAAAAAAAAATAGGTCTTTCTCTCAAGGAGTTCAAGACATATTAAAAGGGACAGAAACAAACTGAAGGTAGAACACTAGATGATGGAAACCATTCCTGAAACTCATGGTAGGAAAGGGCTCTATATTTCAAGTGTGGCCAAACTATCTTATGAAGAAGCATCCACTGATATAGTAGGAAGAAAGGACTTCAGACTTATCACATGCCTCTCCCTTCTAGTTCTTGCCTTAAACTTCATAACTCCAGACCAATTATTTTGACAGTAACAACATAGTGGGTTAAAACTTGCTCTTTGGATCAGACAGGCTGGGGTTTAAAACCTGGCTCTGTCCCTTACCAGCTCTTGAGCAAGTTGACTGTGAGCAATTAACCTTGAGCAAGTTGCTGACTGTTTTAAGCCTCAGTGCCCTCCCCAGTGTAGAGGGAATGATAACAATAGTACCTGCCATTTAAGGTAGCTGTGAGAGCTAAATGAGATAATGCATTAGAAAGGCTTAATATCTTGCCAGGTGTACAGCAAGGACCTAAGAAATATTAGGGTGATGATGATGGTGATGTACCTTCATTATTGGAAAGGAGGAAGGAAATTGGAGAGGAAGAAGGGTGATGGGAATTTAAGAGAATTTTCTAAAAATTTATGCCTTGAAGATTTCAGGTAGACATCAAGTAATCTGTGACAAGCGAGGCAGCCACATGTTTAGGGGATGAAGGGTGAGCCTCTGTTCTTTAGAAGGCAACAAATTGGGTCCCTGAATATGGTAGTTCCAAGGCAAGTTGAAGTCTCCTCATTGGGCAATAATGACATTAGCCAATAGCCCAGTCACCCTGACTCTGTCCTGCACAACAGACTAACACATTCTGAATATCCTCTCAGACCCTCAGCCCTTCTCTGACCCACCCAGAGCCCCTCAGGGATTATTGTCCAAATTGAAGTCTTCCCTTGAGTCGTAGGCCATATCTCCTTCCCCAGAACACCCAATCTGGTTTTTTATCTCTAGAATTCTAATTTTCTTCTTATTATTTTCCTACTAGAGGCCCAGTGCACAAAATTCACGCACTGGGGCGGGGGGGGGGGGTTCCCCTCAGCCTTGATTGTGAGAGGGCGCAGGCCAGGCCAAGGAACCCCACCAGTGCACAGTCAGGGCCAGGGAGGGATGCAGGAGGTTGGCCAGCTGGGGAAGTGCCACAGGAGGGCTCCAGGGCATGTCAGGTCCATCTTGCTCAATCCCAATGGGCCAGATCCCGGCAGCAAGCTAACCTACTGGTCAGAGGGTCTGCCCCCTGGTGGTCACTGCACATCATAGCGACTGGTTGACCAGTTGACTGTCTGCCCCCTGGTGGTCAGTGCACGTCATAGCGGGCAGTTGAGCAGCCTTAGCATGTTATTAGCATATTATGCTTTGATTGGTTAAACGGCCAACTGGATGACTTGGACACTTAGCATATTAAGCTTTTCTTATATAGGATGAAATAATAAACTACAGTATTAAAGAGAATTGCCCCACAATTTCTGTGTTCAAATTCTGGCCCTGTAACTTACTTGATGCTTAACCCTGGTCAAGTTATCCTCTGAACCTTTTTCCATCTATAAAATAAAAACAAAAAATATCATCTATGACATAAGGTTTTGTGAAGATTAACTGAGAGCATACAATTGGGCCTGGGACAAAATTAAAGTGTTCAAGAAATGTTAATTGTTATGATTTTCCCCCTTGGAAAATGCCAATTCTGGTAAATGCTAAGTGGAGAAACATAACTATTACTCACATAAAATATATGATTATTTGTATATTTCGGTTATACGTTTTAATTCCATATTTTTTTCAAGCATGGATAATTGAGAGTTCTGTTTTGGGATTTTTTTGTTGTTGTTGTTTATTTGAATTGGTTCCCAACCATGATACAAATGATGACAGAATGTCCATCATAATACACATTAATGACACTTTCTCTGGTTGTCAAAACCCAAAAGAAAAAAAAATTAAGAAAATGTATCTGTGAGTCTGTATATGTGTGTGTATTTTTGTCAGAGCTCCATATGAGAACATCTAGAGGAGATAAACAGAGAGGGATTTGCTGGGGAGTAGCAGAATTGGAATTCCTGTCAATCAAACCAAGGAAGTCCTGCTACATGTCCTCTTGCCCAAACAGCCTCTCTACTATATACAGTAGAAACTTGAAGCTAGTGCCTGCTCTTGTGTTCTCTAAAGTAACTTCCATGTTTTTTACCATTATAGAAGTTATAATTGTGCACTGTAGAAAATGTGAAAATACACTTAAGGTAAAAGAAAATAATCGTCCATAATTACAACTCTCAGTTTTAACATATTGTTTATGTCATCCAGTCATTTTTCTGTATATTTGGTATATGGTAACTTCTCAGACAAAATAGATATTATTTCAAGAAACAATTCTAGAGTTACAGATGGATATTATATAGTGATCAAAGGGTCAATCCACCAGAAAGACATCACAATTCTAAACCTGGATGCACTAAAGAACATAGCTTTAAAATACATAAAGCAGAACACAATGAAACTAACAGAGAAACTTTAAAATACCTTTCTCAATGGCAAGGTAGATTTTTAAAAGATAAACACTAGAAGGATATTGAAGATCTAAGCAACACAATTAAAAATCTTGACCTAATTGACAAATAGAACATTGCAGTAATGACAGAATGCACATTCTCTTCAAGTACACATAGAACATGTCAAAAATTAATCATAAAGAAACCTCAACAATTTCAAAGGATTAGAATTATGAAGAGTATATTTTCTGACTAAAAGAAACTAAGATTAAAATTAATAACAATAAGAACTAGACAATCTCAATTGCTTGGGAAGTAAGCCATACACTGGTAAATGAAGACAAGCAAGAAATTTCAACAAAAATTAAAAACATTTTTAACCAAATGAAAACTTGTGTGATATTCTGAACATATCAAAACTTGTGTGATATAACTAAAGCAGTGATAGAAAGAATATATAGCCATGTTCAACACATATTTAATACATGTGGTAGAAAATAAGACTAAAAGTTAATATTCTACACTTCTTTCTCATAAAGCTTGAAAACACGCTAATCAAATGTCAACAAATGAGAAGGTAGGAAACAAAAGAATAATAAGAACATAAAACCATGAAATAGAAAACAAATGTGTATAGAGAAAATCACCAGAAGCAAAATTAGTTCTCTGAAAAGAATAATAAAATAAATAAACCTGTAGAAAACTGAGAGAAAAAAAGAGGGAAAATACAAATTACTAGAATCAATAATGAAAAAGAGGACATCATTATAGGCTTAATAGACATTAAAATATTAAGATATTAAAATGTATTATATAGATATATATTAGGAAACACTCTATACCTATAAGTTTGACTATTTGACATACAAAATAACTTTTTAAAACAAGTTACCAAAACCATGAAGGAAGAACTAGAAAATCTTAATTAAATTTTTTATAAACTTCCAAATAAAAAAAAAACAACTACACACACTTAAAACCCTAGACCCAGAAGATTTTGCCTGTAAATTCTTCCAAATATCTATGTAAGAAATCACATAAATTCTGTTATAACTTTTCTAGAATATACAAAAGGACATTTTTTATGAGACCAGCATAATCTTGATTTTAAAACCATACAGAGTCACAAACCATTTACTCTTAGGAACACAGACCCAAAAATCCAAAACAAAATATTACCAAATAAAATCCAAACATATAAAATAGTACTATATTACAAACAGGTAAGGTTTATTCCAGCAATGCCAGCATTGTTTAAATTTTAAAATTAATCAATATAATTCATAATATTAACATATTAAAACAAAAAATATGATCATCTTGATAGATGTAGAAAAAACATTTGCACCCTTATGTTCATAGCAACACAATTTACCACAGGTAAGATTTGGAAACAGCCTAAGTGCCCACCAGCAGATGAGTGGATTAAAAAACTGGTACATCTACACAATGGAATACTACGCTGCGGTAAAAAAAAAAAAAAAAAAAAAAAAAGGAATTCTTACCATTTGCAACAGCATGGATGGAACTGGAGAGCATTATGCTAAGTGAAACAAGCCATTCAGAAAAAGATAAATATCACATGATCTCACTCATTTGTGGAACATAATGAACAACATAAACTGATGAACAAAAACAGATCTAGAGACAGAAAAGCGTTGATCAGACTATCAAACCTCAGAGGGAAGGTAGGGGAGTGTGGGGGTCAGGAAGAGAGATCAACCAAAGGACTTGTATGCATGCATATAAGCCTAACCAATGGACACAGACACCAGGGGGGTGAGGGCATGAGTAGGAGGATGGGGGAGGGGCGGGTTGGGCAATGGGAGGAAAAGGACACATATATAATACTGTAATCAATAAAGGGAAAAAAATCCAATGTCTGTTTGGTATAAAAATTTTAGTAGACTAGGAATAAAACAAACTTACTTTAATTTATAAAGAATATCTACAAAATTACTGCATAATCATAAAGTTTAAAAACAGATTATTAAAAGTTTTCCTCCTCTAGTTAGGAAGGAAGAAGGTGATTCAACAATTTTCTCAAGGTCCTAGCCAGTTAAACATAAATAAATAAATAAATAAATAAATAAATAAATAAATGGCAAAAATCTGTGAGGATAAAAATACAGCTGTCATTATTGGTGAATGACATGATGTACATATGAAATCCAAAAGAATCTGCAAAGTATTAGAAACAATAAATTAACTTTACAGAGCTACATTTTTTAATGTACAAAAATCATTTGTATTTCTATACATCACCAAAAAAGAAAAACTATATTAAAGCTAAATTTTTTACAGTACTTGGAATCAATCTGGAAAATGTATAACACACCTATATTGAAAACTACAAAATATTATTGAGAGCAATTTTAAAAGTTCTAAGTTAATTGTAGGCTATCTCATTGAGATGTGAAAGTGAATTGAAGTCAATACAATTATGCACTGAAATTGTGACTATGACAACTCTCCCCAAAATTGATCTACAGATTAAGATAACCCCAATCTCAATTCCTGTAGAGATTTTTGGTGTGTGTGTAAATTGACAAGGTGATTCTAAAATTGATAGAGAAGTGTAAAAAAAATGAGAGCACCAAGATAATCTTGAAACAGAAGAACAATGCTAAGGGCCTTATGCTAATAGATATGAAAATTTATTTTAAAGTTCTAGTAACTGAAACAATGTGGTATTGATATAAGAAAAGGCAAAGTCCAATGGAACAGAGTAGAATCCATAAACATAGAAAATTACCTAATTAAAATAAAGATGACTTTGTATTGCAATTTAGGAAAGATAATCCATTTTTAATGGGGCTGGGTCAATTGGATATCCATATGGGGAAAAAAAGAATCTTGACTACTATCTACTATGTTGTATTACACCATAAAAAAGATCAATTCCAGATGCATTATAGACCCAAATGTAAAACAATTTAAATTTTCAAAGAAAATATAGAAAAATGTTATAATCTTAGGGAAAACATTTAAGTAGGGCATAAGAAGCACTGGCAACAAAGGAAAAAAAATTGATAAATTGGACTAGTTGCTAGAACAATGGGCCATTGAGAGCTAAAGTGTTGGATCAGAGTGAGAATGTTGATGGCTCAATGAGTGGCAGATTTACCAGGAAACTAAGTTGTAGGACCTTCTTGTACACAGGCCCTTCCCAATGCCCAGGTAATCTGTTCATGTGGTCACATATTTTTATCCTATATAATAAAGAGGTAATATGCAAATTGACCATCACTCCAACACACAAGATGGCCACCCCCATATGGTCAAAGATGGCTGCCCCCATGTGGACACAAGATGGCCATCACAAGATGGCCGGCAGGGGAGGGCAGTTGTGGGTGATCAGAACAGCAAGGAAGGGCAGTTGGGAGGGACCAGGCCTGCAGGGGAGGGAAGTTGGGGGGAACCAGGCCTGCGGGGGAGGGCAGTTGGGGATGACCAGGTTGGCAAGGGAGAGCAGTTAGGGGTGAGCAGGCCAGCAGGGGAGGGCAGTTAGGGGAAATTGGGCCAGCAGGGGAGCAGTTAGGCATTGATCAGGCTGGCAGGGGAGTGGTTAGAGGGTGATCAGGCTGGCAGGCAGAAGCAGTTAAGGGCAATCAGGCAGGCAGGCATGCAGTTGGGAGCCAGCAGTCCTGGATTATGAGAGGGATGTCCGACTGCCCACTTAGGCCCCTGGGATCGGGCCTAAATAGGCAGTCAGATATCCCTCAAGGGGTCCGAAATTGGACAGGGTACAGGCTGGACTGAGGGACACACACAGCCCCCATGCACGAATTTTGTGCACAGGGCCTCTAGTTTAATTATACAAATACTAGTGCTCCAGTGCACAAAATTTGTGCATGGGGGGTGCCCTCAGCCCAGCCTGCACCCTCTCCAATCTGGGACCCCTCAGGGGATGTCCCACTGCCAGGGAAAGTCCCTGTGGGGTCAGGCCTAAACAGGCAGTCGGACATCCCTCTTGCAATCTGGGACTGCTGGCTTCTAACCGCTTACCTTCCTGCCCGATAGCCCCTAACCACTCTGCCTGCTGGCCTGCTCACCCCCAACTGTTCCCCCACCCTACTGGCCTGATCACCCCCAAATGCCCTCCCCTTCCAGCCTCATGGCCCCCAACTCCCTGCTGGCCTCATGGCCCCCAACTGCTCTCCCTGACCAGTGGCCCATCTGTGGCCAGGCATGGAATGCTTGCCTTGTCACCATGGCAATGAAGCAAACTTTCCACCAGGCCGCATACACTGCCGGTTCTCAGAAGCTGCCCCCCCGGGACTAGGGAACTCCGGCGGGGCTGAGAGGACTGGGCACTGCCATCTTGTGTCTATGGGTGCCACCATCTTTGTTATGGAGTGACAGTCAATTTGCACATTCCCTCTTTATTAGATAGGATTAAGCTTCATAAAACTTGGTCCTGTCCCAAGGCAAGATCACTGCTGTCCCTTTTCTTATCTTATGCCATTATGTCCCACCAAGCCAGTCCCAGACTCTGTTCACCCTGAGCTCCTGATAGCCACTGCTGACCAAGCAGAGCTGAAGTCTATTTTCTATCCTTTATGATTCTTTTGGCCCAGAGTTGGGATTGGTGCAAAGAAGCGGGACTATAAAGGAGGTATGGCTTAAATGGCTCAGAAAGGACTGTAGCAGGGGAAAGATGATGGGTTACAGGGGGTGAACAAATATAAATATAGATGGTCTCTCCTTTACCAAATTTTTCTTCGGGTACCTGAAACCTTCTTCTGGATTAGGTCCCAACACTGGACTTCCGTATCCATCAGCCAGTTTTATCAAAAATCCTGCAAAGTCAGTTTAGCAAGAATCCCCACCCTCGATATCTGATCATGGTCTTCATCCCCTACCCTGGCCTAACTTTAGCAAGAACTTTATCAAGTTGTTATAGCCAGAATTCCTCCTTATTTCTGATGTTCCCTCTTAGATATTCCAACCCTGAACCCCCATCAGGTGCTTGGCTATAAATCCCCTCTTGCCCATGCTGTGCTCCGAATTGAGCCCAGTTCTATATTGGAGTCTCTTTCCCCCTATTGCAAATTTTATGAGTGTTTTTTAAATTAAAATTTATCTTCACTCTTTTAACTGGTGTCCAGCTCTGGTTCTCTTTGACAGGGATGAAAGGACCTGACACCCACCAGAAATCTAGAAACACATGTTTTGGCTGTGACAAAACAGACTCATATATAGGACCGAGCACCATGTATACCTAATTATCATTCTGCACAATAACAATTACATATATAATTATTAAACATGTTTCCAATCAACTTTGAAGACAACCTTCAACTCCATTGAGGAGTGAGCCCTCTTCATAGTGTTGCTCTCTCAGTTTGCTAATTCAGTGCTACTTTAAAAACTCAGAGGATGTTGCTTTCATACACTAAGTAAGCTGTGTTACTACAGTGTCACAGTTCCCACACAGGGCTGGAAGTGACTCATTTTCTCCTTAACGTGTGTTATATATACTTCAGAAAAATGAGTTGGCATTTCTAAGAATGCTTTATAGGAAAGAACAGAACTATTTCTTTTTCTTCCTGTCATCTGAAACTCTTAAATCATAGACAGTGCAATGTGTAGAGTGTTAAAATATGAGCGCCTCCTCAGAAGCAGAAAGTATAGCAGCCACACCCCAAACTGGTATTAATGGATTCTCTACTCTGAAGAAATTTTCTTTATAAAAATATAACAGTGGTTAGATAGCCTTCCTCAAGAAAACCAGCAAAGAACTATTAAATATCTTAAATATATATAGTTTGTTTCTTCTTTTTCCTGAAGCTTGTTTTTGATCCTTTGATGGAAATTTTGGACTAGATAAAAAGGAAGCACAGAACTACAGTATAAATCATGACTCACAAAATATTTTATTCTCTCACCTCACAGCTCTAGAAATGCCTAGGAAAGATGAAGAATAGATGAAAGTTGTGTTACTATATATTTTAAAAATCCATTCACTTAAGTAATCTGAAATGAATAAAGAGACACACATGTTAAAATATAATTTACATCCGTAAGTGTTCCCTTTATGGAAATTGGAATTATGGAAGGATCAATGGTAAGGCCTTATGGAGGTCATGTTGGTTGACTTAAATCTTGAGTACAGAATTATTGGGGTAAAACTGGGTTTATTGGCCAGGTAAGAGCTCTATTGTTTGTTTCCTCTTCTCTCTAGAATAGAGGTAAGAAACAGGAAGAAAAAAGGAAACATAGAACAATGAAAATAATTTTACAAAATAGATTCACTTAAGCCCACGGAACTTACTCAAAAGAAATGCATCCCCACTCCCTGCAAGTATCTCTTAGAAGTTATTTATTTATTTATTTATTTATTTATTTATTTATTTATTTATATTGTTTGATTTCAGAGAGAGAGTGGAAGGATGAGGGAGAAAGAGAGAGAGAAAGACATTGACTTGCTGTTCCACTCACCTATGCATTCATTGGATAATTCTTATACGTGTCCTGACCATAGATTGAATCCACATTGAGACAACACTCTAACCAACTGAGTTAGCCAGCCAAGGCCAGAAGTTTTTAATATATTGAAGCAAGCTGGACTGTTTTCCCGGACTGAAGAAGATTAGAAGCTGAGGAGAGGGCCAGGACTCGAGGAACACTGCTAAGAGGAGACACGCTAGCTATCTATAAAAGGGAGGGCTAATAACCCAAGATGGAGAGCAGAGATAGAAAAACAAATGAGATAGATAGATAGATAGATAGATAGATAGATAGATAGATAGATAGATAGATAGATAAGCTCAAAACCTTAATAGTCCTGGTCATTTGGTGTGAGGAAAGGGCCCCAATAGCATCACAACTAGTCAAAGCAGAAAGAAATCACTGACAATAATAATAATGACCTTAGGTCCACAGGATATCAACACATGTTGCTAAAACTAAGTGTTCTGTGTAAAGTAAGCATGAAAAGTACTGGGTTAAATGAAAATAAACTGGTTTCTTTACAACTTCTCATAAGCTTTAAGATGCTGAACCATGACTTCCTAAGAGGGAAATATGACATGCTCTGTTTCTTAAACTTCATTTGGCCACAAAACTTCATCCTGTTTATTTTTGGGAATACCTTACAAGAAAGGTTAACTAGGAACAAACCCTGGGAAACACTGCAGTAAGTTTTCAAGAAAAGGTGATATCTTATGCATCAGTCAGAAACAGGAATCATAAACTTTAGATTTCCTTCTGTATAAACCTAACTGGCTGTACACCAAACACTTGCGCTTGGTGTGGAGTTGTCATGGGAAGTGGCTGCCCAGCCAGGGGCTATATTTCTGACCCACCTTTTCAGTTAGATGCAGCTGTTGCTGGAGGATTAAGTTGGTGTATTCCTCTGCTGCTAGTGGGAATGGGGTGGCTCTTGCGATATCTTCAGAAAAGGAATTTTCTAAGACTTGCATGGGAGAATGAATGGTTTTTCTTTGCATGGAATTATATTTCTTGGGTTGCAAAGTCCTACTGCCTTTAAACCAGTCCTGGAAAATGTGTAGGTGGGCTCCAGCAGAGCCAAAAGTAGGACTAGTGTCCAGAATTTCAGTTCTATGGTGGAGTTGAGCCTGATATAGCATCAGGCTAGATTTAGCCCATCAGTCCATTGTGTGGGTTCCAAATGGCCATGAGTCATGTGGGCGAATGCAGGGTAGCGTGCCCCTTGCAATAGGAGTTCCAATAGAGCAAGAGGACCGAAGTGCAAGAGAGCAATAGAGAGAAACCTCTTGGTTCAGGAGTTAAAATATCAAATCTTCCCACACTTGCAGTGGCCATGCCTATTCTGGACACTGACTTGTTCCCAGGTGTGACCAACTAAGCATCTTCCCACATCATCCAGACCTTACTGGGCATGTGTCTACTGTCCAGACCCTTCCCCCAGCGATCTGCAGGGAACAGACTTGGAGAATGTTCACTGCAGCTTCCTGGCAAAGCTGTATAAGTGGCATGCCTGTACTATCTAGTCTTCCCTTTACTCCTTTCTTGTTATTTAATAACCAGATTAATTATAAAGGTATCACAGCCAAGTAATTAAATCCTAGCCAAAGGAAGGTGAGCAGAAGTGATGTTCACCAAGTTGGGGCTCCCATTCACAATCCTTCATGTTTCCACTCCTCAGCTACCTGAATGCTGTTATTGAGGTGACCTTGGAAACCTAGCAATGAAGATGTTAAAGTCTGCACTGGACTGAGAACCACTACCCTCCCCCTGCAACATACATACACATCCCACCACCTATATTTGACCTACAACAGCACTGAATTATTATGTGAACATAAAGTAAACTATTATTAAGTCCTGAAATGACTAAAGTAAAATGAGGATAGGTAAATTCCAGCTAGATCGACCCCTGGGCAGGGCCATGGAAACCGCTGTAATAGGCCCCATGGTCATGCTGCATGGTCTTCTATTTTGGAACATTATTAAAATTCAATTTTAAAATTTCTCTCTTGAATAAATATAACCCAAGGGGCCTCTGAAAGATGCTGACAGAGTGACTCCTTTCAAGTGCACTTGCTTATCTTAGGAATCTACACTGACTGAGTTGCCCATAAGAGTAGCCCCTTTAGAAAGGCCCTGACTTTAGTTATTTGGAAAACCCTTGACATGAAAGGATTTAATCCCTTGCAGAAGGAATTAAGGCACTGGGAAGGCACTTGAGCATCCTATATTGGCCCCTCTTGCCCTTTGCGCCAAGAGGGATCCGCTTCTCACAATCCAATTGCCCTCAACTGTTACCTGAGCTTTCTGTTCATGCTGAGCTTGAAGCCTCATGGGGGCTGGTACCATGGATCTGTCTCACACCCAATTGTGTGAGCTGGGCCCTCACTGGAGAAGAAACCCGAGTTTCCCGAGACATGTGATCAGCACCGGGACCCTGCCAGCAGGCCAGGGGTTACCAAGGCAGGTGCTGGGCATGGAGGCCACAGGGGCATAGGCTACCAAGGAGACAGAACTGAACCTCACACCACCCTGCTTGGCCCCGGAGGATGGCTGGTTAGCCAGAGATGGGTAAGATTCCTCAAGGAAGGAACAACCTAAGATAGGCACAGTCGCAGAGGCGCCATCAGGAGAGAACTTGGGGGGGCAACAGAAGTGGGGCACAGACCCTCACCCCCCCAACATTGCAGGGGCTTGAACCCTCGCCCCTTCTGAAGGAGGTCTCCTGCCCCCATGGCTGCTTTGCGCTTCCCACACCCAGCTCAGATCGGGACCCAGGCAACAGAAAGAGACTTGGCCCAGCTCACATCGAGATACAGGTGACAGACAGAGACTTGGCCCAGCTCAGATCGGGACCCAGGTAACAGACAAGAGACTTGGCCGACAGTAGCTGCCCTATATCTAAATTCAGCCTAGCATCTGGAATGCTCAGGGCCTACTCAAGAATGCAAATAATCCTTCCCACTAATATTTACAGGGTAAACTAAGATTGTTGGTAGAGTATTAAATTTGACAGTAAAATAGTAATCGAGTTTTGAGATTAATTTAAATAGGCTAATTGAAATAAGTGAATATTCAAGTAAAGTTAATTGTACTGGACAAAAAGCTGTTCTTAAAGTAATAACTAAAATTTCTATTGGTAATTCATCTCATGGTAAAATTCCTGAATATGCAATGAACATAAAGCAGTCATATTTTTGGGCCAAAAAAAAAATTTTTTTTAAATTTAAAGTCATCAAGACTGCATTATAAAATTTACAAAAACCTCCATTAAAAAAAAAAGGGGGGGAGGGATAGTAGGGCAATATCATGTAAGGAAAAATATCCTATAAGTAAATTACATCTAGAAAATTTTTACTTTACAAAATTAATTTTCATTTGTAATGCTAACAGCAAGATGACCATTAAAAAAACACACATGGTGTCTAAATAAAACAAAGGAAAATCGTTTGAACAAAAATAAAAAGGATCCCAAATCAATTATATAGAAAAGATTCCTTTATTAACTTGTGGTCGAGAATATATTTGTATATTTTCAGAAAACAACCCCAAGACCAGATGGATTCCTGCAACAGAGAGGAATTGACAGGTCTGCTCCAACCACGAAGACAAGAAGAAAAAACAGTCCAGAGATGGAAGACGCTGACAACGCCTTGCCATGCGAGCAGTCAGCAGCTGTGCACCACTGAAGGTTACCTAGGACCAAACCAGAGAGGTTCAGACCTGCATTGCTACCATGTGCCCACCATCCAGATATCATTGCTGACATGTACACATAAGGAACTGTTAGACATTGAAACGGGGACTCAGAACTATTAGACATTGAAAATGGGACTCAAACATTTTTTTGTTTTGTTTTGTTTTGTTATTATATGTTTATTTCTAGTCTGCAAAGGCAAAACTTTTTAAAGGAAAGAAATGGTGGGAAAAAGATACAGAGGCAAAGAAGCATTGAACAGACTGTCAAACTACATTGGGAGGACAGGGAGGTTGGGCGAGGGGGGCTGTAAGAGACCAACCGAAGGACTTGTACGCATGCATATAAGCACAACCAATGGATACAAGACACTGGGGCGGGGGGGAGGACAGGCAGGTGAAGGCATGTAATGGGAGGTAGGGGAGGTCGGGGGGAGGTCAACGGGGGGAAAAAAAAAGGAAACATATGGACTACTATTTGTATTACTTAAAACAATGAAAATTAAAAAAAATTAAAAAAAGAAAACCCTTTTATTTTCTGGAGGTGCCAGGTATATTAACTTTTCAGTAGACATGCCTATTAATTTTGTATTTGTGCAAATTCTTTGATCTCTGGGAATCCTGTTTGAACAACACTTGACACAGCAAATGTTTATTAAGCACCCACTATGCATCAAGTGCTGGCAGCTAAGAGAGGTTTTTCTCCAAAATAACCATAATCAAACACCAAGTAAGCAAGGGACTTGAAAGCCACATTCCCAGGCTAAACTGAGAAGCAGGCCACATTCATTATTAGTGCTAGCCCTTCTATCTTGAACCCTGACTCTCTCTACTCACAAAAGTATAGCCTTTCAAAAACAGGTCCCAAGACTCTAGATCAGTGGTTCTCAAAATGTGACCCCCAAATCAGCAGCATTAAGGTCACCTGGGAACTTGTTAGAAATGAAAGTTCTCAGGGCCCATCCAAGGCCTGCTGAGTCAGAAGCTCAGTGATGGGCCCAATAACCTAAGACAGTGGTCGGCAAACTGCGGCTCGCGAGCCACATGCGGCTCTTTGGCCCCTTGAGTGTGGCTCTTCCACAAAATACCATGGCCTGAGCGAGTCTATTTTGAAGAAGTGGTGTTAGAAGAAGTTTAAGTTTAAAAAATTTGGCTCTCAAAAGAAATTTCAATCGTTGTACTGTTGATATTTGGCTCTGTTGACTAATGAGTTTGCCCACGACTGACCTAAGACCTCCAGGTGATTCCATGGCATGCTAAAGTTTGAGAATCATTGCTCCATACCAGCAACTCTCTCTTCCCTTTCTTGGAATGTAATCTCCTTCCACCAATTCCATCTGTACTCTTATCTCGGCTAAGAAAACCAACCAAATGCTTATGTTAATTGTTGACAATTGCTAAAATATTGGCTCTCTCTCAGTTAATAGGTATTTTAAAGGCCAGAATTTTAACACATGAGTGAGAATTTCTGCCAGGATCCTTGTTTGGGAGATTCACCCTTGTGTCTCTGAAGTAGGAATGTCAAGCCATTATTCATGTCTGTTGCCTCTTTTCCAGCCCTGGACAAGGCCTGCACTTTTCTGAGATTCTAGGCCCTGCTACATTGAAGAGTAGAGGGTTAGCCTGACACTTTCCCACAGTTCCTGAAGTAACAGCTGGACCTCAGGTGGTGGTAGCCCAAATGAGCTGGGTCCGTGGTTTTGTCTCCAGAATGAGCTTACTTATCACTTGTCAGACAAGATACATTTTTTTTTATATAATAGCCACTGTTACCTAATAACCAGCAATGTTCAATTTTGAACCAAGATGATATTAATAATAATAGTAAAAATATGTAGCATTTTGAGAGCTTTCTGTGTGCCAACCATTTTGTTAAATGCACTATTACTTAACTTATTTCTCACAACAACCTCATGAAAGAAGTGCTTCATGTCCCATTTTACAAAAAAATGGAAACTGAGAAGCAGAGAGAACTACTACTTGGAATCCTCCCTCCCACTTTGATATATAAAGCAAGCTTCCTTTCTGGCATAGTGTTCGGTATGGGTAATTCTGACTGCCACAGGTAAGTAGAGTAGTAGACGAGAAATATCAGCAGAGTAAAGCTTAGAACAAACCTTTCAAACCCGTGTCCTGGGGTATGCCAGCCCAGACTCTCTCCTAACGTTTGCAAGACTTAAAGATACATAGGGTATAAATAGAGGCTCACTTCCTGTATATATAAATACTTTTAAGTTATAAATCAATCTGGCAAACTGTTAAGTAAAGTATCATAATTCCTTTGCAAATATACCTTCATAACAACTTTAAAGACTAGGTTCAAATTTAGGATTCTTAGACTCCACAGCATTCTGCACTGGAATTTGATCATAGAAGATGAAAATGTTCTCAGCCATCTCCCTTTTCTTCCCTTCCTTGGCTTCAGATTGCACAAAGAGAGGGCTCATGTGTGGATACAATTGCGCATACATCCAAGCTCTGTCCCCAACCCCCTCTAAACAGCTGCCCTTGCCCATACCTTGGCTTGGATGAAAAGAGTACACTTTCAGTACAAGCTAGAATAGAAACACATTCAGGCCCAAATCAAGATATATCAGAGTGAACCATGATTCTAGGTGAGAATATCCCCCATGGCCCTGCAGAAGGGGGCACGGGTAGTGGAGGATTATATTGGGGCTTCTAAAGAAATCTCTGGTCTCTCTTCCTCTTCTTATAAGAATGCTAATCCCATTATAGGGTCCCCACCCTTATGGTCTCATCTAAACCTAATTTGTAATTTATCTCCCAAAGGCCCTACCCCCAAATACTGTCATATTGGGACTTAGGGCTTCAACATATGAATTTGTTGCATAACAAACACACAGTAAAGAGAAGATATGATGTAAATAAATCTGTGTGACTTTATTTCATACTAGGGGCCCGGTGCATGAAATTTGTGAGGGGAGGGGTCCCTCAGTCCAGCCTGCCCCCTCTCACATACTGGGAGCCCTCAGGGGATGTCCTACTGATGGCTTAGGCCTGCTCCCTGTTGGAGCAGTCTGGCCTCCCTTTGCAGGAGGCAACCGGGCTGAACAGGGGAAGGAACCAGCCCCATCACCCCACTACTGCAGCCACTGCCCAGTCACCACAGCCGCCAAGGTGTTTTCATTAACACGGACTCCAGTCTCTTCACCATGAAAAAATGACAACTCTCTTTAGGCATTTTCAAGATGTGTCTTTCATAAGATATGACATTTCTTTCTATATTTTTCTTTTTATCCTCACCTGAGGATATGTTTCCATTGATTTTTTTCCCCCTTCCCTCTGATTCCAAGCTCAGCCCCTTCCCAAGCCTACAGCCTCCGCCCCAGGCTGTAGGCTTGGGAAGTGGGTACCCCTCTCCCCCAAGCCTAAAGCCTCCACAGGATGGCCGGCTAGGAGTGACCTGGCTGCCCAGGAGGTTCCCGGGACCCAGGTATGTATGCAAATTAACCACCATATTTATTGGGTTAATTTGCATACTCACTCTGATTGGCTGTGGGCATAGCAGAGGTACGATCAATTTACATGTTTCTCTATTGTTAGGAAAGATTTATGAAAAATTTTCCAGTTTGGTGGATCAGTTACACCGAGGAAAATCATAGTATTTACCCTAAATCACAAGTACCTTAAATCAATCCTCACCTTTGGTTCTACCCTCTTGGCCACAGTCTATTTCACCAAATGGCACCTCACTCCAGACCTGTATTGACATATGATAAACACAATCAAGGAAAGATGTATCTAGAATTCCTTGTCTTTTATTATCAGACCTATTCTTTTGTTTTAACAATTTGAACAATTTCTAGAGTGCCGGTCAAGC
The DNA here is from genome assembly GCA_026230045.1 of Corynorhinus townsendii. Taxonomy (NCBI): domain Eukaryota; kingdom Metazoa; phylum Chordata; class Mammalia; order Chiroptera; family Vespertilionidae; genus Corynorhinus; species Corynorhinus townsendii. Next base: position 90,513,448 of record JAPDVU010000003.1, read on the forward strand.
ATATTTCATTAACATTTACTAGAGTAATATCTGCAATATCACCCCACCTCAACTAGCACATAGATGATGTTAGGACTGACTTCTAAATGCAATCAATAAGCGAGTGGTTGAGATTCTGACTTCATTTCTGGAGATCTAATAGAAAGCATGATAATTTATAGTTAATATTACAATATTGTACATTTGAAATTTGCTAAGCGCTCCCATCACACACACACACAAATAGTGACTATGTGAAATTATGAATATGTTAGTTAGCTTGATTATGGAACTCATTTCACAATGTATACATATATAAAAACATCACATTATAGCCCTTTTTTATTTGCCAATTTTACCTCAATAAATTGGGGGTAGGAGAAGAACAAAATTATTTTCTATTGAGCCTAATCATATATAATTATGTTTAGAGATGCATAAAAATAGACTGACCAACATAATGTATTTTTCAGTAATAACCTTATTTCATTTGTATTTCTAAATACTAACCTATTGGAAAAATAATGCCTATTGTTATATAACTCTGCATTCACGTCACAATTAAATCTTGTTTATTTTCTTTTTTTCAACAATAGACATTATAGAAAATTATGAACACATGGTTAAATTCTGTGATAAATTATTCCTGATTTTCCCCCAGTTTTTGGTTCCTGATGTGAATCATTTTGATTTTAGTATTGCTAAACCCATAGTGTGAGAAATTTTGTTTTAAAGAAACAAAACAAAAAATTGACTTCTTAGACTAGATTCAAAACAACTCTTCAAGTTCACTGTTCCTCTCCCCTTAGCATCTTTGTCTTTCTTCCCATTTGGCAATAAGTGCAGCCTATTAGGTAGAAAATAAAGGGAAAATTCAGAAATGCAGAATTGAAAATGAGATAAAAACCTATGTTTTTATGTAGCCTAAAACAAATTCTTCATTTTTCCCCTCTTCCAACCTTTAAATTTGGGGGCTATTTTGAAGATTTACATAGTATTTCTAAAATCTCAAAGAGTAGACAGTTTGCAAACAGTCAAGAGAAGTGTTTCATGTGAAAGAACAATCGCAATGCATACTTATGGATTTTTGTTTGTGTTTTTTTAGTCTTTATTGTTGAGAGTATTACAAGTGTCTCGCCCTTTTTTTCAAATCATTGCTCTCCTCCACCAGGATTCTCCCCTGCCCCAGGCCTTCAACATCCTATTGTCTGTGCCCATGGATAATGCATATATGCATATAAGTTATTTGGTTAATCTGTTTCCACTCCCACCACATTCCCTCTGAAATTCGTCAGTCTATTCCATGTTTCGATGCCTCTGGTTCTATTTTATTCATCAGTTTATTTGCTCATTAGAGCCCTTGTTCATTTATTTTAATTTTTAGATTTAATTATTGATAGATATATACTCGTATATATTTACTAGTGGCCCAGTGCACGAAATTCATGCACAGGGGTAGGGGTGTCCCACAGCCTGGCCTGCACCCTCTCCAATCTGGGACCCCTCAGGGGATGTCCAGCTGCCTGTTTAGGCCCGATCCCACCGGATTGCAAGAGGGATGTCTGACTACTGGTTTAGGCCTGATCCCTGTGGTAGTCAGACATCCCTCTCACAATTCGGTACCACTGGCTCTTAAACGCTCACCTGCCTGCCTTCCTGATAGCCCCTAACCACTCTGCCTGCCTGCCTGATTGCCCCCAACTGCCCGCACTTCTGGTCTGATCACCCCTGACTGCCCCCCCTGCCAGCCTGATCACCTCCAACTGCCCTGCCCTGCTGGCCTGATTGCCCCCAACTCCCCCCCCCCCTCCGCCAGCCAGCTTGCCCCAACTGCCCCCTGCTGCCAGACTGCTTGCCCCCAACTGCCCCCACTGCTGGCCTACTTGCCCCCACTGTCCCCCTGCTGGCCTGATCGCCCCCAACTGCTCTCCCCTGCTGGCCTGATCACCGCTAACCACCTCTGCTTTGGCCCCACCACCATGGTTTTGTCCAGAAGGACGTCCAGAAGATCTCCCAGTCTAATTAGCATATTACCCTTTTATTAGTATAAATTGCCATTTAATTCTTCTTCTTCTTCTTCTTCTTCTTCTTCTTCTTCTTCTTCTTCTTCTTCTTCTTCTTCTTTTTCTTCTTCTTCTTCTTCTTCAAGGCTCGTCAATATTTTATGTAATTCTAGTTTGATGGTGATGAACTCCTTTAGCTTTTCCTTGTCTATGAAGCTCTTTATCTGACCTTCAATTCTAAATGATAGCTTTGCTGGGTAGAGTAATGTTGGTTGTAGGTCCTTGCTTTTCATCACTTTGAATATTTCTTGCCACTCCCTTTTGGCCTGCAAAGTTTCTGTTGAGAACCTTTTGGCCTATAAAGTTTCTGTTGAGAAATCAGCTGTCATATGGGTGCTCCCTTGTAGGTAATTAACTGCTTTTCTCTTGCTGCTTTTAAGATTCTCTCTTTGTCTTTAACCCTTGGCATTTTAATTATGATGTGTCTTGGTGTGGGCCTCTTTGAGTTCTTCTTGTTTGGGGCTCTCTGTGTTTCCTGAATTTGTAAGTCTATTTCTTTCATCAGGTGGGGCAAGTTTTCTGTCATTATTTCTTCAAATAGGTTTTCAAATTCTTGCTCACTCGCTTCTCATTCTGGCACCCCTATAATGTGAATGTTGGTATGCTTGAAATAGTCCCAGAAGCTTCTTACACTATCTTCATATTTTTAGGTTCTTTTTTCTTTTTGCTCTTCTGAATGGATGTTTTCTGCTTCCTCATATTCCAAAATTCTGGTATCCTCTACTGTTGAATCCCTGTAAATTATTCTTGATTTCAGTTAGTGTATCCTTCATTTCTGACTGTTCCTTTTTTATGTTGTTGATAGTCTCACTGATTTCCTTGAAATTCTCACTAAATTCCTTGACATTCTCACTAAGTGCCTTGAAGTTCTCATTAAGTTCCTTGAGCATCCTTATAACCATTGTTTTGAACTTTGTATCTAGTTGTTTGCTTGCTTACATTTCATTTAGTTCTTTTTCTGGAGATTTCTTCTGTTCTTTCATTTGTGATATGTTTCTTTGTCTCTAAATTTTGGCTGCTCCCTTGTGTTTGTTTCTATGTATTAGGAAGAGCAGCTATGTCTCCTGATATTGTTAGATTGGCCTTGTGTAGTAAGTGTCCTATAGGGCCTAGTGGCTCAGCCTCTCCAGTCACCTGAGCTGGGCATTCTAGATGCATTCTAGATCCTGTGTGGGCTGTGTGCAGTGTTCTGTTGTAGTTGAATCTTCACTGATGTTGGTGTCACTGGGAGGAATTGACCACCAGGCCAATTGGCTGTGAGGACCAGCTTTGACTACAGCAGAAGAGCTGCTATTCAGGAGACTCCCCTTTGGAGCAGGACTTACTTCAGTGGGGCTTTGGTGCTCACTGAGTCTGTCCCTTAAGTGTATCACTCATGGATGTGGTAGAGTTGTAATCTAGCATGGTCTGAAGCTGTCCACTGAGTGCACTCACTCTGGAGCCTCCTAGGAGGTACAAAGTCAGCCACTGCCTATGCCCTACCTGGGGCCATCCTGCATGAGCTACAGAGCGATCTACAGATGGCTACGTGTAGGAGACCAGAAGAGACCAAGCTGTGAAACTTGGCAAGATGCTGCTAGTGCCAGGCCTGGGGCCTCTTTTCAAGAGGTATAGGGCACACTGAGTCCAGCTGCTACTTGTTTGAAAGCGAGAAAAACATATAAACTGGAACATATATTATTTTTCATTAAGAAATATAATCAAGAATACTATAGTTCTCATGCTGGTTGGTCAGTAAATTCATATGGAAAAGTCACTGCAAACAGCTTGGGTGAGGCAGGATCTCAGGGAATCACCAGGATGGGGGAAAGGGGGGACAGTGTGGGCCAGGTTGATGGAAACACAGATATGGCGCCTGCCAATCAGTTCTGTGTGGGGAGAGATCTCAGCAGAGAAACAATGACCTCTACCAGCACTTTTGTCTAGGACAGTGGTGGGCAAACTCATTAGTCAACAGAGCCAAATATCAACAGTACAATGATGGAAATTTCTTTTGAGAGCCAAATTTCTTAAACTTAAACTTCTTCTAACGCCAATTCTTCAAAATAGACTCACCCAGGCTGTGGTATTTTGTGGAAGAGCCACACTCAAGGGGCCAAAGAGCCGGATGTGGTTCGCGAGCCACGGTTTGCCGACCACTGGTCTAGGAGAAAGCTGCCCCCCAGTTCTTGCCCTGATGCCAGATAATTTAGTTTCTCCCTATATGGCCCTGGGTACTTTCAAGCTGCTACCCTAGTGCTGGAGCTCTGAGGGAGTGAGTCCAAGTAAGCCCTGCATGGGCCCTTTAAGAGGAACTTCCTGATCTCTGGCAGCATTTTTTTAAAAACATATTTTATTGATTTTTTACAGAGAGGAAGGGAGAGGGATAGAGAGTTAGAAACATCGATGAGAGAGAAACATTGATCAGCTGCCTCCTACACACTCCCTACTGGGTATATACCCACAACCAAGATACATGCCCTTGACCAAAATCAAACCTGGGACCCTTGAGTCCGCAGGCCAACACTCTATCCACTGAGCCACACCAGTTAGGGCTCTGGCAGCCTTTATTATTACCCAGCCACAATTTCCACTGGTTTTTACAGTTAAAGTTGCAGGGACTCCTCTTCCCACCACTGGAACCCTAGGCTGAAGGTTCTGGTGTGGGCCCAGGACCCCTTGCTCCTCACAGGGGGTCTCTGTGACCAAGATATACTTCCTAAGTAAAAACACACCTCACAAGAGTTTCAGACCAGCCTGTTCTGTGCCTCCACCCCTCCTACCAGTCTCAGTGTACTTTCTTCCTCCTCCTCCTCCTCCTCTTCTTCTTCTTCCTCACCCAAAGATATTTTTCCATTGATTTTTAGAGAGAGCGGAAAAGAGAGGGATAGACGAGAGAAACATCTATGTGAGAGAAACACATCGATTGGTTGCCTCTTTCACATGCCCTGACTAGGGCTCGGGCCGGTGAAGAGCCTGCAACTGAGGTACCTGCCCTTTACAGAAATCAAACCCAGGACCTTTGGGTCCACAGGCCAATGCTGTATCCACTGAGCCAAACCAGCTAGGACTGCTTTCTTCTTTAATCTCTAGTTGTAAGGCTTCCATTTGGCCAGATTTCAGGCAGTTCTGAATGATGGTTGTTCTGTATTTTAGTTGTAATTTTGATGTGTTGTGGGAGGCAACAAATACTGCCTTTACCTATGCTGCCATCTTCTATTGATTCCATACTTATGTTTACTAGAAAAAAAAAATAAAGGATTCCCAGCAGGCTAATTCTAAAAGTCACTATTAATTCGTGTTGAAGCCATCATGATACCTCCCCTTATTCCTCAGCTGAAAGTTCCCGAGGGTTTCAGTCACACCGTTGCTGTGGTGACTGCTGCAACCACTTGCTCATTTCAGCTGAAAACATAGTCAGGTTGTCAGCCTGTGCCACCAGATGATTTGGGCTCCAAACATTGAGGTCACTGACATTGCCTTCTCAAAGCATGTTATAAATCCAACATGCTGCAATAAGGGAAAGTTAAGACAGAGTTGTTGTCTAGGCCAGGGGCCAGTCAGGATCTCAAGGGATGACAATGTGCTTGGTCATCTCATTTAAAGTCTAGCCCTCAAGTTTATGTCTAGCGGGTGAGTTCTGTTGGTATGCCTAGAGACAGTTGGATTCTAGGGTGCCAATTAATTTTAATCAAATTCATAAAAGAATATATAAACTAGAATGTCTATTATTTTTCATTAAGAAATGTAATCACCAAGAATACTGTAGTTCTCATGCCTGTTGGCCAGTAAATTCTTTGTGTGGTATCTAGAAAACCAAATTGAAGCAGGAAGAATTTCCTGTCTGGAAACCAAACCCAGTGAAATAAGTGGGATGATTTTAGTAGCTGTTATTATCAAACTCAACAACTCTGCTTCAACCCTTTACTAAGTTCATTGCAGTGCATTTCCCCGTATAAATCATCTTCCTTTACACAATGCAGAAACCAATTATCTTGTCTACATCTTTACATAGGCTGATATGAGCATACTCTTCAGAGTTTATAGTTTGAATACCTTAGTTTAATGTTGTCTATTTCCCAAACGTTTTGAGTTCCCATTTACAAATTATTGCTTAGGATGTGTTAGTTCTACAGATAGCTGATGCCATACTGACTTTTCCTAATGTAATCTTATGTTTAGTTTTGGAGAAGCCTATACCAAATACAGAAAACAGTTGTTTCAAAAAATTTTTTAAATAAATCTTTATTGTTCAGATTACAGGTGTTCCTCTTTTTGTTTTCCCCCTATAGCTCCCCTCCACCTGATTCCCCACCCCACCCTACCCCATGCCCTTACCCCCTGCCACTGTCTTCATCCATAGGAGTAAGATTTTTGTCCAATCTCTTCCCGCACCACTTCCACCCGCTTCCCCCTGAGAATTGTCAGTCCACTCCCTTTCTATGTCCCTGATTCTATTATATTCACCAGTTCATTCTGTTCTTCAGATTTTTTATTTACTTGATTTTTAGATTCACTTGTTGTCATTTTGTTGTTCATAATTTTTATCTTTACCTTTTTCTTCTTCTTCCTCTTCTTAAAGAATAGCCTTCAGCATTTCATGTAATCCTGGTTTGGTGGTGATGAACTCCTTTAGCTTTTTCTTCTCTGTGAAGCTCTTTATCTGACCTTCAATTCTGAATGATAGCTTTGTTGGGTAGAGTAATCTTGGTTGTAGGTTCTTGCTGTTCATCACTTTGAATATTTCTTGCCACTCCCTTCTGGCCTGCATAGTTTCTGTTGAGAAATCAGCTGACAGTCGTATGGGTACTCCCTTGTAGGTAACTAACCGTTTTTCTCTTGCTGCTTTCAAGATTCTCTCTTTGTCTTTTGCCCTTGGCATTTTAATTATGATGTGTCTTGGTGTGGTCCTCTTTGGATTCCTTTTGTTTGGGGTTCTGTGCGCTTCCTGAATTTGTAAGTCTATTTCTTTCACCAGGTAGGGAAAGTTTTCTGTCATTATTTCTTCTAATAGGTTTTCAGTATTTTGCTCTCTCTCTTCTTCTGGCACCCCAAAAATTCGGATGTTGGTACGCTTGAAGTTGTCCCAGAGGCTCCTTACACTATCTTCATATTTTTGGATTCTTTTTTCTTTTTGTTTTTCTGGTTGGGTGTTTTTTTCCCCCCTCATATTTCAGATCTTTGGTTTGATTCTTGGGGTACATTGATCTACAGTTGAGTTTCTGTATATTCTTTATTTTAGACAGTGTATGCTTCATTTCTGACTGGTCCTTTTCCATTTTTTTGGCATTCCATTAAGGTCCTTGAAGGTCTCACTAAGCTCCTCAGAAGTGTCATCAAGTTTCTTGGCGGTTTTTAGAAGATTCTTGAGTAACCTTATGTGGTTCTGAACTCTATGTCATCCAGTAGTTTGCTTTCCTCCGTTTCTTTCATTCGTGACATGTTTCTTTGTCTCCGCATTTTGGCTGCTTCCCTGTGTTGATGGAGTGGCTTTGTGTGGTAGGTGACCCATAGGGGGCAGTAGCTCAGCCTCCCCAATCACCTGATGTGGACGCTCTTGGTACACCCCTTTGTGGGCTGAGTGCAAAGTCTTGGTGTAGTTAAGCCTTAATTGCTGTTGGTACGCTGGGGGGAATTGACCTCCAGGACAATCGGCTGTGAGGACTCGCTGTGTCTATAAGAACTGCTGTGCTGGAGACACACTTATGATGCAGGACTTGTTTCAGTGGGGCTTTGGTGCTCGCTGAGTCTGCCTCTTGAATGTGTCACTTATAGATGTGAGGAGTTGAAATCTGGTTTCTTACACTGACCACTAGGTATACTGGCTTCTGGATCTCCAATGGGGTGCAGGTCAGCTATTGTCTGAGTCCACCCAGCAGGAGCTACAGCGAGAGCTACAGTTTTCTCCTCTTTGCTTGGGGTTTGGAGGTTTTGGAGCTGTCTGACCCAGGCTGCAAGTTTGCTAGGTTAAGCTGCGATAGGGCAGGCCTTTCTTATGCTAAAGAGAAAGCTGCTTGGAGCTTGGGTGGGTTTGTAGGTTGTGTGGGTTGGGGTCTCAGGGGGTCACTAGGCTAGGGCGTGGCAAACAGCAATGGCTGCTAGTTAGCCAGCTCTGTGTCTCCGACTGCGTCCCATGCCCCAGTACAGTAAACAATTATTCTTGCGCACAGCTCTGCAAGCAAGCCCCCCCCACTTTCCTACCCGGTGGCAGACAGTCCAGCTTCTCCCCGTAGGAGTTTGGGTCCCCCGCATCTCCCCAGAAACTGTATTTAAGAGTAATCAGGGGCTTGTCTCCCTTTGGGTTGAAAAAAGCAATGCCTGCCGCCAGCCCAGATCCCGCGCCTCTGGACCTCAGCTTTTCAGCGCCTGTGCACGTCTCAATGCTCTTTTCTCTTTCCTTCTAGTTGTAGAACTTCCACTCAGCCAGCTTTCCCGTGGTTCTGGGTGATAGACGTTTTGTCTTTTAGTTGTAGTTTTGAAATTGTTGTGGGAGGCAGCAGTTTAGGTGTTTACCTATGCCATCACCTTGGATTCTCCAGTTTCAAATTTTACAAGGAAAAACAGGAAGAAGAAAGACACTATAGAATAAAGACTTGGTACCAATTTGATACATGATCTCTAGAATGAGATTTAAAAATTTTATATTTATTAATTCTTAATATGTACTGAAACATGAAAGATAGTCAACATTTGTGGTAGGTAGAATTCTAAGATTCCTACCCCCTGATATACAGATCTAATATAATCCCCCTCCCAACCCTGAGTATAGGCAAAATCAGTGAATATGTTGGGATATCACTACTGTGATTAGAATCCTAATCAGTTGACACTGAGTTAATTAACAGAGAAAAATACCCTTGGTGGGCCTGACCTAATCTGGCAATCCCTTTAACTGAAGACAAAACAGCCAAGAAATGCTCTACTGCTGGCCTGGAAGAAAGCATGCAGCCATGTGGTTAACTGCCTATGGAGAGGCCATGAAATATACTCTTACTTCAACAACATGCCTCCTCAGATTTCATCTGTATACATTTGTTGTTGGCAGGAAGACTCTGGGTATTATACTGGTGGGGTCAGCCTGGACCGGGGTTCAGCCACCTCGGTACTTGAATTCTGGCTATGAAAGAATTCAGTGCCAAGGCTAAAACTATAAGAGAACATTTATTTAAAAAGCCACAGAGGTAGAAGAAGTAATTTGTAGAAGAAATGGGCTTAGGAAACAAGTTATAGAGGTAAAGGAAGGGGAAGGAAGGGTGTGCCCTGGGAGGGAGAGTGCACTAGGTCCTCCATCCTAAGGGTTTTCAGGGTAGAGATTTTAGGGGAGGTCCCAGGGAGCGATCTCAATAGAATATTCAGGTATAAAACTCCACTGATTGATCTAGGGCAGGGGAACATTATTCAATGCAGCTGGTCCTGAGGTCAGCCTTAGCATGGCTTGTCTGGTTTTGTCGCTTTTCTGGGCCTGGAGCTGAAATACATCTGAGACCTAAAGGTTATCTCTAGGGAGGAAAGGTCAGAGTCTAAATCACATGGCCAGCCATATGCTAGGGGTAGAAAGGTCACCCTGGGGGCAAGGTCCCACCCCACAATTGTTGTTTGCTAGGCATCCAGGGTTTTCTGCCTTGATGACCTTCTAGACCTGGCCTATCATCCTTGCTCTGTTCATGTCTGACTAACTGCCTACCACACATTCTTGCAAAAAACTTACACTCTATATGACACAAGAAAAACAATAAGACTCATGTGTCACTGGAAAGGAAACGATATAGCCGTTATGAAAACATGTTTGTTTGTTTGTTTTTTAATGCTATACTTTATCATATTTCCTTCTAAAAGTTGCTGAATGCAGAGGAAGTTCAGGCCTTACTCTAGGGTTGTGTTTTTATAAATAAGCCAAGCTAAGACAGCATTCTATAAAGGATGCTTCTCCCTGGTATTGCCCACGCAGAAACAAGTGGTTTTCTGAAGACAACCAGAGTAAGTTGTTGAAAATAACTGAAGCCACAATGAGAATGAGGGATCATGTACTCTAAATACTTATATATGTACTAGAAGCCCATCACAAGAAATTGCGTGGCCCCACCCACCCACATGGCCTTGCCACGCTCACAGCCCCACCCACCCGCCCACCGCCCACCACTCTGCCACTCTTGCAGCCCCGCCCATGCGCACTGGTCTTTGGTTGTAAAGGCATTAGGGCCACAGGACTTTTATAATATAGACTAGAAGCCCAGTGCATGAAAATCGTGCACGGGGCAGTGGGGGTGGGGGTGGGTGGGAGGGGAGTTCCTCAGCCCAGCCTGCACCCTCTCCAATCTGGACCTCTCAAGGGATGTCCGACTGCCTCTAGCAATCTGGGACCGCTGGCTCCTAACTGCTCACCTGCCTGCCCACCTGATTGCCCCTAACCCCTCTGCCTGCCTGCCTGATCGCCCCTAACTGCTCCCTTACCTGCCTGATCGCCCCTAACCATCTCTACCTTGCCCTGCACCCAGGACCCAGGATTCCCTCTTTTGGCTGGTCGCAGGCACCCAGGACCTGGGTTTCCCTCCCTCTGGCTGGCCACAGGCACCCAGGCCTCGGGCCAGCTTCACCCTAGACCGCAGGGTGGATGGCTTGTCCCTCTCCCAGGCTGCAGCCCCAGCTGCTGATGCCTGGGACCGTGGGGCATGCAGCTTGTCCCTCTCCCGGGCCAAGCCACAGGCGCAGGCTCAGCCACTGGCACCCAAGACTGCGGGGTGGGCAGCTTGTCCCTCTCCTGGACCGTAGCCTGGCTGGTCCCCATTCCTCTCTCCCCAGTATAAAGTGTCTGAGCCATTAAGGCTTGACAGCATGACTGCGCGATGACCATTTGCATATTAGCTCTTTATTATATAGGATGTTTATAAATAACTAAAACTCGGGGGGAGTAATATTGATCTCAAGTTCTCTCAGGGCTTGGCTATTCATATTATTCATATTCACTAAGTTATATGAATGGAAACCTCATGTTCTGATCTTAGAGAACCCCCATGTATGTCTCATTCATGCCAACTTGTCTTGTGCCATGTGGACTAACTGGAATGCTAAATTTGTAGTCTTTGCTTATAGAATTGGCCAAGACATCATTTTTAAAACTGAATCTTTGTCAGTGGATTTTCTGGGGACCTCTTAAGGTCCTCTTAAGAAATATTAAGTTTCCTATCAACATGCTTTATGAAATACTGATTTCCTTTGTCCTTCTGTGATAAAAATGTAAAACCACTTCTGCTTCCCTAGGGGCACTGAGGTGGCATATTTATATCAAAGGAAAAATAAATTCCTACCTTTTTACTCCCTTCTATGTACAGAGATGCAGGAGAAAGGAAACTACACCTAAGTCTTGATCCTATTAAAGGGAAGGACACAATGGTGCTTTAAGAATCAGGACAGTGAATTTGGCTGAGCAGCTTAATAAAATATTTCTCCCAGCTATCTGATATGAGGCCCAGAGCGATCTTGGAACAGTGGTGCTTTGGGGTATAAAGGAATCTGGCAGTTCCTAATATAGTATCATGTGGAGGAGATGGACAACACAGGCAGGGGGTAATAAGAGTGGTGATGAAGAATTCAATTGAACAGAAACTCTGATTTAGAGATGACTTGAAGAAATGTAAACATAATCATGAGAGATATTTCAAGGCTTCTGGGGCACCCCCTCTCTCACCCCAGTAGGATAGGAGCTGGAACCATTTTAATTTAAAAATTATAATGGAACAGATGAGCCAATCACAATGAAGGATTTGGGAAACCACAGAGGACCCACTGTGTGATGCTGCTGCTGTCTCTTCACCTGCTTAATCCCTGCATCTATGGTTGTATTCCCCTTGCAGGAGCAGCATGCACTTTGGCAAGAGGAGGAGCATCTCAACCTTCTTATGGTGGGAAGAACCACTGCTTTGTAAGAATGTGAGCTGAGAACAATACCTTGGTGCAAGACCAAGGATGCCGTTTCACTGCCAGAACAGCACCATTGGACATGCCCCTGACTGCAGAAGATTAGAAGCAGCTGGTGTGTTCCAATCCATTGTTCAGTTGCTGCAGACCCACCAATCATCATCCAAGCTACACTTCATCAGATTGGTAAGAAGCCCCTCCGAGGACAGAGGAAAGGAGGGCCTACTAACTCGGACCTGGAGGTCTATGCAAGAAATTTTAAAGCATTCCCCATGCTCTCATCTCAGGTAATGAATGATACCAATGTGAATTCATTGCACTCATCTAATAAGGTGGGTCAGGCCTTGTTATAACAAGGCCTGTTTTAACAACACTCCATAAATATCAGACTCCTCTCCCATATGATTTTCACAATTATATTTTTTGAGCATTGATCCTGTATGATCGTGTATTTTTAAAAAACAACCTCAGATGCAGATAGTAAAATCACAGAAACTCGCCTGAATCATCTCAAACATGCACAAAGCAGACTCAACAGTAAACTTCGTAAAGGCAGAAGCTTATCTCCCAGAATCTAGCACAGTGCCTGGCAAATAGCAGGCGCTCCACGACACAGTCTTTTTACTATTCCTAAATGTCAGGCTTTGTTTGCGTGGTCTGGTCCCCCTTCTTCAAACACCACAATTCACTTCATCCAGGCAGCTGTCTGCCTCTCTCCCTGAACACTTCTAAGACAAGAGGCTATTTAGTCTCCTTGACTGCTGAGTCATCTTCCTGTCAGGAAATTGTTTCTGCCTTTGCTTAATAGGTAAGCAACTTCCTGCCTATTTCAAACATAAAACCTAAATTTAAAAAAAGGTTAAATGAATAACTCAAGGTTATACACAAGCTCTGGCCTAGTTAGGAATAGAAGCCAATTGGTTCCTAACATTCAATCCTACAGTTTCAATCCTGTTCATTTTGCAGAGGAACCTATCTTTATAATTTACATATATTGTTCCCAAATCACTCACTGGAAAATCTGCCTAAATATTGAAAGTAAAGCAGCTTCGTGTATCCAATAGAGATAGAATATATATAAAAAGAAATTTTTCCCACATGTGGAATGAATCACTATAAAGAACCTTTGTTCAGTCATTTCATTATAAAATAAGAGCATTCTTCCTAACTGCCACAAAATCCAAATGTTCCATTTTGCTACTAAACAATCCTATTAACACCGAGCCCAAAATAAGTCACAATGTTAATTCAAACATCTTGCAAGCCAAATAAAAGGACATGTGCCAAATTTATCAGATTTAGAGGAAAATTGTGTTGGATCTATCTGTCTACGAGGAACTTTCTATTAGATCACCAGTCAATAGGGTACCAGCATTTGTGGATGCTGACTGAAAGACATGAGTAATAACAGACAGCTTTAAAAAGTACATTTTTCTTCCATAGTTAGCAATGCATGACTCACTAGAACTCTCCAGACACTATACTGCATGAATGACTCAAAAGTCTACCAAGGACAGAGCACAATCAGTTCTCTCCTGCACCAGGATTTCTCCTTTCAATTAACATTTTTTAACTTGCTTTATTATCATTTGTTAGCTTACTTTAATGGCAGAAAAATTTGGTACACTCCCTTTCCTCTTTTAAAAACAGGGGTACATTGAGTGTCGACCCATGAACCAGGAGGTCATTGTTCAATTCCCAGTCAGGGCACATGCCCAAGTTGCAGACTCAAGCCCCAGTAGAGGACATGCAGGAAGCAGCAAATCAATGATTGCCTGTTATCATTGATGTTTCTATCTCTCTCTCCCTCTCCCTTTCTCTCTCTGAAATCAATTTAAAAAAAAAAAACAACACTTTTAACATAAAAACAAATATGAAGTGCTGCAGGAAAAGAGAAGTTAAATATTATAGTGAATGCTGAAAGCAAACTTCAACTGACCCAACTCCCACATTTGGGAGGCCATGTTGGTCAATGATCAGGGTAAGTTTCCTTCTGGAATATTGACCAATAAGTAGATATTATTGAGAAATACCTTACTGTTACAGACCAGTGACCTGCCCATCCAAATTTTTAATAATTGATAGAAGTACCAAAGATATTTTGAGAAATGGTTTAGTAGTTACTCTCCATGACAGAGGTCTCAATTTCCCTCAAATAACTGTTGTCTGTAATAATTGCAGTGGCCTCCAAATTAAGGTCCACACTTTCAGGCTCTTTCCTATGCATTTCATCTGGCATTCCAACTCCAGATTAATTTTTCTGAAGTATTGTTCTGATTATGACCTTACCTTACCCAACTCTTGGAATTAGAGCACCTGACTTCAAATCCTGGATTCCCTAACTAATTTTTAACCTCTCTATGCCTCAATTCTCCAATCTGTGACATAAAGTTTGTAAGATGCTTGAATAATTTTTATTTTAACTTTGTGTCAAAAATGAGTATGTAAGAAAATACTAGAACATTTGTGGTTAAGAGGATAAACTCTAGAGTCATACCTGGGGTTAAAAATCTTGGTTCTGCTATTGAACTATCTACAAGATTATACCAGCTATCTAATCTTGTGTTACAAATCACCCCAAAACTTTCTGGTTTACAATATTAATAATCATTTTTTATCTTCCATAGTTTCTATAAATCAGAAATTTGGGAGTGGCTTGGGTAAGTGGTTCTGGCACAAGGTCTCTTCACAAGGTTGTAGTCAGATGTTGGCTGGGGCTGCAGTCAGCTGAAGACTAGACTGGGGCTGGGAATTCACTTATGTGGTCAGAGAGACTCAGCTCCTTTCCATGTGGGCTCCATAGGCTGCTTGAGTGTTCTGATGATGTGGCAACTGGATTACTCCAGAATGGGTGATCCAAAAGAGCAAGGCAGGGCTACAATGACATTATTAACTCTCGTTGGAAGTTACATACCATCACCTCTGATTTTCTCCTGGTCACAATGGCCAGCTCTTATTCAATGTAAGAGAGGATTACACAAAGGCACTAACACCAGAAGGTAAGGATCATTGGCAGTAATCTAGGGAAATGACTACCACAAAGATCTTGGACAAAAGTTTTTTAAGCTCTTTAAACCTTATTTTCCTTATTTACATAATATAGAAAATAATAATACACTATTGCATAAGATTGTTATGAAAATTGGATGATATGTATTTAAAGCACTTGGTTACATAGTAAATGTTCAAAATATATTACTTAGTATTTGTATAACCTAGTAATAGTCAAACTATTCCAGGGACTGTCCTGAAGAAGATGATGTATTCTGGGGAACAGGCAGAGCTATACATTGCCTCCTTCTTCCCCCATTTTTACTTCTTCTTTATTTCATCTCATATATATTAGGTTTCCTCATAACATTTTCACTCAAAGAAAGGATTTTTCAGCTTTAAAAAAAAAGTGAACCACAGCTGTAAGTTATTATTTATTTCAAATATTAAAAAATTTAACATAGCCATAGCCTAGCTCAATTGGTTGGAGCGTTATCTGTATACCAAAAGAGTGTAGGTTCGATCCACAGTAGGGGCATTTACCATACATACTGGAGGCAACTGATCAATGTTTCTCTCCCACATCAATATTTCTATCTATATATCTACCTATCTGTCTTTCTATCTCTCCCTTCTCTCTCTATACAATCAATAAAAAACATATTCTCAGATGAACTCTAAAAAAATTAGGATAAATAACTATGTATACACACATTTATATATATATATATGTGTGTGCTAGGAATTTATATATATAACATATGATATATACATATCATATGTTATATATATAAATTTACATATTAGACAGGAAATTTATATATAATATTATATAGTTATATTATATACACTACTAATAAGCTATTTTGTAATATATATAGAATTTCCTAGCTGATAGAATATCAAGGAATATCAGATTGAAAAGCTCATAAGAGACCACCTAGTCCATGTTAAAAATCTTAAGATTGTTAAACCACTCATTTTCCACAGCAATCATATAGAAGTACTGACATTTGAAGCTCTTGGATGAATGGATTAAGTAAACTCCTGCACATCCAAAGGTTCATCCATTCACCATGTTCACAGTGAACAAAATGGATAAAAGTCCCACCTTCCAGAGGAGGAACCAAGATGGCAGCATAAGTAAACACCTATATTTGCTGCCTCTCACAACCACATCAAAATTACAACTAAAAGACAGAACAACTATCATCCAGAACCACTGAAAATCTGGCTGAGTGGAAGTTCTACAACTAGAGGTAAAGAAGAAAGCACATTGAGACTGGTAGGAGGTGTGGAGGCATGGGATGGGCTGGCACCCAGGTGCGCTGCTTTTTTAATAGAGAGGGAGATACAAGCTCCTACTTGCTCTGAACTCCAGCTCTGGGCGAGACTCTGGGGGACCCAGACACATACAGGGAGAAAATGGACTGTCTGGCATTGGGACAGGAATGGGAGGGCGACTTTCTTTCAGACGGAGGTGCTTACAGCAGTCATTTTTCCTGCACTGGGACCTCTCCAGTGCAGGGCTGACTGGCAGCCATTGCTTTTTGCTCCTCCCTGTTGATTTTCAGAGACCCTGCCCCACCCAATTTACAACCCCACCCTAGCTGTGCACAGTGGCTTTTGCATATGAATGGCCTGTCCTTTCTCAGCCTAAAACCTGTCAAACAGGCAGCAGCAGCAGCAGCCTGCCTTGATACACAGCTGGGCACTTCCAAACCAGGTACAAAGAGGAGGAATCTGCAGATCTCTCTGTAGCTCCTGCTGGGTGGCCCCAGGCAGTGGCTGACTTTGCACCTCCTTTGTACAAGAGTCAGTGTACCCAGTGGTCAGTGTGAGACCATACCAGATTACAACTCTTCACATCCATAAGTGACACACTCAAGGGGCAGATTCAGTGAGCATCAAAGCCCCACTGAAGCAAGTCCTGCCCTATAAGGGTGTCTCCTGCACAGCAGCTCTTCCATTGTAGACACAGCTGGTGCTCACACTCAATTGGCCTAGAAGTCTGGAGGTCAATTCCTCCAAGTGATACCAACAGAAATCAAGGCTTAACTACAATAAGATTGTGCACCCAGCCCACAAAGGGGTGCACCAAGAGTGTCCACCTCAGGTGACTGGGGAGGCTGAGCCACTGGGCCCTATAGAACACCTACCACACAAGTCCACTCTATCAATTCAAGAAGACTTGGCAGCTACCCAATACATAGAAACAAATACAGGAAAGGAGCCAAAATGTGGAGACAAAGAACGATGTCACAAATGAAAGAAATGGATGAAAGCAAAATACTGGATATAGAGCTCAAAACCACAGTTAAATGGTTACTCAAGGATCTTCTAGAAACTTCCCAGAAACTTAGTGAGACCTTCAAGGATCTTAGTAAGAATGCCAACAAAAATGGAAAAGGACCAGTCAGAAATTAAGCATACACTGACTGAAATAAAGAATAATATACAGATATTCAACAGTAGACTAGAGCAGTGGTCAGCAAACTATGGCTCACAAGCCACATGCGGCTCTTTGGCCCCCTGAGTGTGGCTCTTCCACAAAATACCACGGCCTGGGCGAGTCTATTTTGAAGAAGTGGCGTTAGAAGAAGTTTAAGTTTAAAAAATTTGGCTCTCAAAAGAAATTTCAATCGTTGTACTGTTGATATTTGGCTCTGTTGACTAATGAGTTTGCCAACCACTGGACTAGAGGATCACAAGAATCAAGTCAAAGATTTGAAATACGAGGAAGCAAAAAACACCCAACCAGAAGAGCAAAAAGAAGAATCCAAAAATATGAAGATAGTGTAAGGAGCCTCTGGAATAATTTCAAGTGTACCAACATCCAAATTATGGGGATGCCAGAAGAAGAGAGAGAGCAAGATATTGAAAACCTATTTGAAGAAATAATGACAGAAAACTTCCCCTACCTGGTGAAAGAAATAGACTTACAAGTCTAGGAAGCACAGAGAACTCCAAACAAGAGGAATCCAAAGAGAACCACACCAAGACACATCATAATTAAAATTCCAAGGGCAAAAGACAAAGAGAGAATCTTAAAAGCAGCAAGAGAAATACAGTTAGTTACCTACAAGGGAGTACCCATAGGACTGTCAGTTGATTTCTCAACAGAAACTGTGCAGGTCAGAAGAGAGTGGCAAGAAATATTCAAAGTGATGAAAAGCAGAGACCTACAACCAAGATTACTCTACCCAGCAAAGCTATCATTCAGAGTTGAAGGTCAGATAAAGAGCTTCACAGACAAGAAAAAGCTAAAGGAGTTCATCACTACCAAACCAGTATTATATGAAATGCTGAAGGGTATTCTTTAAGAAGAGGAGGAAGAAGAAGAAAAAGGTAAAGATAAAAAATTATGAACAAGTGACAGCAAATTATGTAAGTGACAGCAAATACATATCTATCAACAAGTGAATCTAAAAATCAAATGAATAAAAAATCTGATGTACAGAACAAACTGGTGAATCTAATAGAATCAGGGGCATGGAAAGAGAGCAGACTGACAATTCTCAGGGGCAAGGGGGTGTTGGGGGTGCAGGAAGATACTGGACAAATAGCTTACACCTATGGATGAGGATAGTGGGGGCGGGGGGCAAGGGCCTGGGGTGGGGTGGGAACCGGGTAGAGGGGAGCTATGGAGGGGGAAAAGAGGAACATCTGTAATAATCTTAACAATAAAAGATAGATAGATAGATAGATAGATAGATAGATAGATAGATAGATAGATAGATAGATAGATAAATACAAACATATAAATAAGAACTTAACTTCTACAAAAAAGTACCACCTTCCCTAGAACTTACATTTTAGTCAAGAAGAAACATGAAATAAACAAATAAATGAACACCTCAGACATTGATAAATGCTATGATAATAATGAAACACAGCAATGTGGTAAAGTGACTGATGGAGGACTAATTTAGCCAGGATGGTCAAGAAGATGATAGCTGATCTGAGACATAAACAATCAGGAGAAACAAGCCATGTCAGGAACTGAGAGAGGAATTCATAGACATCTATTAACATGGAATTTTGGAAAGAACTTCATTCCAATGGAAGTCTCATTATTCATTACAGTCTTTGAAATTTGGCTTGAAAGATACCCAGGGTAGACCTATGTACCTTTGACTATTCACCTGCTCAGGGACATTTGGCTAAAATTGCTAACCAGAGTCAAGCTTTCTAGCAAAAAAAAAAAGAGAGATGCAATTGGCAATAGATGGTGTGGCTGAAACTAAGGCTCCAAATTAAAACTATGTCTGCATCTGTCCTACTCTGAAAATATCCTAGACTAACTAGAAGATCAAATGGACCCTATGAAAACAAAAATCAGTAGAATGAAGATTACAGCAGATAACATACACTCTCTTGTCTACTTTGCCCAAAAACTTTCAACCTTCATTTTCCACCACTAGCTTAGAAAGGGGGGAGAAAATAATGGGGCCCAGAAGTCTTAAAAAGGAAAGCAGTGAGTTACAAGGTAAAACCAACTATGTTGGAGTTGGAAGAGACCCTAGCAATTACCTTGTCCAACCCCCTCATGTTATACATGACCAAACCAAGGTTCAAAGAAACTAAGAAATTTCTGAAAAGTACAGTCAATGACTGTAGGCAGCCCCCTCACATGCCAATAGTAACGGGGAGGGGTCCCTTGATTCTCATTCAGCTTCAGCTTCGTATATGGTAAGCAAGGACCTCTCCATCCTGAATTCAAGGAATGCTCCACTTCTTAACAAGTAAAATGCCTTAATCTAAAACCTTTCTTCCTTCCTTTCTTTCTCTCTGTCTTCCCTTACTTCCTCCCTCCCTTCTTTCTTTCCCAAATATCTACTGAGTGCTAGGGATATAATAATAAGTAAGATGGCCCTAACTGGTTTGGCTCAGTGGATAGAGCATCAGCCTGCGGACTGAAGGGTCCCAGGTTTGATTCCCGTCAAGGGCATGTACCTTGGTTGTGGGCACATACCCAGTAGGGAGTATGCAGGAGGCAGCTGATCGATGTTTCTAACTCTCCATCCCTCTCCCTTTTTCTCTGTAAAAAAATAATAAAAAATATTTTAAAAAATAAGTGAGATGGATGCAGTCTCTGTTTTAAAGAGCTAAGAGTATAAGAGCAAAATAAACTTAAATAAGTCTTTGCAATATATAGGGTGTCCCCCAAAAATGTATATATACTTTAACAGCTGATAGCTCAATTTTGAAAATGAAATGTATTTTAATAAACACTGCCTTTATAAGTATTCGAAGTGTGTATACATTTTGGGGGATACCCTACACTTGATAAGCACTGTATGAGGGGAAGTTCTAGGCATTATGGAACTGCTGGGCGAGGATACCAAACCTGGTCCAGAGGAGGATGGGAATGAGGGAAGACTCCCAAAGTAAATGGCATTTCAGCAAAAAAAAGGATGGGATATGGCCTGTGCATCCCAGGCAAAGAGAACCACCCTTTGAAAGGCCAAGGGGAAATCAAGTTCATGGCACAGCTCAAGGACTAAAAGCAGCTCAGTGAGATTGCATATTAGTTACAAGAGGGCAAGTGGCGGGAGATGAGAAGTCTGGACAGAAAGGTATCAGTACCTTGAACTAGTATGTTGAAAATAAGGAGGGAGAGAAGTGGAGAGATACTTGGAGTATAACACTGATAAGACGTAGTAATTAACTGAAAATGAGTGAGGCAGAAGGTAAAGTCAAGGATGTTGCCCAACTCTGGCTTAGGGGACCGGATGGAAGGAGGACCCATTCACTAATCTAGGAAAATTGCAGGAAGAGCAATGCTTTGTTTTATCGGGGATAGGGATGATGGTGAATTTGGTTTTGGACAAAATGAATTTGAGTTGAACACCTACATAGTGTCAAGTAAAAAGTTAAACATAAGGATAGGGAGATTAGGAGAGAGATCTGGGCTGAAATGTAGATTTGTGAGTCTTCAACATATTACTTCCTGCTTTCAGGTGATGGATCTGAGACACAGAAATGTGAAAGAACGTGGCCAGAGTCATACTAGTAGAAGCAGAGATTTTAACCCTAGTCTTCATGATTCCCAGGCCAATGTCCTTTCCATGCAGCTGTAATTATGTGCCTTAATGAGTACTGTTAGGAAGGCATTTCAGCAGAATCATGCTCTTTAATTTCCATTGCATATTTCTATTTCTAGAATATATAGAGAAATATGAACATAGGTGTTATGTATGTGATTATATACATTCTGCAGCTTGTGCAGCCACCATATTGCCTACCAACAAGCAATCAGCTACTCATCCTTGTCCTTTGGATAAATTTCCAACAAAAAATCTCCATTAAACTGAGAGAAAGCCAGTAACAACTTCTGAAAAATTTTTTCCTCACTCCTGTAATGCATGGCTTTTTTCTGTACAACCCAAGGAATCTGTGTTGGAGGAAACAGCAGGCATCAGTGTGTCAGTTCCACCATAACTAGGAGCCCACAGTCATTTGTGCAGCCATAAAGTATAAGCAGCAAACTCTGAGATTGCTGAGAGAGTGGATTAAATTATTTTAAAATAACTATATTGAGTACTAAAAAATGACTAGAAAAGACATAAGGGAGAATTAATCATTTCAGCTACATTATTTTATGGTCTGCAGGACACAGTGGAAAACAATAGCAGATCCACAACCATAAATTAAAACTCTAGAGGTACCACCAGGAGCTTTCCAGTCACATGGAGATTGGCCCACAATTCAACCTTCTTTTGTTCAACAAGAGTTCTTTGTAAAATGCTATCCTCTCTCTTCCTACTCTTCTTTTTGGACCCATCTTTTCTGTTCCTCTGCCTCAAGCCTATTGAACTTTTCCCCAGACCTCTCAATATTAGTTTATGACGTGAAGGGTAAGAAATTTAGCATTACTAATTCCTGCATTCCTCCTACAACACTTAGCTACCCTGCTTTTCCTACTAATCACATTTGTCTTGTTTATTTTCTACCTCTCTGATAACTTCTCTGGCTTTGTCATTGACAGCCCTTCTTTATGTCCTCTGAATAGTGGTACAATTTCTAAGGTTCTCATTTTGGGTCTATTTTCTGAAATCCTTACTGCTCTTCATTCCTTGGTAATCTCTTTAACTTCTCCCTTTTCCCAACTCAGCTTTAACTATTTTAGCTGACTTCCAAATCCACATCTCCAGTCCTGAACTTAAAGGCACATATTTTCAAATGCCTAGCAAATAGTCTCCTTAGAAATCCCACCAGTCCCTTTAACTCATAGGTTTTTTTGTTTTTGTGTGAGGTTTTTTGTTTTTTGTTTTTTGTTTTTGTGGGTTTTTTTCACTACTCTATTCTTAGGCCACTAGCCTTAGCACTACCCAGAAAATTTGGAGTCATGGCTTCATTCACTTTAATCTTATTAATCTCCTGAGCCCACCATCTAAAGTCTAAACTCCTTAGATGACAGTTACAGCTCTACACAATCTAGTGCCAACCTATCTTTCTAACCTTATCATTCACATTTCTCTCATCCCACCAACCCTTATACTTCTATTTTGCTCTTTCACTTTTCTTGTACTCTGGATTATATTACTCCTACAACTTGCATTTCCATTTCCCCCCCTTACTTTAAAGGCCATTTCGCAGCACAAGCCTCATATTTAACTATTAGCACCATTTTCAGACACATCTCAAGTATCATACTTGCAGAATATGTTATGTTTCCTCCAGCAGACACCCACTTCGATATCCAAATGTCCTCTCTTTTACTCTCCATAGTTAATCAACCACCAATCTGCGCAGTTTACTCTCTCAATCTCTCTTGAATCACCTATTTTTCTTTATACCACTACTAGTGGCCCAGTACACGAAATTCATGCACGGGGGCAGAGGTGTCCCTCAGCCTGGCCTGCACCCTCTCCAATCTAGGATCCCTCAGAGGATGTCCTACTGCCAGTTTATAGGGATCGGGCCTAAACTTGCAGTCAGACATCTCTCTTGCAATCCAGGACTGCTGGCTTCTAACTGCTCACCTGCCTGCCTGCCTGATTGCCCCTAACCACTCTGCCTGCCAGCCTGCTCACTCCCAACTGCATCCCTGCTGGCCTGCTCACTCCAAACTGCCCCCCCCCGACCACCGCTGTCCTGATCACCTCCAACTGACCCCCACTGACAGCCTGCTCACTCCCAACTGGCCCCCCTGCTGGTCTACTCACCCCCAACTGCCCCCACCCACTGGCCTGATCACCCCCAATGCCACCCCCATCGGCCTGATCACCCACAACTGCCCTCCCCTCTTGGCCTCTACCCGCCTCTACCTCAGCCCTGTCACCACGGCTTTGTCCAGAAGAACATCCTGAAGGTCTCCTGGAAGGTCTCCCAGTCTAATTAGCATATTACCCTTTTATTAGTATAGATAGAGGCCTGGTGCATGAGTGGGGCCAGCTGGTTTGCCCTGAAGGGTGTCCCAGATCAGGGTGGGGGTTCCCGTGGGGCATGGGGTGGCCTGGGCAAGGGGCCTGTGGTGGTTTGCAGGCCAGCTACGCCCTGCAAACCACCATGGGTAAACCATGGGTAAGTGTCCCCGCTGGGGGTGTGGCCATCTTGGGTGAGGAGCTGAGGGCCATCTTGGGTGAGGAGCTGAGGGCTGTTTTCAGGCTGGCCATGCCCCCCCAGCGGGGACTCTTACTCCATGGTGGTGTAGCCAGCTTGGGTAAGGGGCTGAGGGCCATTTTCAGTCTGGCCGCACCCCCTAGCAACCCAGGCTCCCAGCCCCTCCTTTCCCCCCCCCCCAAACCCCTCCTTGAGTGGGCCAGGGCAGGCAGGAAGCTTGGCTTCCTCTGTCACCAGGGGCAACACAAGCTTCCTGCTCGCTCCAGCTCCATGGCTGCCACCATCTTTGTTGGATTAATTTGCATGCTCGCTCCTGATTGGCTGGTGGGACAGTCAATTTGCCTGTTTCTCTTTCATTAGTGTAGATTAGTGTAGATAATACTTTTTTCCAAGTCATCACCATTTTTCACATGATCTTCTAGAGGACCTCTAGGTACTCTGCTGAACACCTTCAGTTGTGTGCTTCGTAACATATGTAGAGTGATTTTTTTCAGAACACATATTCAGTAAGATCTCCCCCTGAGTGCCTTCCCATAGTGCCCAAACCTGCAGGCCCTTGGTGCTCTGGATTCTGCCTGTGTCTCCAAATGCTCTGGCTTTCTCTCAGCCAGTACCTTGCTCTCTCCACTTCGGAGGCCTTACACTTCCTATTCTCTGTACCTAAAATTCTCTTCCCCTTTGACCCTGCTCTCTTACCTTCAGAATTCATCTCAAGTGTTCCTCCTTCAGGAAAGCTTTCCCTGCCTGTTGTCCTCCAATTGTCAATGGCACTGTGTATGAACTTTGCCTTTGTAACACTTTTCTACTGTTTGGTCGTGCCTACCTCCTCCACTAGATGCTCACCATTTTATTTGCTTTATTTCAAGTTTCTAACAAAACCTGAACATAGCAAGAGATACTCAATAGATAATTGTTCACTCAATAGATAAATGAGTGAGTTGTTACTCTTGGCCCTCAGATTTCCTAATTAAAAGGGTATCTTTACTTCACACCCTTTGCTCACTGGTAATATTGACTGTTTTTCTGAAAATTAAGATGATAAAATTGTTTTACAGGTCCTGTGTAACAGCAGGCATAATTTCATATTCTGGATTTTTTTAAAAATTATTAATGGGTCCAAGAATTGGCAATGAGAGGGAAAATAGAGGTGGATGTGAATAAGGTTAGTGGAGGTTCATGATTTGGCACTACAGTAGACCAAAGTAATTTGTATGTCTTTCCTTCATTCCATACACCATTAGTTTTCAGAAATTGGAACCAAGCTATCCTATCTAATAAAGAGGGAATATGTTAATTGACACCATCACAAAGATGGCAACGCCCACAGCCCATAAGGAGGGAATATGCTAATTGAATGCCCCGCCCTCAAAGTTGGCAGAGCCCACACCCACAAAATGGTGGCACCCAGTCCCCTCAGCCCCGTCAGGGTGGCAGGCACATGGCAACGCCAGGCTCATCCCGAGGTGGGTCTGGCCACTCCGCATGTCTGCCTCCGGAGTCCCCCAGTCCCCTCAGCCCCCCAGCCGCCCATGGCCAGCCCGAGGAGCAGGCAAGCCTCGCATGGCGGCTGTCCAGCCACCCAAGGCTGCCCGAGGCTCAGGTAACCAGGGCCTGCCAAGGCTTGTGCTGCTGGCAGTGGTAGCAGCAGAGGTGTAATGGGGCATCAACTTCCCCTGATTGCCAGGTTGCCTCCTGCCCCTGAGAGCTCCCAGACTGTGAGAGGAGGCAGGCCAGGCTGAGAGATCCCCTCTCCAGTGCATGAATTTTCATACACCAGACCTCTAGTCTATATACATAAAAGGCTAATATGCTAAGTGTCTGACCGTCTGACTGGTTGCTCACCACCAGAGGGCAGATGCTGAATGCAGGAGCTGCTGTGATGCGCACAGAGAAACAGCACCGTGGACCTGGCATCCTTGAAGCAACACTTGGCTTCCCACAAGTGGGACACAGACCCTGCCACCACCCCGGAATGACACCCCACCAAATCGCAACCAACGCTGCTGAGACTCCCTGGCACAAAATGCGGCCCACAGCCCAGCCCAGCCTGTAATTGTTTTCTGTGGATGCTGGGTAATGATGTCACGTAGCAACGCCCAACTTCCTTTCCCTAGCAACAACTAGCCTTTGTGCAGTTTCTTCAGCCCAGGAACATGACTTGCTATAAAGCCAGGGACAAACATTTCACACTTTAACCAAACGTCTGTGAAGCATTTTCCTGTGCCTCATCTCATTTGATCCTCACAGAAGTCCTGGAGTAGGTAGATAGGAGACTCAGTGGAATCCAATTTTCTTTTCATTAGCCAGAAAACAGAGATTTAAAAAGCTTAGAAACTTGACCTGATTGAAAAGAAATAAGAAATGGTAGGCCTTGAAAATGATTTCAGGTTTCTCAAACACTGCTGCTGTTAAATATTTTAACCTTTGTTCTCCCTGTGTGATCTACAATAATAATTTGCTTTGTGTTGACATTTACTGCTGTGTTGTTGACAATTACCTGAAAGAGAAGTTGGGGTGCTTCACCGGGCTGGAAAAAGTTTAGCTACATCAGAAAGCAGGTCTAATTAAGCAAGTTGATTCTATATCTATAAAAGGCTAAGTTGACTTGCACATGCACAATAGATATAAAGCTCTCACTGGCACCAATCACATGCGTGTGTTTCAATCTGTCATTGTCGATTATGAATTTGGTTGACACTTCTATTATAGAGAAAGGGCGAATAGCGATATTAAAATATTTCTTCTAATTAATTTCCTTTCAATGTGCATGAATTGGGCCTCTAGTGCACTAATAAATGTGATGTTCAAAGGTCATAATGAAAATTTTTTAAATGCTCTCCTCCTACCCCCTTCCCCATCCCAAGTCAACTAATTTATTTTCCAGCTCTTACTGATTTACACTGGGTTTTAAAACTAAAAAGTTTCAAAATATTTTTATCTCTGATATTTCTGTGGAAAAAAAAAAGATGTGAGAGTGACAAGAGGCAGTGAAGATTTACAGAGAAATGGAAAAAACATTAGACTAGGTGACAGAAAAACAGAATTATTGTTTTCATCTCTACCACGTATAATCATTTGACAAAGCATTTAATCCCTTCATGCCCAAGATTCAGGAACTATACAATGGCAGTAACTGAGCTTTGGTTCAGAAAGACAGACTACACTCATGCACTTACCTCACTCTCCTCCCAGACATCCCACAGCTCAACAATAAAGGTGTATGAGAGCAGACACATCCATAACAGTGGTGGGAACTGAAGACTTTGAAATGGCTCATGTTGAGAGAGGAAGTCACAGCCCAGGATCTACACAGGAGGCTACAACAGAAAAAGTGGTTGGAGATGTTCTTCCCTGTCAGAGCAGGAGAGATTCTAAGCCCAGAGAGAGCAGATATGAGAGCAGGAGTGGGCTAAGCATGAGAATAAGCATAATTAACTAAACATTTTCTATTGAAACAGGTTGAAATTCTCCCTCTCCATGAAGTGGACTTGGCAGAGGAAAGATATACTAGCTCCCCATAATAATAACCTAGTACTTGATTTAAAAACTAGAGGCCCAGTGCACCAAATTCCAGCACTGGAGGGGGTGGCCCTCAGCCCAACCTGCAAGCTCTCCAATCTTAGACCCCTCAGGGAATGTCTGACTGCTGGTTTAGGCCAGATCCTGCAGTCGGACATCCCTCTCACAATCCGGGACTGCTGGCTCCTAACCGCTCACCTGCCTGCCTGCCTGATTGCCCCTAACTGCCACTGCTGGCCTGGTTGATGCCTCACTGCTCCCCTGCTGGCCTAATCACCCCCAACTGTCCTCTCCTGCCAGCCAGGTCACCCCTAACTGCCCTCCCCTGCTGGCCCAGTCCTCCCCCCCAATGGCCCTCCCCTGCAGGCCCAGTCGTTCCCAACTGCCCTCCCCTTCTGGTCTGTTTGCCCCCAACTACCCTCCCCTGCTGGCCTGATCACCCATAACTGCCCTCCTCTGCCAGCCAGCTTATGGCAGCCATCTTGGGATGACTTGGGGGCGGCCACCCTGTGATGACCCTAGGGTGAGATGCAACCTAGGCTTTATTAGTGTAGATAAACATGGAAAGCTAATGATTCCTTACAGTTGAGGGAAAAAACCAACAGCCCAAAAGAGAGGGACCAAGATGAAGGTGAAATTATTAAAATCTCCCAGAAAGCAAAGCATAATTAAAAAAGAAAAAGGAGACTAAGAGAACAAAAAGTGAAGAAATGTGGACAATAAATCTAGGAGAACCATTATGCAACTACTAGAAATTCCAGAAAGAGTGTAGAGAAAACAAAAGAGCTTTAACAATTAAAGAAATAATTCAAGAAAAGTTTCTGGAGCTGAAGAAAAGCTGAAGTTGACTGATTGAAAAAGCCTACTGAGGTCCAAATGTATAAAATTTCAGGAAATCCAAAGGAAAACAAGCTAAAATCTTTGGGGACAAATAATAAATGTCCTACTCTTCCCCTAAGCCTCTACCCCCAAAGAATCAGATTGACATTGGATATTTCATCAGCAACCTTAGAAACCAGAATACAATGCAGAATTGCCTTTAAAGGAATGAAGGGAACTTATTTTGAAGCTAAAATTATATGTGTGGCCAAATTGTTAATCATAAAGTTAGTGAAAACCAATTTTCAGATTTGTTATGACTTATAAAATTTACTCCAACTTTTGTGACAATTGCTTGAAATTTTATTGTAATTTTTTGTTTGTTTGTTTTTTGCTTTTTTATTTATTCCTAACCTGAGGATATTTGGGGGAGAGGGTTGTTTATTTTAGAGACATAAGAAGCAGGGGAGAGAAACATCAGTCTGCTGCCTCTGATACACACCCTGACTGGGAATCAAACCCACACTTCATTGATGTACAGGACAACACTCCAACCAACCGAGCCACCTGGCCAGGGCAAGGATTGTAGGTTTGTAACACAAACGAGAATCCTAGAAAGAGGAAGATATGTGATACAAATATTATGCTTCCTAATCCAGGGGTGAAGTAATTAAAGGAAGCTAAGTATTTAGAAAGCAACTGACCCAAACTTCATCAAGCAATTCAGAGGAGGAGAAGCAGTTGCAGTGCGGAGCGGAGGAGGCAGGAAACCAAACGCGAGCAGGAGCTGGGTGGACACCATGACTGGGATCACCACCATTGATGCGGTGGGTCCCAAGATCCAGGTTCTGCAGCAGCAGACCAATGATGCTGAAGAGAGGGCTGAGTGCCTCCAGCAGGAAGTGGGCTCAGAAACAGGCTGAGGCTGAGGTGGCATCCTTGCACCGTAGGATCCAGCTGGTTGAAGAGGAGCTGGACCGTGCTCAGGAGCTCCTGGTCACTGCCCTGCAAAAGCTGGAGCCGGGGGGCGAAAAAGCTGGAGGAAGCTGAGAAGATTATTGAAAACCGAGCTTTAAAAGATGAAGAAAAGATGGAACTCCAGGAAATCCAACTCAAAGAAGCTAAGCACATTGCAGAAGAGGCAGATAGAAAGTATGAAGAGGTGGCTCGTAAGTTGGTGATTATTGAGGGATACTTGGAACGCACAGAGGAATGAGCTGCACTGACAGAGACCTGTTGCCAAGAGACGGATGAGCAGATCATGTGGGAGAGTGGGAATTTTTGAGCATGCTTACTACTACCATTCCAGAGAGACTGTGGACTATGCCCCAGATAGAGTTGTCAGTGCTGACACCAGGCCAGGCCTTGAGATACCTTCTCATGGCCCCTTCCCAGCACGTAGGCCTTCTTTCATAGAACACTGTCAGCTTTCTGAAGAACAGGATGACCCTGTGAATAACATGGTTGTCAATGGCATGATCCTGACGTTGCTTAGGAAAAAATGTTTTGTCTTGGGTTACTTGTTCTGTAAAAACAGGATGTGGTCAGTGTGCTTAAAAGTGGTCCTGCACAAAGGGTGGGCCTGCTCTCTGGACTCCCTGCATGGAAAAAGGCAGAGCAGTTGCCAGCTGACTGGCCGGCCATCCGGCCAACTAATAAAGGCTCCCTAAATTTTAATTTGGTCTGGACTCCAGTGGTCATTCACTCACGCTCGCTCCACAACAGTCAGACTGATGGACCAGAACCTGAAGTGTCTGCGTGCTGCTGAAGAAAAGCACTCTCAAAAAGAAGACAAATATGAGGAAGAGATAAAGATTCTTACTGATAAACTCAAGGAGGCAAAGACCCATGCTGAGTTTGCTGAGAGATCTGCACCAAGCTGGAAAAGACAATTGATGATTTGGAAGATAAACTGAAATGCACCAAAGAGGAACACCTCTGTACACAAAGGATGCTGGACGAGACTCTGCTTGACCTGAATGAGATGTAGAGCTACCCAGTCCCACCCTGCCACTGCTCCTCCCTCTGACCCCGACTCTGCCTGAGGCCAGCAGGCCTGAAGCTGACCTTTAAACTGAGGGCTGATCTTTAACTAGAAGGCTGCTTTCTCCTTTCACTGCCTCCCACACCCCCTCCCATCCCACACCCGTGTCTTTTTCATCAAATTGTCTTTGTCTCTCCTCAGAGATTTTGATTGGGCTAGAGGCTAAACACCTTTGGGAAGAACATTTAAGGGAATGTAAGCACAATGAAAAGTGTCTTTAAAAGCATGTTGTGATGTACACATTTTGTAATTACCTTTTCTGTTGTTGCTGTGGCAACCATTTGTAAACATCCTAGCTATGAAGAGAGAATATGGTAATTAACCATCACTCCATCACAAAGATGGCTGCACCCACAGCTGAGGCCAAGTTCCCATAAGGAGCCTTAACAAGCAATCAGCAGGGACCTGAGGCTACGCCCTCCCCCGCCCCCATGGGGCTTGACAGGGGACTTCAGGCCACGCCTCCCACCCAGCAGGGCTTGACGGGGGACCTCAAGGTGCGCTTCCCATCCTGGAGCTGGGCTAGGAGACCTCAGGCTGCTCCCCCGGCCCCAGCGCCAGACCGGGGGACCTCAGGCCACGCCCTCCACCAGGTGGGGCTTGACAGGGGGCCTCAAAGTGCACCCTCAGTGCTGGGTCGGGGGAACTCAGGCCACACACCCCCCCCCCACCCTGGTCTGGGCTGGGGATCTCAGGCCATACCCCCCTGTCCTGGCAATGGGCCAGGGGACCTGAGGCTATGTTCCCTGCCCGGCGGGGCTTGGCAAGGGTGGGACTAGCTGGGTCTGGATCTATCCCAATTGGGGAGGGGGGGGGGCAGCCAGGTCTGGGTCTCACGTGATTTTGAGGCATATGTGAGTGGGCGGGGACTTGACTCTGGGTCCTGTGATATGCCCCAGACTCTGACAGGAGGAAGGTTTTCAAATACATTTTACTAATTTTCTTTCATCTCTGACACTTCTATTATAGAGAAAGGGCAAATAGCAATATTAAATTATTTCCTCTAATTAATCCCCTTTTAATGTGCACAAATTTCGTGCACCGGGCTACTAGTTCCAAATAATTCCACAGTTCTCAAGCAGCAGTCTAATCCCTTTCTCACTTTTAGGAGGTAATTTTTCAGCTCAATCCATATTGCCCTCTCCATAGAAAAGGGAAAGAGGTATGGGCCTGCCTTAACTGAGAGCCACATAGAGTCCAGAGAAAGACTCCACTATAGGGAATCATTGCTCTGTGCAGGGTACTAGCCAAAATGGAAAGGTAATTCCAGGAGGAGCTAGCAAAAAAAAAGTGATGTTTAGGTTTCAGCTTTTAGGTGTCTTTGGGCAATTTATTTTTGTCATCAGAAGTGATCAAATTAAAATGGTGAGACCTCTCTGTAAGAGACCAAATTCTTGTCCCATCTCTACCCTTTCCCTAGTGGTTCACAAAATGGATCATGTGCCCCTTATGTTGAAGTGACCCATTATTTGCTCTCCTGCCTCCTTGAAAGAAGGAAAATTATGTTTTTGCCACTGATTTAGCCAAATGAAACTCATCTCATCACCTTCTTCTAGGTCTAAAGCTGCTGTCTCTAAAAGTGCCATCTCATTGTGCTTTGTACCAGTTAGTGCTGGAGAAATCTTGAATAGTTTATGTACAAAACTTTTTAAATTTGTAGTATTTTGAAACTTTGCTTCTTTGGGATTAGGACACACTGGCCACCCTATCTGGCTGTGAGAGCTCGCTGCAGTCTGGGCTGGCAGTGTGCTGATCAAGTTTCTTTCCCCACCTAATGCCCCATTTTTAGTGAGGTTTCTGTGAGGTCTGTTAGGTGCGCATCCTGTAGCTTATTGGCTTAAAATGTTCTCTCCTTTGGTGTGGTCCCTTTGGAGGCCAATTGGGAGAAAGAGAAACCAAATAGTGCAACTGTTTTGATACTGAAAATTGAATAAGTATCTTTTTAAAATAAAGAACCAGTCCCTCCAAAAAAAAATAAAAAGAAAAGAAAAGAAAAAGAAAGAAAAGAAATTCATAGGAATTTAAGAAAAATGTATTTAAAAAGAAAGTAGATTTCTTCAAAAAATAGTAAGGCAAAAAAAAAAAAGTAATCATTAGTAATTTGGTGAAGACTTGTAATTGTCTATCAACAAATGTCTTAGGTTGGGTTTCCTAGCTGCCTTCATAAGCTCAAGGTTCTATAACAAAATATCATAGACTGGGTGACTTAAACAATAGACATTTATTCCTTACAGTTCTGGAGGCTGCAAAATTCAAGATCACGGTGCCAGCATATTTGGTATCTGGTGATGGCCCTTTTCCTGACTTGCAGTCAGTGAACTTCTTGCCATGTGCTCACACTGCCTTTTCTTGGTGCATTTGCATGAAGAGAGGAAGGGTTTTGGTCTCCTTTCCTCTTCTTATAAAAACAGTACTCTCACCTTGTGGGCTCCACCCTCATGATCTCATCTAAACTTATCTCCCAAAGACCCCACCATAATATTGGGGGATGAGGCTTCAAAAATGAACGTTGGGGAGACACAACATTCAGTCCATAACCCTATCAGAGCCTAAGATGAGGATGCTTTCACAAGTGATTTATTGAGGAAGTGCACTTTGGAGAAGAGGGATGATGAAAACAGTACATAGCAAGAAAAAAGCTAAGCAAGAATGTGGCTCAGCTGAATATGAGCTGTACACTGACTTCACAGGGAGATAGCAATCAGATTGCACCAGAGTATGGTCCCCATGTTGAGGCAAGCTGGTCTATTGCACCGTGTCAGTCAATCAGCTGCAGGCCTGTGTGGGAAGAATTAAAATTCCTGATGAGGCAACTTCCATTAGGCCAAAGGCAATTTTCTAGAAAAGTGGGCAGCTGTGAGCTATTAGAAGCCAACTCTGATTGCAGCTGAGGCATAAGCTGTTACGTGAACCAGTAGCCTGCCTGGAGGGCAGGGGAAGTTAGGCAATTTAAAATTCCAGGAAAAATAAAAAGCTGTATAAAAATCCATAGATCCAAATAAGCAAATTGCAATACTTTGGTGTAATTTTGAACAATCAACATTATCTAAGTTCATTTAACTTTGATGATTAAAACATTCTCACTAGAATTACATAGGTTTAGTTATAATATGACAGTTTCTCCTTTGTAAAACTAATCACTAATTAGACTTGTGGTAAATAATATTTTCATAATCATTTAAACATAAGTATCATGTTTTAATTTTTTAAATCAACCTGTAAATAAAGCATATAAGACTTAATTATAGTTACAGAACAGAAGGTAAACGTTTAAAACCTTAACAGTATAAAAGTGATGGTAGAGCTGATAGAAGTTAGAAATAAAAGGGGGACAGGCAGAGATGAGATGAAGGGAAAGCATAAGATAAAAATTATCTTCTTCATTGACATTAATATATATATTTTAAAGTTAAAACATGAAGAAATACAGATTTAAGCACTATGTCATTTAATATTATAAGGATATGCAATATAAGAACGCAAAGTAAATATATAACAAAATTTTGAAGGAAAAATTAAGGCAATATAAATGAGCTAAATTTATTATCTTTCTTTTTTTTGGAAAAAGCATTTTAAATATGTTCTTTCACCCATCTATCCATAGCGAGGAATCTAAAGGCTACAAAATCAAGAAATAACCAGATAATATCATTTGGAGCAGGGGTCCTCAAACTATTTAAACAGGGGGCCAGTTCACTGTCCCTCAGACCGTTGGAGGGCCGGACTATAGTTTAAAAAAAAAACTATGAACAAATTCCTATGCGCACTGCGGGCTCGGGACAAGTTGGCTGCTAAGCAGGACAGGCAGTGGCACCGGCAGGCCGGATAAATGTCCTTGGCGGGCCGCATGTGGCCCGCGGGCCACAGTTAGAGGACCCCTAATTTGGAATTATCGAGATAAATACCAGAAGTTGAAAATAGAAACCGTTAAAAATTATTATCTCTGAGGAGTATTGTGGAGAAGGGCAGAGAAGCAGTAAATTTTCCTTTTAATTTTGTAACCATCTGTATTATTGAAATTTTTCTTGTCCTACACATGTATTGCTTTTGTAGCAGTGATAAAAATGACAATGAGAATACTTTCCAGTCTATCCCAT
Source organism: Corynorhinus townsendii (assembly GCA_026230045.1). Classification (NCBI taxonomy): domain Eukaryota; kingdom Metazoa; phylum Chordata; class Mammalia; order Chiroptera; family Vespertilionidae; genus Corynorhinus; species Corynorhinus townsendii. Next base: position 90,547,422 of record JAPDVU010000003.1, read on the forward strand.
CAAGTAATTAAAAGAATTAAGATAATATGTAGAAAAGCACTTTGAAAACCCTCAGGTGCTGAAATAAAGTATTATTAAGAGAATAGTCTTAGGCAGTACAAGGTTGGGGAAGGAAATAACACTCTCCTTGATCAAGCCATATATAAATTTAATTTATTTCAGAGAGGAAGGGAGAGTGAGAGAGAGATAGAAACATCAATGATGAGAAAGATTCACTGATCAGCTGCCTCCTGCATACTGGGGATCAAGCACACAACCCGGGCATGTGCCCTGACTGGGAATTGAACTGTGATCTCCTAGTTCATAGGTCAACGCTCAACCACTGAGCCATGCTGGCTGGGCTCAAGATGCTTTTTAAGATGCCAAGAGCCAAATTAAAAATGAAGCTCTCTCTAAAATGCTGACTATACAATATATGAGAGAAATAATTTGGAAGAATGACAAGAAGAAAATTTAAAATAGTAAGTGCTGAGAAAGAATTATTAGGTTCCATCAAATTATTTCTCTAAACCAAAAACACTGTGAGGAACTAAATAGCAACAGTGGTGCTATCATCTTTGAAAATACCATGGCAAAAACATTTCTTATTAAAACATACACTTATCATGTCCTTATATCTGAAACCATTTTCAGATACTTTTGTAAACATTCCAAATGTTTTAGAACACTGTTTTCATAGCTTCTTTCAAGTAGGCAGATAGATCTGATCAATAGTACTGTTAAGGGTTTGAAATAAAATTGTTGGTTCATGTGTCTACCTCCTTTGCAGGAAATGGACTTTCTCCAAACAAGGAACTGTGTCTTAAATACTCTGTTCTGTCTCTGGTGCCTGTCTCAGGGTCTCCTAGAACATAGTAGTGTTCAATGAAGGTTTGCTAAATGGATAGATGGGTGAAAGAACATATTAAAATGCTTTTATTTTAAATGAAACTAGACTACAGTTTGTCCCCATATACAAAAAATTAACTCAAAATGAATCAAAGGCCTAGTTATAAGACCTGAAACAATAAATTACATAGAAGAAAGCATAGGCACTAAACAGATGACCTTGGTCTTAGAGAAGATTTCATGAATTTGACCCCAAAGGCAAGGGAAGTTAAGGCCAAAATAAATGAACTATATCAAACTAAAAAGCTTCTTCACAGCAAAAGAAACTGCAGACAAAACAAAAAGGCAACCAACCAAATGGGAAAAGATGTTTGCAAACAATTCCAACAAGGGTTAATATCCAAAATATATAAAGAACTCATACAACTTAACACCAAACAAAAAATCCAATTAAAAATTGGACAGAGGACCTGAACATGTACTTCTCACAAGAACATACAAATAGACAACAGATATATGAAAAGATGATCAACTTCACTAGCTATTAGGGAAATGTAAATCAAAACTACAATAATATACCACCTCAGATGTTAGAATGGCTATAATTAAAAGACAAGTAATAAGTGTTGGAGAAGTTGTGGAGAAAAAGGAACCCTCATTCACTGCTGATGGGAATGTAAACTGGTAGAGCAGCTGTGGAAAACAGTATGGAGTTCCTAAAAAAATTAAGAATAAAGTTACCATATGACTCTATTCTTAATTTAGAAGTTATCTCCTCTGGGTTTCTATCTGAAAATTTGAAAATATTTATTTGCAAAGATATATGCACTCCTATGTTGATTGCAGCATTATTTACAGTTGTCAGCACATGAAAACAACCAAAGTGTCCTTTGCTAGATGATTGGATAAAGATGTGGTACATATATACAATGGTATAATACTCACCCATAAGAAAAAATGAAATATTGTCATTTGAGATAATATGGATGGACCTTGAGAATGTCATGTTAAGGAAAATAAGTCAGACAGAAAAAGTTAACCATGAGATTTCACTCAAATGTGGGATATAAAATGGAAAGCAATAAATGGATAAATAATAAAAACAAACAAACAAAAAGTCATAGACAGACAACAGTATAGTGGTTTCCAAAGGGAAGGGAGGTGGAGGGGTAGTAAAGGGAAATGGGGGTCAAATATATGGTGAAAAAATGATTTGAATTTGGGTGGTGGGTACACAATGCAACATATAAATCATGTCTCATAGAAATGTATACTTGAAACCTATATAATCTTATTGACCAATATCATCCCAGTAAATTTATTTTTTAAATGCTTCTTTACTATATATCCTTGGCTTGATGTGCAACAAAAATATAGGACTTGTGTAAAACAGGGTGGCTCAGGGTCTCTGAGCCACCCTGTCTTTGTTCGTATGTGGCAATAGGAGAGTAAATTGACCCCTCACTAAAATTGTCCAGTTGAGCACTTTGGATAGGAGAGAAACTGCATTTTCTGTGTTACTTAAGATCTTTCATGAACATAGGCTTTAGCTTCAGAAAGAGGTGAGTTCAAATCCCACTCCGCTAGTTAGTACCTGTGTGATCTTGGGCAACTTTCTGAACATTTATTTAATAATCACAATCAGCATCCAACAGGTATTTATTGAGGACATACTATTTAGATACCCTGTTGGGTGCCTGACTTCTCAGAGGCTCAACTGAAAAATGAAAATAATGGTTCTACATCAGAGAATCATGATACTGATTTACTGAAATAATATATGCAAAGTTCTGGGCACACAGTAAATTTTCTTTAAATGGTTATTGTTGTTGTTATCAACCTGCAACTGCTATTACTGAGAGACCACTACATGCTGTCACTGCCCACAAAGCTAGCTCAGTAAGATAAACAAAGAAGTTGCTCACAGCACAGTAGGGGAAATAAGCTGCCAAGCCACCCTACTGTGTCTTTCCATGTACTCCATGGATAAGCTCCTCTAAGAAACTATTCCTTGATTGAAGGTAGTTGGTGTCAGTTCAACACCATCAGAAATCCCCAGTTTTGGATGTGAGGAAGAAGGGAACTTTATTGGTGCATTCAGCTCAGTTGTGATAGAGCATGACTGTGAGATCAGCACAGCTGTGGAACAGCTCAATAATGTTACAGCTCAATTATGAAGCATCATGGCTGTGAGGAGGCCCTGGGGTGAGGATTCCTTGAGGCAAGGCCCTTCTCCAGCTAGACAGCTCTTCTCTACAGTGGTCCAATGAGATGTCTTTGCTATTTCAGTTCCAGCCAGAGAAGCACAGTCTTCAGTGGAAAGGAAAAGTGTGCTCTCTAATCCAGAGGGAAGTTGACTTACATAGACAGAGAAGTTCCTGCCCGGGTTCAGATTGGTCTACCCTCATGCAAATGAGGACTCCAAATTCTCCCACTTTTATTGGTCCAAAAAGCACTGGGATTGATAAGAGTGGAGCTGTTTTGACTGGTCAGTGAAGATGCTAATGGGATATAGCTGGATAGCTTTGATTGGACAGAGAAAGCCTCAGTGCTATTGGTTGATATACAATTCCAGGAACTTCTTTATAAGGGCTGGTTCAAATGGCAGAACACAGTGCAGGTAAGCAATTTAGTGCACGCTTCTCCTTGAAGTGCAGTTTGCATGATGAGAGGCCCCTGTTTATAAACAGCTTCTAGGCTCTGCTTTTAAATTTGAGCCCAGTTAGCCACCAGGAATCCTTCTTGGTAGTATCTTCTTTCTCAGGATCCACACCCTAATGAGCAAATGTGGATACCTAATAGGCGACTAGCCAATAAGAGAGGATACATATGGTAAGAAGTGGCATTACAGAGGTATCTGCACTGAATTTTCTGTGAATAACCTCTTCTGATTCATCTTTGTTCCCACCTAGTCTCTGGCATGTGTGTCCCGTAGAGTCCTAACTGAATATTGGTTGCATGAGCCATAGTTGTCAAGGCAAGAGACGGGGCAATATGGATCAATCCTGAAAGCCGTGGTAAAGGAGACTCTGGTCTTAGTAATTCACAGTGAAAACTGCATGAAAATCCAATGGGCTCAGGTACCCCTTAACAAAGAGGCCAGAAGCAGGTTTTTATTTAAAGCATCAGGCTTTATTATGTGGCCCTTCCACCCTGGTTCCAACATACTGGACCTGGGAATTGGTGACCAAGCCTGAGGGTATGCAAATAAACAAGGAGGTGATCCCTTGGTTAGGGCTTCTGCTAAATACACCACTTTCAGGGCCTTCAGGAAAAGATGAAAAAGGGGACTCATTTCACCCCCCACAACTCTGGAATTCTCTTCATTCTAAGTGCCATAGTCTTGCATTCTTTGGTACGTGTGAGATGGTAAGAAGATTAAAATTTTCCAACTGGAATCTCCTCAGTTCTGCACTTTTTCTGATTACATGATAAATTTTCTCTCTCTCTTCTCTCTCATTTTCTTGAATGCAGGTTTGTTTTTATAAAAATAAGGAAGATAGCACCAAAAATTGTCAATAAATTGACATCATAAGATTCAGTTTCTTGTATCACAAATGTTTCATCTTTAGAATGTTCATTTTATGTGGGAAAGAAAGGATTTAAAAGACTGTGAAATATTGAATGTGCAAACATTTTGTGATTGTGTGAGTTACCGAGATTGTGCCATAACATCCTTTCCGTTGAGTTCATTTTGGAGCCAGGTTTGGGATTGAATTGATCATATTCTTCTTATCTCTGGTGTGCACACTTCATTCAGATCCTTGTTACGCAGCACAGTATCAATGTCTTCTGATTGTCCAGCGCCCCCACTGATTAAACAGCAAGGATTATATCTCCTGGCCCTGTCATGATTTTGCAGTAAAGGGCAGAACTGATTTCAGAGCTATGACTCAGGACCTGGTAAAATATTGGCCGAGAAGTGGGTGCAAGCAGCCATCGGCACTCTGGAGATTTCTGTTCCTAGTTAGCAGCTAAAAATATTCATGTAACCAATTATGCTAATTTAAAGAAAACATCTAAGTCATTTGACTACTTAAAGCTTTCTTCTTCAGAATCTTTAAAGGATTAAGTAGTCTGCTATATTCATACTCTTCTTTCAGCCATTTTTTGCGGGGGGGGTGGGAAGTGGGCTGGTATAATTAACACGGCAAGCCTACTATGTGTCTACCACTGCAACGGGGTGTAAACAGAAGCATAAGAACTAACTCATGCCTTCCAGAAATTTATAGAATAGTTCAGGGGCCTGGAAATAGTTGTTTCAAGGTTACCAGTGCCCACAAGGGCTCAAGAATGGAGGTTATGATGTTTCCATGGTGTGGGGGGGCAGGGCCAGGGGCAAGTAGTGGAAAAGGGACTTCATGCCCGCCAAGCACAGGCCATAGTGAGTCACCCAGATCACTGGGGCTTCTGCCATGTGCCCCTGTCACTATCATCTCCAAGGATGAGAGGGGGGCTCTTGAGAACTTTTTTTTGCTGCAGAACCTCTTCTCCCCGCTCCTTTGTTCTTCAATCATGCAGAAAGAGCAAACGCTTTGGGCTGTAATATTGGTGTAACTCAGGAATCACAAGCTGGTCCTCCCTCACCCCTCACTGCCCACATGTGATGCCCTAAACATGCATTGAAGAGCCTCAGTGACCTGGCCCCAGCCTACCTTTCCCCGTGTTCTTCCCAACGACATCCCTCCCAATCTTCCTTGTGCACCTCAGAACCAGATTCTTGAAACCTGCCCAGTGCTTTCTTTACCCTATACTTTCATGCTTACTGTCCTTTTTACCCAGAAGGGACTTTCTTGCCATCTTCCCCTATTGAAATCATATTTATCCTCAAATCCTAGCTTACTCTTTCTTCACAAAATCTTCCCTAACTCAATCTCTCAGCTATTAATTGCTTGACTGAAAATAATCTTACTTTGCCAACCATACCAATAGCATTTTCACATTCTTCACATTATACCTCGACCTGAATTCTCTGTGAATATCCTTCTCTCCCCACCAAACTATTTGAGGGGCAAGAAAATGTCTTTTATATCTCTGTGCTTGCCCCAATTTCCTGCATGTTTCTCCCATAAAGTATTACATTAATAGTATTTGTTGCATGGTCCTAAATTAGTCAACGTAAGAGATTGAGCAATGAAGAACAATCCAGAAAGAGATGGTAAAGGAGGACCTAGTCGTGGGCAGCATGTTCAGAAGTGGCTATGCCAAAACTTAAGTGACTCCTAATTTAAGTTGCTGCTTCCACATTAGCCATGATTCTTTAATATAAACAAACTAGAGGTCTGGTGCACAAAATTTGTGCCCGGGTAGGGTCCCTAGGCCTGGCAGCGATCAGAGCCAATTGGGGCCTTCCAGCTTCCAGCCAGGGCCTTCCTTCATTCCACGCCACCCCCTGGTGGTCAGCACATGTCATAGCGAGCGATCGAACTGGTCTCCCAGTCGAACTCCCAAGGGGACACTTTGCATATTAGCCTTTTTATAGATGGTAATCAATTATAAACAGGGCTTTGAAAATGCTTTAAATTTTCATTTAAAATTAAATGGAGAACTGTCTGGTTTAATGTGATCCTTCCCCTAGAACACTGCCCCGCTCTGAGGCAACACACCCTGGCTCACCTCTGTGCGCACTGCAGCCCCAAGCTTAGAAATAGCTCTGAGGGCAAGAACAAGCCTCAGGTACCTGTATCTTTCCCTGACCCTGCCATGCTAACTACTTGAGCTAATGAGAAAGATAAATATTCCATGATCTTACTTATACGTAGAATCTAATGAACAAACTAAACTGACAAACAAAATAGGTCCAGAGATATAGGATCATGCAACAGACTGTAGAATTCAGAGGGAAGGGAAGAGGAGGGGGAGGCAGGAAGAGATTAACCAAAAAACTTATATGCATATATGCATAACCTGTGGACACAGACAATTGTGCAGTGAATGCTTGGGGATGGGGCCAGAGCAGGGAGAAGGGGGTCAATGGGGAGCTGGAAGAGGGACATCTATAATACAACAAAAATAAATTAAAAAAAAAAAAGAATAAGAACTCTGCTTCAGGAGCTCTGTAACATGGACTCCTACCTTGGCTAATTATTAGCTGTCTGACCTAGGACTGCTTCTTAACCTCAGTTTGCATAATGGGAATGTTAAAATTTACACACTTGCTATGGGAATTAAATTATTTAATTCTTACGAAGTGCTTATAAGATGTTGACTGTAGTTACTATGTATCAAGAGCTAACAAAAAATTGATAGCATGTGTCCAGAAGAGAAAAGTGAACATAATACACCAAGGAAGCAAAACCTAAACTGCACTAAATATAGTTTGGTGGTTAAAGGCATAACTCTGGAGTCAGACTGCCAAGATTTGTGACCACATCTGTACCTCAGTTTCCCCCTCTGTAAAGTGGAGATTATCATTAGTATCTACCTTATAGGGTTGTTGTGATAACTAAGTGAGTTAATATGGAAAGTATGTACATAAAGCTCCGCATAGCAGGCACTATATGCTAGCTTCTATGAATTTTCAGTGTTGCCAAAGAAAATTAACCAGTAGTTTTTATGAAGTCCATATATTTACTTGACTCCTTGCAAGTGACTTAGAGCTATACACACACTGACAATCACACTAAATACCACACCTTTTCTGTTCCTACTCCCCTGTACTAAGGTCTCTGTGCTTTCCAAAATCAATAGGTTTATATTCTATAGCATAGAAGGTGGGAAAACAGTTCATCATACAAAATGGACAGGAATCACATCTGTGTCCAATTTCCTTTCCTTTTGGAGAGCCATGCATGATCGCGTACATCTTCCTTGGTTCTATAATCAGGCTTCTGAATGAACAAAACTGTTCTTTCAGAGAATTAATTTGCCCAAAGATTGTCCCTATTGATTCTGACTTTAGGAAAATTATTGAGAATAAAATCCAGAATTATATTAGGTCTTATCTTTATTATTTTTAACCACTGAATTCTTGAATAATAATACATGCCAAAAAGCCCTTCAGTACAATGGTTACATTTTAGCTGCAATTAAACTTACCCATTTAATTATATGATAATTGGTAATCAGGGGGAAAAATCAAAATGGTAAGAACAACTCCCTAAAAGTCAGATTCAATCAATCTAGTTAGTCTCTGATAAATGTGATTAGTTTGTGGACCATCTTAATTGTGTACAGGATTGCTTTTTTGGAAAAAGTGTTCTAAATCAAAATTATGTAAATTGAAAATTCTATTTCCACAGATTTAAAGTCAGATTAGGGCATTAAATTCCTAATCAAATGTTTAATGTCCAACTTTTTATTAAAATAGACCTAAAGACTATATTCAGTTGATTATAAACTATATACCTAATATATGCTAAAAGTATTTAAAGTCAAATTTTTATCTTCTGCATAGTTTCTGCCTTATTTAATTGCATAAATTTAAAGTGAAAGAGTATTATCATTGAATTCAGAAGGGTTCTTTCTTTTATTTTTTTATTTTGAAATAACTTTAGACTTACAAGAAAGTTGCAAAAAAATATTACATGGAGTTCCATGTCACCATCACTCAATTTTTTCTAATTTCATCATCTTACATAGCCATAATACATTTGTTAAAACCAGAAAACTAACATTAAAACAATAAAACGAACTAACCTATAGATCTTACTTACGTTTCACCAGTTGGTCTACTAACATCCTTTTTCTGGTGCAGGATGCAATTCAGGGTCCCTTTTCACATTTAGTTATCATGTCTCCACATCTCTTCAATTTGGAGCAGTTAGTCTTTTGAGTTGAGTACAGGCCAGCCCCAGGCAGATGACTTAGTTGGTTAGAGCATCATCCCATACCAAAAAGTTCGATTTCTGGTCAGGGCACATACCTAGGTTGTGGTTTTGATCTCCAGTTAGGGTACAAACAGACATCAATCAATTGATGTTTCTCTCTCTCCCTTCCTCTCTCTCTAAAATCAATAAAAACATTTCCTGGGGTGAGGATTAAAAAAGGAGAAGAATATAGGCCAGTTATAATGTAGAAGTCTGACTTCTTCTCATGATTAGTTGAGACTATGCACTTCTGGCAAGAATAACAGAGAAATTCCACCATCTTAGTGTATCACACCGGGTGGTACATGATCTCTATGTGTTTTATTATGGTGATGTTAACTTTGATCTCTTGGTTAAAGGGATGTTTCCTGAGCTTCTACTCTATAAACTTACTGCTTCTCCTTTATAATTAGTGCTATCTTGAAGGAGAATATATTTTTAAACTATACAAATACCAGTTTCTCATATCTTCACCGTCAAATTTAGCATCTACTGATGGCACCTGTAAAAACTATTACAGTGGTCTCTGCCAAAGAGTGATTTTTCTATTTCCATCATTTCTTCTACATTTTTCAATTGGTATTCTAATGTTAAAAGAATGTTTTTTCTTCCTCATTTATTATTTATTCAATTATTTATTTATATCAATATGAATTCTTGTATATTTATTGCATGGTTTATAAACAAATTCCTATCATTATTTTGTTGTTCTAATTGTCCTAGATTTGGCCATAGGAAGCTCTAGCAGGGCTTAAGGGTTTCACAGTTGTCTCTGAAAAGACCTATGGGGGAGACCCAAGGCCACAGAGGGCTTTTTGAGAAATAATCAAGGGATGTGTATTGTCATTCTCTTAATCATTATAAAAATTTCCTGTAGCCACCTGGCTGGTATGCTCACTGGTTAGAGCATTTGGTCCACAAACTGAAGGGTCCCAGGCATGATTCCCAGTCAAGAGCATGTACCTGGGTTGTGGGTTTGCTCCCACCCCCTACCAGGATGTGTACAGGAGGCAACCAATAAATGTGTCTCTCACATCACTGTTTCTCTCTCTCTCTCTCTCGCTCGCTCGCTCTCTCCCCACCCCCCGCTCTTTCTCCCTCCCTCCCTCCCTTCCTCTCCAACCCTCCCATCCTCCCATCTCCTCCCTCTGAAAACAATGCAAAAAAATGTTTAATGTTCAGGTGAGCATTAACAAAACAAAAAAATTTTTAAAACATTTCCTGTAGCAAGCATGGGTATTAGAGATACAGTTTTTGGACTCTATTCAAAGTTGCCTGGGAGACATTCATTTATGTATTTACCACCATAAATCCAGGAAGTATTAACATCGGTAAATCCTTTGGCATTCCTCCATTCAAGCATACAAAAAAAAAAAAAAACTTTCACCCCTTTGAGGAAGGCAGACTCTCCCACAGATGAAGTGTCCAGTCACCTCTCTAATAGACTGCTCCTCAAATGAAAGGAGAATCACCAATACGATTAGAGACTAAATGCTGATTGGACTATGATTCACTACTGGGAGAGCTTACTGTGCCTGACAAAAGGCACAAGGCCATGCCCTGCTTTTTCCGTTGCTGTACCTGAAATGTAAGCCAGCCTGCAAGGTTTGCCTCTGGAACAACCTAGCCAAGGCTTCTCTCAGATCCATTCTTTCCTTTTCCAGATAAACATAGACACTGCCTTTCTATTTTCAAGCAGAAATTAATCGAAATTGTTTCAGTCTCCAGCCTAAGCCATATTTGAAAATACAGCTTTTTTTATTGGAGAACTCTGTTTTGGATAGTGTTGGGTGCTTACCTCTCTGTTAATAAGCAGTACTTTGTCTTTCTTTGGGCCATGCATGCTTCTGGGGAAGAAGTGTAATAAGTTGGGAAAATCCTTCTCTAAATCCCAACATCCAGAATAAAGAGGTGATCACCTCTGTGCCACCCCATTCTTCATCCTTCCACAGTCACTTGCTCATCATGATGATTACCTTCACATGGGTCACCTTGGTTCAGGTGGATCAGCCAATCCTGACAAAGAGGGAAAACTCACTATATGACCTGCAGCCCAGACCATCTGTTAAAAGTGCAGATTTCTGGGCCTTACCCCAAATGGACTTACTTTTTGTAAGCAGATGTCCCAGGTGCTTTCTATGTGCATTAACCTTGAGAATCATAATTCTGTTCATCGGGCATAAATTTAAATCATCTTCTTGAGAGTGGGTGGTCCTGTCAGGACTGCAGGGCTCCTCGGGTCCCCTCAGACTGTCTTCCTTCTTGTTAACCAGTCTGGGATATCCCATATTCTTCATGTAGCCCCCAAACTTGCAGTATTCCACACCACCAATACAAGTTTATCTAAAAAACTAGACTTTCTAACCAAACCCCTCCCCGTCTATAGTACCCCTCCTTGTCCTTCCTCATACTCTGCCCCAGTCTGGTATGGAAGCATGACGCTGAATCCCAGGGCTCATGGGGACCAGATCCTACTCCCTGCCTCACATGCTATGGTCTATAAACAGATCTTCCCGAATCATACCTGACTCCCAAGCATTCCACCCTTTCATGAATTTCTCCTGTGCTGGCACATAGCCATAACTCAGCATTTCAGGATCTCACCTTTAGATCTGAAACCAGATCCCCTAAACTTTCTTCATTGTACCCAGAAAATCCAGTGCTCCCTACTCCCTGTTAGTTCTGTTCCCCCATCTTTTCCTATCCTTCCTTCAAACTACTCCTTACCAGCTCCATTTGGCTGATATCTCAATCTACTCTTGCCCTCCCCCAACATATACACAGGAAAAAAGACAAAACTCTGATGTGTGGGGATTACCCTGACCTCTCCTACTTTCTACCAAGCTTGTTCAAAGCAGCGTCCAAGTCACATTATTTTTTTTACAACTCCTTAATATTCAGCATTCTGCTTTGACATTTACAATCTTAACCTGTATTGAGAGGTTCAAGATAGACTATCATATGCTACCTCTCTCCTCCACTGAATACAGCATGTGGCAGCTATTTGAGGATTCTGTAAAGTAAATAGTAGTAGGCAGATTGGGGAAAAGGATACATTTCAAAGTATGATCACACCCACAGTGAGCTATTATTATATTTTACCCCCTCCATTATCCCCTGGCCTGAACTCAAGGCAACCCAGAACCTGGAAGTGGACATTGGGGTAGACAGAGAGGCTCCAGAAGCAGCCCTGGAGTTCAGGCTCAAGGAGGGGTCAGGGGTCTCTTGGCAATGACAACAGAGGTAGTAGGGGCCCACAAGGCCTGGTATACAGTTGGTGCTGTATTGACTAACAATAATAATAATGGTAATAATAACAACTATCGTTTATTAAGGCCTTGATACACATGCTGTGTATCAAGAACTCTTCTAGCCCTAACCAGTTTGGCTCAGTGGATAGAGCATCGGCCTGTGGACTGAAGGGTCCCAGGTTCGATTCCGGTCAAGGGCATGTACCTTGGTTGTGGGCACATCCCCAGTAGGGAGTGTGCAGGAAACAGCTAATCGATGTTTCTCTCTCATATATGTTTCTAACTCTCTATCCCTCTCCCTTCCTCTCTGTAAAAAATCAATAAAATATATATTTTTTTAAAAAATAACTCTTCTAAGCACATTGTTTCTTCTCATAAAAAAATTCCATGTAGTAGGTAATATTACTATTCTACTTCAGAGGTCTACGAATTGTTTCTGTAATAGGTGAAATAGTAAATATTTTCAGCTTTGTGAACCACATGGTTCCTGTTGTAACTACTCAACTCTGTTGTGACATAAAAGCAGTCAGTGATAGACAATGTGTAAATAAATGGCATGACTGGTTTCCAGTTAACCTTTATGTACAAAAACAGACAGCAGGACGGGTTTGGCCCAAAGGCCATAATTTGCTGACCCCTTTCAGATTTTGAAGATGGAGAAATTGAAAGCCATGCAAGTTAAGTAATCTGCCCAAGATAACAGAGCTGATAAATGGCAGCATAAAGCTTAACACCTGGTTCTTGAGTTTGATCCTTCATCACGATGCTACATAGATATTTTTGAGTCAATAAATGAAATGATGACATAAAGATGGACCCAAATGTTATATTTGGCAGGAAAATTTTCAGAGTCCACAGGAAGATGATAAATGTCATAATGTGCCAAGAAGATAAAATTGCAGTCTTGAATAAGACTGTATTCGTTTCCTATTGCTGCTGTAACACATTGCCACAACCTTAATGGCTCAAAACAACATAAATCTTTCTGAAAGTTCTGGAGTACGTTACTCTCACGAGGCTGAAATCAAGGTACTGTCAGGGTTGCATTCCTACTAGAGGCTACAGAGGAGAATCCACTTATTTGTTATATTTTGCACTTCTAAGGCTGCCTGCATCCTTGACTGTGACCCCTTCTTCCATCTTTAAAATAGCACCTTCAAATCTCTCTCTCTGACTGACCCTCTTGCCTCTAACAAAACCCTAGTGATTACATTGGCTCACAAGGATAATCTCTTCATCTCAGGATCCTTTACCTAATCACATCTGCAAAGTCCCTTTTACCATGTAAGGTAACATTTACAGGTTTCAGGGATTAGGTCATGGACATTGTGGCGGGGCTGTTTCTTCTGTCTACCACAAAGGCCTTCAGAATAAATAGCACTGACCCAGCAGGCTTTTCCCTCTAATGTCTGCTCACAACATCTCTTGCAATTTGAGCTAAAGCAGACCTGTCACTGCAATATGTCCTTGTGTGCATAACATACACCACAGTCAGAGGAAAGAGAAACACTTCGGGACCTGAGGTAAACCAAAAATAAAAGGCTGGGTCACCTTATCCAGGTCTAGCCACCAAAATACTAGTAAATGAAACCTTAAACCTTTCCATTAACAAAATGGTGATGTTCAAGTTTTTATTTTCTCAGCAAAATTTTCAGCCCTGATAATGATGTGAATATTCATTAAAAGAGATGCTTGTGGAGGATTAAGGGGCAAGGGAGAAGGAAAAGTCTGGGAGAAGTCTGAGAAAGGAAAGGAGGGAAGAAGGGTACTGTGTAGAAAGAGCCTTCAGCTCCAGTACAGCTTTGGAAAGTCTTGGCCAGGCCAGCGAGGGCTTCAGAGAAAAGACTGTTCTTTAGAAGAATGGCCAGACTCTGTTCCCCACACTCTGTTTCCCAGTTCAGTCACTGGCCAGGAGCAACCTAGGGAGAATATGGCATTGGTGTGAATGCTGTGACAAGGGTGTGGCAAAGCTGGAGGCTGCCCGAGAACCACTTTTTTCACAACAGGTTCTCTTTTGAAGGGAGATCTGAGCGGCACACCTTCATGACCACCATAATACATCACAAGTTTTGTGGCTATAATAATAATGAGAGAAATCTGCCTATCTTCAACATTAAACAGACTAACTGCAGGGTATATAATCTAAGTAATATTGTGGGGGGTTTCCCTTTAAATAGCTGGAGTTTTTAAATATCCAATAAGTTGGGGGTCTTAGAAGCTTCTTTGGGACTTTCTTTGAAAGTAAATTTATTTTCTTCCTAAATGGTTTGTCTTAGAATCTTCCTTTGACATTTGTTATGATGATGAAGAGGAGTGTGGGGAGGGAGAAGGACCTAAGAGGAATATATGAAAATTGCAAAAGAAAAAGGAATTTTTCACTTGGCCAAATGAACTTATCTGAGCTGGACTTTTTACAGTGCTGGCTCCCGTAATGCCATCAGAACCATGTGGCCAGCTCTAGCTGGTTTGGCTCAGTGGATAGAGTGTTGGCCTGCAGACTGAAGGATCCCGGGTTCAATTCCAGTCAAGGGCACATGCTAGGGTTGCGGGCTCAAGCTCCAGTAGGGGGCATACAAGAGGCAGCTGATCAGTGATTCTCTCTCATCATTGATGTTTCTATCTCTCTCTCCCTCTCCCTTCTTCTCTGAAATCCATAATATATATATATATATGAACCATGAGCTAAACAGACTGTCATCTTTACTGTATCCCAGGACTCTAAGAAGCAGCAGGTTCTGGGAGGTTTCTCGTGACTATGGATTTCTGGCTCAGCTTCTTCTAAAGAGGATTTGAGGAGGGAACAAGATAACATAATATTAATAACTTGTAAACTAAAAATGGTCTTCAAATGGTTTTACTGAGAGTTTAAAATAGTACATTGACAAAGTGACAAACTCAGAAAGGGGGTTGGACAGAAACAAAGCTTAGGGAAAACAGAAAAAGTGTCTCTCCCATCCCTAACACCTTTTCTAAAGTACGGCATATCCCTCCCTTTATAACCCCACGGTTCTTCGTAGACTGGCTTATGGCTGCTCAATAAACATTTATAAAGTTGAGTTCAGTAGGCAAGCTCTTTTTTAAAAATGTTAACCTTAAAATGATGGAAAGACTTCAGAGGAAACAGTAAAGGACACAATGAAACACCAGAAGTCAGATTAGGAAACAAACAGAGAAGAGTTCAAAGGATGGGGCTTTTCTGGCAACTTCAACAATTAACTGTGGGGCCCTGTACCCTTTCTCTGCGTTCTGGGCTTCTAAGGTAACTCTGGAGAATGTGACAGGCTAGAGTGGGGGAGGGCGGGAATATCAGTGACAGACAGAATGGAGAGAGAATAGTACAGGTATTTAAAATAATTGGAAAGAAAGATATAGAAAAAGAGGAGGGAAAGAGGGGGCCAAAGCAACTGCTGACTTGACAGTTTTGCTTTTGTTTTCTTTAAATTTCTTTATTGATTAAGGCATTACACTGTGTCCTTATCCCCCTATTAACCCTCTCAAACCCCCACTCATGCCCTCACCCCCATTGTCTGTGTCCATTGGTTAGGCTTATATGCATGCATACAAGTCCTTTGGTTGATCTCTCCCCCTTACCCCCACCCTCCCCTACCTTTTCTTATTTGCAACCATCTCCTCTCACATCTTGACATACCCTTTTGAATGTTACACTCTTGATTCACCTGGGCAGCACCACCTGGGCACTAAATCTATCTTGGTGAAACTATAAAAATAAAAAATAATACAACACTATGTCAGTCAGAGCCCAACAGGAAGCAGAGAATTTAAAATAGAGGAAACTTAATGCATTAAAATGATTAACATGTCACGAAGAAGGCTGGGAATCCAACCAGGGAAGGAAGTAACCAGTGATTAGCAATAGCAGGAAGCTGCCACCACCCCTAGGCTGGAGGGGCAAAGGGAGAAGGTAGTGTTTCCAGAGCTTGGGGCCAGTGGAAACTGGGACAGCTCTAGGCCTGTCCTATGGAAGCTGGAGAGATACAGCCATGGGTGGAGACACTGTTGAGATGGAGAAGGGAGATATATCCTTGCTTCTCCTTCTTCCTGCTCTTCTGTCTTCCACCACTGCCTCTCATTGGCCAAATGAAGCAGAAATCAGCTGGCAGGAAAGCCTGGAAGATGCAGCCTTCAGGGGTCAGCCCCTGCAATACAGAGCAGGACAGAGAAAGAGCAGAGCAAGCACGTCTAAGACACACTCAAGCCATGTGTTCTGGCCAGCTCCTAAGAGCCATCTGACTAGCTTGTAAGGAAGGCATTGTCCACAGACAGGTTGGAAGCTTCTTTCTCATGTGACATAACTACATTTTCAATAAACAGGCCTCAGGTATGTAGCCTCTGATAGGACCTTCATAAATGGTTCACCTTCTCCAAATGAACTGATTGTCTTTACAGTGCTTCCTCAAAAGTCAATTGCTTATGACTTCATGATCATTCTTCCAAAGAAATGGTATTACATGATGGTTCTTTTGACAAATAATCCATCAGGAACCTTTTAAACTATGATCATAATAACCATATTTCTCAAAGCGTGAGATCTTTGAAAGGAATTCTGTACCTCTTCAGGATTTAAAATAATCTGGGATATTCAAAATATTGGAATTTTCAAGGACAGTGGAACAAAATATTTAAAATTATACAGTCCTTGAATATTTGAGATATTTGTACCAATTTACATTTGCTACCAATTCCTAAGTATAATATATATCTATAGGAAAATGCATTGCAGGATGAAACTCACAGGGGGATTGCTTCATCAGGTGGAGGATCCAGGGAGATAAAAGAATATTTACCTCAAACAAACACTATCTTCATCCATGCACGAGAAAATGGGGTAAAGATAGTAGTCACATGAGTAGCCCTGCCTAATGTTGTATTGTAGTACCTGGTCCCTGGGGCTACTCAAAAACAAGTCAGGGGACTAATAACATCTGTCTTCAGTCAGAGCAGAGTTTGGGACATAATTAGGATGACTCATTTTTGTGTCAACAGATGTGAGTCACCATTTTTGGACTTCTTTTTCTGGATTTCACCCTCTTCCTGTTCTCCTGGGCCTCATTCAACTTTGGCCATTCAGGTTCCTGTTGGCCATAGGAAGTTTTGGCTATGGCTTTTATGCTCTTGATTCATAGTAACCATTCCATCTCCTCCTTCTCATTCCAACAGACCTTCTTCCCCAACTTCTACAGGCTTGGCCACCCTATCCCACTATCCCCACAGTAGAATATATTATATTTGCACAAATACAGATAACTATCCAAGCCAAGGATGAGAATGGGAACACTGTCATTGGATAAGACCAACCACTTAGCAGTAACTGCTAAAAATCCACTTTTGTCAAGTATTCTGAGGATCAGCTGTAATGTATACCATGATTGATTGTCAATATTTTTCCATAGACAAGGTACTTTTAGTAATAATAATGATGTGGTGACAGATTCTAATGTTTGAATGCTTGCTGCACACTAGACCCTTGGTATAAGAATTTGTGTATATTTGTATTTAATCCTCATGGTGAAAAAAGTAAGATGCTAGTAGTTAGTTAAGCAGCTTCCCGGGGTCACACAGTTTGTAATAAGCAAACCTGAGACTTGAATTTAGGTCTATCTCATTAAGAATCCTAGCACTTCTTAATATTCTGAATAAAACACCCAAGGGCACCTGTTTCTGTGAATTGGGTTGGGAGAAACATCATCACTAATTAGGTGTACAATCATTAGTAATCCATATGTTTATCAATTGAGATCTGCCTGTTCAGACCTATAAAAAAAACTAGAAAATAAAATACAAGTTATGAAACTGAACCATTGTGGTGAGGCATCGAATGAAGGAGTTTAATAGAAAGCTTTGGCAAAAATGATCAAGAGAAGATAATAGCTGGCATCCTTATTTATGCTGGGTTAAGAACAAAGTACTTATTTTTTCCCCTCAATCACCACACCACATTTTGGACACACTGAGGCCCTGAAACTTGAAGTGTCTCTTCTTCTGGTACAGTATTTTCTGGGAGAGAAATACATCAAAGGAGCTTCAACTTGCTAACTATCCAAGGATTTCTCTAGTTCTATTCAAATTATCTAGCACCCCGTGATGGCACCCAGCCAAAGACATCTCAAGGGGGGCAGACAATAAAAATAAAAAGAGGTGCAAACTCTAGGTCTGGTTCCACTCAGTAAGCTGTGTGGTCTATCTTTTTTTTCTACTAGGCTTACCCAGAGGGCACACATTTTTAAAATTCAAGTGATAACTACAGCCCTGCTTGAAGACTCAAATTTTTCTTGGCCTCACCAGACCAAATTTTTCTATTCTATAATTCCTTAGACTTTTCTCTAGGATTGGAATGAACTAGAGATATGGTTTGTTTATGTTGTTACTTTGATTACTTATAACAACCTCAGTTAAGTACTTGGTAGAATCTCTGAAAATCCTATTGATGTTTCTGAAATTTTCATTAAATGGTTACCAACAGATCAAAAAGTTATATTGGTAGATATCTAAAAGAATTACAGAGAAATGGAAGGGAAACTTTGAGTAAGATTTTATCTACTCAAGATTACAAAATTCCAGAGAAAGAGCATTCTCCAGTGCAGAGATTTGCCTCCCTATCAATAGAGACTGGAAAACAATGTCACAAGTAATTCTACCACATTCAAGGCTCTGTGAACCAGGAACACAAAAAGTCGAAAGTGAGCCTTACAGAGCTCTCCACAGTGGACACACAATGACTGTATAAATCAGTGGCTCAGGCCCTATTTCAGTCTTCTAAGATATTTTCCGTATTGCCTTGTTGAAGACAATATTTATTATGATTGATTCGATTTCTATTCCCATAATAACCAGCTGAAATCTAATTACCCTACTCAATAAATATTAATTGCTTTAAACTATCAAATTACAATAATACTTCATCATTTAAAAGGCACCTAGATATGACACTGAAATGTTTTAAAACAAAGACAGATGGCTCAGCATATTTATTTGACAAGAAGGGATTAGCATTTTCACTATCCTCACTGGTTCTTTATCTCATCACCAGAGAAATAGAAAAAACTATGCTCAGGACCAACTCAAGTCCATCCCAATGTGCTGTACTCCCATGTCCTCCTCAAAAAGCCACTGGCAACCAAACACCCGTAGGTCACACAGGAGCAGCACACCCATGACACAGATTTCCACTGGGCTAGTTTAGTTTTAATCCATTTTACTAATACTTGGTCAGCCCACTGCTTTTTGGCTCCATGCTCTTAGTTCTTTTTGTTTGATTCTAGTTCCCTGGTCATGTCTGGAAAAGCTTGCAAACTGGATATTTCCCTTGATGCTGCATCCAGAAAGACTTCAAGTCTTTGTAATGTTGTTTTCTTCTTTTAAGGGAATTATTCATTCATTCAACAAATACTTTTAAAGCATACAATATGTACCTTCAACTATTCTAGGCTTTGGCGATATTGCAGTGAAAAAGAAAAAGTCACAGTATAAGGAGGATTCAAATAATATATAACGTGTGGTAATACTACAAACATATATGAAGCAATGTAAGAACGTGAAGGGAAGAGGTGCTATTTTAGAAAGGGTTACCAAAGAAGGTATCTTTGATAATGTGACATTTGAGCAGACAGCTGAAGGAGTGAGAGAGTAAACCATCAGGCTATTGGAGGGCAACTAAAGAATTCCAGGCAAAGAATAACAGATGCAAAATCCCTGAGGCAAAAGCGGGAGTGGGTATGGTCAAGGAACAACCAGGAGACCAGTAGGACTAGAGGGGACTAATTTAGTGAAAGAGCTGTAGGCGATAAGGTCAGAGAGGAAATAGAGGGCCAGTGGCTTTTACTCTAGAGTAGATGGGAAGCCAGTAGAGGATTTTGAGAAAATATATAACCTAACTTACATTTTAAAAGAATTTCTATGTATTAAAAGGCAGCTGTGCTAAGAATAGATTGAGATAAGGGATAGGGATAGGGGAATGCGGAAAGTGATAGCAACAAGACTAGTTAGGGAAAACTTGCAATAACCCAGAAAGGATATCATGGTGCCATGGTCCAGGGTATCAGAAGATGAAGTGGTCATATTCTGAATTGTTTTTGGAAGATGGTGGAGCATAGTAACCTCCATCTTGTATAAAACTGCTGTTTGAATTCTCTGCTATTGTTAGATAGTCCTTAGTCCTGTAAACTCTGTCACTGTAAGCTCTGTCATTGTAAACTCTGTCACTTTAAGACAGTCTCTTATTCTATAAAATAACTTTGTTTTAGTTAAAATAATAGAAAAAGATAAACTTAACTGTCTGACCTTGCAAGCTAGCCATCCAGTGTAATAGACTAATACTGAGAATAATTCCCATATTCTTATGCCAAGTACTAACTCATTATGTATTCAAGGCTACAACTGTCTGTAACAATAACTCACACAGAGCTCTTTGTAATATCTGCAAACAAAGAGGCTCAAAAAGTATAAATATGGGAAACTTCCTATATGTGGTGCTCAAAGATTTGGAAGAAACATCTCCCTCTGGGCCGCACGCAACAAATGAATCCTAATTAATTGCCTCATTAAGGTGTCTTATATATCATTCGATGATTTACAATACTACAATGGCATCCATTTATTTGCTGATGGACTCAATGTGAACTGTGAGATGAAGACTCCAAGATTAGTTGCTGTTTGGGGCCTGAACAACTGGAAGAAGGGAGAAAGATTAGACTTGAAGGTAGAAATCAGAAGTTCAGTTTTGGCCCTGGCTGGGTAGCGCAGTGGGTTAGAGCATCACCCCAATACACCAAGGTTGCAAGGTTGCTGGTCAGAGCACATACAAGAATCAATAAATGATAAGTGGAACAGCATATCATTGTTTCTCTCTCTCTCTCAAATCAATAATTGTTTTATTGTTTAAAGTATTACACATAGTAGTAATTTTCCCCCATTGACTTTCCCCCAGCCTCCCCTACCCCCCATTGCATGTCCTCATCCCACCCCCCCATCCCACCCCACCCCTCACCCCCAACCCCCACCCCCCACCCCCCTCAGTGTCTTGTGTCCATTGGTTGTACTTATATGCATGCATACAAGTCCTTTGGTTGTTCTCTTTCCCCCCCTCCCCAACACTCCCCAGCCTTTCAATAATTTTTTTTAATTAGTTAAATTTTATGCATGTTAAGAGTGAAATGTCCATTAGTCATTCAGGGAGGTATTGAATAGAGAAACCAAAAAAGTTGTTTTTCTGGAAACCAGTGTTTCAAGGAGGAAGGAGCATTATTTTCACATATTGCTGAAAGAGTAAAATAAAGACTGAGAATTGACTTTTAGATTTGCCAATTTATGGGTCATTAATGGCCTTTACAAAGACTGTTCCAGTGAAGTCAAAGGGCAAAATCTTGATTGGGATTCAAAAGAGAATGAGAACAGAGAAGTAGAGACAGTGAGTGGAGACAACTCTGACAAAAAGCTTTGCTGAAAATGGGAGCAGAAAAATGCAGTGGTAGTGGGGGATGTGGAGATTATGGGAGAATTATTTTGATGGAAAAAATCCACCTGAGTTCCTATCTTCATGTTCTAAGAATACATAAGAATCTCTTGCTGAAATTCTTTGATCCTCTTTTCCAGGTATCCACGCCCACACAAGCAATTTTTTCCTATCTGCCACAGCAGCTCAGACATGGAATCTACTTTCCCCCCATTTTCTAACCACTGACCTTGCTGATTTTTCTTGATTCCAACAAGATTTTCTCCATATGGTCCCTTCCATCAGTTGTTCATTTACATTTAATATGCCAGGCATTGAGCAACTTGCTGAAGACAAAGGGATGAGTAAGATTCAGTTCCCACATTCAAAATTCTCACCACCTTATGAGAGAAGAAAACAAAACATGTAAAACAATATAATTATGATAAAATGTGATGTATATTAAAATGGAATTTAGGGCACAGTATAATGGGAGGATCATGAGATAGACCAGAAGAAGCAGCTGTAAATTCCAACTTCACGGAGGAATCAAGCAAGACCTGATAAAAGAAATGACATTTGGTAATTTGGAGGACATTGGGGTGAATATTGGACCTCAGAGGTAAAGAGATGAGTTGGTTGTTCTCTTTAGTTTATGACTCCTTTCCTATTTTGCTTTTTCCCTTTTATTCCCACTAATTACTTCCATAGTCCCCTCTCACACAAAAAGCATTCTTTTTGAGATGTTCAATATTTGTCTTTGAATATATACATGCATCCTTGTAAAACTTGGAGTGCTATTTTGTGTGTACACGTTTATAACTTAAATAGTATCAAGCTATTGACATATTTCTGGTTTGCATTTTTTTTCACTCAACTATGTTTTTAAGATCTATCAGTATTGCTGTACAATACAACTAGTCCATTGCTTCTAATTGTTGCATTGTATTCAACCATTTAACTATCACTTCCCTATAGGACACAGCTGGCTTCCAACTCCACACTACCTCAACTAACCACATTGCCATAAATAGCCCTGTATCTGTCCCTATGCCTCATAGACTTCTGCACAGATTTCTCTGGACTATATACCGAGAAGTGAACTGTAGTGTCAAAATAAATGCACACTTAATTTTACAAAATCTGTCAAATTTCTGTCCAGCATTAACTGTAGAAGTTCACCCCACCAATAGTGCTTAATGGTCCCCATTTCTCCACATCTTTGCCAACACTTGCTATTATCCATGTTTTTAATTTTTACCAAAACATTAAATGAAAAATGGTATTTCATTATTTTCAATTTGCATTTTTGTGACTATGAATAAAATTGAACCCCTCCTCATTATTTGTCATTCATTTGCATTTCTAATTCTGTTCATATCCTTTGTCCATTTTTCAATTGTCTTAGCAAAAAAATAATAATAAATTAATGATTTTTGACTTTGCAAGTGCCTTCTCTTGCTTTGACAACTGTCTATTAAAACTGAAAATGTTGCCCTAAACAGTTTGGCTCAGTGGATAGAGCATCAGCCTGCGGACTCAAGGGTCCCAGGTTTGATTCCAGTCAAGGGCATGTACCTTGGTTGCGGGCACATCCCCAGGAGGGGGTGTGCAGGAAGCAGCTGATCAATGTTTCTCTCTCATTGATGCTTCAAATTTTCTATCCCTCTCCCTTCTTCTCTGTAAAAAAAAATCAATAAAATATATATTTTTTTAAAAACTGAAAATGGGTTGTGTATTAAATAGAAATCTTTCATCTTTGCATAGTCAAATGTTTCAGACTTTTGCCTCATGGTTTAGGTGTGTTTGAGTCACAAAAATATTCTCCTACATGTTCTTTTATTAAGTTAATAGATTTATGTTTTACATATTTAATTCATCTGGAGAGCACCTTTTCTATTGAGTAAGCTAGGGGTCTGAGAAGGTGACAATTGAGCTTGAAGAATATCTGCTCATTTATTACTCTCCAATTCCCACAATCCTTAAATCACCAAAAATAATTACCATTCTAGAATTCTACATTCAGTGAAATTATTTATCAAGAATAAAGTAAAAATGAAAACATATTCACACAGAGTTTGCCACCCTCATGGAAGAAAATTCTAAAGGGTGTGCTTCAGGCCAAAATTAAGTGATTGCAAGTGGAAGAAATAGAAAGCACTGAAAAGGATACATATATGAGTAAATATAAATAAATATCATATAAAACGACAGTAATACTCTATCTAATAAAGAGGAAATATGCTAATTGACTGTCATGCCCTCAAAGATGGAGGCACCCATAGCCACAAGATAACGGCACCCAGTACCCTCAGCCCAACCAGAGCAGCAGGTGTGTGGCACGGCCAGGCCCACCTGCCTCCAGAGTCCCCTAACCCCCTCTTCCCCCCAGCCACCCAGGGCCGGCACGAGGCACTGGCAAGCCTCAGATGGCAGCTGCCCAGCCACCCAGGGCTGCCTGAGGCTCAGGTAACCAGAGCCGGCCAAGGCTTGTGCTGCCGGCAGTGGCAGCAGCAGAGGTGTGATGGGGGTGTCGCCTTCCCCTGATCGCCGGGTCGCCTCCTGCCCTGAAGGCTCCTGGACTGTGAGAGGAGGCAGGCAGGGCTGAGGGACCCCCCTCCAGTGCATGAATTTTCATGTACTGGGCCTCTAGTTATTGTATAATGTTTAAAACAAAGCAAGAATTGAAATATTTGACATCTATATATCATACTGGTGAGGAGAGTAAAGAAACAGATTAAGAATCTAAAGTATTTGTATTGTTTGGAAAGAAAGTAAATATATTAAGTTTATATTTAGATAGGTTTAGATTCATAGTGTAATTTCTGGAGTAAAAAATACTGAAAAATTAAAAATAATAGTTTTGGCTGCCAAACTAGTATGTTAGTTCAAGTCCACTGAGAAGCAGAGCCAAAGCAGGATTAGACATACAAGAGGTTTGTTGGGGAATATGCCTGTGAAGAATAAAGGAGCAGAAGTCAGAGACAGTAAAAAGAACCTTCAGACTCTGATACTGACCTGACACCATGAAAGAGGGGGGAAGGTAGAAGGATTGGGTAGGATCCAAGCTATTATTTGGGGAGAAAGTTCCAGGAAGAGAGGGAACAAATACAAAGACAGACAGGAGAGAGAGCTCATGAAATATCCCATGACCCGCCAAGGGTTCATTCAGTATGACAGGAACATTACCAGTAGGCAGGGAGCTCTGAAGAGCGAGGTAGGAGGAGATTAAACAGGTTGGTAAGAGCACAGTCACAAAGAGCCTTACATGCCATCCCATTTGGATTTTAACGTGAAAGCAATTGGATGTCATTGGGTGATATCTTTAAAGAAAATAACATCTACTTAACAGGTATCGGAGCACGTACTACATACCAGCCACTCTGTTGCTGCCTCAGAACAAGGCAGGCACTGACCCCACTTTCCTGTTCCAGTCAGGATTGGCCAAGGGACATAGATTTTGGGATAGGGCCAATCAGTAGATAGCATTGTGGGGAACTGGAGTTCCAAAAATGAAGCAGTGCAAGTAAATGAGGTATAAAACCCAAATGAAGACCAATGGCAGAGCTGCACAGTGCATTAACAGGGCTTGGATAAGGTGAGGTAAGCAAGGTAACCAGGGTTAAATTTTTTTTTAATATATTTTATTCATTTTTTTACAGAGAGGAAGGGAGAGAGATAGAGAGCTAGAAACATCGATGAGAGAGAAACATCAATCAGCTGCCTCCTGCACGCCCCCCACTGGGGATGTGCCCGCAACCCAGGTACATGCCCTTGACCGGAATCGAACCTGGGACCCTTCAGTCTGCAGACCCACACTCTATCCACTGAGCCAAACCAGTTTCAGCCCAGGGTTAAATTTTAATGAGGCACTTACTCTTAAGGTCCTGCAAATGTAGGATGCACACCTGATTATGAATGCCTCCATAAAAATTTTTTTAATTAATAGCTTTATTAAGATAAAATTTACTGCCATAAAGTTCATCCTTTTAAAGTGTAAACTTTAATTTTTAGTATACTTACAGAGTTATGCCTCCATTACCACTAATGCCAGAACATTTTCATTACCTCCAAAAGCAACCTCATACCCAATTAGCATTCACTCCCCTTCCACCTATCGATCCCCAATTCCCTGGCAACCACTAATCTATTTTCTGTCTCTATGGGTTTGCTGCTATGGACATCTCATATAAATGGAAGCAGACAATATATCTGGCTTCTTTCATTTAGCATAATGTTTTCAAGGTTTACCCATGCTGGGGCATGTTATCAATGCTTCATTCCTCTTTATTACGGAATAATGTTTCATTGCATGGATCTACCTTTTATTTATCCATTCATCAGTTAAAGGACATTATGGTTGTTTCTACTTTGGGCTATTATGAATACTGCTGCTATGAACATTCATGTACCAGTTTTTGTGTGAACATTTGTTTTCAGTTCTCTTGGGTATGTATCTAGGGTCATATGGTAACTCTATGTTAACTTTCAGGAACTGCTAAAGAGTTTTCCAAAGCAGCTGTACCACTTTGCATTCCCACCAGGAGTATATGAGGGTTCCAATTTCTCTATATCCTCACCAACACTTATTTTCCTTGCTTTTCATTGTAGTCAATCTAGTTGGTGTGCATATGTCTTATTATGATTTTGTTTTGCATTTACCTAATGACTAATAATGTTGAGCATCTTCTCATATGCATCTTTCAACCCACTTATCACCCCAACCATCACCTTGGAATCTAAAGAAATAAGAGACAAAAAGCATTTCCTCTTCAATAATGTAGGAGACTCTGGACATACCTGTCCTATAACTCTCCTTCATCAAAGGCTCAGAATTTGTACATTTCACCAATATGGAACCAAGCATTCTTAGGTTTTGGTCACAGGTCTGGCTTACATCAAAATCACCCTGAAACATCATTTACTTTATCAGGAGAAGGCTCAGGATTTCTCTGAAATCAGCTTGCATTGAAAGACCTTTAGAAAGCATGTCTCTTAACCTCTTTCTCTGGCATAGTTAAACCAACTTTTTTTCATACAATGCCCTGACTCCTCAGACACAGGAGCATAAACCTTGGCTTTTGTTTTTGTTTTCCTGGGTTGAACTTAGATGACAAATATTCTCAATGCAGACAAAAACACTTCAAGACTATGAGGCTAGCACAGTTAAACTTAAATGTTTATTTGGTAAATTCACAGCTTGTTTACATCAACTTTGTCAACAGCAAAAATGAAGCCATTTGCCAAAAAGCCATATTGATAGAGGATGCTTCTGTGGCACAGGACTGAAATCCGACTGAAAGACATCAAGAAGCACCATCTGTGTTGTGATTTATGACAATGCTAAAGAAAAAGGCTGTTAGGCTGCTTTGGAAATACTAAACACATTAAGACTAAATGTAACATTTGGTACTGCATTTTATTATTTGAATGCATTTGAAGTATTTGCCTCTGAAATGCATAGCAATTTTAGGGGAAAAAATGTTTTTTCTGTCTGATTTGTTTTGAATGAAGACAGTCATGGGAAAGTTAGGCATCAGCTTATTAAAACTTAAGCCAATATCCAAAACAGCTTAATTACAGAGAATCCTTGCAGTTAGATCCTGTAGGAAATTTAGCCCTGACTAAAATGTTTCCATATTTTGTCCCTTATTTTTAGGGCCAATTTTACCAGCCATAAATCTATTATGAATCACTAAATTAGAACAAATGTATCTTAAGTTGAAAAGAAAGAAAGTGAGCCTCTTTTAACTAGTGGGGTATCAATTAAATTTGAATTTTGCCTTTTAAGAGAGTTTTATCACAATAAGAATCAAGATTTTATAAGAAATCCATAAAATGTCAAATGACTGCAAAGTATAGAATAAGAACAGAAATAAATTCTATGTTTAAACTAAATTCCAAGTTGCATTTTTTAAATTATTTTCCCTTCTAATTAAACTCTTCAAACTTCTCCAGCTTTCAGTATTTCCAACATTTGAATAGATAGGAATTCCAGTTCTTATAAGCAATAAGCAGAATTCTTTAAAGGCTTTGTTTTTGTTTTTTTAACATGAAGTTCTGATTTAATAGTTACCTTTACTAAAGTAATAATTATTTCTAACTAGAGGCCCGATGCACGAAATTTTTGCAAGAGTAGGCTTTCCTTCCCCCAGCTGCTGGCACCAGCTTCTCTTGCAACCCCGGCTTCATCCGGAAGGTCGTCTGGAAGGACATCCGGAAGGATGTCCAATCTAATTAGCATATTATGCTTTTATTATTATAGATACTTTGTAAATAAATGTTTTTTTAATTCTCTCATTGCCTTGCTTTCTGATAGACTCAGAGTAATAAGAATTGGGGGAAAGAGAGTCAAACAGAGGTCTATGGGATTGTCCCATCACTCCAACCCCTTCCATTCTCTGCTTTGTGGTGCCCATGCCAGGACCCTGAAAACCACATTTCTGCTTTGCCAGCTGGCTCCTTGTCACACTTTGCCATGAGGCAGCACTAGAGGGAGAGTGCCACTGGAGAATAAAAAAGGGAGGTGTACTCCTGTTTGCTTCCTCTTTGCTTCTTGTTGGCTTCCAGGCTTCCAGTTCATTCCAGTACCACCCTACACCTTGGCCAGTACGATCTCTTTCTGTAGCAGCAGTTGGATCCATTTTGCAATTTTTCCAACACTTGCAAGATGAACCACATTTTGCCTTAGAGACAAAAGTCTTAAATGTCCCCACCTCAGAAGTCTTGGCCCCAGTCTCACAGGGCTTCTTCAATTTCAGAGACATCAGAGATAGTCAAGCTGTGCCCCCTTCCCAGAGGTCTGTGTTCTAGCTCCACGGGGTACCCTCTCCAAACTATTAAGTTTTAATAATTCCAACATCTCTCCTTTGCCCCTCAGTAATAGGGATAGTAGCTGTTCCAATCATTGCTATCTTCATGGTATGTTAGTTCTTTTGTACCTCTTCAGTTACTTCATTAGCAATTTAATACATACTTAATAATTTTTAAACCAAATTATCTGTTAAAATAACTGGTATGATTTCTGTTTCCTAACTAAACACCAACTACATATAAATTCATACCAGGAATCACTGTAGGAGAAAAAATGTTTATAAATGTGATTTGGGGATTGATTTGGTTGTGTCCTTAGGCTTCAATACATTACTGAACTCCTTGACATGGAATACAGGATACTGTATTGGCATTACAATCAATCAAATTATACCTGTGGTTGATTATGATGAAGTTCTTAATGAATTAAGTACCTTGGGGAAACAAGTGCTTGCTTTACTTAATTGTTAATGAAATAATGTTGACTACAATGATTGTGGCATTGAATAGATCATTCTGAGTACAATGGACCACTTTTAGAGAGAAAATTACAAGGGCAGCTTAAGTCACAAATTACCAGAGAATCTTTCCATATTCAGTTTAAGCCACAGATTAATAGAGAATTTTTATTATATCCATGAAATAACCTCCTATTTCTTGTAACCATAGGGCAAATATTGTTGAAAAGCAAACACAAACTTAAACAATACAGGCTGCAGAATTATAGTATAAATTGAATTCATAGTCTCCCTAAGTCTCAAATGTAAAAGTTAAGGCATTGATTGGGTAAGTGTGAGACTTGAAAGTTCGAATGGGGACATCTCTTTTTTTTTTTTAATTTCTTTATTGATTAAGGTATCACATATTTGTGCTCATCCCCCCATTCCCCTCCCGAACCCTTCCCCACGCATGCCCCCACCCCCCTGTTGTCTGTGACCACTGGTTAGGCTTATATGCATGCATACAAGTCCTTTGGTTGATTTCTCCCCTACCTTCCCTGAGGTTTGACAGTTTGATCGATGCTTCCCTGTCTCCAGGTCTGTTTTTGTTCATCAGTTTATGTTGTTCATTATTTCCCCTAGATGAGTGAGATCATGTGATACTAGAAATACACTTATAAGTACCGAAAATGGGACAAGCAATAATAGTTATGCTGAGAGGCAAATGAATCAGTCTGTAGTGAGTTTCTTTCTGGGCCAACAGTTCTTTTGAGTCCCAATTTCAATGTCAAACAGTTCCTTATGTGTACATGTCAGCAATGATATTTCAGTTCTGGATGGTGGACAAATGTTGGTAATGCAGGTCCGACCCTCTCTGGTTTGGTCCTGGGCAACCTGCCGTGATGCACAGCTGCTGACTGCTAGTA
Organism: Corynorhinus townsendii; assembly: GCA_026230045.1. NCBI lineage: Eukaryota > Metazoa > Chordata > Mammalia > Chiroptera > Vespertilionidae > Corynorhinus > Corynorhinus townsendii. Next base: position 90,576,936 of record JAPDVU010000003.1, read on the forward strand.
TGGCAAGGCGTCGTCAACATCTTCCATCTCTGGACTGTTTCTCTTCTGTCTTCATGGCTGCAGCAATTCCTCTCTGTTGCAGGAATCCACATGGTCTTGGAGTTGTTTTCTGAAAATATACAAACGCATTCTTGACCAAAAGTTAATAAAGGAATCTTTTCTATAAATTTGACTTGGGATCCTTTTTCATTTTTTTGCCCAAACGATTTTCCTTTGGCTAGTTTTGACACCATGTGTGTTTTTCATGGGTGTCTTGCTGTTAGCATTACAAATGAAAGTTAATTTTCTAAAGTAAAAATTTTCTAGATGTAATTTACTTACAGGATATTTTTCCTTACATGAGAATGGGGACATCTCTTGGATTCATAAGACATTGGGAATCATAAACCCACTACTACCACCACCAAATCATTCTAAGATTATCTTGCCAGTATAGGGAGCCTGCCCTGAACATCTAAGGAAGTGATACATTCTTTGCTGGGCCATCTGAGGCTGTTGCCTTGCAAGGTGGTTCTCATTCTCCCAAAGAGCCTGAATACTCCTTGTTGCCACCAGGTTCATAATGAAGATCAGATTTTATCATGTTCAAAGGGGGAAAGTGCAGAGTCTGATCTGGAAGATAATAGCTTATAAATCAAAAGAAGTGCAAGAGTTGCTAATTATATTGACATTCACTTGGAGAAAACATGTGATAATGCAAATCAGAAGGCAAAAGATAAACCCCACAACAATTCAGGGACCCATCATCTCAGTAAAATTTCTGGGTTGCAATAATCCAAAACATACCAAGATGTCCCTTCCCTCTGAGGAGAAAACAAGTTGCTGCATCTTTCACCGCCTATCACTAAAAAAGTGGCATGACAATTGGTAAGCCCTTTTTTTTCTTTTCTTTTTTTTTTTTTTTTTTGAGGCAATGTATATAACTTTGAGTGTGCTACTTTGATTTATTTACAAAATACCTGTAAGACTGTCAGTTTTGAGTGCAGACCACAACAAGAGAAGTGTAAATCAAGCCCAGGTGGATGGGCAGCTACTCTTCCAATGGGGCTTTATAACCCAGCGTTTACAACGGTTTCCAATTGCACACAAGAGAAGTGTAGTTACAGGCCAATTTTATTCAAGAGCACAGATGCAGAAATTATGAACAAAGTTTAGCAAACTCAATCCAGCTATGTGTAAAACACTAGTGTGTAAGCTCCATGAAGGTACTCATTTCCACTTATTTGTTTTTCTATTACATATTCCAATACCTAAACACTATCTGGAACACAAATGAGCATCCAATGTTATATTTTAAATGAAAGAGCGAAAAAATAAGTGTATCCCAGAAACACAAAAGTTGTTTAACAACAGCAAATCTATAAATGTATTTTGCCACATTAACTGGTTAAAGATGAACAACATATGATCACTTTAATAGACGCCATAAAAACATTGGATAAAGTCCATTCATCAACCAAAAAAACATTTTAACAAACGATTTAAAAATAGATACAACCTACAATAACAAAGATAGAAATAAATCTAACACAAATCTATAAGAACTTAATGAAGAAATTTTTAATATGTTACTGAAGATGATTTTTTAAAAAAAAGAAGAAGAAATTCCACAAACACCACTTTATGATGAAATATGTTGAGGGTTTTTTTGTTGCTTTTTCTTTCTCTGCACATATTTGCCCTGGTGGACTGTTGAGGTTTCTGTAAACTTGGAGAGATATAAATGAATGACCCAGTTTGATAAAAGTGCATTAGAGTCTGTAAACAATATTTACAAGACCTTACTGCTCTAACCAAGTCTTCATCAGCCTCTTGAGGAATGCATACTATGCTAATCATAGGAGCAGAGGTTCTGGGTCCATATGGTTTCTGCAACCAGCACTATTGGGAGGAGCAATTTATTTGCATGATATCTCTTCTCTTTCCTTCTTCTTTCCCTTTTAAAGATAAAAAAGATCTCCCAAATAAAAAAGGTGGGGATGGTAATTACACAAATAATCACATTAAAATATTAAAAATTCAACCTGAAGCATAAGTACCTTAATAATAATTGCTAACATTTATTGAGCTCTTACTGTGTGCCAATTTTGTGCAAAGTATTTTACATGTATTGTCTCGTTGAATCTTCACAATAATACTATGATTAAGTAGTATTATTCTCTTCATTTTACAGAGGCAGAAACTAAGGTATAGAGGATTAGTTAACCCAAAGTCACACAGCTAAGGTTTTAGTTTCCTAAGGCCATTGTAACAAATTTCATAAATTGGGTGGCTTAAAACAACAGAAATTTATTCTTGTATAGTTCTGGAGATTGGAAGTCCCAAAATCAAGATGTTAGCAGAGTTGGTTCCCTCTGGAGGCTCTGAGGGACAATCTGTTCCACATGCTTCTTTCTTAGCGTCTTGTGGCTGCCTGCAACCCTTAATGTTTTTTGACTTGGATCTGCATAGCTCCCATCTCTACCTCCATTTTTACATGGCCTTCTTGTATATCTCTGTGTCTTCTCCCTTTCTCTCTTATAAGGACACTCATCATTAGATTTAAAGCTCTCCTTAATTTAGGGCTCATCTCAAGAGCCTTACCTTAATTACATCTGTAAAGATTTATTCCAAATAAGACATTCTGAAGTTTCTGGTAGACATATCTTTTGGGGCCACAATTCAACTCACTACAGTTAATAAATGTAGAGTTAATAAATGAAATGCAGAAATTCAAACACAGTTCTGCTTAACTTTAAATCTCAATCTCTCATTCACTATTCTATACTTTTCTTTTTACTAAACCTTACACATAGTAGATGCTCAATAAAATGTTAATGGCTGAATGAGAATTAAAGAATAACTAAGATGCTTGGACAGTCTCTTGGCGTTCGTTGTACTGGAATTTATTCTATGGTCACTGCTCAGAAAATTACTTTTGAGTACTCACACTGTGTATAGTTATAATTCCTTCTACAAAGATGTCACTAACTTGCCACTTCCTCCTTGTCATTACCCAGTTCCTCTTTGATCCTTTGCAATCTGTTGTTTTAAAAGCAAAAATCAAAGGCAAATTACAAATTCACTCAGGAAAGAATTAAAGAGCAAGGTTTGGTCGGAGAGCCCCACTAATGAGGTGAAATCTTCAATACTAGGCTTTACTCCCACTGATCAAAAGGCAAAATGAGCGGTCACAGGCCCCTCTCAGTGTCTCTGCTTTAACTCTCAAGTAAAACTTGGACTGTAACACTAATCCACTTTTCATGTTTTCCAAGAATTCTCTAGCAGAATTCCTAGAACACAAAGGTATCAGGATCATAGGATTTTGTTGTTGCTGCTGTTATTTGTTTTGGGGTGTTTTTTGTGGCTTGAGGAGTTTGTTTTGTTTTGTTGAACCCCAGGATATATATGAGGTGGTTAATCTTTCAAATATATGTCCCAGCAGTATAAGGGCATGAAAAAAATAGAAGGGAAGAAAAAAATAAGACTTTCATCCTAAGTATTTATTTAATTTAAAAATGTGGTCACATAAATAATGAAAAATGCAGAGATAAGATTTCCAGTGAATGCTATCAACTCTTTAAAGTTTTTTCTTAAACTCTATGTGCAGAAAGATATAGTTTTAAAACCATTAATGTGAAATTACTTTAGTCTTTACACATTGATGATGAATGGTGTATTTGCATAGTCAAAAAGTAAAAACATTTAAAAGTAAATTCAGTGAATAAATATGTTATTGTAATCTATCTCTAATTAGAATATGTAAAGTACAATCATGTTCTTAGATGATGACACCAGAAAAGGGTTTTATAGACATACTGCATGAATTAAATTCTTCCCAAATTGTCTGATTACCCTCCTTACCCCCAAAAAGCAGAACTGGGGAAGGATTTGAGGGCCACATTTTGGAGTTTGTTGATTAATTGTTTTATCCATGTCAGGCTTTCTAGAGACTATTTTCAATTTCCCCACCAGAAACTAGACAGTGATATCTTAACAGCAATAACCTACTGAGGAGTCAATGTTCATATGTCTTTCAGGACAGTTATCTACATTTTTGGATTAAATATAAGACCATGTACTTTACAATTCCACCACTCTAGAACACAGAAAATTTGCTATCCAGAATTGGTATTTTGTGCATCCTGAACAAGACCTGGGTCTTAGACACCCTGAAATGTTTATTGCTTCCTTCTATCCCTAATCTTCCCTGAATGGCCTGGGCCCCAGAATTAAACTTCAGCCCACCTTACCTTAGTTCCAGTTTCTGTCCACCTTTGTCACAAAGTAACTTGGTCTCAGGATGGCTTATGCCCAAACTCACACAGATTTCAACACATCCTACTTCATCTCTCCTCAGCCTTTGATAATAATGGAGATATACTGCTACTTGACTTGCAGGACACATCCATATCCTAATTTTCTCTCTACTTCTCTGACCATTCTCCCTCATTAAATTATTTTTCTAAGCCAACTACTTCAACAATGATGTGTCTCTGGATTCTCTCCAGAGCCTTCTGGCCTTCTCAGTCTGTTGTCATAGGCAATCTCATCCAATGCTCTGGTCTAAATTAGGCATCAGCAAATGATAGCTCACAGGCCAAGTCTGACCCACTGTCTGTTTTTTGAATTTTTATTGAAGTACACACACTCATTTATATACATATTGTCTATGGCTATTTTGTGCTACAACAACAGAGTTGAGTAGTTAGACCAAATGGTCTATAAACTATTTACTAGTTGACCCCTTCCAGAAAAAAAAATTGTTGACCCCTAGTTTAAACAATAACTTCTAAATTGATTATTCCAATTCTAGTTATTTCACCTAGCTTAACAAGAGACTAAGAAAATGCAAAAGGCAAAGCCTGCAGATGTGCAGGATTAAGGTAAAAAAACAAGTGAGGAGTCAGTGGGCTCAGTCCATGACCTACAAAGCAAGGATAAGGTTTAGCAACCAATGTCTATCCCAGAATGCCACTTGGAATCACTCAGAAGACTCCCAGTTTTCTTTTTGGCCATGAGTAATTGATAATCATTACTTGAGGAAGCGAATGTATATGGAGGAATAATTTTAACAGGCATGAAAGCTGGCAAGAGAATATGTTTGACTTTGAGGTCTATTCAATTGTGTCCCAATGAGACAGACAGTTTATGTCCAGAAAAGGATCAAACATACAAGACTAAAACTCAAGAGAGCACAGTGAGGATGCAGATTTGGGAGTGATCACTGTTTACATGAGAGCTGAATCCTAAACTGGGAATAAGATCAATCAGCAAACGTGTGAGGTGTATTTCAGCAACCCAGGTAAAGGAGGCCAAGGTAAATAAATAACTTCTTGAGTGTAACACTAACTCACTAATTTGGTAAATGCTGATACTACTTAAGATAAGAAATAAGTTATTCCACAGAAGTGAACCAAACTGTGCCTTAAATGCTCAGTGCTGGGTATCAAATGTTAAAAAATGTTGTTGCTGCAGTAGCTACTGTTGCTTTAGTCAACCAACCTTGTAACTTTAGATAGTTTAATAGAAAGATAAGCAAGTCCCTGGTAAATTTAATCCACTTAAACCACCAGTTTAGATAAATCTCAGCGTTCAGTCTCAGTAACAAATTCTTTTATCTGAATTTCCTGGGTAACCATGGCTATACTCATTAAATTTTTTTAATTAAATATATATTTTTTTGCTTTGGCAGTATAGCTATACCTCAATTAATATGTATTATTTGATGCTTTCTGATCTTTCTGTGTCTATGTCCTCTTATTTTCTCCATTTAAGAGTCAGTATCAAGCCTCTTATTAGTGTTCATTGCATTAAATGCCACACGAATGCTATGAAAAAATAAAGTTCATACCATATCATTAAATATATATTTGTGGGGGTTTTGGAGGGCAGTGAAGATTTGGCATTTTTCAGGGAGAAGCATACATGATCTTACAGAGTAAGAATATGTGTGTGATTGGAAGAGGATAGAAAAACTAATTGTAGCTTCCCTACCCAAACCCACATTCCCAACCATTATCTTGTTTTATTTGTCTCCTTAGAATTTAACACCATGTGGCATAATATTTTTCTGTTTATTTGCTCTCCCTCTACATTCCGATGAAAAGCCTATGAGAGCAGGGTTGTTTATCCCCTGCTATATTTCCAGTGTCTAGAAAGACTTAGGCTATTGGAAACTCTTAATAAATATTTGTCAGATAAATAAGTGAATCAATAATATAATCAAAGTAACCATAAAAGAAACAATTATTTAAGGAGACTTCTAGACCATTTCTCTAAAATTTTATTTACAGTTAATTGTGATATTGTATTTAACAGCAAATAAAAATTTTAAAAGTCCTTCTTAATCAACCTGAAAATGCTAAGTTCAAATGCTGGCAGGCTTTGTGAGACTGGTCTGAAATATGAGAGGAAGATAGAGATTAAATAATTTATCTCTGGAGAAGGAGCAAGCATGAGGGCCCCGGGCCCCTGGACAGGATAACTGGAAAAGGAGCAATAAAGGAAATAAGTCAACTGACAAGAGCACAGAATAAATTTTTCCTTCTTTTTCTTTTCCTTCTCCTTGTCTTTCTTTGAAGCATAACTGATTTCTTTGCCTTAAAATTAATTGTAATAATTAGAAGAGACACTAATTAAGAACAAATTCTGTTTTAAGTAGTGTGAGTAGATTACAATCCTGTTTGAAGGAACCTGTAATCTTTGGCTGAGGGTAGAAGTTATTCTGAATGGCTGGGGAAGGCAGGCCACAAGCTCAGAGCCAATTAAATTTGTGGAATGTCCAAAATACAGCAATCTCTAGTTAAATGATTTGTGTTCTTTTCACTAAACAACCTTTCTGCTATTTAAAACAAGCTCATTATTATCATGAGGCTCTTTTGGTAGCTATAACCTGTCATTCACCAAAATATTTATTAAGAGTGTCCAATAGCCTAAGTCTTAAAAAGTAATTTTCAAGAATCACCCTGTCACTCAATTTCATAAATCTTTCCAAATCCCTGTAGAGCCAACCTGAGAGCACCACCTCATACAATTTAGGATATAAGTCAGCTACACCTGTTTCCTATAAAATGTGGTTTATTACAATGAATACAATTGTAAACCTATAGGCACCAATGCTGCTTTTATGGCAAAAAGCAAGCACTCTTAACTCTTGTATTTGATCCTTAACTCTCAACATGGCTGTTCTTGATTCTGGTGAATCATAAACTGTACTTTTATGAATCATAGCTTTCCTAAGATAAACCATATTGCCCATGAAATGATTAAAAAATAAACAAATCTGTCACATGATTTCTTTAAAACCTTGTATTTTTCCCAAATAAGAATACTGTATCTCTCTAAAAAAATTTACTGACCGGATTACAAATCTTCTAATTATATCCTGACTTCTAATGATAGCTACCCACCTTTCATTTCAAATGGATGAATTATACTCTCATCTTAAGTGCTGTGGACATTTGCTCTGTGCAGTTAAATTGCTGCCATCCTTCTCCGCAGTTAGTAATAATAATTTACATTTGTATAACTCATCACAATTTGCAAATTCCTTACACATAAAACTTTTTCTTTTAATCTATGATAGAGTACCTATAAACTAGGTATTATTAATCCAAAGTTTTGTTTTTGTTTTGTTTTGTTTTTTGTTAATCTTCACCGAAGATTTTTTTTTCTATTGATTTGTTGGACAGAGCAGAAGGGAAGGAGAGAGACAGAGAGAGATAAATATCCATGTGAGGAGAGACACATCTGTTGGTTGCCTTCCTCATGTGCCCCAACGGGGGCCAGGGATCAAGCCTGCAAACAAGGTATGTGCCCTTGACTGGAATGGAACCCGGGACCCTTCAGGCCACAGGCTGATGCTCCAACCACTGAGCCAAACCAGCTAGGGCAGCGGTCGGCAAACTGCAGTTCGCAAGCCACATGCAGCTCTTTGGCCCCTTGAGTGTGGCTCTTCCACAAAATACCAGGGCCTGGGCGAGTCTATTTTGAAGAAGTGGCATTAGAAGGAGTTTAAGTTTAAAAAATTTGACTCTCAAAAGAAATTTCAATCGTTGTACTGTTGATATTTGGCTCTGTTGACTAATGAGTTTGCCAACCACTGACTAGTGCATTAGTCCCAGTTTTACAGATGAGGAAATTGAGGCTAAGCAGAATAAAGTAACTTGCAAAATGTCAGACAATACCATTCTCCTGTTCATTTCAGCTTCAGTCCATGCTGTCTTCTACCAGGAGCCTCAGCCCTGTCCAATTTCTGCCCAAAGTAGAGAATATTCATGCACTAGGAATCCCAGGCACTAGCTAGAAGGGATTTGGAATTGGTCTTGCTACAGACCTGAGTCAGTCAATCCTAGACAACCTGGTGCCCTTGACCTTCTGCTCTTCCCTGCCTCTGCATCAGGCCCATCCCCCAAACTCATGTCTAAGTTCTCCCATTGGCACTGTAACTGTAGTGAGAACCCACTCCTACTTATCTTTTGTTGTTGTTAATCCTCATCTGAGGATATTTTTTCCAATGATTTTTGGAGAGAATGGAAGGGAGAGAGGGCAGGGGAGAGAGAGAGAGCAACATTGATGTAATAAAGACACATCAGTCGATTGCCTCCCATACGTGCCTAATCAGGATGGAACCTGCAACCCAGGTACATGGCCTTAATGGGGATGGAAACCTCGAACCTTTGGTGCACAGGTCAACAATCTAACCACTGAGCAGCACCGTCCAGGGCCTACTTATCTTGGTTTAAGACCTGACAACACACCTAGCTTGTGCCAGCTTCATCTCTTTGGGAAATGGACCTAGTATCCCTAGCTGTCACTGGAAACTTGCCCTAACCCATAGCATTCCCCCAAAGCTATGACATGATAAGGCTGACACTCTCCTGCACTCACACACACAATAAAGTCACTCTAGAGAATCCCAGCAATGTGCTACAGATCCATATAAAACCTGGTTCAGGTAAAGCCTATGGAAAAAAAACAAAAACACATAAACAGCTCACAGAAAGCAATCTCCTACTATACAATATTGAACAAGCTTATCTTGTTTAAGAGTTGATTATCAGTTTATAATGTTCTTTATATTCCACAAATGAGTGAGATCATGTGGTATTTATCTTTCACTGACTGGCTTATTTCACTTAACATAATGCTCTCTAGTTCTATCCATGCTGTTGCAAATGGGGGATAGGGAGGCCGGGGCGAGGTCAATGGGGAAGAAAAGGAAACATATGTACTACTTTAAACATGCTAAAAACATATGTACTATTTTTAATACTTTAAACAATAAAATAAAATAAAATTTTTTAAGAGTTGATTATCAAAACCCAAACTTGCTCTCAGTAATTTCTTGGCAAATAATAGGATACCATGTGATTAAGAAATCACCAACTCTTACTGGTATCCTTCAGATTTGCATATATAGAACAAGAAACTCCTCTGTATCGGTTATGATTAATTTCAATTGCAGTATTAGAAAACACATATTAGTAATAGCAAAATACAAAATATTTTATTAAAAGTTCTGAATTGGTACTACAGAGTTCCATGAAGTTCTAAGGAAACCAAGTTCCTTCCAGCTTTCTGCTCTACCATCCCTAATTTTGTCCACCTAGATCAAAAAGGCTTCTTGACCTCCAACCAATACTTTTATAGTACAGCCATTAGCTGAAGGAAAGGATCAAGAAGAGTGTACCTCAGGCCTTTAAAGACTTTCCAGTCATATATGACACTTCCACTTATATCCCATGGCTAAAATTTAGTTACATGACCAAGTTTAGTTGCAGGAAAAGCCAAGATTTAGTCTTTATTCCTGGTAACTATTATGTGCCTCAATGAAAATTAGGGTTCTTTTAGTAAACAATAAAAATTAAATGAATACTGGGAGGCAAATGGAAATTTTTGCCATAACTCATATCTCAAACAGCTGTTGGAACACTTTCCAAATCAGGGGAATTCCTTACTCTACCTTCATCCAGGACTCTATGACTTACCCTTATATCTCTCTCTCCACCAAATTCACGTATCCCAGGATCCAGACAGTGGTTCAAAATTTTAACCCAGTGCCCAGCTAGCTCCAAAAGCATACCTCGACAAATTTATTTAAAATACAGACTCTTACCCTGGCCAGGTGGCTCAGTTGGTTAGAGCATTGTCCCATATAGCAAAAAGTTATGGGTTTGATCCCCAATCAGGGCACATATTAGAGGCAATTGATCGATGTTTCTCTCACCTTTCCTCTCTCTCTCTCTCTCTCTCTCTCTCTCTCAAATCAATAAAAACGTATCCTCAGGTGAGGGAATAAACAAACAAACAAACAAAATATAGATTCTTGGGCTCCAGATTTTAAGATTCTAATTCAATGGCTCTGGAAAAAGTTCTGAAAGCTATATCTTTAAATAAAAACAAAAAATATTCATCCAACTGATGCTTGATAATAGTATGTTCAGTTTGCGAAAATTCATTAAGTTTACACTTATAATATATACATTTCCTTTATGTATATTATGCTTCAATAAAAAAGGGTTTTTCTTAATGTTAAAAAATATTTCCACCAAAAAAAAAATTGTGTTTTTTTTCTTTATTTGATCCCATTGACGTGTTACTATTATAGTAGTTTCTGTTGGCTAACTCTTATATCTAATTTCTTCTCCCCTGCTCCAAGTCCATTCACCCTTCTCTTTTCTCTTTCTTTGCTAGCCCATTTTTTAATGCTTTTGTTTTTCCTCTACTCTCTTGCTCTCTTCTTCTCCTAATTGCTTAATTAGTTTCACTCACCAAACTCAAGCCTATTTGCTCTCTACTCTATTTCCTTTTCCAAAATAGATAGATAGATAGATAGATAGATAGATAGATAGATAGATAGATAGACAGATAAAAGAAAAAGGAAATTTTTTATTAATTATTTTATTTTCACTTTTCTTCTTATCCACTCATTCTCTTTCTACCTCCTCTAAACTGAACCATGGCCATTCCCCCATTCATTTGATTCCTTTACCTTATATACTGAAAATAAGTTCTGTCTCTTCAGATTCAGTTCCCCCCTTTTTTTCTGGGTGTTTGTTGTTTGCATTTTTTTCTTTCTTTGTTTGTTTAGTGTAATTTTCTACCCATATATGCATATTTTCCCCCTTCCTTTTTCTTTCTTTTCTATCTTACCCTTTTTCATTTTCTCAATATCATTTTTGCTCTCTTTTCTCTCCCCTAATTCCCTTTTCTCTGGTAGTCACTTATATTGGGGTTATTGGTGTCATGAATACATTCGTGTTTTGTTCCCTCTGTGTCATGTCTTGTTGAGTTGTATTTTGTGCCTTTTGGTCAACATGGTAGAGAGTGAGCCGCATAACCAGAGACCCTGAGAGGAGACAAAAAAACAGCCCCCATATGAAAGAAAAAGGGGAATCACCAGAAAATGAAATAAGTGAAATGGAGGCAAACAATTTATCAGAGAAAGAATTCAGAGCAATGGTCATAAGGACACTGAAAAGGATGGAAGACAAATTTAACAACATGTGTAAGAATCAAGAGAAAATGAAGAACCAGGAGGAAATGAAGAATTACATAGCTTCAATAAAGAACATGATGGAAAGTATCAACAGTAGACTAGAAGAAGCTGAGGACTGCATCAGTGAGCTAGAAGACAAGGTAGAAAAAACACCCAAGCAGAACAGCAACTGGGGGAAAAAAACTTAAAAAACAGGAGGAGAGCCTAAGGGAGGTTTGGGACAACACGAAGTGAAACAATGTCCACATAACAAGGGTGCCAGAAGGAAAGGAAACTGAGCAAGGAATAGAAAGCCTGTTTGAAGAAATAATGACAGAAAACTTCCCTGATGTTGGCAAGAAAAAAAACTCACACAAGTTCAAGAAGCACACAGAATCCCAAACAAGATGAACCCAAAAAGACCAACACCAAGAAACATTATAATTAAATTGGCAAACACCAACAACAAAGTAAGAATCTTAAAGGCTGCCAGAGAGAGACAGAAAATTATCTATTAGGGATCTCCTATTACACTATCCACCATTTTCTCAACAGAAACACATCAGGCCAGAAGGGAAGGGAATGAAATATATAAAGTGATGCAAAGCAAGGGACTGAATGCAAGAACACTATAACCAGCAAGGCTATCATTCAAAATTAATGGTGAAATAAGGAGCTTCACAGACAAAAAAGGGCTAAGGGAGTTTATTACCACTAAGCCACCAACACAAGAAATGCTAAAGAGACTGCTTTATAAGAAGAAATAGGAAGGGAAGAGGGAACACAGGCATAAAGAATAAAAATGGCTACAAACAAGTATCTGTCAATAATAACCTTAAACATAAATGGATTAAATGCTCCAATCAAAAGACATAGGGTACTGAATGGATAAGAAAACATGACCCATATATCTACTGTCTACAAGAGACCCACCCCAGAAAAAAAGGACTCACACAGACTGAGGGTGAAGGGATGGAAAAAGGTTTTTTAGACAAATGGAAATGGAAAAAAAAGTAGGGTAGCAATACTTATATCTGACAAAATAGATCTCAAAGTAAAGGCCATAACAAGAGATATGAAAGGCTACTTCATAATAGTAAAGGGAGAAATTCAACAAGAAGATATAACTGTGGTAAACATATATGTACCCAATGCAGGAGCACCCAAATACATAAAAAAAAAACTTCTGGAAGATATCCAGGGAGAGATCAACAGCAATACAGTCATAGTAGGGGATTTTAATACCCCATTGACACTACTGGATGAATCCTCCAAACAAACAAACAAAAAAAATCAGCAAAGAAATAGCAATCCTAAATGACTCACTAGATCAAATGGAATTAAATGACATCTTCAGAACATTTCACCCCAAAGCTACAGAATATACATTCTTCTCAAGTGCACATGGGACATTTTCAAAGATAGACCACATATTGGAACACAGGCACTCTCTTCAAATTCAAGGAGATTGAAATCATATCAAGCATCTTCTCAGATCACAATGGCATAAAATTAGAAATCAACTACAATAAAAACAATGAAAAAAATAAAAAGCATCTTGGTAACAAGTGACAATGAAACACAACAATCCAAAATCTATGGGAAACAGTGAAAGCCGTCCTGATAGGAAAGTTCATAGCTCTACAGGACTACCTCAAAAAAACAAGAAAAAATGGTAATAAATTATCTAACCCTACAACTTAAAGAATGAGAAAGAGAGCAACAATAAAAGCCCAGAGTGAGCAGAAGGAAGAAGATAATAAAGATCAGAACAGAAATAAATGACACAGAGACAAAAAAAAAATCAATAAAAAAAGAGCAGATTCTTTGAAAGGATAAACAAGATTGATGAACCTCTAGCCAAGTTCACCAAGAAGCAAAGAGAGAGGACCCAAATAAACAAAATCAAAAATTAAAGAGGTGAAGTAACCACAGACATTACAGAAATACAAAGGAAAAAAATACTATGAACAACTCTACTCCAACAAACTGGACAACCTGGACGAAATGGACATATTCTTAGAAAAATACAAGATTCCAAAACTCAATCAGGAAGAATAAAAAAAACCTGAATAGACTCATAAGTACCGATGAAATTGAAGCAGTAATCAAAAAGCTTCCAGCAAACAAAAGCCCTGGTTCAGACGGCATTACAGGGGAATTCTACCAAATTCAAAGAACTAAAACCTATCCTTCTCAGACAATTCCAAAAAATTCAAGAGGAAAGCACACTTCCAAGCTCTTTCTATGAAGCCAGCATCACCCTAATACCAAAACCAGATAAAGACACTACTAAGAAAGAGAATTAGAGGCCAATGTCCCTGATGAACATAGATGCTAAAATTCTCAACAAAATCCTAGTATATCAGATCCAGCATTACATTAGAAAAATCATACACCATGACCAAGTGGGATTTATTCAGGGGATGCAAGGATGATACAATATCCACAAATCAATACATGTGATACATCACATAAACAAATTGAGAGACAAAAATCACATAATTGTATCAATTGATGCAGAAAAAGCATTTGATAAAATCCAACACCTTTTCTTTTTTTAAATATATTTTATTGTTTAAAGTATTACATGTAGTAGTATATATATCTCCTTTTTTCTCTCTTGACCTTTCCCCAGCCTCCCCTATCCCCTATCCCATGCCCTCATCCCACCCCCCCACCTCAGTGTCTTGTGTCCATTTGTTGTGCTTATATGCATGCATACAAGTCCTTTGGTTGATCTCTTCCCCCCCTCCCCAACACTCCCCTGCTTTCCCACTGTAATTTGAGAGTCTGTTTGGCATGTCTGAGATTTCTCTGCCTGTGGATTCCTCTAGTATTTTTATGGTTTCCCATCTTATGTTTAAGTCCTGTATCCATTTTGAGTGTATGGTGTAAGTTGGTGGCCTAGTTTCATTTTTTTGCATGTATCTGTACAGTTTTCCCAAGACCATTTATTTAAGAGACTGTCTTGACTCCATCGTATGTTCATTCCTCCTTTGTCAAATATTAATTGAGCATAGTGGATTGGGTTGATATATGGGTTCTCTATTCTATTCCATTGGTCTATATTTCTGTTCTTGTGCCAGTAGCAGGCTGTTTTGAGAACAGTGGCTTTGTAATACAGCTTGAAATCTGGTATTGAGATCCCACCTACTTTGTTCTTCTTTCTCACAATTGCTGTAGCTATTCGGGGTCTTTTTTTATTCCAGATAAATTTTTGGAGAGTTCTTTCTAGATCTGTGAAATATGCCGTTGGTATTTTAATGGGGAGTGCATTGAATCTATAGATTGCTTTGGGTAGTATGGACATTTTAATGATGTTGATTCTACCAATCCATGAACATGGTATGTTCTTCCATCTGTTTACATCTTCCTCTATCTCTTTTTTCAGTGTCCTGTAGTTTTCCACGTATAGGTCTTTTAGCTCTTTAGTTAAGTTTATTCCTAGGTATCTTAATTTTTTTGGTGCGATGGTAAATGAGATCGTTTTTTTAGTCCCTCTTTCGGTAAGTTCACTAATGGTATATAGAAATGCCATAGATTTCTTGGCGTTAATTTTGTATCCTGCTACATAGCCCAATTCATTTATTAAGTCTATTAGTTTTTTGATGGAGTCTTTAGGGGTTTTTATGTACAATATCATGTCATCTTCAAATAAGAACAGCTTTACTTCTTTTCCAATTTGGATGCCTTTAATTTCTTCTTCTTGTCTCATTGCAATGGTTAATACTTCCAGTACTATGTCTAACAGGAGTGGTGAGAGTGGGCATGCCTGTCTTGTTCCTCTTCTTAGGGAAAATGGTTTTAGTTTTTGGCCACTGAGTATGATGTTGGCTGTGGGTTTATCATATATGGCTTTTATGATGTTGAGGTATGATCCTTCTATTCCCACCTTGTTGAGAGTTTTTATCAAGAAAGGGTGTTGGATTTTGTCAAATGCTTTATCTGCATCAATTGATATGACTATGTGATTTTTATCTCTCAATTTGTTTATGTGATGTATCACGTTTATTGATTTGTGGATATTGTACCATCCTTGCATCCCTGAGATAAATCCTACTTGGTCATGATGTATGATCTTTCTAATGTAATGCTGGATCCGATTTGATAGAATTTTGTGGAGGATTTTGGCATCTACGTTCATGAGGGATATTGGCCTGTAATTCTCTTTCATTGTGTTGTCTTTATCTGGTTTTGGTATTAGGGTGATGCTGGCTTCATAGAAGGAGCTTGGAAGTTTTCCTTCCTCTTGAATTTTTTGGGATAGTCTGAGGAGGATATATTTTAGTTCTTCCTTGAATGTTTGGTGAAACTCCCCTGTGAAGCCATCTGGCCCCAGGTTTTTGTCTGCTGGGAGTTTTTTCATGACTGCTTCAATTTTTTCCATTGTTATTGGCCTATGGAGATGTTTAGATTCTTCCTGATTGAGTTTTGGAAGGTTGTATTTTTCTAGGAATATGCCCATTTCCTCCAGGTTGTCTAGTTTGTTGGAATAGAGTTGTTCATAGTATTTTTTTTAACAATCCTTTGTATTTTGGTGGGGTCTGTTGTTATTTCTCCTCTTTCATTTCTGATTTTGTTTATTTGGCTCTTTGCTTCTTGGTGAGCCTGGCTAGAGGTTCATCAATCTTGTTTATCCTTTCAAAGAACCAGCTCTTGGTTTTGTTGATCTTTTGTATTGTTTTTTTTGGTCTCTATGTCGTTTATCTCCACTCTGATCTTTATTATTTCCTTCCTTCTGCTTACACTGGGCTTTTCTTGTTGCTCTCTTTCTAACTCTTTGAGTTGTAGGGTTAGGTAATTTATTACCATTGTTTCTTGTTTTTTGCAGTAGGCTTGTAGAGCTATGAACTTCCCTCTCAAGACTGCTTTCACTGTGTGCCATAGATTTTGGATTGTTGTGTGTTCACTGTCGTTTGTTCCCATGTTTTTATTTCTTCTTTGATCTCTCTGGTAACCCAGTCATTGTTTAATAGCATGCTGTTTAGTCTCCATGTGTTTGATTTTTTTTGGATTGTTTTTATTGTAGTTGGTTTCCAGTTTTATGCCATTGTGATCTGAGAAGATGCTTGATATGATTTCTATCTTCTTGAATTTGAAGAGACTTTGCCTATGACCCAATATATGGTCTATCTTAGGAAATGATCCATGTGCACTTGAGAAGAATATATATTCTGTGGCTTTGGGATGAAATGTTCTTAAGATGTCAATTAATTCCATCTTCTGCAGTGAGTCATTTCAGATTGATGTTTCTTTGCTGATTTTTTGTTTAGAGGATTTGTCCAATGGTGATAGTGGGTTATTAAAGTCTCCTACTATGATTGTATTGCTGTTAATCTCTTCTTTGATATCCTACAGAAGTTTTTTTATGTATGTGGGTGCTCCTATATTGGGTGTGTATGTGTTTACCAGAGTTATTTCTTCTTGTTGGATTGCTCCCATCAGTATTATTAAGTGGCCTTCCTTATCTCTTGTTATGTCCTTCACTTTGAGCTTTAATTTGTCAGATATAAGTATTGCTACCCCAGCTTTTCTTTTTCATTTCCATTTGCCTGAAAAACCTTTTTCCATCCCTTTACCCTCAGTCTGTGTGAGTCTTTTTTTCTGAAGTAGGTTCCTTGTAGACAGCAGGTATATGGGTCGTGTTTTCTTATCCAGTCCATTACCCTATGTCTTTTGATTGGGGCATTTAATCCATTTACATTTAAAGTTATTATTGATAGATACTTATCTGTTGCCATTTTTATTCTTTACTCCTGTGTTCCTTCTTCGCATCCTATTTCTTTTACAGCAGACCCTTTAGCATTTCTTGCATTGCTGGTGGTAATAAATTCCCTTCGTCCTTTTTTGTTGGTGAAGCTCCTGATTTCACTTTTAGTTTTGATTGATAACCTTGCTGGGTATAGTATTCTTGGATTCAGGCCCTTCCTTTCCATGACTTTGTATATTTCATTGCATTCCCTTCTGGCCTGATGAGTTTCTGTTGAGAAATCAGTCGCTAGTCTGATGGGGGTTCCTTTGTAGGTAACTTTATGTCTCTTTCTCTGGCCCCTTTTAAGATTCTTACTTTGTCGTTGGTGTTTGCCAATTTAACTATAATGTGTCTTGGTGTCAGTCTTTTGGGAGTCTTTTTCTTGGGACTCTGTGAGCTTCTTGGATTTCTGTGGTGTTTTCTTCACTATATCAGGGAAGTTTTCTGTCATTATTTGTTCAAACAGGTTTTCTATTCCTTGCTCAGTTTCCTCTCCTTCTGGAACCCCTTTTATGCGGATGTTGTTTTGTTTTGTGTTGTCCCAAAGTTCCCTTAGGCTCTCCTCCTCCTTTTTAATTTTTTTTTCTAGAAGCTGCTTTACTTGGGTATTTTTTCCTATGTTGTCTTCTAGCTCACTGATGCAGTCCTCTGCTTCTTCTAATCTACTCTTGATGCTTTCTATTGAGTTCTTTACAGCAGCGATGTTATTTTTCATTTCTTCTTGGTTCTTCTCCATTTCCTCTTGGTTCTTACTCATTTTGTCGAATTTGTCTTCCATTCTTTTCAGCCACCTTATGACCATTTCTCTGAATTCTTTCTCTGGCAGGTTGCTTGCCTTCATTTCATTTACTTCCTTTTCTGGTGAGGCCTGCTTTTATTTCATATGCGGGCTGTTTCTTTGTCTCCCCATGGTCTCTCTTCTCCGGGTGTCTGGTTATATAGTTCTCTCTCTTCTTAATCTAGAAAGCTTCCTTTTAACAGGTAACATAGTCCTCTAGTTGGTCAGGAACATGATGGTTCTGATCATGCAGTTATGGCCTCTCCTGGACTCAATTTGTCTCCCTCCACAATTTTTATTCTGTGGGTAGACAGACAAGAGCAGAGCAAGAATGGTGGGTGAGGTACAGAAGATCACTTCAACACCTTTTCTTGATAAAAACTCTCAGCAAAGTGGGAATAGAGGGATCATACCTCAATGTAATAGAAGCTTTATATGACAAACCTACAGCCAATATCATACTCAATGGGCAAAAACTAAAACCATTTCCTCTAGGAACAGAAACAACACAGGGATGTGCACTTTCACCATTCCTGTTTGACATAGTCCTGGAAGTACTAGCCATTGCTATCAGACAGAAAGGAGAAATAAAAGGCATCCAAGTTGGAAAAGAAGAAGTAAAACTGTCATTATTCGCAGATGATGTGATATTGTACATAGAAAACACTAAACACTCTATCAAAAAACTACTAGACTTTATAAATAAATTTGGCAATGTAGCAGGATACAAAATTAACAACCAGAAATCTATGGCTTTTTTAATACACCGATAATGAACTCACAGAAAGAGAAACAAAAACAAAACAAAACAAAACAAAACAAAACCACAAAACAACAACAACAAAAACAATCCCATTTACCATTGCAAGAAAAAAAATTAAAATTCCTAGGAATAAACCTAACTAAAGAGGTAAAAGACCTATACTCGGAAAACTACAAGACATTGAAAAAAGAGATAGAGGAAGACATAAACAAATGGAATAATATACCATGTTTATGGATTGGTAGAATCAACTTCATTAAAATGTCCATACTACTCAAAGCAATTTCTAGATTCAATGCAATCCCTATTAAAATAACAATGGCATATTTCACAAACCTAGAACAAACTCTCCAAAAATTCATGTGGGATAAAAAAAGACCCTGAATAGCTGCAGCAATCCTAAGAAAGAAGAACAAAGTTGGAGGGATCACAATACAGATAGCAAGCTATATTATAAAGCCATGGTTCTCAAAACTGCCTGAAACTGGCACAAGAACAGACATATAGACCAATGGAACAGAACAGAGAACTCAGAAATCAACCCAAGCCATTATGCTCAATTAATATTTGACAAAGGAGGCAAGAGCATACAATGGAGTCAAGACAGTCTCTTCAATAAATGGTGCTGGGAAAATTGGTCAGATACATGCGAAAAAATGAAACTAGATCACCAACTGACACCATAAACAAAAATGGTTAAAGGACTTAATGTAAGATGGGAAACCATAAAACTCTTAGAAGACTCCATAGGCAGCAAAATAACAGACACATGTCGTAGCAATATCTTTACCAATACAGCTCCTAGGGCAATGGAAACTAAGGAGAAAATAAACAAATGGGACTGCATCAAAATAAAAAGCTTCTGCACAGCAAAAGAAACCATCAACAAAACAAGAAAGCCCACTGCATGAGAGAACATATTTTCCAAAGTTATCTCAGATAAGGGTTTAATTTCCAAAATTTACAGGGAACTCATACAACTTAACAAAAGCAAGATAAGCAATCTAATAAAAAAAAAATGGGCAAAGGACCTAAATAGACACTTTTTGAAAGAGGACATACAGAGGGCCAACAGACATATGAAAACATGCTCAAAGTTACTAATCACCCAAGAGATGCAAATCAAAACAACAATGAGGTACAATCTCACACCTATCAGTATGGCTAACATCAACAAATCAACAAAGGACAAGTGCTGGTGAGGATGTGGAGAAAAAGGAACCCTTGTGCACTGCTGGTGGGAATGCAGACTGGTGCAGCCTCTGTGGAAAACATATGGAGCTTCCTCAAAAAACTATAAATGGAATTCCCATTTGACCCAGTGATCCCACTTCTAGGAATATATCCCAAGAAACTAGAAACACCAATTAGAAAGGATAAATGCACCCTTATGTTCATAGCAGCACAATTTACAATAGCTAAGATTTGGAAACAGCCTAAGTGCCCATCAGCAGATGAGTGGATTAAAAAATGGTGGTACATCTACACAATGGAATACTACACTGTGGTAAAACAAAAAGGAATTCTTACCATTTGCAATAGCATGGATGGAACTGGAGAGCATTATGCTAAGCGAAATAAGCCAGTCAGAGAAAGATAAATATCACATGATCTCACTCATTTGTGGAATATAATGAACAACATAAACTGATGAACAAAAACAGATCCGGAGACAGAGAAGCATCAATCAGACCGTCAAACCTCAGAATAGATTGCATTGAATCTGCATTCCCACCAGCAGTGCATAAGGGTTCCTTTTTCTCCACATCCTTGCCAACATTTGTCGTTTGTTAATTTGTTGGTGTTAGCCATTCTGACAGGTGTGAGATGGTACCTCATTGTTGTTTTGATTTGCATCTCTCGGGTGATTAGTGACTTTGAGCATTTTTTTTAATTTTTTTAATTTTTATTGATTAAGGTATTACATGTGTACATATTTTCCCATTGTCCCCCCCACCCCACTCCCATACATGCCCTCACCCCCAGTGTCTTGCATCCATTGGTTAAGCTTATATGCATGCATACAAGCATTGTATGCCATTGATTGATCTCTTATCTCCCCCACCCTTTCCCAACCTTCCCACTATAATTTTACAGTCTGTTTGATACTTTATTGCCTCTGTATCTATCTTTTTGTTCATCAGTTTATAATGTTCTTTATTATCCATAAATGAGTGAGATTGTGTGGTATTTTTCTTTCATTGACTGGCTTATTTCACTTAGCATAATGCTCTCCAATTCCATCCAGGCTGCTGCAAATGGTAAGAATTCCTTCTTTTTTATGGCAGCATAGTATTCCATTGTGTAGATGTACCATAGTTTTCTGATCCAGTCATCTGCTGACGGGCACCTAGGCTATTTCCAAATCTTAGCTATTGTAAATTGTGTTGCTATGAACATAGGGGTGCATATATCCTTTCTAGTTGGTGTTTCTAGTTTCTTGGGATATATTCCTGGAAGGGGATCACTGGGTCAAATGGGAGTTCCATTTTTAGTTTTTTGAGGAAACTCCATGCTGTTTTCCACAGTGGAGCACCAATCTGCATTCCCACCAGCAGTGCACAAGGGTTCTTTTTTCTCCACATCCTTGCCAGCATTTGTCATTTATTGATGTTAGCCATTCTGACAGGTGTGAGATGGTACCTCATTGTTGTTTTGATTTGCATCTCTCGAGTGATTAGTGACTTTGAGCATATTTTCATATGTCTCTTGGCCCTTTGTATGTCCTCTTAGAAAAGTGTCTATTTTGTTGCCTATTTTTTTATTGGATTGTTTATCTTGCTTTTGTTAGGTTGTATGAGTTCTCTGTAAATTTTGGAAATTAAACCCTTATTGGATATAACATTGGCAAATATGTTCTCCCATGCAGTGGGCTTTCTTGTTTTGTTGGTGGTTTCTTTTCGCAGAAGCTTTTTATTTTGATGTAGTCCCATTTGTTTATTTTCTCCTTAGTTTGCATTGCCCTAGGAGCTGTATTGGTAAAGATATTGCTAAGACATGTGTCTGATATTTTGCTGCCTATGGAATCTTCTAAGAGTTTTATGGTTTCCCGTCTTACATTAAGTGCTTTAACCATTTTTGTGTATGGTATCAGTTGATGATCTAGTTTCGTTTTTTCACATGTATCTGACCAATTTTCCCAGCACCATTTATTGAAGAGACTGTCTTGACTCCATTGTATGCTCTTACCTCCTTTGTCAAATATTAATTGAGCATAATGGCTTGGGTTGATTTCTGAGTTCTCTGTTCTGTTCCATTGGTCTATATGTCTGTTCTTGTGCCAGTGCCAGGCAGTTTTGAAAACCATGTCTTTGTAATATAGTTTGATGTCTGGTAATGTGATCCCTCCAACTTTGTTCTTCTTTCTCAGGATTGCTGCAGCTATTCAGGGTCTTTTTTTATTTCAGATGAATATTTGGAGAGTTTGTTCTAGGTTTGTGAAATATGCCATTGGTATTTTAATAGGGATTGCATTGAATCTAGAAATTGCTTTGAGTAGTATGGACATTTTAATGATGTTGATTCTACCAATCCATGAACATGGTATGTTCTTCCATTTCTTTATGTCTTCCTCTATCTCTTTTTTCAATATCCTGTAGTTTTCTGAGTACAGGTCTTTTACCTCCTTAGTTAAGTTTATTCGTAGGTATCTTAATTTTTTTTTTTGCAATGGCAAATAGATTTTTTTTTTCATTTCTCTTTCTGTGAGTACATTATTTGTGTATTTAAAAAAATGTAGATTTTTTGGGTGGTAATTTTGTATCCTGTTAGATTGCCAAATTTATTTATGAAGTGTAGTAGTTTTTTTATGGAGTCTTTAGGGTTTTCTATGTACAATATCACATCATCTGCAAATAATAACAGTTTTACTTCTTCTTTTCCAATTTGGATGCCTTTTATTTCTTCTTCTTGTCTGATTGCTATGACTAGCACGTCTAGTACTATGTTGAACAGGAGTGGTGAAAGAAACAAGCATCCCTGTCTTGTTTCTGTTCTTAGGGGAAATGGCTTTAGTTCTTGTCCATTGAGTATGATATTGGCTGTAGGTTTGTCATATAAGGCTTCTATTACTTTGAGGTATGATCCTCTATTCCCACTTTGCTGAGAGTTTTTATTAAGAAATGTTGTTGGATCATCTAATTTTTTAAAAGTAAAATTTCCTTTTAGATATGTTCTCCAAAAGGTAATTGATTCATAGTTCTAATTCCAAGCAAAACATTAATTCATTTAGTAACTTAAATCACACTTTGAATTTATCACAAAGTTATTTTGTTTAAAAATATATATATATTCCATGGAAGCAAGATTTTTCTTGGCAAAAATTGATTCAGTCTTGCCCGATGGCATAAAAGTTCGGAAATTCAATCCCATATTTGTTCATGAGCCCAGGAGGCCATACTCTTTTTTTTAAAAAAAAAGAAAATTTTTCCTTCAGAAGTTGCTTTTGATAGTTATTATCAACACCAGCTTTTTCTGTGATTTGCCCATTTTTCTCAACTGCAGAATGCAACAAATGCACTTTAGGCTAATTGATATTTCTAGATTAATAAGCTCTTGCTATTAATAAAAATTAATAATTTTCAACATAGATTTCATTATTGAATGTGGCTTAAACATGGCTTTTAAAAATAACTTGTCCCATTTCCTATTAAGTGTCACTACAGACCACCACAATGGTTGTGACTATGAATTCAACATATATAAAGGTGTTAACCTTTTTGAAAGAGATCATTATTTGGCTCACTATTACACTCATCACATTTACTAGGTGTACTAGTTAATAATGCAGTTTTTTTTTCAATAGATGCAGTTACACATATGTTGATATATATGTAATTTGACATGTATTCTATTTCGTTGTATTGACAATAAGCTTCAAAACTTCATATGTCAAATTTGCCAAAGGTGTTAGCATCATAGATATTTTTACACTTAAAAATGTTGAATTTTGTGCCAAAAAAAAGAGCATTTGTAGTAAGTTTTAATACATTACTTTATTTTGAAGAAAAGTGCTGCTGAAAACTTCGGGAAGCTTATGGTGAAGATGCTCCATCTCAAGATACTTGTGAACACTGGTTTAAATGCTTTAAAAGTGATCATTTCTGTGTGAAAGACAAAGAACGTCCAGGTCAACCAAAAAAAGTTTGAAGACCAACAATTACAAGCATTATTGGATGAAGATATATGTCAAATTCAAAAACAACTTGCAGAAAGCTTAAAAGTTGCTCAGCAAACAATTTCCGATCATTTTCAAGCAATGGGGAAGATTTTAAAGGAAGGAAAATGGGTGCCACATCAACTGAGTGAAAGACAAATGGAAAACCAAAAAGTCATCAGTAAAATGTTGCTTCAACAGCACGAAAGAAAGTCTTTTTTGCATTGAATTGTGACTGGCGATGAAAAGTGGGTTTATTTTGAGAATCCCAAATGCACAAAATCATGGGTTGATTCAGGTCAACCATCAACATGAACTGCAAGGCCAAATCGCTTTGAAAAGAAGACAATGCTCTGCATTTGGTGAGATCAGGAAGATGTGGTGTATTACGAGTTTCTAAAACCAGGGGAAACCGTTAATACTGATCGCTACTGACAACACATAATCAATTTGAACCACGCTTTGATCATGAAACAACCAGAATGGGCCAGAAGACACAGCAAAGTAATTTTGCTTCATGGTGACGCACCATCACACACTTCAAAACCAGTTAAAGACACATTAAAAGATCTTGCCCGGGAAGTATTAACCCACCCGCTGTATTCACCAGACCTTGCTCCTTCAGATTACCACTTGTTCTGATCAATGGCACATACTTTCTGAGCAGCACTTCAAAATGTAAAAAGAAGTGGAAAATTGGGTCTCTGAATGGTTTGCCTCCAAACAAGAAAAGTTCTATTGGGACGGTATCCACAAATTACCTGAAAGATGGGGAAATGTGTGGCTAGCGATGGAGACTACTTTGAATAAAGCACTTTTGATGTTTCTCTTGACATTATCGTGTTTTCTTTTATTACAAAATCTGTCATTATTAACCGGTACACCTAGTACATATGTTTAAGTAATCACATGCTAAAGGATTTAGCCCACAAGTTTTATTTTTTATACACGCAAAACAATTTTAATATTTTAGTTAGATATTTGAGTTTGGAGGAAGAAGTAACTGGAGTGTTTTTAATAAGCATCAATTAAAGAAGAAATTATCTTTCCTGGAAAAGTCTAGTGTAGTAAAAGGAAATAGTTATTATCCTCATCACAATCTATTCCTAGAAATTTTTTACCTGAGTATTTTGGTCAGTGAAATTAAGGGGAAGAAAGGAATGTATCAGGACTTTGTCCAAGAGAAATAGGAGATTAGTTATTTCATCTGGAAATGGAGTCATTTTATAGCCATTCAGGTCTCTAGACACAAAAGTGCTCTGCAGTCCTCTGGCACGAAGCAGAACCTAGTGTTCAAGTGGAGGAGCGGGTGTCTGGAATGCCCTGGACAAAAAGAACTCATTTATGGCTCAGAGTTTACAGAATGCATATAACCTTTCAGTGGGTCTCTTTGTTCTCACTGAGCTGTGACATGTACTGAAATTGCTTGAGATCTATTATCTCTCACAAGATATTACAATTATTAACAATTTGGGATTAAAACTGCCATCTCAAAAATATCATTTGGATTCTGTCAACATAAAAATACATCTATCCATTTTTCCTATCAAAAAACATTGTGTTGAAGAGAGAATCCAAGATGGTGGCGTAGGTAAACACCTAAACTGCTGCCTCCCACAACAATTTAAACTGCAACTAAAAGACAAAACGTCTATCACCCAGAACCACGGGAAAGCTGGCTGAGTGGAAGTTCTACAACTAGAAGGAAAGAGAAAAGAGCATTGAGATGTGCACGAGCGCTGAAAAGCTGAAGTACAGAGGTGCGTGATCCGGGCTGGCTGCGGGCGACTGGGTGCGTTGCTTTTTTCAACCCGAACGGAGACAAGCCCCCGATTACTCTGAAATCCAGTCTCTGAGGAGACGCGGGGGACCCAAACTCCTACGGGGAGAAGCTGGACTGTCTGCCAGTGAGGGTGGCTTGCTTGCAGAGCTGTGCGCAGGAATAATTGTTTACTGCACTGGGGCATGGGACTCGCGGATGCCGTTGGGGATGCAGAGCCGGCTAACTAGCAGCCATTGCTGTTTGCCATGCCCTAACCTAGTGACACCGTGAGGCCTCACCCTGCACAACCTACAAACCCACCCAAGCTCCAAGCAGTGGAATTAGCATAAGAAAGGCCTGCCCTATCGCAGCTTAACCTAGCAAACTTGCAGCCTGCATCAGACAGCTCCAAAACCTCCAAACCCCAAGCAAAGAGGAGAAAACTGCAGCTCTCACTGTAGCTCCTGCTGAGTGGCCTCAGACAGTAGCTGACCTGCACCCCATTGGAGATCCAGAAGCCAGTGTACCTAGTGGTCAGTGTGAGACACCAGATTTCAACTCCTCACATCCATAAGTGACACATTCAAGAGGCAGACTCAGTGAGCACCAAAGCCCCACTGAAACAAGTCCTGCCCCATAAGCGTGTCTTCAGTGCAGCAGTTCTTCCATTATAGACACAGGGAGTGCTCACAGCTAATTGGCCTGGAGGTCATTTCCTCCCAGTGTACCAACAGCAATTAAGGCTTAACTACACCAAGACTTTGCACTCAGCCCACAAAGGGGTGTACCAAGAGCGTCCACATCAGGTGATTGGGGAGGCTGAGCTACTCCCCCCTATAGGTCACCTACCACACAAAGCCACTCCATCAACACAGGGAAGCAGCCAAAATGCAGAAACAAAGAAACATGTCATGAATGAAAGAAACGGAGGAAAGCAAACTACTGGATGACATAGAGTTCAGAACCACATGTATAAGGTTACTCAAGAATCTTCTAAAAACCGCTGAGAAACTTGATGACACTTCTAAGAAGCTTAGTGAGACCTTCAAGGACCTTAATGAGAATGCCATAAAAATGGAAAAGGACCAGTCAGAAATGAAGCATACACTGTCTAAAATAAAGAATATACAGAAACTCAATTGTAGATCAACGTACCCCAAGAATCAAACCATAGATCTGAAATATGTGGAAACAAAAAACATCCAACCAGAAAAACAAAAAGAAAAAAGAACCCAAAAATATGAAGATAGTGTAAGGAGCCTCTGGGACAACTTCAAGCGAACCAACATCCGAATTTTTGGGGTGCCAGAAAAAGGGAGAGAGCAAAATATTGAAAACCTATTAGAAGAAATAATGACAGAAAACTTTCCCTACCTGGTGAAAGAAATAGACTTACAAGTTCAGGAAGCGCACAGAACCCCATACAAGAGGAATCCAAAGAGGACCACACCAAGACACATCATAATTAAAATGCCAAGGGCAAAAGACAAAGAGAGAATATTAAAAGCAGCAAGAGAAAAACAGTTAATTACCTACAAGGGAGTACCCATACGACTGTCAGCTGATTTCTCAACAGAAACTATGCAGGCCAGAAGGGAGTGGCAAGAAATATTCAAATTGATGAACAGCAAGAACCTACAACCAAGATTACTCTACCCAGCAAAGCTATCATTCAGAGTTGAAGGTCAGATAAAGAGCTTCACAGACAAGAAAAAGCTAAAGGAGTTCATCACCACCAAACCAGGATTACACGAAATGCTGAAGGGCATCCTTTAAGAAGAGGAAGAAGAAGAAAAAGGTAAAGATAAAAATTATGAACAACAAAATGACATCAAATACATACCTACCAACAAGTGAATCTAAAAATCAAGTGAATGAAAAATCTGAAGAACAGAATGGACTGGTGAATATAATAGAATCAGGGACATAGAAAGGGAGTGGACTGACGATTCTCAGGGGAAGCAGGTGTGAGGGGTGCGGGAAGAGATTGGACAAAAATCTTACTCCTATGAATGAAGACAGTGGTGGGGGGTAAGGGCATGGGGTGGGGTGGGGAATCAAGTGGAGGGGAGCTATGGGGAAAAATAAAAGAGGAACACCTGTAATAATCTGAACAATAAAGATTTATTTAAAAATAATAAAAAAACAAAAAATAAAATAAAACACATTGTGTTAAGTCCTCCATTTAAAAGATTTTTGAAACCATAGATATAGGACCTTTAGATCACTATTTTTTTCTTTTCTAACTTAATAATTTTTCTGTCCTATGTTTACCTTGTCATTTACTCATGTAACAGGTACTTATTGAACCCCTATTATGTGCATAGTTCTGTGTTAGTACTATAAGGCACTCAAAAGAAGTATGAAAAAGTCATACTCCTATTAAATATTTAAATGACATATGACAAAATAAGATTTAGCACCAAAATGAGTGAGAAAGGAGTTCAAAAGAGAAAAGTATGTGGGCAGTAATTGTCTAGAGTAGCTTAATTTTAGTCATCTTAAAGCCAAAATTGTCAAGTAGCTCCTTTATGTAGCCTTCCTTTTAGCATCCCTAACTCCAGGTACCCAGTGTCCTCCTGTGACATTTTCAATTCCTCTTTCAGCCACACACAGATACAACACTAGTTGATTCAGAGAACCCCACTATGAATTTCTCCTCCCAAACAAGCCACATAAGAGCTTTCTCCCCTCTCCTTTTCCCATAGCTCATCCAATCTTACCTATACAGCAGACTATCTTCTTCTTGGGTTCTTGTTTTCTGCTAGGAAACTCATATATTAGTTAAAGGTGTAAACTTTCCCACATACCATGTGCTTTCTGGAGTAAATCAAAGAAATGATTTATCCATGGTAATATTCAACACTAGCTTAGGCAGGGTAGTGGTAGTAATATTTGACCAGAGTCAGTAAATGCAGCAACATGTTCTGCCAATGCAACAGGCCCGCCCATGATGACAATATCTGTGTTAAATTAGCTTCCCTGAAAATATAGATAGATGGGATGTTGATTGCAATTCATGAGGTGTTAATTGCAAAACATCACTTAGAGAGTGCTCTTAGTAGATACACCTGTAAAAAAAGTGAAGAATGCAGTTGAGAACAGCGGAGTTTACCCCAAAAAACTGTCTCAATTGCAGTTGCAACCAATCCTTTAAGAAGCTCTTGGACTAAGATGACCCCTCAGAGTTATACCACATTGAATCATGGAGGCTGGATCTTTTATTCCCATATCATCCAGTCATTGGCCACAAGCCACCCTTTAAAGCCTTGCTCAAGGTAGCTTCCTTAGACAGAGGCAATTTTCATGGGAAACACAATGCGAGCTTACAGCAGTCAATATGCCCAGCAGCTGGGGGATGGATGTGTTATTTCCGAAGAGAGAATCTGAGAGGGAACCAAAGTGTGAGGCAGGATCAGGGGAGTATCCATTGGTATGAGGTTGTCCTTAACTCCCAAGTTACTTTTAAGATTAGGCTTCCCCCACTAACAGAGTGGATGTTAATATTATTTTCTGACACCAAGCCTACGTTTGTATTCCATGATCAATAAACTAAGTTGTGCAAGGGGCTCCCTAGCTAGAAAACAATGTTTTCTTATACAGTGAACTCTTAATCTGAGGCTGCTGTTAGAGCTACAAGAATACTAGCAACCCAATGAGTTCTAGGCTTTTAAATTCCAATATTCAGAAGGAAATTATATTTTTAACTAAAATAATCCTTGTAATGAGGCAGGGAGTTTGGTCCTTATGGAATTTTTACACACATGGAACCAAAAAAGCCTTCTGAATAATCATAATTTTGCAAACCTTTGATTTCTCAAGTAATTAAAGATAAGACTTCATACTTTCAATGTAGTTACACAGCCTAAATTTTAATATATCACACTGTACTTCTAAAAGGGAATTTTGTGAAAAGAACAAAGCTATTCATTTTCAAACAGGTAATTTAGCATGATGGCATTTCATTGAAAATATTCAGACTCAACCTTCTACCAAAAATAACTGGTATTGAATTCGAAACACATTCCACTGGGCCAAAAATTATATCCTCTAATTATCTGGTCTAAATTTATGATGGTCTTAGTCAAGTCTCTAATCTGTTTAGACATACTATTTTTTGAATCATTTTGTTTGCAGCAGATATTCAAAGTTGTTATTTTGAGACTCCTTAACATCATTTTGAAATTCAATTTCTAACCCTGAACAAATCAATTTCTTGAATCCTGAGCTCTTTGGCCAGTTTAAAGCTGCATGACTTTGGGATTATAACTCAGAAAGTTGAAGGCGATGGGGCACGGCTGGATAAGCATCAAGCATGAAAGTCATAAAAATTAACTTCATGTAAAGAATATGATAATTCAATTACTTTAATGGGCAATTGTATTAAGACTGTTTCTAATTCCCTGAAAAAGAATAAAAAGTGTATTACCCACTCAATTTGGGGACAAGTAGTACTGCTTATGAGAATATTGTTAAACCGCATTAGCAGAAGCAGATTTCTCTCAGACTGTGTGTACAAACATGCAAGGAAACTCTGTAATAAATGTGTTTATTAGAGCTAAAAGGAAAATTAGAGGTTGGAATCATGTCTCTGTCCGTGGCTGAAATGTAATGCTGGAGGTGGTGGGAACACAGAGGAAAGATTAGATGGTTTGGAAATTATCTTTCTCAGCTTAATTGAAAATACTAATAAAGGATAGGTCCTTTTGTCTTTCCCTTTGAGCTTTTAAAAGGCAGGATGTCAAAACAATGCTTAATACTTAAATAACACCTTTCTTCTTCAAAGAGTTTTAAATACAGTAACTACCTGCTAGGAGAGCCTTTTACCTTAAACCCAGCTAAATCATTGAATGACACATGTTAAAGAACAGTCATAGTGGAAAAGATGAAGAAAATAATTGATCTAAAATCACCCTGTGCTGTAAGATTGTACAGTGACTGGTTAAAATCCTGAGCCCTTTTATATTTTTAAATATCTATTTTTTTTTATTACAAAAGGGATATTTTTGTACAAAAAAACTTAGAAAATGTGAGCAAGGAAAAAAACAATATAGTGAACTGCTAATTCACTTTATACATTGTGATAGTGGCCTCATAACCTTTAACATTTCATTGTTTTTAGAGTACAATGAGTCCTTTGCTTCATTCCCTCAAAGTGTTGTTTAATTTAATAATATTCTAAGAAAAAAAGTTACTTTTTATAAGAAAATTCTTCACTTCTTTTTTAAAGTAGCTTTATTATTTTTGGTATTATAAAGAACATATAGTCACAGTCATGTAGGAGAAGCAAGCAATATAAAATTATAAAAAATAAAATAAAAATAATCTGAAAATTCCACCACTGTTAATTATTGGGGACTATGGTAAACATCTTTTTAGACAGCTGTGTATATTTATTAATATATGTATACTTCCTTATTTGTTTTTTAATAATTCTTTATTGTTGAGAGTAGTACATATGTCCCTTTTCTCCCCCATATATCATTTCTGATTGGTGTTTCAGGTCTCTTTAGGATATAGTCCTAGAAGTGGGATCACTGGGTCAAATGGCAGTTACATATTTAATTTTTTGAGGAAACTCTATAATGTTTTCTATAATGGTTGCACCAGTCTGCATTCCCACCAGCAGTGTACTAGGGTTCCCTTTTCTTCACATCCTCGCCAGCACTTGTCTGTACATTTTCATATATACACACATACATATATGCCTTTTAGAAATGTGACATTACTATAAATGCCACTTTATAACTTAGGCATGGAAAGGCCAGATAGAATATATGTTTGTTCTCTATATTGGCCAAATAAACAACCAAATAATGGCCAGTTCTTTAGTTAGTTTTCTGCTGCACTAACATAAGTTAGCAGGAGCATACAGGCACATACTCATTGATAAAGCTAGGTTTTGCATTCTACTGCAGAAACCCAAAAAGAGAAGATAAGAAATGAAAGGAGGAAGAAAGGAAGGAAGGGAGAAGAAAGGGATGGAGAAAGAGAGGGAAGGGGGGATGTAGGAAGGGGGGAGAGAAGGGGGAAAGAGGGAGAGAAGAGCAGAAGGAGGGAGGAAGGGGAAAATAGGTAAAATACATTAAGACTTCATTTTTCTCTAGTTACAAGAAATCTAGAAGGAGAAAACCCCTGGATGGCCAGTGGCTCCATGATGCAATCAGGACCAAATCTCCCTGTATCTTTCTATCCAACCATTCTGGTGTGCTCATCAATCATATTGTAGTCCCAAGATGGTCACTTCACCACCCAACATTGTGTTCATGTTACAGAGAGAAAGAAGGGGAAGGTCAAAGGGAAAAGGGCAAAAATGTTCAAACTATTTAAATCTGTCCTCTTTTTAAGGATTTTCCTGGAAGTCACACCCAATAATTTCCATTCATATCTCAGAAATGAATAACATGATTGCCCTTTTCTGTAAGGAAGACTGAAAAATATAGGTTTTTGTTTTGTTTTGTTTTTATAACTTGTAAGCAAGAAGGGGAGAATGCACACTAGGTAGACAATTATCTCTGCTGCAATAACAAATATGAGGTATTTCTTATATGTAAGTGTACATATATGTCACATGCCCAAGAAACTTGATCTAAGAGAGGAAAAGATAAAATGAATAAAACTTTAAATAAGTAGAGACGTTTCAATCTACAAGAGATTGATTTCAGAATAGTCTATAACAATTCTCAATGAAATAGAATTTCTTCATTTTCAATTCAAGTTAACAAGTATCTAAGACGTGGAGGAAGAAACGCATGATGGATAGAAATAGCCCCTGCCCTTGAGCATCTCCGCTTAGTGACACAGACATTTAAACAAATAATTTTAATATATTATAAAAATTCCTATTGCACTAAGAAATGCATAAAGAACTATGGGAGAAGTGGGATGGATTTGGGAAGAAATAAATATAAAGATGTCTACATGTGCTCTAGGCTTAACCCATAAGTAAAAGTGCACCAGGGGAATTTTGAAATAAGCGAAGGACTTTTCAGAATAATGGAGCAGTAAAGTAAAATGTATAGCAGGTGCCAACTGGTCCCTTTAAAAAGCTGTGCAGGAGTTGCATTATATAGCCTATGTTTCTTAGAGTTTGGTTTATGAATCATATGCATCACAAGCATGACACTCAACCCCTTCTAATTCTGATTTAGTTAAAAGCTTTTCTGAAAAAGCTTGTCAGAATTCTTAAACACATCAAAGTTTGAGAATCCCAGGTCTAGCCTGTTCAAGAAAAACTAGGTCTAAAGACTATCCAACACTATCAATATACCTTCTTGCATTCCTGTATTTTACCAGGTTTGCTATTTTCCTTTAGAGATAGTCTAACTATATTTATGAGTGATATTTATTTTTTACTCCTTCTTGGATAGTCCCTCACTGAGGTCCTGGGTCTGACCCTATTGCAGAATCAACTTAGGCAGAACAATGCAAAGACATTGTAGCCCTGGCTCTGAGATTTTAGCCTTTTGTTTGTTTGTTTGTTTTCTGTAAAAAAATCTCTTTGGTAATCTGGTGAAGCTATAGACCTCACTTCTAAAAATAAAGTTTTTAAATGCATAAAAGAAAATACATAAAGCAAAGTAAACCAATTTTATTCAAGTCAAGTTATCAATATATTTTAAAAGGAAGTAAATTTGTACTACTATTATGTGGTTCTTTTTAAAAATATATATATTTTATTCATATTTTTACAGAGAGGAAGGGAGAGGGATAGAGAGTCAGAAACAACAATGAGAGAGAAACATCAATGAGCTGCCTCCTGCACACCCCCTCCTGGGGATGTGCCTGCAACCAAAGTACATGCCCTTGACCAGAATCAAACCGGGGACCCTTCAGTCCACAGGCTGACGCTCTATCAACTGAGCCAAACTAGCTAGGGCAGTATTATGTGGTTCTTAATGCACTAAATAACAAGTAAATCTATAAATTATAGGCAGAGATATATTAATATGAAGGTTATTATGCTTAGCTTGAATAAGAGAATGGAGAAAGCAACATACATGTCATATCAAACATGAAGTATATGTATTTTTTTTCTTCCAACTTAATGGACCTCCTGAAATCATATGGGTCTCTATGGATGCCACATTAAGAAGCCCTATTTGGAGATTATTTAGTTGAGTAGTACTCAAACCAAGCAGTATTGCCCTCTGTAGTGCATTTGAGAAAAGGCGGGGGGCAATTTGAGTTATCACAATAATTGGGGGAATGCTAATAATCATTAGAGGGCAGGAGTGCCAGGAATGCTGGATGGCCTGAAATTTGCTGGGAAAGTCTCATATAGCAAAGCATTGTGCTGTTCTGCATGACTCTAATGTCCTGCCACATATGCATGTAGATGAAAATCCTCTCTACAATCACCTTTCCATATAAACACAAAAATACTTGCTGAATTATTCAGAAATGTCATTATGATGCAAATTAAGGGACTGTAATTTGTTTTGTTTAAAACTTTACTGAGAGTTGTTCACTATTTTGAAAAATTGTGTCACCAATAGCAAAGCTATTAAAAAATCTGAGTCTCAAATAAGATACCTGAACCTTATAGCTATTATATTCATAGTGATTTTATATATGGACATGCATATGTGGGTATATGTATTATATTTAACTTTTTTATTAAGATGCCAATTACAAAGTAAAATCTACACTAATAAAAGAGAAACATGCAAATTGGCCACCTCTCCACTACGCCCACCAGCCAATCAGGAGCGAGTATGCAAATTAACCCAACAAAGATGGAAGCGGCCATGGAGCTACAGCGAGCAGGAGGCTTGGGTTGCCCCAGCAATGGAGGAAGCCAAGCTTCCCACCCACCCTGGCTTCCACTCAAGGAGTGGCTGGGGGCCTGGGTCACCGGGAGGTGTCGCCAGCCTGAAAATGGCCCTCAGCCCCTTACCCAGGCTGGCTACACCCCAATGGGGTAAGGGTCCCTGCTGGGGGGCGTGGCCAGCCTGGAAACAGCCACCAGCCCCTCACCCAGGCTGGCCAGGCACCCCAGCGGGGACCTCCACCCTGAAGGGGTTGTGGCCAACTTGGAAACAGCCCTCAGCCCCTCACCCAGGCTGGCCACCCCCCACCCAGCCAGGACCCTCACCCCATGGGAACGTGGCCAGCCTGCAAACCACCACAGGCCCCTCACCCACACTGCCGCACACCCTAAGGGAACCCTCACCCTGATCCCGACACCCTTCAGGGCAAACCAGCCAGCCCCCACCTGTGCACCAGGCCTCTATACTAATAAAAGGATAATATGCTAATTAGACTGGGAGACCTTCCAGGAGACCTTCAGGATGTTCTTCTGGACAAAGCCATGGTGGCGGGGCCACGATAGAGGCAGTTAGAGACCAAGAGGGGAGGGCAATTGTGGGTGATCAGGCCAGGATGGGACAGCAATTGTGGGTGATCAGGCCTGTGGGGGGAGGGGGCGCGTTGTGGGTGATCAGGCTGGTGGGGAGCAGACCAGCACAGGGGCCAGTTGGGGGCGAGCAGACCATCAGTGGGGATCAGTTGGGGGTGATCAGGACAGCAGGGGGGGCAGTTTGGAGTGAGCAGGCCAGCAGAGGAGCAGTTAGGGGCAAGCAGGCAAGTGGGTAGGAAAGGTGGGGGTGAGCAGACCAAGGGGGGGGGCAGTTGGGGGCAAGCAGGCTGGCAGGGGGGGCAGTTGGGGGTAAGCACACTGGCATGGGGGACAGTTGGGGGTGATTAGGCTGACAGGGGGGCATTTGGGGAGAGCAGGCCAGTGGCAGAGGGCAGTTGGGGGCGAGCAGGCCAGCAGGCAGAGTGGTTAGGGGTAATCAGGCAGGCAGGCAGGTGAGCAGTTAGGAGCCAGCTGTCCCGAATTGCAAGAAGGATGTCCGACTGCCAGTTTAGGCCCAATCCCTGTAAACAGGCAGTAGGACATCCTTCAAGGGGTCCCAGATTGGAGAGGGTGCAGGCCAGGCTGAGGGACACCGCCCCCCACCCCCCGCCATGTACGAATTTTGTGCACCGGGCCACTAGTATAAAATAAGTAGTAAATAAGATAAATGATAAAACGTAAAATATAAAGTAAAAATACTGATAATATTCAATTGACTATTGTTTACTTCTCTTGAATCCAAACTTAAATGCATGAGTAGGTGTAAGTATGTGACTACTTCATTATGACTTCTAGTGTGGTTCAAGTATTTATTTACATATCAAAATGTACATTCTTTTTTTATAACTTACTTTCCTTTTAAAAATATTATCTTTATTGTTCAAAGTATTACATATGTCCCCTTTCCTCCCCCTTATGATTATGGTATTGTATTGACTGCTTAGAAATTTTATACATTGTTGTTATATTATCGATGTATCTTATTTCATGAAATAAAGAAGGTATTACAAAATATTTATTACAAAAAGGTGTATCTGGGTCTGATATGGTTTAAAAACCATTTGATTCAGTCCAAAATTTTCACAAACTTTCACTAAAAGAGCTATTAAAATACATGCTTCAGTCTATAGGAAGAAAAGTGAACCTAGAGGGAAAATGTAAGATATATGAATCAACAAGGAGAACAGATACAGCTAATAATGTTAGTCAACATAAATAACTGAATATAAATTAATGCACAAATATATTAATGTTTCATTAAGAAATACAGTAAAATTTTAGATGTGACAAAAACTAAGAAAAGGATAGCACTGAGGAAACAGGGGAATTGTATATATTAAAGAGTAATGTATGCCAAAATAGTATTGTGCTCAGCAAGAGGATAGACATATAAATACAAATAAGTAAATAAATATATTTTAAAAAGAGAAAAATCATCTATTATTTCCAAGTCATCAGAGAAAATTATGGGTCACATAGAAAATGTCATTTAATCCATTAAAAAGCAGGAAGTGGGGGAAAAGCAAAGAAAAAAACATGATAAAAAGAAAATACAACTCAGCATGTAGGAATATGTTTAAACAGGTAAAGAATCACAATAAATATAAACAGGTGATATTCACCTGTAAAATGATAGAAATTATCAAAATGGTTTAAAAGATAAATAAAATTTAACTCCATACTCTATACTGCTTATAAACTGCACATCTAAAACATAACTGCAAGAAGGCTAAAATAAAGGGATATAAAAATAATATATGCTAAAGCAGACAAATAGGAAAAAAGTTAGAACAAAAAGTAAAATAAGCCAAGATTAATACTTTTTAAAATAAAAAGTATTAATAACATAAAGAGAAATATTGAACAATACTAAGAAAAAATAATCCATTAAGAAAATATAGCAATCTTCATCACTTATTACTTAAAAGTCTACCCTCAAAATGTGTAGAGCAATATTTTACTGAATTACTAGGAGAAATGGACAAACTATCTCAAATTTTAAATTAAAAGCTCAAATTAAATGTAATTAATATGAATATTGAAGAGTTGAACAACAAAATTAACGAATTCCATCTAATAGCTACACATAGAAAAAAATACTTTCTATTCTTTTCAGGTGCACATTGTTAAAAAATGACCACATATTTCCATCACCAAAGAGAGTTCAACAACTTCAAAGAACAGCTATCACATAAAACATGTTCTCTGCCCAGGATAGCAAAAGATTATAATTCAAGAACAAAATGTGAATTTAAAATGTTTGGAAAGAAAACCAAAAATGAACTCCTAAATAAATCTATAGATTATAGGAAAAATCATAATATAAATCAAAACACTTGTAGGACTGAATAGCAATGAACACATTATACATAAGGCCCTCAGAAATACTTGTTGAATGAGTAAACTAGCCTGTAGAGCTTTTGACTTTCAGGCTGATGGTGTTTGATTGTCATTACAAGGAATGCTAAAATGAAGTATTTGAAAAGCAATATATAAAAATAAAGGACCAGGTAAACTCTAAATAAGGACAATAATTTTAAACCTGTCAGGCTAAAACTTCAAAAGATACTTAGGATATCTAACAGAAGAAATGTTTTAAAACCTCACTATAAATGGAATTATTCCTACCAACCTACATGACAAATTTCCAAAAAGAAATGTGATTTCTAAAATAAGCAAACAAACAGAATTCCAAGGGGAAATTAACAAGTGAATCTTCATTAAAATACTAGCATTTAGATTACCTAACTGACCAAAAAACAGAACTTTACATAATTTATGGAGTACCTCCCAAACCAATCAGCTATGAATTTAATGAGTTAATTAAAGTATTCAATAAAGTATGAGTTGATGGAAGGGAACATTTCTTATTTTGCTTGTGTCTATTTCAAATATTGTTTAAGAAGAAAAGAGAAATTACTTAAAAGAGTAAAATTAACTGGAAATCCAATCCAATGTTTTATATCCTTTCCCTGAACAACAAGCATTTCATCCTTTTAAAAGAGACTATTTTTAATACAGATATCATTTATGGATCTTTGCCTGCATCTTCTTGAATACTCTTCAATGGAAAATTATTGCAATAGTCTTTACAACAATTCTAGTCTAGAAAAATTTCACCTACAATATACAAATGTCATTATTAAGAAAAGTTTAAGCAGGCATTTTAAGGATAATCAACATAATTCTTTGCTTTTTATTGCCTTTGCATTGTATAGACAATGCAAAAAAAGTAAATAAATAGTCTTCTATTATATATTCAGGTATTTTTTAATTCATCATTTTATTCTTTCTTTTTATAGGCAAAATTTTTGCTTCCTTATAACCAGGCTTTAATGGGAAAATTATATTGGATTTGCCTTTTATTCAAAAGTAACATCAGGTGGGTTACTTTTTTAATCCCCTTTTATCAAATAAAGTATTGGATTTAAAAGAAAGGTACTAATTTGAAATCCTCTGAGAGTCAGGGAAGATAAAGAGCTGGTTTTCATAGACAACCTACATTCAAAGCATAGACAGTCCCCAAGTTGCAAATGGGTTATAATCCAAAAGTTAATTTGAAAGTCAGTTGTTTAGAATTTGCAAAGGCACTTTGCCATGGAAACAGAGTTATAAATGACAGTTGAGTTTCCAGGGTAGCCCACAAAAGTCTATCTAACTCATAATGTGTCTGAATCCAATTGCTTCAAGGAGAACATAATAGTTCACTAACAGAACATAATAGTTCACTAACAGGATGATTGGAACTCATGTAATCTGAATTGAGTGTTTCTCAATTTAGTGTTGATGACTTGCCATTTTAACATTTCTTCATTTTATCTCCTAAAGATGTATTAGTCAAATAACAATACCTTTCTATAAAAAATACTTAATTTCTCATAGCCATGTAAATTATTTTAGGACTTTAATTTATCTTTTAACAAGGAACGTATTCTTTCTCTGTGATAAAATTCAGTTTATTTCTTTAAAAGATTTTTGTTTGTTGTGTTTTTTAATTATCCTGAAATTTATGAAAAGTGAAAATTCCCTTTTCTAATCAGTTGTTTTGATAGTAGTAATCCATGCAGGTTTATTTTCTCTTGTTTTAATTTTTTGATAATTTAAGAAGCCTTTGATAACAGTGGCTTGACAAATATCAGTGATGAAGTCCATTAAACATATAATACCAAATATGTTTCACTTTTGCCATTTTACTTCTCTGACCCCTGATTAAACAATAAGTGATTCCTGGTTCCAAAATCAAGTGAAAGCTACACTGACCCTCTCCCAGGACCAAACTGGAATTACAACTAAAATACAGAAAACCATCCTTAATAATCAGCAGAAGACTACCTAGAGAAACCCCTGATAACCAAGAATGGGAAGTGCAGACCACATAGAGACTGGTAAGAAGTGGAGAGGCAAAAGGGGGCTGGCTTGGCACCCACAGGCAGTAGCTGAAGTTCTGGAGAAATATCTCAGCTATAGGGGGGAATTTCCACTGAGAACTCTGGTGTCTAAACCCCAAGACCAGAGCATCAGAACTGAGAAAAGTGCACACATAACATCTGGTTGTGAAAAGCAGTGGGGTTGCTATCTACCAAGGAGAGATAGCTAGAAAGGCAGGCACCCTCTTAAAGGGTCAATGCACAAAATTTTGTGAGTTGCTTGTGTGAAGCAACTCACCTTGGACTGGCAAAGGAAGGGCAGAGTGTACTAGAGCTGTGTGAGGAGAATCCAGGGTTGGGAGCTCTGTGGTTAGAGCTCGGAGCTCTGGTCTCCTGTGCTGAGGCATTCCCTCATACTGCAGAGGACATCTTTCTCAGGCAGCCCTTTTCCGTTCAGGCAGCCTTTGCCTGGGGGTGGGGGGAAAAACAATTGCTCCATCCTGTTGGAAAATGTCTCTCCCCACCCTGTGGAGTTTATACCACGCTGTGGTCTATAGGCTGAGGCTTATTAAAATTGAGAATAACAGTCTGCAGGCAGAGGCTGATCTCTGAAGGCTTTGAGTCTTTGCCTGATCTCCTTCTGGACTTGACACTAGGAAAAGCAGAGCCTGGTGCACACCTTTCCAAGGGCACCCAGCCCCAGCAGATCAGGCCACAAGCCGGATAGCTGATAGCTCCAAATAGTACTAAGAGCCAGTCACAAACAGTGTCTGAAATTGTCCTGCACAAGAGACTGGAAGTTGTAGCAGATCTACATAAATGGAGAGACAAAAAAAAAAAAAAAAAAAAAGTTCCAAAGGAAAGAACAAGAGAATTCTCCAGAAGAAGAGCTAAAAGAAATGGAGATAAGAAATATGTCAGATATAGAGTTCAGAATAATGATTACAAGGATGCTCAACAGCATGAACAAAGATATAGAAACTATGAAAAAGAACCAGTCAGAAATGAAGAATGACATACCAATATTAAAGAACAAATTGGAAGGAATACGCAGCAGATTAGGGGAAGCCAAGGATTAGATCAGTGAATTAGAAGCCAGGGTAGAAAAAAATCAATCAGAGAACCAAAAGAAAAAAACAATTATAAAACAGGCATATTGCTTAAGGGAGCTGTGGTATAAAATGTAACAATATTAGCATCACAGAAGTGCCAGAAGCTGAAGAAAATGAGCAAGGGATAGAAAATGTGATTGAAGAAATAATAGGAGAAAACTTCCCCAACCTGGTGAAGGAAAAAGTCATACAAGTCAGGAGGCACAGAGTTGTAAGCAAGAACCCAAGCAGGCCCATGTCCAGACACATCATAATTAAAATGACAAAAATTAAAGACAAAGAGAGAATCTTAAATGCAGCAGGAGAAAAGCAATTTGTTACATACAAAGGAGCTGCCATAAGGTTGTCAGCTGATTTCTCAACAGAAACTCTGTAGGCCAGAAGGTAATGGCATAAAGTATTCAAAGTATGAAAAGCAGGGCTCTTAAACCAAGATTACTTTATCCAGGAAGGCTGTCATTCAAAATTGAAGGTGAAATTTTTTTTAAAAGGCTAAAGGAGTTTATCACCATAAAACCAGTGCTGCAAGAAATGCTAAATGGACTGCTGTAATAAGAAGAAGAAATGGAGAGAAAGAAAAACAGGGATAAAGAACTAAAATGGTAATAAATAAGCACCAACCAATAACAAACTTAAATGTAAATGGTTTAAATGCTCCAATCAAAAGACATAGGGTAGCTGGATAAATACAAAAACATGACCTAAATATATGATGTCTACAAGAGACCCACCTCAGAACAAAAGACTGACACATGGTGAGAGTTAAGGAATGGAAATAAAAAAATAAAAAAAAAAAAAAAAAAAAAGCTGGTGTAGCAATACTCATATCTGACAAAATAGACTTCAAAATGAAGGCAATCAGAAGTAACACTAAAGGGATTGATACAATAAGAGGATATAACCCTGGTAAACATACATATGCACCCAATATAAGAGCGCCTAAATATGTAAAAAACTTCTGGAGGAGTTTAAGAGAGAGATTGACAGCAATAAAGTCAGAGTAGGGGACTTAAACACCCCATTGACTTCACTGGATATATCCTCTAGACAAAAAAAAAAAAATCAACAATAAAACAATGATTCTAGATGTTACTCTGGATCAGATGGATTTAATTGACATTTACAGAAAATTTCACCCCACAGTTTCAGACTATACATTCTTCTCAAGTGCACATGGCTCATTCTCAAAGATAGAACACGTTAGGACACAAAATGAGTCTCTACAAGTTCAAAAAGATTAAAATCATATCAAGAATATTCTCAAATCACAATGGAATGAAATTAGAAATCAACTACAGTAAAAACACTCAAAAACATTCAAACACATGGAGGCTAAATAGTACGTTATTAAACAATGAACGGGTTATCAAGAAAGAAATAAAAACTTCCTGAAAACAAATGAAAACGAACACACATCAACCCAAAATCTATGGGACAAAGCAAAAGCAATATTGAGAAGGAAGTTCATAGCACTATAGGCCTTCCTCAAAAAACAAGAAAAATTATTACAAAAAACTATCTAATCCCACAACTTAAAGAAATAGAAAGAAAAAAACAAGAAAATCCAAATAGAAGGAAAAAAATAATAAAGATTAGAAGAGAAATAAATGACATAGAGACAAAAAAAAAATCAATGAATCAAGAGCTGGTTCTTGAAAAGGTAAAAAAGACTGATGAAACTTTAGCCAGACACATCAAGAAATAAAGAGAGGACCCAAATAAATAAAATCAGAAACAAAAGCAGTGAAGTAACAACTGACAACTGAAATACAAAGGATTGTTAAAAAAAAAATACTATGAACAACTATATGCCAACAAGATGGACAATGTGGATGAAATGGACAAATTCCTAGAAAAATACCATCTTCCAAAACTGAATCAGGAAGAATCAGAAAACCTGAATAGGCCAAAAACAACTGATGAAATAGAAGTGGTAATCAAAATACTCCCAGCAAACAAAAGCCCTGGTTCAGACAGCTTCACAGGAGAATTTTACTAAACATTCAAAAAGAACTAACACCTATCCTCCTCAAACAATTCAAAAAAATCCAAGAAGAAGGAACACTTCGAAACTCTTTTCATGAGGGCAGCATTATCCTAATTCAAAAACCAGATAAACACACTCAAAGAAAGAGAATTACAGGCCAATATCCCTGATGAACTTAGATGCTAAAACCTTCAATAAAACATCATATACCATGACCAAGTGGGATTTATTCCAGGGATACAAGGTTGGTACAATATTCTCAAATCAATAAGCGTGATACAGCACATAAACAAATTGAAAGACAAAAATTGCATGATCATATCAATAGACACAGAAAAAGCATTTGATAAAATCCAAGAACCTATTTTTTTTTGTTTGTTTGTTAATCCTCACCAAGGATATTTTTCCATTGATTTTTAGAGAGAGTGAAGGGAGAGGAAGGGACAGAGAGAGAAACACTCATGTGAGAGAGACACATCAATTGGTTGCCTCACCCACATGCCCTGACCAGGGCCAGGGATCAAACCTGCAACCAAGGTGCGTGCCCTTGACTGGAATCGAACCTGGGACCTTTCAATCCACAGGCTGACATGTTATCCACTAAGCCAAACTGGCTAGGGCCCAACACCCTATTTTTGATAAAAACACTCATTAAAGTGGGAATAGAGGGATTATATCCAACATAATAAAGGCCGTGTATGACAACCCTACAGCCAACATCATACTCAATGCACAAAAACTAAAACCAATTTCCTTAAGAACAGGAACAAGACAGGGATGTCCATCTTCATCACTCTTATTCAACATAGTACTGGAAGTCTTAGCCACAGCCATCAGACAAGAAGAAAATATAAAAGGCATCCAACTTAGAAAGGAGGGAGTAAAATGGTCATTATTTGCAGATGACATGATATTGTACATAGAAAACCCCAAAGACTCTACCAAAGAACTACTAGATTTTATAAGTGAATTTGGCAATGAAGCAGGGTACAAAACTAATACCCAGAAATCAATGGTATTTTTATATACCAACAATGATATTTCAGAAAAAAAAATGAAAAAAAGAAAATTCCATTTACATTGCAACAAAAAATTAAGATACTTAGGAATAAACTTAAGTAAGGAGGTAAAGACTTCAGAAAACTACAGGACATTGAGAAAGAGAGAGGAAGATATAAACAAGTGGAAGAATATACAGCATTCATGGTTTGGTTGAATTAACACCATTAAAATTTCCATACAACCCAAAGTAATCTATAGATTCAATGCAATCCCTATGGAAATACCAACAGCATATTTCACAGATCTTGAACAAATACTCCAAAAATGTATATGAAACAAACAAACAAAAAAGACCCTGAGTAGCCGCAGCAACCTTGAGAAAGAAGAACAAAGTTGGAGGGATCACACTACCAGATATCCAGTTGTATTACAAATCCACTGTAATCAAAGCAGCCTGGTACTGTCACAAGAACAGGCATATAGATTAATGGAACAGAACAGAGAACCCAGAAATTGACCAAAGCCATTAATATTTGACAAAGGAGCCAAGAGTATACAATGGAGTTAAGACAGTCTCTTCAATAAATGGTGTTGGGAAAATTGGACAGGTACTAGTATATGCAAAAAA
Source organism: Corynorhinus townsendii (assembly GCA_026230045.1). NCBI lineage: Eukaryota > Metazoa > Chordata > Mammalia > Chiroptera > Vespertilionidae > Corynorhinus > Corynorhinus townsendii. The sequence goes on from JAPDVU010000003.1 coordinate 90,621,067, forward strand.
ATGAAACTAGACCACCAACTTACACCATACATAAGAATAAACTCAAAAAGGATTAAAAGACTTTAATGTAAGTCCTGAAACCATAAAAATCCTAGAAAAAAACACATAGGCAGTAAAATATCAGACAAATTGTGTTCATAGCAGCACAATTTACAATAGCTGAGATCTGGAAACAGCCCAATTGCCCATCAGTAGATAAGTGGATAAAAAAGGTGTGGTACATTTACACCATGGAATACTGTGCAACATTTTAAAAAAAAGGATATCTTACCCTTTGAGACAGCATGGAAGGACCTGGATATCATTATGCCAAGAGAAATAAGTCTGTCAGAGAAAGACAAGTATCACATGATCTCACTCATAAATGATCTAATGAACAAAATAAACTGATGAACACAACAGATCCAAAGACACAGAAGCATGGAACAGAGTGTTGAATCTCAGAGGGAAGGTGAGTGGGAAGAGATTAACCAAAGAACTTGTATGCCTATATGCATAACCCATGGACACAGACAATAATAGTGTGACAAAGATCTAGGGCTGTGGGTAGGGGTTGGCTAGAAGATGTCAATGGAGAAAAAGAGGGGACATATATAATACAGTATTTTCAACCATAAAGATGAAATAACAATCCTAATATATAAAAACCCAGGGTCTGTAATGTCCAAAACAACCAAAGGCTCGACTGACCGGAAGTCAGTCCTGCAGTCAGTGCTGGGTTTCCCAGGACTGACTGCCACTGGTGTGGGTGTGGCAACCCAGCACTGACTGCCGAGTTGGGCTGTGAATCAGGCCCGGAGAGAGGCCCAAAGAGAGAGACAGGGTCTGATCCGCAACCTCCGTGGCAGCTGTTGATCAGCTGTTGCCTCTCCCTTTCTCTCGAGGCTTCACCAGCAGCCGCACCTCTGTTTCTCTCTGGGCTTCCATGGCGGGGGGGAGGGGGGGGCTGCTGATCAGCCCCGTCTCTCTGATCAGGCCTGGAGATAGGCCCAGAGATGCTGACTGGCATAGAAACCGACCAATCAGAACCAAATCTGGGTGAACTGTGAGTAGCCAATGGCTGCCTAGGAGGCAGAGCTTTTTTTTCCGACCAATCACAACCAAATTGGCCAGCAGAGGAGGGCAGTTGGGGGCAAGATCAGGCCTACAGGGGAAGGAAGTTGGGGGCAAGATCAGGCAGGCATGGGAGGGCAGTTAGGGGTGATCAAGCAGGCAGAGGAAGTTAGGAGCAATCAGGCCAGCAGGAGAGGGCAGTTAGGGGTGAGATCAGGCCTGCAGGGGAGGGTCGTTCGGGGCAAAATCAGGCCGGCAGGGGAGGGCAGTTTGGGGCAATCAGGCAGGCAGGCAGAGGCAGTTAGGGGCGATCAGGCAGGCAGGCAGAGAGGTTAAAGGCAATCAGGCAGGCAGAGGGGTTAAGGGCAATCAGGCAGGCAGGCAGGTGCGCGGTTAGGAGCCAGTGGTCCCAGATTGTGAGAGGGATGTCTGACTGCCGGTTTAGGCTCGATACCTGTGGGATCGGGCCTAAACCGGCAGTCGGACATCCCCCAAGGGTCCCAGATTGGAGAGGGTGCAGGCTGGGCTGA